>CP136055.1:331980713-333368213 GCA_032464435.1 Aegilops umbellulata
AAGAGAGAAGATGTATCAATCTAATCAAGTAAGAATTAAGAAGAAAATCCCTTTCCTCTTGCCCGGCCGTGGGCAAAAAGGCCCCCGGCCGGCCCTCTCACGCCCTCTTTCTAGCAGCCACATAACAATCTGGTATCAGCTAGCTTTGATTCGATCATGTCTTCACCGCCGGCCAACCCGTCTCTTCCGCTGCCGGTCACCTCGTCGCCTCCGGTGACCACCACGACCGTCGCCCCGCTCCTGCCCGTGTCGGGATCCTCCATTGTGCCCGCCCCCGCCGTCCTCACTCCGGAGGAGGTGTTCGGAGCGCTGCGGGACCTAACCCAGGTAGTCTATGAAATCCGCCTGTTCTTGGCAGGGTCCTACGGCCGTACCCAGCTGCGCCGCCGTGGCTGCCGTGGCAGCCGCCGCACCAGCCGGCCTCCGCCGTGCTCGCCGGGTCAGACCCAGCTGCGCCGCCCATCGCCTCCACCGCGCCGTCGTGGCTGCTGTGGCTGCCGCCATACCAGGCGGCCTCCGCCGCGCTCGCCAGGTCGCACCCGGCTGCGCTGCCCATCGCCGCCACCGCGCCCCCGTGTCTGTCGTGGCAGCCGCCGCACCAGGCGGAGGCCGCGCTCGCCGGGCCGCTGCAGCTGCCATCCACCGCCACCACCTCCTCGCCCTGGCTGTAGTGGCAGACGTCGCTCCTGACGGCCTCCGCCGCGACCGCTGCAGCTGCCACCGCCGGTCACCTCCGGCCCCGCATCGACCGCGCCGGCGGTTCTCTTCGGTTGGTATAAAATGTAAGCAAGTACGGAGAACATAATTAGGCAAAAATCAAAGTAGAAAACTGGGCCGTGCAGCAGTAGAGACACGCATACAGTTATATATGATGGAAAAAGGGAGAAAAAAAGGTAAAAAAAAAATCGGAGCTTCAATTGATAGATCTTTGTTCTGTGTAATTTTACTTACTTATTCACATCGGCTGAGCTTCTTTGTCGCCCGGTTGAAGTTTGTCTACATCACTTCCAACAAAGCTGCCGTTTCGGAAGTATATCTATTCACACATAAGAGAAAAAAGAAGTGGCATAGCTTATACGTTAGTGGGACAAAACATGATACCGATGTAGGCAACATATCTTATCACAGGTAGTGTGTGGTGGCTTTATGTTGCTGTCGGATTTCGGGTTCCGGCAGACCCTTGAGGTTCGAACTCTGGGGTGCGCGCGGAGATTACGCTTCCTACCTACCTGCACCCCTCCACCTCGCAAGGATCTAAGCTACGAGAAGAGCAACACAAGAGACATAGGGTTTATACTGGTTCGGGCCACCGATGTGGTGTAATACCCTACTCCAGTGTGGTGGTGTGGTGGATTGCCTCTTGGGCTGATGATGAACAATACAAGGAAGAACAGCCTCGCGAGGGTCTGTTCTTGGCCGGGGCGATGAACTGCTAGGAGGAGCTCAGTCGCCCTTCTCTCTCTCTCTCTGGATCCTAGCTGGTTAGATTTCTCGATCCCCCTCCCCTGGGGGTGGCTAGTCCTATTTATAGGCAAAGGCCCTGGGCCTCTTCCCAAATATTGAGCGGGAAGGGCGCCAACAATTGGCCATTTTGAAGGGGAACATCTGGTACACTTATCCTGACTAAAGTTGGTCCTCGCCTGCCAAAGGCTCTGGTGATGACGCTGGCTTGGGCTCCACAACGACTTCCTCCCTTCCGTTGGACTGGTCTTGGTCTTGTTGCACCGAAACGGGTGCCTTTGCTTGATCCTCCCGCCTGCGCTTGCTCCCTTTGCACCAAAGAGGAAAGGGAGGACACTGCACGGGCTAGCGCCCGCCTGGCGCCCTTGGTCGTCATGGCTTGCGTCATGGACACCTCGTGAGGTACCCCGCCTTGATCTCTCCGCCTCCTCGCGAGCCAGCCTGATGAGGCTGCGCCTGAGGAAGCTCCGTGTCGTCCGCCCTGCGAGGCTTGGCCCCTCGCGAGGGTCTTGGGTCTTTGTTGATGAAGATGGGCCGTGCTGGGCCTCCCTTGAGCCACGCCGCAGGCCGCAGGCAGGCAAGTCTGGGGACCCCCGTTCCCAGAACGCCGACAGTAGCCCCCGGGCCCAAGGCGCGCCCGGACTTGGCCGTGCAGGGAGGCGAAAGGGCAAGGGCGAAGCGCCGCGGGCCCTAACAGCCTGCGGCCTTGGGCGCCGCGTGGCGGTTGATTGGACGTGGGCGGCACTGTTCCCCCACGCCCCCTTATTCCGCGCCATGCTAGGTGGACTCGTAGTTGTACACAGCCGCTCCCTTTCTTTTGTTCGTGCGCCCTCTGTCCTTCCTCCGCTCGACTCCAGCTCCTATTTTCAGCCCAATCTCGAACCTTTCCTCCCCCTTCCCATCGCCATGGCTCCGACGAAGAAGGGAAGAGGGAAGAAACCCACGCCTCCGCCTCGCTGGCCGCCGTTGATGGCCCCTGCCGTCGGCTGGTCGATCATACTCAATCGAGAGGGCCTGGGCAAGGTCATCTCGGCTCTGGCTACTATCTTCAACGAGCGCGGGAGGACGACGGCCTGGCCCATGTCTCACTTCCCCACTGATAGGATAATCACCGAGGTCCATTATTTTGCTGATGCCCTGTGGGCGGGTCTGGTTCCCCCTTTTCCGATTTCTTCAAGGCCGTGCTTTCCCACTACCAGATCCACATGATGCATTTGGGTCCTGAATCCATCACCCTTCTTTCGGTCTTTGCTTTTGATTGCGAGGCAATGATGGGCTTCCTTCTTTCGGTTGCCTTGCTGCGCCACTTCTTCTCTCTGCGCCTTGTCGACCCTACCCAATGCTTGGCGTGCGTGAGCTTCATCGCCGCGTCTGAGATAGCGGCCTCAGGGATCGACTTCGGGCTCCTTTCGCCTTCGGCTCGGTTCCGCGAGCGGTGGCTGTATGTTGATGTTGGGGTGCCCAGCCCCCTGTTGTCGAAGCCAACCTCGCCTGTTGTCCCCAATTCGGGCTGGGGCCAGGAGACGCTCGAGACTCCCCGGCTCGCCTTCGTCTGGCGCCGCTTCGCGTTCTTGAAGTCGATCGGCGTGACAGCGCCCAAGGTGGTGAAGGAGTTCCTGTTACGCCGCATTGCTCCTCTCCAACGCCACTCCCGACGGATGTGGGCCTTCAGTGGGCGTGGTGATCGTATGAGGCTCTAGGAAGAGGATCTGACGCCTGAGGTGCTGAGGACAGTGCTCTTGATCCTGACTGGTGACCCCAACCCGGGCGGCATCCAGCGGGGAGGGGCCCTGTTGTACCTCTGCCAGAACAGGGACGATTTTGTGAAGCAGATGCCTATCTTTGATGAATGGTGGCCGCGCCCCGCCGGCCTCCAGGGGCCTCGCGAGAACCCAGTGATGGTGACTGCCCTTCCAGTTGGCCAAGACGACTCTTCCTCAAGTGGCGGGGCAGGGAGGCATGAGGCACCAGATGCCGAGGGGCCTCCCGACGGGGTGACAGCGTCGGGTGATGCTCATGAGGGAGCAGCTACTGGGGCCCGTGCCGCCGAGGCCGAGAGCGGCGAGCAGCTGCCCTCAGCGCCTACGGATGAGTCCCTTGAGGCTCCAGTTGCTCCTTCGGGCGAGGCGACCGGCAGTGCGCACCAGGCATGTGCCCCTAACGCGGATCGCCTCGATGCTTCGCCCTCGTCATAGGTTGATCCCTGCGCTCAGCTCTTGGGCCGCTTCCGCGTGGACTTTGAGGCCCTTCGGAAGAAAAGGGAGGCCCTGGGCGACGATTACCCTTGTCGCCTACTGAAGTGTAGGAAGTACTTCGCCACTGATGAGTAAGCCTTCTCCTTCTCCAGCTCCCGATCTTTCCGTTGCTCTTGCTAATCCTTGCTTCGTAGGCCCCTTCCAGCCGAGCTCGCAGAGATGGCTGAGGTTCCGTCCCCCTTGGCTTCGCTCCCTCCTCCGTCCTCGAGTGCTCGGAGGGGCGAACCGTCCTGAGGTGCATCGAGGCCCTAAGCACCCTGCGGTCTTCCTTCGCGGGCCTTCCCAGGGCATAGCCAGCCTGCCGGGGGCTTCTCGCCTGGTCGTGGACTGCGATTGGCTGAGGCGCTCCCTGCGCTCTTCATATGGGGGCGGGCTGGCTCCAGGCCGGGCTCCTGGCGTGGTGTGCCCGACCGTCGCGAGGGTGCCAGCCCCCTGCCCGGAGGGGGAGTGCCGATTCGTGGCCTCCGGCGCTTGCGTGGGGCAGGTGATGGTGTGGAAGACGTGCGTGAGCGCGCTCGGGAGCGTTGCGCTCTTCGCCAAGGATTCCTTCGAAGGACGGCTGACACAGTGGACCTGCTTGGTGAGGAGCTTGATGATGAAGACGCGCGCCTTGAAGCCGAGGGCCTGCGCCTGGCTGCAGAGAGGCACAAGCTGGAGGGCGCCGTCGCCCTCGCGCGCCATCAGCGCGATCTTGACGATGAAAAGGCCAAGGCGTCGTTGGCGGCCTCTCGTGAGGCCCAATCTCGGGCCGCTAAGGAGGCCCGGGAGGCTGACCGGCAGAGAGAAGCTGCGGAGGAGCGGGCTCGGGAGCTCCTGGCCTGGTGCCACTCACTGGAAGAGCAAGTGGAACTGCGTGAGGCAGCCCTTGCGTCGATGAAGGTGGCCTCTGGCGACCCGGCAGGGCTCCAGAAGCGTGAGGAGGCGCTGACGCTGGAAGCCGCCGAATGTACGCGTGAGTACGAGCGTCTGGAGACGAGGGAGCGCTTGGTGATGCAGGCGGAGGATGATGTCGCTGCACGGGAAGCCTGTGTCCTGGAGGAGGTCAGGCGTCGGGTGGCGACTGTGCGCCTGAACCTCGAGCGCGAGTTCGAAGGAAAGGTGGAGTTGATCCGGGTCGAGGCTGAAGGTAGGACTGCTGCCTTGAGGGCCAAGATGGAGGAAGCGACGCGGCGGGCCGATGCTTTTCGGGCCGCCCTTGAGGTGGCGCAAGGGGAGTCAACCACCTCCCAGGCCGAAGTGCTCCTTCTTCGCCATCGGGTGGAGGAGGCTGAAGCCGTCGCGCACCAGAATGAGGACGAGATACGCCAATGGTGGGTCCTGGAGCATGAGCACGGCCCCATGCTCACCACGCTCCGGGAGAGAGCCAACACAGCCTTGGGTAACATCTGCGAGGCGGGTGTTGGCGAGCCGCACATAGTCAACTACGTCGGCAATCTTCAGTTCTTCACCGACATGGTGATGCAGCTGGAGGCACGGTCGGTCAGGGCCGACAGGTTGCTGGAGGAGAGGATTCGCGCCCTGCTCGGGCGCGCCTTTTCTCGCGTCTTCAGCCACCTCAGGAACATGGATCCCCACTTCGACTTCGACGCTGCCATTGCCCCAGTCCCCCAGGCCGCCCGGGACGACCTGGCGCACTGGGTGGAAGACAATGTGGATGCTCTTGTCAGGGCCTTTGCTTCAGACAACGATGGCGTGATCATGGCTGCCGACGAGGGCGGCGTGGTGAACGGCCCTGACGCCGCTGGCGGCAACGCTGACAGCGATAGCGAGCCCAGCGACGCCAGCAACGGTTCGGGAGGCGCTCCTGAGGACGCATTGGGGGATTTATCCGACTGATGCATCGTTCCTGTTTCTGTACCCTGCATGAATAGAACTCGGGATTTGGCCTGATAGTTGTGAGAGCATTTTGGGAGGGGGAGCCCCTCATGTAAAACTAACATTTATCGTATTAGTAGATGTTGCATTGCCCATGAGCCCATGCCAAGCGGTTGGCTAAGCAACGTGCCAGTTGGCTAGTTTACCTTTGTTCCGTGCGAGCCCTAAGGTAGCCTGTGGGGGGCTGTAGCGTCCCGAGCATTCCTTGACCGAATCCGTGAGATCTGCAGTAAAAGACCCTCCTGAGAGGACGCGGCGGCGGCAGTCCGGGCCGCGCGCAAGCTAGGCCTGACCCGGCTCGCGAGGGGCTCACGTGGGGAGGCAGCTGAGGCGAAGTGTGACCGAAACGCGAGAGATTGCTCGAACGAGACTAAGCACCCCTTCCCCGAACACACGCAAATCTCAAATTCGAATCCAACTTAAATCCAGTGGGGGAAAGTGACAACCAAAGGGGAAAGCAATGAAAGCAAATAAAAGGCCGCGTCCAGCACCTAATCTAGTCTTGGACGTCTTCTCACCAGCGCGGAGCTAAGTGCTGCCACTGGGCGTGAGAGGGAGCCCCAGGGCCTGAGGCCGGCACCCCTGAGACTCCGGGGCATGTATAGCCCCACTCATTATTACGTGAGAGTGTCACGGGGTGGCGAGCTTCACAGGCACTGGGCCTTCTTCACAAGTACCGGCCTTGCTTCATATCGCCAAACGAGGGCCCCGCCTTGCGCCACACTCTAGTGCCATCAACGACGACCGGAAACCAGGACGCCGCCGATGGGGTAGAGCGGTTGCCAGCGGTTCCCCCGACGACCACGGGTCCTCCGCCAGGGGCAGGCTCTGAGGCACCTCCCCAGCGGAGGGCCTACCTCCTGAGAACGCCTTGCTCCGAACGCCGCAGTGGTGATGTCGGATCTCTGCCCCTCTCATGCAGCCCCCTGCGCCCTCCTCCCGAGGGGTAGGAGACCGCGGGAGCGGGGCAGCTGTTCGCTGTGGCGACCTGCACCTCCTGCGGTCCATGATTAGCGTATGCCTGCTCCTGAGGAATTAGCGGTACCCAATATTCGTTGCCTCCAGCGTGGCCGGTGGGTCCGTCTCGGGGCTCCTGGAAGAGCTCAGCTTCTGGTGCCTCGTCCCCCCAGTTTGGGCTGAGGAGCGAGCCTTGTTTGCCCTCGTGAGGGTGCCCTTGGTCCACCATGTGGGGCACGTATTCTTCTGGCGCCGTCATCCCGAAGGCCACGTCGTAGTGCCCCGCGTGCCATGCAGCTCTGCTTGACGCGCCCACCGTGGGGTGGTAGTGCGGCTGTCCACTGGGGCCGTGGGCCACATCGAGTCCTTATTCTTCGCAGACCGGGAGCGGGGGCAGCGCCGCCGCCGGCCCCGCGCCCGCAGCTTCGCTGGCGTTGGAGTGGCCTTGGAGCGCGCGGGCGCGCGCGGAGCCCCCGCGCGGGCCGCCCTGGGTTTGAGATGGGAGCTGGACGCAGAAGGAGTGAGCCCCCGAGGCGGCAAAGCCCAGGAGCTCCGCCACCCGCTCCAGCAACACGTGGCGGCCGCCCTCCAGCAGCCTGCACTACAGCAGCTCCCGGGCCACCGTGAGCGTGGCCCTCGAGTTCACCTGCTCCCACGAGTGTACGGTGTTGTGGTCGCGACGTGATTGGAGGCCCTTGCTGCCGACCGCGCCTGCCACGGTGTGAGGGCCGTTGAAGCCTGTTCGCGTCGCCCGCGGCCCGCAGCACCCTGCGGACCGCGGGCTGCCTGGGGCACGGGGTCGCCCGAGGCGAGCGGCTCTGTGCGGGCGGGCCACGCCGCCCATGGATCTGGGTTGCCCGCCTGGTCGCCGGACATGGTGATGACGACGCGACGGGGCACGAAGCGTTAGAAGGTGGATTCCGGCGCACCCCTACCTGGCGCGCCAAATGTCAGATTTCGGGTTCCGGCAGACCCTTGAGGTTCGAACTCTGGGGTGTGCGCGGAGATTACGCTTCCTACTTACCTGCACTTCTCCGCCTCGCAAGGATCTAAGCTACGAGAAGAGCAACACAAGAGACACAGGGTTTATACTGGTTCGGGCCACCGATGTGGTGTAATACCCTACTCCAGTGTGGTGGTATGGTGGATTGCCTCTTGGGCTGATGATGAACAATACAAGGAAGAACAGCCTCGCAAGGGTCTGTTCTTGGCCGGGGCGATGAACTGCTAGGAGGAGCTCAGTCGCCCTTCTCTCTCTCTCTCTGGATCCTAGCTGGTTAGATTTCTCGATCCCCCTCCCCTGGGGGTGGCTAGTCCTATTTATAGGCAAAGGCCCTGGGCCTCTTCCCAAATATTGAGCGGGAAGGGCGCCAACAATTGGCCATTTTGAAGGGGAACATCTGGTACACTTATCCTGACTAAAGTTGGTCCTCGCCTGCCAAAGGCTCTGGTGATGACGCTGGCTTGGGCTCCAAAACGACTTCCTCCCTTCCGTTGGACTGGTCTTGGTCTCGTTGCACCGAAACGGGTGCCTTTGCTTGATCCTCCCGCCTGCGCTTGCTCCCTTTGCACCAAAGAGGAAAGGGAGGACACTGCGCGGGCTGGCGCCCGCCTGGCGCCCTTGGTCGTCATGGCTTGCGTCATGGACACCTTTGTCTGATGAGGCCGCGCCTGAGGAAGCTTCGTGTCGTCCGCCCCGCAAGGCTTGGCCCCTCGCGAGGGTCTTGGGTCTGTGTTGATGAAGATGGGCCGTGCTGGGCCCCCCTTGAGCCACGCCGCAGGCCGCAGGCAGGCAAGTCTGGGGACCCCCGTTCCCAGAACGCCGACAGTTGCAAATCAACTTCACATCCACAAAATGTTAGGAAGGAAAAACCCAAGCAATGCAGTATACTAAGTAATTTTTGCCTACTGTTCCTCTACAAGTGAAGTGTTCTTTCCTACTTTATGTCATGCAGTATACTAGGGCCTCTTTGATTCGTAAGATTTAAAAAAACATAGGAATAGGAAAAGTATAGGGTTGGAGTGGCATGCCCACTTGAATCCTATAGAATTAGCAATTAGCAATAAGTGTTTGATGGTACGGGAAAAACAGAGGAATTATAAAAAGAGGTTGGAGTGGATATTATATTTCCTATAAAATGTAGTACAAAAGATTCCATAGGAAGAAATCTCATGGGATTCAATCCTATGAATCAAAGGACCAACATAGAAAAAATCTAAAAAAATTTAATGCTCCAGAAATCCTATAAAATTCCTTTGAATCAAAGGAGCCCTAAGTAATTTTTGCCTACTGCTCCTCTACCCTCTGTAGCTTGTATTGCCTCAAAAAACACATTGTATTGCCAAGAAAGAAACATATTACTATTTTCCTAGCAGATAACGCATATTATTTCCTACTGTATTGCCTAAAAGCATATCCTATTTGCCTGGGGAGTGGGGAACATGACCTTATTTTCCTAGGAGATGGGTGCTCTTTGTGTTTTTCTCTCAGGGATATAGGCAAGCATGGAGGGCGTAATTCATGCCCATACTTACACAGTCTGATTTTATATCTGCTATTTTGCCTAAATATGCACTATTGCTATTTGTAAACTCATCTGTTCTGCCTGCATAAAAACCCTCCCTTAAGGCCTTGTTTGGTTCTAATGGCAAAGTATCCCAGGGCTGTAATCCCCCTCGGGGAGATTTCCATGGTCATTCTGGATCCCCTCCCACCACGGGGAGATCAGCTCCCCAGTTTGGACGAGGGGGGAGAGGGGAGGAGATCACATACAGAGGGAAGGAGGGCGGTTCTCTTGAAGGAGGGCATGGGGGCGGCGTTGTCTGGTCATCGCACGGAGATGAAGCCTGGAGGCAGAGGCTGTCGTGACCGGTCGCAAGGGAGAGCGAGCGAGCGAGTCGAGGGTTTACTACCCAACCTATCGACATCGCGAGATCTATCCCGAGGATGGGCCGCGGAAAGGCCAGGGATCTCCCCGCCTCACGTGCTACCAAATGGGGCTGCCCGCTTCCCCGGGGCGAACTCGGCCCGTGGTGTACCCACCCGGGGAAAACACAACAATCCCCCGGGATCCCTTACAACCAAATGAGAAAATCCACCCTAAAAATGGACCTTATATCTGCTATCCACTGTTGTTTTGCCTAAAAACGATATTATTGCCTACATCCCTGAGATCTGACGGGAATTATTGCCCACCACAGATATGCACTTCCTCCCTCCTAGCCATGACTATGGGCGATTCATCTCGGTTGGCCCTCTATCTGTCGATTGGCTGCCGGAATTTGAATTTGGCTGACAAATTCCATTCGATTTCGGCAATCCCCAGCCCCTCTACCTCCATCCTTACCCCTATCCCAGCCGTGGGTGCGGACGACACGTCAGCGACCAAATCTACGCACATTTCCCTTGGAGTAAAAAATAGGAGGGATGGGCTGCATCAGAGGCTCACCTCCTTCCCCCCGGAGACGTAGCAGTCCGCCTCGCTGACGTTCGCCATCCTCAGGCCGCTGACCAGCTTCTCATGTCCCCATCTGTCCTCACGTGCGCGCGCCCTTTGCCTGTCGATGTGGTGCCCGTCTACCGCCGGCTCGCACCCCGTCCCCTTGGCCCGTCGTCGCCGGACTACACCGGCCACGCTCGCCGAAGAAAGGATTTCATCTCCCCTAGTCGCTGCACGGACGGCTCGGATGCGGCCGCTCGCGAGCGCTGGATCGCGCGCGCGCGTCGCCTAGCGTTTAGATTCTGACATAGTATCTCGTTCGGTCATGAGTCCGGGTCCGGCTCTCACTCGAAGGGGGCAAAGCTCAACCTATATAACTGCGTCGACGGCAGTAGCGTGGCTTTCCCCGTGCACCATACTACGCCCCGTCCATTCTACCTCCACCCACCAGATCATCGGAATCCCGTTCGCGAGAAGATCGGCGACACCGCGACCGAGCATGGCAGCTGACCAGCACCGCCGTGCATCGAGCATGGCAGCCGACCACCAGCGCCGCGTGAAGCTGATAGTTAGCTACGGCGGGACAATCGAGCGCGCCGAGGGTCGGCCGCCGAGGTACGTCGGCGGCGAGCACCTGCTCCTCAACGTCCTTTCGTCCGTCTCGACGAGGGGCTTCCGCGACCTGCTGGCGGCGCGCGCGGGCTTCTCCAACTTCTCCGTCAAGTACTGCTACTTCGGCGAGGGGCTGGACTCGCTCTGCGACGTGGACACGGACGAGGACCTGCGGGACATGCTGGACATCTTGCTCTATCGGGACCTGCGGGCCCGACTGTTCAACGACCAGAACACGCGCCGGTTCCGGGTCTACCTGTTCCGCGACGCCGCCGCCCCGTCGCCGACCTCCCAGGCCCTCGGAAAACCAGATCCCATCCGGCGTAGCGCGACGTCGCCAGCTCTGTTGCCGGCCAAGCCGGCTGACGTCGACGGGCGGCCCTCCCAGGGTCTGACCGCTCCCGCTCCCTCTCTCGTGCCGCGGATCACGATGTCGCCGAATCCGTTGTGCGAGACGTCGACGGCTGGCACGGCGCCCTCCAAGCCGCCGCTCGCCCCCGCTCTCGCACGGCGGATAGCGTCGTCGCCTTTGTTGATGGCAGACTCGACAGATGACATGGCTTCTTTGATCACCACCACGTCGACATCAACAGCCAGAGCTACCCAACATACACCACCACACGCGGCAGCGTTCCGGTCGGCAGAGCAGCGTAATCCGGTGTACGAGGCGGCTCCAGTATTCTTGGTGCCAGTAATGCCGCAGGTTATAATCCATCAGCCGATGATCATCCTCGTACCCGTGTACAATTCAAAGATGGCCATGGGCTGAGAATTTTTGGAGTCACAATCGAATGTGAAAATACTCAGGCAAGTGAGAATTAGCAATCCAGAGTTTGTGTAGATTAGATGTCTCACAGGTTGTAGATATGAGGTGACAAATCAAAATTCTAGATTGATCAGTGGTTATGCGCTATGGGATGTAACTTATAGGCGTGACTTCAATTTTTCTTATAGTTTACTTTAAATTGTTTATATATTTTATGGCCAAGTCTAGCGAGCGGCCGGCTCCTCGCTTAGCCTACACGAGCGGTCGGCCTAAATTAGAAATTTTGTGTCCCCTTCCTAATTAATCATCCTAATTAAGAAAGTTTTTCACCTGTTTCTTAAATGTCTGCAAAGCCATCCCTTTGGTACATGCGTTTTATTCTTTGATGTATTTAATTCGTGATTTCAAAAAACTAAAAAAAGCATAACTTTTAATCCGCGTGTCGAAATTAAGATTCGTTTTTACCGTTGGAATCCTCGCGACGTGCTCTTCGAAACTAGATCCTGCTTGGGGATGTTTCGACGAACTAGTATTCCTGCCAACTAAACATTAATGTGTGTGCAACTAGACTAAATTACCGCGCCAACTGAGTATATGTGTGTGCAACTAGTCTTCCTGCCAACTAAACATCAGTGTGTGTGCAACTAGACTAGATTGCCGCGCCAATTGAGCATATGTGTGCCAAAAAAGTCATGCCAACTAAACATCAATGTGTGTGCAACTAAACTAGATTGCCGCGCTAACCGAGCATATGTCTGTGCAACTAGTGTCCTGCCTACTAAACATCAATGTGTGTGCAACTAGACTAAATTACAAGCCAACTGAGCATATGTGTGTGCAACTAGTCTTCCTGCCAACTAAACATCAATGTGTGTGCAACTAGACTACATTACAAGCCAATTAAACATCAATATGTGTACAACTAGACTACATTACAAGCCAACTAAACATTAATGTGTGTGCAACTAGACTACATTATAAGAGGAGGTTGCACATCGATTTTCGTTGAGGCAATAGACTAGTTGCACATCAAAGTTGTTGTGGTTGGTAGGTTGCAACCTCATACGAAGTGCAACTCCAAACATTAGTTTTGGAAAAAAGTTGCACGGTGTAGTAATAAAGTTGCACAATACAGTAATAGAGTTGCACAATATAGCATCAAAATTGGCATCAAATTTTTTTTGTCAAAACATACCCATGCGTGATCTAGTTTCAAAGATCTCGCCGCGAGGATTCCAATAGTGAAAACGGATCTAAATTGCGAAGCACGGTTTAAAAGATATGACTTTTTAAAAATTTGGAAACCCGAATAAATGGACATGCGCATCTATGGAACAATGCGGTGTCTTGCCCATGTGACCATCCTAGTAGTACATGCCACGTCACGAATAAAGACAAAATTTAGACCACAAAACTACATGCATGCGTGTGTAAGACCGGCCGCTCGTTTCCTCTAACTAGTGCGTATGCACTTTTTAGAATTTAGGATATTTTATTATTAATGATGTCAATTCTTCTATATTCAGTGTTAGTATCACCATGCGTGTATATCCTAACTTTAGTGTGCCTTGTTTGAACTACACGTTGATCTTTGTGTAGTGCAATCTCTTTAAACGAGCTTCGCTTACAATATTTTGTGTTTTAAGATGTGGATATTCGTTTTGGCTCCGGGCCTATATGCTACTGAAATATGTGCAGTCCATCTTCCTATAGATTCGTGCATCAGGTTCTATTCTCCTTTGTATTACACAATGTGCTCTCTGTTTTGGAACAATAACATGGCCCACGTCTGGTCCTTATTAGGCGAGCGCAAACCGTTTGTTAGTCGTTGGTGTAGACAGGGACGAGACACTCATGTCCCTCGTCTTAATGTTTTGCATCATTAAGTGAAATGAGAAATACCAAAGAGAACAACTCGCTGGTGAAGGTGTCGGTATTGGAGGAATCAATAGGTAAGTTCTGTACTCCCTATGGTACCGTGGTGTCCCTAGATGGAATAACACAACATACCTTCAGAAAAGCTGAACCGCCAAAGAGTCCTCTACTCACACCACCGTCATTATTAGAACTACAAAAGGTATGTAATTTCAATGAAAGTAATTATCCTTATAATTTGTGTCCACCGATGAAAAACGGTAGGGGCGGAGACATGAGCCGAGTGGGGACGGGCGCCCGTATGTCTCGCTGTAAGCGAGACAGAAGGCAAGCCTCGCGTCGGGGAAGCTCCAGATGGGCCGGCCCAGCCGTGCGGGAGGCTACAACCTCTTTTTACTATCTTTTTTACGTTTTACGTTTTCTTTTTTGCTTTATTTTTTACTTTTGTTTATACTTTAAAATTCTAAATAAATATTACAAAACAATCCATAAAAACATTAAAAATGTTGACCAAGCATTTGAAATATTAAATGTATATATAGAAAATATTTATCATGTATACAAAAAATGTATAAAAAATTGATCATGTATTTGAAAAATGTTAATCAAGCATTTGAAAAATGTTTGAATAAGTATCTGAAAAATGTTAATCAAGCATTTGAAAAAAGTTACATGTGTATAGAAGAAGCGTTGAGCATGTATTAGAAAAATGTTTTGATCATGAATACAAAAAATGTTAATCAAGAATTTCAGAAAATGTTGAACAAGTATTTGAAAAATGTTAATCAAGCATTTGTAAAATGTTAAGCGTGTATAAAAAATGTTGATCATATATTAAAAATGATGAAATTTGTTTGCCATGTATATAATAATGTTAATCAAACATTTAAAAGAATGTTGAATAAGTATTTGAAAAATGATAATTAAGCATTTGAAAATGTTAAATGTGTATTGAAAAAATGTTGACCATATATTTAAAAAATGAAGAATTTTCTAATCATGCACTGTATATAAAATTTTTAATCAAACATTTTAAAAAATATTAACAAAGTATTTAAAAAATGTTGATCAACATTTCGAAATGTGTATAGAAAATATGTTGACTATGTGTTAAAAATGTTAAACTTGTATTTGAAAAATGTTAATCAAGAATTTCCATAAAAAATAATGTGTATAGAATTTTTTTGACCATGTACTTAAAAATATTAATCTTGTATTTAAAAAAATTTAAATGTGTATTAGAAAATGTTCTTGACGTATACGAAAATGTAGAATGAAAACCAAAAAAGGAAAGAAAACGAAAAAATTAAAATAAAAGATAAAAGCAAAGAAAAATTATAAAAATAAAACCTAAGAAACAAATGCAAAACAAAATTGAAAAACTATGTAAACCAATAAAGAAACAAAGTAAAACCAAAAACATTGAAAACCAAGAAAGAAGACAAAAAAAATAAGAAGAAGGAGAAAGAAAAGAAAAATGAATAAAAGCATGAAAGAAACAAATAGAAACCAAAAGAAAAAACTGAAGTATAATGACGACAAAAACCTGAAGAAGAAATAAGTAAACCAAAAAAAGAAAAAAAGAAAACAGAAAAACCCGAGTGTTTTCCCTCAAGTTGGCCGCGTCTCCTATCCTAACGCGAACCCGGCCTTAGCGTAGTGGCTAGAAACACCAACCACCATCGTAGCCACCTGAGATCGATCGTTGGGGATCTCTCTTTTCGTCCCTATTTCTTCTGTTTTATTACTATGCTAGAAGAAGAGCTTGTGCGTTGAAACTTGAGAAAAAAATACAACACAATCCCATAACCTAATAACCATGACTCCAGACTCGAATAGGTCCAAATTTTTTATTTCAACACACGGAAACCCATCTGTGTTGCCACTTATCCTCCTTCCCGCCCTCGTTGATGGTGGCTTGAATGCTCACACAATCACAATACGTTTGAATGTTGTCAATTAAGTTGTCTATCTCTGCATAAGAAGATAAATCTGCTTTTTCCCATGAGGTTTTGGTGAGACGTGCATGCATGGTTATAGTTTTTTTATCTTCCATCTTGATTTTGCCGAGGTGCTCATTTTCAATCCGGATCGCACTGGTATAAAAGAAAGAAGGATCATGCGCGACACTGGTATGAAAGAAAGACAGATCATGCGCAGCACCAGTATGAAAGAAAGACTCATCATGCGCTATTGATTAAGATTGCACCATAAATATCATTTTTAATGGCTAATAGGCAAAATAACATCATATTCAGATTCTACACATTTTTCTAATCAAATTCCATATATAACATGTTAAAATTGAAGTTAATATTTAAAATAGATGGATATTGAAAAAATATTTGATATGTACTGCGGGTTGATTAATCCAAATATCAGGGGGTTTCCTGCAAAAGCAAAAAACTTGACTTAAGGCCCGCCTTTGGATTGATTTCCAGAAAGCGAAATTTTGTCTAAAAAGTGGACCATGGGTTTATTACCAAAGACACGAAGGAGTTTTCTTCAAAATAGCATGACAAACTAAGAATACCTATTTACTTTGTTAGTAGGTATAAATATGCGCTCAATAGCCGGCTCATTACTGCAGAGGCTTTAGCGAGAGCTTCTTTCGTCTTATTAAATGCGAGGCATATCTCTCGCGAGCAGGGACTACACCCCTGAGAGTCCCTATAGGAGGCCCGTGTGCGTCAGGGAGATGTGGCTTTGCACAGGATGATCCAACTGGAACCGCCCATTTTTGGTTTAACTAGAAAAGAGACAGCGTAGAGACACTGTAGCACTTTGATACTGTAGAGGTCAATGTTGTACATCCGGTTAACTGTAGCGTCATGTTTTTTTGGCTCAGTTTTCATTTCGAATAATTTTCGAAAATACGAATATATAAGCTGAGCGACTTCTGAATACACATTGACCATTTGTAATATACAATGAGCAACTTTTTAAGAAGAGTAAACCTTTTTGTACAAAAATGCCAGACAAATTACAAATACACGATGAACATTTTGTAGTATACATTGAACAATTTATTAATATAATATGAACAAATTTCAAATACACAGCGAACCATTTGTAAATATAGGTTGAACAGTCTCTCAATATACGTTGAACATTTTTTAATACACGATGAAAAATTTATAATGCATCGTGAACCTTTTCATAATATACGGTGAACATTTTTTGTATAATTCTCATCTCATCTCATCTCGTATAATTATCGCAATGCAGATTATACTAGTCTTTCTCTATTCTCATCTCGTGTTAGTGTTGAAATGATACATCAGATTTCGTTGTTCTGTTTTGTGGTTTGAGATGCTACCAAGAATTCATATATTTTATGTGTCCTAAAAATTATCATGATGCAAATTATCTTGTACGAGTTCCTATTAGTGATGCAAAATTTTCCTACGTTGGCTTTATGCAAAATTTTCCTATGTTGAGGCTCGCGGCGGGTATCGTTATTTTCTGACCTTCACAGGTGATTTGAGCAGATATGGGTATATCTACTTGATGAAACATAAGTCTGTAACATTTGAAAAGTTCAAAGAATTTCAGAGTGAAGTGGAAAATCGTCGTAACAAGAAAATAAAGTTTCTACGATCTGATCATGGAGGTGAATATTTGAGTTATGAGTTTGGTCTTCATTTGAAACAATGTGGAATAGTTTCACAACTCACGCCACCTGGAACACCACAACGTAATGGTGTGTCCGAACGTTGTAACCGTACTTTATTAGATATAGTGCGATCTATGTTGTCTCTTACTGATTTACCGCTATCGTTTTGGGGTTATGCTTTAGGGACATCTGCATTCACGTTAAATAGGGCACCATCTAAATCCATTGAGATGACACCATATGAAATGTGGTTTGGCAAGAAACCTAAGCTGTCATTTCTTAATGTTTGGGGTTGCGATGCTTATGTGAAAAAAGCTTTAACCTGATAAGCTCGAACCCAAATCGGAGAAATGTATCTTCAAAGGATACCCAAAGGAGACTGTTGGGTACACCTTCTATCACAGATCCGAAGGCATGATATTCGTTGCTAACAATGGATCCTTTCTAGAGAAGGAGTTTCTCTCGAAATAAGTGAGTGGGAGAAAAGTAGAACTTGATGAGGTGATTGTACCTTCTCCCGAATTGGAAAGTAGTTCATCACAGAAATCAGTTCATGTGATTCCTACACCAATCAGTGAGTAAGCTAATGATGATGATCATGAAACTTCAGATCAAGTTACAACCGAACCTCATATGTCAACCAGAGTACGATCCGCACCGGAGTGGTACGGTAATCCTGTTCTGGAGGTCATGTTACTTGACCATGACGAACCTACGAACTATGAGGAAGCGATGATGAGCCCAGATTCCGCGAAATGGCTTGAGGCCATGAAATCTGAGATGGGATCCATGTATGAGAACAAAGTGTGGACTTTGGTTGACTTGCCCGATGATCGGCAAGCCATAGAGAATAAATGGATCTTCAAGGAGAAGACTGACGCTGACGGTAATGTTACTGTCTACAAAGCTCGACTTGTTGCGAAAGTTTTTCGACAAGTTCAAGGAGTTGACTACGATGAGACCTTCTCACCCGTAGAGATGCTTAAGTCTATTTGAATCATGTTAGCAATTGCCGCATTTTATGATTATGAAATATGGCAAATGGATGTCAAAACTGCATTCCATAATGGATATCTTAAAGAAGATTTGTATATGATGCAACCAGAAGGTTTTGTCGATCCTAAAGGTGCTAACAAAGTGTGCAAGCTCCAATGATCCATTTATGGACTGGTGCAAGCCTCTCGGAGTTGGAATATACGCTTTGATAGTGTGATCAAAGCATATGGATTTATATAGACTTTTGGAGAAGCCTGTATTTACAAGAAAGTGAGTGGGGGCACTGTAGCATTTCTAATATTATATGTGGATGATGTATTGTTGATTGGAAATAATACCGAATTTTTGGATAGCATAAAAGGATACTTGAATAAGAATTTTCCAATGAAAGACCCCGGTGAAGCTGCTTATATATTGGGCATCAAGATCTGTAGAGATAGATCAAGACACTTCATTGGACTTTCACAAAGCACATACCTTGATAAAGTTTTGAAGACATTCAAAATGGATCAGTCAAAGAAAGGGTTCTTGCATGTGTTACAAGGTGTGAAGTTGAGTCAGACTCAATGCCCGACCACTTTAGAAGATAGAGAGAAAATGGAAGTCATTCCCTATGCCTCAGCCATAGGTTCTATCATGTATGCAATGATGTGTACCAGACCTGATGTGTGCCTTGCTATTAGTTTAGCAGGGAGGTACCAAAGTAATCCAGGAGTGGATCACTGGACAGCTGTCAAGAACATCCTGAAATACCTAAAAAGGACTAAGGATATGTTTCTCGTTTATGGAGGTGACAAAGAGCTCATTGTAAATGGTTACATCGGTGCAAGCTTTGACACTGATCTGGATGACTCTAAGTCACAAACCGGGTACGTATTTATATTGAATGGTGGAGTTGTCAGTTGGTGCAGTTCCAAGCAGAGCGTCGTGGCGGGATCTACATGTGAAGTGGAGTACATAGCTGCTTCGGAAGCAGCAAATGAAGGAGTCTGGATGAAGGAGTTCATATCCGATCTAGGTGTAATACTTGGTGCATCGGGTCCAACGAAAATCTTTTATGGCAATACTGGAGCAATTGCCTTGGTGAAGGAATCCAGATTTCACAAGAGAACCAAACACATCAAGAGATGCTTCGATTCCATCCGCGATCAAGTCAAGGAGGGAGACATAGAGATTTGCAAGATACATACGGATCTGAATGTTGTAGACCTGTTGACTAAGCCTCTCTCACGAGCAAAACATGATCAGCACCAAGACTCCATGGGTGTTAGAACCATTACTATGTGAGGGAGTCCTGGATTAGGGGGTGTCCGGATGGCCGGACTATACCATCAGCCGGACTCCTGGACTATGAAGATACAAGATTGAAGACTTCGTCCCGTGTCCGGATGGGACTTTCCTTGGCGTGGAAGGCAAGCTTGGCGATGCGGATGTTTAGATCTCCTACCATTGTAACCGACTTTGTGTAACCCTAACCCTCTCCGGTGTCTATATAAACCGGAGGGTTTTAGTCCGTAGGACAACACAACATACAACAATCATACCATAGGCTAGCTTCTAGGGTTTAGCCTCCTTGATCTCGTGGTAGATCTACTCTTGTACTACCCATATCATCAACATTAATCGAGCAGGACGTAGGGTTTTACCTCCATCGAGAGGGCCCGAACCTGGGTAAAACTTCGTGTCCCTTGTATCCTGTTACCATCCGCCTTGACGCACAGTTCGGGACCCCCTACCCGAGATCCGCCGGTTTTGACACCGACATTGATGCTTTCATTGAGAGTTCCTCTGTGCCGTCGCAATCAGGAAGGATGCCTCTTCCCGTCTTTAAAGACGGCGCCGTTACTAAGGGAGCCTTGGCTGCCGGCCAAACTCTTCGGCTAGGTGGTTTTCTTATGATCGCCTGTTCGGCTGTTGCACCGACGGTGACCTCTCGGGTCATCAAAAGCAATCTTCACGTCAGCTCGGAACTCGTCGAGCAGTTAGATCCAATGGAGCTCTCTTCCGTAAACGAGCTCTTGGATCGCATCGCCGCCCTGGGGGTCGCTACGGATTACGACTAAGTTGGGATTAAACCTGATCTAAGAGAAATTAACTCTCCCCAAGCCACCCATCACGTTGCCGTGGTTGAGGCGCAGTGCGGCGATCCTTCATCTATCTTAATGACTAGCTACGTCCGGATTCCCGATCCCTCAAAGCCGGATACCTGCGGAGGGGAGGATGTAACTCAAGACCTGCACTTAGAATCAGGCGGTGGGCTAGATTCATTGGACAACTTCCAAGAATCCAAACTTCAGAGTTCGGAAACTCCTTGGCCTTTGAGTCTCAGATTGGGTGAGGTTTTGGATTTAATTCCACCCACCCACCCGAACATAAGCGATCTATCCCAAATCAGGCAAAAGCCCGAAGAAACAGTACATCATTACTGGGCCAGATTCCTCCTGGTTATGAACAGGATAAAGGACTGCCGCGAGGAAGACACAATTTCAATATTCTGCAATAATTGCACGGACAAGGGAATCCTCAACGCCATAAGTCATCACGATATTACACGCTTCGCTGACTTGATGTCCATAGTACAAAAGTACTATGCGATGGAAAGCGCCTGGAAAACCAAAATAAAATTTTGGGACAATCCGGCCCTGAATAGAAACCCCGTCCGAAATAAAAGGGTGCATCATCGTCAAACACCCGAGTTAAACACCAAAAAACCAAAACCCTCTACAGGGCGTGGAACCGTACTGGAAGGATGGCTTAATGGACCCTGTAAAATTCATAGTACAGAGGACACCACACCAACTCACAGCCTTAGAGCATGTTGGATACTCCGGCAGGTGGCCAAAATTGGCGAAGATCTCCTAATTCAGGAGGCCACTGAAAGCCACCTCAGGGACACCAGTACGGTCTTAACAGTCTTCGAGACTTTCGCATCAAATAATATGTGAAAAAGAACACTCCGCAGCCTTGCCGAAGTTTATCAAGTAGCAACAATAAACCCATGGAGTGACACAGCTATTACTTTTAATGCCAGTGATGAACCTAAATTCCGAACAGCTCGAGCACCAGCCGCATTGGTCCTCAGTCCAATAGTGGACGGCTTTCGCCTCACCAAGGTACTCATGGACGGAGGCAGCGGATTGAACCTCATTTATGAGGAAACCCTTCAAAAAATGGAAATAGACTGGAACCGCATCGAGCGAAGCAACACAACCTTTAGAGGAATAAACCCCAGTCGGGAAGCGCGCTGTATAGGAAAAATCACACTAGATGTGGTGTTCGGCGCGCCGGATAATTACAGGTCCGAAGAGGTCACGTTCCAGGTGGCCCCGTTCAGTAGCGGATACCACGCTCTGCTAGGGCGGGAAGCGTTTACAATCTTCCAAGCAATACCCCATTACGGGTACATGAAGCTCAAGATGCCCGGGCCAAACGGAATTATCACTCTCGCTAGTGATCCGAACATAGCGCTCCACGCCGAAAACAAGACAGCCGCATTGGCCCTTGAGGCACTATCCGAAGCCCTAGCGGCTGAGGAACTGACTACGCTGCGCTCCATGGTAAACAGGGACGATGTGATACTCGGCAAAAGATCGAAGTCCACCTCCTTTAAACCAGCGGACGAAATAGTCAAATTCAAGGTCCATCCAACGGACCCCAATAAAACAGCTTCCATCGGGGCACAATTAAACCCTGATGTAGATGCCGCATTGCGAGAATTCCTACGTGAAAATTGGGACATCTTCGCCTGGCACCCTTCAGACATGCTAGGAATCCCACGCAGGCTGGCCGAACATAGCTTAAATATCCTAAAAGGATTCAAACCTGTCAAACAAGCCCTTCGGCATTTGTCCGAACCCAAGAGACAGGCCATGGGAGAGGAGCTAGCCAAGCTATTGGAGGCCGGATTCATCAGAGATATAAAACATCCGGACTGGCTAGGTAACTTGGTGATGGTACCAAAGAAGGACAAATCCTGGCGCCTGTACATTGATTTTAAAGACCTTAACAAGGCTTGCCCAAAGGATCCCTTCCTCCTCCCCCGCATCGATCAAATTATCGACGCCACTGCAGGACACGATTCGTTGTGTTTCCTCGACGCATACTCCGGCTACCATCAAATCAAGATGGCAGAGTCAGACCAAGCCGCAAGGGCATTCATCACACCATACGGCCCATTCTGCTTCAACACAATGCCCTTCGGGCTCAAAAACGCCGGCGCAACATATCAGCGCATGATTCAGACATGTCTGGCAAACCAGATCGGCAAAACAGTGGAGGCATACGTGGATGATGTGGTCGTAAAAACAAGACATGTCGAATCTCTAGTAGACGACTTGAGGCTTACATTTGATAACCTCCGAACATACGACATCAAGCTCAACCCAGAAAAATGCGTTTTCAGCGTTCCAGCCGGAAAGCTCTTGGGCTTCATCGTATCCGCCAGAGGAATTGAAGCAAATCCAGCCAAGATCCAAGCTTTGTCGCAATTGGATATCCCAAAGGACCTCAAACAAATACAAAAATTGACCGGATGCGTGGCGGCTCTAAGCCGCTTCATCTCCCGCTTGGGGGAAAAGGCACTACCCCTCTATCGCCTCCTTCGGCGCACCGAACACTTCAAGTGGACGGATGCCGCCACGGCCGGACTCGACGAAATAAAAGCCATATTGGCAACAAACCCAGTCCTGGCCGCACCAAATATCGGCGAACCAATGCTATTGTACGTTGCAGCAACCCACCAGGTTGTTAGCGCAGTGCTCGTCGTCGAACAAGAAACGAACGGACACAAATTCCCCCTTCAAATGCCGGTCTACTATGTGTCCACTGTCCTCACTCCATGCAAATCACGGTACCCGCATTATCAAAAGATTGCATACGCGATATTCATGGCATCCCGGAAGCTGCGACACTACTTTCAAGAGTGTTCGATAACAGTAGCCTCCAAAGTACCACTTAATGATATTATAAACAACCGCGAAGCAACGGGATGGATTGCAAAATGGGCCATCGAGCTCCTCCCATTCAATATAACTTATGAGCCACGGCGAGCTATTAAGACGCAAGTTTTGGCCGACTTCGTCGCAGAATGGACGGAGGCCGAACTCCCTAAAGAGTACGACACATATTCAAACTGGATCATGCATTTCGACGGCTCTAAAATGTTGGCCGGTCTGGGGGCTGGCGTCGTTTTGACGTCCCCCACGGGAGGCACAGGTCAATACGTACTCCAGATTATGTACACAGACTCCAACAATGCAGCCGAATATCACTACACCACAACCTCTAATTAAGGGCAATTAACTGCCGGGAGAAATACGTTATTAGGGGCAGATAATCTGCCGGAGATCGTGCTACTGCCAGCACAAGTACTTAGAGGTAGTGTAACTGCCGGCAGAAGTCACACAACCGGGGCACATGCACTGCTAGTAATCATTGCTCACGTCTAGGGTCACATAATCTGCCGGCACAACTAAACCGAGGCATATTATCTGCCGGTGCTGTTTGTGGGCCCACATAAGGCCCAGACGCGCGCTGGCGCGGGAGGAGAAGC
Organism: Aegilops umbellulata; assembly: GCA_032464435.1. Lineage (NCBI taxonomy): Eukaryota > Viridiplantae > Streptophyta > Magnoliopsida > Poales > Poaceae > Aegilops > Aegilops umbellulata. Next base: position 332,004,118 of record CP136055.1, read on the forward strand.
CGAAGCGCGGGGGAGGCTGAAAATTCCCCGTCCAAAATAACAAAGGGGTCCTCCCAAATTCACCTAGCCTCCAGAACAGAAGAACCCCCAAATCTCCCAGACCTAACCCTCCGCCGCCACCGCCGAGGCTGACCACCCTAGTCACTGGCTCACCACGGTGCCGCCTTCATCCCCGACCACCGTCCGCCACCCTTCACCACAGCAGCATCTTCGTCCCTGACCAGGCGGCCAAGTGCACCGCCGTCTTCGAGCACGAACCTCCGTCGCAGAGCATCCTTCGCAGGTTCCTCCCAGACCTCCTAGCTCTGGCCGCCGACTCTCAGCCTCCTCCCCAAGCTCCCCGAGCAACGCCATGGCTGAGCACACCCCGCCCCACCGACCACCCTCCCCTGTGCCTGTGCGTCCCCAAGCAGCGCCGCCTCCCCACGCGGGGTTCTCCGGCGACCTAGATCTACCGCCGTCCTCGACCATTCTGCTTCCTCAGGCAGCCGCTTCAACCTCCTGGAGCTCGTTCCCCTGGAAGCACCTTCTCCACGATGCTCCCCTACGCACCAGGGTAAGTTATCTTTTTTTCAGAACTTATCAAATGAGGACTTGTGTTGTGACACCGAAACTGGATTGCAGGATGTGGTTGTGTTGCTATATTTTGCCTCGGTATAGTTCTTTATCTTTTTTAGTCTAATAATCTGAAATCCTTTGAGTGCGCAGAAGGCGGATGTGGCCATGGATGGGTGTTGCTGCAAGCATTGCTCCTACAATAAGTGTGCACTCTTCAATTTGTAGGAGCCCTTGTCTCTTCTATTATTTGTCCATTGCATCACCCTCAGCTCAGTATGCTTGATATTGACAGGTTGTAACTTGTGACTACAACTTTGATCTCTATTATTATTTTTTCATCGCATAACCCTCAGCTCAGTAGGCAGACGGTGCACATGATTAACACTTGTCGGCAGTATATGTATCACTAGCAAATTGATTGCCCTTGATTCAGGAATTATAATGCCGTGTTTGGTTAAACTTGTTATTGCTTATTCTTGGTACAGATTGCCCGGGACATTTAATCTTCATTCGGGGAGGAGCATACGCCTTTTGCTTCATGTATTGAAGACTGATGTTGAATTTGTTTATTTGTCAAAGGTCATATCATGCTTTAATTCGGCAACTGATAACCTGTTTATAATTTAGTAGCATGTGTGTTTATGATATTGTGAGTATCCTTTCGGATATTATTGTATTAATTAAGTTAGTGAATGTCAGGATCAACCAACATAGGTGAGTTATGAAATAATCGAACAAATCATCAGTAAATCTGTTCTAAAACCTTCCCCATAATGCACTTCTTAAAGTATTGACACTTGCAGATTATTGATTGTACCTTCTCATTCTTAATCACCATATATATTCAATTGTCCCTCAGGTTTTTTGAGTAATGAAAATTTAGGTGTACGATCGCCCTCAACCAACATACCATTTTAACAAATGATCGAACAACCATATCAAAAATGTGATACCATGGAGATAGGATTTTGGAATGCTAAGGTATATGAATTGTCTACTTGACAAAGGTTTCCTTGGCTGAACTTTTTTTTGCTGCTACTGATCTACTATCCCTAGGTTTGCATGTCACAGTTCTTCTAAAGTTTATATACCCTTACACATACTTAACATTGCTATATACAGTTTTAAACTATAAGTTTGCTACATTCTAAAATTAATTGAGATAGAGTTAGAGCCATGCCAGCTATTTTGAAGGCACAGGCAAGCTATTTTGAAGGCATGGCTTCATAAGCTGTTAGTGTCTATGGTGCACCCATGTTCACTAGCTTCAACTATTTAACCATCTGCAAGGCATGTCGTATGTACTCCTTTCCCCCAAGAAAACTAAGAGATTATCAGAACTATTTTCTCCCGCCATTTGTGTGGTCAAGGAAAGAATATAGATCACTGAATCTGAAGTTATATATTGTATTTTCACAGAACAAGTTCATGTTATTCATTATTATTAGTTAAACCCCATAATGTTGATTTTGAAGACTTCCCATTACAGGCCACTAGCAAGATAATATATGTTTTGGTGAAGCCAGAAGTGGAAGAGGAGTAGGCTGTGAGCAAAGCTGGGTCAAAGATGATTGGGGGAAGGTTGATGTTGAGCAAAAAAATCATATGTGGACAACCTTAAAGGTATACTTGATGGCTAGTATTATAACATGCCCTCTTATCTAATACATTATCCTTGCAACACAAAAAATATGTGTATTAATTGCTGCAGTTCTGCTCTGATTTACAGTTTTTTTTTGAAACATACATGTGCAATAAGAGTGGTGCCCCTTCAAGCAAGGCTGCAACCAAAATATCTGTACATATTTTCAGTTGTAGCAACCTTTATGCTTTGAAGTTGTCAGTTTTTTCTAGAATATTAACTCTTTGTTGCAGTCTTGTTCTCAAAATCATAGAATAATTTTTAATGTTGAGAAAGATGTAGTTGAACTCGAATGGTGTATTTCAAGTTATTAGCAGACCACTCTTTGTAATTGCCAGATTTAACTTTTGTTTTTCATGACCGAGCTTTGTCTGGTTTATATACTAGAAACCAATTAGACATCATCTTTTATATACCAGAAATGAATTCGACATATCTCAACACTTCTATGTCTGGTTCATCTTCGAAATCCGGTTCAAGTTATCTTGTGCTTCAGAAATCTGCACTGTTTTTTAATATAGTTTTACGGCTGCTCCACTGGGAGTACAAACATAATCTGAAGAAATTCTAAATCCTTTTGGTAAATATGCAAAGTATTGACTAAATTCAGTAGCACGCAGTCCAGAAGCATTCATCTTATCCTACCCTTAATTTAATGCTAATCAAACAATTATGTCATGTATAATGGATTATGAGATGCATTGATTTCTGTTCTTTGTAGCCTGGTGTCACCAGTGTATGCATAGGGCCAGATTTTGGGAGTACTGTAAAAAAACTGTAGTATCTTCTATGTATGTTCAGTGCAGCATGTTGAAATCTTTAAAATGTTGATTTAAAATCGGAAACGAGAGCTCCATTTTGAATTTCCAATCTGTTGCAGGTTTCTCAAAGATGCACGAGTTGATTGAGGTCTGGAAGATCTGCAAGTTGCTGCAGTGATGATATATATGTATATGTGTTGTTAGTTGAACTTGGGAGACATTGGCAAGTTTCATTCTGTCCATTTTGGTGGTTTATTTTGGCACATTTAGCCACAGTATACTCATTTTGGTGTGGCGCAATTTATTTACGTAGAGAGATATGTACTTTGCCTTCTGTGGTACAATGTCCTTAATATATGATCGTTTCATGCATGTACCTTGAAACATATGTAACCTACATGTTATGTAATTTCAAGTGAAGCACTACATGCAACTTTGAGCGAAGTGTATCTATGAGCTGAATGATCTGTCGTGACTGCTTGAAACATAGTAATTTGATATTACCCAGAATAGCTTAGGTTGCTTGTGAAACAACACGTCCTGGCATATTACCTGCCGGGTAAATGTGCTTGTGTAGGCAGAAAAACTGCCGGCAAGTAAATTCTTTGGGGCACACAAACTGCCGGGAGAAGTTATCTGCCGGGAGAAGTAACCGCCGGCAGCCATTCTTGTGGCAGTTCTATCTGCCGGGAGAAATACTCTCCCGGCAGTTTAGCTGCCCCCTTAAGTGTGTTCTCCCGGCAGTTTACCTGCCTTTAGATCCGTGTTGTGGTGTAGTGTATGAGGCCCTTTTACACGGTCTCCGGATGGCAGTACCCATGGGCATTCAACGCCTAGAGGTGCGAGGGGATCCGAACCTCGCAATATCCCAAATAAATGGTGACTTCGATGCCAAGGATCCAAAAATGGCAGCTTATCGCAACGCCATCCTAAAAATGTCAGCTCGGTTCGAAGGGCTCGAATTTCATCATATAGCCCGGGAGAACAATCAGGCGACAGGCGTCCTGGCACGCATCGGCGCAAAACGCGATGAAGTCCCCCCAACATCTTCTTGGAACGGCTGTTCAAGCCATCCGTAGTATGGGAAGGGGAATCCGGCAATAACATTCCGGACTCAACCGCACTGCCCAATGACGAACAATCTCACACAATCGAAGGCTCCGCCAATGAAGTCACACCTTCAGCCCACGTAATAATGGCCATTATCGCCCCGTGGACAGAACCATTCCTAGATTACCTTACTAGGCAGGAACTCCCAGAGGACCAAAACGAGGCACGCTGTATAGTGCAGAGATCTAAAGCCTATAAAGTCCATGAGGGAGAGCTTTATAAGAAAAGCACTACCGGAGTCCTTCAAAGGTGCATCTCCGAAGAGGAAGGGCGGAACTTGCTGGCTGAAATTCACGCCGGACTCGGTGGTCATCACGCTGCAGCTCGGTCCCTTGTAAGCGAGGCTTTCCGTACAGGCTTTTATTGGCCGACGGCCGGGGCAGACGCTCATGACTTAGTCCAACGATGCGTCAGTTGCCAGCTTTTTGCAAACCAAAGCCATATGCCACCCACCGCCCTCCAAACTATCCCCATAACATGGCCCTTTGCGGTCTGGGGGCTTGACATGGTGGGACCCCTTAAAGGTGGAACCCACAAGAAAAAATACTTACTGGTCATGGTGGATAAGTTCACCAAATGGATAGAAGCCAAGCCTGTTAAGACGGCCGAATCCGGACCAGTGATAGACTTCATATCCGGGGTCGTACACCGTTACGGCGTCCCCCACAGCATCATCACTGATAACAGCACGAACTTTACGGCCGACGAGGTAAAACTCTGGTGCAAAAACATGGGCATCAAGCTCGATTATGCCTCCGTCTATCACCCACAAACTAACGGCCAGGTCGAACGTGCAAATGGTCCTATTATGAGCGGCATCAAACCCAGATTAGCCCGGTCCCTCAAGGAATCCAACACGCACTGGGTATAGGAGCTCGACTCCGTACTCTGGGGGCTGCGGACCCTGCCGAATCGCACCACCGGATACACACCATTCTTCATGGTGTACGGCGCAGAGGCCGTTTTGCCTTGCGACATAATTCATGACTCACCTCGAGTGCGCATGTACGAAGAAAGAGAAGACGAACTCGATCGGCAGGACAGTTTGGACACCTTGGAGGAGGAGCGTGACGTGGCAAAAGCCCGTTCCGCATTCTATCAACAACATGCTCGAAGATATCAAAGTAGAGAAGTACGGGCCAAAAATTACAATATTGGCGAACTAGTTCTACGCCTGCCGGACAGAAAAAGGACAAACTGAAGCCCAAGTGGGAAGGTCCCTTCATAATCGACCAGGTCCTGACTGGTGGAGCATACCGCCTGCGAGATGCATCGGATAACCGACATGAGCTGAACCCATGGAACGCAGCCCGTCTCCGAAGATTCTATGCCTAGCGCCGGACTCTGTGTTCGTCTCCTTCCTCTGTCCATTTTTTACATTTTCTGTCTTACATTTCTCTCCTTCCCCCCCTTTTCTCTCTTATAGCCCTTAAAGGCTCATCAAGTGACGCGCTACCCGCGCTCACTAAACCTGGGGGCTTCTTTAAACAGAAGCTTATTTATACGGGCTTGATGCCCAACACATGTGTCAAACTTCCGCATGTACCTTTTATTCACCATTATATGCATCGATATGACTTAAGTTTTGGCCAAGCTGGGTTGACTGGCTCTTGTTCTTACCCCTACGTTCCCGATTGTTCGGCTAGGTGGTAAAGGGAGCACCTCTGCGATTGTTACTGCCGGGTCAGCCGGATGTGTACCTCAGACTGGGTGAAGCCGAAAGCTAGCGTTCTTAAGGGAATATCCGGTCGGTGAACTAAAGATGACCTCTTTACTTATTTACTTATGTGACCCCAGATGCTTTTTCTGCGTTCGCAGTCCGGACATGCACTTTAGGGCATGCCTCCCAGAGAACGGAACCCCTAACGGAACTATTCTCCCTGGAAGATGTACTAACCATGTAATATAACATAACTAGTTGGGCACTTGTCTGATAAAGCACTAATGACCCCTACGCCTGGTCTCCATGCATACCCCGGTTCTTATATAACCGCAAGGGTATTCGGACACACTCCAGACCGTCAGGTCCCGAGGTCAAAGCGAAAAGGTCGGCAACGACAAACGATCTACAATCCGGCTAGAAGGCATTACACATGTCAATTAAAATAGTCACTCTGACTGATTGTATTCCTCTTCAATACCATCTAACAGGTTGTGGAATTTATAGTCGTGCTGGGAATACTTTGCGGCCAATTCTACTTGGCCGTATACTAAGCTTACAGGGATCTCCTTCCCATCGGGCCCCACAGGTCCGACCTCGGCCATGTGGTTTGGGTCAGCCTTTGTGTACCGCGTCTTCACCATGGCCCAGGCCTCCCTAGTGCCTTGACGGCAGGCCGATATCTTCCACAATCAGAAGCGCCGCTGCACTCCCTTCAGCTTCTCTGCAAGCTCTCCAAGGCCCTCGGGCATGGAGAGGGATGGCCATAAGGCTTGGGCAATGCCTTGCATCGCCTGCCGAACTTGCTCGTGCAGTTGCCAGAGCTCGGGAAGAAGGTCACCCGTAGAACCGGGCATCTCCTCTGCAGGACGACCTGTTAGCATACCTAGAGACATCACTCTGTTAGTCGACTTCCTCGCCGAACCTTTTTTTTAAAGTTCGTTCAAGCACTTACTAAATATGCTGCATCGAAACCACAGATTCTCCTTAACGGGGTCCGACAGCTGGGCACGAACATCTTTCAGTTCAATACCCAGCTTGGTGTTGGCATCCTGAAGATCATTCTTCTCCCGCCTCACCTTTGTTAGCATGCTCTCGCCAGCCTTTAGCCGGCGTAGGAGTTGTTGCTTATCCGGATCTAGTCCGGCGCCACCTGCAATTTCATTTGTCAGATCGGCACATATGCCGCACTTCACACTTATCTTTTTGAAGAATATATTACCAGAGGGGGTCTCCTTGGGCTCCCTCGTCGCGGCTAGTGCGGCGTCAAGTTGGGCTTTGCACTCTTTTAGCTCCTGGGATAGTTGGGTATTCTTCTCTGAAAGAACCTGCGTATTACACGATCCTTAAATCAGTTATTCTAACTGTTTCAAGTCTCGGGGGCTACTGATATATATAACCATTAAATTTTCTCACCCCTATGTCTTTTACATATTGCTCCGTGGCTCTGGCTAGACCATTTTGAGCGGCACGGAGATACGCATCTCCCGAATTGAAGGCATCAGACGCCTCTTGGGAGAAACAAGAGTCGCGAAGAACAGTCCGGCGACGCCTGTGGTTCATGGCACTCTCCACCTCGGAATGGGTGGCAGACAGCCTGTCCGCATCCTCTGTCAGAGGAGCGTCCGGTATGCGAATCGTGTTCGCCTCCGCCTCCGGGCCAGGCTGTGGAGCCTGGCTGGTGGTGGCGCGATTGGCAGCCTCTTCGAATATAGTCCGGCGAGGTCTCTTTGTCCTGAACAAAGCACGAGTGTTAATATGCCTTGAAGGAATAACACCGGGGAATAAGAAGGCGCGCTATACCTTTGCGCTGGCACCTTGGTCCGGACTACACTTCTTTTTATCCCACGGGGCCCCGCAGCCCCTCATGGGCTGGATGCCGTAGGCTCGGCCTCCCGCCTCAACGACCTCCTCTGCGAAACACGGTTGTTATACGGTCATCAAAAACATGCGAGGATGGATCCCCTTTCAAAGTACTGGGATTTTGGTCTCAGTTACCTGGGAGGTGGGGATTAGCCCTGGGTAATCGGCCGTAATGGCCACCAAGGCGTGGTCCTTACTTAATTGATGGAATACCCCATCAATTAGCTCCACAGATATGTCCAGATCCTCTTGGGAGGCTGGGTCGAGGGACCGTCCTGGATCCTCGGGCTGTGGAGGGGGGCTGTTTATCTTTTTAACAGCCTAGCGCAGTTCCTGCGTCGAAGTCGTCAGACCCTATATTTGATAGTAAGAATACAAAACGGATGGACTAGTGAAAGCGTTCACTTACCCAGTTCGGAGGATTATACATGGTAAAACCACCCTGAGGGTTGACGTGGAGAAATTCCTCCTCTTCTCCCTTGTACAAAGTGGATAAGATCTTTATCAGAGCGGCAGCCGAGTCCGGCCCCATACGGCCGTGATGGGTGGCGTCGTCCTCCCCATTGAAATCCCACATGGGGTGACTTCTATATTGAAGCGGCTGCACCCCCCGCATGATGCATATGGCCATGACTCCAATCATGGTTAGTCCGGAGTGAGCCAATAATCTTATCCGGCCCATTAGGTAAAGGACGTCCTTGTCACTTTCTCTCTGAGGGCTCCGTGGGTGCTAGCTTAGGCGCTTCTTCGGGGGAGCACTGTTGAACTTAGGGAGGCCGATCCGAACAGGATCCGGCAGCGGGACATCCTCTATATAGAACCATTCCGAAGGCCAGTCCTCGGACGCCTTCTTTGGGGTTCCGGATAGATATCCGGTCCCGGCGATGCGCCACACTTCGGCTCCGCCCACTTCATATATTAACCCCTCTTGAGAACGGGGCACCAGGCAGAACAACCCCTTCCACAGCGCGAAATGAGCCTCAACACCCAAGAACAGCTCGCAAAGGGCAACGAAGCCCGCGATATGCAATATAGAGGCAGGCGTGAGGTTGTGCAGCTGCAGGCCATAGACCTCCAGAAGCCCCCGGAGAAACGGATGAATTGGAAATCCGAGTCCCCTTATTAGATAAGGGACAAGGCATACCCGCTCTCCTTTGGAGGGAGTGGGGGTGCTCTCCGCTTGCTCTCCGCCATTATAGGCGGCGAGTCCGGCTCGAACCGGGACCATGTAGGCCGGAGGGAGGAATCCCTTGGTCTGAAGCGATACTAGCTCGCTATGCGGGATGGAGCACCTCTCCCAGTCTTCGGGCTTAGGACTGGAAGGGCGAGAGGAGGAGTTGCGACGACTGGCCATGGTGGAATGGACCTTTGCTGGATGCGCTCTGATGACTACTCGCGGAGGGGAGAAGGTGTGGTTTGGATCTAAATCCCCGTTCCTTTAAATAGGCGGCTCATTTACACGGCTAGGGGTGTGAATGTAAAAACACCCAGGCTTTTCGTATTTGTTTGACATGTGGAAGACGACAATTATTGGGCGTAGAAGCCAAGGAGCATTGCATTTATAAAGAACATGACATTATTCAATAGGTACACGAAATCCGGAAGGGGAACCCGCCTTGCAATGCCGAAGACAATCTGCGCGCCGGACTCGTCGTCATTGAAGCCTAGTTCGGGGGCTACTGAGGGAGTCCTGGATTAGGAGGTGTCCGGATGGCCGGACTATACCATCAGCCGGACTCCTGGACTATGAAGATACAAGATTGAAGACTTTGTCCCGTGTCCGGATGGGACTTTCCTTGGCATGGAAGGCAAGCTTGGCGATGCAGATGTTTAGATCTCCTACCATTGTAACCGACTTTGTGAACCCTAACCCTCTCCGGTGTCTATATAAACCGGAGGGTTTTAGTCCGTAGGACAACACAACATACAACAATCATACCATAGGCTAGCTTCTAGGGTTTAGCCTCCTTGATCTCATGGTAGATCTACTCTTGTACTACCCATATCATCAACATTAATCGAGCAGGACGTAGGGTTTTACCTCCATCGAGAGGGCCCGAACCTGGGTAAAACTTCGTGTCCCTTGTCTCCTGTTACCATCCGCCTAGACGCACAGTTCGGGACCCCCTACCCGAGATCCGCCAGTTTTGACACCGACACTATGTAATCTAGATTATTGACTCTAGTGCAAGTGGGAGTGTCGGTGTCAAAACCGGCGGATCTCGGGTAGGGGGTCCCGAATTGTGTGTCCAGGCAGATGGTAACAGGAGACAAGGGACACAATGTTTTTACCCAGGTTTGGGCCCTCTCGATGGAGGTAAAACCCTACTCCTTCTTGATTAATATTGATGATATGGGTAGTACAAGAGTAGATCTACCACGAGATCAGAGAGGCTAGACCCTAGAAGCTAGCCTATGGTATGATTGTTGTACGTCCTATGGACTAAAACCCTTCGGTTTATATAGACACCGGAGAGGGCTAGGGTTACACAGAGTCGGTTACAACGGAAGGAGATCTACATATCCGCATCGCCAAGCTTGGCTTCCACGCCAAGGAAAGTCCCATCCGGACACGGGAAGAAGTCTTCAATCAAGTATCTTCATGGTCCAAGAGTCCGGCTACCTGGACACCCCCTAATCCAGGACTCCCTCAGTAGCCCCTGAACCAGGCTTCAATGACGATAAGTCCGGCGCACAGATTGTCTTCGGCATTGCAAGGCGGGTTCCTCCTCTGAATACTTCGTAGAAGATTTTGAACACAAGGATAGTGTCCAGCTCTGCAAAATAAGTTCCACATATTGCCATAGAGAGAATAATATTTACACAGATCTATTCTGCTGACGTACTCTGTAGTGTGACATCACACCACGGCCGATTCTTTATTCGAATCGTTTTTACTATCCCACCTCAGCGCGTTTCGCGAGGCGGTTTCCTTGGCACGTCTTGTCGAAGCAGAGATCGTGTTCCCCTTTATTTACGGGGTCCTCATCAATACGGACGTGGGTAACCCAATCGTGCCCGTTGGTATATCCCTTTGATCAAGGGTAAGTCCCAAATGGCCACGGGGAGGGCTCTTGGTATTCAACCTCTTATAAAGAGACCAAGGCCTCACTCCTTTCTTTCAATCTCAATCGAATCCGCCTCTCGCCTCGAGTTCCTACACCCAAGGCCCCAGATTTTAGGCGCTTCGGACCTTTGATGATGTCCGGTTCCGACCTTCCAGGCCGATGGATGCCTTCCTTCGTCACGGTGGAAGACGTGCTAAAGCTGAGAGAGGCCAGGTTTTTGACAGGCGAAATCTCGCATAGGCTGCCTGCTCAAGGGCAGGTTATTCCCATTCCCAGGCCTGGTGAGAGCGTGGTGTTCATGTCTCACTTCCTCCGAGGGCTAGGCTTCGCGACGGATCCCTTCGTGAGGGGGCTCATGTTTTATTATGGGCTGGAATTTCACGACTTAGCTCCGGAGTCCATCCTCCATATCTCGTCGTTCATCGTTGTGTGCGAAGCCTTCCTCCGTATTACTCCTCACTTTGGACTGTGGCTTAAGACCTTTAAAGTAGAACCGAAGATGATTGAGGGACAGCACGCGGAGTGCGGAGGCGCTGTTATAAGCAAGAATGCTGACGCTCCATGGCCCGAGGGCTCTTTTCAAGAGGAGTTCATCTTATGGCAACAAGAGTGGTTCTATATCACAGCTCCTAGGGGCACCAAGTGGGTGGTGCCGCCTGCTTTCCGCTCGGGTCCCCCGCCACGACTAGCGTCATGGGTCAATAAGGGGTTGGACTGGGTGCCGGAAAAGGACGTGCCCCTGTTGCAGGGCCGCATCCGAGATCTCTTAGAAAGAGACATCAGTCTGGTCGTGGTTACGCAGGTTATGTTAATTCGCCGAGTTCTGCCCTGCAAACGTCGCCCCCTCCATCTGTGGGAGTTCAATCCGGAGGGACCGTGAGCTCTCCAACATTTTCTTGGCATGACGCCTGTGGAGATGTACAAATTGTTCTTCGGACCACAAGTAGTGTGTCCAGATTCTACGGAGGACGTAGGTCTGAGCTGCAATCGTCCGGATACTCAAGTAAGTAGTCTTGTGCCCGGACACTCCTTCCGTTCATTTATCACAACATCACCCTTAAAAGAGTTGTCCTTGAAACAGGAGTGGGTAGCAAAGGCGAAGTTAATCAGGTGTCCGCCCCCCCTTCCTGAGACCTCGCCGGATCCCGTGTTAACCAGGATGCTGGAGATCGCTCCTTTAGGGGAAAACGAAGGGGGGGGGGAAAGGGAAGCTACCGCCTCCGCGAAGGAGGCTGTCAAGAAAGGAGGAATCAAAAATTCCTCTACCCCAGGGAGGAAGAGAACCACCTCTGAAGACCCGGAGACCATGGCCTCAAAGCAGGGGAAGATATCTTTGCCAGAGGGTCCCGTGCCGGGGGATACCTCGGCCGCACTGTGCCCCCAAGGGGATCAGCCCTCCACCAAGCCGTAAGTAGAGAGGGGAGGTTTTAAAATGAGAGGAATCCTTATTTTATCTCCGAGGAGAATAACTGACGTGTTACCTTGTAGTTCGGATCTCAGCCCTTCTCAGCAGGACTCATCTTCGGGGGACCTTCTTCCGGAGATGATGGAGAGCGGAACGCCTCCCCCTGCCGTTCCGTCTTACGAGGCGGGCGACCCTGAAGTGTCGTCACGGAGGGTTTCTCCTAATCCGGCAGGGCCGGAAGGCACTCATATGGCCCCACCAGAGCTCTCCGTGTCCGGCTTTGAGAAAGACCATCAAGCGAGTCCGGCACCGCCTGGTGCGCGGTCAGAGGAGCTGAAGGACCTGCTAGGGTGAGCGTCTATCTCTTAGGAGCATCGTGCATTGATGGGTACAGTAATTGAAAGGACTTCGTCCGCAGAAAGCGGGTTGCACGAGGCCGTCAGGAGTTTGCTGATCGGTTTTGAGGTACGCGAAGTGATGTACCCTTTGACAGTTCCGTATATATGAGATGTGCCCTATGGAGATAGTAGCCCCTGAGACTCTGTGTGTTGCCGAAGACGGCAACACGCAGAGGATCATAGTCCTAGGTATAATTTTGCCGCCTTCTTATGCAGGTGGCTAAGTGTCCGGTGGCTAGCCGGACTGATGAATTTTCCGAGCTATCGCGACAACTTGATGTGGCGGATGCCGACATCACGCTTGTCAACAAGCGGCTTGACGAGGCACAAGGTATGTAATCTCTCCGGAGACACCTGGTAAGAGGAGCTTGACGCCAGTATCTTACAGTGTCTGCACCTGATGCAGATGGGGATGCCGCTGTGGAGGACCTTCGGGCAGAGCTTGCCCGAGCCAAGGAGCAAGCCAGAGAAAGCGATGCGGCTGCCCTAAAGGCGGTTGAGGAGTTGAAAGCCGAACATGCTGCTCATTGCCAAAGAAGAAAGGAAATGGCCGAGATGGCTGCGAAGTTGAAGACCGCTGCTGACCGCTGCAAGCTTCTTGAGAAAGAAGATCAGGTGGAGCGGACAGACGTGGAAAAGGCCATTATGGCGGCCAAGGATGCTCGTTCTACGATGAGAGCGATGAAGGAGGAGTTGCGTCAGGCCGGAGATATCGCGGCTGGAAAGCCCTTTATGCTGCGAATGAAGTTCGGAGATCCTAAATATGCTCCATTGGACCGGATGTGGAGTTCGGCGGATGCGTATCTAGATTTAGCGGCGAGTGCCGCTGATGTGGTTGAACACTTCCAAGATCAGGAGAGTCACGAAGTGGAAAAGCTTTTTTGGTCACAGTTCCACAATCCAGAGCGTCCGCTTCCACTAACCGATAGTTTGGCCGAATGGGCCGAGCTGAATAGGTTATCCGGACTCGCCATGAAGTATGTCGTGGATCATCTGTGGCCGAAAAGGCCAAAGCTGAACAGTTATTTTAGCTTAGTGCAACAGTTCCTTGGTGCGGTGCCGTATATCAACGCGATGAAGGGGTCAGCATGTGTGGAGGGTGCGTGGATGGCCCTTGCCCGTGTCAAGACATACTGGGCGGAGATGGAGGCCACCGCTGTTGCAGCCCAAGATTCGGGAGAAAGCCGAGTACCTGCCGAGCACTACTTTTAAGAAGTCTTGGAGGGCGCTCGTTTAATAGAGACGCAGTGCTCGAAGGATATTATGTTTGAATAACATGTATTTTTATTGAAAACAATATTTTGCTGAGATGTAGAAGCCTTTTATACTTGTGCTTGCAAGAATTATAATGCCTCCTGTGCGGCTGTTTGCGTATATGTATATATAACCTGAAAGATTGCAGTCGTTGGCTTCAGCCCCCACGCATATAATGCGGGGGTGTTCGCAAAAGGCGCATCATCACACTTGATCCAATGTCTTGGTCCATTAAGGAGGTGGTAGCGCAGCGAACTAGGCAACCAGACTATAATGCTTTATCACTTTCACTTAGCCATAGGAGTTTGATCGTGGAGCTACTATATAGCCCCCGGTGGCACCGCGCTTACCTGAATTCGGGGCGCGTGTGTGCCTGAACGGGAAACGGCCCTTTGTTAATGCGGAGGAATCCCGAAGATTCCGATGGGTCATCAAGTGGTTGACCAGTCTCACGCTATATCATGACAGTCAGTTTTCGGCTTTCTCTACTGAGGTGCTCGCCTGGCTGAACCGGGGCACAATCGCAGTAGTTCTCCTGGTGCCGCCTTAGCCGATAGTGCAGAACGTAAGGCAGCAAAACACAGGAGCCGGGCAAACCCAACATTTGACCAAAGATATGATTGGGAGCTGATTCATATAAGGCCAAACTTGCGACGCTGAACACTCCCTAAGGTATTCGGTCTTTATGAAAAACGGGCTGAGCAGTGCCCTTGGTAATAAGCCCCTGGTGTCCAGGTACGTGCAAAATTCTGACATGGCCACATGCCAAGACGCCAGCCTCCTCCTTGGTTATACTAAGAATCCGGGGGATGTGTATCAACAAGAGACAATAAAAAAAGGTTTACGCAGGGTCTTAATCTGAAAAGAATCCTTGGAACGGGTCCCTGCTGCACGTCCGCGCCTATGTCTCCGTTGTGCCGTGTCCTGGACGGGTATAGCATGGTGTTCATCTGAAAAAGAGAGGAACTCAGTTGAAAAAAGGTCGTGCGAAATGTACGTTATACTAAATAAACAAAGTATAATTCAACATGGGTAGAAATTGAGCCTTATTGTCTCTTGTGTTACGTGCGCGGAGCCCCTTGTACAGGGGTATGCGGTTATTAAGCCTTTATCAATGGTATGTTTACGCCAGACTCGTCGAGCCGCGTCCGTGGTCTTAACGAGCTGTTTAGGTGCTTTGATTGGTGAAGCCGTTTTAATGTGTGGCCGTCAAAGCAGCCGCACAGTCCTCCGCGCGAGAGAAACACTCAATATTTCCCTTTAGTGATATGGTGCCTCGGGGGCCGGGCATCTTAAGCGTAAGAGATGCATAATGCGGTATTGCATTAAAGCGGGCGAAAGCCTCGCGTCCCAGTAGTGCTTGATAGCTACTTGAAAATGGGGCGATGTGGAAGGTTAGCTTTTCGCGGCGGAAGTTATCGGGGGAGCCGAACATAACTTCTAGCCAGAGAGAGCCCGTGCAATGGGCCTTCGGGCCTGGCGTTACTCCTTGAAAGGAAGTGTTGCTATGGCGAATTTTTGTTGGGTCCATCCCCATTTTGCGGACTGTGTCCTGATATAGCAGGTTTAGCCCACTGCCGCCGTCCATCAGGACTTGTGTAAAGTGGAGTCTGTCGATTATCAGATCTAATACTAAGGCAGTCCAACCTGCGTTCCAGATACTTCTAGGGTAATCCCGATGGTCGAAGGTGATCGGTTTTAACAACCAGTGGCGAGACTCCTTTGGGGTAGGCCGTATGGCACGTATCTCTATAGGCACCACTCTATCTTTCCCTTTTGTCACGTGGAGTAAGTTTACTGTTTTGACTTCGTGTGGGAAATTCTTTTGTTTCCCGGTGCTCTGCTTGTGGGGTTCGTCATCGTCCTTGCTTGGTGTGTCGAGCCCCTTGTGTTTGGCGTTGAGTTGGCCGGATTGTTTGAAGACCCAACATTCTCTATGGGTATGGTTTGAAGGCTTCCCGGGGGTGCTGTGGACTTGACATATCTTATCCAAGATTTTGTTTAGGTTAGATAGCTCGTCCCTGTTATCCTTGAGGGGCAGCTTTTTCTGATTCTGCCGAGAGCTTTTGAATCCGGTGTTGACTGCCGTGCTCTTCGAGATGCTTTCCTTATTCCGGCGATGTTCCTTGCTGCGTCGCGGTTTCCCGTTTCCATCTCTGACTTCAGATGTACTTGGGTCGCTGGTGCTGCATCTTGCCAACCAGCTATCCTCTCCCGCGCAAAAGCGGGTCATGAGGCTTGTTAATGCGGCCATTGTTCTTGGCTTTTCTTGGCCGAGGTGTCTGGCGAGCCATTCGTCTCGAACACTGTGTTTGAAAGCTACTAAGGCTTCGGCGTCCGGACAGTCGACTATCTGGTTCTTTTTAGTAAGAAATTTGTTCCAGAGTTTCCGGGCTGACTGTCCGGGCTGTTAAGTTATATGGCTTAAATCGTCTGCATCCGGAGGTCGGACATAGGTCCCTTGAAAATTTGCCCGAAAGGCATCCTCGAGCTCTTCCCAACTTCCAATGGTGTTTTCGGGAAGGCCTTTAAGCCAATGCCGGGCTGGCCCTTTGAGCTTGAGGGGTAATTATTTTATGGCGTGGAGGTCGTCACCTCTGGCCATATGGATATGGAGGATATAGTCCTCAATCTAGACTCCAGGGTCTATCGTTTCGTCGTATGCCTCTATGTTTACGGTTTTGAATCCCGCTGGAAATTCATAGTCCAGCACCTCATCGGTGAAACATAGGGGGTGTGCGGCACCCCTATATTTGGGTGTGCCGTGTTGTTCGGATATTTGTTTCCTTGCATTGCTTACTAGAGCTTGCTTTCTTGGCCTGTAGATAGATCTGGCTGGGCCATCCTTTTGATGCAAATCCTTGGTTGGATCGCGTGTTGGCTTGTGTGCGGTGCCGTTTGCCGCTCTATGTTGGCCATGGGGTCGTCTATCCGACCGGGTGGCTTCCTTATTTTTTGATTTCGGGGGCTCTAAGGCCTCTTCATCAAATTCAGGCAGTAGCTTTCGCTTCGGGTAGCTCTTTGTGTGGCGACTATCGCTGTATTTGTCTGCGGTGTTGAGTACTTTGCTCCATCTGATGCGGAGTTTGTCTTCCGCTTCTGCTTTTTCAGGCTACGCGTAGTGGCGACGAGCCTTTTGTGGAGGTTCTTCTGCTCCAGGACTTGTCCAGCGTGAGCTTGTCTGAACTATTATCTTCACCGAGGACGGGTTGTGTGGTTTGTTTATCCAATTTGTCTTGTTCGAATGGTTACTCGATGCTATGTTCATCGTTCTCCAACTTGCCCTGCTCTGTGGCTGGGTCTGTATGACCGCTGTCTTTGTCGGGGCGAGGCTTGGGGCGGCGCTTACGCCGCCGCTTTGGCTGCTTTTCGAAGGAACGACCCTTCGTTGCGTCATCCCGTTCTTCCTCGTTGTTTCCTTTGGGTGTGTCCACCATGTATACATTGTAGGATGGGGTGGCTGTCTAGTGCCCTATAGGCGCTGGTTCATGTTCGTCTCCTATATCGTCGTCTATACCGTCGATGTCTTCGGAGTCGAATTCGAGCATCTCAGTTAAATCATCGACAGTGGCTACGAAGTGGGTGGTGGGTGGGCATCAAATTTCTTCGTCGTCCGCATCCCAATCCTGTTGGCCATAATCCGGCCAGGACTCTCCTGACAAAGAGAGAGACTTTAGTGAATTCAGAATATCGCCGAAGGGCGAGTACTGAAAGATATCCGCGGCGGTGAATTCCATGATCGGCGCCCAATCAGATTCGATTGGCAGGGGCGCGGAGGGTTCGGAGTCCGGATAAGAGTCCGACACCTTAGAGTCACGGGCTTCGCAGAGGATAAGGCTGGTGTTCGGCTCGATCGCCGTTGAGACTGCAGCTCCCGAGGCGGTGTCTAGCCACCCGTCCTCGATCGGCGCAGTTGGCTCCGAGCTAAGGGTCGGAGCTAACGTGGGTGCGGCCTCCAGGGCACTATTCGGTGGCAGAGTTAGGTCATGCCCATTATGACAGTGCGGCGCGCCCGGCTGCGGCTCGAATCCATCGAAGATCAAGTCTCCGCGGATGTCAGCCGTATAGTTCAAGCTTCCAAATCTGACCTGATGGCCAGGGGCGTAGCTTTCAATCTGCTCAAGATGGCCAAGCGAATTGGCCCGCAGTGCAAAGCCGCCGAATATGAAGATCTGTCCGGGGAGAAAAGTCTCACCCTGGACCGCATCACTGTTGATGATCGGAGAAGCCGTCGGGCCTAAAGATGACGACAAAGAGGAACTCTCAATGAAAGCACCAATGTCGGTGTCAAAACCGGCGGATCTCGGGTAGGGGGTCCCGAACTGTGCGTCTAGGCGGATGGTAATAGGAGACAAGGGACACAATGTTTTTACCCAGGTTCGGGCCCTCTCGATGGAGGTAAAACCCTACTCCTGCTTGATTAATATTGATGATATGGGTAGTACAAGAGTAGATCTACCACGAGATTAGAGAGGCTAGACCCTAGAAGCTAGCCTATGGTATGATTGTTGTTCGTCCTATGGACTAAAACCCTCCGGTTTATATAGACACCGGAGAGGGCTAGGGTTACACAGAGTCGGTTACAACGGAAGGAGATCTACATATGCGCATCGCCAAGCTTGGCTTCCATGCCAAGGAAAGTCCCATCCGGACACGGGAAGAAGTCTTCAATCTTGTATCTTCATTGTCCAAGAGTCCGGCCAAAGGTTATAGTCCGGCTACCCGGACACCCCCTAATCCAGGACTCCCTCAGAGAGACTGAAAGAAATATGCCCTAGAGGCAATAATAAAGTTGTTATTTATATTTCCTTATATCATGATAAATGTTTATTGCTCATGCTAGAATTGTATTAACCGGAAACTTAGTACATGTGTGAATACATAGACAAACAGAGTGTCCCTAGTATGCCTCTACTTGACTAGCTTGTTGATCAAAGATGGTTAAGTTTCCTGACCATAGACATGTGTTGTCATTTGATGAACAGGATCACATCATTAGAGAATGATGTGATGGACAAGACCCATCCGTTATCTTGGCATAATGGTCGTTTAGTTTTATTGCTATTGCTTTCTTCATGACTTATACATATTCCTCTGACTATGAGATTATGCAACTCTCGAATGTCGGAGGAACACTTTGTGTGCTATCAAACGTCACAATGTAACTGGGTCATTATAAAGATTCTCTACAGGTGTCTCCGATGGTGTTTGTTGAGTTGTCATAGATCGAGATTAGGATTTGTCGCTCTGTGTATCGGATCTCTGGGCCCTCTCGGTAATGCACATCACTATAAGCCTTGCAAGCAATGTGACTAATGAGTTAGTTACGGGATGATGCATTACGGAACTAGTAAATAGACTTGCTAGTAACGAGATTGAACTAGGTCTAAGGATACCGACGATCGAATCTCGGGCAAGTAACATACCGATGACAAAGGGAATAAAGTATGTTGTTATGCGGTTTGACCGGTAAAGATCTTCATAGAATATGTACGAGCCAATATGAGCATCCAGGTTCCGCTATTGGTTATTGACCGGAGATGTGTCTCAGTCATGTCTACATAGCTCTCGAACCCGTAGGGTCCGCACACTTAATGTTCGATGATGATTTGTATTATGAGTTATGTGATTTGATGAGCGAAGTTTGTTCGGAGTCCCGAATGAGATCACAGACATGTAGAGGGGTCTTGAAATGGTCGAGAGGTAAAGATTCATATATTGGAAGGTTACATTTAGACACCGGAATGGTTTCGGGAAGTATCGGATAAGTTTCGGAGTACCGGGAGGTTACCGGAACCCCCCGGGGAAGTATTGGGCCTTAATGGGCTTTAGTGGAAAAGAGAGAAGGTCCACAAGGGGAGGCAGCGCCCCCCTGACAAGTCCGAATTGGACTAGGGAGGGGCGGCGCCCCCCTCTTTCCTTCTCCCCTTCCTCCTCCTTCCCTCTCTCCCTCTCTCGGAAAGGAAGGGGACTCCAACTAGGACTGGGAATCCTAGTTGGACTCCCCTATGGCGCCCCCCCTTGGCCGGCCTCCTCGTCCTCCCCCCTTTATATATGTGGGAGAGGGGCACCCCAAAGGCACACCAAGTCTTCTCTTAGCCGTGTGCGGTGCCCCCTCCAAAGATACACACATCAGTGAAAGTGCAACTATCCCTAGGTGGTTTTGGTAATTCATAACAACATATAGCTCACTAAGCTAATGCTATTCCAAGACAATTATTTCAGGAAAGCTCAATGATTGGCATGGCATGGATGGTGGAAGTGGAACCCTCAAAATGCTAAGGACAAAGGATTGGCTCAAGCTCAAAAGCTCAAGACTCTTCATTTTACATTTTAGTGATCCAAGATCACATTGAGTCCATAGGAAAAGCCAATACTATCAAGGAGGGATGAGGTGTTGCTTAATGAGCCTTTTGCTTCATGTGCTTAATGATATGCTCCAAAATCCTCAGCTACTTTCCCATATCTACAAATGACCTAAATTCCAAGCCAAACTCGGTCCTACCGATTCTTTCTATCCGGCGCCACCGAGTTTCACATGTCATAAGCCACTGCCAAACACTAGCAAATCGGTTCTACCGATAGGGATCTCGGTCTCACCGAGATGGGATTGCAATCTCTCTATTTCTCTTTTGTAACTTTTCGGCTCACCGAAAGAGCAAATCGGTCCCACCGAGATTGCAATGTAAACTCTCTATTTCCCTTTTGTAACTTTTCGGTCTCACCGAAAGAGCAAATCGGTCCCACCGAGTTTACCTGACCAACTCTCTGGTTAGCTAATTACCAAATCGGTCTCACCGAGTTTGTGTAATCGGTCTCACCAATATTACGTTATGCCCTAACCCTAACCATATCGTTCGTACCGAGTTGCTTGTCAGTCCCACCGAAAATCTCTAACGGTCACTAGGTTTACTATTTCGGTCCGACCGAGTTTGTTGATTCGGTCCCACCGAGATTGGTAAATTGTGTGTAACAGTTGGATTTTGTGTGGAGGCTATATATACCCCTCCACCTCCTCTTCATTCGTGGAGAGAGCCATCAGAACACATCTACACTTCCAACTCATATGTTCTGAGAGAGAACCACCTACCCTTGTGTTGAGGCCAAGATATTCCATTCCTACCATATGAATCTTGATCTCTAGCCTTCCCCAAGTTGCTTTCCACTCAAATCTTCTTTCCACCAAATCCAAATCCTGTGAGAGAGAGTTGAGTGTTGGGGAGACTATCATTTGAAGCACAAGAGCAAGGAGTTCATCATCAACACACCATTTGTTACTTCTTGGAGAGTGGTGTCTCCTAGATTGGCTAGGTGTCACTTGGGTGCCTCCGACAAGATTGTGGAGTTGAACCAAGGAGTTTGTAAGGGCAAGGAGATAGCCTACTTCGTGAAGATCTACCGCTAGTGAGGCAAGTCCTTCGTGGGCGATGGCCATGGTGGGATAGACAAGGTTGCTTCTTCGTGGACCCTTCGTGGGTGGAGCCCTCCGTGGATTCGCGCAACCGTTACCCTTCGTGGGTTGAAGTCTCCATCAACGTGGATGTAGGATAGCACCACCTATCCAAACCATGGAAAAAACATATGTATCTCAAATTGCGTTTGAATTCTCCAAACCCTTCCCTTTACATTCTTGCAAGTTGCATGCTTTACTTTCCGCTGCCTATATACTCTTTGCATGCTTGCTTGAATTGTGTGATGATTGCTTGACTTGTCCTAAAGTTGCTAAAATCTACCAAGAACTAAAATTGGGAAAAGGTTAAGTTTTTATTTGGTCAAGTAGTCTAATCACCCCCCTCTAGACATACTTCCGATCCTACACTCGGTCATATCGTCGTAGTGCTTAGGCGATGCCCTGCGCCAGTAACTTCATCATCACCGTTGCCATGCCATCGTGCTGACAGAACTCTCCCTCGTCCTCAACTGGATCAAGAGCTTGAGGGACGTCATCGTGTTGAACGTTTGCAGAACACGGAGGTGCCGTACGTTCGGTACTTGGATCGGTTAGATCGTGAAGACGTTCGACTACATCAACCGCGTTACTAAACGCTTCCGCTTTCAGTCTACGAGGGTACATGGACACACTCTTCCCGCTCATTGCTATGCTTCTCCTAGATAGATCTTGCGTGATCGTAGGATTTTTTTTGAAATACTACGTTCCCCAACAGCCTCTACTAGACTAGCTTGTTAATCAAATATGGTTAAGTTTTCCTAACCATGGACATGTGTTGTCATTTGATAACGGGATCACATCATTAGGAGAATGATGTGATGGACAAGACCCGTCCGTTAGCTTAGCATAATGATCATTCAGTTTATTGCTATTGCTTTCTTCATGTCAAATACATGTTCCTTCAACTATGAGATTATGCAACTCCCGGATACCAGAGGAATGCCTTTTGTGCTATCAAATTTCATAACATAACTAGGTGATCATAAATATGCTCTACAGGTATCTCCGAAGGTGTTTGTTGAGTTGGCATAGATCGAGATTAGGATTTGTCACTCCGAGTATCGGAGAGGTATCTCTGGGCCCTCTCGGTAATACACATGATAAGCTTGCAAGAACATGACTAAGGAATTAGTTACGAGGTGATGTATTACATAATAATTAAATAGACTTGCCGGCAATGAGATTGAACTAGGTATGAAGATACCGACGATCGAATCCCGGGCAAGTAACATACCGATGGACAAAGGGAATTGCGTATGTTTTCATAACGGTTTGACCGATAAAGATCTTTGTTGAATATGTAGGATCCAATATGGGCATCCAGGTTCCGCTGTTGGTTATTGACGGGAGAGGTGTCTCGGTCATGTTTACTTAGTTCTCGAACCCGTAGGGTCCACACGCTTAATGTTCGTTGACGATATAGTGTTATATGAGTTATATGATTTGGTGACCGAATGTTTTTCGTAGTCCTGGATGAGATCACTGACATGACAAGGAGTCTCGAAATGGCCGAGAGGTAAAGATGGATATATAGGACGATAGTATTCGTGTCAGGACCCCGATCCTAAGTCACGGCGATCTAGCATGTAACACCTCATATCACTTTGAGGCCTCACGCACGGTATTCCCACGGGTGCCACCTTACCTGGCCCGGGACCGTTTGCACCTTTTGGCTCACGTATATGATAGTGTCGCTAGCATCCATATGGCAAAGAACCCGGGCCGACATGGCTAGTCGTGAACCCAAGGTAGCACTAACCCATGGGGGCAGGCATACATGAATCAACTTCGAGCATGTCGGTCAACAATGTGTGAATCCGGGCTGTAGCACTGGGCTAACAGGACTCCGGTAACCCGGGCTGTAGCAGGCTAGGCAGGACTCCGGATGTCACTGCGTGACATTTCCCCGAAGGGATAGACACAGGAACGAAGTGAAACACATGCCGGCCAGTCAAGTGTCCTGAGCAGTAGTGCTGGCCTAGCAGGACTCCGGTGAACCTGGCTGTAGCGGACTACTATGGCTCATGGAAGCACAAGACTACATTTCCCCTTAAGAGAGGCTACCATGGATAAACAACTAGGTTGTCGGATCCCACACATACTAAGCATTTCAATCATACACACAATATGCTCGATATGTGTAAATACAACATGGCATCACAACATAACTCTACGACTCAAGTATTTATTCAATAGGCTCCGAGGAGCGAGATATTACCAACATGGGTCTCATGACCCAACATTCAGAGCATACAAGTCAAAGCACATGCGGAAGCTAAACATGTCTGAGTATAGACATCTACAAATGAAAAAGGCTGAGAAGCCTGACTATCTACCAGATCCTGCCGAGGGCACAAGATCGTAGCTGAGGTATCAAGCTAAACATCGAAGTCCACGTGGAACTACTAGCGAGACTGACGTCTCTCTGCAAAAACATAAAATAGGCAAACGTGAGTACAAATGTACCCAGCAAGACTTACATCAGTACTATCTACATATGCATCGGTATCAACAAAGGGGTGGTGGAGTTTAACTGCAGCAAGCCAGCTTTGACTCGGTAGCTATCCTGAACTACGACTGCAAGTAACTCTTTTGAGGTGGCGCACACGAGTCCACAAATTCAGCATTTCAATACACCACTATGGATCTGCTCCCATCTCCCTACGAGAACACCATCCGTAGCACTCACGCTTATCTTGTGAGTTTTAGAGTATCCACTTTCACTTGTCTATGAACTATGCAAGGGGTCCAAGTTTCCATATCCGAGGAATCAGGCTATTCGAATAGATAATGATAACCCTGCAGGGGTGTACTTCTTCACACACGCTCTCGCCACTTACCACCATGTACACGTCATGTACCTCGGCAACCTTCAAGCGGAAGCCTGGAGAGGGAGTCGGCCACGACCTGACTAACCACACAAGTCTCTAGTCCAGGTTTATCGCCTATCCGGGTTCCATCCGCAAGGAGATCCGGCCGGGGTGTCGCTCACGGCCCCAAACGTTGTGTACAGGGTTCCAAGCCCACCAACCAGGCGTCGCTTGGTCTACCCGGCCATGGTGCCTAGTCTGTCCCAAGCCCACCTGTACCGGGTGCCACTTGGTAGACTACTAACACTACCTACAAACACCAGAAACTAGTTGCAACTCCTGGACAGAGATCAGGTTGATTAATAAGTCGAGAGAGCTTGGAGCGCCCGGAGCGCAATGTGTGGTAGTAACTGTTCATGGATCACAAACACAAAACTCAGTTCCTGAGGACGGCTGCAATGAGAAAACCCACCATGTACTCCTACATGGCCTCTCACCGCTACCTTTACCAAATCGTGTTCACACACTTAGCTCTCAACAGTAGGACATGTTCACCACATTCCAATTCATCCCCGATGAACCAGACCTGACTCAACTCTAAGTAGTAGCAGGCATGACAAACAAGCATGAATGAGTAGGCACATCAGGGCTCAAACAACTCCTACTCATGCTAGTGGGTTTCATCTATTTACTGTGGCAATGACAGGTCATGCAGAGGAAAAGGGGTTCAGCTACCGCAGCATGTAACAGTTGAATCGATGTTGTCCTAATGCAGTAAAAGAGAGCAGGAGCGAGAGAGTGGGATTGTATCAGAATGAACAAGGGGGTTTTGCTTGCCTGGCACTTCTGAAGATAGTATAGTTCTTCATCGGTGTCATCGAACTCATCGTCGGCACCACGTCTATCGAGAGGGGACAAACCACCGGCAAACAAGAGGGAACACAATCAATGCAATGCAACAATATGATGCATGATCATGACATGGCAATATGATATGATTTGGCCTAATGCAACTAGCAACACAATTAAGTGTAGTTGGTTTGAACCCAAGGTTCAAACTCAAACTCCACATATGGTTATTTAAATGCCATTCATTTGATTTGTCCTAAACAGTAGCTATAAGTTGTTCTAACATGCATGAAAATAGTACAGATGGATAGATTGGATTTTTCTGATCATTTTTCATATAAAATTTATTTCATTCTGAGCTACGATTGATTTTCTATGATTTTTAGAAGTTTTGGCTATTTCTGAGATTTCCTGAATTATAATAAATCCAGAAAAACCTATTACTGTGTCAGCATAGCATCATGCTGACTTCAGCAGGTTAACAGGCGCAGTCCAGGTCAAACCTGACAGGTGTGGCCCACCTGTCATTGGCTCAGTGCTAGTTTGTGTCGCTGACGGATGGGGCCGGGTCAACAGACACGTCAGCAAGTCAATACTGACGTGTGGGGTCGGTCAACGTGTGACATGGCCAGGTCAAACTGACCTGTGGGGCCCATGGCGGTTAGTTTATAATAAACAGAAATAAAACCCAGGTTAATTAGGGAGTGGGGCCCAGGTGTCAGTGAGCTAGGAGGGTTAGTTAGGGCGTCATTAGCGGTTAATGATGTCCATTTCGACAGTCGCCGGAGTTTCGCCGGCGACGACCAAAACTGCGGCGGCAACTCGCCGGACTTGAGCTACACATGGCGGTTGGACGCGCGGAAGCCACCAGGAGGTATCCCATGCTCTTCCGCATCCAGAGGAGCAGGTGGTTGGGTGCGGGGAGGCCAGGAACGACGGCGAAGACGACAACCGCGGTGGCCGGAGTTCGGACCTCGGCGAAAACAGTGTTATAGTGCGCGGGAGGGTTAGCGGATGGGTGCGCTTGGCTCCTGGGGGCATGCTGAGTGCGTTGATAGGCTCGGACGGGAGTGGCGGTGGGTAGAACAATGGCGGCGTCATGCGCGGCGGAGATGCATCCTGGAGCTCGCGAACGCGAGGAGGGGGGGGGGAGAGGGTTTCGGCACGGAGGCTCATAGCGGGTCTGGCAGCAACAACGGCGAGATGCTCAGCGGGCTTGGGGAGGCTTCAGAGTCGGCAAATCGTCGGCGGCGATCCACGACCGAAGGTTGAAGACGACGGCCTAGGCGAGGCTGCGGCGCTGGCGTCACGTGGCTTGGTCGAGAGGAAAAGGGAGTCGCGATGGAGCCTTTGGGCGGTACGGAGAGGGGTGGGGTGGCCGGTGGCGGCGGTAACGGCGAGCGGCGGCGACGGGCGTGTTCGGTCGTGCTCGGAGAGGGAGCTAGAGGAGAGGGAGAGAGCTCCAGAGTGAGGGGGGGAGTTAGAGGGGGTCGAGGGCGGTCCAGAGCGAGGGAACCAGCACGGGGAGGCCAAGCAAGAGGTGGCGCTGCTCGGCTGTGGCATGCCTAGCACGCATCTGCTCCTACTGGCAGCAACTTGAAGAAGCTCGCTGGAGCTAGTGGGCCGGGCCTCTCTAGTGGGCTGGACCAGCAGGAGTTGGGCCAGGTGGACTGGATAGGTAAGCTCTAGGTAAGGTTGCTCTGTTTTATTATTCTATTATGTTTTCTTTTGTTAAAAATTCTGCCACCGTTCAAAATTCAAAACAATTTCAAAATAGTGAAAAAACCCTTTGAATAATTTTATGTTGCAAAATGGACATTTCCAAATGCACATAAAATGTTTCAAAGATATTTGAAATTATATTCTAGTTATATGAATATAACTCAAATTCAAATAGCTATTGATTTAAATTCAGAGTCCCAAAAATAAATCCTTAAAAATGTTCCTAAATTCTGGTTTGATATATAGATCTTGCCAAAATTCTCAAACATTGCAAAAGGACATCTTGGAAACAAAGAATGAGATTTCCAGGGTTCTTTGCCCTTCTTTTAAATTGATTTCTGAGGCTTTCACTTTCCTCATTTCAAGTTTCTTGAAATTAACAGGATGCATGATGCTCACTGATGCAACTATCTACAAACAATACTAGGGATGTGACAACTCGGACACTAGAATAGTTTCGAAGTGCACCGGGTACTTAACGGGTCACCGGAAGGGGTTCCGGGCACCCCCGGCTAGTGTATGGGCCTTATGGGCCAAAGTAGGGGACATACCAGTCCACAAGAGTCTGGTGCACCCCTTCCCTTGGGTGGCTATCTCTAGGGGAAGGAAAAGGGGAGGGGTGGCCCCTCCTGCCTTTCCCTCCTCAGGAGAGAAAGGAAAGGGGGGCACCTCCTCCTTCCTTCCTCCCGCACTCCAAACAAGGAAGGGTGGGGGCCACTTTGGGGAGGACCCCAAGTAGGATTCAGCCTACTTGGGGGTGCCTCCTGGCTGCTCCCTCCTCCCCCACCTATATATATGTGGGAGGGGGGCGTCTAGCACAACCAGAACATTGTCTTAGTCGTGTGCGGAGCCCCCCTCTACCGTTTACACCCCCGGTCATATTTTTCTAGTGCTTAGGCGAAGCCCTGCGAAGATCACTTCACCATCACCATCACCATGCCATCGTGCTACCGGAACTCATCCACTACCTCGCCGTCTTACTGGATCAAGAAGGCGGAGGACGTCACCGAGCTGAACGTGTGCTGAATGCGGAGGTGTAGTATGTTTGGTACACCATCGGTTGGATTGCGAAGAAAGTTTGACTACATCAACCGCGTTATTAAATGCTTCCGCTTACAGTCTATGAGGGTACGTAGACACACTCTCCCCTCTCGTTTCTATGCATCTCCATGGATAGATCTTGTGTGTGCGTAGAAAGTTTTTTGTTTTCCATGCAATGTTTCCCAACAATGGCATCCGAGCCAGGTCTATGCGTAGATGATATGCATGAGTAGAACACAAAGAGTTGTGGGCGGTGATAGTCATACTGCTTACCACTAATGTCTTATTTTCATTCAGCGGTATTGTGGGATGAAGCGGCCCGGACCAACCTTACGTGTCGACGCACATGAGACCGGTTCCACCGACTGACATGCAACTAGTTTTGCATAAAGGTGGCTGGCGGTTGTCTGTTTCTCCTACTTTAGTTGAATCGAATTTGACTACGACCGGTCCTTGAAGAAGGTTAAAAAACAAACTTGATAAATAACCATTGTGGTTTTTGCGTAGGTAAGAACGGTTCTTGCTAGAAGCCCGTAGCAGCCACATAAAACTTGAAACAACAAAGAAGAGAACGGTTTTTGTAGGGCATGTTGTGATGTGATATGGTCAAGATATGATGTGATATATGTTGATGTATGAGATGATCATGTTTTGTAATATCGACAACCGGCAGGAGCCTTAGGGTTCTCTCTTTATTGTATGAAGTGCAAACACCATGTAATTGCTTTACTTTATCGCTATGCGTTAGCGATAGTTGTAGAAGCAATAGTTGGCGAGACAACCCCGATGCAACGATGGAGATCAAGGTGTCAAGCCGATGACGATGGAGATCATGACGATGCTTTGGAGATGGAGATCAAAAGCACAAGATATGATGGCCATATCATGTGACATATTTTGATTGCATGTGATGTTTATCTTTTATACATCTTATTTTGCGTAGAACGGCTGTCGGATTCTGGGTTCCGGCAAACCTTGAGGTTCGAACACTGGGGTGCGCACGAAGATCTCTCTCTCTCTCCCTAGCTCACGCTCGCAATGATCTCAAGGCCTAGCTCGCCGAACCCAAAGAACAAAAGACACAAGGGTTTATACTGGTTCGGGCCACCGTTGTTGTGTAATACTCTACTCTAGTGTGGTGTCGTGGATTGCCTTGTAGGCTGAGGATGAACAAGTACAAGGTATGAACAGCCTCCTGAGGGGAGGTGTTCTTGAGCTCGGGGAGCTGGTGTATGTGAGGGTGGTCCGAATGATCCATTCCCTTCTATGGTGGTGGCTAGTCCTATTTATAGAGGCCCTGTTCCTCTTCCCAAATATTAGGCGGGAAGGGATCCCACAATGGCTAATTTGAAGGGGGACAACTAGTACAAGTTATCATGACAAAAGGTGGTCTTTGTCTGCCAAAGGCTCTGGTGGTGACGCCGTCATGGGCTCCGTGGTGAGCTCCGTCCTGCCATCCTACTGGTCTTGGTCTTGTTGCACCGATATGGAAACCTTTGCCTGACGCCTCGGGACTCCTCGCCTGCGCTTGCCCCTTTAGAACCAAAGAGGAAACTGGTGCTCTGTGCCCGCTGGCGCCTGCCTGGCCTTGATCGTCATGGCTCACGTCACGCGCACCTCAGGTGCCTCTTGCATAGATATCGCTCCTCCTCGGGAGCCAGCCTAGTGAGGCTGCCCCTGAGGAGGTCTTGTCATCGTCTGCCTCGCGAGGGTCTTGAGCGATTGTTGACGAAGATGGTCGTACCAGGCCATTGGTGGAGCCACGCCCTGGGCCGCAGGCAGGCAAGTCTTGGTACCCCCGTTCCCAGAACGTCGATAGTAGCCCCCGGGCCCAAGGCGCGTTCGTACTTGGCTTCGAGGCGAAGCCAAGGGCCAAGTGCGGAGCGCCGCGGGCCCCAATAGCCTGTGGCCTCGATTGACGCATGGTGATTGACATGATGTGGGCATCTCAGCTTCCCCATGCTGCCCCTGCAACTAGCCAACTTGACGAGTCCCTGCTGGATGAAGAAAAACCATCATTACCTGCGATCGTGGAGGCCGGCGGTTGGCCTCCCCTAGCTATAAATGAGGAGAGGGGCGGAGCCCCCGTTGCTCATCTCCTCCTTCGTTTCACCCGCTACTTCTTCCTTCTTGCTCCGCCGCCTTGCTGTGACACCCATGGTGCCGATACAGAGATTCTTCGCTGCTGAGAAGGGAAAAAACCCCCATGAAGAGCTAGGGCCGCTTCCGCCGAAGAAGAGGTTCGCTCGCCGTCGCGACGTCGTCGTGAGGCCGGTGGTGACGAGGCCTTGGTACGAATGGCCTCCCCCCGGCTATTTGCTGCCCTTGTACGCCCAGGCAGAGGGCCTCGGAGGAGGAGGCAGCGACCATCGCCGACCACGGCGTGGCCGCGGCGGCCGTGCCGTGGCAGTGCGCGCCACCGCCCCGCGAACTCACGTCGAGGGCTCCTCGTGAGAACTTGTGGTGTGGGCGGTGATGCCTCCGCGCTCCTGGATCCGATTCACGCAGTTCTTCACCGAACCGAGGGGGCCACTTGAGCTGTGGCTGCAGCTCGCCGGGTGCGATGCCCCAGCGACGCGAGCGGAGGTTGAGATCGTCTCCCCGGGTAAGATCTTCATGACCCGCGGATGGGGTGAGGTCGCCCACGCTTGCCGCGCGGAGGGCGCACTCGCCATCCACTTCAAATATGACGGCACTTCCATGATGTTCTTCAAGGTCTTCGACGAGGAAGGCCGCCGCCTGGATTGTTGTCCTGGAGGGGGCCGTCGGGATGGCGCAGTGGCCGGAGCCAGGCCCGCCACTGGCCTCGCCGGCAGTTCCTCCGACAGCAGCAATGATGCTTGGGAGTCCAGCAATGTTCCCGAGCCCTACGAGACTCCGGAGATG
Source organism: Aegilops umbellulata (assembly GCA_032464435.1). NCBI lineage: Eukaryota > Viridiplantae > Streptophyta > Magnoliopsida > Poales > Poaceae > Aegilops > Aegilops umbellulata. The sequence goes on from CP136055.1 coordinate 332,034,595, forward strand.
AGCGATGACAGCTACGTGCCCCCGAGCTCGCGCCGTGCCCAGAGCGCGGCAGCAGCATCCACCCGTCGCCGCCGTTGATCTGGATAAGGTTGGCGTCGGCCTCCCGTGGCCCACTATTGATGATGCCTCGGCGTCGGCGCCCATAGATACAACTTATGGTAGTCTTCTCCTTTTGTTCCCTACGAGGAATCGAGACGAACCCCATGGGGTGTGTAAAGAATTTGTAGCGCCTTTTGTGTTAATATCATCCTTATTATGAAATCATATGATTGCGTGTCTTGCACCGGCTTGGTCCCCCCCTTTCCGACCTCGCGGCAGCTTGGCGCTGTACACTGATAGGTCCCAGTCCCCAGGCAGGCTTCAGCCGTCGCTGGTATGCCAGGTCGCGATGCCGTGGTCAAGGCCAGGAGGTGAGCGGCCCAAGGTCCAGTGAGAGCTCCTGAGGCGCGATGCTCGAGAGGTCCCCTTTAGCGTGCAAGCAACTTCCTGAAGGTAGGTGGCGTTGCCGTAGCAAGGCCGCTAGGGCTAGGAATTCTGTGTCTCAGTGCCAGGCTGGCTCGAATGCGTGACTTATCATTAGCGCTCCTGGGTTAAGTCCTTGTACCGTGCCCGGCTTGCGTGTCAGTGGTGGTGCTATCAGGTCAGGCTCTCGTTAGATCCTTCCTCCTCTCTTGCTCTCCTGAGTGCTCTGCATTCTCGGGTCCCAACCCTCGAGCAATGCTCAGTCGCCGCTGGTATGCCAGGTCGTGATGCCGTGGTCAAGGCCAGGGGGTGAGGGCTGGAGAGTCAGTAAGGGCTTCTGAGGCGCGATGCTCAGGAGCCCCCCTTTCACGCGCAAGAAAATTACATGAGAGAAGGAATGAGCTGACGGGGCCGCCAGTAGCCAGTGCTCCAGAGATTCCTGTGAGTCATTCGGAGAAGAAACACAACCCGTAATCGCGTTGGTTACCCAGCCGCCATTTTTTCCACAAGAAGATGAAGGCACTGAGGATCTGGTGAGGTGACATGCGCGGAGCAGGCCGTGAGCCAGAGCTCAATCTCTCAGGTTTACCAGCATTGCAGGGATGGACCCGAGCACAAGCGTCGTGCCGATATGTGGAGCTCTCGCCGCGTGGCAAATAGGAGATTGGTCAGCAACGCGGGATGCCGCGTGGTGTAGTCAGGCATGTGATAATCGTAGGGAACTCATGCAAGAACGCAAGCTAATCCAGATAGATGTAAGAACGATACATGCCACAGGGACGGGCCCATGCGGCCTGGGGATGATGCAGCCCGAGGAGCGCCCCCATCAGAGTAAGCTAAAGATGCAAAAAGATACACGTCGCAAGGGCAGGCCCGCGTGACTTGGGGATAATGCTTCCCGAGGGGCGCCCCCAACTGGAAAGAGTCACCTGATACCGTAGCTGGAATGGTGTTGGAGTAGCTGAAGATGCGTGCCGAAGAAGTTGCTCCTCACGAGCCGCCAGGGTCCTGAGCCTCCGAAGGCTCCGCAAGCCCGGGTGGCTCCTGAAGAACCGTCGTGATCTCCGCCAGGACAGCCTGATGTCTGGCAAACTGAGCTGCCAAAATGCTCCGCAAATGGCGCTGAAAGGTGACAGCCGCGTTCGGTAGGCCAAATGGCATGTGAACATAGCTGTGAGGTGGGCCCTCACACCGTCCAACGCGCGAAGGCCAGAAACGCCCCTGAGATGCGGCCCTGGTGAGCCCTGGGATGTCGACGTGTAACAGCCCCAAAATTGGGTTATCAATTTTTGTGTTGTTATTTCTTCCTGGCAATTATTTTTCAAATTGAATTCTTGCCATTTCCAACCTTTCCAAATCTTGCTCATGTCTTTTTCAGTGGGCAAGACCTCATTTGCACCAGCTCAAACCCTCTCAAACCCTAATTCCAAATTTTTGGGATCTGAATATGGCCTTTGTGATTACAAAGGAGCTATCATTTTCCTTGAGATGTTGATCCTCCCATCTGTTCCTAGAGACCCTCCTATCCTCCTAACCTTGGATATGCAAAAATATTGCCAAGTCCCATGCAATATTTCTGAATTGTGATTTATTCCTTTCTTGCCTTTCTAAGGAAGAAAATCTAAAGGCATAGCTATCCATCTCCTAAATTCATGAGAATTGGTGGAGTTGATCTTTATGCCTAATCCAAGCTCTGGCAAATATATTGGCCATAATTAAATAAGGAAAATTGTCTTTTCCTATTTTAAGCCAATATTGTATTTCTGCCATTTTCCAAAGGAACTACTATTTTTATAGCAGAGAAAATTCCAACATAAACTGTGGAGCTTGTCCTTGCTATATAATCACTAGTTCCATCCAAACCCATGCTCCAAAGATCATAAATCGGGCACATGATCCAATGCAAGTTTCTGCCTTCTCTGTAATTTTGCAAAGGAAGTGTCTTATTCCTAATTCTTATTGAGCTGCAATTTTGTAGGGTGATTAACATTGATAAATCACCCATGGATACCAAATATGAGCTCAATCCATTCATCCTAGCTCCATGTGCAATTTTTCAAAGTTTCTGACCAGATTGCGACTTTGTGAAGGAAGTACCTTCCTAGAGTTTCCAAATGGGATGAAACTTTTCCATATTCTCAAGTACCTCGAATAATTAGCATCCACCTAAATTCAGTTCATTTCATTGAACTATGTGAGCACAGGAGCAATTCTTTGATTCTGTCCAAATTTTCAGTTTGTGAAGCAAGTATATTTTATCTTGCTCCATTATGGTTGAACATATTTCCAGGCTTTCTCCTATCCATAGGATCCACCTCCACAAGAGTTTGGCTCATTTCATCTAGCCAATAGTTTCCTGGATTTTTCCAAAGTTTCTAGTCAGATGTGATGCTTGTGAAACAAGTACCAATTTGGCAAGTTCATTTGGTATGATATTTTTGCAGCATCTACATATGACCAAATCCGGAAGCTTTGCCAAGTTTTAGCCCAATCCAACACTCCTAGTGAGTGCTTCTTCATAATTTGTTTTCTGGACCAGATTTGGTAGTTGCACTGCAACTATGCTAAATACTTGTCCAAATGCACTCATAATTCCCAGGACCATAGGCCTTGCTACCCTAAACCTCCTATACATCAAGCTTGCCACTTAACCTCTCTGGTTTAGTCTCTAGAACATGGCCAAGTTTGCAACAGCAAACATGTCAAGCTTGTTCCCCTCTGCTCCCTACACTTCTTCCCGTGTCATCACCTCTTATTTAATGAGCCTTGGAAGGACTCCACTATTGACATGGTTTGGTACTAAGTAGACGAACAGAGCGCGTGTTGTCGGTGGTGACCACGGGGCAATGCAGGCCAAAACGGTGGTCTCGCCACTGTTGGCAACAGAAGCGCCGCTCCAGCCGGTTCTGGCTTGTCCAAGCATGTCACACAGCTCCCCCTCGCCTCGTCTTCCCCCTAGAGATCGTTCCCCCTTTGTTTGCTTCCCCGTTGAGCCGTTGCCGTCGCCGAACACAGTGAGCGCCCATGTGCACCGTCGCTTCCTCGCTCCTGTCCACATCCTCCTCTCGTCCGCGAGCGTCCCTTGAATCTATGACCCCCCCCCCCCCCCCGGCGCTCGTCCGCGTCCCCCTCCTCGCCTTCTTGCCGCTTCCCGTGAGTCTTGGCCGAGCGTGCGTGTCGCCGGCACTCGTACACGTAGTCGTGTCGTGTGTCACCTCGCCCCCTCCCCCTCGATCTCTTCCCGCGGCTATAAGCAGCACCCACGAACCCCTCGCAATCCTCAACGCCTCCCCAAGCCCTCCCCTCGCCTCCGGAGCTCCTCCCTGACCACCACCATTGCCATGGCCGCCGCCCGATCCCCCTCGGCCACTTCTTGCCATGGACTTTTTCCCCCTCGCCCTCCTCCGCTCCCCAGCCTCGCTTGAGCCGTAGACCTCCACCAAGCCAACCCATTCCGGCGGTAGAGCCGCTCCGGCGTGCCTCCCCTTTGAAGCCTTCTGCCGCTGCCAACCTCCATGGTCCCGGCACTGCTGTGCACCCCAATCCCCTCTGAGACCACCCACAGGCGCGGCGTGGAGTGGTGGAGCTCCTGCGCGCGCCGCCAAGCCCTCCCGTGCCGCCAGTCGCCGGCTCCAACGACCGCCGCGGCGTCCCACTCTGCCTCTGTCGCGATGGAGAAGAAGGAGGAGAGGTGGGGAGAGAGAACTCCCCGCAGGCCCCACCTGGCAGTGACCCAGGGCATTGACCCGGTCCTGCCAGCGTGGATAAGTTGATGGGCCCCACCCCTCGCGCGACCCCACCTGCCATTGACCGTAGCCGCCCAGTCAGCGTAAGTGGAGACGTAAACCCCGGAATGCGCTTTCGTTTCTGCGGAGACGTATTCTCTATAGTGCGTTTTCTTTTACTGAAAACGTATTGCCTGAGAATGCGCTTTCTCTTCTCTTGAAACTTATTTTCTCAAATGCGCTTTCTGTTTTTCAGCCCAGCCCGCCGAAATGCTTATAATGTGAACGTTCACCATTAAGCCACTTTTCGGCCTAAATAGTGAACGACCACAACTTTGCAACCATAACTCCGATCGAGGTGATTCCAAAGCCCACTTCTTCGTTTCGTCGAGCCCGTTCTGATGGAATAATTTTCACCATGTTTGCACATTCTAGAAATGACCACTTCACCCTTGCATGTAAACAGCCCCCTCCGAGAGAGAACCGTTTTCGGCAACTCTTTCTGCGATCGTTTCACACTTCTTCCCAAAGCATTTGTCGACCCCAGGCAAGCCAACCTCTTATCTTGAGCCCCGAACTTGCATGTTGACTTTGCTTGCACCTCGTGTGTGTGTGTTTAGTTGTCGTAGTTTCCTGTCTGTTTCGTCTGCTGTTATTTCAGTCGTGCTAAATAATTTTGTTATCTATCGTGCATGCTTGAGTTTTCATTAAATAAGTTGCCATGCTAGTTTGAATTTGTTACTAATAATATCATACCTCTGTCTAGTTCAGTTTCATGTTAGTAGTATCGATGTTATGATAATTCTATTGCACTGGTAAGTTTGCTAGTACGTGGTATTGCCATGTTTCGCATGCTACCATTATTCTTTTGAAATGCTTGACATTTTGTTACTGCATCGGTATGTTGCATGTTAGTTGTTGCATTCATGTTAATAATGCTCGCATGATGATTGATGACGGAGAAGTTAATAATATGACTTAACAACAAACCTCCTCCGTCATCACTGGGATATTATAGTGCCACCCAAATCGAGCTTTCTCCAGTGCAACCACATTTACCTTATGGGGAGGTCCTAGCTGGGTCTATTGTCATGCCTCTCGCCGGTGCCTCCCGCGAGGGAAGGTTATGAGCATGCGCTACCTTGATCAGGTAGGCGGACATAACCTTGTGTGCTCGTTTTTGTTTTTTATGGTACCTTGTCCCCGTTTGGGACCGTTTTGCCACGACGGTGGCCGTTGGTGTCTTTGGTAGACAAGGGGCCACCCAGGACCGAACCCCAAGGGGGTGTTGGTCGGAGTGGCTGGGAGAGTGTCATGGCAGTAGCTCGGTTTTGTCGGAACGCCGTGGTCCGCGCGTATGGGAGTGCGAGGCCAGGGTTCCATAGTGTGGGTAAAGTGCGCTACCTCTGCAGAGTGTATTCAATCTATTGGTAGCCACGTCCACGGTCATGGGCACAAGTTCATAGTAGGTCACACTGTCGGGTCTTGGTCGAAATGGAGGATAAACCCGCTAATAACTTGTGTGATAACTAAGTGTTGGGGATCGTTGCAGAAATTAAAAAATTTCTACGCATCACCAAGTTCAATCTATGGAGAGACTAGCAACGAGAGAGAGGGTAGTGCATCTTCATACCCTTGAAGATCGCGATGCGGAAGCGTTACAAGAACGCGGATGAAGGAGTCGTACTCGTAGCGATTCAGATCGCGATTGATTCCGATCAAAGCGTCGAACAACGGCGCCTCCGCGTTCAACACACGTACAGCCCGGGGATGTCTCATCCTTCTTGATCCAGCAAGGGGTGAGGAGAAGTTGAGGGAGAGCTCCGGCAGCACGACGGCGTGGTGGTGGAGCTTGTAGTTCTCTGGCAGGGCTTCGCCAAGCACTACTACAGAGGATGAGGTGTTGGGGAGAGAGAGGGCTGCGCCAGGGGAAGGGGTGCGACTCCCATGCGCCTCCCCATTATATATAGGGGTGGAGGGGGCTGGTTTCTTGCCCTCCAAGTCCATTGGGGCGTTGGCAAAGGTGGGGGAAACAAATCCCATCATTTCCCTTCCCCACCGATTGTTATCCCCCTTTTTTAGGGATCTTGATCTTATCCCTTCGGGGTATGATCTTATTCCTTCTAAGGGGGGATCTTGGTGCGCCTTGACCAGGGGTGTGGGGCCTTGCCCCCACTACCCACGTTCATGTGGCCCCCCCATGCAGGTGGGCCCCACTCCAGAACCTTCTAGAACCTTCCCGGTACAATACAAAAAAATCCCGAACATTTTTCGGTGGCCAAAATAGGTCTTCCCATATATAAATCTTTACCTCCGAACAATTCCGGAACTCCTCATGATGTCCGGGATCTCATCCGGGACTCCGAACAACATTCTGTAACTGCACACTAATTCCCATAACAACTCTAGCGTCACCGAACCTTAAGTGTGTAGACCCTACGGGTTCGGGAATCATGCAGGCATGACCGAGACAGCTCTCTGGCCAATAACAAACAGCGGGATCTGGATACCCATGTTGGCTCCCACATGTTCCACGATGATCTCATCGGATGAACCACGACGTCGGGGATTCAATCAATCCCGTATACAATTCCCTTTGTCTATTGGTATGCTACTCGCCCGAGATTCGATCGTCGGTATCCCTATACCTTGTTCAATCTCGTTACCGGCAAGTCTCTTTACTCATTCTGTAACGCATGATCCCGTGGTAACTCATTAGTCACATTGAGCTCATTGTGATGATGCATTACCGAGTGGGCCCAGAGATACCTCTCTGTCATACGGAGTGACAAATCCCAGTCTCGATTCGTGCCAACCCAACATACACTTTCGGAGATACCTGTAGTGCACCTTTATAGCCACCCAGTTACGTTGTGACGTTTGGTACACTCAAAGCATTCCTACGGTATCCGGGAGTTACACAATCTCATGGTCTAAGGAAATGATACTTGACATTAGAAAAGCTCTTAGCAGACGAACTACACGATCTTGTGCTATGCTTAGGATTGGGTCTTGTCCATCACATCATTCTCCTAATGACGTGGTCCCATTATCAATGACATCCAATGTCCATGGTCAGGAAACCATAACCATCTATTGATCAACGAGCTAGTCAACTAGAGGCTTACTAGGGACATGTTGTGGTCTATGTATTCACACATGTATTACGGTTTCCAGTTAATACAATTATAGCATGAACAATAGACAATTATCATGAACAAGGAAATACAATAATGACCATTTTATTATTGCCTTTAGGGCATACTTCCAACAGTCTCCCACTTGTACTAGAGTCAATAATCTAGTGCACATCACTATGTGATTGTAATTAATCCAACACCCATGGGGTTTGTTCATATCTCGCTTGTGAGAGAGGTTAGTCTGAACCTTCCAGATCCGTGTGTGCTTTACAAATCTCTATGTCATCTTGTAGATGCAGCTACCACGCACTACTTGGAGCTATTCCAAATAACTGCTCTACTATACGAATCCGGTTTAGTACTCAGAGTCATCCGGATTAGTGTCAAAGTTTGCATCGACGTAACCCTTTACAACGAACTCTTTTTCCACCTCCATAATCGAGAAAATTTCTTAGTCCACTAGTTACTAAGGATAAGTTCGATCACTGTCATGTGATCCACTCCTGGATCACTCTTGTACCCCTTGACTGACTCATGGCAAGGCACACTTCAGGTGCGGTACACAGCATAGTATACTATAGAGCCTACGTCTAAAGCATAGGGGACGACCTTCGTCCTTTCTCTCTCTTCTGCCGTGGTCAGGTCTTGAGTTTTACTCAATACTCACACCTTGTAACACAGCCAAGAACTCCTTCTTTGCTGATCTATTTTGAACTCCTTCAAAATCTTGTCACGGTATGTATTCATTTGAAAGTACTATTAAGCGTTTTTGATCTATCCTTATAGATCTTGATGCTCAATGTTCAAGTAGCTTAATCCAGGTTTTCCATTGAAAAACACTTTTCAAATAACCCTGTATGCTTTCCAGAAATTCTACATCATTTCTGATCAACAATATGTTAACAACATATACTGATCAAAAATTCTATAGTGCTCCCACTCACTTCTTTGGAAATACAAGTTTCTCATAAACTTTGTATAAACCCAAAATCTTTGATCATCTCATCAAAAGCATACATTCCAACTCCAAAGATGCTTACTCCAGTCCTTAGAAGGATTGCTGGAGCTTTGCATACTTGTTAGCATCTTCCAGGATTGACAAAATCTTCTGGTTGTATCACATACAACCTTTCCTCAAGAAAATCGTCGAGGAAACAATGTTTTGACATCCTATGTGCAAGATTTCATAAATAATGCAGTAACTGCTAATATAATTCCAACAGACTCTTAGCATCGCTACGAGTGAGAAAGTCTCATCATAGTCAACTCCTTGAACTTGTCGAAAAACATCTTAACAACAAGTCGAGCTTTCTTAATGGTGACACTTACCATCATTGTCCGTCTTCCTTTTAAAATCCATCTGCACCCAACAGCCTTACGACCATCAAGTAGTTCTTCCAAAGTCTATACTTTGGTTTTATACATGGATCCTCTCTCGGATTTTATGGCCTCAAGCCATTCGTCGGAATCCGGGCCCACCATCGTTTCTCCATAGCTCGTAGGTTCATTGTTGTCAGCCACATGACTTCCAAGATAGGATTACGTACCACTCTGAATTAGTACGCATCCTTATTGACCTACGAGGTTTGGTAGTGACTTGATCCAAAGTTTCATGATCACTATCATAAGCTTTCACTTCAGTTGGTGTAGGTGCCACAGGAACAACTTTGTCGGTGTTCCGGGAACGGGGGTCCCCAGACTTGCCTGCCTGCGGCCTGCAGCGTGGCTTAAAGGGCCCCCAGCACGGCCCATCTTCATCAACACGAGACTCAAGACCCTCGCGAGGGGCCAAGCCTCGCGGGGCGGACGACGCGGAGCTTCCTCAGGCGCGGCCTCACCAGGCTGGCTCACGAGGAGGCGGAGTGATCTAGGCGGGGTACCTCACGAGGTGCCCATGACGCAAGCCATGACGACCAAGGGTGCCAGGCGGGCGCCAACCCGCGCAGTGTCTCCCTTTCCTCTTTGGTGCAAAGGGGGCAAGCGCAGGCGAGAGGATCAGGCAAAGGCATCCATTTCGGTGCAACGAGACCAAGACCAGTCCAACAGTGGGAAGGAGGTCATCGTGGAGCCCAGAACGGCGTCCCCACAGAGCCTTTGGCAGGTGAGGACCAACTTCAGTCAGGATAAGTGTACCAGATGTTCCCCTTCAAAATGGCCAATTGTTGGCGCCCTTCCCGCTCAATATTTGGGAAGAGGCGCAGGGCCTTTGCCTATAAATAGGGCTAGCCACCCCCGGGAGGAGAGGATCGGATCATCAGGTAACCAGTTAGAAAGACTCAGGCAACAAAGAGAGAGAGAGAGAGAGAGAGAGAGAGAGAGAGAGAGAGAGAAGGGCGGCTGAACTCCTCCTAGCAGTTCATCGTCCTTGCTAAGAGCAGACCCTCGCGAGGTTGTTCTTTCTTGTATTGTTCATCATCATCAGCCCAAGAGGCAATCCACACACCACAAACTAGAGTAGGGTATTACACCACAATGGTGGCCCGAACTAGTATAAACCTTGTGTCTCTTGTGTTGTTCTTTCGGTAGTTTAGATCTTTGCGAGACGGAGAGGTAGAGGGCAAAGTCTCCGCTCGCACCCCAGCGTTCGAACCTCAAGGGTCTGCCGGAACCCGAAATCCGATATTTGGCGCGCCAGGTAGGGGTGCACCGGAATTTGTCTTCCACCGCTCCGCTCTCCTCTGACCGTCGCGCCCATGTCCGACGCACGTCGGGCCCGCGCCGAGCGCCGGGCCGCCATCGCTTCCCACGTCTCCCAGACGGGTCCCGTCGGCGGGCATCCTCGTCGTTCCCCGTCGCCCGCCATCAACGCCTCCACTGGCCTGGCGGGGAACGAGCAGCAAGAATCGTCTCAGCACCCGTCAGTGCGGCAAGACGGCCGCACCGCCACTCCATCGCTCACACCAACTGGTTCTTCGTCCCGCGCGTTCCGCGCACCCTTGGAGGCTCGAGCTGCGCTCATCGCGGCGAATGAGCTCCTGCGCTACCATCCCGTCGACGACGTCTACGAAGAGTGGCTTGACCGCGTCGCCGAGCTCGTCCGCGTCGCATGGGGCTCTCCCGCGCCGTCCGTTCCGATGCGTCGCACCCCACCCCGCACGGGCAACGAAGCTCCGGGGGCGTACCAGCCGCCTCCTCTTCAAGAAGATGCGATGGCTCCAAGGCGCGCGGCCCCTGGCCCGAACCCACTCTGTCAGGCGCCGGCGCAGCAAGAGCGGAGCTTCCAAGAAGTCCCTCATCCGCAAGAAGCTGCCCGGGCGCTCCCTGCTCCGGCACGTCGCGACCCTGCTCCCGCTCCCGCGCATCAAGACCCCGCGCTGCTCCCAGCCGCAGTGCATGGGGACCCGCAAGACCAAGCTCTCCCTCAACCAAAGCCTCCCGTGGCCACCGCAGGCTGCCGTGCCTACACCACCGAGCTGCGTAGCGTCGCGTGGCCCGGCAAGTTCAAGCCAGACCTGCCTCCTCGCTACGACGGCATGACCGACCCTGCAGAGTTCCTCCAGCTCTATGAGCTAGGCATCGAAGCTGCCAGCAGGGATGAAAAGGTCATGGCGAACTGGTTCCCCATGGCACTCAAGGAAGGAGCCCAAACCTGGCTCCTAAATCTGGCTCCAGGAACAATCTCTTCCTGGGACCAGATGCACACCGTCTTCATCGCCAACTTCCAAGGTACTCGCGACCGGCCACCTGCCGTGAGCGACATGCGCCGCATCAAGCAACAACCCGGAGAGACCCTGCAAAAGTACATCCAGCGCTTCAACAGTGCGTGCCTCAAGATCCCCAAGGTGTCCGAGGAGGCCATCATCTCAGCCTTCTCTGACGGTGTGCGCGACGTCAAGATGAAGGAGGAGCTGGCGATGCATGAAGACCTGTGCACCTCCCTGGAGCTGTTCAACTTGGCGACCTAGTGCGCCAGGGCTGAGGAAGGACGTCTCTCCCTCCTCGAGCTGCCTGCCGCGGACCCAGAAGAGAAGAAGCTCAAGGCCAAGGACGTGAAGCGCAAGGGGGCTGCCGTGCTCGCGGCAGAATCGGACACCAAGCGGGGCAAGGATCTGCCTGAATCCTCCAGGGGCAGCCGGTACTGTGTGTACCACGACCTCCACACCCACAACACCAACGAATGCCAGGAACTCCGCGCCATGCAAGAAGGAAGCATTGGCCGTCGTCCTGACCGTGCTGACCGGGGCTACGGCTGAGGAGGAGGAAGAAACGTAGTACGCTGGGAAGAGTGCGGCCCGCACCAAGGGTGGCGTGATCAACCTCGCGAGGACCGCTGGCGGGACCTGCCTCGCGAGGGGGACTGGCGGGTTCAGACTCATGAGGATCGCCCACAAGCCAACGCAGGCCTGCCTCCACTGCCGCCTCAGCCAAGGAGGAACGAGGACCGCCATCAAGACGAAGGGGCTGGGGGCTTCCAGGAGCCACGCGCGATCGCCTGCATCCTGGGCGGAGCTCAAGCCCCAGCCTCCCAACGCATCATCAAGCAGTTTGCCCGCGAAGTGAATGCAGTCCTCCCCAAGCTCGAAGCAACGCGCCCTCTCAGGTGGTCGGCGTGCGCCATCACATTCAGCTCAGCGGATCAGCTCAAGTGCGTGGCCACAGCCGGAGTCCTCCCGATGCTTTGCTCCCCAGTCATCAGCAACGTACTGGTCACCAGGACCCTCATCGATGGTGGGGCAGGGCTCAACGTCCTGTCCGTGGAAACGTTCAACAATGTCCAGGTGCCCTACGACCAGCTTCAGCCAACCAAGCCTTTATCCGGAGTCACCGACGGCTCCACGGTCCCGATTGGGCAGGTCCGCCTCCCTGTCACCTTCGCGGCACGCAACAACTACCGCATCGAGCTCATCGACTTCGACGTCGCTCACATCCGCCTGCCGTACAACGCCATCCTCGGGTACCCGGCGCTGGCCAAGTTCATGGCCGTGACTCACCATGGCTACAACGTCCTCAAGATGCCAGGAAGTGGCGGAGTCATTGTCGGATCATGGGTTCCGGCAGACCCTTAAGGTTCGAACTCTGGGGTGCGCGCGGAGATTATGCCCTCTACCTCTCCCTCTCAAAAGGATCTAAACTACAGAAAGAACATCACAAAGGACATAGGGTTTATACTAGTTCGGGCCACCGTTGTGGTGTAAAACCCTACTCTAGTTTGTGGTGGATGGATTGCCTCTTGGGCTGGTGATGATGAACAGTACAGGGGATAACTGCCTCGCGAGGGCGCGTTCTTGCGGGGACGCTGAACTGCTAGGGGAGTTCAACCGCCCTTCTCTATCTTTCTCTACTTGCTCTACGATTGCTCTGAATACTTCCCTGATGTCTAGATGCCTCTACCCTGGGGGTGGCTAGTCGTATTTATAGGCAAAGGCCTTGGGCCTCTTCCCAAATATTGAGCGCGAAGGGCGCCAACAATTGGCCAATTTGGAGGGGAACATCTGGTACACTTATCCTGACCAAAGTTGGTCCTCGCCTGCCAAAGGCCCTGTGGTGACACCGTTCTGGGCTCCACGATGAGCTCATTCCCACCATTGGACTGGTCTTGGTCTCGTTGCACCGAAATGGGTGCCTTTGCCTGATCCTCTCGCCTGCGCTTGCCCCCTTTGCGCCAAAGAGGAAAGGGAGGACACTACACGGTCTGGCGCCCGCCTGGCACCCTTGGTCATCATGGCTTGCGCCATGGGCACCTCGCGAGGTACCCTGCCTTGATCTCTCCGCCTCCTTGTGAGCCAGCCTGAGGAGGCCGCGCCCGAGGAAGTGTTGTGTCGTCCGCCCCGCGAGTCTTGGCCCCTCGCGAGGGTCTTGAGTCTCGAGTTGATGAAGATGGGCCGCGCTGGGCCCCCATTTGAGCCACGCCGCAGGCTGCAGGCAGGCAAGTCTGGGGACCCCCGTTCCTAGAACGCCGACAGTAGCCCCCAGGCCCAAGGCGCGCGTGGACTTGGCCGTGCCGACAGGCGAAAGGGCAAGGGCGAAGCGCCGCGGGCCCTAACAGCCTGCGGCCTTGGGCGCCGCGTGGCGGTTTATTGGACGTGGGCGTTTCCGCTTCCCCACGATGCCTTGGCATCTGCGTGACTTGACTAGTCCCTGCAGGCGTAGATACGGGTCATTATTACCCGCGATCATGGTGCTCGCCGGTCGGCCTTTTCCGGCTATAAGTACGGGGCTGCATAAGCTCCGCTAGTCCGCCCCTTCCTACTTCTCTTCTTCTTCCTCTCTTTTGCCGCCCGCCGCTCGCATGGCTCCGAAGAGGTTCTCAGCCACGGAGAAGGGGAAGGCTAGTCGGGTGGGGCCCGACTCCCCTTCGGCCAAGAGCGGCCGGGGTCGTCCCCGCAAGCATCCCGTGGTCCCCGCTGTGGCTCCCCGTGGCCGCAGGGATGGTTCTCCGCATGGTGGTGAGCGCTCGGCTACCAAGGGGAGGCAGGTTGTGACTGTGCGGCCCCCCAGGCCGCGCTTTCGCTCGGAGGAGGTGCTGCCGGAGTTCGTCGTGTGGTCGGCGGACCCGACCAACACCTGGCTCCAGCTCCCCCGCTTCTTCATCGGCGAGCTGCCGGCCAGCGCCCGATGCTGCTTCTGGCTTCAGGCTGACGGTTGCTGCAGCAGGGCCTCCTGGGTTTCGCTTGAGGTCTCCCCTTCTGGGAATGGGGCCCAGACCCGCGGTTGGCAAACGTTTGCCCGCGCGTGCGGCCTGGGCCAGCGGTGCACCCTGCACTTCAAGTTTGACGGCGACGGCACCCTCTATGCGAGGGTGTTTGGGGAAGATGGTCGCCATGCAGGATGCTGCCCCGAGGGCGACGACCGTGGCCAGGGGCCTCGCTCCGACGATGATGGAGGAGACAGCGCCCGCTCCGATGGCGGCGCCCGATGCTCCCCAAGCTCCACCAAATCTTCTTCGAGCGGCTCCTCCAGCGTTGGCTGCAGCCAGCCCCCTCGCCGTCGCGCTTGCTTGGGGGGTGGCTGTTCATCCGCCCGTCGCCGCACCCCGGTGAAGTGCGAGAGGGAGTCCGCCTGAGCTTCGGGGGCATCCCGTGTCGCCTCTGCAGGCCGATGTGAGGCGGGCCGCGCCGGGCTCGCCTTTTCCTTTTCCTTTTGCTTCCTGTGTAAGACAAAACAGCTGCATGGAGCCCCGCGGGGGCGTGTTGAGAATCATTGCCGTTGTAGCCATTACCTTGACTTTGTTGTTGCGCTTGTCAACTATTTGCCCTCGCGTAGGTAGTTTCCGGCCCCAGCCGAGGGGGCGACCGACCCAGGCCCTGTGCGTGTTGCGGTGCCCGAGGGGCACGGACTAGAGGGGTGCTCCTGAAGAGAGCCCCGGCCATGAAACCTTTAAGAGGCTAGGGCGGAAACGCTCGCGAGGGCGCTCGAGCCATCCCTCGCGAGGCCTTTCATGAGAGAAATCAGAACGAGGAACGAAAATCAACGAACCACAAATCCATGACGGCGATAGTTTCGATAAGATTCAGATGCAAATAAACACGCCAACTGCGGAAAGAAAATAAAAAAGCCGCGTCCGGCACCTAATCTAGTCTTCGACGTCTTCTCACCAGCGTGGGGCTAAATGCTGCCACTGGGCGTGGGAGGGAGTCCCAGGGCCTGAGGCCGGCGCTCCTGAGACTCCGGGGCGTTTACAGCCCCACTCATTTATTACGTGAGAGTGTCACGGGGCGGCGAGCTTCACAGGCATTGGCCTTCTTCACAGGCTCCAGGCCTTTCTCCCTAGAGGTGATCAGCTTCACAGGCACTTGCCTTCTTCACAAGCTCTGGGCCTTTTCCAAAAAGGGAAGGTCTTCACAGGCGTTCGCCTTCTTCACAAGCTCTGGGCCTTTTCCAAAAAGGGAAGGTCTTCACAGGCGTTCGCCTTCTTCATAGGCTCTGGGACTTTTCCAAAAAAGGGGAGGTCTTCACAGGCGTTCGCCTTCTTCACAGGCTCTGGGCCTTTTCCAAAAAAGGGGAGGTCTTCACAGGCGTTCGCCTTCTTCACAGGCTCTGGGCCTTTTCCAAAAAAGGGAAGGTCTTCACAGGCGTTCGCCTTCTTCACAGGCTCTGAGCCTTTTAGGGGTAGAACCTCCGGAGGTGCTGGATGTTCCACGCGTTCTGTATCGGCTCCCCCTCTTGAGTCTCCAAGCGCACGGAGCCTGGCCTGGAAACATGAACAACCTTGAACGGGCCCTCCCACATGGGAGAGAGCTTGTGCAGCCCCTCCCTGGAGAGAACCCATCTAAACACGAGGTCTCCTACCTCGAGGGTCCTGGGGCGGATGTTGCGGCAGTGATATCGTCGCAGCGCCTGTTGGTACCTTGCTGCTCGCAACGCGGCTTCCCGGCGGCGTTCCTCCCCCAGTACGAGGTCCATCCCCCGCATGGCGTCCTGCTGCACTTCGTCGAACTCTAGGACCCGCGCGGAGCGACGCCTGACCTCGTGATGGAGGACTGCTTCAGCTCCATAGACCAGGAAGAACGGGGTCTCCCCAGTTGGTTTGGTCGTGGTCGTGCGGATGGACCACAACACGGACTGTAGCTCGTCGTACCAACCTCTGCCGCAGGCCTCCAGCTTCTTCTTGAACGTCCTGGTCTTGAGGCCTCTCAGGACCTCCGCGTTGGCCCGTTCGGCCTGCCCATTGCTTCGCGGGTGCGCCACCGAAGCGTAGCATATCTGCGTCCCAAGGTTAGCACAATATGTTTTGAAGAGATTACTGGTGAACTGCGAACCGTTGTCTGTGATGATGCGGTTCGGCACCCCGAACCGGCTCACAATACCCCTGATGAACTTGACCGCGGAACCAGCAGGGATGGTACGGACGGCCTCCACTTCTGCCCACTTGGTTAACTTGTCAATGGCGACGTAGAGGTAGCAGTAGCGCCCTGGCGCCCGAGGGAACGGGCCCAGAATATCCAACCCCAAAACTGCGAATGGCCACGATAGGGGTATAGTCTACAGGCCTCCCGCTGGTTGATGGATCTGCTTGGAATGAAACTGGCAGGCCTCACAAGCCTTTACTAATTCGACTGCCTCGTTGAGTGCGGTGGGCCAATAGAACCCGCTGCGGAATGCCTTGCTGACGAGGGTTCGTGATGATGAGTGATGCCCGCAGAATCCGCCGTGTATGTCCTCCAGTAGTTCCTTTCCTTGCTCCCGGGAGATGCAGCGCAGAGATACATCATTTGGTCGCTTCCGGTAAAGCTCTCCATCTCTGATGCAGTATGCCGTGGCCTGCCGCGCCACACACTCTGCTTCCTCCTCCCTTTCCGGTAGGGTCCCTTGTGTTAAATAGCTCCGGAGTTCTGTGATCTAGCACTCCTCCCGAGGTTCCATTGTCAGGAGTAGACGCGCTCCTAAGGTCGGTCCATAGATTAGGGCTCCTGAGGCTGGCGGTCGAGGGAGCTCCTCTCGAGGTTGAGTGACGTTTGATAACGTCAGCTGTGCTGAGGGTTTGAAGAGCCGCTCTTCGAAGACGCCTGGTTCCTGTGGCAACCGCCTGGATGCCCGTCCGGCTATGTCATCAGCTTCCTGATTGGTGCCACGAGGCACGTGCTTCAGTTCCAACCCCCAGAACTGCTTTTCCATCCTGTGGACTTCCGCTAGATAGGCCTCCATATGCTCGTCCTTCGGCTCGTATACCTTGTTGGAGAAGTTGACAAGGAGCTGCGAGTCGCCCTTGACGGTGAGGCGCTTCACCCCCAGAGCTATTGCGGCCCTCAATCCGGCTATCAGACCCTCATACTCTGCTATGTTGTTGGAGACCTTTTCACCTTGCTGGAAATAGAGCTGTACGGCATAGTAAAGCTTATCCTGAGAGGGTGATATCAGCACCGCACTAGCCCCCGCGCCGTGCCTGGAGAACGCCCCATCGAAATACATGACCCAGCCTTTCGGCGCCTCACTCCCTGGAGAGAGGGACCGATCCTCGTTGTCCTTGAGGCCTGGCGCCTCTGCCCATTCAGCCACAAAATCCGCTAATGTTGCTCCTTTGATGACCCTAGTTGTGCAGAACTCGAGTTGAAACGCCTGCAGCTCTATGTTCCACTCGGCGACCCTTCCAGCTGAGTTAGGGCTCCTGAGCACTCTCTCCAGGGGGTACGATGAGACGACCTTAATGGGATGGGTCTGGAAGTAGTAACGCAGCTTGCGCGAGGCCACCAGTAGCGCGAGGAGGAGCTTCTGAGGCATTGGGTACCGTGCCCTCGTGGCCCATAGCACCATGCTAACAAAGTAGACTGGATGCTCGACAAGGCTGAGAGCATCTGGGGTTGCGGCGCCCTTGGGAGGTAAGGGCGCCTCACGAGATGACGCGGCCTCGGGAGGCGGACCATCCGGGCGTGTGGCTTCTCCTGCCTCCGGTGCACTCTTCGGAAGCCGACCCTCCTCAACTGCGGTTGTGGCTTCTGTAGGCTTTCCTTGCTCCCGTTTTGCCTTGCCTCGGGTTGCTGCTGCGGTCTTGGCTTGGCGCTCCTCCCTAACCGCCACCAGGGCTGCGCTGGCGGAGTAGGGTGTGGCGGCGAGGTAGAGCAGCAGGGGCTCTTGAGGGCGCGGAGCCACCATGACTGGGGGACTGGTCAGGTACCTCTCGAGATCTTGAAACGCCATATCTGCCTCTTCGGTCCATTCAAAGGGCCCCTTTTTCTTCATCAGCTGAAAGAAAGGCAACACTCGCTCCCCCCGTTTGGAGATAAAGCGCCCTAGCGCGGTCACGCGCCCAGTGAGCTTCTGCATCTCTCTGAGGGTCTTTGGCGGACTCATGTCCTCGACCGCCTTGACCTTCTCTAGGTTGGCCTCGATGCCACGATGAGATACGAGGAAGCCCAAGAGCTTGCCCGAGGGGACGCCGAACACACATTTCTCCGGGTTGAGCCGCAGGTTTACTGCATCGAGGCTCGCGAAGGTCTCCTCCAGGTCTTGTATCAGGGTCTTGGCCTCCCAAGATTTTACCACAATGTCGTCAACGTAGGCCTCGACATTCTTTCCGAGTTGCGGGCCCAAGGTGATGTGCATCAACTGCTAAAAGGTAGCTCCTGCATTACGCAATCCAAACGGCATGCATGTATAGCAGTATACCCCGCACGGGATCAGGAAGGCGGTCTTTTCAACGTCTTCTACCACCATCTTGATCTGGTGATATCCGGAGAAGGCGTCCAGGAAGCATAGCAGGTCGCACTCTGCGGTGGAGTCGACGATCTGGTCGATGCGGGGGAGTGGAAATGGATCTTGCGGGCATGCCTTGTTGAGATTGGTGAAGTCGACACACATGTGTTCCTTCCCCCCCTTCTTAGGCACAACGACGGGGTTGGCCAATCAATCCGGGTATCGGATCTCACGAATGACCCCTGCGGCTTCTAGCTTGTGGGTCTCTTGGACAATGAAGGCCTCCTTCTCTGCGGACTGCCGCCTGGCCTTCTGCTTCACGGGGCGCACATTTGGGCACACGTTGAGGTGATGCTCGATGACACTCCTGGGAATCCCTGCCAACTGATCGGGCTCCCAAGCGAACCCCTTCTTATTCGCGCGCAGGAACCTGACCAAGGCCTCCTCCTGCTCGGGCTCAAGGTTGGCGCCTACGGTGAAAGTGGCACTGGAGGATCCATCCTCGTCAATGGGTATCTGCTTGGTTTCTGCCTTGTCCTGGGCGAACAACTGTTTTTTCTTGGCGGGCGCAGCCCCCTTGGGTTCAGGGGCCTCTGCGTCGGCGGGCCGTGCCGACACCGCCGTCTTGAAGGCGAGCTTGAGTACTCGCAGGGCGTCCCCGGTGTCTCCGCGCACGGTGAGGGTACCGCTGCTCCTGGGCATCTTCACGAGGTTGTACGCCGGGTGCGTGGCGGCCATGAACTGAGCCAGCGCCGGGTAACCGAGGATGGCGTTGTAAGGGAGGACGATGGGGGTGATGTCGAAGTTGACCATCTCTGTGTGGAAGTTGTCGTAGGTGCCGAAGGTTACAGGGAGCCGGATCTGTCCCAGGGAGTCGGACGATCCACCCCCGACGCCCGAGAAAGATCGACTGGGTCGCAGCCGCTCCCGGGGTATGAAGAGGAGATTGAAGGTCTCGACCGAAAGCACACTGAGGCCCGTGCCACCGTCGACGAGGGTTCTGGTGACGGCCACCTGGCAGATGGTGGGGGTGCACAACAGGGGGAGCGCGCCCGAGCCGGCCAAGTTGGTGGGGTGGTCCTCCGAGCTGAAGGTCAGATCGTCCTCGCGCGCTGCCCGGTCCGAGGAAGCCCCCTGCCGTGCAGAAACGAGGCTGACCCGGCGGGCAAACGGCTTGACATGGCGACTCGTGGGCGGCGCTTGCGAGCCGCCCAAGAGGGCCCAAACGACTGGAGGTGTCGATGTTGTGGCGTAGTCGCCCCGTCGCACAGGCGGATGCTGGGGTGGTGCTTGCTGCTCGTTTCCCGCCGGGCGGGTGGCGGTGCCGACGGCGGGCGATGGGGGACGACGAGGACGCCCACCGGCGAGGGCTACTGGGGCGACGCGGGCCCGACCAGCATCGTACATGGGTGCGGTGGCCGGAGAAGGACGGAGCGGTGGAAGACAGATTCGGGCGCTGAAAGCACAAGTGCTCCTCAGGTGGTTTTGGTAATTAATATCAACATATCTCTTGTTGGACTAACACTTTTATCTAGTATATTTCAGATAAGTTCAACAATGGAGTGGCATGGACTAAAGGTTGTGGGAACTCCTTCAAGATGCTAAGGACAACGGATTGGCTAAAGCTTCAAGCTCAAGACTCTTCATTTTACACTTTTAGTGATCCAAGATCACATTGAGTCTATAGGAAAAGCCAATACTATCAAGAAGGGATGAGGTGTTGCTTAATGAGACTTTTGCTCCATGTGCTTAATGATATGCTCCAAAACCCTCAGCTACTTTCCCACTTCCACATATGACCTAAACCCTAAGCCAAACTCGGTCCTATCGATTCTTTCTATCCTGCGCCACCGAGTTTTCATATGTCATAAGCCACTGCCAAAACCCTAGCAAATCAGTTCTACCGATAGGGATCTCGGTCTCACCGAGATGGGATTGCAATCTCACTGTGTATGTCCATTGTCAAAATCGGTCTCACCGAGTTTAGGCAATCGGTACTACCGAGATTACAATGCAAACTCTCTAGATAACTCATTACCAAAATCGGTCCAACCGAGTTTAGTAATCGGTCCCACCGAGTTTGCCTGACCAACTCTCTAGTTAGCTAATTACCAAATCGGTCTCACCGAGTTTGTGTAATCGGTGTCACCGAGATTACGTTATGCCCAAACCCTAACCATATCGGTCCTACCGAGATGCATGTCAGTCCCACCGAAAATCTCTAATGGTCACTAGGTTTACCTTTTCGGTCCGACCGAGTTTGTTGATTCGGTCCCACCGAGATTGGTAAATTGTGTGTAACGGTTGGATTTTAAGTGGAGGCTATATATACCCCTCCACCTCCTCTTCATTCGTGGAGAGAGCCATTAGAACACATCTACACTTCCAACTCATATGTTCTGAGAGAGAACCACCTACTCATGTGTTGAGACCAAGATATTCCATTCCTACCATATGAATCTTGATCTCTAGCCTTCCCCAAGTTGCTTTCCACTCAAATCTTCTTTCCACCAAATCCAAATCCTGTGACAGAGAGTTGAGTGTTGGGGAGACTATCATTTGAAGCACAAGAGCAAGGAGTTCATCATCAACACACCATTTGTTACTTCTTGGAGAGTGGTGTCTCCTAGATTGGCTAGGTGTCACTTGGGAGCCTCCGACAAGATTGTGGAGTTGAACCAAGGCGTTTGTAAGGGCAAGGAGATCGCCTACTTCGTGAAGATCTACCGCTAGTGAGGCAAGTCCTTCGTGGGCGATGTCCATGGTGGGATAGACAAGGTTGCTTCTTCGTGGACCCTTCGTGGGTGGAGCCCTCCGTGGACTCGCGCAACCGTTACCCTTCGTGGGTTGAAGTCTCCACTAACGTGGATGTAGGATAGCACCACCTATCCGAACCACGGGAAAAACATCCGTGTCTCCAATTGCGTTTGAATTCTCCAAACCCTTCTCTTTACATTCTCGCAAGTTGCATGCTTTACTTTCCGCTGCCTATATACTCTTTGCATGCTTGCTTGATATGTATTGTATGTGCTGAAATTGTGCCTAAAACTTCACTCAAACCAAAAAGGCTTAAAAACTGCAACTTTAGTACTAAGTGTCTAATCACCCCCCTCTAGACACACCTACTTCTAGATCCTACAAGTGGTATCAGAGCTTTGGTCTCCATTGCCTTGGTTTAATCACCATTGGAGGAAGATGGATGTGTCTACTTTAGGGAGTCTTAGACATAGAGTGCCTATTCTTGATGGAGAGTATTTTCGTGAATGGAAAAATGAGATGCTTGTGATTTTCACTCAATATCATTTGAACAAGTATATTGCTAGTCCTTGTGCTCCTCATGTTGATCCCATGCATCCCACTCTAAATGAACATATTGACATGGTTCGCAATCTTAGAACCGTTGAGCTCATCATTAGAGGATTGCCCAAATACTTGATTGCTAGTTTACCTACTCTTAAATGCGCTTATACTATATGGAAATTTCTTGAGGAACGATTCCCCGATTATTCCTTGAAAAACTTGGATGAAATTCTCCATAAATCTATTGCCATGAGTAAAATGAACTCTAGTGATCCTAGTTTTGGTGATTGTCTACTTGAGCTTACTAATCTTATGCATGCTAAAGGAAAGGTTGGAATCATTAGTGATATCATGTCCGAAGCTATAAGAACTCATAAAAGTGACCACTTTGATGATCATTTATCTAATGAGTC
This sequence comes from Aegilops umbellulata, assembly GCA_032464435.1. Lineage (NCBI taxonomy): Eukaryota > Viridiplantae > Streptophyta > Magnoliopsida > Poales > Poaceae > Aegilops > Aegilops umbellulata. Next base: position 332,056,705 of record CP136055.1, read on the forward strand.
ACTTTCTCTAGGAAATGATGAATCACAAGATCATGGATACTACGATGATAATGATGATAGTGACTTTGATCTTGATGATGCAATGAGACACTTTGGTCTTATGGCAAACCTTCGAGGATATGTGTCAGGAGGAAAGGAATGGGTTCTCGACAGTGGATGTACTGATCATATGACCGGAGACGAAGAGATGTTCCGTGAGCTTGCTGAAAATGACGGCCCTCGAAAGTATGTCACCTTTGGTGATAATTCAAAGGTAAGGTGGTTGGCCTAGGTAAGGTGGCCATCTCACACGATAGCTCCATTCAAAATGTCATGCTTGTTGAATCTCTTGGCTACAACTTACTTTCAGTATTTGGACTTGCTGATTTCGGATTGAATGTCCTATTTACTAAGGTAGATTGCCAAGTGTTTCGTCGAGATAATCATAAAATGGTCTTTACCGATATACATAGAGGTGACCTTTATATTGTCGATTTCTCTAAAAAGGCACAACCTAAAACTTGCTTTATTGCTAAATCCTCAAAAGGTTGGTTGTGGCATAGACGACTAGGTCATGTTGGCATGAGAAACCTTGACAAGCTTATTAAAGGAAATCATATCCTTGGAGTTAACGATGTCATATTTGATAAGGATAGACTTTGCAGTGCTTGTCAACCAGGTAAACAGGTTGGAGGAAGGCATCCCGTGAAGAACATCATGACCACAAGGAGGCCACTCGAGCTACTTCATATGGATCTTTTTGGTCCCAATGCCTACAAGAGTCTCGGTGGAAATTATTTTGGTCTAGTCATAGTTGATGATTTTTCAAGATTTACGTGGGTGTTCTTTCTTGATGATAAATCACAGGTCCAAAAGATCTTCAAAAACTTCGCTACAAAGGCCCAAAATCAGTTTGACGTGAAGATCAAGAAGGTTCGGAGCGACAATGGAACGGATTTCAAGAACGCAAATGTGGATACCTTTCTTGATGAAGAAGGGATTTCACATGAGTTCTCGGCTACGTACACACCTCAAAAAAATGGAGTTGTTAAGAGGAAGAACCGGACGCTCATCGAAATGGCGAGAACGATGCTTGATGAGTACAAGACGCCGAAGCACTTCTGGGCAGAAGCGGTTGAGACGGCTTGTCATGCAACAAATCGCTTGTATCTTCACAAGCTACTCGGCAAGACGGCATACGAGCTCCTCACCGGTAACAAACCCCAAGTTGGATATTTTCGAGTATTTGGCTCAAAGTGCTACATTCTAGATAAGCATCGTCGTTCAAAGTTTGCTCCTAAATCTCATGAAGGTTTCCTACTTGGTTATGGCTCAAACTCTCACACTTACCGTGTCTACAACAATTTCACCCGAAAGGTTGAAGAAACGGTAGATGTGAAGTTTGATGAATCTAATGGCTCGCAAGTAGAGCAATTGCCAATTGATGTAGGAGACAAAGACCCTTCGGAAGCAATTCAAGAGTTGTCTATTGGAAAAATTCGTCCAACGGAGGTGAAGGAGAGTACCTCGTCCATCCAAGTGGAAGCTTCTACTTCACGACAAGGTGAACCAAGAATCGACATGGAAGCATCCACAAGTGGGACACACCAAGATGAAGAAAACGAGGAAATGCGTCAAGACAAACATCAACAACCTCCTTCTCCACCACGACAAGTGAACGACAACGCCAACAATGAAGAAGGCCATGAAGAATAACAAGATGAAGAAGAAGTTCAACGAAGACCCAAGCAAAAGCTTTCACGAGTTCGAGCAAGAATTGCCAAAGATCATCCCGTTGAGCAAATCTACAATGATATCCAAACCGGGAGAATCACTCGCTCTAAAACTTGTTTAGCTAACTTTTGTGAAAACTATTCATTCATCTCTAGCATTGAACCTATGAAGGTCAAAGAAGCGTTGGAAGATCCGGATTGGATAAACGCTATGCATGAAGAGCTACACAACTTTGAGAGAAACCAAGTTTGGACATTGGTTGAGAAGCCCGACAACAACCACAACATCATCGATACCAAATGGGTGTTTCGCAATAAGCAAGATGAAGATGGACAAGTGGTTCGCAACAAAGCACGTCTCGTCGCTCAAGGATACACACAAGTCGAAGGTATGGACTATGGTGAGACATATGCTCCCGTTGCTAGACTTGAGTCCATTCGCATCTTACTTGCCTTTGCTAATCATCATAATATCACCTTGTACCAAATGGACATTAAAAGTGCTTTTCTAAATGGTGAAATAGAGGAGGAAGTTTATGTCAAACAACCTCCCGGCTTTGTCAATCCTAAGAAACCTAGTCATGTCTACAAACTTCACAAAGCACTTTATGGTCTTAAACAAGCTCCTAGAGCATGGTATAAATGCTTGACTAAGTTCCTTATTGCAAGTGGTTTTGAAATTGGAAAAATTGATTCCACACTTTTTACTAAAAGAGTTAATGGAGAACTATTTGTATGCCAAATTTATGTTGATGATATCATATTTGGTTCTACTAACCCTCTTTTTAGTGAAAAGTTTGGAAAGCTTATGTCAAAGAAGTTTGAGATGTCTATGATGAGTGAACTCAAATTCTTTCTCGGTTTGCAAATCAAGCAAACTAAGGAAGGTACATTTATCTCTCAAACGAAGTACACCAAAGACCTATTCAAGAAGTTCAATATGCAAGAATGCAAAGGTATGTCTACACCCATGCCTACTAATGGACATAATGATTTGACCAAAGATGGTGAACCGGTTGATCAAAAGGTTTATCGCTCTATGATTGGTTCATTGTTATACCTATGTGCCTCTCGTCCTGACATTATGCTAAGTGTGTGCATGTGTTCACGATATCAAGCTGCTCCTAAAGAATGTCATCTTAAGGCCGTGAAAAGGATAGTGAGATACTTAATCCATACACCAAATTTTGGCATTTGGTATCCTAAGAGGTCCTCTTTCGATCTTGTTGGGTATTCCGACTCGGATTATGCCGGAGACAAGGTTGATAGAAAGTCCACTTCGGGTACATGTCAATTTCTTGGTAGATCTCTTGTGTCTTGGTCCTCCAAGAAACAAAACTCGGTACCCTTATCCACCGTCGAAGCGGAATACATTGCCGCTGGTTCATGTTGTGCTCAATTACTTTGGATGACCCAAACTCTTAAAGATTATGGGGTCTATGTGAAACATGTTCCATTGCTTATTGACAATGAAAGTGCTATCAAAATTGGTCATAATCCTGTGCAACATTCTCGAACTAAGCATATTGAAGTTCGTCATCATTTCATTCGAGACCATGTTGCAAAGGGTGACATTGATCTTAAACATGTTCGCACCGATAAGCAATTAGCGGATATATTCACTAAACCGCTTGATGAGAAAGTGTTTTGCAGGTTGAGAGGAGAATTGAACATCATTGATGCTTCAAACTTGGAGTAGAAACTCCATTGGATACATGCAAGACATGAGCTTATGACTAATCCTTGATATATCTCTTATGATGACTATCTAATGTCTTGGATATATTTGCATCTTGCATGTTATCTAATCCATGTAGGTACTTGGATGAATCTATTTCTATGAGATTGCAACTCTCTCACATCTTGAGCAATCTCTACATCACCAAGTCTCTACACGACGGTGGTTGAAGACAAGGAAGCACGAAACCATTCAAACATATCCTTTGACAAATTCTATGTTGAGCTTCATGATTGTCATTTTTTTATATACAAGTGCTTTTCCTTGCAAGAACTAACCCATGTAGGAAGATGAACTCAAATTCCAAGGGTTGCTCCCGACTCATGATGAACTACATCAACTTCGAGCACCCACACAAGTTCAACTACATGAGCAAGATCCACTCCACCACCCAAGGTATGATATTCCATCTTAGAGAAGCTTTACTCAAAGTCATGAGACAAAGCAACTCGACAAGATGTGAATACATCAAGATGCTTAAACGAAAAATGGTAACCCCATTTTGAGCTTAAACGATGAGTATGACCCATGATCAAGTGTTCTCACTTGACTCCTAAGTTAATATACTCTAACATGTGACTTTGTCACCACCTAAATCTAGATGAAGTTCTCTTGAGTCTCCTTTATTTGAGTGTTGTTGCATTAGTCCCTTGCATATTTGTTTCCCTCTTTATCAAAAAAATATTCTTTGATTGTTTTTAGTTCTGCATATTTCTGCATCACATTCCTTGCAAATCTTTCAGTTAATTCATTGCAAATCTTTGTGAGATCTTATTTGACTAGTGAGCTGAGGTGACAAGTGTTTTCTCTGTAGTAAACTCGGTTTCACCAAATTGAACGTTTCAGATCAACCGAATCCCTTCGGTACCACCGAAACATGACGCTCGGTGCCACCAATTTCGCAACAGGAAAACAATTTGTCACTTATTTTATATTTCTTCTGATCCAGCTCCACTCAATGAATCTTATCCTCTACAAGCATCACAATTTTATCCATTGCTTTATGCTGAATCTCAAGGACCAAACCTATTCGACAGATTCCAGAAGAACCTTCTTGGAAATTGATGTCAAAGGGGGAGAGAGAGATCACATCAAAGCTTATCATCAGGAAGAAAAAGAGAGAAAGTATTAAGGGGGAGAAAGAGATCTCCAGGGGAGAGAATACTCAAGGATCCCAGATGCTTGATGTTTAAGAGGAGAGATGCCACATGTCTTTTTGGGGGAAAGACATGCTCATAGAACATAGTGCTTCTATTCATTCATATATTTCAGTATATTTCAGCTCTGATTTTCTGTTCCCTATCTTCTCCCAATATCCCATGTCAAATTCAGGGGGAGCAAGACATCTAAGGGAAAGAAATCACTCAAATTCATTGCAAATCTTTACTCTTGGGGACATGTCTAATCTAATGTGGTACCTTATACTCACTCTCTACATGTCATCCCAGTCTTGGTATTCTTGTGGTTTTCCTTGGTTTGCTTTTGCTAGTGGATGCACCTGTGTTATCTAACCTTGTTTATGCAGGTTCATTCCATCCTAAGCCAACTCAAGACTACAAGGTAAGTATATGCATCAGAATCATGAGTATGAGGAATTCTTGCTTTTGTACATACTGTTTGCAAGAAGGACTCATAAGCATGAAGGTATTTCTCTTAATAATCTTTTTCTCTGATGCATATGGCCAACATACATGTAACACATTGCCTTCTCTGTCATGGTTATGCTCTCACATGCCTCTATATCTTATATTTACATGATTGCATACATGTAGGGGGAGCCTATGCTTGTTACATGTTCTTCCAAAGCTTTACTTGCTATTCTTTGTATCTTTATCTAAAGCTTTGATGTATGTTGCCATCAATTACCAAAAAGGGGGAGATTGAAAGCACAAGTGCTCCTCAGGTGGTTTTGGTAATTAATGTCAACATATCTCTTGTTGGACTAACACTTTTATCTAGTATATTTCAGATAAGTTCAACAATGGAGTGGCATGGACTAAAGGTTGTGGGAACTCCTTCAAGATGCTAAGGACAAAGGATTGGCTAAAGCTTCAAGCTCAAGACTCTTCATTTTACACTTTTAGTGATCCAAGATCACATTGAGTCTATAGGAAAAGCCAATACTATCAAGAAGGGATGAGGTGTTTCTTAATGAGCCTTTTGCTCCATGTGCTTAATGATATGCTCCAAAACCCTCAGCTACTTTCCCACTTCCACATATGACCTAAACCCTAAGCCAAACTCGGTCCTACCGATTCTTTCTATCCGGCGCCACCGAGTTTTCATATGTCTTAAGCCACTGCCAAAACCCTAGCAAATCGGTTCTACCGATAGGGATCTCGGTCTCACCGAGATGGGATTGCAATCTCACTGTGTATGTCCATTGTCAAAATCGGTCTCACCGAGTTTAGGCAATCGGTACTACCGAGATTACAATGCAAACTCTCTAGATAACTCATTACCAAAATCGGTCCAACCGAGTTTAGTAATCGGTCCCACCGAGTTTGCCTGACCAACTCTCTGGTTAGCTAATTACCAAATCGGTCTCACCGAGTTTGTGTAATCAGTGTCACCGAGATTACGTTATGCCCAAACCCTAACCATATCGGTCCTACCGAGATGCATGTCAGTCCCACCGAAAATCTCTAACGGTCACTAGGTTTACCTTTTCGGTCCGGCCGAGTTTGTTGATTCGGTCCCACCGAGATTGGTAAATTGTGTGTAACGGTTGGATTTTAAGTAGAGGCTATATATACCCCTCCACCTCCTATTCATTCGTGGAGAGAGCCATCAGAACACATCTACACTTCCAACTCATATGTTCTGAGAGAGAACCACCTACTCATGTGTTGAGACCAAGATATTCCATTCCTACCATATGAATCTTGATCTCTAGCCTTCCCCAAGTTGCTTTCCACTCAAATCTTCTTTCCACCAAATCCAAATCCTGTGAGAGAGAGTTGAGTGTTGGGGAGACTATCATTTGAAGCACAAGAGCAAGGAGTTCATCATCAACACACCATTTGTTACTTCTTGGAGAGTGGTGTCTCCTAGATTGGCTAGGTGTCACTTGGGAGCCTCCGACAAGATTGTGGAGTTGAACCAAGGAGTTTGTAAGGGCAAGGAGATCGCCTACTTCATGAAGATCTACCGCTAGTGAGGCAAGTCCTTCGTGGGTGATGGCCATGGTGGGATAGACAAGGTTGCTTCTTCGTGGACCCTTCGTGGGTGGAGCCCTCCGTGGACTCGCGCAACCGTTACCCTTCGTGGGTTGAAGTCTCCACTAACGTGGATGTAGGATAGCACCACCTATCCGAACCACGGGAAAAACATTCGTGTCTCCAATTGCGTTTGAATTCTCCAAACCCTTCTCTTTACATTCTCGCAAGTTGCATGCTTTACTTTCCGCTGCCTATATACTCTTTGCATGCTTGCTTGATATGTATTGTATGTGCTGAAATTGTGCCTAAAACTTCACTCAAACCAAAAAGGCTTAAAAACTGCAACTTTAGTACTAAGTGTCTAATCACCCCCCTCTAGACACACCTACTTCTAGATCCTACAGGCGCACCCCTACCTGGCGTGCCAAATGTCGGATCACGGGTTCCGGCAGACCCTTAAGGTTCGAACTCTGGGGTGCGCGCGGAGATTATGCCCTCTACCTCTCCGTCTCGCAAGTATCTAAACTACAGAAAGAACAGCACAAAGAACACAGGGTTTATACTAGTTCGGGCCACCGTTGTGGTGTAAAACCCTACTCTAGTTTGTGGTGGATGGATTGCCTCTTGGGCTGGTGATGATGAACAGTACAGGGGAGAACTGCCTCGCAAGGGCGCGTTCTTGCAGGGACACTGAACTGCTAGGGGAGTTCAGCCGCCCTTCTCTATGTTTCTCTACTTGCTCTATGATTGCTCTGAATACTTCCCTGATGTCTAGATGCCTCTACCCTGGGGGTGGCTAGTCCTATTTATAGGCAAAGGCCTTGGGCCTCTTCCCAAATATTGAGCGGGAAGGGTGCCAACAACTGGCCAATTTGCAGGGGAACATCTGGTACACTTATCCTGACCAAAGTTGGTCCTCGCCTGCCAAAGGCCCTGTGGTGACGCCGTTCTGGGCTCCACGATGAGCTCATTCCCTCCGTTGGACTGGTCTTGGTCTTGTTGCACCGAAATGGGTGCCTTTGCCTGATCCTCTCGCCTGCGCTTGCCCCCTTTGCACCAAAGAGGAAAGGGAGGACACTGCACGGTCTGGCGCCCGCCTGGCACCCTTGGTCGTCATGGCTTGCGTCATGGGCACCTCGCGAGGTACCCTGCCTTGATCTCTCCGCCTCCTCGTGAGCCATCCTGAGGAGGCCGCGCCCGAGGAAGTGTTGTGTCGTCCGCCCCGCGAGGCTTGGCCCCTCGCGAGGGTCTTGAGTCTTGAGTTGATGAAGATGGGCCGCGCTGGGCCCCCATTTGAGCCACGCCGCAGGCCGCAGGCAGGCAAGTCTGGGGACCCCCGTTCCCAGAACGCCGACAGTCATCACGATGCCATGTGAAGAGAAGGATGCATTGTGTTCCCTGGAGCGAGCCTTTCAGGTCGCGTCACTGGAAGACCTGGATCGCGGAAGCAGGAGGCTTCCTGAGACCACCCCAAGAAGAAGAAGGCATCGTCTGGACCGACCCCTCAGGAGGCGGGCTCCTCAGGGCCAGCATTTGCCCAAGAGGAACCTCCTTTCATCGCATAGGAAAGCGCGCCCGGCACTCTCCTCAGGCAGGGCTCGGGGGCTCTCCCCTGGAGGGCCACCGACCTGGCCGAGGTCACGAGGGAGGCGTGTTTCGAAGCATGCTTCCCTCAAGAAGGATCACGACAAGGAAGGTCAGACCAGCAGGAGTTCGTCAACAAGTCCGTTCAAGAACTACAGGAGTCAAGAATCATGAGAGGTTGCCGCCGTCTACCGGATGTGGCTCCCCATCCAGGCGAGGATGGTGGGCTGCACGTCTGCATCGACATACCAGGGTTCAATCAGGTCGCCACGATGGACCGCCTCTGGCCCTCGCAAGTGGGGCGTTGTGAAGGTCCGCCCCACAGCTACGTTCGCATGCCTTACGGCCTGCCGGGTGCGGCTGCTACGTACCAGCGCCTCATGAGGGGCATCATGGAGCCTCAGGAAGACAGGCGTTCCGCAGCCTTGGCGGAGATGGAGATGATTCGCGAGGAGCCACCAGTGCCCCCGGAGCCTCCCGAGGCCCCTGGGCCTGGGAGCTCGTGAGGATCAGCTTCTGCAGCCCACCGAGTCTGCTGCACCAACACCACTTCGTCCTCGACATCTTCAGGTGACGTCTTTCGAGTTTCGTTTCCAGCTTGTCGCGCTCACCCAGAGCTGCATTATTCCCAGTCTGCGTGGGTCTGTCCCTGTGGCATGTATCCGTTTTATTTCATGTTGATAGCTTGCTTTGTTGGGGGCGCCCCTCGGGCTGCATCATCCCCAAGTCGCTCGGGCCAGGCCCAGCGGCATGTATCTCCTTTGCGTTATTTCCGGTTATGCATTCGCCCATCATGCTTGGTTACTTGATGCCTGTCCACGGCACCTCTTCTTCTCCATGTCGACCACTTGCACGTTAAAGGGGGGTGCCTGAGCATCACGACTCAGGGCTCTTACTGGCTCTCCAGCCCTCACCCTCTGGCCTAGTCCACGGCATCGCGACCTGGCATACCAGCGACGGCTGAGACAAGCTCGAGGGCCGGGACCCGAGGACGTAGAGTGCCGACATCTAACCAAATTTGCAGGAACACATCACAAGATAAGGCCCAGTGCCAGGCGCAACCCGCCTAGAGGTAGGGCCCCGTGAGTCCCGCGCTGGCTCACGGGTGCCCAGATACATCTCACCTAGCCCTACCGTGCCGGCCACGTGTCAAGGCGGGGCTGTACATGCCCCGGGGGCTCCTCCCGGAGGGGAGCCCCTCCCACGTACCAGTGGAAGCACCATGCTCCGCGCTGGCTGACGACACTGTCGAGGTGCGGCTATGCCCGTACACATACGGAAGCGCTGTGCTCCGCGCTGGTGATAAACAACTGAGGGTGGCCCCCGGGCCGCATCAACCTCAAGGAGCCCAGAGGTCAGTGCCTGGCCACATCGCAACGCCTCCCCTCGGGAGCGCCGCACGAGGGGGCTAGGCACAGGGGCTGCGCCTGGGTCATGCCCAGACATACGCCACCCAGCCAGGCCCCTCGGGCCTGGTTCGTCACGCGTCTCTCCCCGACCGGAGCCAAGGTATGAAGGCCGTTTGAGCGTCAAGGGGGACTCCTGAGCATCGCGACTCAGGAGCCTAACTGGTCCCGTAGCCCCTCATTCCCTAGTTCCGAAAGGCTAGCGCTGGGTGAGGTACGTGCGGGGCCGGGCTCTGCAGACGTAGAAAGGCACAACCACCTACAATTTGCTGTTCGCGCGTCAAGGGGGACTCCTGAGCATCGCGACTCAGGAGCCTAACTGGTCCCGTAGCCCCTCACTCCCTAGTTCCGAATTGAGGTACGCGCGGGGCCGGGCTCTGCAGACGTAGAACGGAAGATCCACCCACATTACACCTCCCTACTTGTTGTTCATGCGCCAAGGGGGACTCCTGAGCATCGCGACTCAGGAGCCTAACTTGTCATGTAGCCCCTCACCCCTTTGGTCCCGTCCTGGTTTCCGGTCGGGGCTAATGTTGGGTGAGGTACGCGTGAGGCCGGGCTCCGCCAGCATAGAACACAAGCAAGTAGGGAGGAAATGCAGAAAATTCAAGGAATTCAAAAGAAAATATTGCAATCCATATTGTCGTCTCAATACCAAACGCAAGTTTAAACGCCTCCCCGAGGCATGATACGTGTGCAGGGATCAGAGGCAAGACAGGAGCAGGAGCGGAGTCACTTGTCGGCGGCGGAGCAGTGCGGAGTGGCTTCGCCTCGTGGAGCAGCGGGGCCGGCAGCGCCTTGCTTCGGCTTGGTATTGAAGGCCCGGAACTTCCCCAGCAGAACCTCCGCGTGACCCTTCACGGCCTCGGCAGCGGCAACAGCACCCTCGCCGCTTACCGGCGCCAACCCCATCCAGATCAGAGTCGGCGACGGCCAGCCGAGCCCGCCCTGCTCCAGGAGCAGTGCCGGCTCGTGGGCTCGTAGCTGTCGTCGCTCGTCTCCGGAGTCACGAAAGTCTCGCTGGAGTCACTGGATCCTCCGGCGCCTCCGCCGCCTGCGGAGCTGCCAAGGGAGCGGTCGACCGGCCTAGCCCTCACCATGGCGAGGTCCTGGCCGCCTCTCCCGGGGAAGCACTCCAGCCGGCGCCCGTTCACGTCGAAGACCTTGAAGAACATCACCGAAGCGCCATCATACTCCAGGTGGATCGTGAGGGCGCCCCTTGCTCTGCAACCCCGGGCGATCTCGCCCCAGCCTCGAGTCATGAAGACCTCGCCCGAAGTACCGACCGCGACCTCTGCCTCGGTCGCGGGGGTGCTGCAGCCGGCGTGCTGCAGCCATAACTCCAGGAGTCTTCCCTCCGGAATGACGGAGGCGAATAAGGAAGGAAAGCGAATCCAAGATCAAGGGAGCATGGTGGCGTGGAGCATGAACTCGCGGGAGGAGGCCTCGGCGTGGACTCCAGGGGGAACAACCCACACCTTCGTGACCCGTCAGCGCCGGCGACGACGCTGGCTGCGGGTGTCGGCATCGACCCCTTCAAGGCCCTCGACGTGGGCATACAAGGGAAGCGGGAACCCCGGCGGAGGACACTCGCCCCAAGGCCTCGACACCACCTCACGGCCTTCCTCGTCCCGGCCACGAAAGGCAGGCCGTTTCTTCGGCAGGAGCGGGTCTGGTTCCTCTCGAGGAGCCTTCCCCTTCTCCGCTGCGGAAAACCGGCGAATCGGAGCCATCACAGCAAGGCGGAGCGAGGATCGGGAGGAAGGTGAAGCAAGGAGAGATTGACTGGAAGAGCACGCGTAGTGCCGTACTTATAGCCAGTGAAGGCCAACCGTCGGCCTCCACGATCGCAGGTAATCATGACACGATCTACATGCAGGGACTTGTCCAATCCGTGCGACCACCGAGGCGTCGTCGGGAAGCGAAGACCCTCACGTCCAATCAACCGCCACGCGGCGCCCAAGGCCGCAGGCTGTTAGGGCCCGCGGCGCTTCGCCCTTGCCCTTTCGCCTCTCAGCACGGCCAAGTCCGGGCGCGCCTTGGGCCCGCGGGCTACTGTCGGTGTTCTGGGAACAGGGGTCCCCAGACTTGCCTGCCTGCGGCCTGCGGCGTGGCTTAAAGGGGGCCCAGCACGACCCATCTTCATCAACACGAGACTCAAGACCCTCGCGAGGGGCCAAGCCTCGCGGGGCGGACGGCGCGGAGCTTCCTCAGGCGCGGCCTCACCAGGCTGGCTCACGAGGAGGCGGAGAGATCAAGGCGGGGTACCTCACGAGGTGCCCATGACGCAAGCCATGACGACCAAGGGTGCCAGGCGGGCGCTAGCCCGAGCAGTGTCTCCCTTTCCTCTTTGGTGCAAAGGGGGCAAGCGCAGGCGAGAGGATCAGGAAAAGGCATCCATTTCAGTGCAACGAGACCAAGACCAGGCCAACGGTGGGAAGGAGGTCATCGTGGAGCCCAGAACGGCGTCACCACAGAGCCTTTGGCAGGCGAGGACCAACTTTAGTCAGGATAAGTGTACCAGATGTTCCCCTTCAAAATGGCCAACTGTTGGCGCCCTTCCCGCTCAATATTTGGGAAGAGGCCCAGGGCCTTTGCCTATAAATAGGGCTAGCCACCCCCGGGAGGAGAGGATCGGATCATCAGGTAACCAGTTAGAAAGACTCAGGCAACAAAGAGACAGAGAGAGAGAGAGAGATAGAGAGAGAGAGAGAGAGAGAGAGAAGGGCGGCTGAAGTCCTCCTAGCAGTTCATCGTCCTTGCTAACAGCAGACCCTCGCGAGGCTGTTCTTTCTTGTATTGTTCATCACCATCAGCCCAAGAGGCAATCCACCCACCACAAACTAGAGTAGGGTATTAGACCACAATGGTTGCTCTTGTGCTTTTCTTTCGGTAGTTTAGATCTTTACGAGACGGAGAGGTAGAGGGCGAAGTCTCCGCGTGCACCCCAGAGTTCGAACCTGAAGGTTCTGCCGGAACCCGAAATCCGACAAACTTCCTGTGCCCTGCTACACACTAGTTGAAGTGACAGTTCAATAACCTCATCAAGTCTCCACCATCCTCCCACTCAATTCTTTTGAGAGAAACTTTTCCTCGAGAAAGGACCCGTTTCTAGAAACAATCACTTTTGCTGCCGGATCTTAAATAGGAGGTATACCCAACTGTTTTGGGTATTCTTTGAAAATGCATTTATCCGCTTTGGGTTAGAGCTTATCAGCCTGAAACTTTTTCACATAAGCGTCGCAGCCCCAAACTTTTAAGAAACGACAACTTAGGTTTCTCTAAACCATAGTTCATACGATGTCGTCTCAACGTAATTGCGTGGTGCCCTATTTAAAGTGAATGTGGTTGTCTCTAATGCCTAACCCGTAAACGATAGTGGTAATTCGATAAGAGACATCATGGTATGCACCATATCCAATAGGGTGCAGTTATGATGTTCGGACACACCATCACACTATGGTGTTCTAGGCGGTATTAGTTGTGAAACAATTTCCACAATGTCTTAATTGTGTGCCAAACTCGTAACTCAGATATTTGTCTCTATGATCATAACATAGACATTTTATCCACTTGTGACGATGATCTTCAACTTCACACTGAAATTACTTGAACCCTTTCAATAATTTAGACTTGTGTTTCATCAAGTAAATATACTTAGAATCTACTCAAATCATCTGTGAAGTAAGAGCATAACGATATTCACTTCGTGCCACAACACTCATTGGATTGCACACATCGAATGTATTACTTCCAACAAGTTGCTCTCTTGTTTCATCTCACTGAAAACGAGGCCTTTCAGTCATCTTGCCCATGTGGTATGATTTGCATGTCTCAAGTGATTCAAAATCGAGTGAGTCCAAACGATCCATCTGCATGGAGTTTCTTCGTGCGTATAAACCAATAGACATGGTTCGCATGTCTCAAACTTTTCAAAAAACGAGTGAGTCCAAAGATCCATCAACATGGAGCTTCTTCATGCGTTTTATACCAATATGACTCAAATGGCAGTGCCACAAGTATGTGGTACTATCATTACTATCTTATATCTTTTGGCATGAACATGTGTATCACTATGATCAAGATTCAATAAACCATTCATTTTAGGTGCAATACCATTGATGGTATTATTCAAATAAACAGAGTAACCATTATTCTCCTTAAATGAATAACCATATTGCGATAAACATAATCCAATCATGTCCATGCAAACACCAAACAACAATTATTTAGGTTTAACACCAATATCGATGGTAGAGGGAGCATGCGATGCTTGATCACATCAACCTTGGAAACACTTCCAACACATATCGTCATCTCACCTTCAGCTAGTCTCCGTTTATTCTGTAGCCTTTTATTTCGAGTTACTAACACTTAGCAATTGAACCTGTATTTTAATACCCTGGTGCTACTAGGAGTACTAGTGAAGTACACAGTATAATGTATATCCAATATACTTCTGTCGACCTTGCCAGCCTTCTCATCTACCGAGTATCTAGGGTAGTTCTAATTCAGTGACCGTTCCCCTCATAGAAGCACTTGGTCTCGGGTTTGGGATCAATCTTGGGTTTCTTCACTAGAGCAGCAACTGATTTGCCGTTTCATGAAGTATCCCTTCTTTCCCTTGCCCTTCTTGAAACTAGTGGTTTAACCATCAACAATTGATGCTCCTTCTTGATTTCTACTTTCACGGTGTCAAACATCGCGAGTTGCCCAAGGATCATCATGTCTATCCCTGATATGTTATAGTTCATCATGAAGCTCCAATAGCTTGGTGGCAGTGACTATGGAGAACCATCACTATCTCATCTGGAAGATTAACTCCCACTCGATTTAAGCGATTGTAGTACTCAGACAACCTGAGCACATGTTCAACGATTGAGCTTTTCTCCCTTAGTTTGTAGGCTTAAGAAACTTGTCAGAGGTCTCATACCTCTTGACGGTGGCACTAGTCTGAAATTCCAATTTCAGTCTTTGGAACATCTCATATGTTCTGCGACATTTCAAAACGCCTTTGGTGCCAGAATTCTAAACCGTTAGTATTACGCACTAAACTATTACGTAGTCATCAAAACGTGTATGTCAGATGTTTCCCAACATCTACAGACGACGCTCGAGGTTCAACACACTGAGCGGTGCATTAAGGACATAGCCCTTCTGTGCAGCAATGAGGACAATCCTCAGTTCACGGACCCAGTACGCACAATTGCTACTATCAACTCTTAACTAAATTTTCTCTAGGAACATATCTAAAACAGTAGAACCAAAGCGTGAGCTACGACATAATTTGCAAAGACCTTTTGACTATGTTCATGATAATTAAGTTCATCTAATCAAATTATTCAATGAACTCCCACTTAGATAGACATCCCTCTAGTCATCTAAGTGATACATGATCCGAGTTAACTAGGCCGTGTCCGATCATCACGTGAGGCGGACTAGTCATCATCGGTGAACATCTTCATGTTGGTCGTATCCACTATACGACTCATGTTCGACCTTTCGGTCTTCCGTGTTCCGAGGCCATGTCTGTATATGCTAGGCTCGTCAAGTCAACCTAAGTGTTTCACATGTGTAAATCTGGCTTACACCTGTTGTATGCGAACGTTAGAATCTATCACACCCGATCATCACGTGGTGCTTCGAAACAACGAACCTTCGCAACGGTGCACAGTTAGGGGGAACACTTTCTTGAAATTATTGCGAGGGATCATCATATTTATGCTACCGTTGTTCTAAGCAAATAAGATGTAAACATGACAAGCATCACATGAAAATCATAAAGTGACATGATATGTCCAATATCATCTTGCGCCTTTTGATCTCCATCTTCGAGGCGCAGCATGATCACCTTCGTCACCGGCATGACACCATGATCTACATCATCATGATCTCCATCATCGTGTCTTCATGAAGTTGTCTCACCAACTATTACTTCTGCTACTATGGCTAACGGTTAGCAATAAAGTAAAGTAATTACATGGCGTTTTTCACTGACACGCAGGTCATACAATAAATTAAGACAACTCCTATGGCTCCTGCCGGTTGTCATACTCATCGACATGCAAGTCGTGATTCCTATTACAAGAACATGATGAATCTCATACATCACATATATCATTCATCACATCCTTTTGGCCATATCACATCACACGACATATGCTGCAAGAACAAGTTAGACGTCCTCTAATTGTTGTTGCAAGTTTTTACGTGGCTGCTATAGGTTTCTAGCAAGAACGTTTCTTACCTACGCCAAAACCACAATGTGATATGCCAATTTCTATTTACCCTTCATAAGGACCCTTTTCATCAAATCCGATCTGACTAAAGTGGGAGAGACAGACACCCGCTAGCCACCTTATGCAACTAGTGCATGTCAGTCGGTGGAACCTGTCTCACGTAAGCGTACGTGTAAGGTCGGTCCGGGCCGCTTCATCCCACGATGCCGCGAATCAAGATAAGACTAGTAACGGCAAGTAAATTGACAAAATCGACGCCTACAACAACATGTGTTCTACTCGTGCATAGAAACTACGCATAGACCTAGCTCATGATGCCACTATTGGGGATCGTTGCAGAAATTAAAAAATTTCTACGCATCACCAAGATCAATCTATGGAGAGACTAGCAAAGATAGAGAGGGAAGTGCATCTTCATACCCTTGAAGATCGCGATGCGGAAGCGTTACAAGAACGCGGATGAAGGATTCGTACTCGTAGCGATTCAGATCGCGGTTGATTCCGATCTAAGTGCCGAACAACGGCGCCTCCGCGTTCAACACACGTACATCCCGGGGACGTCTCCTCCTTCTTGATCCAACAAGGGGAGAGGAGAAGTTGAGGGAGAGCTCCGGCAGCACGACGGCATGGTGGGGGAGCTTGCAGTTCTTCGGCAGGGCTTCGCCAAGCACTACTACTATGGAGGAGGTGTTGGGGAGAGAGAGGGCTGTGCCAGGGGAAGGGGTGCGACTCCCATGTGCCTCCCCACTATATATAGGGGTGGAGGGGGCTGGTTTCTTGCCCTCCAAGTCCATTGGGTCATTGGCAAAGGTGGGGGAAACAAATCCCATCATTTCCCTTCCCCATCGATTGTTATCCCCCTTTTTTAGGGATCTTGATCTTATGCCTTCGGGGTACGATCTTATTCCTTCTAAGGGGGGATCTTGGTGCGCCTTGACCAGGGGTGTGGGGCCTTGCCCCCACTACCCACGTTCATGTGGGCCCCCCATGCAGGTGGACCCCACTCCAGAACCTTCTAGAACCTTCCCGGTACAATACCGAAAAATTCCGAACATTTTCCGGTGGCCAAAATAGGACTTCCCATATATAAATCTTTACCTCCGGACCATTCCGGAACTCCTCGTGATGTCTGGGATCTCATCCGGGACTCCGAACAACATTCTGTAACTGCACACTAATTCACATAACAACTCTAGCGTCACCGAACCTTAAGTGTGTAGACCCTACGGGTTCGGGAATCATGCAGACATGACCGAGACAGCTCTCTGGCCAATAACCAACAGCGGGATCTGGATACCCATGTTGGCTCCCACATGTTCCACGATGATCTCATTGGATGAACCACGATGTCGGGGATTCAATCAATCCCATATACAATTCCGTTTGTCTATCGGTATGCTACTCGCCCGAGATTCGATCGTCGGTATCCCTATACCTTCAATCTCGTTACCGGCAAGTCTCTTTACTCGTTCTGTAACGCATGATCCCGTGGCTAACTCATTAGTCACATTGAGCTCATTATGATGATGCATTATCGAGTGGGCCCAGAGATACCTCTCCATCATACGGAGTGACAAATCCCAGTCTCGATTCGTGCCAACCCAACAGACACTTTCGGAGAATCCTGTAGTGCACCTTTATAGCCACCCAGTTACGTTGTGACGTTTGGTACACCCAAAGCATTCCTACGGTATCCGGGAGTTACACAATCTCATGGTCTAAGGAAATGATACTTGACATTAGAAAAGCTCTTAGCAGACGAACTACACGATCTTGTGCTATGCTTAGGATTGGGTCTTGTCCATCACATCATTCTCCTAATGATGTGATCCCGTTATCAATGACATCCAATGTCCATGGTCAGGAAACCATAACCAACTATTGATCAACGAGCTAGTCAACTAGAGGCTTACTAGGGACATGTTGTGGTCTATGTATTCACACATGTATTACAGTTTCCAGTTAATACAATTATAGCATGAACAATAGACAATTATCATGAACAAGGAAATACAATAATGACCATTTTATTATTGCCTCTAGGGCATATTTCCAACACTAAGATGTGATAAATCATGTGGTGACTTGGACTATGGGAAAATCGTGAGAAGTCACAATGATGTGTTGGTATGACCCCGAGACGAGGCCTTGGTAAGTCATGCGTGTGCTCTGAGGAGCCGTGGCAGAGTAAGTGATTGTTGCATAAGGTTAATACAACATGTCTTCTCGGAAGGTAACCAGTAGTTTATTTTCAACATAGCTTCATGATGCCATGCCATGTTTTGATATGCTATGCTTTGCTATTGATTTGCTAGAAGTAAGTTTGATATGCCATGCTAGTAGATGCTATGATGTTGTTCATGCTTAGTTTGATTTATGATTCTAGTTAATATCTTGCCATGCTTAGAAGTTGTTTTGAAGTAGATTGTCGCATATGCTTGGTCCTTGCTTTGTCATCTGTTTGTTTGGATGCTATGTATTTGGTTGTCTTGCAAGTACATTCAATGTACTGACCTGGCATGTCATGCCAGTCTTGTAGGTCGTGCCCAACTTGTTTGCTTGTTCCGTCGTGCTAGGCCGTAATCTTTCTCGTCCTGTGAGATGTGGAGCCCAGCCATAGTTGATGAGCCGCCAAACCAAGACTTCTGCCGCCATTTAATAGCCTTAGGGCTATGCCAGATAATTATATTCATCAATGATGTAATCTTATGCACATGTATTTGATGAATATTATTGTACCGGGAATGTTGTATCATGGACCTGTCGTGCGTCAGGTGTTATCCTGGGCTGACGTGCGAAGGCCCCCTACTCCATGCGGATCATGGTTCTACACGACGCAGACGCGCAGCCCGCCGTCCTCGCCATGATGGGAAGCTGCGCCAGGTGGTGGGCGGCGGTCGCTGCATATGGTCCTTGCCTCTTGAAGCTCCTGGATCGCCTTGGTGATGAACTCCCGAGCACTAGGCGCTCCACGCCTTGTGCCCTATTGAGGGAAACATGCAGTGAAGCATGCCTCCACGTGGTGCCCGAGCGCCTCCCTCGTGGCATTGGCTAGGTCTGAGGCCCTCCAGAAGAGAGCCACCAAGCCCAGCCCGAGGAGAGCACCGGGCATGCCTTTCTATGTGAGGGAGGGAGGCGCCCCATCTGCGGGTGCAGGTCCTGAGGTGGTGTTGCCGGAGACGCCGCTCTCTTGAGGCCCTTGGTGGAGTAGCTACTTCTTCTTCTTGGGGATGGCCTCAGGAGAGTGCAGGGTGCCTTCGTTGTTGGGGTCTTCGGCCGCTGCAGCTTGGTAAGCATGCTCAAGGGAGCATACCGCATCTCTTTCTTCATAGGGGACCATGATGATGCCGCCGCTCCCTGGCATCTTGAGGACGTTGTAACTGTGGTGGGTCACTACTATAAACTTGGCCAAGGCTGGATACCCAAGGATGGTGTTGTATGACAGGCGGATGTGGGTGACGTCGAAGTCGATGAGCTTGATGCGGTAGTTGTTACGCTGGTTGAAGGTGACAGGGAGGCGGACCTGCCCTGTCGGGGTGGTGGAGCCATCGGTCATTCCTGAGAAAGGCTTCGTAGGCTGTAGCTGATCGTATGGCACTTGGAGGCTGTTGAACGTCTCGATGGATAGGATGTTGAGCCCTGCGCCGCTATCGATGAGGACCTTGGTGACTTGAACGCTGCTGATGATGGGTGAGCAAAGCATCGGGAGGGCGCTGGCAGTTGTCGCGCACTTGAGTTGGTCTGACGAGCTGAAGGTGATGGTGCACTTGAACCACCTGAGCGGGCACATGGCCTCGAGCCTGGGAAGGGCCGCGTGCACCTCACGAGCAAACTGCTTGACGATACGCTGCGAGGCTGGGGCTTGAGCGCCACCCAGGATGCAGGTGATGGCACGAGGCTCTTGGAAGCCCCCAGCCCCCTCGTCCTGATGATAGGCGTCATTCCTCCTTGGTGGCAGTGACAGTTGAGGGAGGCCGCCGTTGCCCAGAGGACGGTCCTCACGAGGCTGGTCCTGCCAGTGGTCCTCACGAGGCCGGTCGCGCCACTCCTAGCAGGGGCCGCGGTCGTCCCAGTGTCCTCCACTTCGTCCTCCTCCTCGGCCGTAGCCCCGGTCGTTGCGCTCGGGGCGTCGACCGACGCGTCCATAACGAATGGCCCTGAGCTCTTGACAGTCGTTGGTGTTGTGGCTGTGTACGTTGTGGAAGGCGCAAAATGGATGAATGCTCTTGGACGACTCGGGGTGGTCTCGGCCGTGTTTCGTGTCCGCCTCAGCCGTGAGTACGGCTACTCCCTTGCACTTCACGTCCTTGGCCTTGACTTTCTTGTCCTCTTGGTCGGCAGCTGGGAGCTCGAGGAGGGAAAAGCGCCCCTCCTCAGCTCTTGCGCACTTGGTCGCCATGTTGAACATCTCCAAGGCCATGCATAGCTCCTCATGGATGGCGAGCTCCTCCTTCATCTTGACGTCGCGGACGCCATCAAAGAGCGCGGAGATGATGGCCTCGTCCGTCACCTTGGGGATCTTGAGGCGAACGCTGTTGAAGCGCTGGATGTACTTCTACAGTATTTTTCCTGGCTGCTGCTTGATGCGCTGCAGGTCGCCCGCGGCCGGCAGGCGGACGTGAGTGCCCTGGAAGTTGGCGACGAAGCGCTCACATCTCGCCCCAGGAGGAGATTGATCCCACGGGAAGGTTCAAGAGCCATGAGCGCGTGCCAGCCTTGAGGCGCATGGGGAACCAATTCGCCATGACCTTCTCGTCGCTGTTGGCCACCTCGATGCTTAGCTCGTAGAGCTGCCAGAACTCCGCGGGGTCGGGTGTGCCGGGCTAGACGACGCTGCGCAGTTCGAGAGTGAAGGCACGGCAGCCTGTTGTGGTCACCGGAGCGCGTTGCGGAGGCGGAGCCTGATCTGGGTACCCACACGCCACCGCCGTAGGCGGCGCACGGTCTTGGCGCTGTGGTGCTCGAAGTGCAAGGGCATTCTCTCACGGCCTTGGGACTTCTTGGCAACTTCCTTCTTTGTGCGCGGGCGCCAGGCATGGCGGGTCACGCCATGGGGCGCGCGTCTTGGTGCGAGGGCGCCGTCTTGATGCGGAGGTGGTGGAGGCGCTCCGTGAGCCATGTCGCCCACAACCGGAGGAGGGCGAGGCAGCGAGAGGGATGGTACGAGAGAGCCCCCAGCAGCGCTGATGAACTCGGCGATACGGTCCAGCCAGTCCTCGTAGAGGTCGTTGACTGAGCGGTAACACAGGACCTCGCGCGCCATGAGCAACGCGGCCTACGTGTCCATGGGCGCACGACGGGCGTGGGATGATGAGCCGACCGGAGTCAGCGATGGGGTGGCGGTGCGTCCATCTCACCGCATGAAGGCGTGCAGCGACGAAGCTTGTTGCTCGTTTCCCGCCGGGCCATTGGCAGCATTGGCAGCAGGTGAGGGAGAACAGCGGGGAGGTCCGCCAACGGGCGCTGTCAGGGCGACGCGGGCGACAAGGGTGGCCGGGCACTCGGCACGGGCACGGCGAGCGTTAGCCATGGACACGGTGAAGCAGTGGAGTGCGGATTGAAGGAAAAGGGTTTTGGCGCACTGAGGGAGTCCTGGATTAGGGGGTGTCTGAACAGCCGGACTATATCCTTTGGCCGGACTGTTGGACTATGAAGATACAAGATTGAAGACTTCGTCTTTGTGTCCGGATGGGACTCTCTTGGCGTGGAAGGCAAGCTTGGCGATACGGATATGTAGATCTCCTCCCATTGTAACCGACTTTGTGTAACCCTAGCCCCCTCCGGTGTCTATATAAACCGGAGGGCTTAGTCCGTAGGACAACAACAATCATACCATAGGCTAGCTTCTAGGGTTTAGCCTCTACGATCTCGTGGTAGATCAACTCTTGTACTAGTCATATCATCAAGATCAATCAAGCAGGAAGTAGGGTATTACCTCCATCGTGAGGGCCCGAACCTGGGTAAACATTGTGCCCCTTGCCTCCTGTTACGATCCACCTTAGACGCACAGTTCGGGACCCCCTACCCGAGATCCGCCGGTTTTGACACCGACATTGGTGCTTTCAATGAGAGTTCCATTGTGTCTCCACCACAAGGAAGGATGCCTCGTCTCGTTGCTAGGGACAGCGTCACCTCAGGGGGAGCCCTGGCTGTCGGCCAAACTCTCCGACTGGGCGATTTCGTCATGACCGCCCGTTTGGCTGCTGCGCCGACGATGACTTCTCGGGTCATCGAAAACAGCCTCCACGTCGGCTCAGAACTTGCCGAGCAGATGGATCCAATGGATCTCTCTTCCCTAAACGAGCTCTTGGATCGCATCGCCGCTTTGGGAGTCGCTACGGACTACGATCGGATTGCGCTTAAACCCGACCAAAGGGAGATTAACTCTCTGCCGGTCACCCATCAGATAGCGGTGGTGGAGGAACAATGTGGCAATTCTTCCTAAATCTTGAGGATAAACTATGTCCGGATTCCAGAGCTCTCCGAGCCGGATACCCGTATACGGAAGGACATCTCCCAAGCCTTGAACCTAGAATCAGGCAGTGGGCCAGACCTATCGGACAACATCCCGGAGCTTGAACTTCCCAGATCGGAAACTCCCCTGCCCCTAGGTCTCAGATCGGGTCAGGGTTTGGACTCAAGTCTACCCACCCATCCAGATAGAAGCGATCTCTCCCACATTAGGCAAGACCCCAGGAAACAGTACATCACTACTGGGCCAGATTCCTCCTTGTAATGAACAAGGTCAAGGGCTGTCGCGAGGAAGATGCAATCTCATTCTTTTGCAATAATTGCACGGACAAGGGAATTCTTAACGGAAGTACTGTGCGATGCAATCTCATTCTTTTGCAATAATCTCATTCGCTAACTTGGCGGCCATAGTATGGAAGTACTGTGCGATGGAAAGTGCCTGGAGAACCGAAACAAAATTTTGGGATGATCCGGCTCTGATCAAACACCTAGTCCGAATTAAAACGGTGCATCCTCATAAGTCGCCCGACTCAATCACCAAAAATCAAAAGCCCACGAGAGGGCATGGAACCGTATTGGAGGGATGGCTTAATGGACCCTGCAAATTTCACAGCACAGTGGATACCATACCAACACATAGCCTTAGAGCATGTTGGGTACTCCGGCAGGTTGCCAAGAGCGGTGAGAATCTCCTCATTCAAAATACCGCAGAGCACCATCTCGCGGACTACAATACGGTATGAACAGTCTTCGAGACATTCGCCTCAAACAATAGGCGCAAGCGAACACTCCATAGCCTTGCCAAAATCTACCAGGTGGCAACAACAAACCCATGGAGCGACACAGCCATCACCTTCAATGCTTGTGACGAACCTAAATTCTGAACAACCCGAGCACCAGCCGCATTGGTCCTTAGTCCAATTGTAGACGGCTTTCGGCTCACTAAAGTGCTCATGGACGGCGACAGTGGATTAAATCTCATTTATGAGGAAACTCTTCAAAAATGGAAATAGACAAGAACCACATTGAGCAAAGCAGCACAACCTTCAGAGGAATCAACCCCAGTCAGGAAGCACATTGCGCTGGGAAAATCACAATAGACGTGGTATTCGACACGCCGGAGAATTATAGGTCCGAAGAACTCACATTCCAAGTGGCCCCGTTCAGTAGCGGATACAACGCCCTTTTAGGGCGGGAGGCATTCACAATCTTCCAAGCCATACCCCATTACGGGTACATGAAGCTCAAAATGCCTAGGCCCAATGGGATCATCACCCTGGCTAGTGATCCGGACATAGCGCTCCGCACCGAAAACAAAACAGCCGCACTGGACCTCGAAGCATTATCTGAAGCCCTCAGAGCAAAGGAGTTAACTACGCGACGCTCCACCATGGACAGGGATGACGTGATACTCGACAAGAGATCCAAGTCCACCTCTTTCAAGCCAGCGGACGAGATAGTCAAATTCCAAGTCCACCCAACGAACCCCGCAAAAACAGCCTCCATCGGAGCACTGTTAAACCCCGCCGTGGACGCCGCACTACGAGAGTTCCTGCGCGAGAATTGGGACACATTCCCCTGGCATCCTTCAGATATGCCAGGAATCCCACGCAGGTTGGCCGAGCATAGCCTTAACATCTTAAAAGGATTTAAGCCAGTCAAACAGACTCTTCGGCGTTTCTCTGAACCTAAGAGACAAGCTATGGGAGAGGAACTAGCCCAGTTATTGGAGGCCGGATTCATCAGAGAAATAAAACACCGGACTGGCTAGCAAACCTGGTGATGGTACCAAAGAAGGACAAATCCTGGCGCCTATGTGTCGATTTCAAGGACCTCAACAAGGCTTGCCCAAAGGATCCCTTCCCCCTCCCGCGCAGGACACGACTCATTGTGCTTCCTCGACGCATACTCCGGCTACCACCAAATAAAAATGGCGGAGTCCGACCAAGCCGCAACGACATTCGTCACCCCGTACAGCCCTTTCTGTTTCAATACAATGCCTTTTGGGCTAAAAAACGCCGGTGCAACGTATCAGCGCATGATTCAAACATGTCTAGAAAAGCAGATAAGCAAAATAGTGGAGGCATATGTTGACGATGTGGTCGTTAAAACCAGACACATCGACTCCTTAATAAATGACTTGAGGCTCATGTTCGACAATCTCCGAACATACGACATTAAGCTCAACCCGGAAAAATGCGTTTTCGGAGTACCCGCCGGAAAGCTCCTGGGTTTTATCATCTCCAGTAGAGGAATTGAAGAAAATCCGGCTAAAATCGGAGCCCTGTCATAGTTGGCCATCCCAACTGACCTCAAGCAAATCCCAAAATTAACTGGATGCGTGGCGGCCCTAAGCCGCTTTATCTCCGCCTTAGGAGAAAAGGCATTACCGCTTTATCGCCTCCTTCGGCGCACCGAACACTTCGAGTGGACAGACGCGGCCACGGCCGGACTAGAAGAAATAAAGGCCATCCTAGCGACCAACCCAATCCTGGCCGCGCCAAGCATCGGCGAAGCGATGCTGCTATATATAGCGGCAGCTCATCAAGTTGTAAGCGCAGTGCTCGTCATCGAACGAGAAACAGATGGACACAAATTTCCCCTTCAAAAGCCGGTATACTATGTATCCACTGTCCTCACTCCATGCAAACCACGGTACCCGCACTATCAAAAGATAGCATATGCGGTATTCATGGCATCCCGGAAACTACGACACTACTTCCAAGAGTGTTCAATTATAGTGGCCTCGGAAGTACCACTGAATGATATAATAAACAACCGCGACACCACGGGCCGGATTGCCAAATGGGCCATTGAGCTCCTCCCGTTCAACATAACATATAAACCTCGGCAAGCCATCAAGTCGCATGTATTGGCCGATTTTGTCGCCGAATGGACAGAAGCCGAACTCCCTAAAGAGTACGGCGCGTACTCCAATTGGATTATACATTTCGACGGCTCTAAAATGCTGGCTGGTCTGGGGGCTGGCGTCGTTCTGACGTCCCCTACCGGGGATACAATCCAATATGTACTCCAAATATTATACACAGACTCCAATAACGCAGCCGAATACGAGGCCCTGTTACACGGTCTCTGGATGGCAGTCTCCATGGGCATCCGACACCTGGAGGTGCGCGGGGACTCAAACCTTGCTATATCCCAAATAAATGGAGACTTTGATGCCAAAGATCCAAAAATGGCGGCTTATCGCAACACCATCCTCAAGATGTCAGCTCGGTTCGAAGGGCTGGAATTCCATCATGTGGCTCGGCAAAACAACCAAGCGGCGGATATCCTCGCCCGTATCGGTGCTAAGCGTGATATGGTCCCACCCAACATCTTCTTGGAAAGACTATTCAAGCCATCCGTGGTATGGGAAGGGGACACCGGCAACAATAGTCCGGACTCGGCTACAACGCCAGATACCGAACACTTTGACATAACCGGAGGCTCCGCCAACGAAATAACGCCTTTAGCCCATGTAATAATGGCCGTCATCGCCCCATGGACTGAACCATTCCTGGCTTACCTAACTAGGCAGGAACTTCCCAAGGACCAAAATGAGGCACGCTGCATTGTGCGGCAATCTAAAGCCTACAAGGTCCACGAGGGAGAGCTTTATAAGAAAAGCACCACCGGAGTCCTTCAAAGGTGCATCTCCGAAGAGGAAGGGCGAAAGCTTCTGGCAAAAATCCATGCCGGACTCGGCGACCACCATGCCGCAGTCCGGGCCCTCGTCAGTAAGGCCTTCCGTACAGGATTCTATTGGCCGACGGCCCGGGCGGATGCACAAGACTTGGTCCAGCGCTGCGTTGATTGCCAGCTTTCTGCAAACCAAAGCCATATGCCGCCCGTCGCACCACAAACAATCCCCATTACCTGGCCTTTTGCGGTCTGGGCGCTTGACATGGTTGGACCCCTTAAAGGGGGACCCATAAGAAAAAATACTTACTCGTCATGGTGGATAAATTCACCAAATGGATAGAAGCCAATCCGGTTAAAACGGAAAATTTCGGACCAGTGATAGACTTCATATCCGGGGTTGTACACCATTATGGCGTCCCCCACATCATCATCACTGACAACGGCACGAACTTCACTGCCGACAAGGTAATACTATGGTCCAGCAACATGGGCATCAAGCTCGATTATGCTTCTGTCTATCACCCACAAACTAACGGTCAAGTCGAGCGAGCAAATGGTCTTATCATGAGCGGCATCAAACCCAGATTAGTGCGGTCCTTAAAGGAATCTAACACGCACTGGGTAGAGGAGCTAGACTCCGTCCTCTAGGGGCTGCGGACCACGCCGAATGGCACTACCGGATACACACTATTCTTTATGGTGTACGGCGCAGAGGCGGTTTTGCCCTGCGACATAATTCATGACTCACCTCGAGTGCGCATGTATGAAGAAAGAGAGGCCGAGCTCGATCGGCAGGACAGTTTGGACGCCCTCGAGGAGGAGCGTGATGTGGCAAAAGCCCGTTCCGCATTCTATCAACAACAGGCCAGAAGATACCAAAGCAGAGAAGTACGGGCCAAAACTTATAATGTTGGCGAACTCGTTCTATGCCTACCGGAGAAGAAAAAGGACAAGCTCAAGCCCAAATGGGAAGGTCCCTTCGTTATTGACCAGGTTCTGACCGGTGGAGCGTACCGTCTGCGGGATGGATCGGACAATCGACTCGAGTCAAATCCATGGAACGCAGCCAGCCTCCGAAGATTCTACGCCTAGTGCCGGACTCCGCGTTCGTTTCCTTACCTCTGTCAATTTTTTTACACATGTTATCTTTCTTTTTCTTCTTTCTTTCTTCCCCTTTTTCTTTCAAGGCCTATATAGGCTAAAAGGTGTTTCGACTACACAATTTTGACGCGCTAGCCGCGCTCATGATACCTGGGGGCTTCTTACACAAAAGCTTAATTATTTTACTGGTCCTCATGCCCTGCACGTGTGTTATTCTTCCGCATGTACCTTTTTTCGCCATTATATGCATTGATATGACTTAAGTTTTGGCCAAGCTGGGTTGCCTGGCTCTTGTATTTATGCCCTACATTCCCGTTAATTCGGCTAGGGCATAAGGGGAGCACCTCTGCGATTGTTACTGCCGGGTCAGCCGGATGTGTACCTCAGACTAGGTGAAGCCGAAAGCTAGCGTTCTTAAGGGAATATTCGGTCGGTGAACAAAAGATGATTTTTATTTATTTTTAATACACGCCCCCAGATGTTTTTGCATGCGTCTCTTCTCGCAGTCCAGACATGCACCTTAGGGCATGCGTACACAGGGAAAGGAACCCTTCACGGAAATATTCTCCCTGGAAGATGTTTCTTAATTACTATCCATGTAATATAACATAACTAGCTGGGTACTTTTCTATTCAAGCACTTATGACCCCTACGCCTGGTTTCCATGCATACCCCGGTTTTTACATAGCTGAGTTGGTATTCGGATACACTCCGGACTATTGGGTCCCAAGGTCGAAGCGAAAAGGTTCGCCATGACAAATGAATTACAATCCGGCTAGCGACATTCTACATGTCATTTACATTACACAGTCACCTAGACTGACTAAATTCTTCTTCTATACCATCCAACAGGCTGTCTAGCCTACAATCCTGCTGGGAATACTTTGCGGCTAACTCTACTTGGTGATACACCAAACTGACAGGGATTTCTTTCCCATTGGGCCCCACAGGTCCGACCTCGGCCATATGGTTTGGGTCAGCCTTGGTATACCGCGTCTTCACCATGGCCCAGGCTTCTCTGGCACCTTGATGGTAGGCCGATACCTTCCATAATCAGAAGCGCCGCCGTGCTCCCTTGAGCTTCTCCGCAAGCTCTCCAAGGCCTCCGGGCAGGGAGATGGATGGCGACAAGGCCTGGGCAATACCTCGCATCACCTGCCGAACTTGTTCGTGCAGTTGTGAGAGCTCTGGTAGAAGATCACCCGCAGACCCGGGCATCTCATTCGTGGGATGACCCGTCATCATACCTGCAGACATAACTCTGTTAGTTGGCTTCTTCGCCGAACTCTTTTTAAAGTTTGCTCAAGCACTTACTGAAAATGCCCCGTCGAAGCCGCTTATTCTCCTTCACGGAGTCCGACAGCTGGGCGCGAACATCCTTTAGTTCCACGCTCAGCTGGGTATTGGCATCTTGGAGATCATTTTTCTCATGCCTAACTTTTGTAAGCATGCGCTCGCCAGCCTTTAACTGTCGTATGGCATGTTGCTCATCCGGATTCACTCCGGCGTCATCTGCAATATTTATTGTCAGAGTTGCGTGCAAGCCGCATCCTATATGGTACCTGTCATTCTTTAAAACAGGTGTTACCGGAGGGGGCCTTCTCGGACTCCTTCAATGCGTCCATTGCGGCCCGTAGCTGGGCCATGCACTCTTCCAGCTCTTGAGACAATTGGGTATTCTTCTCTGTAAGAACCTGCATCAGTAATGATCCTTAAATCAGTTGTGCCATCTGTTTCAAGTCTCAGGGGCTACCGATATATATATAATCATCAAATTTTCTTACCCGTATATCCTTTACATACTGGTCCGTGGCTGTGGCAAGACCGTTTTGAACGGCACGGATGTACGCGTCTCTCGAGTTGAAGGCGTTAAACGCCTCTTGAGAGAAACAAGCATCACAGAGTACCTCCCAGCGATGCCTGTGATTCATGGCGCTCTCCAGTTCGGAATTCATAGCGGATATTTTATCTGCATCCTCTATAGGAGGAACGTCCGACACATGCCCCGCCTCCGTGTCCGGCCCTAGAGCCTGGCTAGTGGAGGCGTGATCGGCAACTTCTCTAGATATAGTCCGGCGAGTGTTTTTCCTTCTGGGAAACATGGGTGTTATTATGTTTTTAAAGACAACAACCACAGAGCGAGGTTTTATATCATACCTCTGCGCCGGCGTCTCAGTCCGAACCTCTTTCCTTTTTAGCCTGCCTGGCTTCCGCACCCCTCGTTGGCAACTCGCCACGGGCTCGGCATGGTGTCCTAGGGACCTTCCCTGTAAAACACCATACAGATACGGTAGGTGAAGGGCGTACAAAGGGATTCTTCTCAAAGGTCGGGACTCTGGTATCACTTACCCGTGAAGCAGGGAGTAGTCCGGGATAGTCGGTTGTGATAGCCACCATGGCCTCGTCGCAGCTTAATTGATAGAATATTCTGTTAATCAGCTCCACAAATACGTCCGGGGTCGTGGGACCGTTCGGGATCCTCTGGTTGTGTAGGTGGGCTGCTGATCCCCCTACGGCTTTACGCAGCTCCTGCGGTGAAATGGCGAGATGAAATATTTATTGCAAAAATGCGGAAAAGATGGGTATAAAAAGTGGCAGCTTACCCAGCTCAGAGGATTGTACATGGAGAATCTGTCCCGCGGCTTGATGCGGAGGAACTCCTCTTCCTCTCCCTTGTACAAACCGGACAGAACTTTTGCCAGAGCAGCAACTGAGTCCGGCCCCTTACGGCCGCAGCGGGTGGCATCGTCTTCCCCATTAAAATCCCACATAGGGTGGCCTCGATATTGAAGCGGCTGCACTCCTCGCATAATGCATATTGACATAACCTCGGTTGTAGTCAGTCCTGATAGAGCCAGCGCCTTGATCCGGCCCATCAGGTAAGAAACGTCGCTATCATCTTCCTCCTAAGGGCTCCTTGGTCGCCATCTTAGGTGCTTCTTTAGAGGAGCATTATTGAACTCAGGAAGGCCAATCCGAATAGGATCCGGAAGAGGGACGTCCTCTATATAGAACCACTCTGAAGGCCAGCCTTCGGACGTCTTCTTTGAGGTACTGGATAGGTATTCGGTCCCGGCGATGCGCCATATTTCGGCTCCGCCAACTTGAAATATTGAGCCCCTCTGTGTATAGAGCACAAGGCAGAATAGCCTTTTCCACAGTGCGAAATGAGCTTCACAGCCCAGAAACAGCTCGCAAAGGGCCACATAACCAGCGATGTGCAATATGGAGGCAGGGGTGAGATTATGCAATTGGAGGCCACAAAACTCCAGGAGCCCTCGTAGGAATGGATGGATTGGAAATCCGAGTCCCCTTAATAAATAAGGAACGAGGCATACCCGCTCCCCCTTGGAGGGGTCGGGAAAGCTCTCCGCTTGCTCTCCGCCATTATAGGTGGCGAGCCCGGCTCGAACAGGGACCATGTACGCTGGAGGGAGGAATCCCTGGGTCTGTAGCTTCACTAATTGGCTGTGCGGGACGAAACACTTCATCCAATCTCCGGGCTTAGGGCTACGGGAGCGAGAGGAGGAGCTGCGCTGGCTGGCCATATTGGGATGGATTTCACTTAGGCGCACTCCGATGAATGCTCGCTGAAGAATGGTGTGATTTGGATTTGAGAATCCTCGTCTCTTTAAGTAGGCAGTTTGTTCACATTGCTAGGGTGGTAAATGTAAAAATGCCCTAGCTTCTCGCATTCGTTCGACACGTGGAAGATGGCCATTATTGGGCGTGGAAGCCAAGAAGCGCAAGTATTTATGAGAAGCCGGACACTATTTAACAGGTATTTGGGATTTGGAGAAGAACCCGCCTTGCAATGCCGAAGACAATCTGCGCGCCGGACTCATCGTCATTGAAGCCTGGTTCGGGGGCTACTGAGGGAGTCCTGGATTAGGGGGTGTCTGGACAGCCGGACTATATCGTTTGGTCAGACTGTTGGACTATCAAGATACAAGATTGAAGACTTTGTCTCGTGTCCGGATGGGAGTCTCTTGGCGTGGAAGGCAAGCTTGGCGATACAGATATGTAGATCTCCTCCCATTGTAACCGATTCTGTGTAACCCTAGCCCCCTCTGGTGTCTATATAAACCGGAGGGTTTAGTCTGTAGGACAACAACAATCAAACCATAGGCTAGCTTCTAGGGTTTAGCCTCTACGATTTCATGGTAGATGAACTCTTGTACTACTCATATCATCAAGATCAATCAAGTAGGAAGTAGGGTATTACCTCCGTCGTGAGGGCCCGAACCTGGGTAAACATTGTGTCCCATGCCTCTTGTTACCATCCACCTTAGACGCACAGTTCGGGACCCCCTACCCGAGATCCGCCGGTTTTGACACCGACACTCACCCCTACCTGGCGCGTCAAATGTCGGACACTGGGTTCCGGCAAACCCTTGAGGTTCAAACACTGGGGTGCGCATGAAGATCTCTCTCTCCCTATCTCACACTCGCAACGATCTCAAGGCCTAGCCCGCCGAACCCAAAGAACAAGAGACACAAGGTTTTATACTGGTTCGGGCCATCGTTGTGGGGTAATACCCTACTCAAGTGTGGTGTGGTGGATTGCCTTGTAGGCCGAGGATGAACAAGTACAAGGTATGAACAACCTCCTGAGGGGACGTGTTCTTGAGCTCGGGGAGCTGGTGTGTGTGAGGATGGTCTGAATGATCCGTCCCCTTCTATGGTGGTGGCTAGTCCTATTTATAGAGGCCCTGGTCCTCTTCCCAAATATTAGGCGGGAAGGGATCCCACAACGGCCAATTTGAAGGGGGGAAACTAGTACAAGTTATCCTGACAAAAGGTGGTCTTCGTCTGCCAAAGGCTCAGGTGGTGACGCCGTCGTGGGCTCTGTGGTGACCTACGTCCTGCCATCTTGCTGGTATTGGTCTCGTTGCACCGATATGGAAACCTTTGCTTGACGCCTCGGGACTCCTCGCCTGCGCTTGCCCCTTTAGCACCAAAGAGGATACTGGTGCTCTACGCCCACCTGGCCTTGATTGTCACGGCTCACGTCACGCGCACCTCGCGAGGTGCCCCTTGCATAGATATCTCCGCTCCTCGGGAGCCAGCCAAGTGAGGCTGCCCCAGAGGATGTCTTGGCGTCGTCCGCCTCGTGAGGCTTGGCCCCTCGCAAGGATCTTGAGTGGATGTTGATGAAGATGGCCCGTACCAGGCTGTTATGGAGCCACGCCCTGGGCCGCAGGCAGGCAAGTCTGGGTACCCCCGTTCCCAGAACGCCGACAATGGCGGTAGCATTATAAGATGATCCCTTCACTAAATTTCAAGGTAAAAGTGTTCTCCCCGGGTATGCACCATTGCCAAAGTTCTCGTTTCGAAGCACCTCATGATGATCGGGTGTGATAGATTCTAGGTTCACATACAACGGGTGTAAGACAGTTTTGCACATGCGGAATACTTGGGCTAAACTTGATGAGCCTAGCATGTGTCGGATCACAGGTTCCGGCAAAACCCTCAAGGTTCGAACACTGGGGTGTGCATGAAGATTTTCCCTACCGATCCACGTCCTAGTTTTCCTAAGATCTCGCGGACTAGCTCGACGAACTCATAACACAAGGGACACAAGATTTATACTCGTCTGGGCCACCGTTGTGGTGTAATACCCTACTCCAGTGTGGTGGTGGTGGATTGCCTCTTGGACTGATGATGAACAGTACAAGGGAAAGAACATCCTCCTGAGGTTGAGGTGTTCTTGTGCTTGGCGAACTTGTGTATGTGTGGATTCTATCAGCTAAGGCTTCGTCCTTCTCTACTGTAGTGGCTAGTCCTATTTATAGAGGCCCTTGTGCTCTCGCCAAATATTGAGAGGGAAGGGATCCAAGAACGGCCAATTTGAAACGGGACAGCTAGTACATCTTATCCTGACAAAAGTAGTCTTCGCCTGCAAAAGGCTCTAGTGGTGACGCCACCTTGGGCTCCATGGTGACCGCCGACTTGCCGTCCTGCTGGTCTTGGTCTCGTTGCACTGATATGGAAACCTTTGCTTGATGCGTCGGTACTCCGCGCCTGCGCTTGCCTCCTTAGCACCAAAGAGGAAACAAGGACGCTGCGCGCGCTGGCGCCCGCCTGATCTTCATCGTCATGGCTCACATCACGTGAACCTCGTGAGGTTTGCCTTGCATTGATCTCTCCACCCCTCGCGAGCCTGCCTCGCGAGGACGCTCCTGAGAAGGTCTTGCGTCGTCTGCCTCGCGAGACTTGGCCCCTCGCGAGGGTCTTGAATGCCTTGTTGATGAAGATGGGCCGTATAGGCCTGCTAGCAAAGCCACGCCGTGGGCCGCAGGCAGGAAAGTCTGGGGCCCCCGTTCCCAGAACACTGAGAGTAGCCCCTCGGCCCAAGGCGCGCACGGGCTTGGCTTCAAGGCGAAGGCAAAGGTCAAGTGCGGAGCGCCGCGGGCCCCAACATCCTGCGGCCTCGGTCGACGTGTGGCGGTTGATTGGACGTGGGCGTCTCCGCTTCCCCACATTGCCTCGACAACTGCCCGACTTGACAAAAAGGCTGGCATGGGCAGCGCTTGTCTTCACTGCTTCCCTTCGCCTTGCTCAGATCCCCTTTCTTGCGCCCTGCCACCGAAATCCTCAGATCTGCTTCCATCTTCTCCCGCATCAGCAACTAATGGAGCTGCGCAAGGTCAAGCCCTCCGCGTCGCCGGCTTGGTACGAACTTGCTTTCGACACGCCCAATGTCTCGGAGAAGAGCCTCGCCACCACGCGCTTGCTGATGGCGGGGGAGAACAATGAAAGGGGGAAGACGGAGCTCCTGGTTGCCTTCGACGTGCTGGAGCCCGAGGGGAGCATGTTCTTCCCCTTCTTCACGAGCAGTGTCGCCGCTGGGTTGGTTCGTCCCTTCTCCGATTTCTTCTATGAGGTCCTCGGCCACTACGGGCTGCAGGCGCTGCATCTCCATCGTTCTCTTGTCCATCTTTGCCTACTATTGTGAGGTGTATCTGGGCATGATGCCGTCCGTGGCTCTTCTGTGCCACTTCTTCTTTCTCCGCGTCAGTGAGGGTCACATCTCAGGGTGCGCCAATTTCATCGCGGCCGGCAAGGCCAACTCGATCTCGAACACCGGGAAGAAGTCCGACAACCTCAGGGCCAAATGGTCATGATGGGCGCCAAGTGCGTCTACCCGCGCTTGGCGCTGCCGACAGAGATGCCCCAGTCCGACAAGGGGTGGTCTCGTGCAGAGCTTACTGATGAGCGGGCGTCGTCGGTATTGGAGCAGATGAAGGCCGAACTGAAGCCGGGAAATGCGAGGGCTGCCAAGGTGACAGGGGCCATGCTCCTGAGGGAATTCTTGATGCTGCGTGTTGCTGCTCTTCAGGCGCGTGCGTGCCCCTTGTGGAGGCTTGGAGATGAAGAAGACAAGATTCGCCTGAGCTCGGAGGCCTTGCCCGATGACGAGCTATCCGCAGTTTTGCGCCTCTTGGTCGGGGACAACCAAGAGTACCCACCGAGCGCCTTTGTTCCTCTGTTCTGCCGCACGGACTGGGAGCAGGTCGTGGCTTCCCGGCAAACTTTTGACAGTCGCGGCTGGTGCCGTCGGCGCCTACTCGGGTCCCTGCGGCTCCGAAGCCGGTGGAACTGTCTTCGGACGAATCCCGTGGGGAGGAAGAGGGGGAGGAGGAAGGCTCGGAGTGTTGGAAATATGCCCTAGAGGCAGTAATAAACTGGTTATTATTATATTTCCTTGTTCATGATAATCATTTATTATCCATGCTATAATTGTATTGATAGGAAACTCAGATACATGTGTGGATACATAGACAACACCATATCCCTAGTAAGCCTCTAGTTGACTAGCTCGTTGATCAATAGATGGTTACGGTTTCCTGACCATGGACATTGGATGTCATTGATAACGGGGTCACATCATTAGGAGAATGATGTGATGTACAAGACCCAATCCTAAGCCTAGCACAAAGATCGTGTAGTTCGTATGCTAAAGCTTTTCTAATGTCAAGTATCATTTCCTTAGACCATGAGATTGTGCAACTCCCGGATACCGTAGGAATACTTTGGGTGTGCCAAACGTCACAACGTAACTGGGTGGCTATAAAGGTGCACTACGGGTATCTCCGAAAGTGTCTGTTGGGTTGGCACGAATCGAGACTGGGATTTGTCACTCCGTGTGACGGAGAGGTATCTCTGGGCCCACTCGATAGGACATCATCATAATGTGCACAATGTGATCAAGGAGTGTATCATGGGATGATGTGTTACGGAACGAGTAAAGAGACTTGCCGGTAACGAGATTGAACAAGGTATCGAGATACCGACGATCGAATCTCGGGCAAGTACTATACCGCTAGACAAAGGGAATTGTATACGGGATTGATCGAATCCTCGACATCGTGGTTCATCCGATGAGATCATAGTGGAACATGTGGGAACCAACATGGGTATCCAGATCCCGCTGTTGGTTATTGACCGGAGAACATCTCGGTCATGTCTGCATGGTTCCCGAACCCGTAGGGTCTACACACTTAAGGTTCGATGACGCTAGGGTTATAAAGGAAGTTTGTATGTGGTTACCGAATGTTGTTCGGAGTCCCGGATGAGATCCTGGACGCCACGAGGAGTTCCAGAATGGTCCGGAGGTAAAGATTTATATATAGGAAGTATGGTTTTGGTCAC
The DNA here is from genome assembly GCA_032464435.1 of Aegilops umbellulata. Taxonomy (NCBI): domain Eukaryota; kingdom Viridiplantae; phylum Streptophyta; class Magnoliopsida; order Poales; family Poaceae; genus Aegilops; species Aegilops umbellulata. The sequence continues at coordinate 332,092,417 of CP136055.1, forward strand.
CGGAAGTGTTCTGGGCATCACTGGTAGTGTACCGGGACCACCGGAGGTGTCCGGGGGTCCACCAAGTGGGGCCACAAGCCCCGGAGGGCTGCATGGGCCAAGTGTGGGAGGGAACCAGCTCCAGGTGGGCTGGTGCACCCCCCCACACACACAAGGGCCCAAGGCGCAAGGGAGAGGAGAAGGGGGCAAACCCTAGGGCAGATGGGCCCTAAGGCCCATACTGGTGCGCCTCCCTCTCCCCTTCCCCTCTTGGCCGCCACCCCAAGACCCATCTAGGGCTGCCGCCCCTCTAGGGGTGGGAACCCTAGAGGGGGCGCACCCTCCTCCCCTTCCCCTATATATATGAGGCCTAGGGGCTGCCCAAAACACGCGATCTGATCTCTCCCTGTTGGTGCAGCCCTGCCTCTCTCCTCCTCATATCTCGTAGTGCTTCGCGAAGCCCTGCTGGATCACAACGCTCCTCCACCACCACCACGCCGTTGTGCTACTGCTGGATGGAGTCTTCCTCAACCTCTCCCTCTCTCCTTGCTGGATCAAGGCATGGGAGACGTCACCGGGCTGCATGTGTGTTGAACGCGGAGGTGCCGTCCGTTCGGCACTTGGTCATCGGTGATTTGGATCACGGCGAGTACGACTCCATCAACCCCGTTCACTTGAACGCTTCCGCTTAGCGATCTACAAGGGTATGTAGATGCACTCTCCTTCCCTCGTTGCTAGATTACTCCATAGATTGATCTTGGTGTTCTGTAGAAAATTTTGAATTTCTGCTACGTTCCCCAACAGTGGCATCATGAGCTAGGTCTATTGCGTAGATTCCATGCACGAGTAGAACACAAAGTAGTTGTGGGCGTTGATTTTGTTCAATATGCTTACCATTACTAGTCAATCTTGATTCGGCGGCATTGTGGGATGAAGCGGCCCGGACCGACCTTACATGTACACTTACGTGAGACAGGTTCCACCGACTGACATGCACTAGTTGCATAAGGTGGCTAGCGGGTGCCAGTCTCTCCCACTTTAGTCGGATCGGATTCGATGAAAAGGGTCCTTATGAAGGGTAAATAGCAATTGGCATATCACACTGTGGTTTTGCGTAGGTAAGAAACGTTCTTGCTAGAAACCCATAGCAGCCACGTAAAACATGCAAACAACAATTAGAGGACGTCTAACTTGTTTTTGCAGGGTATGCCATGTGATGTGATATGGCCAAAAGGATGTGATGAATGATATATGTGATGTATGAGATTGATCATGTTCTTGTAATAGGAATCACGACTTGCATGTCGATGAGTATGACAACCGGCAGGAGCCATAGGAGTTGTCTTTAATTTATTTATGAACTGCGTGTCAACATAAACGTCATGTAATTACTTTACTTTATTGCTAAAGCGTTAGCCATAGTAGTAGAAGTAATAGTTGATGTGACAACTTCATGAAGACACGATGATGGAGATCATGATGATGGAGATCATGGTGTCATGCCGGTGACGACGATGATCATGGAGCCCCGAAGATGGAGATCAAAAGGAGCAAAGTGATGATGGCCATATCATGTCACTATTTGATTGCATGTGATGTTTATCATGTTTATACATCTTATTTGCTTAGAACGACGGTAGTAAATAAGATGATCCCTCATTAAAATTTCAAGAAAGTGTTCCCCCTAACTGTGCACCGTTGCGAAAGTTCGTCGTTTCGAAGCACCACGTGATGATCGGGTGTGATAGATTCTTACGTTCACATACAACGGGTGTAAGACAGATTTACACACGCGAAACACTTAGGTTGACTTGACGAGCCTAGCATGTACAGACATGGCCTCGGAACACAAGAGACCGAAAGGTCGAGCAAGAGTCGTATGGTAGATACGATCAACATGAAGATGTTCACCGATGATGACTAGTCCGTCTCACGTGATGATCGGACACGGCCTAGTTGACTCGGATCATGTAATCACTTGGATGACTGGAGGGATGTCTATCTGAGTGGGAGTTCATAAGATGAACTTAATTATCCTGAACATAGTCAAAAGGTCTTTGCAAATTATGTCGTAAGCTCGCGCTTTAGTTCTACTGTTTTTAGATATGTTCCTAGAGAAAATATAGTTGAAAGTTGATAGTAGCAATTATGCGGACAGTACAAGGCTTATGTCCTTAATGCACCGCTCGGTGTGCTGGACCCCGAACGTGGTCTGTGGATGTTGCGAATATCTGACATACACGTTTTGATGACTACATAATAGTTCGGTAATGATAAATGGTTTAGAATTGAGGCACCGAAGACATTGTTGAAATGTCGCAGAACATATGAGATGTTTCAAGGGCTGAAATTGGGATTTCAGGCTCGTGCCCACGTCAAGAGGTATAAGACCTCCGACGATTTTCTTAACCTGCAAACTAAGGGAGAAATGCTCAATCGTTGAGCTTGTGCTCAGATTGTCTGAGTACAACAATCACTTGAATCGAGTGGGAGTTGATCTTCCAGATAAGATAGTGATGTTTCACCAAAGTCATTGCCACCAAGATGCTAGAGCTTCGTAATGAACTATAACATATCAGGGATAGATATGATGATCCTTGAAATATTCGCGATGTTTGACACCGCGAAAGTAGAAATCAAGAAGGAGCATCAATTGTTGATGGTTAGTGAAACCACTAGTTTCAAGAAGGGCAAGGGCAAGAAGGGATACTTCATGAAACGGCAAATCAGCTGCTTCTCTAGTGGAGAAACCCAAGGTTGAACCCAAACCCAAGACTGAGTGCTTCTGTAATAAGGGGAACAGCCACTGGAGCAGAATTACCCTAGATACTTGGTAGATGAGAAGGCTGTCAATAGAAGTATATTGGATATACATTATGTGAATGTGTACTTTACTAGTACTCCTAGTAGCATCAGGGTATTAGATACCGGTTCGATTGCTAAGTGTTAGTAACTCGAAATAAAAGCTACGGAATAAACGGATACTAGCTAAAGGTGAGCTGACGAGATGTGTTGGAAGTGCTTCCAAGGTCGATATGATCAAGCATCGCACGCTCCCTCTACCATCGAGATTGGCGTTAAACCTAAATAATTGTTATTTGGTGTTTGCGTTAAGCATAGACATGATTGGATTATGTCTATCGCAATACGGTTATTCATTTAGGGAGAATAATGGTTACTCTATTTATTTGAATAATACCTTCAATGGTCTTGCACCTAAAATGAATGGTTTATTGAATCTCGATCATAGTGATACACATGTTCATGCCAAACGATATAAGATAGTAATGATAGTACCACCTACTTGTGGCACTGCCATGTAAGTCATATTGGTATAAAACGCATGAAGAAGCTCCATGTTGATGGATCTTTGGACTCACTCATTTTTTAAAAGGATCGAGACATGTGAACCATGTCTATTGGTATATACGCATGAAGAAACTCCATGCAGATGGACCGTTTGGACTCACTTGATTTTGAATCGCTTGAGACATGCAGATCATACCACATGGGCAAGATGACTGAAAGCTTCGGTTTCAGTAAAATGGAACAAGAAAGCAACTTGTTGGAAGTAACACATTTTGATGTGTGCAGTCCAATGAGTGCTGAGGCACGCAGTGGATATCGTTATGCTCTAACTTCACAGATGATTTGAGTAGATACTGAGCATATTTACTTGATGAAACACAAGTCTGAATTATTGAATGGTTCAAGTAATTTCGGAATGAAGTTGAAGATCTTCGTGATAAGAGGATAAAATGTCTATGATATGATCATAGAAATGAATATCTGAGTTACGAGTTTGGCACTATGGAAATTGTTTCACAACTAATACCGCCTGGAACACCATAGTGTGATGGTGTGTCCGAACATCATAGTTGCACCCTATTGGATATGGTGCGTACCATGATGTCTCTTATCGAATTACCACTATCGTTCATGGGTTAGGCATTAGAGACAACCGCACTCACTTTAAATAGGGCACCACATAATTCCGCTGAGATGACACCGTATGAACTATGGTTTAGAGAAACCTAAGCTGTCATTTCTTAAAAGTTTGGGGCTGCGACGCTTATGTGAAAAGTTTCAGGCTGATAAGATCGAACCCAAAGCGGATAAATGCATCTTCATAGGACACCCAAAACAGTTGGGTATACCTCCTGTCTCAGATCCGAAAGCAATAGGGATTGTTTTTGAAATCGGGTCCTTTCTCGAGGAAAAGTTTCTCTCGAAAGAATTGAGTGGGAGGATGGTGGAGACTTGATGAGGTTATTGAACCGTCACTTCAACTAGTGTGTAGCAGGGCACAGGAGTTGTTCCTATGGCACCTACACCAATTGAAGTGGAAGCTTATGACAGTGATCATGAGACTTCGGATCAAGTCACTCCCAAACCTCGTAGGACGACAAGGATGCGTACTACTTCAGAGTGGTACTTAATCCTGTCTTGGACGTCAAGTTGCTAGATAACAATGAACCTACGAGCTATGGAGAAGAGATGGTGGGCCCAGATTCCGATGAATGGCTCGAGGCCATAAAATCCGAGAGAGGATCCATGTATGAAAACAAAGTGTAGACTTTGGCAGAACGGCTCGATGGTCGTGAGGCTGTTGAGTACAGATGGATTTTAAAAGGAAGACGGACAATGATGGTAAATGTCACCATTAAGAAAGCTCGACTTGTCGTTAAGATGTTTCCCGACAAGTTCAAGGAGTTGACTACAATGAGACTTTCTCACTCATAGCGATGCTAAGAGTCTGTTGGAATTAGCAGGTACTGCATTATTTATGAAATCTTGCAGATAGGATGTCAAAATATTGTTTCCTTGTTCTTGAGGAAAGGTTGTATTTGATACAACCAGAAGTTTTTGTCAATCCTGAAAGATGCTAACAAGTATGCAAAGCCCCAGCAATCCTTCTAAGGACTGGAGTAAGTCTCGGAGTTGGAATGTACACTTTGATGAGATGATCAAATATTTTTGGGTTTATACAAAGTTTGTGAGAAACTTGTATTTCCAAAGAAGTGAGTGGGAGCACTATAGAATTTCTGATGAGTATATGTTGTTGACATACTGTTGATCAGAAATGATGTAGAATTTCTGGAAAGCATATAGGGTTATTTGAAAAGTGTTTTTCAATGGAAAACCTGGATTAAGCTACTTAAACATTGAGCATCAAGATCTATAAGGATAGATCAAAATCGCTTAATAGTACTTTCAAACGAACACATACCATGACAAGATTTTGAAGGAGTTCAAAATAGATCAGCAAAGAAGGAGTTCTCGGCTGTGTTACAAGGTGTGAGTATTGAGCAAGACTCAAGACATGACCACGGCAGAATAGAGAGAAAGGACGAAGGTCGTCCCCTATGCTTTAGTCGTAGGCTCTATAGTATGATATGTTATGTACCGCACCTGAAGTGTGCCAAACCATGAGTCAGTCAAGGGGTACAAGTGTGATCTAGAAATGGATCACAGCACAACGGTCAAGGTTATCCTTAGTAACAAGTGGACTAAGGAATTTTCTCGATTATGGAGGTGGAAAAAGAGTTCGTCATAAAGGGTTACGCCGATGCAAACTTTGACACTAATCCAGATTATTCTGAGTAGTAAACTGGATTCGTATAGTAGAACAGTTATTTGGAATAGCTCCAAATAGAGCGTGGTAACTGCATCTATGAGATGACACAGATATTTGTAAAGCACACACGGATCTGAAAGGTTCAGACCCGTTGACTATAACATCTCTCACAAGCATAAAATGATCAAACCCAGAACTCTCTGAGTGTTAATCACATGGCGATGTGAACTAGATTATTGACTCTAGTGCAAGTGGGAGACTGTTGGAAATATGCCCTAGAGGCAATAATAAACTGGTTATTATTATATTTCCTTGTTCATGATAATCGTTTATTATCCATGCTATAATTGTATTGATAGGAAACTCAGATACATGTGTGGATACATAGACAACACCATGTCCCTAGTAAGCCTCTAGTTGACTAGCTCGTTGATCAATAGATGGTTACGGTTTCCTGACCATGGACATTGGATGTCATTGATAACGGGGTCACATCATTAGGAGAATGATGTGATGGACAAGACCCAATCCTAAGCCTAGCACAAAGATCGTGTAGTTCGTATGCTAAAGCTTTTCTAATGTCAAGTATCATTTCCTTAGACCATGAGATTGTGCAACTCCCGGATATCGTAGGAATACTTTGGGTGTGCCAAACGTCACAACGTAACTGGGTGGCTATAAAGGTGCACTACGGGTATCTCCGAAAGTGTCTGTTGGGTTGGCACGAATCGAGACTGGGATTTGTCACTCCGTGTGACGGAGAGGTATCTCTGGGCCCACTCGGTAGGACATCATCATAATGTGCACAATGTGATCAAGGAGTTGATCACGGGATGATGTGTTACGGAACAAGTAAAGAGACTTGCCGGTAACGAGATTGAACAAGGTATCGAGATACCGACGATCGAATCTCGGGCAAGTGCTATACCGCTAGACAAAGGGAATTGTATACGGGATTGATCGAATCCTCAACATCGTGGTTCATCCGATGAGATCATCGTGGAACATGTGGGAACCAACATGGGTATCCAGATCCCGCTGTTGGTTATTGACCGGAGAACATCTCGGTCATGTCTGCATGGTTCCCGAACCCGTAGGGTCTACACACTTAAGGTTCGATGACGCTAGGGTTATAAAGGAAGTTTGTATGTGGTTACCGAATGTTGTTCGGAGTCCCGGATGAGATCCTGGACGTCACGAGGAGTTCCCGAATGGTCCGGAGGTAAAGATTTATATATAGGAAGTATGGTTTTGGCCACCGGAAGTGTTCTGGGCATCACCGGTAGTGTACCGGGACCACCGGAGGTGTCCGGGGGTCCACCAAGTGGGGCCACAAGCCCCGGAGGACTGCATGGGCCAAGTGTGGGAGGGGACCAGCCCCAGGTGGGCTGGTGCGCCCCCCCATAAGGGCCCAAGGCGCAAGGGAGAGGAGAAGGGGGCAAACCCTAGGGCAGATGGGCCCTAAGGCCCATACTGGTGCACCTCCCTCTCCCCTTCCCCTCTTGGCCGCCACCCCAAGACCCATCTAGGGCTGCCGCCCCTCTAGGGGTGGGAACCCTAGAGGGGGCGCACCCTCCTCCCCTTCCCCTATATATATGAGGCCTAGGGGCTGCCCAAAACACGCGATCTGATCTCTCCCTGTTGGTGCAGCCCTGCCTCTCTCCTCCTCATATCTCGTAGTGCTTGGCGAAGCCCTGCTGGATCACAACACTCCTCCACCACCACCACGCCGTTGTGCTGCTGCTGGATGGAGTCTTCCTCAACCTCTCCCTCTCTCCTTGCTGGATCAAGGCATGGGAGAAGTCACCGGGCTGCATGTGTGTTGAACGCGGAGGTGCCATCCGTTCGGCACTTGGTCATCGGTGATTTGGATCACGGCGAGTACGACTCCATCAACCCCGTTCACTTGAACGCTTCCACTTAGCGATCTACAAGGGTATGTAGATGCACTCTCCTTCCCTCGTTGCTAGATTACTCCATAGATTGATCTTGGTGTTGCGTAGAAAATTTTGAATTTCTGCTACGTTCCCCAACACGGAGGTGACTCCTGAAGGGATGGGGGAGTCCTCTCCCCTGAGCAAAGCCGACTGATGGGGAACGTAGTAATTTCAAAAAATTTCCTACGCACACGCAAGATCATGGTGATGCATAGCAACGAGAGGGGAGAGTGTTGTCTACGTGCCCTCGTAGACCGAAGCGGAAGCGTTGACACAACGTAGAGGAAGTAGTCGTACGTTCTCCTCGCGATCCAACCGATCACAACACCGTTACTCCGGCACCTCCGAGTTCTTGGCACACGTTCAGCTCGATGACGATCCCCGGGCTCCGATCCAGCAAAGCGTCGAGGAAGAGTTCCGTCAGCACGACGGCGTGGTGACGATCTTGATGTGTTACCGGCGCAGGGCTTCGCCTAAGCACTGCAACGATATGATCGAGGTGGAATTTGGTGGAAGGGGGCACCGCACACGGCTAAGGAACGATCCGTAGATCAACTTGTGTGTCTTTGGGGTGCCCCCTGCCCCCGTATATAAAGGAGCCAAGGGGGAGGGGCTGGCCGGCCAAGCTAGGCGCGCCAGGAGAGTCCTACTCCCTCTGGGAGTAGGATTCCCCCCCCCCAATCCTAGTTGGACTAGGATTCTCCAAGGGGGAGAGAGAGAGAGAGGGGGCTCCCACCTCTCCTAGTCCTAATAGGACTAGGGGAAGGGGGGAGGCGCGCAGACCATGAGGGCAGCCCTCTCACCTCTCCTCCAAGGCCCATGTTGGCCCATCATGCCCCCCGGGGGGTTCCGGTAACCCTCCCGGTATTCCGGTAAAATCCTGATTTCACCTGGAATGCATCCGATGTCCAAACATAGGCTTCCAATATATAATTCTTTATGTCTCGACCATTTCGAGACTCCTCGTCACGTCCGTGATCACATCCGGGACTCCGAACTCCTTCGGTACATCAAAATGCATAAACTCATAATAACTGTCATCGTAACGTTAAGCGTGCGGACCCTACGGTTCGAGAACAATGTAGACATGACCGAGACACGTCTTCGGTCAATAACCAATAGCGGGACCTGGATGCCCATATTGGCTCCTACATATTCTACGAAGATCTTTATCGGTCAGACCGCATAACAACATACGTTGTTCCCTTTGTCATCGGTATGTTACTTGCCCGAGATTCGATCGTCGGTATCCAATACCTAGTTCAATCTTGTTACCGGCAAGTCTCTTTACTCGTTCTGTAATACATCATCTCGCAACTAACTCATTGGTTGCAATGCTTGCAAGGCTTTATGTGATGTGCATTACCGAGAAGGCCCTGAGATACCTCTCCGACAATCGGAGTGACAAATCCTAATCTCGAAATACGCCAACCCAATATGTACCTTCGGAGACACCTGTAGAGCACCTTTATAATCACCCAGTTACGTTGTGACGTTTGGTAGCACACAAAGTGTTCCTACGGTAAATGGGAGTTGCATAATCTCATAGTTAAAGGAACATGTATAAGTCATGGATAAAAGCAATAGCAACATACTAAACGATCGGGTGCTATGCTAATGGAATGGGTCATGTCAATCAGATCATTCAACTAATGATGTGATCTCGTTAATCAAATAACAACTCTTTGTTCATGGCTAGGAAACATAACCATCTTTGATTAATGAGCTAGTCAAGTAGAGGCATACTAGTGACACTCTGTTTGTCTATGTATTCACACATGTATTATGTTTCCAGTTAATACAATTCTAGCATGAATAATAAACATTTATCATGATATAAGGAAATAAATAATAACTTTATTATTGCCTCTAGGGCATATTTCCTTCAGTCTCCCACTTGCACTAGAGTCAATAATCTAGATTACAAAGTAATGATTCTAACACCCATGGAGTTTTGGTGCTGATCATGTTTTGCTCGTGGAAGAGGCTTAGTCAACGGGTCTGCAACATTCAGATCCGTATGTATCTTGCATATCTCTATGTCTCCCACCTGGACCAAATCCCGGATGGAGTTGAAGCGTCTTTTGATGTGTTTGGTTCTTTTGTGAAATCTGGATTCCTTTGCCAAGGCAATTGCACCAGTATTATCACAAAAGATTTTCATTGGACCCGATACGCTAGGTACAACACCTAGATCGGATATGAACTCCTTCATCCAGACTCCTTCATTAGCTGCTTCTGAAGCGGCTATGTACTCAGCTTCACATGTAGATCCCGCCACGACGCTTTGTTTAGAACTGCACCAACTGACAGCTCCACCGTTTAATGTAAATACGTATCCGGTTTGCGATTTGGAATCGTCCGGATCAGTGTCAAAGCTTGCATCGACGTAACCGTTTACGACGAGCTCTTTGTCACCTCCATAAATGAGAAACATATCCTTAGTCCTTCTCAAGTACTTAAGGATGTTCTTGACCGCTGTCCAGTGATCCACTCCTGGATTACTTTGGTACCTGCCTGCTAAACTTACAGCAAGGCACACATCAGGTCTGGTACACAGCATTGCATACATGATAGAGCCTATGGCTGAAGCATAGGGAAAATTTTTCATTTTCTCTCTATCTTCTGCAGTGGTCGGGCATTGAGTCTTACTCAACTTCACACCTTGTGCCACAGGCAAGAACCCTTTCTTTGCCTGATCCATTTTGAACTTTTTCAAAACTTTGTCAAGGTATGTACTTTGTGAAAGTCCTATTAAGCGTCTTGATCTATCTCTATAGATCTTAATGCCCAATATGTAAGCAGCTTTACCGAGGTCTTTCATTGAAAAACTCTTATTCAAGTATCCCTTTATGCTATCCAGAAATTCTATATTATTTCCGATCAGCAATATGTCATCCACATATAATATCAGAAATGCTACAGAGCTCCCACTCACTTTCTTGTAAATACAGGCTTCTCCAAAAGTCTGTATAAAACCAAATGCTTTGATCACACTATCAAAGCGTTTATTCCAACTCCGAGAGGCTTGCACCAGTCCATAAATGGATCGCTGGAGCTTGCACACTTTGTTAGCTCCCTTTGGATCGACAAAACCTTCTGGTTGCATCATATACAACTCTTCTTCCAGAAATCCATTCAGGAATGCAGTTTTGACATCCATTTGCCAAATTTCATAATCATAAAATGCGGCAACTGCTAACATGATTCGGACAGACTTAAGCATCGCTACGGGTGAGAAAGTCTCATCGTAGTCAATCCCTTGAACTTGTCGAAAACCTTTTGCAACAAGTCGAGCTTTATAGACAGTAATATTACCATCAGCGTCAGTCTTCTTCTTAAAAATCCATTTATTCTCAATTGCTTGCCGATCATCGGGCAAGTCAACCAAAGTCCACACTTTGTTCTCATACATGGATCCCATCTCAGATTTCATGGCCTCAAGCCACTTTGCGGAATCTGGGCTCACCATCGCTTCTTCATAGTTCGTAGGTTCATCATGGTCTAGTAACATGACTTCCAAAATAGGATTACCGTACCACTCTGGTGCGGATCTTACTCTGGTTGATCTACGAAGTTCAGTAGAAACTTGATCTGAAGTTTCATGATCATTATCATTAGCTTCCTCCCTATTTGATGCAGGTGTCACAGAAACAGATTTCTGTGATGTACTACTTTTCAATAAGGGAGTAGATACTGTTATCTCATCAAGTTCTACTTTCCTCCCACTCACTTCTTTCGAGAGAAACTCCTTCTCTAGAAAGTTTCCGACTTTAGCAACAAAAATTTTGCCTTCGGATCTGTGATAGAAGGTATACCCAATAGTCTCCTTTGGGTATCCTATGAAGACACATTTTTCCGATTTGGGTTCGAGCTTATCAGGTTGAAGCTTTTTCACATAAGCATCGCAGCCCCAAACTTTAAGAAACGACAACTTTGGTTTCTTGCCAAACCACAGTTCATAAGGCGTCGTCTCAACAGATTTTGATGGTGCCCTATTTAACGTGAATGCGGCCGTCTCTAGAGCATAACCCCAAAAAGATAGCGGTAAATCGGTAAGAGACATCATAGATCGCACCATATCCAGTAAAGTACGATTACGACGTTCGGACACACCATTACGTTGTGGTGTTCCGGGTGGCGTGAGTTGCGAAACTATTCCGCATTGTTTCAAATGTAGACCAAACTCGTAACTCAAATATTCTCCTCCATGATCAGATCATAGAAACTTTATTTTCTTGTTACGATGATTTTCCACTTCACTCTGAAATTCTTTGAACTTTTCAAATGTTTCAGACTTGTGTTTCATTAAGTAGATATACCCATATCTGCTTAAATCATCAGTGAAGGTGAGAAAATAACGATATCCGCCACGAGCCTCAACATTCATTGGACCACATACATCAGTATGTATGATTTCCAATAAATCTGTTGCTCTCTCCACAGTACCGGAGAACGGTGTTTTAGTCATCTTGCCCATAAGGCACGGTTCGCAAGTGCCAAGTGATTCATAATCAAGTGACTCCAAAAGTCCATCAGTATGGAGTTTCTTCATGCGTTTTACACCGATATGACCTAAACGGTAGTGCCACAAATAAGTTGCACTATCATTATCAACTCTGCATCTTTTGGCTTCAACATTATGAATATGTGTATTACTACTATCGAGATTAAGTAAGAACAAACCATTCTTTAATGGCGCATGACCATAAAAGATATTACTCATATAAATAGAACAACCATTATTCTCTGATTTAAATGAATAACCGTCTCGCATCAAACAAGATCCAGATATAATGTTCATGCTCAACGCTGGTACTAAATAACAATTATTTAGATCTAATATTAATCCCGAAGGTAGATGTAGAGGTAGCGTGCCGACCGCGATCACATCGACTTTGGAACCATTTTCCACGCGCATCGTCACCTCGTCCTTAGCCAATCTTCGCTTAATCCGTAGCCCCTGTTTTGAGTTGCAAATATTAGCAACAGAACCAGTATCAAATACCCAGGTGCTACTGCGAGAATTAGTAAGGTACACATCAATAACATGTATATCATATATACCTTTGTTAACCTTGCCATCCTTCTTATCCGCCAAATACTTGGGACAGTTCCGCTTCAAGTGACCAGTCTGCTTGCAATAGAAGCACTCAGTTTCAGGTTTAGGTCCAGACTTGGGTTTCTTCTCTTGAGTAGCAACTTGCTTGCTGTTCTTTTTGAAGTTCCCCTTTTTCTTCCCTTTGCCCTTTTTCTTGAAACTAGTGGTTTTGTTAACCATCAACACTTGATGCTCCTTTTTGATTTCTACCTCCGCGGCTTTTAGCATCGCGAAGAGCTCGGCATAGTTTTGGTCATCCCTTGCATATTATAGTTCATCACAAAGATCTTGTAGCTTGGTGGCAGTGATTGGAGAATTCTGTCAATGACGCAATCATCCGGAAGATTAACTCCCAGTTGAATCAAGTGATTGTTATACCCAGACATTCTGAGTATATGCTCACTGACAGAACCGTTCTCCTCCATTTTACAGCTATAGAACTTATTGGAGACTTCATATCTCTCAATCCGGGCATTTGCTTGAAATATTAACTTCAAATCCTGGAACATCTCATATGCTCCATGGTGTTCAAAACGTCGTTGAAGTCCCGGTTCTAAGCCGTAAAGCATGGCACACTGAACTATAGAGTAGTCATCAGCTTTGCTTTGCCAGACGTTCACAACATCTGGCGTAGCTCTTGCACCAGGCCTGGCACCCAGCGGTGCTTCCAGGACGTAATTCTTCTGTGCAGCAATGAGGATAATCCTCAAGTTACGGACCCAGTCCGTGTAATTGCTACCATCATCTTTCAACTTTGCTTTCTCAAGGAACGCATTAAAATTCAACGGAACAACAGCACGAGCCATCTATCTACACAACATAGACAAGCAAGATACTATCAGGTACTAAGTTCATGATAAATTTAAGTTCAATTAATCATATTCCTTAAGAACTCCCACTTAGATAGACATCCCTCTAATCCTCTAAGTGATCACGTGATCCAAATCAACTAAACCATGTCCGATCATCACGTGAGATGGAGTAGTTTCAATGGTGAACATCACTATGTTGATCATATCTACTATATGATTCACGCTCGACCTTTCGGTCTCCGTGTTCCAAGGCCATATCTGTTATATGCTAGGCTCGTCAAGTTAAACCTGAGTATTCCGCGTGTGCAACTGTTTTGCACCCGTTGTATTTGAACGTAGAGCCTATCACACCCGATCATCACGTGGTGTCTCAGCACAAAGAACTTTCGCAACGGTGCATACTCAGGGAGAACACTTCTTGATAATTTAGTGAGAGATCATCTTATAATGCTACCATCAATCAAAGCAAGATAAGATGCATAAAAGGATAAACATCACATGCAATCAATATAAGTGATATGATATGGCCATCATCATCTTTGTGCTTGTGATCTCCATCTTCGAAGCACCGTCATGATCACCATCGTCACCGGCGCGACACCTTGATCTTCATCGCAGCATCGTTGTCGTCTCGCCAATCTTATGCTTCCACGACTATCACTACCGCTTAGTAATAAAGTAAAGCATTACATCGCGATTGCATTGCATACAATAAAGCGACAACCATATGGCTCCTGCCAGTTGCCGATAACTCGGTTACAAAACATGATCATCTCATACAATAAAATTTAGCATCACGTCTTGACCATATCACATCACAACATGCCCTGCAAAAACAAGTTAGACGTCCTCTACTTTGTTGTTGCAAGTTTTACGTGGCTGCTACGGGCTTTAAGCAAGAACTCATCTTACCTACGCATCAAAACCACAACGATAGTTTGTCAAATAGACTCCGTTTTAACCTTCTCAAGGACCGGGCATAGCCACACTCGGTTCAACTAAAGTTGGAGAGACAGTCTTCCGCAAGCCATCTATGTGCAAAGCACGTCGAGGGAACCGGTCTCGCGTAAGCGTACGCGTAAGGTTGGTCCGGATCGTCTCGTCCAACAATACCGCTGAACCAAAGTATGACATGCTGGTAGGCAGTATGACTTGTATCGTCCACAACTCACTTGTGTTCTACTCGTGCAAATAACATCAAACCATAAAACCTAGGCTCGGATGCCACTGATGGGGAACGTAGTAATTTCAAAAAATTTCCTACGCACACGCAAGATCATGGTGATGCATAGCAACGAGAGGGGAGAGTGTTGTCTACGTACCCTCGTAGACCGAAGCGGAAGCGTTGACACAACGTAGAGGAAGTAGTCGTACGTTCTCCTCGCGATCCAACCGATCACAACACCGTTACTCCGGCACCTCCGAGTTCTTGGCACACGTTCAACTCGATGACGATCCCCGGGCTCTGATCCAGCAAAGCGTCGAGGAAGAGTTCCGTCAGCACGACGGCGTGGTGACGATCTTGATGTGTTACCGGCGCAGGGCTTCGCCTAAGCACTGCAACGATATGATCGAGGTGGAATTTGGTGGAAGGGGGCACCGCACACGGCTAAGGAACGATCCGTAGATCAACTTTTGTGTCTTTGGGGTGCCCCCTGCCCCCGTATATAAAGGAGCCAAGGGGGAGGGGCTGGCCGGCCAAGCTAGGCGCGCCAGGAGAGTCCTACTCCCTCTGGGAGTAGGATTCCCCCGCCCCCCCAATCCTAGTTGGACTAGGATTCTCCAAGGGGGAGAGAGAGAGAGAGGGGGCGCCCACCTCTCCTAGTCCTAATAGGACTAGGGGAAGGGGGGAGGCGCGCAGCCCATGAGGGCAGCCCTCTCACCTCTCCTCCAAGGCCCATGTTGGCCCATTATGCCCCCCGGGGGGTTCCGGTAACCCTCCCGGTATTCCGGTAAAATCCTGATTTCACCTGGAATGCATCCGATGTCCAAACATAGGCTTCCAATATATAATTCTTTATGTCTCGACCATTTCGAGACTCCTCGTCACGTCCGTGATCACATCCGGGACTCCAAACTCCTTCGGTACATCAAAATGCATAAACTCATAATAACTGTCATCGTAACGTTAAGCGTGCGGACCCTACGGTTCGAGAACAATGTAGACATGACCGAGACACGTCTCCGGTCAATAACCAATAGCGGGACCTGGATGCCCATATTGGCTCCTACATATTCTACGAAGATCTTTATCGGTCAGACCGCATAACAACATACGTTGTTCCCTTTGTCATCGGTATGTTACTTGCCCGAGATTCGATCGTCGGTATCCAATACCTAGTTCAATCTCGTTACCGGCAAGTCTCTTTACTCGTTCTGTAATACATCATCTCGCAACTAACTCATTGGTTGCAATGCTTGCAAGGCTTTATGTGATGTGCATTACCGAGAAGGCCCTGAGATACCTCTCCGACAATCGGAGTGACAAATCCTAATCTCGAAATACGCCAACCCAATATGTACCTTCGGAGACACCTGTAGAGCACCTTTATAATCACCCAGTTACGTTGTGACGTTTGGTAGCACACAAAGTGTTCCTACGGTAAATGGGAGTTGCATAATCTCATAGTTAAAGGAACATGTATAAGTCATGGATAAAAGCAATAGCAACATACTAAACGATCGGGTGCTATGCTAATGGAATGGGTCATGTCAATCAGATCATTCAACTAATGATGTGATCTCGTTAATCAAATAAAAACTCTTTGTTCATGGCTAGGAAACATAACCATCTTTGATTAATGAGCTAGTCAAGTAGAGGCATACTAGTGACACTCTGTTTGTCTATGTATTCACACATGTATTATGTTTCCAGTTAATACAATTCTAGCATGAATAATAAACATTTATCATGATATAAGGAAATAAATAATAACTTTATTATTGCCTCTAGGGCATATTTCCTTCACCGACATCCTCCACGCCCTGCCTGATGACGCCAAGACCGATGCCCGCTAGGAGAAGGGGGAGCTGCCCGTCATCCCGACAAGGCGCAGATCATCGATGGTCTCTCGAGATGTTACTCCTGCCGTGGCACCGTCTGGAGCTGCTTCCGGCCCCTCCGCTGCGCCAGGTTCTGCTCTCGGAGCCAGCATGCCTTCACCTCAAGCCTTGAGGCTCTCAGGCTTCAAGCTCACCAAGCGGAGGGTGGACTATGCTGTGGTGGACCAGTAAGTGCTTGAGCTTCGTCTTGTTTCTGCTTATGCTGTTGTTTCCTGATGCTCATCCTTGGTCATCTAGGCCGCTGTCTTCGGCGAAGAAGAGGAAGGGGATGCTGCGGCTGCGCCCCCTTCCGTGGAGAAAGGAGGCGACAGCACTCGCACCTCCCCGGCCCGGTCGCCCTCGCGAGACCAGGAGGAGCGTCGTCACGAGGAGTTAGTCCTCGAGGTCCTGCTGGCTCCGGAAGTCCCGATGTCCGGCTCGGCGGCCGAGGTTCCAAAAGCTCAAGAGCCCTTGGTCTCCCAGGTTCTAGTGATGATGCCGTCTCCTCTTCCCGCTATGCCACTACTTCCAGGTTCTTCTGCCTCCTCTGCTGTCTTGGAGCGTGCCCTTTCGGAGATGACCCAACTGCGGGAAGATCTTCTGGGCGCGGATCCGCGTCTGGAGCTGGCCTCTGGCTGGCTTCACTCTGACTTGGCGATTCGAGCGACACTGAGCCAGGCCTTGGCAGCCTCCGAGAAGGAGAAGCAGGCCGCCGCCAAAGCTACAGCCGATCGCTAGGCGGCGCGGAAGGACGTCGTGGCCGCCCACGACCGCTGCCGGGCGCTGGAGGACGATTTGAAGAGCCTGCGCGACCAGCACGCGGAGGAAGGTCGTGGCCGCCATGCGAAGGAGGAGGGGATGAGGGCTCGGGAGGACGCCATCAAGGACCGCGACGCTAAGCTGGGAGAGTTGGCGAAGGCGCAGGCCACGGAGCGCGGCCGCCTGGAGGAGCTGGGGCGGAAGGTGAAGGCGAGGGAGGCCGAGCTTGACGCCAAGGTGAAGGTCCTGGCCGAAGACCATGTGGCCTTCTCGCTCCTCGATGAGAGGTCCCGCGTGGTGCTGAAGGCATTGTACGAGAAGGGCTTGGAGAAGCCGCTGACCACCGACAAGGATGGCCCTGCTCAGCGGCTTCCCTTCTTGGTGAAGGCGCTCGAGAAAGTCGTGGAGGGCATCAGTCCCATGGCGGAGGCAGAGGCTCGCGTCCTTTCTTCAGCCGCGCTGACGCGGGTCTTCAGCCACCTGCACATTCGTGACCCCAGCGCTCGTCTTGACGAGCTACTGGAGCCTGTAGCTGATGAGCACTGCACGGTTGCCGCCGCAGCCGTGAAAGGTCGGGTGGATGCCCTGGTGAAGAAGTTTCGTGGCTTCACTTCCATGCCTTCGACCGAGGGCGTCGCCACTCCTGCAGCTCCGGCCAGCGGCCCAGACGAAGGTGACGCCATCAAGGGAGGAGTGCCTCTTACGGGCGTCAATGGTGTTCAAGGATGACCTGCGGCTCCTTTCCTGTTTTATTCCTGCGACATGCACCATGCCTCGTGGAGGCATTAAACTTGCATTTGATATTGTGAGAACAATATGTCTTGTAATATTTGCTTAGAGATTTGCGGTTTTCTTCCTATTTGCTTTGTGTTCTGCGTTGGCAGAGCCCGGCCCCGCGCATACCTCAACCGCCATTGGGCCAACCGGAGACCAAGACAGACCAAGGAGTGAGGGGATGACCAGTTAGGCTCCTTAGTCGCAATGCTTAGGAGTCCCACTTGACGCGCAAATAGCTTATAGGAAGGAGACGCGAGGACAGGTTAATGTTCTACGTCGGCAGAGCCCGGCCCCGCGCATACCTCAACCGCCGTTGGGCCGACCGGAGACCAGGACGGGCCAAGGAGTGATGGGCTACGTGACCAGTTAGGCTCCTGAGTCACGATGCTCAGGAGTCCCCCTTGACGTGCAAACAATCTCCATACCTTTGCCCTCACCGAGGCTCGGCTCGGGAGGGGCGTGCGGCGACCAGGCCCAGGGACCTAGCTTGGGTGGCGTACGCTCGGGCGTGACCCGAGTGCAGCCCTCGTGCCCGGCCCCCTCGCGCGACTCTCCCGAGGGGAGGCGTTGCGGTGAGGCCAGACACTGAGCTCTGGGCTCCCTGAGGTTGATACGGCCGTGAAGCCGCCCTCAGTTGTTTATCACCAGCGCGGAGCATAGTGCTTTCGATTGTGCACGGGCATAGCCGCTCCTCGGCAGTGTCGACGGCCAGCGCGGAGCATGGTGCTTCCACTGGTGCGTGGGTGGGGGACTCCCTATTGCGGAGAGCCCCGAGGCGTGTACAGCCCCTCCCTGGCATGTGGCTTGCACGGCAGGGCTAGAGGAGGTGTATCTGGGCACTCGTGAGCCAGTGCGGGACTCATGAGGCCCTACCTCAAGGCGGGTTGCGCCTGGTCTTGGTTCTTGTTTGCGGTGCTGGTCCTGCGAGGTGGTCAAACAACCAACGACGAACGAATCTCCTGAGGTTATCGCGTTAGAGGGCCAAGCACCAATGGCCCCACGAGGTGACGGGAACGGGGCCGGCCCGCCAGACAGAGCTCAGCCGTTGGGTTTATCGACGCTGCAGGGACGGCCCCGAGCACAGACGCCGTGCTTAACCTACTCACGCCAAGGGTCCCGAAGAAAGACGGCCGGCGCACGGCTCCCATAATGTGTGACAATCAAGCAGGTAAAACCCTTAAGGTTCAAATCACGGGTCCTGGCAAAACCCTCAAGGTTTGAACACTGGGGTGCGCACGAAGATTTCCCCCCTACCGATCCACGTCCTAGTTTTTCTAAGATATCGCGGACTAACTCGACGAACTCATAACACAAGGGACACAAGATTTATATTGGTTTGGGCCACCGTTGTGGTGTAATACCCTACTCCAGTTTGGTGGTGGTGGTGGTGGGCTGATCATGAACAGTACAAGGGGAAGAACAGCCTCCTGAGGTTGAGGTGTTCTTGTGCTTGGAGAACTTGTGCATGTGAGTATTCGATCAGCTCAGGCCTCGTCCCCCTTCTACTGTGGTGGCTAGTCCTATTTATAGAGGCCCTGATCCTCTCCCCAAATATTGAGCGGGATGGGACCCAACAACGGCCAGTTTGTAAGGGGACAACTAGTACAGCTTATCCTGACAAAAGCGGTCTTCGCCTGCAAAAGGCTCTGGTGGTGACGCCGCCTTAGGCTCCATGGTGACCTCCTTCTTGCCGTCCTGCTGGTCTTGGTCTCGTTGCATTGATATGGAAACCTTTCCTTGATGCCTCAGTACTCTGCGCCTGCGCTTGCCTCCTTTGCACCAAAGAGGAAACAAGGGCGCTGCGCACGCTGGCGCCCGCCTTGTCTCGATCATCATGGCTCACGTCACGGGAACCTCGCAAGGTTTGCCTTGCCTTGATCTCTCCGCCCCTCGCGAGCCTGCCTGGTGAGGCCGCTCCTAAGGAGGTGTTGCATAATCCGCCTCATGAGGTTTGGCCCCTCACGAGGGTCTTGAATGCCTTGTTGATGAAGATGGGCCGTACGGGCCTGCTAGCAAAGCTACACCATGGGCCGCAGGCAGGCAAGTCTGGGGACCCCGGTTCCCAGAACGCCGACAGTAGCCCCCGGGCCGAAGGCGCGCTCGGGCTTGGCTTCGAGGCGAAGCCAAAGGTCAAGTGCGGAGCACCGCGGGCCCCAATAGCCTGCGGCCTTGGTCGATGTGTGGCGGTTGATTGGACGTGGGCGTCTCTGCTTACCCATGCAGCCTCGGCAACTGCCCGACTTGACAAGTCCTTGTGACATGCAAGGAAAACTATCATTACCTATGATTGTGGGTGTCGGATTTCGGGTTCCGGCAGACCCTTGAGGTTCGAACTCCGGGGTGCGCGCGGAGATTACGCCTTCTTCCTACCTGCACCCCTCCGCCTCGCAAAGATAATGTTGGGCCTTGCTAGAGGAGTTTTATTCAAAGCGAACTGTCAAGGGGGTCCCATAAATCACACAACCGCGTTATGGACGCAAAATCCAGGAACATAATACCGATATGATGTAAACTAGGGCGGCAAGAGTGGAACAAAACACCAGACATAAGGTCGAGCCTTCCACCCTTTACCAAGTATGTAGATGCATTAATAATATAAGAGATATTGTGATATCTCAACATAAACATAATCCAACATGGTGCAATCTTCATCTTCACCTACAACTAGCAACGCTATAAGAGGGGCTGAGCAAAAGTGGTAACATAGCCAAACAACGATTTGCTAGGAAGGGTGACAAAGGTTAGAGGTTCATGTCAATTTGGGAGGCTTGAAAGTCAAGTGGTAGGTAACGCGGCATAGCGGTAGAACGAAGCAACTAGCATAGCAATGATAGTAATGAGATCCAAGATGACGGTCATCTTGCCTAAAATCCCGCTAGGAAGAAGAACGAGTCCATGAAGAAGATGAAGCCACGAAGACGAACCAAGCGTAGACGAACGAATCCTCACGATCGCAATGAAACGAGAACTATCGAGAAGAAGCACACAACATGGTAAACACACCACACATGAACAAGGCATGATGCTCAACCAAGTATGATGCAAGACAAGGCTTCATGAAGCTACTCATGGCAAAGGATGATGCATACAAGAACAACACATCAAAGCTAGTTTAAATGAGGCCGGAAACAACATAGAACAATTTCGATAAGTCCCCATATGCAAATTTCGGAATTGGTCCAGATCTGAATAAACCTTATGTTCAAGTTGTTAAACAGGAAGTTAAGACGCACCAAGATGATCTACACAAAATTCTAGTCAAGTTACATATAAAGTTTATTTAATTCGGAGCTACGGCCTAAAAGATATGAGCAAAACAAGACAAACATGGCATTGATGCAAAATGCATTCAAACATCAAGCAAACACACTCAAAACATGGATGCAACAAGGTAACATGAAACTACATGCAAACTAAGCAAGTTTCATGTAGAGCACACTCAAAACGGAGCAACGGTTCAACACATCCACATGAAACAAGTTTAATGGACAAGCTGTCCAAAACAGCAACTAGGCATATTGCAAGCACCAAAACAACATGCTACAGAACCACAACATGGAAACGAAAGGCATGGGCATGATGTACAGGTAAAGCATAACAAAACATGAACACTGAGCTATCTCCAGGAACTACTAGAACATGCTCAAAAGGACATGGCAAGATTGCAAATAATAACAGGTTCACAGACTTGGCAGAATTTCAGGACATGGCAGAAATAACATCAGGTTACAAAGTTTAGAGCTATCAAATAACATGCTACAGTAAAAAATCATGGAAGTCAAAGGCATTGCATGAATCTACTAATTTCATAGAACAAAATTCCCTTAGTGATCATGAGCCAAAAAGGCACAGAAGATATGATAGCACCCATGTAAACATAGCAAGTTTCATAAACAGATTCAGACAGTGAAAATAACAGCACATGGCAGGAACAAGGATAAGTAGGCATATTGGTGAGCTTGAATCACTCCCACAAAGCATTTCATGACAAGATAAGGATTCCTACAGCAGGATGACATGTTCATGAAGCTAAGCATGGCAAGTGAACATCCATATATCCAAAACAACCTTACTGAACATACTCAAAAGTGACATGGATCTCACTGTAGCAACATGAATACATGGCATGAGAATAACAGCAGGGAAAAGACTTAGTGAAATTCTAAGTCCCTGAAATCCGCAACATCACGGAGGCTACTTTGCAAGCTTGAAACAATCAACACATGGCATACCATGAAGAGTGGATTGCACCACAGCAAAGAGGACATGTTGTGTCTCATAACACATGTAGACTTCATGCTCAAAAGAAAATCTCACAAAAAGATGCAAAAATAACAAATTAGCAAGTTCTGATAACAGACAGCAGACAACATTTTATAGCACTCTTGCAACGATGTTTAAGGCATCAAGATGAACTCAAATGAACATGGAACAATGGAACAAAATGTGGAGAATATCATGATGAACAATTTGACATATTACACGCACAAAATGGAGCATCACACATGAAGTTATAATTCGATGAACAGAGCAACATAATGCATAATTTCGGGACTTAGACAAATTCGACCTCGAGGGGGAGAAAGTCAAAGCGCCGGAGTCTCGCCGGAGAACGGCCGAAGGGAGGTCGGGGAAGCCGGATCCGTGGCTCCTCCGGCCGGATCCCACCGGATCCGGACCGGGTTGAGGCAGAGCGGCGACGGGGAGGCGCGGACGGGCGCCGGCGGGGCTTGCGGGCGGCTGGGAGCGGCGCCGGCGCGCAAGGGCAGCGACGGGGCGACGTGCGGTGCTGGTGGTAGGCGGCGGCGAGCGGGGAGAGGCGGCGGCGGAGGAGAGGCTGGCGGTGGTGCTGGGGACCACGGGCGACAGAGGCGAGCTAGGGCGGCGGGAGCAGGCAGGCGAGCGGGAGCCGGGCACGGGCGGCTCGGGCCCGTTGCGGCCCGGGGCGGGCCTCCCGCGGGCTTGGCGGGCCGCGGCAGCGCTGGGGCGCTGGAGACGACGCGTGGCGCCCTGGGGTTGGAGGAGGGCGCGGTCAATGGCGGCGGGGCCAATGGAGGCGCGACAAGTGGCGGCGGAGGGCTTGCGGGCGGCAGAATTCAAGGTGGCGGCGCCGGATCCGAGGAAGGAGGGCCAGGGGGTTAGGGTTTAGACTAGGAATGCCCGAATTTGGAAGGGAGGGGTGCTTAAATAGGGTAGGGGGTCTAGGGTTAGGGAAACTAGTCCGTTCTCGGACCATTTGATCTCGATCGGACGGTCCGAAGCGGAGGGGGGTTTAGGGGAGTGGCTAGAGGGCTGTGTAGAGGAGGTGTGGGCTGAGAAGAGAGGTAGGAGAGAGGCCCGACGGCAGTTCCGGAGACCGAAACGTCCTGTGAATATACCGACAATGGTGCCGCTATATATTTAACGGTTGGGCTATCAAACGAGCTCCGAATGCGACGAAACTTGACAGGCGCTCTGTCTACACTATAATAAGACCACATGCCAAGCTTCGACCCATTCCGAGAACATTTTTCGGCCACTCACGAAACAAGGTAAAAGGGGGTGCTGGAGGACATAGGAGTGTCGGATTGCAAAACGGACAACGGGGAAATGCTCGGATGCATGAGACGACACTACAAGAAATATGTCAACTTGTGACCACCTTATTGGTCACTGAAAGGTAACAAATTTGCATTTGCGACCTTTTTGTGACCAAAAACAGAAGGTCAAAAGCTGGCGGTCGTAAACTGACTATAGCGACCTTTCTTCTGGAATGGTCGAAGACGTTTACGACCAAAATATTCCTACTGTGGAGTTTTGGTCACTAGCAACCTCCCCAGGCCATGTAGGCATCCAACGTGGCAAGCTCATGTGGCACAAGATTCAGCCCGGTCCAATTCGATTTTCTACATGGGCCGAGCCCAACAATTCGGCCTTTTTACTGTATATTTTCTCTATTAATTTTCTCTAGCTACATGGGCCTGGCCCAACAATTTGGCCTTTTTATTTCTAGATGCGGCCTTTTACAGCGTATGATCTTTTACTTTTTGCTATTTTATTTTCCACTATTTTACATTTGTCCCAAATATCATAATATCATACACTGGTCCCACACGTCAGAAATTTCAAATGTGCACAAATTATTTTGATAAGTGGGTCGCATGAGTCATGTTTCCATTGCACACATTTTCAAATCATATACATAATTACTATTTCATATGAAACAGAAATTGTAATTCTGAAACATACATGAAATTCACAAACAGAGAGAAGATACATTAAATCACATACATAATTACTATTTCATTCACAAACAGAGAGAAGATACATTAAATTCCCAGATAACGCAGCTATTATTACAGAACTTGCTATATAAGAATGTCTTGGAGCTTCTTTGAACATCTTTGGTCTTGAATTTACTCAAAATATCTGCCAACAAGAAAACAGAAAACAACAGGTGAGCTATTTAGTAGTAAGATCAAGTCTGGAAATAAACATGCATGAAAATTAAGAAGAGCTAGAGTATGGATGCCCAAACAGTTTTCGTGCACGTCATGCCAAGTTAGGCAACACGTAGAATGCATATGGGCCATAAAAATGATCAAATGAGGAAGGGATGAAGCCAAACAATGGTTCCTCCTTGCGATGATCACATTTAGATAACAACGACCTACTACAGTTCATGTTACAACAACACTAGTTCATGTGAGAAACACACAGGGTCCAAAGTACAAACCAAAAACAATCTGACTTGGGTAAACCAGGACATGATGAAACAAAATTATTCATTTTGGGTTAAAAGAGGAATATGATGTCCACCTTATAGTACTACATCATCATCAGGATTAAAACAACACATTTATAGTCAGAGTGTTGGATGAGACAAATATCAATTGAAAAAAAGACAAGGTAGCATCAAATCAGGTTATAGTTTGTGGGAATCAATGCACACAGCATGAACGACAAGGTAGCATCAAATCAGATGATGATTGCATACATACAAATCATGTGCTGGCAGAAAAAAATCCAAGCAAGACCTCATCTTCCCTCTCTGTTTGGTAACTAACAACCTAAATAAAATAAAATAAAAACATGACTTGTTCATACAGATCCCTCTAAAATTCCTTGGGACAAGTGCATCACATATTCATCAACTTAGCAGCAGAAGTAGTGAGCACGGGAAGAGGGGGAGGGAGATGGAGGAGCTACCTGCCGCGAGCAGGACAGGGCTACCGGCTGGGCACACCCCTACTCCTCCGCCTCCTTGATCAGGAGACCCCCTTCCCCTACTGCTGCTTGGCGCGTCGCATCACTAGTCACCTCCTCATGCAAGAAGTACACAATAAATAGATAGACGGTCAGTGAGGTACATTTTCACAGCAACATAAGCTTAAAATTAACACAAATACATACATCAAATGAAGTCACTAAGTTACTTAAGTCCACCACATGGTGTATAATTATGTGGTATATAATTGCAACACATGAACCAAATGAGGAATGACATCATCACCAAGAGTTTCTGATGATAAGCATAGCTCCCTACAAAAAAGAACTAAGGGCATAGTGACTAAAGCATGCAGAACACAATATTCAAAGCAGAAGCAAGCAGGCAGTATGAGCTACCTACTGGCAAAGTATAAAACCTGAATCATATAGTACACATGAATCAAGAAAACAAGAACTAACAATGAGAACTGCATACTAATGCACCAGATGATCAACATCAAGTGTGGTATATTCACATAAGTTTGCTTATTTGTTTTTCCTTGGAAACTAAGACTGAGTTACCGGCTAGCTAGTGGAGTGACATGTTTGTAATGGCAGTTTGGTACTAATTGCCCCTCAACCCATACTGCTTGCTGTTATACATACACAAGAGACAACAAGCTGTTCAAGTGTTCACTCTAGGAATGCTTTCTAAATAATTGTATAAACGAAGGCTACTTATCACCGACGAACTATAAGGTTTACAGTGCACTAGAGGAAAATTGGTGATTATCATTTTGTAATTAGATTGTAATAACCATCGAGTTTCCAGTAACAATCAAAGATGAAAGCTTGGAAACTCTTCTCTAACTACTGGATTAACAGAGCTTGCAAGCATTTCGTCGAACAAAAGACTGAAGCAAGAAAGTGACCAATCAAGCTACACACGAATATAAGCCCATGATTATGTTTACTGATCCAGACAGGACAAGCTATTCAAGTTTTCGCTCCAGGAATGCTTCTGCTCTGAACATTTTTTCAAGGGAGAGCTGCTATTACGTCAGTAGTACTGAAGAAATAGTAGGTTTGCAGTGTCTGTACTAGATCAGAAAGAGGAACAATGGCTGGTAGAGCACCCAATCAAATTTGGACTTGAGATTGTCTGTTTTCAGTAAGACCACTCTTGTTAGTTTTCAGAAATATGAGACCACTAGCAGCAGCTAGCAAGTGCAAGTGATTAGCAGCGGCTTGCAGGCATTCTGTCGAACAGAAGCTTGACAAACCACAAAGAGCAGGGCTCGATGGCCGGGCATGGACAGAAAGAGCACTGTAGAAAACAAAGGAGGGGAAGATAGTGGCTCACCTACGTCCGCAGAGTCGGACTGAGCGGCCCTGAGTAGCACAAGGAAGAATCGAGAGGAGGGAGCTCGGGGACCAGCAGAGGCACGTCCATCTTGTCCCCCCGATTTCCAGCGACGATTGATCTTGGTGAGGCCCGGATCTGGACCCCTCCTCTGGCATGGCACGGCCCGGGGGAGCGGCTTCAGAGGGCACCGACCGCACGGCCGCGTCGTCATCGTCGTCGACCACACAATAACGAAAGAAGCAGACGGAGCCGTGGTCTCCTACTAGGCTATGCACCTGCGCGCATGCATTAGGGAGGGGAGGAAGGAAACCGCATCAGCAAAATCAAACCAAGCAACAGAGAGAGACCAGGAGGAGGAGAGAGAGGCGGACCTTGCATGGCGTCGAGCACGGTGAGGGAGGTGGCGAGCAACGCGAGGAGGCGGTGGCGGTGCTCCCAGTCCTCGGCCTGGTAGAACAAGCCCACGATCTTCCCCAGATCCGTCCCCGCGGTGGAGTCCATGGCCGCAGCGCATGCTGGGCCTGGCCGTTGGGTCAATGGGGTCGAGGCGTGCGGGGAGGGAGGAGGATTCGTCAGGGGACCGAGCCCTTCCTCGCCATCGTCTCCGGCCGCCGTGGGGTACGGGGTCGGGGCCCGCACAGTGGTGGCACCCTGATCCGGCGATGCAGGAGGCCATGGTGCCGGGTGATGTGGGCGATGCAGAGGGACAAAGCAGGAGCACGGCACCGCACTCAGGAGATAGGGTTGGGGATTGGGTTTGGGCGGCGACGGAGAGATCTGGATCGGGGAGGGGGAGAGACAGGCGGCGGCGGGAGAGGGGGAGAGGGGGATTGAGTTGCTGCTAGGGTTTGGGTTGGAGAGGGGGAGAGGTCAATGATAGACGTTGGATCCTTCGGATGCGGACGGTTCAGATCGACTATAGTGGGGTGATCCGTGAGTAGAGCCCTGATTGGTTCAGAAATTTTGTGATTTAAAATAGTTTCTAAGTACTAAAACTAGGGGAATTTTGTGAAGCAACTATCAAAATATTTTGCAAAATGGCACAACCAAATTTTTCACTCAAGTTAGACCCCATTTTATGGATGATCACCGATTTTGATGCATTTTTTATCTTTCTATATATTTTTAATCATTTTTCTTGTGGCAAAAATTGTTTTTTTTGAAGAACCTACCATATATTTGTTCCAAAATTGTACCAAATCATTTTTATAAAATACTAGGCCATATTTAATGCACAATTGACCAAATGGTTGGGTGTCAAAAGTTTTGATCCACCTCTGGTGAAAAAGACAAATTCCCGCCGATTCAGCTGGAAGCGGGTCAAATTTGAACTGCAGTTGCCTCATAGTTTGCTATTTATTTTTCCAAAAATCATTTCTAGGTACATAAGCATCTATTTAATCAGATAAACACCAAAAAAATTCCAAGATTCAACCACTAGCTAGGAACGGTCATTCCCGTCGTTTTGACCGCATTTTGAAACAGGCTTAAAAAATTCCAAAAAAATCAAAAAATTGGAAAACCTTCGCATTGTGTCATTATATTTGGCCAAGTTCCCAGGAAAAATAACAAACTTGTAATACGGCAATTATTTTTAAAAAGTGTTCTCAGAAACAAGCTATCACGTGTGGAGATTAATGGCTTTCAAGCCAAATGATCAATCTTATGGCCACATTCATGGCATAGTTTGTTCAAATGATCTCATATTGTTCACAAGGGTGAATATTGGAATTCCAAACAATGTTGCCTAAGGAAGTTCTCATTTTCTTTGCACGGAAAATTCATTTTCCATTTTTCGAGTGCCCAAAAGGAGGTTTTTTGTGAAGGACCTAGCAAATAATTGTTGCAAAAATGGACCAAATCAATTTTATAAAATACTAGGACATATATAATGCACAATTGACCAAATGGTTGGGTGAAAAAAAATTTGATCCACCTCTGGTGAAAAAGACAAATTGCCGTCGATTCAGTTGGAAACGGGTCAAATTTCAATAGTAGCTGCCTCATAGTTTGCTCTTTATTTTTTCCAAAAATCATTTCTAGGTACATAAGTATATATTTAATCAGAGAAACACCAAAAAAAATCCAAGATTCAACCACTAGCTAGGAACGGTCAAGCCCGCCGTTTTGACCGCATTTTGAAACGGGCATAAAAAATTCAAAAAAATCAAAAAATTGGAAAACCTTCGCATTGTGTCATTATACGTGAACAAGTTTCTAGGAAAAATAATAAAATTGTAATACAGTAATTATTTTAAAAAAGTGTTCTCAGAAATGAGCTATCAAGTGTGAAGATTCATGGCTTTCAAGCCAAATAATCAATCTTATGGCCACATTCATGGCATATTTGTTCAAATGATCTCATATTGTGCACAAGGGTGCATATTGAAATGGCAAATAATATTGCCTAAGGAAGTTTTCATTTTCTTTGGACGAAAAAACCATTTTCCATTTTCCGAGTGCCTGAAATGAGGTTTTTTTGTGAAGGACCTACCATATATTTGTTGCAAAATTGGACCTAATCAATTTTATAAAATACTAGGCATATTTAATGCACAATTGACAAAATGGTTGGGTGTCAAAAAAATTTATCCACCTCTGGTGAAAAAGACAAATTCCCGTCGATTCAGTTGGAAGCGGGTCAAATTTGAACTGCAGCTGCGTCATAGTTTGCTCTTTATTTTTTTCAAAAATCATTTTTAGGTAAATAAGTATATATTTAATCAGAAATACATGGTTTGATGGAGAGACATCGAGGTTTGGACGGTGGTCGAGGGCCCCAACTCTAGAGCGCGTAAGATCGCATGCCCGCCGCATGGTCACCGCGTGACCGTGGCGTTGCCATGTGTTCTGGGCGGCCTAGGCATGTCTAGTGGGTTGGGCACTCCCCAGGTAGGTGCCAGGAAGAAAATCACAACATAAGATTCTCACGAGGAGACCGATCGATGCTCAAACATGAATAAGCAGCCAAGTGTTTGATTAGCGGTAGGGGAAATGTACATGGCTAATGGGCGTGAGTTTTTTCTGAGGATGATCAGTTACTAAGAAGACCGTCTTCACAAATTTTCAGCTCAAAAGGAGGAGCCTAGGTGGTACTTGCTTTGCAAACCACCACACTGGACATAAATACGAATGTTGAAGCTCGGCTCAAAATAATGAATGGATTGAGTTGGCATTTGGTGGAGGATGGTTATTTGGGCATAGGAAAGCACTGTAGAAAATGGATACTATTTGGACATGCCAAAGTGGTACTTCCTTCACAAACTGTTACTCTGAACAGAATCGGAAAATGAATATTTTTGAATTATTTTTGAACTAGTCAAGGAAGGTTTTTACATATTTGACGAAGATATGACCCAAAGAATTTATGAGATTTTTTTGGGAATTTTGGGAATGACATAAATATAGGTTGCTTCACAACCTAGGGCAAAAACTGCCACATGGACATGACACATAGGCAAAACTGATGAGATGGCGCCTAGTCATCGCAACCCACCACAATTTACAAGGCCATGACCATCTACATTGGTCGTTAACAACTAGAAATAAGGCAGCGGACTAGCGCTGTTTGCTTTATGACCATTTCGTGTAAGGAAATTACGACCTTTCTGACCAAAATGGTCGCAATGGTTTAGGGTTTGGAGCCCCCCGAACAGCTTTTGACTAATTGGTCTGAAAGGGTCATAGATCTATGACCAATTCTTCCAGGGTCACTGACAGAAGGTCACAAATTGACATATTTCTTGTAGTGCGAACACGTATGCAAAATGAGATGCACTTGATGACATGGAAAAAAGCAACACGCAAGCAAATGACATGGCAACAACGGCGAATAACAGACAGACACCTAGCGCATCGAATCTGGGGCGTTACATCCGCGCACCGCCACTGCAGGCGGCGCGCGGTCTTGCCGTGGTGGCGCAGGGAGCGCGGGGGCGTTTTCTCATGGCCGAGGGACTTCTTGGCAGCTTCTTTCTTCTTGCACAGGCGCCGGACGCGGTAGGTCGCGCCGTGGGGCCACTCACCTTGGCGCCAAGACTCCGTCTTGGGGCAGAGGTGGTGGAGGCGCTCCATGGGCCACGCCGCCCATGGCTGACGGAGGGCGAGGCAGCGAGAGGGACGGTGCAGGGGAGCCCCCTACGGCACTGACGAGCTCGGCGGTGCGGTCGAGCTAGTCTTCGTAGTGGTCGTTGATGGGGCGGTAGCGTAGGAGCTCGCACGCCATGCAAAGAGCAGCCTGCGTATCCATGGGAGCGCGACGAGCATGGGACGATGAACCGGCCGGGGTCAGTGATGGGGTGGCGGTGCGGCCGTCCCGCCGCACCAAGGGGTGCAACAAGGATGTTTGTTGCTTGTTCCCGCCGGGCCGGTGGCGGCATTGGCGGCAGGCGACGGAGAATGACGGGGTGGCCCGCTGACAGGAGCCGTCTGAGCGGCGCGGCGGCGAGGGCAGCCCGGCGCTCAGCACGAGCGCGGCGAGCATCCGCCATGGAGGCGATGGAGCAACGGGACGCGGAGCGACGGAAAGGAAGCTTTAGCGCACCCCTACCTGGCGTGCCAAGTGTCGGATCACGGGTTCCGTCCAAACCCTCAAGGTTCAAACACTGGGGTGCGCACAAAGATTTCCCCCTACCGATCCACGTCCTAGTTTTGCTAAGATCTCGTGGACTAACTCGATGAACTCATAACACAAGGGACACAAGATTTATACTGGTTCGGACCACCGTTGTGCTGTAATACCCTACTCCAGTGTGGTGGTGGTGGATTGCCTCTTGGGCTGATGATGAACAGTACAAGGGGAAGAACAGCCTCCTGAGGTTGAGGTGTTCTTGTGCTTGGCGAACTTGTGCGTGTGAGGATTCGATCAGCTCAGGCCTCGTCCCCCTTCTACTGTGGTGGCTAGTCCTATTTATAGAGGCCCTGGTCCTCTCCCCAAATATTGAGTGGGATGGGACACAACAACGGCCAGTTTGTAAGGGGACAACTAGTACAGCTTATCCTGACAAAAGCGGTCTTCGCCTGCAAAAGGCTCTGGTGGTGACGCCGCCTTGGGCTCCATGGTGACCTCCGTCTTACCGTCCTGCTGGTCTTGGTCTCGTTGCACTGATATGGAATCCTTTGCTTGATGCCTCGGTACTCTGCACCTGCACTTGCCTCCTTTGCACCAAAGAGCAAACAAGGACGCTGCGCGCGCTGGCGCCCGCCTGGTCTCGATCGTCATGGCTCACGTCACGGGAACCGTGCGAGGTTTGCCTTGCCTTCATCTCTCCACCCCTCGCGAGCCTGCCTGGCAAGGCCGCTCCTGAGGGGATCTTGCGTCGTCCGTCTCGTGAGGCTTGGCCCCTCGCGAGGGTCTTGAATGCCTTGTTGATGAAGATGGGCCGTATGGGCCTGCTAGCAAAGCCACGTCGTGGGCCGCAGGCAGGCAAGCCTGGGGACCCCCATTCCCAGAACACCGACAGCATGTACAGACATGGTCTCGGAACACTAGAGGCCGAAAGGTCGAATGTGAGTCTTATAGTAGATATGATCAACATAGAGATGTTCACCATTGATGATTACCCCACCTCACGTGATGATCGGACATGAGTTAGTTGATTTGGATCATGTATCACTTAGACAACTTGAGGGATGTTGATTTAAATAGGAGTTCATTAGTACTTTGATTAATTGAACTTAATTTATCGTGAACTTAGTCCTGATAGTATTCACAAATCTATGTTGTAGATCAATAGCTCGCACTGTAGCTCCCCTATTTTCTGATATGTTCCTAGAGAAAAATAAGTTGAAAGATGATAGTAGCAATTATGCGGACTGGGTCCATGATCTGAGGATTATCCTCATTGCTGCATAGAAGAATTATGTCCTTAATGCATCGCTAGGTGACAGACATATTGCAAGAGCAGATGCAGACATTATGAACGTTTGGCAAGCTCGATATGATGACTACTTAATAGTTTAGTGCGACATGCTTTACAGCTAAGAACTGGGACTTCAAAAACTTTTTGAACGCCATAGAGCATATGAGATGTTCCAAGAGCTGAAATTGGTATTTCAGACTCATTCCTGTGTCGAGAGGTGTGAGACCTCTGACAAGTACTTTGCCTACAAGATGGAGGAGAATATATAGCTCAGCTAGTGAGCATGTGCTCAGAATGTCTGGGTATTACAATCGCTTGAATCAAGTGGGAGTTAAGCTTGCAGATA
This sequence comes from Aegilops umbellulata, assembly GCA_032464435.1. Lineage (NCBI taxonomy): Eukaryota > Viridiplantae > Streptophyta > Magnoliopsida > Poales > Poaceae > Aegilops > Aegilops umbellulata. The sequence goes on from CP136055.1 coordinate 332,125,163, forward strand.
AGATAGTGATTGACAAAGTTCTCTAGTCACTATCACCAAGCTACTAGAACTTCTTGATAAACTACAATATGTAAGGGATGAAGAAAACGATTTCCGAGCTCTTCGCGATGCTGAAATCGGCGAAGGTAGAAATCAAGAAAGAGCATCAAGTGTTGATGGTTAACAAGACCACTAGTTTAAAGAAAAAGGGCAAAGGGAAAGAAAGGGAACTTCAAGAAGAATGTCAAGCAAGTTTCCACTCCCGTGAAGAAGCCCAAAGCTGGACCTAAGCCCGAAACTAAGTGCTTCTACTGCAAAGGGAATGGTCACTGGAAGCGGAACTGCCCCAAATACTTGGCGGACAAGAAGGATGGAAAAGTGAACAAATGTATATTTGATATACATGTTACTGATGTGTACCTTACTAGTATTCATAGTAGCCCCTGGGTATTTGATACTGGTTCAGTTGCTAAGATTAGTAACTCTAAACAAGAGTTGAAGAATAAACGGAGACTAGTAAAGGGCAAGGTGACGATGTGTGTTGGAAGTGTTTCCAAGATTGATAGGATCACCATCGCACACTCCCTCTACCTTCGGGATTAGTGTTGAGCATAAATAAATGTTATTTGGTGTTTGCGTTGAGCATGAACAAGATTAGATCGTGTTTATTGCAATACGGTCATTCATTTAAGTCAGAGAATAATTGTTGTTCTGTTTACATGAATAAAACCTTCTATGGTCATACACTCAATGCAAATGGTTTATTGAATCTCAATCATAGTGATACACATATTCATAATATTGATGCCAAAAGATGCAAAGTTGATAATGATAGTGCAACATACTTGTGGCACTGCCGTTTAGGTCATATTGGTGTAAAGCGCATGAAGAAACTCCATGCAGATGGACTTTTGGAATCACTTGATTATGAATCATTTGATACTTGCGAAACATGCCTCATGGGCAAGATGACTAAAACTCCGTTCTCCGGAACAATGGAGCGAGCGAATGAATTATTGGAAATAATACATGTGCATGCTTCTGGAATCACAAACCTTAACACCAATATTCTTACTAAACCACAATCATTCACTAGTACCTCCCACATATTACCATTTTTATATCGCAAAACTATTGCAAGGAATCAAACTTATCATATTCAGTGATCTACATGAAAGTTTTTATTATATCCTTCTTGAATACATATCATATTAGGACCAATTTCATGACCTCTACATATTGCGATTACTATTATCAAACTCTCAAATTGATATAAGTGATGCATGAGAGTACAACTATTTCTTTAAAATACAACCACTGATACGTCTCCAACGTATCTACAATTTTTTATTGTTCCATGCTATTATAGTATCAAATTTGGATGTTTTAAATGTCATTATATGCAATTATATATCTTTTTTGGGACTAACCGCCCAGTGCCAGTTGTTGTTTTTGCATGTTTTTGGCTTTTCAGAAAATCAATATCAAACGAAGTCCAAACGAAGAAAAAACTTTGGGTTAATTTTTTATGGAACAAAAGAGACCTTAAAAGGTTCGGGAGAAGGCCAGAAGAGCCACGAGGGAGCGACAAGCCCCTGGGGCGCGCCCCAGTATTGTGGGCCCCTCGTGGCACATTCAACCCTAATTTCACCTCTATAAATACTCAAATATTCGCCTAACATCGGAGAGACACCCAAAATACTTTTTCCACCGTTGCAAGTTCCAGAACCATGAGATCCCATCTGGAGGCCTTCTTAGGTACTCTGCCGGAGAGGGAATCGATCATGGAGGGGCTCTACATCAACCTTGCTGCCCTTCTGCTGATGCGTGAGTAGTTTACCACAGATATAGATCCATAGTTAGTAGCTCGATGGCTTGTTCTCTCTCTTTGACCTTCAATACAATGTTCTCCTTGATGTTCTTGGAGATCTATTCGATCTAATGACTTTTTGCGGTGTGTTTGTTGGGACGAATGTAAGTTTACGATCAGATCTATCCATGAATACTAATTGAGTTTTCTCCGAACTCTTTTATGCATGATTAATATAGCTTCGTATTTCTCTCTGGTCTATTGATTTGGTTTGGCCAACTAGATTGATTTTTCTTGCAATGAGAGAGGTGCTTTGTAATGGGTTTGATCTCACGATGCTCAGTCCCAGTGACAGGACATGACACATATGTATCGTTGCTATTAAGGGTAAAAAGATGGGGTTTATTCATATGTGAGCTTATCTTGTCTACATCATGTAATCTTGCTTAAGGCATTGCTCTGTTTTTTCATGAACTTAATACACTAGATGCATGCTGGATAGCGGTCGATGTGTGGAGTAATAGTAGTAGATGTAGAATAATTTTGGCTTACTTGTCTTGGACATGATGCCTATATATGATAATTGCCTTGGATATCATCATAATTATTTGCTTTTCTATCAATTGCCCAACAGTAATTTGTTTACCCACCGTATGCTATCTTCAAGAGAGAAGCTTCTAGTGAAAACTATCGCCCCCGGTCTATCTTTTATCATATATTAGAACCAAAAATACCTTGCTGTGTTTTTATTTTATTTGTTTTCTTTTGTACTTTTGTCTGATCTATCTATCAAATACCATACAATTTAATCTTGCTCTTAACCGTCAAGGGATTGACAACCCCCTGTTCGCGTTGGGTTGCAAGGATTTGATGTTTGTGTGCAGGTGTTGCTAACGAGTTGTTGCTTGGTTCTCCTACTGGATTGATAACCTTGGTTCTTAACTGAGGAAAATACTTTTCTCTATTGTACTACATCATCCTCTGCTCTTTGTAGAAATCCCAACGCAGATCACAAGTAGCAACCACCACCGTGCTCTAAAAGATATAAGTGAAGTACTTGAGCAACTGCCTAGCTTAAAAGGTATAAGTGAAGCACAAAGAGTATTCTAACAAACCACAAATAAATATGTGTGCCTCAAAATGGTGTGTGCAGAAAATATGATTGTGGCAAAATAAAAGGCAAACAAAAGAAAGACTCATATAATAAACGACGCACCAAGCAAAACTCATATCATGTAATGAATAAAAATATAGGTCCAAGTAATTTACCGATGGTTGGTAAAAGAAAGAGGGGAAGCCATACGGGGCATCCCGAAGCTTAGATGTTTGGGTCTCCTTGAATATTACCTTGGGGTTCCTTGGGCATCCCCAATCTTAGGGTCTCGCCACTCCTTATTCTTTCATCCACCGCGATCTCACTTAAAACTTGAAAACTTCATCACATAAAACTCAACAGTAAACTCATGAGATCCGTTAGTATAACAAGCAAATCATCAACTTTAGGTATTGTTGTAAACCCATTAATATCTTATTATTGCATAATACCTACTGTATTCTAACTTCATCATGACTTATACCCCCCGATACAATCAATAGATTTATTAAAACAAGCAAACTATGCAACGAAAACATAATCTGTCAAAAACAGAACAGTTTGTAATGTTCTGAACAAACGCAATACTTTTGTAACTCCAAAAATTATGAAGAAATAGGACAACATGGGAAATTTGTATACCAATAATGCCTATAATATTCAGAATTTTATCATGTTCCAGTGAATTTAAACAATTCGTCTACTGGGTGCAAAAGTTTCTGTTTTTTCACAGAATTTAATCAACTACCAACCAAATCATCCCAAAGGCTTTACTTGGCACAAACACTAATTTAAACACAAAAACACAACCATAAGGGTAGCATAATTGTGTTCACACTCAAAAACAGAAAACAAAAAGTAAAAACAAAGATAACTATTGGGTTGCCTCCCAACAAGCGTTACTGTTTGATGCCCCTAGCTAGGCGTAATGCATAGTTTGAAGTATTGTCATCCTTCAAATTAATTCCATAGGTGCCCCTCATAATAGATTCATATGGTGGCTTAATTATATTTCTAAGGAAGTGTTCCATTCCTTTCTTTAATGGAAATTGGAATCTTATATTACCTTCTTTCATATAATAATAGCACCTATGGTATGTAGGAAATGCCTACCAAGTATTATAGGACAAGACAAATTTGCAATTAATATCAAGCACAATGAAATCAACAGGCACATAATTTCTATTTGCAAGAATAAACACATCACTTATTATAACCAAAGGTTTCTTACTGGTGGAATCCGCTAAGTGCAAATTAAGGAAACACTCATCCAAATCATGAAGGCCTAGCATATTACATAAAGATTTTGGTATAGTGGAAACGCTAGCACCCAAATCACATAAAGCATTGCACTGATAATTTTTTATCTTTATTTTAATAGTAGGTACCCATTCATCGTATAAATTCCTGGGTATTGAAACCTCCAACTCTATCTTTTCTTCTAAAGCTTTCAACATAGCTTCTACGATATGTTTAGTAAAAGCTTTATTTTATTGATCGATTACATCTTCAAGAAACCTCTACATTCATAACTCTTCTAGGATATCAATCAAATTCACGACGAGAAATACCATCCTTGCCCCTCGATGATTTGTGTTATCGTCAACAACATTGTTGCCTTCCCTCCAACACAAACGTGTCCATGTTATGGAGCTTCTTGCTATCCGGCTTATGTTATGTTCTATCTTGGAGTATTATCGTCTTTATGTCAAGGATGTTGTGAGAATTGCTCCACCTCTTAAGGAATTCTTGATATAGTAATACTTCTCGCCATATCCATTCATTTATTGGTCCTCGTGTTGTTTCTAACCGGAATACCGACGATTGAACCATGATGTGTGAATTCAGTGCTTCTAGCAACCCTATTGCTTTGGAGCTAATGGACGATAATCTTATACTTGGTAATTTGGCTATTGGATCAACATTCTAACATTGATCATGCTGCCTAGTCCAGATTTCCATGTGCACCTTTCAATCAATGTTAATTGAGGGTGTTTTCCCCGAGCATACACATTATATCCTTTGGTCCGGTCAATGCTATCTCGAAGTATGACTATGGTACTCAAGCATCAACAAGAACATTGGAAGCTTAAAGCCAAATGTTTCTTGATAAATTATCCAAACACCATATGCATAACATCATGAGTTTCCTCGCCCCTTTACCCAGATGGTTATTTACTTACAGACCGGTCATGATCATTTTCCTTTCCATTGTTCTGTTTAAATCTGATAATCACATTTTCCTTTCCATTGTTTTTTTAACCTTTCTGCTAAACTAACTTATCTGGGCAGTTATAATTCCCTGCTTATGTAAACACCTCGGTGTACAACTCTGTCAACAAGACCCTATTACTATTGTTGATGACATTCCGGTAACCACAGATGGACGAGAACTTTGCCTATTGGTCCACCTTGTTTCAATGAGCAGGAAAATGGTTCTCTTCGTCCCTCGCCCTTGGTACCAATGTTGTTGCAACATAACTGACAGGCTATCCTCTGATAGGCCTTGCTATCATGACCGTGCAAGATGTGAGCGCCCTTCCTACTTTTACCCCACATGGTGGCCCCATAACCCATAGTTCCGCGTGATCGAAACCCTGACTCTCCTATACATCCCTGTTTCCAAAGTTGTGCCTCACGCTTGGCTTAGAATGTAAATCGCAAGCCACCTTCCTAGAATGATCTGCTCTAGTATCAAACACAAAAATTAGTTTCGTTGCTCTTAACTCCTTCCACCTTCTGATTAGGCATCGAACGATTGTCTGCCCCCTCGAAACTTCTCATGGTACCTTCTTACTTTGCTCTCGATATTTTCTTGAGTTTCATTTTGAGAGTTACTTTCTGCCACCTCCCCTAATGTTATCTACCAGATAAGCGACCTTGTAGATGTTCGTTCTCCCGAAGCTACCCTTATCCTTTTCTTAAGTACGACAGAATTCCCGAAGAAAGGATGACGACTTCATCATGATGACATGCAGCAGATAAATGAAGACATCAACATAACGGATAAACCTATTCGAGAAGAGCAACCAAGACCGAGAAGACTCGATAGAATTTCGTAACCAGACCTTTTTCCCATTACTCCACCTCTTAAATCTCGGGACAAGATTTCTTGTAGTGGAGGAGATTTGTAACACCCCGAGAATCATGCTACAGTAATCACATGCCTAATGATGCCATGTCATCATAATTAAGTTGCTAATCCTCACTTTGTTTCAAACCAAACTCAAATTCAAATTTAAATTCAAGTCAAAATTTACCTCTTCAAAAATGCAAACAGAATAGTTCATAATTTTTAGAATAATTCCTAAGTAATTTTGTTGAGGAAAACAACATCACCTAAATTCCCAAAATAACCCTAGGATTTAAAACAGTGCCCAAAACAGCCCCATTAATCTATTTTCAGTTATACACAATTTAAAAGAAATTATCTTGCCTCAAAACGTTTTTATGGCAGTGCTAAATATTGCATAGTATTTATTTGGCACAATCCCATATTTTATAAAAGTATTTTGTGGCCTAACAATTTAGAAAACAAAGAGTAAATAAAAGAACAGGAATAGAAAAGAAAAGAGGAAGAAACCACTATGCACTTGGGCCATCAGTGCACAGTGTAGGGTGGCCGAGCCCACGTCGGCCTTTCCCCTTCCTCGCGCGAGAGAAAACCATGCGCATGCCATGGCCATCTATGGCCGATGCTGCCGCTCGATGGACGTCACCTATGAGGACGGCCCCGAGCAGTGCTGCCCCACATCACCGCCATCGGCCAGCTTCTTCCTCCTTGGCCGTCGCCGCTTCCGCTGTCGATCCACTCCGTCGAGGACCACCCCGGCTTCCCTGAGACCCTGCCAACCCCACTGTGAGCCCCGCTCCTCCTCGACCGCCCCTCACTCTCTCTCGTGCACCATAGCTAGTCCTTGTCAGGCGCCGCCGCTAGCGCCGCTCGGTCGTCATCGTGGTAGCTCTTCCGACCACCCCCGGCTCCAACCGGGCACACCAACGTGCTCAGGGCCGCACGGCGAAGCCATCTGTGCCCTTAGACCACCTTGCATTGCCACTGTGTTCGATGCCATGCCCGCCTGAGACCGCCGCCACTTACCGTCATCGCTACGCTCGACTCCAGCTCTCGCGGTTGCTCCCACCGTCACCAATGGACGCGGCATTGAGCTCGCATTCGAATGAGCCCCGTCACACTTGTTTTGGCCCTCTGTGGCGTGATCCCGACCACCTCCCCTCATTCCTGAGGTCACCGCCATCGTGCCACCTTTTTTTACAATAAACTCTTGCTTTGCCCAATAGAAACACAAACACTGCTTGAAAGAGTTGGAACTTCTTTTTTCTAACTTGCAATTATAGAACTAATTTTTTCAAGTCAATCATTTCAATCTAAGTTGTCCTCAGCTACAGCAAAAACAGAAGAAAGCAACAAGTTCTGCGTTTCCTGTTCCCAAAGGGTGTGAATGGAATCAATAATTATATATATATATATATATATATATATATATATATATATATATATATATATATATATATATATATATATAAAGTTGACGTAAGCTGTGCGTCTAAGTGTCGGCAAGTCACCGCCAGGTGGACCCCATGTTAAGCTGCCATTAAGCACTGTCGGCGTTCTGGGAACGGGGGTCCCCAGACTTGCCTGCCTGCGGCGTGGCTCAAAAGGGGGCCCAGCACGGCCCATCTTCATCAACACAGACTCAAGACCCTCGCGAGGGGCCAAGCCTCGCGGGGCGGACGACACGGAGCTTCCTCAGGCACGGCCTCATCAGGCTGGCTCGCGAGGAGGCGAAGAGATCAAGGCGGGGTACCTCATGAGGTGCTCATGAAGCAAGCCATGACGACCAAGGGCGCCAGGCGGGCGCCAGCCCGTGCAATGTCCTCCTTTCCTCTTTGGTGCAAAGGGGGCAAGCGCAGGCAAGAGCATCAAGCAAAGGCACCCGTTTCGGTGCAACGAGACCAAGACCAGTCCAACGGAAGGAAGGAAGTCATTGTGGAGCCCAAGCCAGCGTCACCACTAGAGCCTTTGGCAGGCGAGGACTAACTTTATTCAGGATAAGTGTACCAGATGTTCCCCTTCAAAATGGCCAATTGTTGGCGCCCTTCCCGCTCAATATTTGGGAAGAGGCCCAGGGCCTTTGCCTATAAATAGAACTAGCCACCCCCAGGGTAGATAGGATGGAGAGGCATCGAGAAATCTAATCAGCTAGGATCCAGAGAGAGAGAGAAGGGCGACTGAACTCCTCCTTGCAGTTCATCGCCCCGGCCAAGAACAGACCCTCGCGAGGCTGTTCTTCCTTGTATTGTCCGTCATCAGCCCAAGAGGCAATCCACCACACCACCACACTGGAGTAGGGTATTACACCACATTGGTGGCCCGAACCAGTATAAACCCTGTATCTCCTGTGTTGTTCTCCTCGTAGCTTAGATCCTTGCGAGGCGGAGGGGTACAGGTAGGTAGGAAGTCTAATCTCCGCGCGCACCCCAGAGTTCGAACCTTCAAGGATCTGCCGGAAGCCGAAATCCGACATTTGGCGCGCCAGGTAGGGGTGCGCCGGAATCCACCTTCTACCGCTTCGTGCCCCGTCACATCGTCATCACCATGTCCGGCGACCAGGCGGGCAACCCAGATCCAAGGGCGGCATGGCCCGCCCGCACAGAGCCGCTCGCCTCGGGCGACCCCGTGCCCCAGGTAGCTCGCGGTCCGCAAGGCGCTGCGGGCCGCGAGCGACGCGGACAGGCTTCGACGGCTCTCACGCTGCGGCAGGCGCGGTCGGCAGCAAGGGCCTCCAATCACGCCACGACCACGACACCGTACACTTACCGGGAGCAGGCGAACTCGAGGGCCTCGCTCACGGTGGCCCAGGAGCTGCTGCAGTGCAGGCTGCTGGAGGGCGGCCGCGACGTGTTGCTGGAGCGGGTGGCAGAGCTCCTGGGCTTTGCCGCCTCGGGGGCTCACCCCTTCTGCATCCAGCTCCCAACTCAAGCCCAGGGCGGCCCGCGCGGGGGCTCCGCGTGCGCCCGCGGGCTCCAAGGCCACTCCAACGCCAGCGAGGCTGTCGGCACCGGACCGGCGGCGGCGCTGCCCCCGCTCCCGGTCCGTGAAGAAGAAGGACTCGACTTTGCCCACGGCCCCTGCGGGCAGCCGCGCTACCACCCCACGGTGGGCGTGTCGTGCAGAGCTTCATGGCACGCGGGGAACTACGACGTGGCCTTCGGGATGACGGCGCCAGAAGAATACGTGCCCCACATGGTGGACCAAGGGCACCCTCACGAGGGCGAACAAGGCTCGCTCCTCAGCCCAAGCTGGGGGGGACGAGGCACCAGAAGCTGAGCTCTTCCAGGAGCCCCGAGACGGTCCCACTGGCCACGCTGGAGGAAACGAATATCGGGTACCACTAATTCCTCAGGAGCAGGCATACGCTAATCATGGATCGCAGGAGGTGCAGGTCGCCACAACGAACAGCTGCCCCGCTCCCGCGGTCTCCTACCCCTCGGGAGGAGGGCGCAGGGGGCTGCAGGAGAGGGGCAGAGATCCGACATCACCACCGCGGCGTTCGGAGCAAGGCGTTCTCAGGAGGTAGGCCCTCCGCTGGGGAGGTGCCTCAGGGCCTGCCCCTGGCGGAGGACCCATGGTCGTCGGGGGAACCGCTGGCGACCGCTCTACCCCATCAGCGGCGTCCTGGTTTCCGGTCGTAGTTGATGGCACTAGAGTGTGGTGCAAGGCGGGGCCCTCGTCTGGCGATATGAAGCAAGGCCGGTACCTGTGAAGAAGGCCCAGTGCCTGTGAAGCTCGCCGCCCCGTGACACTCTCACGTAATAATGAGTGGGGCTGCACACACCCCGGAGTCTCAAGGGTGCCGGCCTCAGGCCCTGGGGCTCCCTCCCACGCCCAGTGGCAGCACTTAGCTCCGCGCTGATGAGAAGACGCCCAAGACTAGATTAGGTGCCGTACGCGGCTTTTTGTCTGCTTTCATTGCCTTTTCCTTTGACTGTCACTTTCCCCCATTGGATTTAAGTTGAATTCTAATTTGAGATTTGCGTGTGTTTGGGGAAGGGGTGCTTAGTATCGTTTGAGCAATTTCTCGTGTTTTGATGACCACTTCGCCTTAGCTGCCTCCCCTCGTGAGCCCCTCGCGAGCCGGGTCAGGCCCAGCTTGCGCGCAGCCCAGACTGCCGCCGTCGCGTCCTCTCAGGAGGGTTTTTTTTACTGCAGATCCTATGGGTTTAATCGGGGAACACCCAGGACACCACAGCCTCCCACAGGCTACCTCAGGGCTCGCGCGGAACAAAGATAAACTAGCTAACTAGCACGTCGCTTAGCCAACTGCTTGGCATGGGCGCATGGGCAATGTAACATCTACTAATACGATGAATGCAAGTTTTACATGAGGGGCTCCCCCTCCCAAAATGCTCTCACAGCTATCAGGCCAAAACCTGAGTTCTTGTCATGCAGGGTACAGAAACAGGAACGATGCATAATCAATCGGATAAATCCCCCAATGCGTCCTCGGGAGCGCCTCCCGAACCGTTGCTGGCGTCGCTGGGATCGCTGTCGCTATCTGCGTTGCCGCCAGCGGCGTCAGGGCCGTTCACCACGCCGCCCTCGTCGGCAGCCACGATCATGCCGCCGTTGTCTGAAGCGAAGGCCCTGACAAGAGCATCCACATTGTCTTCCACCCAGTGCGCCAGGTCGTCCCGGACGGCCTGGGGAACTGGGGCGATGGCAGCGTCGAAGTCGAAGTGGGGATCCATGTTCCTGAGGTGGCTGAAGACGCGAGAAAAGGCGCGCCCGAGCAGGGCGCGGCTCCTCTCCTCCACCAACCTGTCGGCCCTGACCGACCGTGCCTCTAGCTGCGTCACCACGTCGGTAAAGAACTGAAGGTTGCCGACGTAGTTGACTGCGTGCGGCTCGCCGACAGCCGCCTCGCAGATGTTACCCAAGGCTGTGTTGGCTCTCTCCCGGAGCGTGGTGAGCATGGGGCCGCGCTCATGCTGCAGGATCCACCGTTGGCATATCTCGTCCTCATTCTGGTGCGCGACGGCTTCAGCCTCCTCCACCCGATGGCGAAGAAGGAGCACTTCGGCCTGGGAGGTGGTTGACTCCCCTTGCGCCACCTTAAGGGCGGCCCGAAGAGCATCGGCCCGCCGCGTCGGTTCCTCCAGCTTGGCCCTCAAGGCGGCAGTCCTACCTTCAGCCTTGACCCAGATCAACTCCAGCTTTCCCTCGAACTCGTGCTCGAGGTTCAAGCGCGCAGTCGCCACCCGACGCCTGACCTCCTCCAGGACACAGGCTTCCCGTGCAGCGACATCATCCTCCGCCTGCGTCACCAAGCGATCCCTCGTCTCCAGACGCTCGTATTCGCGCGTATGTTCGGCGGCTTCCAGCGTCAGCGCCTCCTCACGCTTCTGGAGCCCTGCCGGGTCGCTAGAGGCCACCTTCATCGACGCAAGGGCTACCTCGCGCAGCTCCACTTGCTCTTCCAGTGAGTGGCAACGGGCTAGGAGCTCCCGAGCCCGCTCCTCCGCCGCCTCTATGGGGACCCCGACTCATAAGTCGAGATCACCGAATGCACGTGTACAGTGATCCCAGAGATCAATGCTCGCTGAACACACAGAGGCTGAAATACAAGAGTCTTACATCCATACATACCGTCTTACACAAATTATGACCATTATGGTCAAGTCTTACATAGATAAAGCCACAAGGGCTGAATACCAAATAACTCAAGCAGCGGAAATCTTCGTTGATAAGTAGAACCCATGCCATCTGCCTTAACCCTACAGGCATTCTGACTGGGAAGCGTCCTAGTTCGCGTGTTCGTCACCAAAGAACTCTTCCTCAAACTCCTGTTCTTCCATGCCTGGCCAATTAAATAACCAGTGGCAAGCCAATGAGTACTTTGAATGTACTCGCAAGCAACCCATGATTTGGTTCAAGAAACAATGCAACTGTACAACAAGTAAGCAGCCTAGCTTCAAGCTAGTCAAGATGTCCCTTCAACTTGTGAGATATGCATCAATGAACATGGGTAACCTTGAGAACAGGTCACAGATATCAACATATATAGAATTTGAATCAATGCCATGTCTCCCAACATGTCAAGTCACCACCTTGACATAAATAGTTCTCTTCCACACACACACATACACCGAGGTTGTAATTTTCTGGACGTAGTTGAAGTAGCACCTCCCAACTGTCCATGACCGTGGACACGGCTATTCGAATAGTTTGACACTCTGCAGAGGTTGCGCACTTTACCCACAAGATCCGGGAAGCTTTCGTGTCATCCACGATCCCGCACTACCTCAAGTACTCGGGGGAAGCACCCGATCATTACCTTTCTTTAGACGACACTAACATAGGGTCCACTCGTTGATACACGACCCTCGTGTATAAGAGAAAGATCGTGGGACTTAGCCCTTTTTACATTATTACGCATACACGAAGGGACCAACGGTGTGTCCGGTGCCGTGTGAAAATAGTCATGGCCGCCTATCCAAGAACGACCCCGTCCCGAGAGTGACCTCAAGTCACCCCCGTCACTAGTAATGTGGGCACCATGCTAGTATCAGCCTAAGTAATCAATAATGCCCCGTCCCATAAAGGGGTAGAGTGGTTGCACATGTTTGGTTGGGACGGTAATCACACATAAATCTAATCCATCATTTTACACACACACATACACACTCCAAAAGCTCTCTTCGGTACACCACTTCTTCCTTGAGTGGTGACCTTAGTTCAACATCTCCCAAGGGCATTAGGGGCGCCCGATGGGGTTTTCGAAAGATTGTAACCACGAAGAGTTCATGGTACACATGCATCATTAGGCATCAACTAGTTTCTTGGAAATGCAATCATGAACAAGGTAAGGTCATGAGTAGGGGTATGCAGCATGGGTGGTTCACCACAAGTCTACCACCGTCATATTTCATCATCATGCAATCGAAAAAAAAGGTACCGATAAAAGAAAGGGGTGTCATGGTCAAAGGGCTGCTTGCCTTGATTGGCTTGTTCTTCGAGGTCTTCAAATCCTTCTCCTCCTTCCTCTTCAGCTACTTCATCAAATACGGGATCTAAACGTCGCAGGAAAATAACGGAAAAATAAGACAATGATAAAAACAGAAAAGTCAAAGTGCTCAGAAAAATATCAACTCATTTTTGTTAAATACTAGGTTGAAAACTAAGAAGGGGAAAATTCCTAGTTTTGGATTTGGAGTTATATAAGAGGGGATATGGATTTCCAAACAGAGATTAAAATGCTCAAATTTGAATTTAAATTTGAACAGTACATAAAAGTTGGTTGGATTTGAATGAAAGTTGCACCATTAAATAGGTGGGATTTTTACAAGATTTTAGGAACTGGAATTGTTGCATTTGGATTAATATTTAATCCTGTGGAATTTTTTTAAGTTTAACAGAAAAGAAAAAGGAAAAATGGCGCTGTGCCACTGGGCCAGAGAGGCCGCGGGGCAGCAGGCCCAGAGGGGAAATCGGCCCGCGCGAGGTCGCCACGTCGAAAGCGTAAAGGCGGAGTACGCCTTCAGCCGACGGGTGAACCGGTGCGCGCGCGCGTGCGATTTTAAACCTGACGGGTGGATCCCACCCGTCAGGGTGTGAGGCTGACGGGCAGGGCCCACGGCCGTCGTCGTCTACCTTCGTCCAAAGGCAACGGCGAGCTTGCCGGCGGCGATACAGGGCATGGGGGGGGGGGTGCGTAGGTGGTACCGTTGGACTCGGGGGGATGTCGTCGTTCGGGTGGTGGTGGAGGTGGTCGCCGGAGCAACCTGGTTCGCCGGCAACGAGGTCACGCGACGGAGAGGCTTCGGGCGTCGACGGTTCCGGTCGTTTCCGGCAGCTACAGAGAGGGGAAACAAGGGGGAAATGATCAGGAGTGCTCGGGGGTTCCAGATCGAGGCAGAGGAGGAGCGGGGGAGGCCTGTACCTCGCGAACTCCGGCGAGCCGAAGCGGCAGAGCTCGAGCTCGATCTCGAGTTCGAGCAGCTCTAGAGACAAATGGGTGGTGCGGGAGGTGGATTAGGAGTGTGGGGGAGCGACAGGGAGTGATAGAGAGGCTTGGGGTCGCCTTTTATAGGCTGGCCGAGGTCCACCGTAGGCGCGGCCTATGGGTGCCCGCGGGATCGGCTCGGGTGGCCGTTAGAGAGGGAATGGAGGGCTCGGGGGTGTTCGTGGGAGTGGTTTAGGGTGCCAGGGAGAGAGAGGAGCGGGGCGAGCTGCTGGCGGGCCATAGGAGTGGCACAAGCATTGGCCGAGCGGGGCGGCGCTTTGGCGCGAGCTGCAGGAGAGAGAGGAGGGCACGGGACCAAGTGGGTGGCCTGCTGGTGTGGAGCGGACGTCGAGGGGCATCGACTAGCGCGCGGGGGAGGCTCGAGGTGGTCGGGGGACGCGGCGTCAACGGTCGAGTGCCTTGCCAGGCGCTCCAGAGCGCGACTTTGGTCGGCATCCGCGTCTTTTCCCGCGTCCGCGCGCGTCCATTTGTATCTGGAGGCTGCAGGGGGCATGGGCAAAAGCTGGAGAGAGCCTTGGATGCTCTGGAAAGCTGAGGGGAGAGAAGGAGGCTGAGAGAGAGGGGGGAACCTGTTGTCCAGAGAAGAGAAATGGGGTTCTCCCTCCCTTCATCATTGCTTGCTCGGGCAGGAAAGCCTCTAGGTGATCGAGGGGAACTAGGAGGGGTTGTGGTAAAAAGCAGGGCTCAAGGAGATTAGTGGGAGAGGCCAAAAATTAGGTTTTGGTAAAGTGGCAGAAGGTGTTTGATGCTAGTTTGGGCCAGTAGATGGCTTCCATTTGCCATGAGACTCCACAGGGTGAAATGACACATATATTTAGGGCCTTCCACCAATTTGGAGCTTATTTTAGCAAAGTTGCCAATGCAACTTTTGTAAACCCTAGAAATGAGCAGAAATAGACTTGTGTAGATCTAGTTGAGCATAACAGTTATCCTTGATGCACTACTTGGTGTAGTGGCCTCATTTGGTCATGTGATCATGCTCACAAAAGTTGGGGTCAAGGAGAGAAAGTTGGTAGTACAAACTTGTTCAAGTTTGATTCTGGTCAGAGGGGGTGTTGGGGCATTTTGGTGAACCAAAATGACTTTAATTGACATGAGGCTTTGCAAGGTGGTCACAATATGCATTTGTGACTTGCTGGATTTTCCTTGGATTTTTATGAAAATATTTCCTGTAGAAATATTTCAAATCCTTGAAATGGGCAGAAATAGTTTTGGGAGGTTTTGTCCAATATTTTGATCATAACCATATGTTGAAACTCATATATATGGAAAATATATGTCCGTTGAGTCTCCCTAATTTTTCTCAAATATTTTTAAAGCTCTTAAATAATTTTAACCTATTTAAGACAATTTCTGGCCTTAAGAAAAAGCATTTAAATAAAATAGGAAAATAACTTTTAAAATTCTATTTTTGTGGTTTGTGGTTATCCTATATCTAATAGGAGTCAAATATATTTTTGGAAAGATTTTTACTGCCCTTTATTAAGTACTTGCAGTGCAAACCTCAATTCAGGGGTTTTTGGAAAACTAATTTTTAAAAATTACTTTTTGGCCAAATTATTTTTGTAAGAAAATACTATATTGCTCTATACACATGGCATGATCATTGGGCAGAAGTTTGGGGCAAGGAGATGAAGTATAGAAGGTGGAGTAGTTGACTTTTAAAGAGCACTTGAAAAACCACACAGAGAAAACCAACTTCAAAATAAAAGCCAAATAATGCAAAAGTTTTTGTTGGTCCAAATTTTCATGCTTTATTAATGCAAATGAAATGTTACAAAATGCAGGGTGTGACAGCCTCTCGCCACCGGTCAGCTTCCCGGGCCTCCGCAGCGGCCCGAGATTGGGCCTCTCGAGAGGATGCCAACGACGCCTTGGCCTTTTCATCGTCAAGATCACGCTGATGGCGCGCAAGGGCGACGGCTCCCTCCAGCTCGCGCCTCTCTGCAGCCAGGCGCAGGCCCTCGGCCTCGAGGCGCGCATCTTCATCAGCAAGATCCTCACCGAGCAGGTCCATCGTGTCAGCCGCCCTTCGAAGGAATCCTTGGCGAAGAGCGCGACGCTCTCGAGCGCGCTCACGCACGTCTTCCACACCATCACCTGCCCCAAGCAAGCGCCTAAGGCCACGAATCGGCACACCTCGTACGGGCAGGGGGCTGGGGGCTGGCACCCTCGCGACGGTCGGGCACACCACGCCAGGGGCCCGGCCTGGAGCCAGCCCGTCCCTAGATGAAGAGAGCAGGGAGCGCCTCAGCCAATCACAGTCCACGACCAGGCGTGAAGCACACGGCAGGCTGGCTATGCCACGAGAAGGCCCGCGAAGGAAGACCGCGGGGTGCGCAGGGCCTCGATGCACCTCGGGACGGTTCGCCCCTCCGGCCGCCCTCACTACAAGGGTTGTGCT
Organism: Aegilops umbellulata; assembly: GCA_032464435.1. Taxonomy (NCBI): domain Eukaryota; kingdom Viridiplantae; phylum Streptophyta; class Magnoliopsida; order Poales; family Poaceae; genus Aegilops; species Aegilops umbellulata. The sequence continues at coordinate 332,141,494 of CP136055.1, forward strand.
GCTCGGAGCACTTGAGGACGGAGGAGGGGGAAAAGCCAAAGGGGGCGGCACCTCGGCCGTCTCCGCGAGCTCGGCTGGAAGGGGCCTGCGGAACATGGATCAGTAAGAGCAAACGGAAAGACCGGGAGCTGTAAAAGGAGAAGGCTTACTCATCAGTGGCGAGGTACTTCCTACGCTTCAGCAGGCGACACGGGTAATCGTCGCCCAGGGCCTCCCTATTCCTCCGGAGGGCCTCAAAGTCCACACGGAAGCGGCCCAAGAGTTGAGCGCAGGGATCAGCCTGTGACGAGGATGGAGCATCAAGGCGATCCGCGTCAGGGACGCCTGCCTGATGTGCGCTGACAATCACCTCACCAGGAGGAGCAGCCGGAACCTCAGGGGCCTCAGCCGCAGGCGCTGAGGGCAGCTGCTCGCCACTCTCAGCCTCAGCGGCCCGGGCCCCAGCAGCTGCTCTCTCATGAGCATCACCCGGCACTGTCGCCCCATCGGGAGGCCCATCGACCTCTCGCGCCTCATGCCTCGCTGCCCCGCCACTTGAGGAAGATTCGCCTCGGCCGACTGGAAGGGCAGTCACCATCATTGGGTTCTCGCGAGGCCCCTAGAGGCCGGCGGGGCACGGCCCCCATTCATCAAAGATAGGAATCTGCTTCACAAAATCGTCCCTGTTCTGGCAGAGGTACAGCAGGGCCCCTCCCCACTGGATGCCGCCTGGGTTGGGGTCACCAGTCAGGATCAAGGGCACTGTCCTCAGCACTTCAGGCGTCAGATCCTCTTCCTGGAGCCTCATACGATCACCACGCCCGCTGAAGGCCCACATCCGGCGGGAGTGGCGTTGGAGAGGAGCAATGCGGCGTAGCAGGAACTCCTTCACCACCTTGGGCGCTGTCACGCCGATCGACTTCAAGAACGCGAAGCGGTGCCAGACAAAGGCGAGCCGGGGGCTCTCGAGCGTCTCCTGGCCCCAGCCCGAATTGGGGACAGCAGGCGAAGTTGGCTTCGACAGCAGGGGGCTGGGCACCCCAACATCCACATATAGCCACCGCTCGCGGAACCCAGCCGAAGGCGAAGGGAGCCCGAAGTCGATCCCTGATGCCGTCGTCTCAGACGCGGCGACGAAGCTCATGCACGCCGATCACTGGGTAGGGTCGACAAGGCGCAGAGAGAAGAAGTGACGTAGCAAGGCAACCGAAGGAGGGATGCCCATCATCGCCTCGCAAACAAAGGCGAAGACCGAAAGAAGGGTGATGGATTCAGGACCCAGATGCATCATGTGGATCTGGTAGTGGGAAAGCACGACATTGAAGAAATCAGAGAAAGGGGGAACCAGACCCGCCCACAGGGCATCAGCAAAATACTGGACCTCGGTGATTATCCTATCGGTGGGGAGGTGAGACGTGGGCCAGGCCGTCGTCCTCCCGCATTCGTTGAAGATAGTAGCCAGAGCCGAGCTGACCTTGCCCAGGACCTCTCGATTGATTATGATCGACCGACCGACGGTGGGGGCCACCAGCGGCGGTGAGTGAGGCGGAGGCATGGGTTTCTTCTCTCTTCCCTTCTTCGTCGGAGCCATGGCGATGGGAAGGGGGAGAGAAGGTTTGAGATTGGGTTGAAAACAGGAGCTGGAGTTCGAGCGGAGGAAGGACAGAGGGCGCTCGAACAAAAGAAATGGAACGGCTGTGTACAACTACGAGTCCGCCTAGCATGGCGCGGAATAAGGGGGCGTGGGGGAACAGTGTCGCCCACATCCAATCAATCGCCACGCGGTGCCCAAGGCCGCAGGCTGTTAGGGCTCGCGGCGCTTCGCCCTTGTCCTTTCGCCTCCCTGCACGGCCAAGTCCGGGAACGCCTTGGGCCCGGGGGCTACTGTCGGCGTTCTGGGAACGGGGGTCCCTAGACTTGCCTGCCTGCGGCCTGCGGCGTGGCTCAAAAGGGGGTCCAGCACGGCCCATCTTCATCAACACAGACTCAAGACCCTCACGAGGGGCCAAGCCTCGCGGGGCGGACAACACAGAGCTTCCTCAGGCACGGCCTCATCAAGCTGGCTCGCGAGGAGGCGAAGAGATCAAGGTGGGGTACCTCATGAGGTGCCCATGACGCAAGCCATGACGACCAAGGGCGCCAGGCGGGCACCAGCCCGTGCAGTGTCCTCCTTTCCTCTTGGGTGCAAAGGGGGCAAGCGCAGGCGAGAGCATCAAGCAAAGGCACCCGTTTCGGTGCAACGAGACCAAGAACAGTCCAACGGAAGGAAGGAAGTCATTGTGGAGCCCAAGCCAGCGACACCACCAGAGCCTTTGGCAGGCGAGGACCAACTTTAGTCAGGATAAGTGTACCAGATGTTCCCCTTCAAAATGGCCAATTGTTGGCGCCCTTCCCGCTCAATATTTGGGAAGAGGCCCAGGGCCTTTGCCTATAAATAGGACTAACCACCCCCAGGGTAGATGGGATGGAGAGGCATTGTGAAATCTAATCAGATAGGATCCAGAGAGAGAGAGAGAGAGAGAGAGAGAGAGAGAGAGAGAGAGAGAGAGAGAGAGAGAGAGAGAGAGAGAGAAGGGCGACTGAACTCCTCCTTGCAGTTCATCGCCCTGGCCAAGAACAGACCCTCGCGTGGCTGTTCTTCCTTGTATTGTTCGTCATCAGCCCAAGAGGCAATCCACCACACCACCACACTGGAGTAGGGTATTACACCACATCGGTGGCCCGAACCAGTATAAACCCTGTGTCTCCTGTGTTGTTCTCCTCGTAGCTTAGATCCTTGCGAGGCGGAGGGGTACAGGTAGGTAGGAAGTGTAATCTCCGCCTGCACCCCAGAGTTCGAACCTTCAAGGGTCTGCCGGAACACGAAATCCGACAAGCACTAAGGCGCCCACTAATGACCCACAGGCTTCTGGGTCCCACCTCGCCAGTTAATTAAAATAGACTAACTAGCTCGGTTAATTGTAGGTTTCGCTGACATCATGGCCCCTCCTTGCTAATGAACTTTTAATTAGTTGAACCCCTATTAATTAGTTAGTCACTGACCTCCGGGCCCCGCTTGTCCCATTGACCAGTCAACATGCTCACTAGGAAACCCCTAGTCTATGACAGATGGGTCCCTGTTAACCCCGTTGACCAGTCAACGGGTCAACTATTGACCTGCTGACTCAGCACCTGGCCCCACCTATCAGCCCCGCCGCACTTTGTTGTGTACACTTCTGTGTATCCCTAGCAATTTAACCATTTCATTTCTAATTAATAATATAATTCCATAAATTGTTTAAATCTTTGAAAAATCATATAAATTAAACCATAACTCGAATTAAAGTAATTTATATATGAAAATCAGTCAGAAAAATATGACGAATCCGAATATGCACTCCGTTCATCTATCACGTGCCCCTAGCATAGCGAACATGGAACCGTCCCCTCTGTCGTGGAATTGTCACGACAGATGTCCTCTTACAAGGACTTAGTCGTGGAGCCATCGCAACTAGGAAGCTTAAAGGGGTTAATAGGGACAAAGGACACGAGAGAGTTATAACAGTTCAGCCCCTTACGGTGAAGGAAGGCCTACGTCTAGTTGGGTTGGTATTTATGAGGTTTCGATGACCAGGGAGCGAGATACGCTATGCCCGGCTCTCGATGAGTTGTTTCTTGCCCTAAGCCGCCAGCGGGTCGTCCGCTTATATACACGGGTTGATGCCCTACGGTCTACAGAGTCCCGGCCGGCTCATAAACAGTGTCCGGCTTGGTGACTAGTTAAGTCTACCTTACGATACAAGTCATGCCATTATGGCGGTTTACTACCATGGGCCTTAAGTCGCCTGTGGGCTTTAGACCCTTTATTGAACCGCCATCTTCATGCTTGGTCTTGGGCTTCTTCTGATGAATCCTCTTTGCGTAACCCGGCCCCTCATGGGCGGCTTACATAAATAATTATATCCCCAACATTAGGCCCCAGATGGATTTGAACCGGTTCATGTCAATCTTAAAATACCTTAGGAAACAAGCCTTCGGTCTTCTCTCTGTGCAAAGGGTTTAACCCGCCATGACGTCATCTTTTGGATCCGCGTTAACCCGTCATGATGTCATCTTCAATTAAATTCATATTTTACTCCGCCATATCCTCAATGGATCTTTGCCTTTACTGACCGTCCCGAAAACCGACGCGTCGGGGCCGTTGGATAATGATGTTTTGGTCTCCTCGTTTCTCGTGTCGTCTCAGTCGGTCTTCCCTAATAAATAGGCACGACCTAGGTATTCCATTCTCCCCCCTTTTGGTCATCCTCTTCCTCTCGCTGTCTCTCTGCCATTCAAGCTCTGCCACCGTCGCCGCCGTCGAACTCCTTGTCTTCACCAACTCAGGCCGCTGCATCGACCTGAATCTGACCAGAGAAACACGACGAACTCTGCTGCGGCCCTGCATCTGTAAGTCCTTTTTCCTTCTATCTTAGATATGCATTATAGTGTTCATCGAGCTCGTCGGTGTTCATCACCGCCCGCGGCGAACCCTTGATGTACTTCACCTCCGATGCCTTGTTCAGATCGTTGAATAGCATAGAACTGCTGCGGTGATTGTTTCATGCTTACCTTGAATGCAAACAAATCTCTTTTCTTTTGTTCAGAGGCTTCTTTTGAGTGTATGAATTCCTCTGCACTGGTATTAGGTCTAGAAATTTTTCTTTTCAGAACGACCGTTTGATCCAAAATAATAGCCGCAGCTTGTGAAACCTGTTTGTTCCATACTTAGCCAAAAAAACTGCCTCTGTTGAATCTATTTAACCACGGTAGTCCATATGGGCGGCTTAAGACAACCCGGCCGTCGGTCTTGCCTGCTTCTGACGACTTTAAGTAATTTTAACTATTTCTGAAACCTGTAGTGGTTTAAATACCACTGCATAGTTACCGATATGTCATTAGGCCCCTTCTTAAGCCGCCACCTTGAATAAATTAATAATGCTCTCCTCCGGGTTATGAATTAAACCGGCAACTTTTTACTTTGTCATAGGCTTCCACTCACGCCATGGCACCTAAGGCTCCCAAGGCTCCCGTGACTTGTAATTGGGTCCCGTCCATTGTCGCTGAAAGCAGGCTGTCTAAATTTGTGAAGTCTGGCCATCTACCCAAGAAGGAAATCATGTCTTATCGTGCTCCTGGCCCGTCCGAGGAGAAACCTCAACCCAAAGAAGGAGAGGTGATTGTTTTGCGGATCATATGAGCCGGGGACTTGCTCCACCCGGTTCAAAATTCTTCAGGGATGTTTTGCATTTCTTTGACCTCAGACCTCAAGACATTAGACCCAAATCCGTGTCAAATATTTGCAACTTCCAAGTTTTCTGCGAAGTGTACCTTGGAGAAGAGCCCAATCAACTTTTGTTCAGAGAGTTGTTCTATTTAAACCGGCAGAACGAACGTGCCAACGGGCCCAGTCTGGAACTCGGCGGCATCTCAATTCAGAGGCGGAGAGATTGCCTTTTTCCTTATGCCGAACTGCCCAGCCACCCAAAGGTCTGGAACCAGACGTGGTTTTATTGCCAGGACACTTCTCCGGCTGATGAGAACCCTCTGCCTGGCTTCCGCGCTCTGCGCCTTGAATCCAATCACCCGCTGCCAGATAAATTAACCGATGTTGAACGTTTATCGCTTGCCCTTACCATCAAGAAGATCAAAGCCCTCTTAGGCAATGGCTTGAGTGGTATTGACTTGGTGCTAGTTTGGAACTCCTGGCAGGTGATCCCGTTAAGCCGCCGCCCCGGCTTAATGTGCTTTTATTCTGGTGAGAAGGATGACCCGCTGCGCCATAGTTCTGATGACTTACCAGATGACATGGTTGAAGTTATGACCCAGACTTTGCTGAAAGAGGGCACGGTGACTAGTAACGCCTTTGGCTTACTTCCCTTCTGCAAGAAGAACCCGGCCCCTGCAGTGAGTCATCAATCTCAATAAATACTATTTACTGTGTTATACTTTGCTTTTACTCATAACCCTTTATCATTTTTCACAGGCCAATGACAACTTCTGGAAGGTCAAGTATGACCATGAGGCGGCTAAACAAGCCAGAGCGGCCAAGAGGGCCGAAAGAAAAGCCGCCAAACCAGGACCCTCGAAGAAAAAGAAGCCAAATGCTTCAGAACTATTGAAACTTGACGATACTTCTAACGATGATGAAGAGGTAACTTTTAACTCCCTTAACTCTTTTATCATTACCTTACTGACATTAAGTCCTTTCAGGAAGACACGGGGAACAGCCAAGCCGTCAAGGAAGAGGTAACTATAATCTCCTCCGACTCCGAGCCTCTGCCGCATTAGAAAATTTGAAGAGTGACCCGGAAAGTAAGATTTTCACATCCTTTGGCTTACCAAGATCCTCAATTTCTTTTGAAGCAACAACACTTTGAAAGCCGGAGGCAGACCCGGACCAGCAAGGATGCAGAGCTCTCCTTCGGCTTACCTGACGTAACCCAGAAACGTTGGAATGAGGTAACCTCCAACTTACATTCTGTTTTACCTTTGGCGGGTTTAATTCGTCAACCTCTCAATTCCTCTGACTCCAATTATCAGGATACCTCTCCTTCCTCCGGCGAGTCTATGCAATCAAACATGCCGGCTTTCAAAACTGCCCCCGGGTAATGTAACCTTGTTTACCTTATGCTTTATCTTATCCATGCTTTTGTACTTACCCTTCTGCCTTGTCCACAGCGTACAAGTGAAGCCTAGCAAGAGGGAAAAAAAGAATAAGCCATCCAAAGAGCCGGTCGTGACTGAGCCGAAGCTTGGCACGGCTGCCCCTGACAGTTGTATCCATCAGCCGCCGCCTGAACCGGCTTATGACATTCCAGCGCCAAACTCTAATCCGCCCGCGGAAGAAACCCTCAACAGTTCTCATAATCCGGAAGCTCCTAGCCCGGCCAAGACAATTGATCCAGACGTCGAGATTCTGAAGACTCGGTTTGCTGAGCCGGGGCAGCCCACTGTCCTTGCCAAGTGCTCTGCCAAGGAGGAGCTTCTGGAACGCCGAAAGGCCAAGCTCGACATTGCTGACTATAATCACTTGAGTATTGGGAAATCGTCTCTGGCTACATCAGTCAAGTGCATAGTAGCTGTGACCTGGAAATTGACATGGTGAAGCAAATACAACAAAAATCTGAGGTATGGTTTTCCTTAACCATACTTACTGTACCAGCCCCCAAGTCTATTGCTTATAAGTAAATACATTGTAGACTTTAGAAAACTGCCTAGCACTGCTTGTCCGGCTTAGAAAGAAGATATGTAACCCAGTTGTGGCATGGTATTTTGTACTTGCGATACACATTATCCCCCAAGTGCCAAGCATCTTTGCTTGCAAAGTGTTTGGGACTTAATTTTCATGAGCCGGCATAGTAATTTTGAGTTCGTCAGCACACATTAGCCCCCAAGTGTCAAGTACCTTTGCTTGTAAAGTGCTTGGGACTTAATGTTCTTTTATAACGATCCTGACTATAACCCATCATCAATGCAGGCCACCATAAGTCAATTTGAGTCGGAGATTGCTGACCTGAAGAGCCGCCTGGCAGCTCAAGAACTTGAAATTCAAAAGGACAACTCCAAGTTTGAATTCAGCGTCTCTGAACAAGAGAAGTTGAAGAAAAACTTTGAAACAGATAAGAAAACCTGGGCTGATGAGAAAGCTTCACTAGTGACCCGGGCTGAAACGGTAGAGGCATCACTTGCCGAAGCAACAGCCGAGCTGTCCGGCTTAAAGCGCCAGATATCTCAGATGGTCTCAGCAATCTTTGATAAGCCACTTTGTATAAAAATTTAAGTACTGCAAGCCTTCTTTCAATGATTACTTCAATTGTCACCTCCGGTTCACCTTATATTTAATAACACAAGCCCCAGGAGCACAAACCTTAAGCAGAATATGTTGATCAAGCTGAAGGCAGTTTATACTCTGGTGGAACAGCTAAACACCGGGTCACAACGTGCTTTGGCCATTGTAGCTTTATCAAACGACGTTCCTTACCTCCTGCAAGACGTGTTGAAGCGGCTTGCTGTGTTACCTCAGTGGGTCCAAGAACTAAGACGGGCGTCCGCAAGAGCCGGGGCCATAGCCGCATTGAGTCGGGCCAAGGGGTGGCTCCCAGAGCTAGACCCGGCGGACATTACTCTTGGGTACCCCAGCTTGAAGGAAGAAGGCACTTTATTTAATGAGACAGACTTCACCGCCTGTGTGAAAGACATACGCCCTGTGGCTACTCTCATTGGGAACGATACTGACCTTACCAAGTATCAGCCGGGCTATGACAGCGAGAACCGGAGAATTCCAACAACTCACTATGATGAAGTCAGCCTGATCCCTCCAACTCGTAAGCATACCTTTGCCCCTGAAGTCGACCTAGCCGGTTTAATAGATGATGAAGCTGAGTTTGAAGCCTTGAGTGGCATTCACTGGGCAGCCGACGGAGAGGCGGAGAAGGATAACCCGGAATCTTCAAGCCAACCCAAGGAGTGAACCACCAGGCGTCATATGTTTATGTCTTTGTGAAAACAATGCTTCATTATTCAAACTCGGGGAGTCTTGTAATTGGGTAGAAAAACTCCCGATTTTTGCCATGCCCTCGCGCATGTTTATGGCGCTCAATACTTGCTTAAGCCGCCATCGCTTTGTCTTTCCAGTTTATATTGATCTTCTCTTTTCCTTATGTTACACAAAATAAAATTGTTTGCCTTGTCCTGCATATAAAACAAACAAAATTCCCTTGGCGACTTATCGCATCAAGGGTCACATAAGGTACTGATAACCCGGAGTATGAACCAAAATATCACATAAAGGCCGGTTTATGATTACCTCTGTTAACATAATCACAACAGTGTACCTGCGATCCTTTTGGTAATCTCGCCGGCTTATATGACCCGACCCATGAGAGTAAATTTAACTCATGAAACTTGGCACATAGACTGTTCGCCTGGTACTTAACAACCTGGGGTGACCAATATTTAAGCCGGGAGAAAAAAAACCATCTCGTAATTCTTTCAAGAGGGTCTCAATATAGCCAAGTAATTATGCTTATGAAGTATAATGAATAATAAATAATATTCAAAGGCTTCTGATTCAAATACGATCAGTGAACCGTTCCAAAGGGGTTAAGCTAAGATTCAGATACGATCATATAGCCCCAAGTGGCTTTGGCGATGCCAATCAAGTGGGTATCGACGACTATGTTCTCTTTGGTTTGAATACGACCTATGTTTGAACAAGAAGCCCCCAAGTGACCATAAGAGTTGTTTAATGACGCTGATTCGAATACGATCCACGTCAGACCCAAAGGGGTTAAGCTATGATTCAAATATGATCAAGAATCCCCCAAGTGGGTTTGGCAGTATGCCGATCAAGTGGGTATCAACAGGTATGTTCTCTTTGGTTCGAATACGATCTATGTTTGAACAGGAAGCCCCCAGGTGATCATGGCTAGATTCAGATATGATCATAAGCCAGACCAAAGGAAAAGCCGGATTCAGATATGATCCGCTCCCTGTTGGTTGTTTCCACCACCTGATAAAGAAGACATGTAAATCTTTGAAGGTGAAAAGGACAGAGGTCTTGCTTTATTGCTTTATATAATATATACATCGTCTATATACATCCTGAGAGCCGGTGGCTCAAGTATAGTAAGGCCGAAGATGAGCGATATTCCACGGCCAGCAGGTCTCCTCCTCCGACTTACGTGACTCTTTGTGCTCTCGAACATCGATAAGGTAGTATGACCCGTTGTTCAGATTCTTGCTGACCACAAAGGGTCCTTCCGAAGGAGGGGATAGCTTGTGCATATCAGACTGATCCTGGATGAGCCGGAGCACTAAGTCGCCTTCCTGAAAGGTTCTGCTTCTAACCCGACGACTATGATAGCGGCGCAGGTCATGCTGGTAAATCGCCAAGCGGGCTATTGCCAAGTCTCGCTCCTCATCCAACAAGTCAAGTGCATCCTGACGAGCTTTTTTGTTATCAGCCTCAACGTAAGCCGCCACGCGAGGCGAGTCATGCCGGATGTCACTTGGCAGGACCGCCTCTGCTCCGTACACCATGAAGAAAGGTGTGTAACCCGTAGATCTGTTAGGCATAGTGTTGATGCTCCAAAGCATAGAGGGCAGCTCCTCCACCCAACAACCCGGCGTCCGCTGTAAGGGGACCAAGAGTCGGGGTTTGATACCCTTCAAAATCTCCCGATTTGCTCTTTTTGCTTGACCATTGGATTGAGGATGAGCAATAGCCGAAACATCAAGCCGGATATGTTCTCGTTGACAGAACTCTTCCATGGCACCTTTGGAGAGATTAGTACCATTATCAGGGATGATGCTGTGTCAAAAACCAAAACGAAAGATCACCTTCTTTATAAACTGAACCGCCGTGGCTGCATCACACTTACTGACCGGCTCTGCCTCAACCCACTTTGTGAACTTATCCACTACTACCAGGAGGTATATCTTTTTATCTTTAGACCTTTTGAAAGGCCCAACCATGTCAAGCCCCCAGACTACGAATGGCCAAGTAATTGGAATCATCCTCAACTCTTGAGCCGGCATGTGAGCTCGTCGTGAGAATTTCTGACATCCGTCACATTTACTGACCAGATCCTCCACATCAGCATGAGCCGTCAGCCAATAGAAGCCATGACGGAAAGCCTTGGCCACAAGAGATTTTGAGCCGGCGTGATGACCACAATCCCCTTCATGGATCTCCCGAAGTATCTCATGTCCCTCCTCAGGCACCACACAACGTTGAAACGCCCCAATGACACTACGATGATGTAACTCGCCATGAACAATTGTCATTGATTTGGACCACCGGATGATTTGTCTCGCCAAGGTCTCATCCTCAGGCAACTCTCCCCGGGTCATGTAAGCCAAATATGGCACTGTCCAATCCGGGATAACGTGAAGAGCTGCTACCAGCTGTGCCTCCGGGTCAGGCACTGCTAGATCTTCCTCTTTGGGTACCTTGACAGAACGATTATGCAGAACATCAAGAAAGGTGTTAGGCGGCACCGGCTTACGCTGAGATCCCAGGCGGCTTAAGGCATCTGCCACCTCATTCTTCCTTCGATCAATGTGCTCCACTTGATAACCTTTGAAGTGCCCAGCCACAGCATCAAATTCTCGACGGTAAGCCGCCATAAGGGGATCCTTGGAGTCCCACTTGCCTGACACCTGTTGAGCCACGAGATCTGAGTCACCCAAGCACCTTACCTGGCTCAAATTCATCTCTTTGGCCATCCTCAGACCATGGAGTAAGGCCTCATACTCAACTGCATTGTTAGTACAAGGAAACATAAGCCGGAGCACATAACAAAATTTGTCACCTCGGGGGGAAGTTAAAACAACTCCAGCCCCCGAGCCTTCTAACTGTCTGGACCCATCAAAGTGAATAGTCCAATATGTGTTATCTAGCTTCTCCTCAGGTGCCTGCAACTTTATCCAATCATTGATAAAGTCCACCAAGGCTTGAGACTTAATAGCAGTAGGTGGCATGTACTTCAAACCATGAGGCCCAAGCTCAATGGCCCACTGTCAGGACCCCGATCCTAAGCCACATCGATCCAGCGTGTAACACATCATATCACCTTGCGGCCTCACGCACGGTACTCCCACGGGTGCCACCTTACCTGGCCCGGGACCGTTTGCGCCTTTTGGCTCACGTATATGATAGTGTCGCTAGCATCCATATGACAGAGAACCCGGGCCGACATGGCTAGTCGTGAACCCAAAGCGGCGCTAACCTATGAGGACAGGCATACATGAATCACATCGAGCATGTCGGTCATCAACGTGTGAATCCGGGCTGTAGCACTGGGCTAACAGGACTCCGGTAACCCGGGCTGTAGCAGGCTAGGCAGGACTCCGGATGTCACCGCATGACATTTCCCCGAAGGGACAGACACAGGAACGAAGTGAATCACATGCCGGCCAGTCAAGTGTTCCGAGCAGTAGTGCTGGGCTAGCAGGACTCCGGTGAACCGGGCTGTAGCGGACTACTATCGCTCAGAAGCACTAGACTACATTTCCCCATATGATAGGCTGCCAAGGATAAACAACTAGATAGTCGGATCCCACACATACCAAGCATTTCAATCATACACACAATATGCTCGATATGTGTAAATACAACATGGCATCACAACAAGACTCTACGACTCAAGTATTTATTCATTAGGCTCGGAAGAGCCAGATATTACAAGCATGGGTCTCATGACCCAACAATCAAAGCATACAAGTCAAAGCACATGCGGAAGCTTAACATGTCTGAGTACAGACATCTACAAATGAAAAAGGCTGAGAAGCCTGACTATCTACCAGATCCTGCCAGGGCACAAGATCGTAGCTGAGGTATCAAGCTAAACGTCGAAGTCCACACGGAACTACTAGCGAGACTGACGTCTCTCTCTGCAAAACATAAAATAGGCAAACGTGAGTACAAATGTACTCAGCAAGACTTACATCAGGTCTAACTACATATGCATCAGTATCAAAAGGGGGTAGTGGAGTTTAACTGCAGCAAGCCAGCTTTGACTCGGTGGCTAACCTGAACTACGACTGCAAGCGACTCTTTTGAGGTGGCGCACACGAGTCCACATATTCACCATATCAATACACCACTATGGATCCACTTCCGTCCCCCTACGAGAAGGCCATCCATAGCACTCACGCTTATCTTGCGCATTTTAGAGTATCCACTTTCACTTGTCTATGAACTGTTATAGGCAACCCAGAAGTCCATTACCGCGGACACGGCTATTCGAATAGATGATGTTAACCCTGCAAGGGTGTACTTCTTCACACATGCTCTCACCACTTACCGCCGTTTACACGACATGTACTCGGCAACCTTCAAGCGGAAGCCCAGCGAGGGTGTCGGCCACAGCCTACCCAAACACTCAAGTCTCTAGTCCAGGTTTATCGCCTATTCGGGTTCCATCCATGAGGAGATCCGGCCGGAGTTTCGCTCACAGCCCCAAACGATGTGTACAGGGTTCCCGGAACACCAAACGGGCGCCCGGTACACCGTGCCACGTGCCTACCGCAACACAGTCCACCCCTACGGTCAGCGCTGCGTGCGGCCCCCAGCATACTACAAACACCAGAAACTACTTTGCAACTCCTGGACAGAGGACACGGGTGATCAAGAAGCCGAGAGGGTCCATTGGTTTCGGGCCCAATGCGTGGTAGTAACTGTTTCATGGATCACAAACACAGAACTCAGTTCCTGAGGACGGCTACAATGAGACAACCCACCATGTACTGCTACATGGCCTCTCACCGCTACCTTTACCAAATCGTGTTCACACACTTAGCTCACACACAAAAGGACATGTTCATCACCATTCCAATTCATTCCCGATGAATCAGACCCGACTCAACTCTAAGCAGTAGCAGGCATGACAAACAAGCATGAATGAGTAGGCACAACATGGGCTCAAACAACTCCTACTCATGCTAGTGGGTTTCATCTATTTACTGTGGAATGACAGGTCATGCAGAGGATAAAGGGGTTCAGCTACCGCAGCATGTAACAGTTGAATCGTTGTTGTCCTAATGCAGTAAAAGAGAGCAGGAGCGAGAGAGTGGGATTGTATCGGAATGAACAAGGTGGTTTTGCTTGCCTGGCACTTCTGAAGATAACATTGAGTCTTCATCAGTGTCAACGATCTCATCGTCGGAACATACGTCTATCGAGGGGGAACAACCACCGGTAACTGAGGAGGAAACACAATCAATGCAATGCACAAAATGATGCATGATCATGACATGACAATATGTTGTGGTTGAGCTAATGCAACTAGCAACATGTTAAATGGAGTGGGTTTGAACCTTAGGTTCAAATTCAAACTCCATATGTGAGAGTTTAAATGCCATTTATGCAAATTGCCTTAAACCGCAACTTTAAGTTGTTCAAACATGCATGAAAATGGTACAGATGGAATCCTTGAATTTTTCTGATAATTTTTCATATATAAATTATTTCCATTGGAGTTATAGATTAATTTCTATGATTTTTCAAAGTTTTGGATATTTTCTGAAATAAATAAATCATTTAAGATTTATTTAAATTCCAGAAAAGATTACTGCGTCAGCCTGACATCAGCATGACGTCAGCAGGTCAACTGGGCACGGTCCAAGTCAAACCTGACCAGTGGGGTCCACTGGTCAGTGACACACGGCTGGCATGAGTCACTGACGTGTGGGGCCGGTCAAAGGCCACGTCAGCAAGGTCAAACCCGGGTCAACTCGTCGGAGTTGACCGCGGCTCGTCGCCGGTGACGCCAGAGACGGCGGAGGGCGTCGGGATTCACCCTCAGGCGACCAAAAGAGCGGCGGAGGGGCTCTACGAGACGCCCAGGCTCGCGCGCATCCAAAGGAGGCCGCGGGAGTCGCCGGGGTGCAGTGTAGCGGTGGCGGCGACAGGCGGAGCGGCGGCCGGAGTTCGGGCGAGGTTGGAAATGGTGCTGTGGGGCACGGCGGAGCGAACTGGTGGGTGCTACGGCCTCCTGGTGATGTGCTGAGCACAGTGACGCGCTTGTTTTCGAGCTTATGCGTTTGTGGCCACAGCGGCGACATGGCCGGCGGAGCCGAGCTCTCGGCCGTGATGGCCAACGGGGTTAGGGGGCAGCTCGAGCGACATGCCTAGGGGGAGAAGGAAGAGGAGCTCACAGCGGTCACGTCGAGATGGTCAACGAGCTCGGGGAAGCAACGACGGCGACGAATCGACGATGGCGATCCGGCGGCCGTGCACGGAGAAGACGAGTCGATGGCGGGGCAGCAGGGCGTCCGGCGGTGCGTGGCTCGTCGGGGACGAAGAGGAGGTCGTGGCGGAGCTACTGGGCACGTCGGTGTGGCGTGGGGTGGCCGGTGGCCGCGGTGGTGCTCGTCGGCGTTCTCGGATGCATACGGGGAAGAACGAGGGGGAGAGACAGAGGAGGGGACGAGGCCGGGGGGAGAGTGAGAGGGGGTTCCAGGGGGTGCATGGCATCGTCGGAGACGTCCAGAGCGTCGAGGACGCAGGCAAGCAGGGTGGAGGTGGCCGCACGGTGGCGCGCGCGCGTCGGCCACGCGCGGTGTCCGACTGGCGCCGGGAGGAAGGCGACAAAGGGGAAAACGGTGGTGGGCTGGGCCACTTCTGCCCGGTAAGGCCCAGGTGAGATCCTCTCCTCTCTGTCTTTTTAATTGTTTTGTTTTTCTATTTCTTCTGCAACTTTAGGGCTTTTATTAAAATACTAAAACTAACCCATAAATCATGAAACTGCTCGAGGCTACTGTTTGGAATATTTCCAACAGTAAAGATTTTAGTTCATGATTATTTGAGCATTTAAAATATTTTATAGCATTTTAAATGCCCAAATGAAAATAACTAATGATTTAATCCAGTGACCAAATATGTCATAGAAAAATGTGCAACACCTCTGGTTATGTTTTTACCATTTTCCAGAAATGATGAACATTTTTAAAAGCCATTTGGATTAACTGGAAATATTTTGGTTGAACCTAGTGAATTCCTTTTAATGCCAGGGTTTAGGCAATCCCCATTTCCAATTAATTTGAATTTAACATGATGCATGGATGCTCACAGATGCAACTAACCACTAGCAATTCTAGGGCTGTGACAACTCACCCCCACTAAACAAGAATCTCGGCCCGAGAGTCAAGACGTGAGGTAAGAAGACAGAGGGGTCACAAAACTAATACAATCTTCTTGATCCAATTGCCCCTCTCGAAGTTGTTGATTCCGAGATCTTCATCCAATCACGATGACGACTGAAGGAAACTCTAGAGGAAATGATCTTCTCAAGATCGAACAACTCGGGATCAACTCACGGAATGAGACATGGCAACAACTCTCGAGCTGAGACATGAAACATACATCTAGAGGGATGGAGTGTAACAGATGGCGAAGGTTCACTACGTAGACACAATTCCACACTTAAGAAGGTGGTGAACGGTTGTCAAAGTAGCGAGAAGTTGAGTTGCCATGATACCATAACGAGACATCTTAAGGGAGGTGACTCGTAGAAATATCTCCTTAAGTGGCAAAAAGAATTACTTTTGATTCTGAGATCATTGGAACTCTTTATTCCAGCCTAAGGCAATCACAAATGATCGTTTGAATTAGTTCGAAAGAATGGCATACTCAGTTTGGAAAGGAAACTACGGTTATAGAACAAATCGGCAAATGGAAGGCACATTCCAGTCCACACCAAGGATATAACCTAGTGACTGAGCGTGCTCTCAAGAACTTGAGCATTACCATATTCATCAGGGTTTTACCAACATCCGTGCCGGGAATCCTGGCAACACATCATACTACCATGATGAATGGTGATGGAGGATGCAGATGCAAAGGAGGACATCGCTTTCTCATATTTATCCTTAGCAATGCCAAAGAAACCAATCTGGATGATCGACCGAGAGATATTTAGCAATCCACTTCTAATGTTCTCCTTGATGTACTAGGTACCACGGTCAATGCTTAAAAACATCAACATGGCCATCAAGTAAAGGTCGGACTTCGGAAGGACAAAAATCCATAAGGAACAACTATTGGAATAAATTCTACGAGATCCTTATGGGGAGGTAGCCAACTTTCTCAATCAAGATATTACAATAATAAGTCTTCCGGTTGGGTATGTTGGTCACAACATCCACTTTACCGGGTTACGGGGAGACCAATATTATAGTTCTTGAGGGACGTTCCAACCATCATATCTGCCTGAGAATCAGACCTAGTTGGTGTCAAGATATTCCAGACTCATCAAGTCTAGAAAGAAAAATGAAAGTTTGCAACACAATTCGACGAGATGACGTTGCGAGATTCTCAGGAAATGAACTACGATAGCAAGCTCCAAAACATGAGCTGGTTCTGCTACAAACATGTGAACACGATGTCCTAGACAAGCATGACCACATGGTAGTCTTATAATAAAACACTAACGAGTTCTGGTTGGGAACCATCATTGAGGATAACAAAGTCTTTACGCAAGTCCATGGATTAGATCCCAAGCATAGACTTCTTTTCCTTGAACAAATCAATCAGTGGCTTGGTGTGCTAGGGATTACACATGGAGTGGAGGTAATTAATCTACCAAACCATAGAATACTTCGCACGAATGCATGACTGACTTAGGATGATTCCAAAGGAAGCAAAACAAACCTTTCTCAAATTCATGGCGGCAACTTCCACCTAGTGCACGTGAATTCGAGTAAGTCACTTCTTCCATCCAAACATATGCTTCATGAACAGAACATGAAGGCATGGTTTACAAAATTTCCAATACTAGTGTAATGTTCAACATGAATCATGGGGGAGACAAAATGCTGCTGATGGGCTCAACAACAACTCATCAGAATTACCATATCACTGGACTTCCACCATCATGTGAACACGGTGATAGCATTGGTCAGAACAAAAGATGTAATGGCGTATGCTCGAGGGATCCTCCACGAGTAAGACAACATTACGAACATCGTTGGTTCTTATTTGACTTGATGATAGCCCATACTCAAGTCAAATTTTGACAGGACAATAGATCCAACAACTGATCACAAGGACCAATTGATGAAGATATTATCTCTCTTCCACACACACACAAGGATATCCCTTCGTGATGAACTAAGTGGATTAAGCTTTTATCTTCCAACTCTCCAAGTTGTTGTTTAGCTTAATCAACCAGCTCAGGGATATCCAATACGGATTCTTGGAGAAGGGTGGCTTACAGGAAAACCAACTGATCACGAACTTAACATAGCGGTCAGGTGACAACCAGGTAATACTTCCGAGAAGATCTTCGGACAATCACGAACCACCGATATGTTATTAAGCTCGAGAACAATCTTGCTTTTCAGGGCAAGACGATATGATCAAGGAGCGAGAGATTGTCACAATCCTAACTCATTGGTCGATGAGTGCACCCGGAATTATGGATTAGGTAGCACGATCAATCTTAGGATGATGATTCAATAACCAGCACACTAAGAATGAGAGTATTGTCCATTTACTACAAAGCAACGAGTTGCTTGGAGTATTGAATTCACACATCACAATTCACTTGTCGGCATTCCGGTTGTGACAACACGAACCGAGGAATGAATAATGATGGCGAGAAGTATCACTGCGTCAAGAATCCATAAGAGGTGGTGCAATTCTCATGAAATTTTTGACATAAAGATGGTAACACTCCAAGGTAGAACAGAACAAAAGCTGGATTGGCATTCATTCTGTGGAATACCACTACTTTGACCCAATCCCAGAAATGGGCGAGGTACTGGAGTTTGTTTCTCCTAGTCATTCTGAAATAGAATGGCTTGACGGACCACAAGAATAATAGGCATCGATGAACACAAATGCACAACTATCCCTGACTATCAATTGATAGACGAGGGTCGGATGACAACTAAAAAGGGACAACTCAAAGAACATATAACTTTCTGAGTTGTGGATGCATAGATTAGTAGGTCGAACCAAGTTCAACATGTTTCTTCCAGATAACCCATGCAGAAAGGAAGAACTGGCAGAATCACAATATGAGTGGAGTACTCCTCAAGAGCACCATGGTTGTGATCTTTTGATTCAAAACGAATTTCTGCCAAGAATGGTTCATGGTATTTGGAAGAAGGAAATACCGCAGACCTCGGGGACTAATGCAAAGGTTACTAATATCCTAAGGAACTAGCAAATACTAACAACATGAGGTAAGTAGGGTGAATCTCGGGTTCAAAACCCAGGAATAGAATTCCTACTAACTAATAACATCACGGGATGCTTTCGAAAGGAATGGCCAGGATCATCACACTAGGGATATAAGGCATTGCTAGACTACTGGGTGATTCCCAAGACACCTAGTGTCATAATACTAGCTCCAACATATATGTCAAGGCAACGGGGTACCTCAACAGACCGATTAGTGTAATTAATCTAGCCCAAAAGGACATTGGAAATGGGAAGAAGGGATTTGCAACTGCATCAGACTATTTAGAGACCTGGGATGACTCGGACAGCATAACGGCTGTAAATGCTCAAAATGATTTGAGACATCCTACAAAATGGTGGCATAGCCACTCAACATCACAATATCAATGTTCTGAGATCAACTAAGAACACATGGAAGTAGTAGAAACAGAACTGGGGCTTGAACTCAACAATCCTAGGCAACTATGGTTTAGTAACATGTCATCCTGAGAGATAGAAGAGAGGCCTAGTTCTTAACCCCGTAGAAGAGAAGAGGATGACTCAGATCAGAAGGCCATGAGGTATAAGGAGTAAAAAGAGCCTTACGATCCCTTCCACAATAAATTCCCATATATAACTAAAGCATTTCTAGACACAACTTCGACCAGTTTGGCTTGGTAATCCTACAGGCAGTCAGGCTCTGATACCAACGCTGTCAGCACCCCGATCCTAAGCCACATCGATCCAGCGTGTAACACATCATATCACCTTGCGGCCTCACGCACGGTACTCCCACGGGTGCCACCTTACCTGGCCCGGGACCGTTTGCGCCTTTTGGCTCACGTATATGATAGTGTCGCTAGCATCCATATGACAGAGAACCCGGGCCGACATGGCTAGTCGTGAACCCAAAGCGGCGCTAACCTATGAGGACAGGCATACATGAATCACATCGAGCATGTCGGTCATCAACGTGTGAATCCGGGCTGTAGCACTGGGCTAACAGGACTCCGGTAACCCGGGCTGTAGCAGGCTAGGCAGGACTCCGGATGTCACCGCGTGACATTTCCCCGAAGGGACAGACACAGGAACGAAGTGAATCACATGCCGACCAGTCAAGTGTTCCGAGCAGTAGTGCTGGGCTAGCAGGACTCCGGTGAACCGGGCTGTAGCGGACTACTATCGCTCAGAAGCACTAGACTACATTTCCCCATATGATAGGCTGCCAAGGATAAACAACTAGATAGTCGGATCCCACACATACCAAGCATTTCAATCATACACACAATATGCTCGATATGTGTAAATACAACATGGCATCACAACAAGACTCTACGACTCAAGTATTTATTCATTAGGCTCGGAAGAGCCAGATATTACAAGCATGGGTCTCATGACCCAACAATCAAAGCATACAAGTCAAAGCACATGCGGAAGCTTAACATGTCTGAGTACAGACATCTACAAATGAAAAAGGCTGAGAAGCCTGACTATCTACCAGATCCTGCCAGGGCACAAGATCGTAGCTGAGGTATCAAGCTAAACGTCGAAGTCCACACGGAACTACTAGCGAGACTGACGTCTCTCTCTGCAAAACATAAAATAGGCAAACGTGAGTACAAATGTACTCAGCAAGACTTACATCAGGTCTAACTACATATGCATCAGTATCAAAAGGGGGTAGTGGAGTTTAACTGCAGCAAGCCAGCTTTGACTCGGTGGCTAACCTGAACTACAACTGCAAGCGACTCTTTTGAGGTGGCGCACACGAGTCCACATATTCACCATATCAATACACCACTATGGATCCACTTCCGTCCCCCTACGAGAAGGCCATCCATAGCACTCACGCTTATCTTGCGCATTTTAGAGTATCCACTTTCACTTGTCTATGAACTGTTATAGGCAACCCAGAAGTCCATTACCGCGGACACGGCTATTCGAATAGATGATGTTAACCCTGCAGGGGTGTACTTCTTCACACATGCTCTCACCACTTACCGCCGTTTACACGACATGTACTCGGCAACCTTCAAGCGGAAGCCCAGCGAGGGTGTCGGCCACAGCCTACCCAAACACTCAAGTCTCTAGTCCAGGTTTATCGCCTATTCGGGTTCCATCCATGAGGAGATCCGGCCGGAGTTTCGCTCACAGCCCCAAACGATGTGTACAGGGTTCCCAGAACACCAAACGGGCACCCGGTACACCGTGCCACGTGCCTACCGCAACACAGTCCACCCCTACGGTCAGCGCTGCGTGCGGCCCCCAGCATACTACAAACACCAGAAACTACTTTGCAACTCCTGGACAGAGGACACGGGTGATCAAGAAGCCGAGAGGGTCCATTGGTTTCGGGCCCAATGCGTGGTAGTAACTGTTTCATGGATCACAAACACAGAACTCAGTTCCTGAGGACGGCTACAATGAGACAACCCACCATGTACTCCTACATGGCCTCTCACCGCTACCTTTACCAAATCGTGTTCACACACTTAGCTCACACACAAAAGGACATGTTCATCACCATTCCAATTCATTCCCGATGAATCAGACCCGACTCAACTCTAAGCAGTAGCAGGCATGACAAACAAGCATGAATGAGTAGGCACAACATGGGCTCAAACAACTCCTACTCATGCTAGTGGGTTTCATCTATTTACTGTGGAATGACAGGTCATGCAGAGGATAAAGGGGTTCAGCTACCGCAGCATGTAACAGTTGAATCGTTGTTGTCCTAATGCAGTAAAAGAGAGCAGGAGCGAGAGAGTGGGATTGTATCGGAATGAACAAGGTGGTTTTGCTTGCCTGGCACTTCTGAAGATAACATTGAGTCTTCATCAGTGTCAATGATCTCATCGTCGGAACATACGTCTATCAAGGGGGAACAACCACCGGTAACTGAGGAGGAAACACAATCAATGCAATGCACAAAATGATGCATGATCATGACATGGCAATATGTTGTGGTTGAGCTAATGCAACTAGCAACATGTTAAATGGAGTGGGTTTGAACCTTAGGTTCAAATTCAAACTCCATATGTGAGAGTTTAAATGCCATTTATGCAAATTGCCTTAAACCGCAACTTTAAGTTGTTCAATCATGCATGAAAATGGTACAGATGGATTCCTTGAATTTTTCTGATAATTTTTCATATATAAATTATTTCCATTGGAGTTATAGATTAATTTCTATGATTTTTCAAAGTTTTGGATATTTTTTCTGAAATAAATAAATCATTTAAGATTTATTTAAATTCCAGAAAAGATTACTGCGTCAGCCTGACATCAGCATGAAGTCAGCAGGTCAACTGGGCACGGTCCAGGTCAAACCTGACCAGTGGGGTCCACTGGTCAGTGACACACGGCTGGCATGAGTCACTGACGTGTGGGGCCGGTCAAAGGCCACGTCAGCAAGGTCAAACCCGGGTCAACTCGTCGGAGTTGACCGCGGCTCGTCGCCGGTGACGCCAGAGACGGCGGAGGGCGTCGGGATTCACCCTCAGGCGACCAAAAGAGCGGCGGAGGGGCTCTACGAGACGCCCAGGCTCGCGCGCATCCAAAGGAGGCCGCGGGAGTCGCCGGGGTGCAGTGTAGCGGTGGAGGCGACAGGCGGAGCGGCGGCCGGAGTTCGGGCGAGGTTGGAAATGGTGCTGTGGGGCACGGCGGAGCGAACTGGTGGGTGCTACGGCCTCCTGGTGATGTGCTGAGCACAGTGACGCGCTTGTTTTCGAGCTTATGCGTTTGTGGCCACGGCGGCGACATGGCCGGCGGAGCCGAGCTCTCGGCCGTGATGGCCAACGGGGTTAGGGGGCAGCTCGAGCGACATGCCTAGGGGGAGAAGGAAGAGGAGCTCACAGCGGTCACGTCGAGATGGTCAACGAGCTCGGGGAAGCAACGACGGCGACGAATCGACGATGGCGATCCGGCGGCCGTGCACGGAGAAGACGAGTCGATGGCGGGGCAGCAGGGCGTCCGGCGGTGCGTGGCTCGTCGGGGACGAAGAGGAGGTCGTGGCGGAGCTACTGGGCACGTCGGTGTGGCGTGGGGTGGCCGGTGGCCGCGGTGGTGCTCGTCGGCGTTCTCGGATGCATACGGGGAAGAACGAGGGGGAGAGACAGAGGAGGGGACGAGGCCGGGGGGAGAGTGAGAGGGGGTTCCAGGGGGTGCGTGGCGTCGTCGGAGACGTCCAGAGCGTCGAGGACGCAGGCAAGCAGGGTGGAGGTGGCCGCACGGTGGCGCGCGCGCGTCGGCCACGCGCGGTGTTCGACTGGCGCGGGGAGGAAGGCGACAAAGGGTAAAACGGTGGTGGGCTGGGCCACTTCTGCCCGGTAAGGCCCAGGTGAGATCCTCTCCTCTCTGTCTTTTTAATTGTTTTGTTTTTCTGTTTCTTCTGCAACTTTAGGGATTTTATTAAAATACTAAAACTAACCCATAAATCATGAAACTGCTCAAGGCTACTGTTTGGAATATTTCCAACAGTAAAGATTTTAGTTCATGATTATTTGAGCATTTAAAATATTTTATAGCATTTTAAATTCCCAAATGAAAATAACTAATGATTTAATCCAGTGACCAAATATGTCATAGAAAAATGTGCAACACCTCTGGTTATGTTTTTACCATTTTCCAGAAATGATGAACATTTTTAAAAGCCATTTGGATTAACTGGAAATATTTTGGTTGAACCTAGTGAATTCCTTTTAATGCCAGGGTTTAGGCAATCCCCATTTCCAATTAATTTGAATTTAACATGATGCATGGATGCTCACAGATGCAACTAACCACTAGCAATTCTAGGGCTATGACACCCACTTGGCGACTCGTCCTGTGGCCTCCCTATTCTGGATGATGTCTCCCAAGGGAGCAGAACTTACCACAGTGATGGGATGGCCTTGGAAGTACTGCTTCAGCTTCCGGCTTGCCATGAACACTCCGTAAACAAGTTTCTGCCAATGTGGATACCTTTGTTTAGACACAATGAGCACCTCACTGATGTAGTAAACCGGCCGTTGAACCAGATGCTCCTTGTCAGCCTCCTTGCGCTCCACCACGACGGCAACACTGACGGCTCGTGAGTTAGCAGCCACATATAACAGCAATGGCTCTCTATCAATGGGAGCCGCAAGGACCGTCGTCTTAGACAACTGTCTCTTTAAATCTTCAAAAGCAGTGTTAGCAGCATCACTCCAGACAAAAGTGTCCGTCTTCTTCATCATCTGATACAGCGGTAGGGCCTTTTCACCTAACCGGCTTATGAACCGGCTTAAAGCAGCAACATGACCTGCTAGTCGCTGAACATCATTGATACACGCCAGTTTAGCCAAAGAGGTAATTGCCTTGATCTTCTCTGGGTTAGCTACAATGCCTCTGTTTGAGACCAGAAAACCCAAAAGCTTGCCTGCAGGTACACCAAATACACACTTGGCTGGGTTAAGCATCATTTTATAAACCCGGAGATTATCAAAGGTCTCTTTCAAATCAGATATCAAGGTTTCCTTCTCTCTGGATTTCACCATGATGTCATCCACATAAGCATGAACATTACGCCCAATTTGATCGTGGAGACAGTTCTGTACACATCGCTGATAAGTCGCCTGGGCACTCTTGAGCCCAAATGGCATATATACATAGCAGAAGGCTCCAAACGGAGTGATGAAAGCCGTCTTCTCCTGGTCCTTAACTGCCATCTTGATCTGATGATAACCAGAGTAAGCATCCAAAAAGCTCAAACGCTCGCAACCCGCCGTAGCATCAATGATTTGATCAATACGGGGGAGAGCAATGGGATCAGCCGGACAAGCCTTATTTAAGTCCGTGTAATCCACACACATCCGCCAAGTGCCGTTCTTCTTGAGTACGAGCACCGGGTTAGCCAACCACTCCGGGTGAAAAACTTCAACAATGAACCCGGCCGCTAAGAACCGGGCGACCTCCTCTCCAATAGCTTTCCGTCTCTCTTTGTTGAACCGTCGAAGAAACTGCCTGACCGGCTTATACTTAGGATCAATATTGAGAGTGTGCTCAACGAGTTCTCTCGGTACACCCGGCATGTCAGAAGGCTTCCATGCAAAGATGTCCCGGTTCTCATGGATGAACTCGATGAGCGCGCTTTCCTATTAAGGGTCCAAATTGGCACTGATACTGAACTGCTTAGATGAATCAACCGGAGTAAAATCAACGAGCTTGGTTTCAGCAGTCGACTTAAACTTCATTGCCGGGTCATGCTCTGTGGTTGGCTTCTTCAGGGAGGTTATATCCACCGGGTCAACATTGTCTTGATAAAATTTCAGCTCCTCTGCTGCACAAACAGACTCAGCATAAACCGCGTCGCCCTCCTCACATTCTAGGGCTACCTTTGGACTTCCATGCACGGTAATGGTGCCCTTGTAACCCGGCATCTTAAGTTGTAGATAAACATAACACGGTCGTGCCATGAACTTGGCATAAGCCGGCCGCCCAAAAAGAGCATGATATGGACTCTTGATTTTGACCACCTCAAAAGTTAATTTCTCAGCCCTAGAATCATACTCATCTCCAAAGGCCACTTCCAGTTCAATCTTGCCGAGTGGGTAAGCCGAGTTACCAAGCACCACTCCATGGTAAACAGTGTTGAACGTCTTCAAATTCTTATCAGTCAACCCCATGCGTCGAAAGGTCTCATAATAAAGGATATTGATGCTGCTACCTCCGTCCATGAGTACCTTAGTGAATTTATATCCACCAACCTGAGGCGCTACCACCAGGGCTAACTGACCCGGATTATCAACCCGGAGGGGGTGATCTTCCCTGCTCCATACAATGGGCTGTTCTGACCACCTCAAATAACGGGGAACCGCCGGCTCAACAGAATTCACGGCCCTCTTATGAACCTTCTGGTCACGTTTGCATAAGCTAGTGGTGAACACATGATACTGCCCACTATTCAGCTGCTTCGGATGGCTTTGATAATCTGACTGCTGCTGCTGTTGTCCCCCTTGACCAGACTGCTGTTGATTATAGCCGCCTTGACTTCCCTGAAAACCGGAACTTGAACCGCCGCCCGGGCCATGAAAGCCGTCGGCGCCTGAGCCGCCGCCCGACCCATGATTGCCGTCAAATGTGTTGGAATTCTTGAAAGCCTTCATGATCGCACAATCTTTCCATAAGTGGGTGGCGGGTCATTCTTGGGTGTCATGCCTCGGGCAAGGCTCAATGAGTAGCTACTCAAGAGATGGGCCCGACCTGCCAGATCGAGGAGGTGGCTTTCCCTTACGTCTCTGATTGTTACCCTGTGCATTGGCATTGGCCACAAACTCCGGGTTGCCTTCCGCCTTACGCTTACTGCCTCCTTGATTCATCGGGTTATGCTACTGACCCTTTCCATTGCAGTTCTTCCTTCCCTTCCCTGTCTTTTCCTCATCAGACGTGGGATCCTTGGTACTATCAGAGTCTATTTGACTAAAGCTGCCATTAGCGTACCCATATCATTGCAATCATGCTTAAGGCGCCCCAGTTTCTGTCTCAGCGGCTCAAAACGGCAATTCTTCTCCAACATGAGGACTACAGAGCCAGCATCCATCTTGTCAGACGAATGTATTATCTCCTTGACCCGGCGCACCCAATGAGTTGTGGATTCACCCTCCTCCTGCTTACAATTTGTCAAGTCCACAATCGACATAGACTGCTTGCAAGTGTCTTTGAAGTTTTGGATGAATCGGGCCTTTAGCTCTGCCCATGAACTAACGGAATTGGGTGGAAAGCCCTTTAACCAAGACCGGCCGTTCCATCCAACATCATGGTGAAGTACTTAGCCATTGTCGTGTCGCTGACCTCCAATAGCTCCATGGCCATCTCATAACTTTCGACCCACGCTCCGGGCTGCAAGTCGGCTTTGTAATTCGGCACCTTTCGAGGTCCCTTGAAGTCCTTGGGTAAACGCACATTACATAAAGCCGGCACCAAACAAGGACGCCGCCGGTTCTGGTAGCAACTCCCGCCTCAACGGAAGTCGTCAGATAATCTGGAAGGTCCTGGTGAGCCGTCTGTTGAGCCGCTAGCTGAGCCGCCCGTTCGTCCTCCTGACGTATTCGGTCCTACACCGGGTTATAACCACCGGGCTGGTTACGGCGCTGGGCGTTGCTTCACAAAGCTTCTGACTCCATGTGCCTGTTGTAACTCGGACTTTGATTTGGATGAGTCGGGGCTAGCCAAGGCGGAGGAGTTGAATGAATCCTGTCCCGGCTGTAAGAATAAGTCTCTTGCTGAGCCAGGGCCGTATGGACAAGGTCTCTGATCCTTCGGGTCTCCACTGTTGTTGGGTCGTTGCCATCCACTGGGAGAGTCGCCAGGCGCGCCGACGCTGCGATCAGGTTCTCCATGGGGTTGGAGAAGTGACCCGGCGGTATAGGTACATAACGAGGCGGTGCCATATTCCCATGAGGAGATGCCATCTCCCGAGGCTGAGCCGGTCCTCCTGTTCCGGTTGTCATAAACTGGTTTGCACCTGGTGGGTTACTTGGGCCGGCTCCGGGTGTAGCGAAAAGATTCCATGGATCGTAAAATGGAGGCAAACGGGATTGAGTTTTCTGATGTCTCCTCCTCATCACCTCGTTAGATGCATTCAGGCTCATCGTGAGCTGGAAAGCCTCTGACTGTAGTTGTTGTGCCCGTGCATCCAAAGCCGCCCGTTCTGTGGCTAACCTGGTGTCCTCAGCTGCCAAGGCCTCCTTGGCCCGAGCTATCTCCTCACGCACCTGTGCCACCTCTGCGTTATGCTCATCTTGATTCGCAGGGATGATCATGGCGGTTAACAGGGCCGTCAATTTATCCATGAGATCCAACAGCACCTGAGCCGGCGGGCGCACAGGGCCTCCTGCCCCGGCCGCTCCTGACCCGGACATTATTGCTGCTGCAGCCGTTGAGTTTTGACCGGGTTGGGTACCAGCCATGAAGACTCCTGCCCAACTTGGCGACTCATAGGGGTCCGGAATACTGCTATTATCAGAACAGCCCCCAAGCCCGCTGTCTTGTAATGGATACAATGAATCTGTTGAACCGGCGGACGAATCACCGTCGGAGAGGACGACCGTCTCACCACCCTCTTCAGATCCTAGAAAGTTCCCCTCCGTGGATGCAACCCACGAAGGCACGCTTCACGATGGGTTGAGCTCGGGTGGGTCTTGCGCGCTGAGCCGTCTCAACGAGGTTGGTGCAGTGGTCCGGTTCAGGGCCTGGCTCCCCGATCCGGCCGATGAAGACGCGGATTCCGCCAAAGGGGACCCCGTACCCGTACTCAATTGAGCCGGCATCGGGGCCCCAGCCTTCGTTGTCGATGTAGATCTTGCCGTGATGACTCTTGGTCATCCGGCCCACTGCGTTTCCCTTGAGCCCTTCGAAGCTGCCCTTCAAGAAATCAAATCCACCGTGCGCTGGCCCCACGGTGGGCGCCAACTGTCGTGGAATTGTCACAGCAGATGTCCTCTTACAAGGACTTCGTCGTGGAGCCATCGCAACTAGGAAGCTTAAAGGGGTTAATCTGGACAAAGGACATGAGAGAGTTATACTAGTTTAGCCCCTTATGGTGAAGGAAGGCCTACGTTTAGTTGGGTTGGTATTGATGAGGTTTCGATGACCAGGGAGCGAGATACGCTATGCCCGGCTCTCGATGAGTTGTTTCTTGCCCTAAGCCACCAGCGGGTCGTCCCCTTATATACACGGGTTGACGCCCTACGGTCTACAAAGTCCCAGCCGGCTCATAAACAGTGTCCGGCTCGGTGACTAGTTAAGTCTACCTTACGATACAAGTCATGCCATTATGGCGGTTTACTACCATGGGCCTTAAGTCGCCTGTGGGCTTTGGACCCTTTATTGAATCGCCATCTTCATGCTTGGTCTTGGGCTTCTTCTGATGAATCCTCTTTGCGTAACCCGGCCCCTCATGGGCGGCTTACATAAATAATTATATCCCCAACACCCTCTCTTTCATATGTCCGAAAAAGGCCAAATGTCGGGAAACCCCCTCCAAGTGTTTTCCCTCTCCGTCTGCAACATGTAGTACCGCGTTAGAACACCCCTAGCACTGCTTACGGTCATTTCATGCTTTTTGTTGCTTTGTATGTATGTTATTTATTATTTCTTCCCCCTCCTTCCTCTCCGATAAACCCCGAGACCGTTGATGCTTCGGTGTTCGACTACGCCTATGCTTCCAAAGATTCCTTTCGTCTGCAGAGCAACCAGGCAAGAAAACCCCAATTGATCATTTTGATATCGCCCATTCTCTTCTCTCTTATGCTTGCATCAGAATTGCTACTACTTTTGTATGATCCTATTCTCATGCACAGCCTGATTTTGTAACCTGCAATTGTTACCTTACATGTTTATCCTAAACTGCTTAGTATAGGTTGGTTAGTGATCCACCAGTGACCCCCTCACCTTGTCCCAATTGCCCCCGCTTGATGACTGTCGGCGTTCTGGGAACGGGGGTCCCCAGACTTGCCTGCCTGCGGCCTGTGGCGTGGCTCAAAAGGGGGCCCAACACGACCCATCTTCTTCAACACAGACCCAAGACCCTCGCGAGGGGCCAAGCCTCGCGGGGCGGACGACACGTAGCTTCCTCAGGCACGGCCTCATCAGGCTGGCTCGCGAGGAGGCGAAGAGATCAAGGCGGGGTACCTCACGAGGTGCCCATGATGCAAGCCATGACGACCAAGGGCGCCAGGCGGGCGCCAGCCCGCGCAGAGTCCTCCTTTGCTCTTTGGTGCAAACGGGGCAAGCGCAGGCGAAAGCATCAAGCAAAGGCACCCGTTTCGGTGCAACGAGACCAAGACCAGTCCAACAGAAGGAAGGAAGTTATTGTGGAGCCCAAGCCAGCGTCACCACCAGAGCCTTTGGCAGGCGAGGACCAACTTTAGTCCGGATAAGTGTACCAGATGTTCCCCTTCAAAATGGCCAATTGTTGGCGCCCTTCCCGCTCAATATTTTGGGAAGAGGCCCAGTGCCTTTGCCTATAAATAGGACTAGCCACCCCCAGGGTAGAGGCATCGAGAAATCTAATCAGCTAGGATCTAGAGAGAGAGAGAGAGAGAGAGAGAGAGAGAGAGAGAGAAGCGCGACTGAACTCCTGTAACATCCATCTTAAGGGGGGTAGGTTTGTAACATCCCAAATTTTCAATTTGGAATGTTATACATTAGATCATCATGCATATCATAATTTTTTCTTGCATTTTGTCGATCCTAGAAATTTCACGCAACTCAAGGACATTCGGAGAGAGAGTTGGAGATTTCGTTATTTTCATATTTGAGTTTTCTCAAAGTTTGAAACAAAGGGGATCATTGGTTTTGTCGGAGTTTGTTTGCCTTTTATTTGGATAGGGAAAAATGCGCGTTTTCAAAAATTGCATTTTGGCCCGGAGAAAAGTTCATTTTGTTTGACTCATTTTTAAGAGTCGGGGAAATTTTACTTCATTAGTTTTGGAGTCCGGTAGATTTTCTTTTTCTGTGTTTTTCCGCGCGCGAAACCGATTTAAAAAAAATCCCGCGCACGCCCTGGCCAAAGGCCCAGCCGGCCGGCCAGGAGGCCAAGCCCCGCGCGCCGCGTGCCAGGCGCAGGAGGCCGCCGCCGCCGCTTCTTTTTGGAAGTCCCAGTAGGACTTTTGTCCTACTTCCGTTTATTCCGTTTTTGTTTCTAGATCTTTCCTACTCCTATTCTTATTCCTTGATCCCTCCTCCAAGTAAACCCCCCCTCCCCAATATAAATACCCCCACACACCCCTCTAAATCATCAAACCCCAAGCCCCCAAGCCTCCACCGCGCCTCACACTCGCGCCCCTCACCCGCCGCCGCCGCACCTTGCCACCGCCGCCGCCGCCGCCCTACACCGCCGCCGCCGCACCTTGCCGCCACCGCCCCCCGCCGCCGTTCGCCGGAACCTCGCCGAGGTAGCCGCGCCGCGTCTCTTTCTCTTTCATCGTATCGTTTTCTTCTAATCGTTCCGCTTCTTTTCTTTTCTTCCGATTCATTTTCTAGATCGGTTTTTCATTCGGTTTTCTTTTCCGAAACCCTAGATTGGAATCGTTTTCTTCTCCGATTTAGTTGCCTCGAGACCGTTCGCCGGACCGTTTGTTCTAACGAACGTGATCACCGGATTCTTCTAGGTTAACGAACGTCCGTTTGTTCAACCGTTCTTATTTTCTTCTCGTCGGATTTATTCCGCGATCACGATCTCAGATCCGATCTTCGTTCTAGTTTATCTTATCGCTCGTTTATCGGAATCAGGTGATTCAAGCGCCTGGAGTTTCGTTTCGAAACCGCCGTTCTGAATAATCAACATAAACAAAGTTTTTCTATGGTAAAATTTGACCTAGTTCCACTTTGCTAGTACTGAGTTGCTTTCTTCGGCCTTTAGTTTTCCGTTGCTTTGTTCGATTCGTTTCTCTTTGCAACCGGAGTTCTTAAGTTGAACTTTCTGGTTAGTTCTTTTATTCAAGTTTTACCTGTGCATTAGATGAGTACTTATTGTATGCTTGTTGTTTGTCTGTGATAGATCACCCGGAGTGCGCCGCCTGTTATTTCGAAGGTCTAGGTTTCGCGGATCCTCAGCAAGGCAAGTAACACTTTGATCATACCTTTTCTACTACCCAGTTTTACTGCATTAGATAAATCCTCAACCACTGCATGATTAGGATCTAATTAAATTGTGGGATGGGAAGTAGATGAGGTAGTACCTATTTCCTGTTTGCTTATGAAACCTTTGGGAGTTACTTCTGCGTTTGCTTATTTTGCCATGCTATGCTAGTAGACGTGGATTGGGTGAGTGATATCCATGACGGATGTGAGTATTGTAAATTAGTGGTTTATCTAAGGTGGCAACTTGAATACACATCTGGGTGGATTGAGGCACCTGGTTTCTATCAGGACTTGCCTGTTTCTTTTGGACCGCCACCCAGGCTCAAAGGGATCATAAGATCATTCATGCTAGTAACTTCCGTGTGCAGCCACAAGCCATTATGGGCTCTGGCATAGTTGATTAAGTCGTGCGAACTCTTACAGGGTAGACTAGCAGATGTAGGGGAAAGTAGGTGTACCGGTCTATCCAAACGTAAGGTGCTAGCGCTTCTGAAAGACTATGTCTCGGTCATCCGTTTCTCTAACACCATGTAGTGCGAGAAAACCAAACGGAGGCGATCGAGTCTTATGGGGAAAAGTGCGCAAACCTCTGCAGAGTGTACAAACTAATCATGATTAGCCGTGTCCCCGGTTATGGACATTTTGAGTATCTAGTTCTTGAATATCATGGGAATCTCATCATGTTACTTTAATTAATATTGTTGGGTTTATAATTGTTCACTTAATTGGGATCGGAATGCTGTCAACCATTCTGGATGTTTCAACCACCATGATAGTTAAATAAAATCTATTCCTTTGCAGTAGGGAAAAACTGGCTTTATGCAAAATTGTAACCATAGAGCTTTTCCACCAGCCATATATGCATGTAGTATAGGCTTATCATTCATTATTCTCTATGTGTTAGATTGCCAGCATATTCCATGTGCTGACCCGTTTTCGGGCTGCAACTTTCATGTTGCATACTTTTCAGACAACGAGTAAGGTGCTTTTAGGTCATGGTTCTATACTCAGTGATGCCGTTGGAGTTGATGGACTCACTTATCTTCCAAGTCTTCCGCTGTTATCGTTATTAGATGGCCTTAAGCCATATTTATTGTAATAAGTTCTCTTTGAGACACCGATGTAATAAGTGTGTGATTGCTACTCTGCTATAAATCCTTCGAAGTATAGTGTGGTGTCAGCATTACTGATCCAGGGATGACACCGGAGCACAGAGACTTGACCATCTGAGGTCGGGTCGCTACAGAGATGGTATCAGAGCACACGCTGACTGTAGGACACGACCACTAAGTTAAAGCCATATATCACTATTCTCCTCTCATTTTCTAACTCCTCATCTTCTCTACTCTTTTAGGATGACAGACGCGAAGATCAAGTACGCTCAACCGGATGAAGGCACACCTTTTGGATTTCACTTGAAGGAAGTCACCAAGTACCTGAATATTGGACTACCAAGCTTCACCGGGACCTTCAACACCACTCTGCCTGAAGAGGAGCGCTGGAAGATTCAAGCTCACGTTCCGGGAAGGACATTCGCGCCAATCACGAAGCCCATAGATAGTGTTTTCAGTGCACCAACCTGGAGTCTGGGAAAGAGCATGGCAGCTAATATCACCATGGGACGCATTGGAGAAGTTTATCAAGAAGACCTCAAGGACACTATCTACCAGATCTGCGGACGCCGAGATGAACAATGGGAGATAGTCAGCACCAAGAAGGATAGATCCATTGCAGCTTTCATCCAGGAGTTAAACCAGCACATTCGACGCCAAGAGAACCAGATGTGCAATGATATGATAGAGTTGAAGAATGCAAAGGCAAGGATCATCGAGCTAGAAGGAGAACTGAAGGGTACACGCAAGGACTACATGGACGAAATCGTAGCTCTAGCAAGGCACAATGTTGATCTCAAGCAGGAGATTGAAGAACTCAAGGGGAGATTAGCATTCAAGAATGAAGACAAGTACGTCACATGCCCGAGCAACTACATCATCATCGACGACACCGATTCGGATCCAAGTGAACCTGACTTTGAAGACGAAGCTGGAGCGGACATCATGGAGTCTTCCACCGATTCAAATTTCTAGATGACCACCATATATTAGTAGCATTATTCCCTCCATGTAAACATTATAGTTCGAGCACTTTTGCGATAGTTCTAGACCGTTTGTAAGCCCTTGTTTGAATTGAATGAAGTGATTTTGTGTGAATTTGTCTCATGTGCATTTGGGTAGTGTTTTCTCTTAGACCTCGTTCTATTCTTAATTCGCATCTTTTCTAAAACCCTCGGATGCCTCCGAGACGTGACAATGGATTCCCACCGGAGCTCACTCAGTTGATCCAGCAGCAGAACCAATTGATGCAGTCGTTAGTCCAGAATCAGCAGAACAATAACAACAACAACAACAACAACAACAACAACAACAACAACAACAACAACAACAACAACAACAACAACAACAACAACAACAACAACAACAACAACAACAACAACAACAACAACAACAACAACAACAACAACAACAACAACAACAACAACAACAACAACAACAACAACAACAACAACAACAACAACAACAACAACAACAACAACAACAACAACAACAACAACAACAACAACAACAACAACAACAACAACAACAACAACAACAACAACAACAACAACAACAACAACAACAACAACAACAACAACAACAACAACAACAACAACAACAACAACAACAACAACAACAACAACAACAACAACAACAACAACAACAACAACAACAACAACAACAACAACAACAACAACAACAACAAAAATAAAAACCCTCCGCCGCCGCCACCTGTTGATCACCTAGCCCGTTTCCTTAGGCTGAATCCGCCGGTGTTTTCCAGTAGCACCGAGCCAATAGTAGCAGACGACTGGCTCCGCAAGATAGGAAGAGAGTTGACCATTGCAGGATGCACAGATGTTGAGAAAGTGAAGTTTGCCGCACATCAGCTTGACGGACCCGCGGCAGCATGGTGGGAGAATTTCACAGCCACTTACCCAGTGGATACTGTCACATGGGATCAGTTTCAGCAAGCTTTCCGCACTGCCCATGTCTCAACAGGAGCTATGGCCATGAAGAAGCGTGAGTTTCGCAACTTACACCAAGGAGGAAGGACAGTTGGCCAGTACGTTGATGATTTCAGCAAGTTAGCATGTTATGCCCCAGATGACGTTGCTACGGATGCAGCTAAGCAGGAGAAGTTTCTAGAAGGTCTGAATGATGAGCTAAGCATGCAGTTGATGGTAGCAAGTTTCAACAACTACCAGGAGTTGGTAGATCGTGCCATCATGATTGAAGGGAAGCAACAGCAGATTGAGAACCGCAAGAGGAAGTATGGACAGGGGAAGTATAACTCTGGAGCCCAACAGAAGCCCCGTTTTACCCCTAAACCGGGAGTTCAGTTTCAGCATACCCATGGAGGAAGTGGTTCGCACAACCATAATGGACACAAGAATGGTAATGGGAATGGAGGAAGCAACGGCCAGAACCGTACCACCCCATCAACCCCAGCCAAGAGAGATCTGAGTCAAGTCACCTGTTTCAAGTGTTCCAAGACCAGACATTACGCCAATGAATGTCCTGAAGGCCAGAATGGCAATGGAAGCTCTGGGAAGAAGCCAAACCCTTTCAACAGGGGACAGGTGAACCACGTTAGCGTGGAGGAGGTTGAAGCTCAGCCGGATGCAGTAATCGGTAAGTTTTTGGTTAAGTCATTTACTGCACTCGTTCTTTTTGATACTGGTGCATCGCATTCATACATATCAAGGGGATTTGTGGAAAAGTATAACCTGCCCACTAAGATTCTTAAGACACCTATGCTAGTAAGCTCGCCAGGAGCAGAGTACATGGCCCGACAAGGATGTTTTCAAGTGCCATTAAGTATAGGAAGGCATGTTTTCCCAACGGATTTAATTATTCTGGAATCCCAAGGTCTGGATGTGATTCTCGGTATGGATTGTCTATCGATGTATGGGGGAAACATCGATTGCGCCAGTAAGACAATTTCGCTCACAACGCCCGAAGGAAGAAGAATCAAGTATGTATCTCGACATACGCCAAACAGGACACAAGTAAATTCTTTATCAGGAGTCGTACAGGAGGAAGTACCAGTGGTGAAGGATTTTCCTGATGTATTTCCTGAGGAATTGCCAGGCATGCCATCGGATAGAGACATTGAGTTTTTGATTGAGCTTTTGCCAGGCACCGGGCCAATATCGAAGAGACCGTACAGGATGCCCGCACAAGATTTGGTGGAAATTAAGAAGCAGATCAAGGAGTTATTGGATAAAGGTTATATTCGCCCAAGTTCTTCGCCTTGGGGATCACCCGTACTTGTAGTGGAGAAGAAGGATGGATCATTATGGATGGTTGTTGATTACCGTGGATTAAATGCAGTAACTATCAAGAACAAGTACCCACAGCCAATGATTAATGATCTGTTTGATCGTTTGCAAGGAGCTAAAGTGTTTTCCAAGATTGATTTGCGATCAGGGTACCATCAGTTGAAGATTCGAGAGCAGGACATACCCAAGACAGCTTTTACCACGAGATACGGATTGTATGAGTATACCGTTATGTCATTTGGACTGACTAACGCACCTGCCTATTTCATGAACCTGATGAACAAAGTATTTATGGAGTTTTTGGATAAGTTCGTCGTAGTGTTCATTGATGACATTTTGATTTTCTCAAAGAATGAAGAAGAGCATAAGGAACATTTGCGTTTGGTTCTGGAGAAACTAAGGGAACATCAGTTATATGCCAAATTCAGCAAATGTGAGTTTTGGTTGAAGGAAGTTGGATTTCTTGGACATGTTATATCCGGAGAGGGTATAGCAGTTGACCCCACCAAGGTTGAGACCGTAACCGAATGGGAAGTGCCAACGACAGTTGGAGAGATCCGGAGTTCCCTTGGACTCGCAGGATACTACCGGAGATTCATTGAGAATTTCTCAAAGATCGCAAAGCCTATGACTGAATTGTTGAAGAAGGATACTAAGTTCAATTGGACTGAGGAATGTGAGGCCAGTTTTCAGGAGTTGAAGAAACGATTGGTTTCCTCACTAGAGTTGATTTTGCCAGATCAGACCAAGGATTATGAGGTGTATTGCGACGCTTCACGTCGAGGACTTGGAGCAGTACTTATGCAGGAAGGAAGAGTTGTTTCGTATGCCTCACGATAGCTGAAACCTCATGAACTAAATTATGCTACGCATGATTTGGAGTTAACAGCCGTAGTGCATGCGTTGAAGACATGGAGACATTTCCTCATTGGAAATCATTGTGAAGTGTACACGGATCACAAGAGTTTGAAGTACATTTTCACGCAGAAGGAGTTGAACCTCAGGCAAAGGAGATGGTTGGAGCTCATCAAGGATTATGATATGAGATTGCATTACCATCCAGGAAAAGCTAATGTAGTAGCCGATGCATTGAGCCGTAAGAGCCATGTCAATACATTGATGACGGGAGAAATACCAAAGGAGTTAGCCGAGGATCTTCGTGAGCTATGTTTGGAAATAGTTTCGAGAGGCTATGTAGCAGCATTGGAGATTCAGTCAACATTGATGGATAAAATCAGAGAAGCTCAGAAATCTGACAAGGAGATTGCAGACATAAAGAAGAAAATGAGTGAAGGAAAAGCAAAGGGATTTCGTGAGGACGAGCACGATACCCTATGGTTTGAGGACCGTGTTTATGTGCCCAATGACCCGGAGATCAAGAAGTTGATTCTGCAAGAGGCACATGATTCACCCAGGAAATACCAAGATGTATTTGGATTTGAAGGAAACATTCTGGTGGACCGGAATGAAGAAGGATATTGCAGCATATGTAGCAGTTTGTGATGTGTGTCATAGAGTGAAGGCCGAACATCAGAAGCCAGCCGGATTGTTACAACCATTGCCGATACCCGAATGGAAGTGGGATAAGATAGGCATGGATTTTATCACAGGACTACTCAGGACAAAAGCAGGCTATGACTCGATATGGGTAGTAGTTGATCGTTTGACGAAGGTAGCACATTTCATCCCAGTTAAGACCACTTACACCAGTGCTAAGTTGGCAAAGATATACATGACCAGGATCATTTGTTTGCATGGAGTTCCGAGGAGTATTGTATCAGATAGAGGAACCCAATTTACCTCAAAGTTTTAGAATCAGTTGCACGAAACTTTGGGAACCAGACTAGAGTTCAGTACAACTTTTCACCCACAGACGGATGGACAGACTGAGAGAGTCAATCAGATTTTGGAAGATATGCTGAGAGCTTGTGCACTAGATTATGGGTCTAGTTGGGACGATAACTTGCCGTATGCGGAGTTTTCTTATAACAACAGTTACCAAACCAGTTTGAAGATGGCACCTTTTGAAGCTTTATACGGAAGGAGGTGCAGGACACCGTTGTCATGGGACGAAGTTGGAGACCGTCAGTTCTTTGGACCCGATCTGATCAAGGAGTTTGAACGGAAAGTTAAGTTGATTCGCGATAGGCTCAAGGTAGCCCAATCAAGGAAGAAGAGCTATGTAGATTCTAAGCGCAAGGAGACAATTTACGAAACTGGAGACAGAGTTTATCTTTGAGTATCCCCACTTCCAGGAGTAAAGCGCTTTGGAGTTAAGGGAAAGTTAGCACCGCGTTTCGTTGGACCGTACAAGATTTTGCAACGCATGGGAGAAGTCGCTTATAAGTTGGAATTACCAGAAGGACTATCAGGAGTTCATGATGTATTCCATGTTTCTCAGCTGAAGAAATGTCACGCCGAAATGGCGGAGGTACCGCTAAGAGATACAGTGCCGCTTGAAGCGATTCAGTTGAAGGATGACTTAACGTATGAAGAGAAGCCAGTCAAGATTCTTGAGTATGCCAGCAGAGTTACCCGCAGCAAGGTTATCAAGTTTTGCAAAGTTCAGTGGAACCACCACTCAGAGGATGAAGCCACCTGGGAGAGAGAAGAAGATTTGCTCAAGGACCACCCTCACCTATTTTCTAGCCAACCCGAATCTCGAGGACGAGATCCATCTTAAGAGGGGTAGGTTTGTAACATCCCAAATTTTCAATTTGGAATGTTATACATTAGATCATCATGCATATCATAATTTTTTCTTGCATTTTGTCGATCCTAGAAATTTCACACAACTCAAGGACCCTCGGAGAGAGAGTAGGAGATTTCGTTATTTTCATATTTGAGTTTTCTCAAATTTTGAAAAAAGGGGATCATTGGTTTTGTCGGAGTTTGTTTGCCTTTTATTTGGATAGGGAAAAATGCGCGTTTTCAAAAATTGCATTTTGGCCCGGATAAAAGTTCATTTTGTTCGACTCATTTTTAGGAGTCGGGGAAAATTTACTTCATTAGTTTTGGAGTCCGGTAGATTTTCTTTTTCTGTGTTTTTCCGCGCGCGAAACCGATTTTAAAAAAAATCCCGCGCGCGCCCTGGGCCAAAGGCCCGGCCGGCCAGGAGGCCAAGCCCCGCGCGCCAGGCGCAGGAGGCCGCCGCCGCTGCTTCTTTTTGGAAGTCCTAGTAGGACTTTTGTCCTACTTCCGTTTATTCCGTTTTTGTTCCTAGATCTTTCCTACTCCTATTCTTATTCCTTGATCCCTCCTCCAAGTAAACCCCCCCTCCCCAATATAAATACCCCCACACCCCCCCTCTAAATCATCAAACCCCAAGCCCCCAAGCCTCCACCGCGCCTCACAACATCGCCCCTCACCCGCCGCCGCCGCACCTTGCCACCGCCGCCGCCGCCGCCCTACACTGCCGCCGCCGCACCTTGCCGCCGCCGCCCCCCGCCGCCGTTCGCCGGAACCTCGCCGAGGTAGCCGCGCCGCGTCTCTTTCTCTTTCATCGGATCGTTTTCTTCTAATCGTTCCGATTCTTTTCTTCTCTTCCGATTCGTTTTCTAGATCGGTTTTTCGTTCGGTTTTCTTTTCCGAAACCCTAGATCGGATTCGTTTTCTTCTCCGATTTAGTTATACGAGACCGTTCGCCGAACCATTTGTTCTAACGAATGTGATCACCGGATTCTTCTAGGTTAACGAACGTCCGTTTGTTCAACCGTTCTTATTTTCTTCTCGTCGGATTTATTCCGCGATCGTGATCTCAGATCCGATCTTCGTTCTAGTTTATCTTCTCGCTCGTTTATCGGAATCAGGTGATTCAAGCGCCTGGAGTTTCGTTTCGAACCCGCCGTTCCGAATAATCAACTTAAACAAAGTTTTGCTATGGTAAAATTTGACCTAGTTCCACTTTGCTAGTACCGAGTTGCTTTCTTCCGCCTTTTGTTTTCCGTTGCTTTGTTCGATTCGTTTCTCTTTGCACCCGGAGTTCTTAAGTTGAACTTTATGGTTAGATATTTTATTCGAGTTTTAGCTGTGCATTAGATGAGTACTTATTGTATGCTTGTTGTTTGTCTGCGATAGATCACCCAGAGTGCGCCGCCTGTTATTTCGAAGCTCTAGGTTTCGCGGATCCTCAGCAAGGCAAGTAACACTTTGATCATACCTTTTGTACTACCCAGTTTTACTGCATTAGATAAATCCTCAACCACTGCATGATTAGGATCTAATTAAATTGTGGGATGGGAAGTAGATGAGGTAGTACCTATTTCCTGTTTGCTTATGAAACCTTTGGGAGTTACTTCTGCGTTTGCTTATTTTGCCATGCTATGCTAGTAGACGTGGATTGGGTGAGTGATATCCATGACAGATGTGAGTATTGTAAATTAATGGTTTATCTAAGGTGGCAACTTGAATACACATCTGGGTGGATTGAGGCACCTGGTTTCTATCAGGACTTGCCTGTTTCTTTTGGACCGCCACCCAGGCTCAAAGGGATCATAAGATCATTCATGCTAGTAACTTCCGTGTGCAGCCACAAGCCATTATGGGCTCTGGCATAGTTGATTAAGTTGTGCGAACTCTTACAGGGTAGACTAGCAGATGTAGGGGAAAGTAGGTGTACCGGTCTATCCAAACGTAAGGTGCTAGCGCTTTTGAAAGACTATGTCTCGGTCATCCGTTTCTCAAACACCATGTAGTGCGAGAAAACCAAACGGAGGAGATCGAGTCTTGTGGGGAAAAGTGCGCAAACCTCTGCAGAGTGTACAAACTAATCATGATTAGCCATGTCCCCGGTTATGGACATTTTGAGTATCTAGTTCTTGAATATCATGTGAATCTCATCATGTTACTTTAATTAATATTGTTGGGTTTATAATTGTTCACTTAATGGGGATCGGAATGCTGTCAACCATTCTCGATGTTTCAACCACCATGATAGTTAAATAAAATCTATTCCTTTGCAGTAGGGAAAAACTGGCTTTATGCAAAATTTTAACCATAGAGCTTTTCCACCAGCCATATATGCATGTAGTATAGGCTTATCATTCATTATTCTCTATGTGTTACATTGCCAGCATATTCCATGTGCTGACCTGTTTTCGGGCTGCAACTTTCATGTTGCTGACTTTTCAGACGACGAGTAAGGTGCTTTTAGGTCGTGGTTCTATACTCAGTGATGCCGTTGGAGTTGATGGACTCACTTATCTTCCAAGTCTTCCGCTGTTATCGTTATTAGATGGCCTTAAGCCATATTTATTGTAATAAGTTCTCTTTGAGACACCGATGTAATAAGTGTGTGATTGCTACTCTGCTATAAATCCTTCGAAGTACTGTGTGGTGTCAGTATTACTGCTCCAGGGATGACACCGGAGCACAGAGACTTGACCATCTGAGGTCGGGTCGCTACAACTCCTCCTTGCAGTTCATCGCCCCGGCCAAGAACAAACCCTCGCGAGGCTGTTCTTCCTTGTATTGTTCATCATCAGCCCAAGAGGCAATCCACCACACCACCACACTGGAGTAGGGTATTACACCACATCGGTGGCCCAAACTAGTATAAACCCTGTGTCTCTTGTGTTGTTCTTCTCGTAGCTTAGATCCTTGCGAGGC
Organism: Aegilops umbellulata; assembly: GCA_032464435.1. Classification (NCBI taxonomy): domain Eukaryota; kingdom Viridiplantae; phylum Streptophyta; class Magnoliopsida; order Poales; family Poaceae; genus Aegilops; species Aegilops umbellulata. Next base: position 332,182,752 of record CP136055.1, read on the forward strand.
GGAGGGGTACAAGTAGGTAGGAAGCGTAATCTCCGCGCGCACCCCAGAGTTCGAACCTCGAGGGTCTGCCGGAACCCGAAATCCGACATTTGGCGCGCCAGGTAGGGGTGCGCCGGAATCCACCTTCCACCGCTTTGTGCCCCGTCACGTCGTCATCACCATGTCCGGCGACCAGGCGGGCAACCTAGATCCATGGCGGCATTGCCCGCCCACACAGAGCCGCTCCCCTCGGGCGACACCGTGCCCCAGGTAGCTCGCGGTCCGCAAGGCGCTGCGGGCCGCGGGCGATGTGGACAGGCTTCGACGGCTCTCACACCGCGGCAGGCGCGGTCGGCAGCATGGGCCTCCAATCACGCCGCGACCACGACACCGTACACTCGCCGGGAGCAGGCGAACTCGAGGGCCGCGCTCACGGTGGCCCGGGAGCTGCTGCAGTGCAGGCTGCTGGAGGGCGGCCATGACGTGTTGCTGGAGCGGGTGGCAGAGCTCCTGGGCTTTGCCGCCTCAGGTGCTCACCCCTTCTGCATCCAGCTCCCACCTCAAGCCCAGGGCGGCCCGCGCGGGGGCTCCGCGCGCGCCCGCAGACTCCAAGGCCATTCCAACGCCAGCGAGGTTGTCAGCACCGGACCGGCGACGGTGCTGCCCCCGCTCCTGGTACACGAAGAAGAAGGACTTGACGTGGCCCACGGCCCCAGCGGGCAGCCGCGCTACCACCCCACGTGAAGGAAATATGCCCTAGAGGCAATAATAAAGTTATTATTTATTTCCTCATATATCATGATAAATGTTTATTATTCATGCTAGAATTGTATTAGCCGGAAACATAATACATGTGTGAATATATAAACAAACAGAGTGTCACTAGTATGCCTCTACTTGACTAGCTCGTTAATCAAAGATGGTTATGTTTCCTAACCATGAACAAAGAGTTGTTATTTGATTAACGAGGTCACATCATTAGTTGAATGATCTGATTGACATGACCCATTCCATTAGCTTAGCACCCGATCGTTTAGTATGTTGCTATTGCTTTCTTCATGACTTATACATGTTCCTATGACTATGAGATTATGCAACTCCCGTTTACCGGAGGAACACTTTGTGTGCTACCAAACGTCACAACGTAACTGGGTGATTATAAAGGTGCTCTACAGGTGTCTCCAAAGGTACTTGTTGGGTTGGCGTATTTCGAGATTAGGATTTGTCACTCCGATAGTCGGAGAGGTATCTCTAGGCCCTCTCGGTAATGCACATCACATAAGCCTTGCAAGCATTGCAACTAATATGTTAGTTGTGAGATGATGTATTACGGAACGAGTAAACAGACTTGCCGACAACGAGATTGAACTAGGTATTGGATACCGACGATCGAATCTCGGGCAAGTAACATACCGATGACAAAGGGAACAACGTATATTGTTATGCGGTCTGACCGATAAAGATCTTCGTAGAATATGTAGCAGCCAATATGGGCATCCAGGTCCCGCTATTGGTTATTGACCAGAGACGTGTCTCGGTCATGTCTACATTGTTCTCGAACCGTAGGGTCTGCACGCTTAACGTTACGATGACAGTTATTATGAGTTTATACATTTTTATGTACCGAAGGTAGTTCGGAGTCCCGGATGTGATCACGGACCTGACGAGGAGTCTCGAAATGGTCGAGACATAAAGATTGATGTATGGGACGGCTATATTCGGACACCGGAATTGTTCCAAGTGGTTTCGGAGAAAACCGGAGTGCCGGAGGGGTTACCGGAACCCCCCGGGGAAGTTTTGGGCCTTAGTGGGCCCGAGGGGAGAGAGAGGGCAGCAGCCCAGGAGGTGGCGTGCCCCCCCTCATGGGGAGTGCGAGTAGGACTAGGAGGGGGGCGCGGCCCCCTTTCCCTCTCCCTCTCCCTCTCTTTCCTTCCCCCTCTCTCTTCCTAGTTGGACTAGGAAAGGGGAGTCCTACTCCCACTAGGAGGAGGACTCCCCCCTCCCTCCTTTATATACGGGGGCAGGGGGGCACCCTAGAACACACAAGTTGATCTTCGTGATCGTTCCTTAGCCGTGTGCGGTGCCCCCCTCCACCATATTCCACCTCGGTCATATCGTTGCGGTGCTTAGGCGAAGCCCTGCGTCGGTAGAACATCATCATCGTCATCACGCCGTCGTGCTGACGAAACTCATCCCCGAAGCTTTGCTGGATCGGAGCCCGGGGAGCGTCATCGAGCTGAACGTGTGCTAAGAACTCGGAGGTGCCGGAGTAACGGCGCTTGGATCGGTTGAACCGGGAAGACGTACGACTACTTCCTCTACGTTGCGTCAACGCTTCCGCTTTGGTCTATGAGGGTACGTAGACAACACTCTCCCCTCCCGTTGCTATGCATCACCATGATCTTGCATGTGCGTAGGAAAATTTTGAAATTACTACGTTCCCCAACAGTTGTATCAGAGCCTAGGTTTTATGGTTTGATGTTATATGCACGAGTAGAACACAAGTGAGTTGTGGGCGATATAAGTCATACTGCCTACCAGCATGTCATACTTTGGTTCGGCGGTATTGTTGGATGAAGCGGCCCGGACCGACATTACGTGTACGCTTACGCAAGACTGGTTCTACCGCCGTGCTTTGCACACAGGTGGCTGACGGGTGTCAGTTTCTCCAACTTTAGTTGAACCGAGTGTGGCTACGCCCGGTCCTTGCGAAGGTTAAAACGGCATCAACTTGACAAACTATCGTTGTGGTTTTGATGCGTAGGTAAGATTGGTTCTTGCTTAAGCCCGTACTAGCCACGTAAAACTTGCAACAAACAAAGTAGAGGACGTATAACTTGTTTTTGCAGGGCATGTTGTGATGTGATATGGTCAAGACATGATGCTAAATTTTATTGTATGAGATGATCATGTTTTGTAACTGAGTTATCGGCAACTGGCAGGAGCCATATGGTTGTCGCTTTATTGTATGCAATGCAATCGCCCTGTAATGCTTTACTTTATCACTAAGCGGTAGCGATAGTCGTAGAAGCATAAGATTGGCGAGACGACAACGATGCTACGATGGAGACCAAGGTGCCGCGCCGGTGACGATGGTGATCATGACGGTGCTTCGGAGATGGAGATCACAAGCACAAGATGATGATGGCCATATCATATCACTTATATTGATTGCATGTGATGTTTATCTTTTTATGCATCTTATCTTGCTTTGATTGACGGTAGGATTATAAGATGATCTCTCACTAAATTATCTAGAAGTGTTCTCCCTGAGTATGCACCGTTGCCAAAGTTCGTCATGCCTAGACACCATGTGATGATTGGGTGTGATAAGCTCTACCTCCATCTACAACGGGTGCAAGCCAGTTTTGCACACGCAGAATACTCGGGTTATACTTGACGAGCCTAGCATATGCAGATATGGCCTCGGAACACGGACACCGAAAGGTCGAGTGTGAATCATATAGTAGATATGATCAACATAATGATGTTCACCATTGAAGACTAATCCATTTCACGTGATGATCGATTATGGTTTAGTTGATTTGGATCACGTGATCACTTAGAAGATTAGAGGGATGTCTATCTAAGTGGGAGTTCTTAAGTAATATGATTAATTGAACTTAAATTTATCATGAACTTAGTCCCTGATAGTATCTTGCATGTTTATGTTGATTGTAGATAGATGGCCCGTGTTGTTGTTCCGTTGAATTTTAATCCGTTCCTTGAGAAAGCAAAGTTGAAAGATGATGGTAGAAATTACACGGACTAGGTCCGTAACTTGAGGATTATCCTCATTGCTGCACAGAAGAGTTACGTCCTGGAAGCACCGCTGGGTGCCAGGCCTGCTGCTGATGCAACTGGCGACGTTAAGAACTTCTGACAGAGCAAAGCTGATGACTACTCGATAGTTCAATTTGCCATGCTTTACGGCTTAGAACCGGGACTTCAACGAACTTTTGAACGTCATGGGGCATATGAGATGTTCCAGGAGTTGAAGTTAATATTCCAACAAAATGCCCGGATTGAGAGATATGAAGTCTCCAATAAGTTCTATAGCTGCAAGATGGAGGAGAATAGTTCTATCAGTGAGCATATACTCAAAATGTCTGGGTATTGTAATCACTTGATTCAACTGGGAGTTAATCTTCCGGATGATTGTGTCATTGACAGAATTCTCCAATCACTTCCACCAAGCTACAAAGGCTTCATGATGAACTATAATATGCAAGGGATGAATAAGACGATTCCCGAGCTCTTCGCAATGCTAAAGGCTGCGGAGGTAGAAATCAAGAAGGAGCATCAAGTGTTGATGGTCAACAAGACCACTAGTTTCAAGAAAAAGGGCAAAGGGAAAAAGAAGGGGAACTTCAAGAAGAACAGCAAGCAAGTTGCTGCTCAAGAGAAGAAACCCAAGTCTGGACCTAAGCCTGAAACTGAGTGCTTCTACTACAAGCAGACTGGTCACTGGAAACGGAACTGCCCCAAGTATTTGGCGGATAAGAAGGATGGCAAGGTGAAGAAAGGTATATGTGATATACATGTTATTGATGTGTACCTTACTAGAGCTCGCAGTAGCACCTGGGTATTTGATACTGGTTCTGTTGCTAATATTTGCAACTCGAAACAGGGACTACGGATTAAGCGAACACTGGCAAAGGATGAGGTGACGATGCGCGTGGGAAATGGTTCCAAAGTCGATGTGATCGCCGTCGGCACGCTACCTCTACATCTATCTTCGGGATTAGTATTAGAACTAAATAATTGTTATTTGGTGCCAGCGTTGAGCATGAACATTATATCTGGATCTTGTTTGATGCGAGACGGTTATTCATTTAAATCAGAGAATAATGGTTGTTATATTTATATGAGTAATATCTTTTATGGTCATGCACCCTTGAAGAGTGGTCTATTTTTGATGAATCTCGATAGTAGTGATACACATATTCATAATGTTGAAGCCAAAAGATGCAGAGTTGATAATGATAGTGCAACTTATTTGTGGCACTGCCGTTTAGGTCATATCGGTGTAAAGCGCATGAAGAAACTCCATACTGATGGACTTTTGGAACCACTTGATTATGAATCACTTGGTACTTGTGAACGCGCCTCATGGGCAAGATGACTAAAACACCGTTCTCCGGTACTATGGAGAGAGCAACAGATTTGTTGGAAATCATACATACAGATGTATGTGGTCCGATGAATATTGAAGCTCATGGTGGATATCGTTATTTTCTCACCTTCACAGATGATTTAAGCAGATATGGGTATATCTACTTGATGAAACACAAGTCTGAAACAATTGAAAAGTTCAAAGAATTTCAGAGTGAAGTTGAAAATCATCGTAACAAGAAAATAAAGTTTCTACGATCTGATCGTGGAGGAGAATATTTGAGTTACGAGTTTGGTCTACATTTGAAACAATGCGAAATAGTTTCGCAACTCACGCCACCCAGAACACCACAACGTAATGGTGTGTCCGAACGTCGTAATCGTACTTTACTTGATATGGTGCGATCTATGATGTCTCTTACAGATTTACCACTATCGTTTTGGGGTTATGCTTTAGAGACGGCCGCATTCACATTAAATAGAGCACCATCAAAATCCGTTGAGACGAGGCCTAATGAACTATGGTTTGGCAAGAAACCAAAGTTGTCGTTTCTTAAAGTTTGGGGATGTGATGCTTATGTGAAAAAACTTCAACCTGATAAGCTCGAACCCAAATCAAAGAAATGTGTCTTCATAGGATACCCAAAGGAAACTGTTGGGTACACCTTCTATCACAGATCCAAAGGCAAGACATTCGTTGCTAAAAATGGATCCTTTCTAGAGAAGGAGTTTCTCTCGAAAGAAGTGAGTGGGAGGAAAGTAGAACTTGATGAGGTAACTGTACCTACTCCCTTATTGGGAAATAGCACATCACAGGAACCGGTTTCTGTGACGTCTAAACCAATTAGTGAGGAAGTTAATGATGATGATCATGCAACTTCAGATCAAGTTACGACAGAACCTCGTAGATCAACCAGAGTAAGATCTGCACCAGAGTGGTAGGGCAATCCTATTCTGGAAATCATGCTACTAGATCATGGTGAACCTATGAACTATGAAGAAGCAATGGTGAGCCCAGATTCCGCAAAATGGCTTGAAGCCATGAAATCTGAGATGGGATCCATGTATGAGAACAAAGTGTGGACTTTGGTTGACTTGCCCAATGGTCGGCAAGCAATTGAGAATAAATGGATCTTCAAGAAGAAGACTGACGCTGACGGTAATGTTATTGTCTACAAAGTTTGACTTGTCGCGAAAGGTTTTTGACAAGTTCAAGGGATTGACTACGATGAGACCTTCTCACCCGTAGCGATGCTTAAGTCTGTCCGAATCATGTTAGCAATTGCCGCATTTTATGATTATGAAATTTGGCAGATGGATGTAAAAACTGCATTCGTAAATGGATTTCTGGAAGAAGAGTTGTATATGATGCAACCAGAAGGTTTTGTCGATCCAAAGGGAGCTAACAAAGTGTGCAAGCTCCAGCGATCCATTTATGGACTGGTGCAAGCCTCTCGGAGTTGGAATAAACGCTTTGATAGTGTGATCAAAGCATTTGGGTTTGTACAGACTTTTGGAGAAGCCTGTATTTACAAGAAAGTGAGTGGGAGCTCTGTAGCATTTCTGATATTATATGTGGATGACATATTACTAATCGGAAATGATATAGAATTTCTGGATAGCATAAAGGGATACTTGAATAAGAATTTTTCAACGAAAGACCTCGGTGAAGCTGCTTACATATTGGGCATCAAAATCTATAGAGATAGATCAAGACGCTTAATTGGACTTTCACAAAGCACATACCTTGACAAAGTTTTGAAAAAGTTCAAAATGGATCAAGCAAAGAAAGGATTCTTTCCTGTACTACAAGGTGTGAGATTGAGTAAGACTCAATGCCCGACCACTGCAGAAGATAGAGAGAAAATGAAAGATGTTCCCTATGCTTCAGCCATAGGCTCTATCATGTATGCAATCATGTGTACCAGACCTGATGTGTGCCTTGCTATAAGTTTAGCAGGGAGGTACCAAAGTAATCCAGGAGTGGATCACTGGACAGCGGTCAAGAACATCCTGAAGTACCTGAAAAGGACTAATGATATGTTTCTCGTATATGGAGGTGACAAAGAGCTCATCGTAAACGGTTACGTTGATGCAAGCTTTGACACTGACCCGGACGATTCTAAATCGCAAACCGGATACGTGTTTACATTAAACGGTGGATCTGTCAGCTGGTGCAGTTCTAAACAAAGCGTCGTGGCGGGATCTACATGTGAAGCGGAGTACATAGCTGCTTCGGAAGCAGCAAATGAAGGAGTCTGGATGAAGGAGTTCAAATCCGATCTAGGTGTCATACCTAGTGCATCGGGTCCAATGAAAATCTTTTGTGACAATACTGGTGCAATTGCCTTGGCAAAGGATTCCAGATTTCACAAGAGAACCAAGCACATCAAGAGACGCTTCAATTCCATCCGGGATCTAGTCCAGGTGGGAGACATAGAGATTTGCAAGATACATACGGATCTGAATGTAGCAGACCCGTTGACAAAGCCTCTTCCACGAGCAAAACATGATCAGCACCAAAACTCCATGGGTGTTAGAATCATTGCTGTGTAATCTAGATTATTGACTCTAGTGCAAGTGGGAGACTGAAGGAAATATGCCCTAGAGGCAATAATAAAGTTATTATTTATTTCCTCATATATCATGATAAATGTTTATTATTCATGCTAGAATTGTATTAGCCGGAAACATAATACATGTGTGAATATATAAACAAACAGAGTGTCACTAGTATGCCTCTACTTGACTAGCTCGTTTAACAAAGATGGTTATGTTTCCTAACCATGAACAAAGAGTTGTTATTTTATTAACGAGGTCACATCATTAGTTGAATGATCTGATTGACATGACCCATTCCATTAGCTTAGCACCCGATCATTTAGTATGTTGCTATTGCTTTCTTCATGACTTATACATGTTCCTATGACTATGAGATTATGCAACTCCCATTTACCGGAGGAACACTTTGTGTGCTACCAAACGTCACAACGTAACTGGGTGATTATAAAGGTGCTCTACAGGTGTCTCCAAAGGTACTTGTTGGGTTGGCGTATTTCGAGATTAGGATTTGTCACTCCGATAGTCGGAGAGGTATCTCTGGGCCCTCTTGGTAATGCACATCACATAAGCCTTGCAAGCATTGCAACTAATATGTTAGTTGTGAGATGATGTATTACGGAACGAGTAAAGAGACTTGCCGACAACGAGATTGAACTAGGTATTGGATACCGACGATCGAATCTCGGGCAAGTAACATACCGATGACAAAGGGAACAACGTATATTGTTATGCGGTCTGACCGATAAAGATCTTCGTAGAATATGTAGGAGCCAATATGGGCATCCAGGTCCCGCTATTGGTTATTGACCAGAGACGTGTCTCGTTCATGTCTACATTATTCTCGAACCGTAAGGTCCGCACGCTTAACGTTATGATGACAGTTATTATGAGTTTATACATTTTGATGTACCGAAGGTAGTTCGGAGTCCCGGATGTGATCACAGACATGACGAGGAGTCTCGAAATGGTCGAGACATAAATATTGATATATTGGACGGCTATATTCGGACACCGGAATTGTTCCAAGTTGTTTCGGAGAAAACCGGAGTGCCGGAGGGGTTACCGGAACCCCCCGGGGAAGTTTCCGGCCTTAGTGGGCCTGAGGGGAGAGAGAGGGCAGCAGCCCAGGAGGTGGCGCCCCCCCCTCATGGGGAGTCCGAATAGGACTAGGAGGGGGGCGCAGCCCCCCTTTCCCTCTCCCTCTCCCTCTCCCTCTCTTTCTTTCCCCCTCTCTCTTCCTAGTTGGACTAGGAAAGGGGATTCCTACTCCCACTAGGAGGAGGACTCCCCCCTCCCTTTGGCGCACCCTATAGGGCCGGCCGGCCTCCCCCCTCCCTCCTTTATATACGGGGGCAGGGGGCACCCTAGAACACACAAGTTGATCTTCGTGATCGTTCCTTAGCCGTGTGCGCTGCCCCCCTCCACCATATTCCACCTCGGTCATATCGTTGCGGTGCTTAGGCGAAGCCCTGCGTCGGTAGAACATCATCATCGTCATCACGCCGTCGTGCTGACGAAACTCATCCCTGAAGCTTTGCTGGATCGGAGCCCGGGGAGCGTCATCGAGTTGAACGTGTGCTAAGAACTCGGAGGTGCCGGAGTAACGGCGCTTGGATCGGTTGAACCGAGAAGATGTACGACTACTTCCTCTACGTTGCGTCAATGCTTCCGCTTCGGTCTACGAGGGTACGTAGACAACACTCTCCCCTCTCGTTGCTATGCATCACCATGATCTTGTGTGTGCGTAGGAAAATTTTGAAATTACTACGTTCCCCAACACCACGGTGGGCGTGTCAAGCAGAGCTGCATGGCACGCGGGTCATTACGACGTGGCCTTCGGAATGACGGCGCCAGAAGAATACGTGCCCCACATGGTGGACCAAGGGCACCCTCACGAGGGCGAACAAGGCTCGCTCCTCAGCCCAAGCTGGGGGGACGAGGCGCCAGAAGCTGAGCTCTTCCAGGAGCCCCGAGACGGTCCCACTGGCCATGCTGGAGGCAACGAATATCAGGTACCGGTAATTCCTCAGGAGCAGGCATACGCTAATCATGGATCGCAGGAGGTGCAGGTCGCCACAGCGAACAGCTGCCCCGCTCCCGCGGTCTCCTACCCCTCGGGAGGAGGGCGCAGGGGGCTGCAGGAGAGGGGCAGAGATCCGACATCACCACCGCTGCGTTCGGAGCAAGGCGTTCTCAGGAGGTAGGCCCTCCGTTGGGGAGGTGCCTCAGGGCCTGCCCCTGGCGGAGGACCCGTGGTCATCAGGGGAACCGCTGGCGACCGCTCTACCCCATCGGCGGTGTCCTGGTTTCCGGTCGTCGTTGATTGCACTAGAGTGTGGCGCAAGGCGGGGCCCTCGTCTGGCGATATGAAGCAAGGCCGGTACCTGTGAAGAAGGCTCAGTGCCTGTGAAGCTCGCCGCCCCGTGACACTCTCACGTAATAATGAGTGGGGCTGTACATGCCCCGGAGTCTCAGGGGTGCCGGCCTCAGGCCCTGGGGCTCCCTCCCACGCCCAATGGCAGCACCTAGCTCCGCGCTGGTGAGAAGACGTCCAAGACTAGATTAGGTGCCGGACGCGGCTTTTTGTCTGCTTTCATTGCCTTTTCCTTTGATTGTCACTTTCCCCCGTTGGATTTAAGTTGAATTCGAATTTGAGATTTGCGTGTGTTCGGGGAAGGGGTGCTTAGTCTCGTTCGAGCAATTTCTCATGTTTTGATGACCACTTCGCCTCAGCTGCCTCCCCTCGTGAGCCCCTAGCGAGCCGGGTCAGGCCCAGCTTGCGCGCAGCCCAGACTGCCGCCGCCGCGTCCTCTCAGGAGGGTTTTTTACTGCAGATCCTACGGGTTTAATCGGGGAACACCCGGGACACCACAGCCTCCCACAGGCTACCTCAGGGCTCGCGCGGAACAAAGGTAAACTAGCCAACTAGCACGTCACTTAGCCAACCGCTTGGCATGGGCGCATGGGCAATGTAACATCTACTAATACGATGAATGCAAGTTTTACATGAGGGGCTCCCCCTCCCAAAATGCTCTCATAGCTATCAGGCCAAAACCTGAGTTCTATTCATGCAGGGTACAGAAACAGGAACGATGCATAATCAGTCGGATAAATCCCCCAATGCGTCCTCAGGAGCGCCTCCCGAACCGTTGCTGGCGTCGCTGGGCTCGCTGTCGCTGTCTGTGTTGCCGCCAGCAGCGTCAGGGCTGTTCACCACGCCGCCCTCGTCGGTAGCCACAATCACGCCGTTGTTTCTGAAGCGAAGGCCCTGACAAGAGCATCCACATTGTCTTCGACCCAGTGCGCCAGGTTGTCCCGGACGGCCTGGGGAACTGGGGCGATGGTAGCGTCGAAATCGAAGTGGGGATCCATGTTCCTGAGGTGGCTGAAGACGCGAGAAAAGGCGCGCCCGAGTAGGGTGCGGCTCCTCTCCTCCACCAACCTGTCGGCCCTGACCGACCGTGCCTCCAGCTGCGTCACCACCTTGGTAAAGAACTGAAGGTTGCCGACGTAGTTGACTGCGTGCGGCTCGCCGACAGCCGCCTCGCAGATGTTACCCAAGGCTGTGTTGGCTCTCTCCCGGAGCGTGGTGAGCATGAAGCCGTGCTCATGCTCCAGGATCCGCCGTTGGCGTATCTCGTCCTCATTCTGGCGCGCGACGGCTTCAGCCTCCTCCACCCGATGGCGAAGAAGGAGCAATTCGGCCTGGGAGGTGGTTGACTCCCCTTGCACCACCTCAAGGGCGGCCCGAAGAGCATCGGCCCGCTGCGTCGCTTCCTCCAGCTTGGCCCTCAAGGCAGCAGTCCTACCTTCAGCCTCGACCCGGATCAACTCCAGCTTCCACTCGAACTCGCGCTCGAGGTTCAGGCGCGCAGTCGCCACCCGACGCCTGACCTCCTCCAGGACACAGGCTTCCCGTGCAGCGACGTCATCCTCCTCCTGCGTCACAAAGCGCTCCATCGTCTCCAGACGCTCGTACTCGCGCGTATGTTCGGCGGTTTCCAGTGTCAGCGCCTCCTCATGCTTCTGGAGCCCTGCCGGGTCGCCAGAGGCCACCTTCATCGACGCAAGGGCTGCCTCGCGCAGCTCCACTTGCTCTTCCAGTGAGTGGCAACGGGCTAGGAGCTCCCGAGCCCGCTCCTCCGCCGCCTCTCGCCACCGGTCAGCTTCCCGGGCCTCCGCAGCGGCCCGAGATTGGGCCTCTCGAGAGGCCGCCAACGACGCCTTGGACGTTTCATCGTCAAGATCATGCTGATGGTGCGCAAGGGCGACGGCGCCCTCCAGCTCGCGCCTCTCTGTAGCCAGGCGCAGGCCCTCGGCCTTGAGACGCGCGTCTTCATCAGCAAGCTCCTCACCAAGCAGGTCCACCGCGTCACCCGCCATTCGAAGGAATCCTTGGCGAAGAGCGCGATGCTCCCGAGCACGCTCACGCACATCTTCACACCATCACCTGCCCCAAGCAAGCGCCGGAGGCCACGAATAGGCACACCCCCTCCGGGCAGGGGGCTGGGGACTGGCACCCTCGCGACGGTCGGGCACACCACGCTAGAGGCCCGGCCTGGATCCAGCCCGTCCCCAGATGAAGAGCGTAGGGAGCGCCTCAGCCAATCACAGTCCACGACCAGGCGAGAAGCAGACGGCAGGCTGGCTATGCCACGAGAAGGCCCGCGAAGGAAGATCGAGGGGTGCGCAGGGCCTCGATGCACCTCGGGACGGTTCGCCCCTCCGATCGCCCCCACTACAAGGGTTGTGCTGCTCGAAGCACTTGAGGACGGAGGAGGGAGCGAAGCCAAGGGCGACGGCACCTCAGCCGTCTCCGCGAGCTCGGCTGGAAGGGGCCTGTAGAACAAGGATCAGCAAGAGCAACAGAAAGATCGGGAGCTGGAAAAGGAGAAGGCTTACTCATCAGTGGCGAAGTACTTCCTACGCTTCAGCAGGCGACAAGGGTAATCGTCGCCTAGGGCCTCCCTTCTCCTCCGGAGGGCCTCAAAGTCCACGCGGAAGCGGCCCAAGAGTTGAGCGCAGGGATCAGCCTGCGACGACGACGGAGCATCAAGGCGATCCGCGTCAGGGACGCCTGCCTGATGTGCACCGACAATCGCCTCACCAGGAGGAGCAGCCGGAGCCTCATGGGCCTCAGCCGCAGGCGCTGAGGGCAGCTGCTCGCTGCTCTCAGCCTCGGCGGCACGGGCCCCAGCAGCTGCTCCCTCATGAGCATCGCCCGGCGCTGTCACCCCATCGGGAGGCCCCTCGGCCTCTGGCGCCTCATGCTTCCCTGCCCCGTCACTAAAGGAAGAGTCGCCTCGGCCGACTGGAAGGGCAGTCACCATCACTGGGTTCTTGTGAGGCCCCTGGAGGCCGGTGGAGCGTGGCCCCCATTCATCAAAGATAGGCATCTGCTTCACAAAATCGTCCCTGTTCTGGCAGAGGTACGGCAGGGCCCCTCCCCGCTGGATGCTGCCCGGGTTGGGGTCACCAGTCAGGATCAAGAGCACTGTCCTCAGCACTTCAGGCGTCAGATCCTCTTCCTGGAGCCTCATACGATCACCACGCCCGCTGAAGCCCACATCCGGCGGAGTGGCGTTGGAGAGGAGCAATGCGGCGTAGCAGGAACTCCTTCACCACCTTGGGCGCTGTCACGCCGATCGACTTCAAGAACGCGAAGCGGTGCCAGACAAAGGCGAGCCGGGGCTCTCGAGCGTCTCCTGGCCCCAGCCCGAATTGGGGACAGCAGGCGAAGTTGGCTTCGACAGCAGGGTGCTGGGCACCCCAACATCCACATACAGCCACCGCTCGCGGAACCCAGCCGAAGGCGAAGGGAGCCCGAAGTCGATCCCTGAGGCTGCCGTCTCAGACGCGGCGACGAAGCTCACACACGCCGAACACTGGGTAGGGTCGACAAGGCGCAGAGAGAAGAAGTGACGCAGCAAGGCAACCGAAGGAGGGATGCCCATCATCGCCTCGCAAACAAAGGCGAAGACCGAAAGAAGGGTGATCGATTCAGGACCCAGATGCATCATGTGGATCTGGTAGTGGGAAAGCACGGCATTGAAGAAATCAGAAAAAGGGGGAACCAGACCCGCCCACAGGGCATCAGCAAAATACTGGACCTCGGTGATTATCCTATCGGTGGGGAGGTGAGACGTGGGCCAGGCCATTGTCCTCCCAGATTCGTTGAAGATAGTAGCCAGAGCCGAGCTGACCTTGCCCAGGACCTCTCGATTGATTATGATCGACCGGCCGACGGCGGGGGCCACCAATTGCGGCGAGCGAGGCGGAGGCGTGGGTTTCTTCCCTCTTCCCTTCTTCGTCGGAGCCATGGTGATGGGAAGGGGGAGAGAAGGTTCGAGATTGGGTTGAAAGCAGGAGCTGGAGTTCGAGCGGAGGAAGGACAGAGGGCGCTTGAACAAAAGAAAGGGAGCGGCTGCATACAACTACGAGTCCGCCTAGCATGGCGCGGAATAAGGGGGCGTGGGGGAACAGTGCCGCCCACGTCCAATCAACCGCCACGGGGTGCCCAGGGCCGCAGGTTGTTAGGGCCCGCGGCGCTTCGCCCTTGTCCTTTCTCCTCCCTGCACGGCCAAGTCCGGGCGCGCCTTAGGCCTGGGGGCTACTATCGGCGTTCTGGGAACGGGGGTCCCCAGACTTGCCTGCGTGCGGCCTGTGGCGTGGCTCAAAAGGGGGCCCACCACGGCCCATCTTCTTCAACACAGACCCAAGACCCTCGCTAGGGGCTAAGCCTCACGGGGCGGACGACACGGAGCTTCCTCAGGCACGGCCTCATCAGGCTGGCTCGCGAGGAGGCGGAGAGATCAAGGCGGGGTACCTCATGAGGTGCCCATGACGCAAGCATGACGACCAAGGGCGCCAGGCGGGCGCCAGCCCGCGCAGTGTCCTCCTTTCCTCTTTGGTGCAAAGGGGGCAAGCGCAGGCGAGAGCATCAAGCAAAGGCACCCATTTCGGTGCAACGAGACCAAGACCAGTCCAACGGAAGGAAGGAAGTCATTGTGGAGCCCAAGCCAGCGTCACCACCAGAGCCTTTGGCAGGCGAGGAGCAACTTTAGTCAGGATAAGTGTACCAGATGTTCCCCTTCAAAATGGCCAATTGTTGGCGCCCTTCCCGCTCAATATTTGGGGAAGAGGCCCAGGGCCTTTACCTATAAATAGGACTAGCCACCCCCAGGGTAGAGGCATCGAGAAATCTAATCAGCTAGGATCCAGAGAGAGAGAGAAGGGCGACTGAACTCCTCCTTGCAGTTCATCACCCCGGCCAAGAACAGACCCTCGCGAGGCTGTTCTTCCTTGTATTGTTCATCATCGGCCCAAGAGGCAATCCACCACACCACCACACTGGAGTAGGGTATTATACCACATCGGTGGCCTGAACCAGTATAAACCCTGTGTCTCTTGTGTTGTTCTTCTTGTAGCATAGATCCTTGCGAGGCGGAGGGGTACAGGCAGGTAGGAAGCATACTCTCCGCGCGCACCCCAGAGTTCAAACCTCGAGGGTCTGCCGGAACCCGAAATCCGACAATGACCGATGACTCGATCAACGTGATCGACGTTCAGAGCCCGTCACATCACATCACCCCCCCCCTTAGTTGTATGACTCTGCAGAGCTACTAACGAGTGCCGAGGGTGGTACCTCGTATAGGACTTCTGATGTTAAGTCTCTAGTGTAGCTAATCGGTCATGATCTTCGAGGGTGATTCCTCCTTCACCACTCCTGATAACGACTCTATCATGCAAACCCTCAAGTGTGGACCATCGAGGGTGATTCCTCCAAGTCCACCTTGACGGTTACATCGAGTGGGAATCCATCGAGGGTGATTCCTCCGGTTTCCACCTTGGTGTTTTGAACACACAGTTACTTTGACTTCACCACAGAACCATGTTGAACTCAGGTCGGCCCTGAAGGGTACCCATGAGTTGATGTGTACTGAGGTTGAACTGGAGGGTTCCCGTGACATTTCTACGTGGCACGACCAAGCATTCCGGGCCCTTGCCATAAGTCGACGAGACGGGGCGACGGGGTCACATGATCATGAGTCTCTGCTTGTTACCGCGCGCTCCCAAGACACTAATGATTTGGGTATTTGAGCTGAGTTGGCAACTGGCCTATACACAATAACCTCCACATGGGGACAAGATATGAGCAACAGGCGCCATAGTATCAACCGAAGCTTTCCAGGCGTCAGCGACTGAGCGGCACGTGCCCGGGTGGTCTACGTAAGAAACTGCCTTGTAGTGTAGGTTGCCAGGACTGATCCAGGCCGCCCTCGCAACATGCAGGAGTGCAAAGAGCGATGGGCCCAGTACCGCTTCGCATTTAGGATGTAGACCGGCATGCTGGCCTTTGTGTTGAGCCTAGGTGGGGCTACGACATGTTGATCTTCCGAGGTCAGGCATGACCCAGGAAAGTGTGTCTGGCCAGAGATGATTGAGCGTGTCGGGTAATGTGGTGCACCCCTGTAGGGAAGTTAATCTATTCGAATAGTCGTGTCCACGGTAACAGGGCGACTTGGAGTTGTATCCCGATCTTTACAACTAGAACTGGATACTGAGATGTTGATTGGATATGATGGCTCCGGGATTGCTTTCTCGTAGGGAGTTGAGAAAGGATCTCTGGGTGTTAATGTACAACATACTTGCTAATTATAATATGCTATTCTCTACTCTTCTAAATGCCGCAAGATGCTTGAAGATGCTAGTCTTTGATAGGCTAGGCTTATCCCATTCTCTTCTGGCATTTTACAGTTCAGTCCACAGATACAACCCACTACATTTGATATTGATGCATACTTAGTGTAGATCTAATGTAAGGCTTGCAAGTACTTTGGATGAGTACTCACGGTTGCTTTGCTACCTCTTCCCCCCTATACCCGATTGCTGTGATCAGATGATGGATTCCAAGAGCTAGATGCCACCACCGATGACTACTACTATCCCAAGGGTGTCCACTACTACGTGGAGACCGCCGATGACCAGGAGTAGTTAGGAGGCTCCCAGGCAGGAGGCCTTGCCTTTTCGATCATTGTTGTTTTTGTGCTAGCCTTCTTAAGGCAAACTTGTTTAACTCATGTCTGTACTCAGATGTTGTTATTTCCGCTGACTCATTTGTGTTCGAGATGATGTATTCGAGCCCTCGAGGCCCATGGTTTGTAATTTAAAGATTGTATTATTTTAATTTGTGTATAGAGTTGTGTTGTGATATCTTCACGTGAGTCCCTGATCTTGATCGTACACATTTGCGTGTATCATTAGTGTACGATTAAATTGGGGGCGTCACTCAAGATCAGAAGGCATCATATTATTATTATTATTATTATTATTATTATTATTATTATTATTATTATTATTATATAATTAAAACAAGAGACAAACAAGACATCACGTTTGTCCACATAGACTAAATTATTCTAACCGGTGACTTTTTAATATAAACGGCTGAGATTTAAACATATAGCGTTACACACAAATAATGTTCGTAGGCATATATTCTGTTGGCTTGGCAAAAGTCTGCCACGTACATGCTTCTAGGATGAAAAAAGAATCATCACAGCTACGTGCATGAGAAGGATACGGTCAAGTTTACTATGTCAGCACCGTGTGCGTTTTTTATACAAGGAAATAAGGGGACATGTAGTCAGATCTATAGAGTTGTAATCAGTTTCGGTTTGATTCTAACAGAAAAAAAAGCCATCCATGCTACGCTTGGGCTAACCTGCCACCTGTTTAACACTGGCCCAATTTAATAATACTCGGCCCAGTTTACCATTGCACGGTTGCACCTGTAGCGTTCAGCCAGTGGATCAACTAGACGAGGCATCGGTTTCACAAAAAAAAAAAAGAGGACAAAACAGGTTCTAAAAAAAGCCCATAAAAAGCAGGTTGTAAATAAACATGGACGAGGCAGCAGGTTCTCAAACAGAATATAGACATGCAGCAAAGAAGAAAGAAACAAGTGAGGTCGTAAATAAAAAATTAAAAAGCTGAAAAACACACACACACACACACACACGTCCAACATCGACGTATATCTCTTACCAAATCAATAGTAAAAATAACTATATTTTATAATAAAATTAGCAAAATAGTTTCGTTCAAACCCCAAGTGAAATTCTTTATAAAAATATTCGTATGAAAAAATAAACCTTATTTGGTGGATAAATATTACTACTCTATTGGTGTATGAATTATAGAATAAAGGAAATCAATAAAATGGCTTTCGTATGAATATTACAAATACTTAAAAATTAAATAAATCATATATATAAATTCAAATTGATCATGTAGAAATATCATATATATTTTCGTCACTGTATTTTAATACTATCATTTATAAATGTGTACAACAAATATATATGAGAACCACTGGTCAATGTTGTCTGTGAACATGGTACCAAGAACAAAAATTAAAAATTCTATCCACGTTAATGCGCCAGTCAAGATAGATAAAAACATGATTCGTCGTATCATGGTCGGACCAAATTATGAGGTCTGAGATTTAGCAGTAAATACGGAGTATCTACGCAAGCTGGCGGGCACAATTTTTGTTCGCATATAAATGGTAGTCCAGCAAAAAAAATGATTTTAGATTAATGGCATTAAACCAAATGGTGCCCAGATTAGACACACTAAGTTCAAGAAAACACATTTTTTTTGTCTAATATATGCGTCTTTCTAAAAAAAAGGGTTTGTCCGAGACACTCAAACATAGGCTTACATTGGCATTGGAAAGTACATGAGCCAAGAGGCCGATTCAGTGGTTAAAGAACGAAAGGAATAGTCCAATTCAGAAAGAAAAGAGAATTTAAGCAACAGTTCAACCTCCACTAAAAGAAAGAAGTGTCTGATTAGAATATTTGGAAATTAAATTATCTAACATGTGTCCACATTTGTTAGACGCGCGGAGGGAGAGCACTTATAAGTTACATATGTTTGCATTAGACTTGGAACAACAATTGCAAGGGATTACATCATGGATGATGTCAGCAAATACGATTTGACACCAGCTTAGCCAATGAGTTACCTTTTCTCTTCATTCATGTCCCAACTAATTTAGCAAACGTTCTAAAAATAATTTACAAAGCCATCGACCCAGGTCTTTTTTTACGGGGGTGGGTTTTTGACAGGGGAAATAACAAACATTTTTAAAATATATAACTATTTTTGCAATTAATTTACCAAGATGATACATGATAGTGATTCTAGACATTTGATAAATTTAACTCCAGCGAAAATTCCAATTTCAAGCATGAGGGTTTTTTCTTACATCATTCTCATATAATAAATTACAATAAAATTCCAAGGTTTTTATTATTTATATATTGCAACTTTTGAGAATGTAAAATAATCTATAGCTCACAACATCACAATGACGGTCATCGACATGATATATCTCAGGGGTTCTAATAATAGACAGATTACCAGAGAACGATGGAAGTAAGTTGTTATTTTGGGTGGGAAATAAGAACATGCAATATGGAGTAGAGTTAAAGAAATCATGTTCATGCACATGATTGTGTGATCTTGAATACTATTATGTAGCTTTACCATATTGCTGAAGTCTATGTAAGAAACCTGCAGCAATACAACTCTTTATTTCCCGTTTGCAGGGAATACAACTCTTTATTATGTGGATACTAAATGCGAGTTTTATTATGAACTTGATCAATGAAACATCCACAAATATCTTAGCTCATAATAAGATGTATGTAGAAAATTAGAAATGAAATAAGAATATAAGGGAATTTGAAAAGTTGCATTCTTACAACATCATGTGCCATGCAAAGTATATAAATTCATCATTATTAGTATATGAAAATTTCTTCTTAGTGGATATATAATAAAGCTATAAATTATGTATTCAGTTCAAAATAAAAAAAACATTTCGTTTTCCATATGCATACCGGAGATTGTAAGTGTTAAATTATAACATGTCATCTATTCACAAATAGAGATAGTAGTTTTATTTTTCATCATATTTTTCAAAAGACTATTCATGTATCATGCTATTTGAAAAATATATTAATGTGAAAATAATAGTGAAAGTTGTGTATTCAAGATTACATTATATACTATAATTCAATATCTAAATTATATAGAAAATCTAGCCGCGCAAATGCGCGGGTAACACCACTAGTTATTATTATCATAAGACATACCATAGGAATTGCCATAATTATTACGACCTAGGATTGAAAAATACCCCTATAAGCATCGTTATTGAAATTATTTCGAGAGACAAAATTCACATAAACGGAATCATTATTTTGCTCAATCAAAGTAGATAATGGCACATAATTAGGATCAACATGAGCACTCTTACTAGCAACCATTTTCATAAGCGCATTCATTTTATCACTCAAAGTATTAATTTCTTCGACAATATTCACCTTTTTACTAGTTGGAGTTCTTTCGGTGTGCCATTGTGAATAATCTGCCATAATATTATCAAGGATTTTTGTTGCTTCTCCTAATGTGATTTCCATAAAGGCAACCCCCATGACAGAATCTAAAAAATGTCTTTAAACAAAGTTTGATCCCACATAAAATTTGTATAATCATGCATAAGCTTAAACCATGAGTGGGGCAATTTCTTATCATTAATTTCATTTTCTCCCAAGATTGTGCAACATGTTCATGATCAAGTTGCTTAAAATTCACAATTTGATTTCTAAAGATAAATAATCTTAGCGGAAGGAAAATACTTGCCAATAAAAGCACCTTACACTTACCCCAAAAATCAATACTATTTCGCGGCAAGGATGAAAACCAAGTTTTAGCATGATCTCGTAGCAAGAACGGAAATAATTTCAATTTGACAATATCTGTATCCACATCTTTTTTATTTTGCATATCACATAATTCAATGAAAGTATTAAGATGGGATGCGGCATCTTTGTTAGGACTACCAGAAAATTGTTCTTTCATCCCATGATTTAGCAAAGCATCATTAATATCACATGAATCCGCACTAGTGGCGGGATGAGCAATCGGAGCACTAATAAAATCATCATTATTAGTATTGGAAAAGTCACACGACTTGGTATTTTCTTGAGACATAGCGACAAAGCAAGCAAACAAGCGACCAAGCAAACGAAAATATTTTTGTGTTTTTTGTAAAATTGTTTTAGAAGTGGGGGAGATGAAAATGAGAGGCAAATGGCAAATGATAGTAAGAACAAGTAGATGATAGTTTATGCCAAGGTACTTGATAGGTTTTGGTGATGTCTCCCCGGCAATTGCGCCAAAAATTCTTCCTACTACTTGTCAGCTGCATTGGGATTTCCTCAAAGAGGAGAGGATGATGCAGTACAATAGAGATAAGTATTTCCCTAAGTTCAGAACCAAGGTTATCCATCCAGTAGGAGAACCACGCGAAACCTCGTTAACAACACCTACACACAAAAGAGCAAATACTTGCACCCAATGTGATCAAGGGGGTTACCAATCCCCTCGGTGGTTATTTGCAAGGATCAAATCTAGTAGTGATAGATAAATAAATAAAAACACAAAATAAATTAACGGTAAATAAATTGCATCAAGGTATTTTTGGATTTTATATATGATAAAAGTAGGCCCAGGGGTCATAGTTTTCACTAGAGGCTTCTCTCTCGAGCAAAAAGCATACGGTGGGTAAACAAATTACTATTGGGCAATTGATCGAAAAGCGCATAGTTATGATGATTTCCAAGGCAATGATCATATATATAGGCATCACGTCCTAGACAATTAGAGTGACTCCTGCCTGCATCTAGTACTATTGCTCCACCCATTGACCGCTATCCAGCATGCATCTAGAGTATTAAGTTCGTGAAAAATGGAGTAATGCCTTAAGCAAGATGACATGATGTAGACAAAGTAAATCCAACCAATATGAATAAACCCCATCGTTTTCCCCTTAATGGCAACAATACAAATACATGTCTTGTCCCCTTCTTTCACTGGGATATAGAGCACCGCAAGATTGAACCCGTTAAAAAGCACCTCTCCCATTGCAAGATATATCAATCTAGTTGGCCAAATCAAATGGATCGATTGGAGAGAAATACAAAGTTAATTAATCTTGCATAAAAAAATTCAGAGAAGACTCAATTAATATTCATGAATAATTTGATCGTAAACCCACAATTCATCACTGGTCCCAACAAACACACCACAAAAGAATATTATATCAGATAGATCTCCAAGAACATCGAGCCGAACATTGTATTGACGATCAAAGAGAGAGAGAAAAAGCCATCTGGCTACTAGCTATGGACTCGTAGGTCTATGGTAAACTCCTCACATATCATCGGAAGGTTAACAAGGTTGATGTAGAAGCCCTGGATGGTCGATTCCCCCTCCAGCAGGGTGCCGGAAAAGGCCTCCAGATGGGATCACAGAAGAACAAAAACTTGAGGCAGCGGGAAAAGTATTTTGGGTGGCTCTCTGTTGGTTTCCTGATTTTATAGAATTGATAGAGGCGGAATTAGGTCATACGGATCCATGAGGGGCCCACAAGGCATTTGGGCGCACCAACTCCCCTGGGCACGCCCGGTTGCCTTGTCGTCTCTTCGTTTGCCTTGTGGTCTCCTCCCGAAGCTTCTAGGGTATCTTTTGTCCAGATAAAATTGTCAAAAAGAATTCTAGTGTTTGGACTTCCTTTGGTACTGATTTCTTGGAAAACCATAAATAGGAAAAAAAACAGCAACTGACACTTGGCACTAGGCTAATAGGTTAGCCCCCAAAAATGATATATAGTTGCATATAAAACATCCAAGATCGATACTATAATATCAAGGAACAATAAAAAAAGTTTAGATACATTGAAGATGTATCAGTAGCTGCCTAGAGTATGCAAGTATTTGTACCGACTCTGCCCACTAAAGAAACATGGAAAGTGGCTTAGGAATCCGAAGTAGCATTGTGTTTAGGCACCGCTATAGATGACACTAGAGGGGATTCCGGACTCCCTGAGAACACTTCGAACCCATTTATCTCAAGTCTCATTTCGCAACTTTAATTATTTAATTCAGTTTAATTATTTATATTTACACCTGCACCATCATTTCCATCAGTTTAATACTGTCGGCGTTCTGGGAACTAGGGTACCCAGACTTGCCTGCCTGCGGCCCATAGCGTGGCTCCTTCGATGGCCTAGTATGGCCCACCTCCAAGACCATTAAGACAAGACCCTCGTGAGGCGGACGACGCGAAGACCTCCCGAGGGAGTAGCCTCCCCAGGCGGCCTCCTGAGGAGCGTAGATTTCTATGCAGGTACCCAGCCTCATGAGGCTGCCATGACGCAAAGCCATGACGACCAAGGCCACGCAAGCGCCAGCGGGCGCAGAGAAGGAAATTTCCTCTTTGGTGCTAAGGAGGCAAGGACGGGCGTGGGTTCCCGAGGAATCTAGCAAAGGTTTCCATCCCGTTGCAAGGAGACCAAGACCACCAACACGTCAGGACGGATGTCATCACCGAGCCCACCCCTGCGCCATGACTAGAAGCTTTGCAGGCAAAGACCACCTTTCGTCGGGATAAGATGTACTACTTGTCCCCTTTCTAATTGGCCATTGTGTGATCCCTTCCCACCTTGGTTTTGGGGGAGGACCGAGGCCACTATAAATATAGGTTAGCCACCGACGTATAGGGGATCCTACCCCGATCGGATCCATTCGACTCTGACCTCGAG
Organism: Aegilops umbellulata; assembly: GCA_032464435.1. Classification (NCBI taxonomy): domain Eukaryota; kingdom Viridiplantae; phylum Streptophyta; class Magnoliopsida; order Poales; family Poaceae; genus Aegilops; species Aegilops umbellulata. Next base: position 332,206,087 of record CP136055.1, read on the forward strand.
CCTTCGCGAGGTTGTTCATCCTCTATACTTGTTCATCCTCATCCCCCCGTGAGGCCAGTCCACCACAAAGCAGGAGTAGAGTTTTACACCGCAAGGTGGCCCGAACCTGGGTAAAGTGATGTGTTCATCTTCTTCCTCACCCTCATGCGAGTCCGGCTAGGCTAGGTTGTTGGGCGATGAGTAGGAAGGCTTGAGAGGTCGAGTTCTTCGTACGCGCCCCTGAGTTCGAACCTTCTTGGGTCTGCGGAGCCCTGAATCCGACATTTGGGCGCCAGGTAGGGGGCATGTCAAAGTCCTTCTTCCATCGTTCGATCCGCCTTCGTTCCGTCGCTCCCATGTGTCACAGCCCTAGAATTGGTTGTAACTAGTTGCACAAGCACTCATGCATCATGTACATATTTATGAAAGTTGAATTGGGGAAAGTGGAAAGCCTCAGAAGCCTTTTAAAAAAAATGATCAACATTAAAAATTGTTTCAAATAAACCCAAGAAAATGTTCCTGTCAAGCTATAAAAATATTGGCAAGAGGTAAAACTCAAACCAATATTTTTGGAGTCTCAGAAATATTTATTTTGGGCATTTGGAATTAATTCAATAATTATTTGCATTGGATTTATATTTAATATATTTCAGATATGATCCAATAATTCTGGAAATTGTTGTGGGGCTTTTTACTAATATCTCTAGTCCATACAATAATTTACAGAAGCAGCAAAAATGATTTAGTTTCTAAAACTAAATCAAAACAAATGATAGAATAGAAAACTGGAAATAAAAGAGAGAGAGAGAATTACCTGGCTAACTTACCTATTCGGCCCAGCTCTGCAGCTGGCTGGCCCAGTTGGCGGCCCAGCCCACCAAGCCACCCCCTCCCTGTCGTCTTCCTCTCTGCCAGGAGGACGAGCACGCGCCCGCCGCACGCCGGCACACGCCGCGGCCACCTCCTCCCTGCCTGGTTGCCTCCTCCTCCCCTGGACGTCCCCCGCAACGCCACGCCACCCCCCTGGAACCCTCTCACCCTCTCCCGACCCCTTCCCCCTCCTCTGCTCTCTCTCCCTCTCGCGCCCGAGCGCAGCCGACGCCGCCGTTCATCGTAGCTGCGGCCATCGCCTCCCCCTCGCCTCACCGACGCGCCCAGAGGCTCCGCCTCGACTCCCTCTACAACTCCACCTAGCCACGAGGCCTCGGACGCACCGCAGCATCGCCATCGCCGTCTTCTTCAACCTCGGCCCACCGAGATCGCCGGCAACCGTGCGCTCGCTCCGGTGCTTCCCCGAGCTCGTCGACCCGCCCAGCGTGATCACCGTGAGCTCCTGTTCCGGAAACCCCTCTTCCTTGCCTCGTTTGCATGCCGTAGCCACCGCGTCACCTGCGCCCGAATGCACCGCCGCCTGAGCTCGCCGTCGACGATGCTCCGGTGACCAAATGGTCACCCTGGAGTGTCAAACCTACTCCCCACGATGCGTAGCGCCCTCCTAGCTCCTTGCCTCGCTCGTCTACGCACTGAACACGATCCCGAGCACAACCGAGCTCCGGCGGCCGCCAAGGTCGACGCCGGCAACCACTCCGGCCACCCTCTGGCCGCACCACCACCCCGGTTGGATGCGGACGAGCGTCCGCATCCCGTAGCCATGCTCCGCGCGCCAAACCGCGCCCTGTAGGCGAATTCCGCGCTGCTCCGCCGCGCCTGGCCTCGCCGGCGACGAGCCGCCGGCGGGTTTGACCGTCTGACCCGGGGTTTGACCTCCCTGGGGTCAACACATGTGGGCCCCGCCTCTGACTAAATTAGATTAGGACTAATGACCCGTTGTTTCACTGACATGTGGGGCCACCCCCGCTAATTAACTAGGATTAGTACTAACTAAAATTAGTTAGTCTAATGACACTGACACGCGGGCCCCACCGTCCAGGTTTGACCTGGACCGTGCCTCGTTGACCTACTGACGTCATGTTGATGTCAGGCTGACGCAGTAATCCTTTTCTGGAATTTAAATAAATCTTAAATGATTTGTTTAATTCAGAAAATATCCAAAACTTTGGAAAATCATAGAAATTAATCTATAGCTCCAAATGAAAAGATTTATATATGAAAAATTATCAGAAAATTTCAAGGAATCCATCTGTACCATTTTCATGCATGTTTGAACAATGTTTGTCCTCTGTTTTGGACAAAACAAATAAAGGACATTTAAATAATCATATATGGAGTTGGATTTTGAATCATGTATTCAAACCAACTTCATTTAAATCATAGCTAGATGCATTAGCTCAAATTACAGCATATTGCCATGTCATGATCATGCATCATATTGTGGCATTGCATTGATTGTGTTCCTCTTTGTTTGCCGGTAATTGTCCCCTCTCGATAGACGATGTGCCGACGATGAGATCGATGACACAGATGAAGAACTATATTATCTTCAGAAGTGCCAGGCAAGCAAAACCCCCTTGTTCATTCCGATACAATCCCACTCTCTCGCTCCTGCTCTCTTTTACTGCATTAAGACAACAACGATTCAACTGTTACTTGCTGCGGTAGTTGAACCCCTTTATCCTTTGCATGACCTGTCATTGCCACAGTAATTAGATGAAACCCACTAGCATGAGTAGGAGTTGTTTGAGCCCTGATGTGCCTACTCATTTATGTTTGTTTGTCATGCCTGCTACTGCTTAGAGTTGAGTCGGGTCTGATTCATCGGGAATGAATTGGAATGGTGATGAACATGCCCTACTGTGTGTGAGCTAAGTGTGTGAACACGATTTGGTAAAGGTATTGGTGAGAGGCCATGTAGGAGTACATGGTGGGTTGTCTCATTGAAGCCGTCCTCAGGAACTGAGTTCTGTGTTTGTGATCCATGAAACAGCTACTACCATACATTGGGCCCTGAAATATGACCCCGCTCGACTTACCGACCCCTCACGTTCTCTGTCCAGGAGTTGCAAGTAGTTTCTGGTGTTTGTAGTATGCTGGGGGCCGCACGCAGCGCTGACCGTAGGGGTGGGCTGTGTTGCGGTAGGCACGTGGCACGGTGTACCGGGCGCCCGTTTGGTGTTCCGGGAACCCTGCACACATCGTTTGGGGCTGTGAGCGAAACTCCGGCCGGATCTCCTCATGGATGGAACCCGTATAGGCGATAAACCTGGACTAGAGACTTGTGTGGTTGGTTAGGTCGTGGTCTACACCCACGTCGGCTTTCGCTTGAAGTCTGCCGAGCACATGTCGTGTGCAGACGCTAAGTGGTGGAAACATGTATGAAGAAGTACACCCCTGCAGGGTTAACATCATCTATTCGAATAGCCGTGTCCGCGGTAATGGACTTCTGGGTTGCCTATATCAGTTCATAGACAAGTGAAAGTGGATACCTTAAAATGCGCAAGATAAGCGTGAGTGCTATGGATGGCGTTCTCGTAGGGAGACGGGAGCGGATCCATAGTGGTGTATTGATATGGTGAATATGTGGACTCGTGTGCGCCACCTCAAAAGAGTTGCTTGCAGTCGTAGTTCAGGATAGCCACCGAGTCAAAGCTGGCCTGCTGCAGTTAAAACTCCACCACCCCCTTTTGATACTGATGCATATGTAGTTAGTTCTGATGTAAGTCTTGCTGAGTACGTTTGTACTCACGTTTGCCTATTTTATGTTTTTGCAAAGAGACTTCAGTCTCGCTAGTAGTACCGCTTGGACTTCGACGTTTAGCTTGATACCTCAGCTACGATCTTGTGCCCTCGGCAGGATCTGGTAGATAGTCAGGCTTCTCAGCCTTTTTCATTTGTAGATGTCTGTACTCAGACATGTTAAGCTTCCGTATGTGTTTGACTTGTATGCTCTGAATGTTGGGTCATGAGACCCATGTTTGTAATATCTCGCTCTTCGGAGCCTAATGAATAAATATCTGGAGTCGTAGAGTCTTGTTGTGATGCCATGTTGTATCTACTCATATCGGGCATATTGTGTGTATGATTGAAATGCTTGGTATGGGTGGGATCCGACTATCTAGTTGTTTATCCTTGGCAGCCTATCATATGGGGAAATGTAGTCTAGTGCTTCGGAGCGATAGTAGTCTGCTACAGCCCGGTTCACCGGAGTCCTGCTAGCCCAGCACTACTGCTCGGAACACTTGACTGACCGGCATGTGATTCACTTCGTTCCTGTGTCTGTCCCTTCGGGGAAATGTCACGCGGTGACATCCGGAGTCCTGCCTAGCCTGCTACAGCCTGGTTACCGCAGTCCTGTTAGCCCAGTGCTACAGCCCGGATTCACACGTTGATGACCGACATGCTCGATGTGATTCATGTATGCCTGTCCTCATAGGTTAGCGCCGCTTTGGGTTCACGACTAGCCATGTCGGCCCGGGTTCTCTGTCATATGGATGCTAGCGACACTATCATATACGTGAGCCAAAAGGCGCAAACGGTCCCGGGCCAGGTAAGGTGGCACCCGTGGGAACACCGTGCGTGAGGCCACAAAGTGATATGATGTGTTACATGCTGGATCGGTGTGACTTAGGATCGGGGTCCTGACAGCATTGGTATCAGAGCCTTACTGCCTGTAGGATTACCAAGCCAAACTGGTCGAAGTTGTGTCTAGAAATGCTTTAGTTATGTAAGGGAATTGATTGTGGAAGGGAACGTAAGGCTCTTTTTACTCCTTATACCTCATGGCCTTCTGATCTGAGTCAACCTCTTCTCTTCTACGGGGATTAAGAAATAGGCTTCTCATCTATCTCTCAGGATGACGTGTTACTAAGCCGTAGTTGCCTAGGATTGTTGAGTTCAAGCCCCAGTTCTGTTTCTATTACTTCCATGTGTTCTTAGTTGATCACAGAACGTTGATATTGTGATGTTGAGTGGCTATGCCACCATTTTTGCAGGATGTCTCAAAAAAATTGAGCATTTACAGCCGTTATGCTGTCCGAGTCATCCCAGGTTTCTAACTAGTCTGATGCATTAGCAAATCCTTTCTTTCCATTCCTGATGTCCTCTTGGTCAGAATAAGCATACTAATCGGTGAGTTGAGGTACTCTATTTCCTCGACATCTATGTTGGAGCTACTATTATGACCCTAGGTGTCTTATGAAACCATCTAGTAATCTGTCCATGTTTTGTGTTCCCAGTGTGATGAATCTGGCCAACATTCTCGAAAGCATCCTGTGATGCCATCCAGTAGTAGGTATTCTACTCCTGGGTTTTGAACCCGTGATTCACCCTACTTACTTCATGTTGATAGTGCTTGCTAGTTCCTTTAGGACATTAGTAACCTTTGCGATAGTCATCGAGGTCTGTGGTATTTCATTCTTCCAAATACCATGAACTGCTTATGGCAGAAGTTCTGCTGAACCAAAAGATCACAACCAGAGTACTCTTGAGGAGTTCTCCATCCATAATTGTGATTCTGCCAGTACCTCCTTCCTGCATGGGTTATCCGGAAGAAATTTGTTGAACTCGTTTGACATACTAACCCATGAATCCACAACTCAGGAAGTTATATGCTCCTTGAGTTGCTCCCCTTAGTCATTTTCTGACCCTCGTCTATCAATTGATAGTCAGGAGTGGTCGTGCATTCGTGTTCATCGATCCTAGTATTCTTGTGGTTCGTCAAGCCATTCTGTTCTGGAATGACTAGGAGAAACAAACTCCAGTACCTCATCCATATCTAGGATTGGGTCAAAGCAATTGTACTTCGCAGATCAAAATGCCAATCCAGCTTTTGTTCTGTTCTACCTCGGAGTATTACCCCCTTTATGTCAGGATGGTCATGAGAATTGCACCATCTCTCATGAATTTTTGACGCAGTAATACTTCTTGCCATCACTGTTCATTCCTCGGTTCCGTGTTGTCACAACCGGAATGCCGACAAGTGAACCATGATGTGTGAAATCAATACTCCTAGCAACCGTGTTGCCTGGTAGTAAATGGACAATATTCTCATTCTTAGCGTGTTGGTTATGGAATCATCATTATAAGATTGATCATGCTACCTAGTCCTTATTTCTGGTGCACTCCTTGATCAATGAGTGAGGATTAGTCAAACCCCTGCTCTTTTGATCATATCGTCTTGCCCTGAAAATCAAGATTGATCTTGAGCTTAGTAATATATCGGTGGTTCGTGGTTTTCCGAAGATCTTCTCGGAAGTATCACCAGGTTGTCACCTGACCGCTATGTTGAGTTCGTGATCAAGTTGGTTTCTTGTGAACCACCCTTTCTCCAAGAATCTGTGTTAGATATCCCTGAGCTAGTTGTTTGAGCCAGACAACAACTTGGAGAGTTGGAAGATAAAGTTTGTCTGACGTAGTTCATGTTAAGGGATATCTTTTGTGGTGTGTGTTGAAGAAAGATGATATCTTCACCAATTGGTCCTCGTGATCAGTTGTTGGATGTATTGTCTTGTCAAAACTTTGACCTGAGTATGGGCTATCGTCAAGTCAAATCAGAACCAACGATGTTCGTAATGTTGTCTTACTCGTGGTTGATCCCTCGAGCATACACCATTACATCTTTTGGTCTGACCAATGCTATCACCGTGTTCACATGATGGTGGAAGTCCAGTGATATGGAAATTCCGATGAGTTGCTATTGAGCCCATCAACAGCATTTTGTCACCCCCCCATGATTCATGTTGAACATCAACCTAGTGTTGGAAACTTTGTAAGCAATGCCTTCGTGTTCCGTTCATGAAGCATATGTTGGATGAAAGAAGTGACTTCCTCGAATTCATGTGCATTTGGTGTAAGTTGCCGCCATGAATTTGAGAAAGATTTGTTTTGTTCCTCTGGAATCATCCCAAATCAGTCACGCATACGTGCAAAGTATTCTGTGGATTGAAGACTTGCAACCTTCATTCTATATTATCCTTAGCACACCAAGCCACTGATTGATTGGCTCAAGGAGAAGGAGTCCCTTCATAAGAGTTAATCCGGACTTATGAAAAGACTTCGATATCCTCGATGATGGTTCCCAACCAGAACTCGGTAGTGTTTTATTATAAGACTACCATGTGGTCATGCTTGTCTGGGACAGTGTGTTCACATGTGTTTAGCAGAACCAGCTCATGTTTTGGAGCTTGCTATCGTAGTTCATTTCCTGAGAATCTTGCAACGTCATTTCGTCGATTTGTGTTGCAAACTTTCATTTTCTTTCTAGGCTTGATGGGTCTGGATTATCCTGTTACCAACTAGATCTGAATCTCAGGCGGATATGATGGTTGGAACGTTTCCAAGATCTATTACGTAGGTCCCGACAAGGTTGATGTCTGGCCGACACACCTAGCCGGAAGAGCTATCATGGTAGTATCTTGATTGAACTAGTTGACCATCTCCTCCATGAGGATCTCGTGCGACTTATTTTAGAAGTTGTTCCTTAGGGATCCTTGTGCTATTAATATTCCTCGATTATGCTATAACCATTCCAACAATGGAATTGCTCTCGACTGTTGAGTTATCTCCCAGTTACCAGAATCATTCCCAGCATTTGCATTTTGTTCCCAACTTGCACCTCAATAGTTGTTGTCCAGGATCATATTCAAGAGTGGACTTGTCATGGTCCCATCCATTTCCGATGATAAGCAAAATCATCCATTGCGTTGTCTTCAACAAGGTAGTCCACCTCATCCATTCGAACTCCGCCAAACTATCGATTGTTGTGGGTTGCCTTAGGCTGGTATAAAGAGTTGCAATGATTTTGAATCAAAAGTAATTATTTTTGTCACTTAAGGGAAAAGTTCTACGAGTCACCTCCCTCAAGGTGCCCCGTTATGGAATCATGGCAATTTTCCTCGCTACCGTGACACCTCCACCATCTTTCTAAGCGTGAAATTGTTGTCCACCAAATCAAACCCTGTCGCTTGTTCTTCCATCCCTCTCGATGTGTTTTGTGTCTCAACTCGAGATGTTACAACATCTCATTCCACGAGTTGATCTTGAGTTGCTCGATCTTCAAGAAGATCGATTCTTGTAGAGCTTCTTTCTGTCTTCATCGTGTTGGATAAAGGTCTCAAAAGCAAGGATGTTAAGATCAATTGACGCAATGAATCAACATCTTCGAGAAGGACAGTTGGATCGCGAAGATCGTGTTAGCTATGTGTCCCCAGTGTCTCCTTACCTCATGTCTTGAATCTCGGGACGAGATTCTTGTTTAGTGGGGGTGAGCTGTCACAGCCCTAGAATTGGTTGTAACTAGTTGCACAAGCACTCATGCATCATGTACATATTTATGGAAGTTGAATTGGGGAAAGTGGAAAGCCTCAGAAGCCTTTTAAAAAAAATGATCAACATTAAAAATTGTTTCAAATAAACCCAAGAAAATGTTCCTGTCAAGCTATAAAAATATTGGCAAGAGGTAAAACTCAAACCAATATTTTTGGAGTCTCAGAAATATTTATTTTGGGCATTTGGAATTAATTCAATAATTATTTGCATTGGATTTATATTTAATATATTTCAGATATGATCCAATAATTCTGGAAATTGTTGTGGGGCTTTTTACTAATATCTCTAGTCCATACAATAATTTACAGAAGCAGCAAAAATGATTTAGTTTCTAAAACTAAATCAAAACAAATGATAGAATAGAAAACTGGAAATAAAAGAGAGAGAGAGAATTACCTGGCTAACTTACCTATTCGGCCCAGCTCTGCAGCTGGCTGGCCCAGTTGGCGGCCCAGCCCACCAAGCCACCCCCTCCCTGTCGTCTTCCTCTCTGCCAGGAGGACGAGCACGCGCCCGCCGCACGCTGGCACACGCCGCGGCCACCTCCTCCCTGCCTGGTTGCCTCCTCCTCCCCTGGACGTCCCCCGCAACGCCACGCCACCCCCCTGGAACCCTCTCACCCTCTCCCGACCCCTTCCCCCTCCTCTGCTCTCTCTCCCTCTCGCGCCCGAGCGCAGCCGACGCCGCCGTTCATCGTAGCTGCGGCCATCGCCTCCCCCTCGCCTCACCGACGCGCCCAGAGGCTCCGCCTCGACTCCCTCTACAACTCCACCTAGCCACGAGGCCTCGGACGCACCGCAGCATCGCCATCGCCGTCTTCTTCAACCTCGGCCCGCCGAGATCGCCGGCAACCGTGCGCTCGCTCCGGTGCTTCCCCGAGCTCGTCGACCCGCCCAGCGTGATCACCGTGAGCTCCTGTTCCGGAAACCCCTCTTCCTTGCCTCGTTTGCATGCCGTAGCCACCGCGTCACCTGTGCCCGAATGCACCGCCGCCTGAGCTCGCCGTCGACGATGCTCCGGTGACCAAATGGTCACCCTGGAGTGTCAAACCTACTCCTCACGATGCGTAGCGCCCTCCTAGCTCCTTGCCTCGCTCGTCTACGCACTGAACACGATCCCGAGCACAACCGAGCTCCGGCGGCCGCCAAGGTCGACGCCGGCAACCACTCCGGCCACCCTCTAGCCGCACCACCACCCCGGTTGGATGCGGACGAGCGTCCGCATCCCGTAGCCATGCTCCGCGCGCCAAACCGCGCCCTGTAGGCGAATTCCGTGCTGCTCCGCCGCGCCTGGCCTCGCCGGCGACGAGCCGCCGGCGGGTTTGACCATCTGACCCGGGGTTTGACCTCCCTGGGGTCAACACATGTGGGCCCCGCCTCTGACTAAATTAGATTAGGACTAATGACCCGTTGTTTCACTGACATGTGGGGCCACCCCCGCTAATTAACTAGGATTAGTACTAACTAAAATTAGTTAGTCTAATGACACTGACACACGGGCCCCACCGTCCAGGTTTGACCTGGACCGTGCCTCGTTGACCTACTGACGTCATGTTGATGTCAGGCTGACGCAGTAATCCTTTTCTGGAATTTAAATAAATCTTAAATGATTTGTTTAATTCAGAAAATATCCAAAACTTTGGAAAATCATAGAAATTAATCTATAGCTCCAAATGAAAAGATTTATATATGAAAAATTATCAGAAAATTTCAAGGAATCCATCTGTACCATTTTCATGCATGTTTGAACAATGTTTGTCCTCTGGTTTGGACAAAACAAATAAAGGACATTTAAATAATCATATATGGAGTTGGATTTTGAATCATGTATTCAAACCAACTTCATTTAAATCATAGCTAGATGCATTAGCTCAAATTACAGCATATTGCCATGTCATGATCATGCATCATATTGTGGCATTGCATTGATTGTGTTCCTCTTTGTTTGCCGGTAATTGTCCCCTCTCGATAGACGATGTGCCGACGATGAGATCGATGACACTGATGAAGAACTATATTATCTTCAGAAGTGCCAGGCAAGCAAAACCCCCTTGTTCATTCCGATACAATCCCACTCTCTCGCTCCTGCTCTCTTTTACTGCATTAAGACAACAACGATTCAACTGTTACTTGCTGCGGTAGTTGAACCCCTTTATCCTTTGCATGACCTGTCATTGCCACAGTAATTAGATGAAACCCACTAGCATGAGTAGGAGTTGTTTGAGCCCTGATGTGCCTACTCATTTATGTTTGTTTGTCATGCCTGCTACTGCTTAGAGTTGAGTCGGGTCTGATTCATCGGGAATGAATTGGAATGGTGATGAACATGCCCTACTGTGTGTGAGCTAAGTGTGTGAACACGATTTGGTAAAGGTATTGGTGAGAGGCCATGTAGGAGTACATGGTGGGTTGTCTCATTGAAGCCGTCCTCAGGAACTGAGTTCTGTGTTTGTGATCCATGAAACAGCTACTACCATACATTGGGCCCTGAAATATGACCCCGCTCGACTTACCGACCCCTCACGTTCTCTGTCCAGGAGTTGCAAGTAGTTTCTGGTGTTTGTAGTATGCTGGGGGCCGCACGCAGCGCTGACCGTAGGGGTGGGCTGTGTTGCGGTAGGCACGTGGCACGGTGTACCGGGCGCCCGTTTGGTGTTCCGGGAACCCTGCACACATCGTTTGGGGCTGTGAGCGAAACTCCGGCCGGATCTCCTCATGGATGGAACCCGTATAGGCGATAAACCTGGACTAGAGACTTGTGTGGTTGGTTAGGTCGTGGTCTACACCCACGTCGGCTTTCGCTTGAAGTCTGCCGAGCACATGTCGTGTGCAGACGCTAAGTGGTGGAAACATGTATGAAGAAGTACACCCCTGCAGGGTTAACATCATCTATTCGAATAGCCGTGTCCGCGGTAATGGACTTCTGGGTTGCCTATATCAGTTCATAGACAAGTGAAAGTGGATACCTTAAAATGCGCAAGATAAGCGTGAGTGCTATGGATGGCGTTCTCGTAGGGAGACGGGAGCGGATCCATAGTGGTGTATTGATATGGTGAATATGTGGACTCGTGTGCGCCACCTCAAAAGAGTTGCTTGCAGTCGTAGTTCAGGATAGCCACCGAGTCAAAGCTGGCCTGCTGCAGTTAAAACTCCACCACCCCCTTTTGATACTGATGCATATGTAGTTAGTTCTGATGTAAGTCTTGCTGAGTACGTTTGTACTCACGTTTGCCTATTTTATGTTTTTGCAGCGAGACTTCAGTCTCGCTAGTAGTACCGCTTGGACTTCGACGTTTAGCTTGATACCTCAGCTACGATCTTGTGCCCTCGGCAGGATCTGGTAGATAGTCAGGCTTCTCAGCCTTTTTCATTTGTAGATGTCTGTACTCAGACATGTTAAGCTTCCGTATGTGTTTGACTTGTATGCTCTGAATGTTGGGTCATGAGACCCATGTTTGTAATATCTCGCTCTTCGGAGCCTAATGAATAAATATCTGGAGTCGTAGAGTCTTGTTGTGATGCCATGTTGTATCTACTCATATCGGGCATATTGTGTGTATGATTGAAATGCTTGGTATGGGTGGGATCGGACTATCTAGTTGTTTATCCTTGGCAACCTATCATATGGGGAAATGTAGTCTAGTGCTTCGGAGCGATAGTAGTCCGCTACAGCCCGGTTCACCGGAGTCCTGCTAGCCCAGCACTACTGCTCGGAACACTTGACTGACCGGCATGTGATTCACTTCGTTCCTGTGTTTGTCCCTTCGGGGAAATGTCACGCGGTGACATCCGGAGTCCTGCCTAGCCTGCTACAGCCCGGTTACCGGAGTCCTGTTAGCCCAGTGCTATAGCCCGGATTCACACGTTGATGACCGACATGCTCGATGTGATTCATGTATGCCTGTCCTCATAGGTTAGCGCCGCTTTGGGTTCACGACTAGCCATGTCGGCCCGGGTTCTCTGTCATATGGATGCTAGCGACACTATCATATACGTGAGCCAAAAGGCGCAAACGGTCCCGGGCCAGGTAAGGTGGCACCCGTGGGAACACCGTGCGTGAGGCCACAAAGTGATATGATGTGTTACATGCTGGATCGGTGTGACTTAGGATCGGGGTCCTGACACCATGGCCGACGCTCGCCATGTCCGTGCTGAGCGTCGGCCGCTCGTGTCGCCTAGACGGCACCCGTGGGCAATGACGCTCCTCACCGCTCTGCCTCCCTCGTGGCTAACGCTGCCACTGACCCTGCTGCTCGTGAGTAGCAGGACTCGTCTCTGCCACCTTCCGTGCGGCGTGATGGTCGCACTGCAACTCCATCATCCACTCCGGCCACAGCGTTGTCTTCTCATGCTCGCCGCGGGCCGGCAAACGCGCAGGCTGCACTGCTGATGGCGCGTGAGCTTCTGCGTTACCGCCCGGCCAATGACCTCTATGACGACTGGCTCGGCCGCATCGCCGAGCTTGTCAACGCCACCGGTGAGGCCCCTGTGCCATCCCGTTCACCTCGCTCCCCCCCCCCGCCGTCCCAGGAGGGCGATGTGGCTCACGGTGCACCCCATCCTCCTCCTCTGTGTAGCGCCGACCCAGAGCCCAGGCATGAGGCGCCCCAACGTGACCCAAGGAGAAGCGCGCGTGTGCTTCCCATGCTACCGCGTCAAGATCGTGTGCCAAAGGAGGCGGTGGTGCGCGGGCGCCAAGACCAAGTTCCACCCATGCGGCCGACACCTGTTAGTGCAGCTGGTTGCCGTGCTTTCACCCCCGAGCTGCGCCGCGTCGTTTGGCCTGGCAAGTTCAAGCCGGACCTGCCTCCACGCTATGACGGCACTCCCGACCCAACGGAATTTCTCCAGCTCTATGAGTTGAGCATCGAAGTGGCGAACAACAATGACAAGGTCATGGCGAACTGGTTCCCCATGGCCCTCAAGGATGGCACGCGCTCTTGGCTCCCGAACCTTCCGGTGGGGTCGATATCCTCCTGGGACGAGCTTCGCGAGCGCTTCATCCCAACTTCCAGGGTACTCGTGGCCGCGCTCCTACAGTAGGCGACCTGCGGCGCGTGAAGCAGCAGTCGGGCAAGACCTTGCACAAGTACATACAACGCTTCACGAACGTCTGCCTCAAGATCCCAAAGGTGTCGGACGAGGCCATCATTCTAGCGTTCTCTAATGGCATCCAAGATGTCAAGATGAAGGAGAAACTCGCCATCTACAAGGACTTGTGCTCGGCCCTGGAGATGTTCAACATGGCGAGCAGGTGCACAAGGCCAGAGGAAGGTCGCCTCTCCCTGCTAGAGCTCCTGGAGGCCGATCCTGGAGATAAGAAGGCCAAGGCTAAGGAGGCAAAGCGCAAGGGCCTTGCTGTGCTTGTGGCCAAGCCTGAGATGAAGCGCAGCCGTGACCACGACGAACCCCCTAGAGCCAACTGCCCGTTCCACGTCTTCCACAATGTCCACAGTCGCAACACCAATGACTGTCAGGAGCTCAGGGAAATCCGAGATGGGCACCTTGGCTGCCGCCCTGAGCACAACGACTGTAGTTACGCCCGTGGAGGAGGCCGCGAGTAGGTCGCAGGGACAACCGCGACCCCCGCCAGGACTGACGCGACCAATCCCGCGAGGACTGCTGGTAGGGCCAGCCTCGTGACGGTCCTTGGCGGGACCAGTCTCATGAGGACCGACCTCAGGGTAACGCCAGCCTCCCACCACTGTCGCCGTCGCCAAGGAGAAACGATGACAACTGGCAAGACGATGGGGTTGGGGGCTTCCAAGAGCCTCGCGCGATCGCCTGTATCCTGGGTGGTGCTCAGGCTCCCGCCTCTCATCGCATCTTCAAGCAGTTCTCTCGAGAGGTGAATGCGGCCCTCCCCAAGCTTGAGGCATCGCGTCCCCTCAGGTGGTCTAAGCGCGCCATCACCTTTGACTCCATGGACCATCTCAAGTGCTCAACCACCGTTGGTGTGCTTCCAATGCTCTGCACGCCAACCGTCAGCAACGTCCTTGTCACCAAGACCGTCATTGACGGTGGCGTTGGGCTCAACGTTTTCTCTGTCGAGACGTTTGAAACGCTCCAAGTGCCCTATGACCAGCTTCTGCCCACTAAGCTTTCTCAGCAGTGACCGATGGCTCCACCGTTCCCTGGGGTAGGTGCGCCTCCCAGTCACCTTCGGCAAGCGCTACCACACCAAGCTCGTCGACTTCAACATCGGCCACATCGGCCTCCCGTACAACACCATCCTCGGGTATCCGGCCCTCGCCAAGTTCATTGCAGCAACTCACCACGGCTACAATGTTCTCAAGATGCCAGGAAGCGGTGGTATCATCACGGTCGTGTGCAACGAGAAGGATGCGGTGTGCTGCCTCGAGTGTGCCTATCAGGCTTAGGAGGTCGAGAATTGAAATGATGAGCATGCCATCCTGCCTCTTGAGGCCATCCCCAAGAAGAAGAAGCCGCTCCTCCCCAAGGGCCGTCAGGAGGCCGGGGCGCGTGACGATCATACCTCTGGCCTCACGCCCTCTGCTAGGGCGCCTTTCCCTCTCGAATAGGAAGCCGTGCCTAGCGCCCCCCTCAGGACGGGCTCGGGGGCTCTCATCTGGAGGGCCTCTGACCTGCCCAGCATGATGAGGGAGGCGTTCGGGCACCACATGGGGGCGTGCTTCGACGCGCGCCTCAGTGAGCAAGGCGCCAGGCGCCAGGCACGCAAGAGTTCATCACTGAGGCAATCGAAGAGATCCAAGAGGTGCGAGTCATGCTTGGCGAGCGTCGCCCGCACCACCGAGTGCAGCCGCAGCCCCTGACATGGGCAGCGAGCTATGCATCCATGTCAACAACCCAGGCCTCAACAGGGCTGCTTCGCAGGACCTCTTTTCGCCGTCCCACGCCGGCCGGAGCGGGGGATACCCCTGCAGCTACGTCTGCATGCCGTTTGGCATGCTAAACATGGCCGCCTCGTACCAGCGCCTCGCGCAGCGTGTGTGGGAGGCTCACAATGCCAGGCGTCAGGCAGTCCTGACAAAGGAGGTGTCGGACCCTCGTGAGCCCCACGGACCTCCAGAGCCTCCCGGGCCTCAGGAGTCGGTCGGCTCGTGAGGAGCGATCTCTGCAGCGCGCGTCTTCAGCTACTCCAACGCTTCTACGACGATGGCGCCAGGTGACTTTTTGGTTTGTTCAACTAAGGGCGCCCCTCGGGCTGCATCATCCTCAGGCTGCTAGGGCCGACCCCCAGCTGTATCATTTTCGTGCATGTATCAGAACTGGCCTTGCCTTCATGAATTTCCTAAGTATTTCAACTGCATGTCCAGTGCTTCGTCACCATGATCTCGCTGCACCCTCGCGAACCCGCCCGCGGCTGCCTCATGATTAAGGACTGGCATGGCATATGTGCTCGGGTTCGTC
Organism: Aegilops umbellulata; assembly: GCA_032464435.1. NCBI lineage: Eukaryota > Viridiplantae > Streptophyta > Magnoliopsida > Poales > Poaceae > Aegilops > Aegilops umbellulata. The sequence continues at coordinate 332,221,680 of CP136055.1, forward strand.
CCTGCAGCGTTGACAAACCCAAGCGACTGAGCTCTATCCCGCGGGCCAGCTCCCGTGCGCGTCACCTCCCGTGGTCTTTGGTGCCTTGTTATCGCATGAGCTAATCACGTGTGGGCAAGTAAGGGCGCGCGGCCCGGTTTTTACAACCGCAATTTGGTGCTTCGTCGTAGCGGGAGCCATGCGCTGGCTGTTTTTTCGTGGGATCGTTGCATGAGAAGACTTGGCACAGTGTTTGTGCTCAGGTCCGTCCTTGTAGCGTTGACAAAACCAATGGCTGAGCTCTGTCTGGCGGGCTGGCCCCGTTCACGTCACCTCCTGGGGTCATTGGTGTCTGGCCTTCTCATGCAATAACCTCTGGAGGGGCTTTCAGCGCAGGACCCCCCATTGCCCCACTGGTGTCTTATGTGTGCCCCATGCCGCAAAAATCAGGCGTAGCCCTCCTTGATGTAGGGCCTCGTGAGTCTGGCGCTGGCTCACGAGTGCCCAGATACACCTCCTCCAGTTCTGACGTGCTAGCCACGCGTACGAACGGGGCTGTACATGCCCCGGAGTCTCCCCCAGAGGGAACTCCCACCCACGCACTAGTGGAAGCCCCATGCTCCGCGCTGGCGGACGACACAGTCGGGGAGCGACTATGCCCATGCACCAGTGGAAGCCCCATGCTCCGCGCTGGCGGACGACACGGCTGAGGAGGGGCTATGCCCACACTAAAGTGGAAGGACCATGCTCCACACTGGTGAATAAACAACTAAGGGCGCTCTCGTGGTCGCACCAACCTCAGGACAGCCTTTCCTATCTTCACTCGGTAACACCCCACAGCTTTCCCCTCGGGAGGATCGCGCGAGGGGGCTGGACAAGGGGGTTGTGCTTAGGCCACGTCTGGCACATGCCACCCTACCAGGTCCGGGCACCTAGTCTTCTCGCGTTCCCCCGGGCAAAAGCTGGTGGGCAAAGGTATGGGGGACTCCCGGCGCCCACGTTTCCTTTATGAGGGCTGCTCACACGTCAAGAGGGACCTCCTGAGCATCGTGACTCAGGGGCCTCACTAGTCACATAGCCCCTCGCCCCTTGGTGTCATCCTGGTGATCTGGACGCCCCAGCGGCGGTCGAGGTATGCGTGGGGCTAGGCCCTACCGACGCAGAGCGTGAAGGGGTACGCCCCGGTGTCCACATTTCCTTCATGAGGGCTGATCGCACGTTAAGGGGGACCTCCTGAGCTTCATGACTCAAGGGCCTCACTAGTCACGTAGCCCCTCGCCCCTTAGTGTCGTCCTGGTGATCTAGACGCCCCAACGGTGCTCGAGGTATGCGCGGGGCTGGGCCCTGCCGACGCAGAAGGCAAAAGCAAACATGAAGGAAACTTGGCGCAACAAGGAAACCATAGAGTCCTAATAATTATTACAAGCATAGATTGTTCCACAAGCTTAAACAGAAGTCTTACACCTCCACGAGGCATGGTAAATGTTGCAGGATAAAACTAAGGAGTGCCACCACCGTTGCCTGCCCTGCTCGCTGGAAGCCCCTCATCAACAATGTTGCCACCATCCTCATTGCCTTCGACTTCTGCTACCGGAGCCTCAGGGATGGGGACGCAGAAGAACCTCCCCAGCATTGCGTCCACCTGGTTCTTCACAGCCTGTGTGGTAGCATCGCGCGACTCAGGTGCCACCGGGTTGATCAGGGCACTGAGATCGAAGCCGGGGTCCTGGAGGTAGAGGTGGATGAAGATGCACGTCGCGGCTGCGGTGAAGAGCGAGTGGCACTCCATCTCCAGGAAGGAGTCCACCTCAACGACGGCACACTTGAGCGCTTCGGCAAGCTTGGGGAGGAGCCCTGCAAGACCGTCTTCAGGGGTCACTAGCGGCTCTTCGTACCCTCCCCCGTGGGTGGAACACAACGCCTTGCGGAACCCGAGCTCGAGGGCCAGGAAGGTCTCATGGTCCGTGGATGACTTCTTCTCAGCAGCAACGAGGGCTTTCTCCCTGGCCTCCTTGGAGACATGCTGAGCATGGGCTACCTGGGCATCGGTCACCTCCTTCTTCAACACGTCAAGGCGGCCGCGCTCCGCGGTCTAGTCGGTGGCCACCTGGGCCAGCTCGTCGTTGCGATCAGCGAGCTTCGCCTCATGGGCCTTCAGGTCCTCCTCCTGCTGCTAGAGCCTTTGGCTGCGTGAGGCATGTTCCTCCTGGAGGGGCCTTTAGCTTGGCCTTCGCCTCGGCGCAGCGCTGCCGCTTGGCGAGGCACAGGCATCGCCCCGCTCTTCTTCAGGGTCGCCTGGACTCACGAGGAGTGGGCCCAGACCTCGTGAGGAACCCCAGCGAAGCGTGGAGATTCCACGGCCAGGAGCTCGTCGGCATCGTCGGCATCTGCGAGGCCGCAGAGGAGCTCGCTCTGGGATGGGGGAGACATCTCTGCCACGTCGTCTTTGGTCGCCTCCGAGTCCTCCTCGCCCTCTTCGCTGGCGTTGTCGCCAGAAGACACCAGCACCGGGGAGTTGGGGTGCTCGAGCGATATGAACCCCAGCTCGTTGAAGACGGGCATGGCAGCGATAAACGCCTCCCTATCGGTGCAGCGGTACAACGATGCATAGGCCTCCGGGAGGTCTCCCAGCTTGCCCTCGAGCAGGGTGTTCATGGACTTGTCCATCTGCTCGCCCGTCAAGCTCCCTGAGCGCAGTCTGATGTCGTCCTCTACACCCTAGAACTCCCACATGGGTCGCGTGTGCGACTGGAGCGGGGCCCGGCATTGCGTCAGGAACTCCTTCACGAGCATGCCCCCGTCACTGCCCTGGCATCCATGTCCGCGGTCATATTCCTCAAGACAGGCGCCGCCTGGGGGTCGGAGAACATCTCGTGACCCCACCTATCGAGCTTCTCTGGCAGCTGGGTTGGCAGTTCCAGCCGCGCGTTGACGCCCTTGGCGTCCATGAAGACCCACTGGCGCCGGAAGTTCTCCACCTTCTTTCCGGTCCTCATGAGCACATTGTTCTTGTGGACCGCGACGAAGGACACGTAGCTGGAGCGCTCGGTCAGATCGTGCAGCCGTAGGTAGAAGAAGTGTCGGAGGAGAGGAACGGAGGGCCTCACGCCCACGAATGCCTCGCAGTAGAAGGCAAAGATAGGCAGGAGGAGGATGGAGTTGGGTTGAAGATGCAGAGCCTGAACCTGATAGTGGTCGAGGACGGCGGTAAAGAACTCGGAGAAAGGCAGGACGAGCCCCGCGAAGATGCTATGGAGGAAGAAGGGATAAAATGTCTACGCCAAGGTCCTTTGCTCGGCGGAGCAGGCCAGGAGAATGGTCTCGTTCCACTCACTATCATTGCTCGCCGTCACCGGAAGCATGGCGGCGAGGTGCTTCTCCTCGGTGATGGAGGACGTGCCAAGGGCCGGCACTAGACAGGGGGTGGAGCCAGCAGCCGGCGCCGCAGGCTTCGCTTTCCCGGACGCCATTCGTGAAATCTTCAAGTCAGAGATCGAGGAAGAGGGAGGAGCGCAACCGGATCTGGAGGTGCTCTCGGCTGGGAGAATGCGGATCTGCAGCAAGGCGAAGGGGAAGCAATGATGGCTCAGTAGCTGGCGCCAGTCTTTTGTCAGCTTGGGCGGTTGTCGAGGCGACGTGGGGAGTGGAGACGCCCATGTCCCATCAAGCGCCACGCGTCAGCCTGACCCACAGGCGATTGGGGCCCACGGCGCTTCGCCCTTGCCCTTTGGCTTTGCCCCGAAACCAAGTACGAGCACGCCTTGGGACCAGGGGCTACTGTCGGCGTTCTGGGAACCATGGTACCCAGACTTGCCTGACTTCGGCCCACGACGTGGCTCCTTCGACGGCCCGGTACGTCCTAGCTCCAAGACCATCAAGACAAGACCCTCACGAGGGGCTAAGCCTCGCGAGGCAGACGGCGCCAAGACCTCCCGAGGGAGCAGCCTCCTGATGACCCACAAGTATAGGGGATCAATTGTAGCTCTTTTCGATAAGTAAGAGTGTCAAACCCAACGAGGAGCAGAAGAAAATGACAAGTGGTTTTCAACAATGTAATGTCTACAAGTGCTGAAATTGTAAGTAGTAGAGTAGTTTGATAGCAAGATAATTTGTAACGAGCAAGTAACGATAGTAGTAACAAAAGTGCAACAAGGTAGCCCAATCCTTTTGAGGCAAAGGACAGGCCAAAACCATCTCTTACGATAAGCAAAGCGTTCTTGAGGGTACACGGGAATTTCATCTAGTCACTTTCACCATGTTGGTTCGATTTGTGTTCGCTACTTTGATATGTGGGTGGACCGGTGCTTAGGTGTTGTTCTTACATTAACAAACCTCCTACTTATGATTAATCCTCCCGCAAGCATCCGCAACTACGAGAAAAGTATAAGAATAAATTCTAACCATATTATTAAACTTTTGGATCCAATCGGTCCCTTACGGAATATCGCATAAACTGGGGTTTAAGATTCTGTCACTCTCGCAACCCATCATCTAATAGATACACCACAATGCATTCCCTTAGGCCCAAATATAGTGAAGTGTCATGTAGTCAACATTCACATGACACCACTAAGAGAATCACAACATACATACTATCAAAATATCGAACACATATCAAGTTCACATGATTACTTGCAACATGATTTCCCCCGTGACCTCAAGAACAAAAGTAAATACTCACAAGTGATAATCATGCTCATGATCAGAGGGGTATTAAATAGCATATTGGATCTGAACATATAATCTTCCACCAAATAAACCATATGTAATCAACTACAAGATGTAATTAACACTACTAGTCACCCACAAGCACCAATCTATAGTTCCGGTAACAAGATTGAACACAAGAGATGAACTAGGGTTTGAGATGAGATGGTGTTGTTGAACATGTTGATGGTGATGATGATGACGATGATTTTCCCCTCCAGGAGGGAAGTTACCCCGGCGGAATCGCTCCGCCGGAGGGCAAAAGTGCTCCTGCCCAAGTTCCGCCTTGAGATGGCGGCCCACCGTCCCGAAAGTCTTCTCCTTATTTATTTTCTAGGTCAAAATGACCTATATACTAGAAGATGGGCACCGAAGGTGGGCCTGGGGGAGAACAACCCACCAGGGCACGCCTGGGCTCCCTGGCGCGCCTAGGTGGGTTTTGCCCACCTAGTGGGCCCCCTCTGGTAGTTATTTGCTCCAATATCCATCATATATTTGATAAAAAATCTCCTCGAAGTTTCAACTTGTTTGGAGTTGTGCAGAATAGGTGGCCTGACGTAGCTTTTCCAGGTCCAGATTTCAAGCTATCGGAATTCTCCCTCTTTGTGTATACCTTGCATATTATGAGAGAAAAGGCATTATAATTAATCCAAAAAGCATTATTATGGATAAAAACATCTTAAATAATAGTAGGAAAACATGATGCAAAATGGACGTATCAACTCCCCCAAGCTTAGACCTCGCTTGTCCTCAAGTGAAAACCGAAATCCAAAAACATGTCCACATGCTTAGAGAGAGAGGTGTCAATAAAAACAAAATATGGACATAGAACCATCATGTTCATTATTATAACAGCAACAAAATTAAACATAATGCTTTTATCATAGAAATATTATCATATACTTCTCATGAATAAGTAACAATTCATCACACAATCGAAGTATAAAGCAAAAAATCTATTAGAAACCAACAAAGTATGTTTTCAGTCAACTTTGCAACTACAATTCATCATCTTTTCAGGAAGGGTCACGTATCGGAGCCTTTAGGCAAGTCACATACTCAACCATCATATAGTCTTGTATGATTGCTAACACTCACCGCATACACATGAGCAAAACATTTCAATCGAACACATAAGAAGATAGAGGCTTATAGTTTCGCCTCCCAATGTATTCACCTCAAGGGTGATGTCAACAATAATAACTCATGCTACCCATATTTAACTGGACATATGTGCCTAGATCTTTCCTCACCAGATGATGCTTGCCAAAGGAGAAAATAAAAAGAAATAGAGAGAACACTTTGACTCTTTGCATAAAAGTAAATACACAAAAGATAGGCCCTTCGCAGAGGGAAGCAGAGGTTGCCATGCGCTTATTTGTTTGTATTCTCAACCCTTAAGTGCAAAAGAACGTCATGTTGCATTGCCCCTTGTGATAGCGACCTTTATTATGCAATATGTCACTTTTAGTCTTCACCACCACAAGTTCGTGCAACGCTCAATATTCTCTTACACTAAATGATCTCACACAATTAGAAGCAATTTTTATTTCCTTTTTGCACCGATGACAACTTACTTGAGGGATCTTTCTCAATCCCTAGGTAGGTATGGTGGACACTTGAAAATAAGGTTTGGGTTTAAGGGTTTTTGGATGCACAAGTAGTATCTGTACTTAGTGCGAAATTTTTGGCTAGCAAAGATAGGGGGCAAGCACCACATGTTAAAGGATCTATGACAATATGACTTCTATGCGAATATGAACAAACTTAAATCATTAAGTTGTCTTCTTTTTCCAATGTCAACAATTTTGGCATATAATATTTTGATGGGGGCTCACAATCACAAAAGATTTCTAGGATAGTATATTTATACGTGAATCTTCTCTTCCCTTATTAATTCTTTCATGAGTTGCATCATTGACTAATGCTATGTTTGTCAATCTCTAATAAAATTTTCTACTTATACTTTTCCTTATGTGGTGCCATCACCTACCATAATATTAGTATATGATCTTCTTGATTTTTTTCCTTTATTTTTTTCCTTTTATTTATTTCTTTTTTTAATTGCAACAAGAAAGTAAAGAAAGCAAAAACTCAAACTAAACTTTATTATATATCTTGCACACGATTACAAGGATAGATCACTAACCAAAATATCAAAGAACAAAGCATCAAACTAAAATTGTATTCATCTAAAGCAAAAGATTGAACTAAATAAGTAAAGGCAAAAATATAGTGGGATGATACGATACCAGAGCACCTCCCCCAAGCTTGGCAGCAGCAAAGGGGAGTGCCCATACCCGATACTCAGTTTTCCTTTGGTGGTGAAGAAGATGGTGGTGATGAAGCGATCCTATCCTTAAGGATCAAGAGATTCTCCAATCGACGGATGATGCTCCGGAGGTGGATCATTTGCTCTTGATGTAGAATATTTTCGCGAGTGAGATACTTATTTTGCATGCTAACTGTTTCAAAGATGCAAAAGGCTTCAATCTCAGTAGGGGTAAGATGAGCAAGGTAAGGCTTAAGGATATCTTCTTCCTCCGCCTCGGCCGGCAGTGATTGTTCTGTCACCGAGGGTGGATCTACGGTGACCTCCTTGCCCTCGTCTCCCTTGACAGCATCCGTAGGCTCCTCCCTCTTCAGCTTGATCTTCATCAACGAAGCATCTTCTTCCATGTTGTTGTTTCAGATCGAAGACATGATGCCTGGCTTGATAGATTTGACCAAAAACAGCAAGAAAAGAGAACAGAGGATTTCTCTGCGATACGGTGATCAACAGGTTCGGGGAGTATATATAGATTTTTTAATCTTGGGAGACAAGCAAACTGTAGAAAAATGGAGTCCAGAAGGTGTCCCAAGTGGGCACAACCCACCTGGGCGCGCCAGGTGCCTGGCGCGCCCTGGTGTCTTGTGCCCACCAGGGTGCGCTTCCTGGAAATTTCTTATTTTCCTATTTTTCTAAATATTCCAAAACCGACAGAAAATATTTTTGCTGATTTTTTGGAGTCCGTTTACTTACCGTATCACGTACCTACTTATTTTCATGATTCTGGAGTGTTCTGGAAGGACTCTTTATGTGTTCTTCCAGTGTCAAAGTTTAGATAATATTACTTTCAGCATTAGGCGTACCTGAGATATAATGTTTTATTCGTTGCCCATTGACAACCTTCGAGTTAGTACCTTCGGCATTATTTATTTTGATAGCTCCTGGTAGATAAACCTCCTCGATAACATATGGGCCTTCCCATTTTGAGAGGAGTTTTCCTACAAAGAATCTGAAATGAGAGTTGTACAAAAGAACATATTCTCCGAGTTTAAACTCACACTTTTGGATTCTCTTGTCATGCCATATTTTAACTTTTTCCTTAAATAACTTGGCATTTTTATAAGCTTAGGTTCTCCATTCATATAATGAGCTAATATCAAACAATTTCTTTTCACCGGCAAGTTTGAAATCATAATTGAGTTCTTTGATTGCCCAATATGCTTTATGTTCTAACTCAAGAGGCAAATGACAAGCTTTTCCATAAACCATTTTATAAGGAGACATACCCATAGGATTTTTATATGCTGTTCTATAAGCTCAAAGTGCATCATCTAATTTCTTAGACCAATTCTTCCGGGACCTATTGACATTCTGTTGTGAAATTAATTTTATTTCTCTATTGCTAAGTTCGACTTGACCACTAGACTGACGATGACAAGGTGATGCAATTATATGGTTAACATCATACTTGGCAAGCATTTAACGGAAAGCACCATGAATAAAGTGTGAACCACCATCAGTCATTAAATATCTAGGGACTCCAAACCTTGGGAAAATAACTTCCTTAAGCATTTTAATAGAGGTGTTGTGATCAGCACTATGATGACCCACAAGGATAGGGGATCTATCGTAGTCCTTTCGATAAGTAAGAGTGTCGAACCCAACGAGGAGCAGAAGGAAATGATAAGCGGTTTTCAGCAAGGTATTCTCTGCAAGTACTGAAATAAGTGGTAACAGATAGTTTTGTGATAGGATAATTTGTAACGAGCAACAAGTAACAAAAGTAAATAAAGTGCAGCAAGGTGGCCCAATCCTTTTGTAGCAAAGGACAAGCCTGGACAAACTCTTATATAGAGAAAAGCGCTCCCGAGGACACATGGGAATTATCGTCAAGCTAGTTTTCATCACATTCATATGATTCGCGTTCAGTACTTTGATAATTTGATATGTGGGTGGACCGGTGCTTGGGTGCTGTTCTTACTTGAACAAGCATCCCACTTATGATTAACCTCTATTGCAAGCATCCGCAACTACAACAAAAGTATTAAGGTAAACCTAACCATAGCATGAAACATATGGATCCAAATCAGCCCCTTATGAAGCAACACATAAACTAGGGTTTAAGCTTCTATCACTCTAGCAACCCATCATCTACTTATTACTTCCCAATGCCCTCCTCTAGGCCCAAATAATGGTGAAGTGTTATGTAGTCGATGTTCACATAACACCACTAGAGGATAGACAACATACATCTCATCAAAATATCGAACGAATACCAAATTCACATGACTACTAATAGCAAGACTTCTCACATGTCCTCAGGAACAAACGTAACTACTCACAAAGCATATTCATGTTCATAATCAGAGGGGTATTAATATGCATAAAGGATCTGAACATATGATCTTCCACCAAATATACCAACTAGCAGCAGCTACAAGGAGTAATCAACACTACTAGCAACCTACTAGTACCAATCCCGGACTTGGAGACAAGAATTGGATACAACAGATGAACTAGGGTTTTGAGAGAAAATGGTGCTGGTGAAGATGTTGATGGAGATTGCCCTCTCCCGATGAGAGGAGCGTTGGTGATGGCAATGGCGTGGACTTCCCCCTCCGGGAGGGAAGTGTCCCCGGCAGAACAACTCTGTCGGAGCCCTAGATTGGTTCCGCCAAGGTTCCACCTCGTGGCGGTGGAGTCTCATCCTGAAAGGTTGCTTCTGATTTTTCTTCGGACGAAAGACTTCATATAGCAGAAGATGGACACCAGAGAGCCAACAGGGGGCCCACGAGGTAGGGGCGCGCCTCCACCCTCGTGGACAGGTGGTGGCCCCCCTGACATATTTCTTCCGCTCAGTATTTTTTGTTATTTCCAAAAATAACTTTCGTGGAGTTTCAGGACTTTTGGAGTTGTGCAGAATAGGTCTCTAATATTTGCTCCTTTTCCAGCCCAGAATTCCAGCCGCCGGCATTCTCCCTCCTCATGTAAACCTTGTAAAATAAGAGAGAATAGGCACAAGTATTGTGACATAACGTGTAATAACAGCCTATAATGCAATAAATATCAATATAAAAGCATGATGAAAAATGGACGTATCAACTCCCCCAAGCTTAGACCTCGCTTGTCCTCAAGCGGAAGCCGATAACGATAAATATGTCCACATGTTTAGAGGTAGAGGTGTCAATAAAATAAAATACGGACATTAGGGCATCATGATTATTCTCATAACAGCAACACATATAATATTGTCATATGATTTCTTATGCTCAAGTAATAATCTAATCACAATGCAAAAGTATGAATCAGAAACTTTATTGAGAACTAACAAACTATAATCTCAGTCATTAAAGCAACTGCAATTTATCATAACATCAGATAGAGTCTATGTCAGAGCTTTCTAGCAAGTTCACATACTCAACTATCGTTCAGTCTTTCATAATTGCTAACACTCACGTAATACTTGTGGTTACGGAGTTTTAATCGGACACAGAGAAAGATAGGGGCTTATGGTTTCGCTTCCCAACTTCTTACCTCAAGGGTAATGTCAACAATAATAGTTCATGCTAACCCACATCCAATTATATATATATATATATATATATATATATATATATATATATATATATATATATATATATATATATATATATATATATCAGGTTCTTTCCAACTTCCTGTGCTTGCCAAAGGATAAAATGTAAAAAAGGAAAGGTGAAGATCACCATGACTCTTGCATAAGGTAGAAGATAATAATAAAAGATAGGCCATTCGCAGAGGGAAGCAGAGGTTGCCATGCGCTTTTAAGGATGGATGCACAAAATCTTAATGTGAAAGAACGTCACTTTATATTGCCACTTGTGATATGAACCTTTATTATGCAGTCCTTCGCTTTTATTTCTTCCACATTACAAGATCGTATAAAGCTTATTTCCTCCACACCAATCAATCATACATATTTATAGAGTAATTTTTATTGCTTGCACCGATGACAACTTACTTGAAGGATCTTACTCAATCCATAGGTAGATATGGTGGACTCTCATGGGAAAACTGGTTTAAGGGTTTTTGGAAGCACAGGTAGTATCACTACAAAAAAAGACACATCTGTGACATTTTGGGCAAAACGAAAAAAATATTTTTCATACATATGACACTTCTATGATGATAATTATGACAAAACCCGGTATCATCATAGATGTGGTGGGCTCCTACTTCTATGACAAAAAATCATGACAGAAAATGGGCTTTTCGTCCCGGTCGGGCCGGAGACGCAGCTACATGACATTCTTTGGGCCGTCCATGATGGAAAAAACCGTGCTATAAGCGAGGGGGAGGAAAATTTCGGGGAGTTCCCAGTTACGGTGGGAGGTCGGGGGCCGAGCGATGCGCATTTCTCTCGTACACGTACGCGCGTGTGTGCGAGGCGGTGGCTCTAACTGAACCCGAGTGAGGCGTTGGGCTCTAACTGAACCCGAGCGATTGCACTGCAGGCTACGCGTTTCTGAACCCGAGCGATCGATCGACGGCTGTTAACTGAACCCAATCAAGCGATTCCTTCGCTACTACTGCTAACTGAAGCCGATTGATGCTGCCTCTGGGATGAACAGTGAGCGTTGCGCGGGGTTTGTATGAACAGTGAGCGGTGGCGTTGCCTCTGGATGAACAGGACCCCGTGGTGTGGTGGAGGGCTAGATGAACAGTAGACGATGGAGGGGTGCCCGTGGAGGGGTGGTTGAACAGGACCCCGTGGTGTGGAGGGCTGGATGAACAGTAGATGGTGGAAGGGTGCCCGTGGAGGGGTGGTTGAACAGTAGCCGGTGGAGTAGCGCGCGGTGGAGGCTGGATGAACAGGAGCCCGTGGAGGCTGGAGGAGGTCGACGGTAGCCCGTGGAGGCTGGAGGACGTCGACGGTAGAGATAAACAGTATCCCATGGAGTCCCGTTTTGCGGTACGCCACACCCCTCCCGATGAACAGGACCCCCGTTTCGATCGTAGGAGGTCTGTTTCGTCCGTTTTGCGGTACGCCACACCCCTCCTGATCAACAGGATCCCCGTTTTGACCGTAAGAGGTCCGTTTTGTCCGTTTTGCGGTATGCCACACCCCTCCAGATCAACAGGACCCCTGTTTCGACCGTAGGAGGTCTGTTTCCTCCGTTTTGCGGTACGCCACACCCCTCCCGATCAACAGGACCCCCGTTTCGACCGTAGGAGGTCCGTTTCCTCCATTTTGCGGTACGTCACACTCCTCCCGATCAACAGGACCCCCGTTTCGATCGTAGGATGTTCCTTTCCTCCGTTTTACGGTACGCCACACCCCTCCCCATGAACACGACACATTCCGTTGCCTCCCCATGAACACGACGCATTCCGTGGCCTCCCCATGAACACAACAACGACGTTGTTTCTCCATTCCGACCCAGCCATGTACACGAGCCCTTGCCGTACGTATGCGCGAGTAGGCATTCAAGACCCTGCCCGTATGTACGTACGTGGCTGTATTTTCTTTCTTGCACCCTGGACGATGTACGTACGTGTACATGCTACGTGCGCGCCTCTACTACGACACGTACGCGCCTCTACTACGACATGTGTGCGCCTCTACATCGACCAGTATATATGTACGCACACGTTCGCGACCAGAATGACAATGCTACGTACGCTTCGACCAGGTGGGTCCTAACTGTCAAGCACTTCCTTGCCTGCGAAGATGTAGCTGGTGGGTCCCAGCAGTCAGGGGGGGCGAATCATTTTGTTTTTTTTGCCCGGACGCACTTCCTTGCGTGCGAAGATGTAGCTGGTGGGTCCCAGCAGTCAGGGGGCGAATCATTTTTTTTTGCCCGGACGCACTTCCTTGTGTGCGAAGGTGTAGCTGGTGGGTCCCAGCAGTCAGGGGGGAAACTTTTTTTCACAAAATATGGTGGCCCGTCCGGTGGGTCCCTGCTGTCAGGTGGAGGAATCATTATTTTCCGCATAATAAGGAGGCACTTCCTTGCGGCCGCCATGGACCCAGCTGTCAGCCTCTCCACGTACAGTACTCTTCCGATGGAAGTCGGTCGTTGACCACATTGACCACGCCGCGCCGAGAGCACCAGGGCGGTGGACGACGGCGAGGCCTAGGAAGGGGACTGTCGGTGTCAAAACCGGCGGATCTCGGGTAGGGGGTCCCGATCTGTGCGTCAAGGTCGGATGGTAACAGGAGACAAGGGACACTTTATTTTACCCAGGTTTGGGCCCTCTCGATGGAGGTAAAACCCTACTCCTGCTAGATTAATATTGATGATATGGGTAGTACAAGAGTAGATCTACCACGAGATCAAGGAGGCCTATGGGTATGGTGATGGTTATGATGTGTTCGTCCTACGGACTACAACCCTCCGGTTTATATATTCACCGGATAGGGTTAGGGTTACACAGAGTCGGTTACATTGGTAGGAGATCTTGAATATCCGCACGCCTAGCTTGCCTTCCACGCCAAGGAAAGAACCTTCCGGACACGGGACGAAGTCTTCAATCTTGTATCTTCATAGTCCTGGAGTCCGGCTGAAGATATAGTTCGGCTATCCGAACACCCCCTAATCTAGGACTCCCTCAGTAGCCCCCGAACCAGGCTTCAATGACGTCGAGTCCAGCGCGCAAATTTGTCTTCGGTATTGCAAGGCGGGTTCCCCCTCCGAATCTTGTGTACCTATATGAATAACGTCCGTAGCGCTCCTCGGTCTCGGTGCCCAACAATTGCCGTCTTCCACGTGTTGAACGAATGCGAAAAGCCCGGGGGTGTTTTTATATTCACACCCTTGGTCATATAAACGAGCCGCCTATTTAACGGGATGGGGATCTAGATCCAAACCACATCTTCTTCTCCCCGCGAGTTATCATCAGAGAGTCTCCAGCAAAGGTCCATTCCAACATGGCCAGCCGTCGTAGCTCCTCCCCTCGCCCCTCCAGCCCCAAATCCGGAGACTGGGAGAGTTGCACCATCCCACACAGCGAGCTAGTGTCACTGCAGGCCAAAGGATTCCTTCCCCAAGCATATATGGTCCCGGTCCGAGCCGGAATCGCCACCTACAACGGCGGCAAGCAAGCGGAGAGCACCCCCAATCCTTCTAAAGGAGAGCGGGTGTGCCTCGTCCCTTATTTATTAAGGGGTCTGGGATTTCCAATTCATCCATTCCTCCGCGGGCTTCTGGAGTTCTACGGCCTCCAGCTGCACAACCTCACGCCTGGCTCCATGCTACATATTGCAGGCTTTGTTGCCCTTTGCGAGCTATTTTTAGGCGTCGAGGCTCATTTTGCGCTGTGGAAGAGGTTGTTCTGCTTGGTGCCCCGTTCTCAGAAGGGGTCTATATACCAAGTGGGCGGAGCCGAAATATGGCGCATCGCCGGGACCGGATACCTATCCGGAACCCCACAGAAGGCGTCCGAGGACTGGCCTTCAGAATGGTTCTACATAGACGACGTCCCGCTGCCGGACCCTGTCCGGGTTGGCCTCCCTGAATTCAGCATGGCTCCCTTAAAGAAACGCTTAAGTTGGCGTCGGCGGAGCTCTCAGAGAGAAAACAACAGAAACGTTCTTTACCTGAGGGGCCGGATAAGACTGTCGGCTCATTCCGGACTAATCATGATTGGAGTCATGGCCGCATGTATTATGCGGGGGGTGCAGCCGCTTCATTATAGGAGTCACCCCATGTGGGATTACAACGGGGAGGATGACGCCACCCGTTACGGCCGCAAGGGGCCAGACACAGCTGCCGCTCTAGTAAAGATTCTAACATCTTTGTACAAGGGAGAAAAGAGGACTTCCTCCGCGTCAACCCGCGGGCCGGATTCACTATGTATGAACCTCCAAGTTGGGTAAGTGAACAATCGCACTTGCCCGCTTATTTAATGCTCCCATGACTAGATACGTAGTCTGGTGATTTCAATGCAGGAGCTTTGACAGGAGGTAAAGGATATCAACAGCTGCCCTCCACAGCCTGAGGACCCAGAACGGTCCCTCGATCCGGACTCTGAAGAGGATCCGGACATATCGGTGGAGCTCATCGACGGGGTGTTCCACCAGTTAAGCAAGGATAATACCTTGGTGGCCATTATGGCTGATTATCCCGGGCTAATCCCGGCCTCCCGGGTGACAGAAACCAGAGTGTTTATTCCCGCAAGAGAGATTCCGTCCTTACATATTCCGGTGTTTCTGACGACAACCGTATTTTACAGGGGAGATTTCCGAGGAGGGAGGCCGAACCTGCGGCGACTAGCCAACGAGGAGCCGCCGGGCCCCGTGGGGTAAAAAGGGATGAAGTCCAGACTGAGAGTTCGGCACAAAGGTATAACGCGCCCTCTGTCTTCCTGGCATTATTCTGTCAGGGCATGTTAACATCCGTACTGTTTCCAGGAGGAAGAGGCCTCGCCGGACTACATCCGGAGGGGCCGCCAACCGCGCCTCTACCAGCCAGGCTCCAACGTCTGGTCCAGAGGCGGGGACGAACACCAGGCTTGCGCCGGACGCTCCTCCAACAGAGGATGCGGACCGGCTATCTGCCACCAATTCAGAAGTGGAGAGCGCCATGAACCATAGGCGTCGCCGGACAGTTCTACGCGACGCTTGTTTCTCCTGAGAGGCCTTAAACGCCTTCAATTCGGGAGATGCGTACCTTCGTGCAGCTCAAGATGGTTTAGCCAGGGCCACGGAGCAGTATGTAAAAGACATACGGGTAAGAAAATTTAAATATATATATACCAATAGCCCCCGAGACTTGAAACAGTTAAACTAACTGATTTAAGGATCATATAATATGTAGGTTCTTACTGAGAAGAACACTGTGCTGTCCCAGGAGCTGGAAAAGTGCAAGGCCCAACTAGTGGCCGCACTAGCCGCAACAGGGGAGCCCAAAGGGACCCCTTCAGGTATGATATACTTTGATAGATTAGTATTGTGCGGCTTATGTGCGAATCTGACAATTAATGTTACAGATGGTGCCGGACTAGATCCGGAGAGGCAACAACTCTTACGCCAGTTAAAGGCTGGCGAGAGTACGTTGACAAGGGTGAGGCGAGAGAAGAATGATCTTCAGGATGCCAACACCAAGCTGGATGTTGAACTGAAAGACGTTCGTGGCCAGCTATCTGACTCCACGAAGGAGAATCAGCGTCTTCGACGCGGCATATTTAGTAAGTGCTTGAGCGAACCCTTTGAAAAAAAGGAGTTCGGCGAGGAAGACGAATAACAGAATTATGTCTGTAGGTACGCTCACAGGTCGTCCTGCAGAGGAGATGCCCGGTTCTACGAGTGACCTTCTCCCCGAACTCCTGCAACTGCACGAATGAATTCGGCAGGCAATGCAAGGGGTTGCCCGGGCCCTATGGCCTGCCCACTCCACGCCCGAGGGCCTTGGAGAGCTTGCGGAGAAGCTGACGGGAGCTCGGCGGTGCATCCGGTTGTGGAAGATATCAGCCTGCCGACAAGGCGCGAGGGAGGCCTGGGCCATGGTGAAGACCCGCTTTACGAAGTCTGACCCCAATCACATGGCCGAGGTCGGACCAGTGGGGCCTGACGGGAAGGAGATCCCTGTGAGCTTGGTGTATGGCCAGGTAGAACTGGCCGCAAAGTATTCCCAGGAGGACTGTAAATTAGACAGCCTGTTAGATGGTATAGAGGAGGAATACGATCAGTCAAGATGACTATGTAATTTATAATTGACATGTGTAATGCCTTCTAGCCGGATTGTAGATCGTTTGTCGTTGCCGACCTTTTCGCTTCGACCTCGGGACCTCACGGTCCGGAGTGTGTCCGAATACCATAACGGCTATATAAAAGCCGGGGTATGCATGGAGACCAGGCGTAGGGGTCATTAGTGCTTGATCAGACAAGTGCCCAACTAGTTATGTTATATTACATGGTTAGTAAGAAACATCTTCCAGAGAGAATAGTTCCGTTAAGGGTTCCTTTCGCTGGGATGGCGTGCCCTAAAGTGCACGTCCGGACTGCAAATGCAGAAGATCATCTGGGGGCATGTAAAAAATAAAAAGGTTCATCTTTAGTTCACCGACCGAATATTCCCTTAAGAACGCTAGCTTTCGGCTTCACCCAGTCTGAGGTACACATCCGGCTTATCCGGCAGTAACAATCGCAGAGGTGCTCCCTTTACCGCCTAGCCGAACAATAGGGAACGTAGGGGTAAGCACAGGAGCCAGGCAACCCAGCTTGGCCAAAACTTAAGTCATATCGATGCATATAATGGCGAAGAAAAGGTGCATGCGGAAGTCTGACGCATGCGTTGGGTGTGAAACCCATATAGATAAGCTTCTGTTAAAGAAGCCCCCAGGTTTAAGGAGCGCAGATAGCGCGTCACATAATGAGCCTTTTAAGGGCTAGAAAAGAAAAGAGTAGTAGACAAAGTAAAAAAAAGGTATAAATGTAAATAATGGACAGAGGAAGGAGACAAACACAGAGTCCGGCGCTAGGCATAGAATCTTCGGAGACGTGTGGCGTTCCATGGGTTCGGCTCGAGTCGGTTGTCCGACGCATCTCGCAGGCGGTACGCTCCACCAGTTAGGACTTGGTCGATTATGAATGGACCTTCCCATTTGGGCTTGAGTTTGTTCTTTTGCGTATCCGGCAGGCGCAGAACTAGTTCACCAACGTTGTAATTTTTGGCCCGTACTTCTCTGCTTTGATATCTTCGAGCTTGCTGTTGATAGAATGCGGAACGGGCCTTAGCCACGTCACGCTCTTCCTCTAAGGCGTCCAGGTTGTCCTGCCGATCAAGCTCGGCTTCTCTTTCTTTGTACATGCGCACTCGAGGTGAGTCATGAATTATGTCGCAGGGCAGAATCGCCTCAGCGCCGTACACCATAAAGAATGGCGTGAATCCGGTGGTACGATTTGGCGTGGTTCGCAGCCCCCAGAGTACGGAGTCGAGCTCCTCTACCCAGTGCATATCAGATTCCTTGAGGGACCGCACTAGTCTGGGTTTTGATGCCGCTCATGATGAGACCATTTGCACGTTCGACCTGACCGTTAGTTTGTGGGTGATAGACAGAAGCGTAGTCGAGCTTAATGCCCATGTTTTTGCACCACAGCTTTACTTCATCAGAGGTGAAGTTTGTGACGTTATCGGTGATAATGCTGTGGGGGACACCATAATGGTGTACGACCCCGGATACGAAGTCTATCACGGGTCCGAATTCAGCCGTCTTGACGGGTTTGGCTTCTATCCATTTGGTGAATTTATCCACCATGACCAATAAGTATTTTTTCTTGTGGGTTCCGCCTTTAAGGGGTCCCACCATATCAATTCCCCAGATCGCGAAAGGCCAAGTGATGGGGATAGTTCGGAGGGCGTTGGGTGGCATATGGCTTTGGTTGGCAAAGAGCTAGCAACCGACGCACCGTTTGACTAGGTCCTGAGCGTCTGCTCTAGCCGTCGGCCAATAGAAGCCAGTACGGAAAGCCTTGCTTACAAGGGACCAAGCCGCGGCGTGATGGCCACCGAGTCTGGCATGAATTTCAGCCAATAGACTCCACCCTTCCTCTTCGGAGATACACCTTTGAAGGACTCCTGTAGTGCTTTTCTTATATAGCTCTCCCTCGTGGACTTTATAGGCTTTAGATCGCCGCACTATGCAGCGTGCCTCGTTTTGGTCCTCGGGGAGTTCCTGCCTAGTAAGGTAGGATAGGAATGGTTCCGTCCACGGGGCGATGACCGCCATTATTGCGTGGGCTAAGGGTGTAATTTTGGTGGCGGGGCCGCCGATTATGTCTGATTGTTCGGCATTGGGTTGTGCGGTTATGCCCGGGCTATTATCCGAGGGTTCCCCCTCCCATGTTACGGATGGTTTGAATAATCTTTCTAAGAAGATGTTGGGGGGGACTGCATCTCGTTTTGCTCCAATGCATGCCAGGACGTCCGCTGCCTGGTTATTTTCTCGGGCTATGTGATGGAACTCCAGTCCCTCGAACCGAGCTGACATTTTTAGTACGACATTGCGATAAGCTTCCATTTTTGGGTCTTTGGCATCGAAGTCCCCATTTATTTGGGATATCGTGAGGTTTGAGTCCCCGCGTACTTCCAGGCGTTGAATGCCCATGGATACCGCCATCCGGAGGCCATGTAGAAGGGCCTCGTATTCGGCTGCATTGTTGGAGTCCGTGTACATGATTTGGAGTACATATTGGACTGTATCTCCTGTAGGGGACGTCAAAACGACGCCAGCCCCCAGTCCGGCCAGCATTTTGGAGCCGTCGAAATGCATGATCCAGTTTGAGTACGTGTCGTACTCTTTAGGGAGTTCGGCCTCCGTCCATTCGGCGACGAAGTCGGCTAGGACTTGCGATTTAATTGCTCGCCGTGGCTTGTAGGTTATATCGAACGGGAGGAGCTCTATGGCCCATTTTGCTATCCGGCCTGTTGCATCGCGGTTGTTGATAATATTGTTGAGTGGTACTTCAGAGGCTACTATAATAGAACACTCTTGAAAGTAGTGTCGTAGCTTCCGGGATGCCATGAATACCGAGTATGCGATTTTTTGATAATGCGGGTACCGTGATTTGCATGGTGTGAGGACAGTGGACACGTAGTAAACCGGCCTTTGAAGGGGTAATTTATGTCCGTCCATTATCTGTTCGATGACGAGTACTGCGCTAACAACTTGATGGGTTGCGGCAATGTACAATAGCATGGGGTCGCCGGTATTCGGCGCGGCCAGGACGGGGTTTGTTGCCAAGATGGCCTTTATTTCCTCGAGTCCGGTCGTGGCAGCGTCCGTCCACTCGAAGTGTTCGGTGCGCCTAAGGAGGCGGTAAAGGGGTAGTGCCTTTTCTCCCAAGCGGGAGATGAAGCGGCTTAAGGCCGCCACGCATCCGGTGAGTTTCTGAATTTGCTTGAGATCTTTTGGGACATCCAATTGTGACAGAGCTCGGATTTTAGCTGGATTTGCTTCAATTCCTCTACCGGATACAATGAAGCCCAGGAGCTTTCCGGCTGGGTCGCCGAAAACACATTTTTCCGGATTGAGCTTGATGTCGTATTTTCGCAGGTTGTCGAATGTAAGTCTCAAGTCGTCTACTAGAGATTCGACGTGTCTTGATTTAACGACCACATCATCTACGTACGCCTCCACTATTTTGCCGATCTAGTTTGCCAAACATGTTTGAATCATGCGCTGATATGTCGCGCCGGCGTTTTTGAGCCCAAAGGGCATTGTGTTGAAGCAGAATGGGCTGTATGGCGTGATGAATGCTGTTACAGCTTGGTCGGATTCTGCCATCTTTATTTGATGGTAACCGGAGTATGCGTCGAGGAAACACAGGGAATCGTGTCCTGCGGTGGCATCGATGATTTGATCAATTCGAGGGAGGGGAAAGGGATCCTTTGGGCAGGCCTTATTAAGGTCTTTGAAGTCGACACACAGGCGCCAAGATTTGTCCTTCTTTGGTACCATTACCAGGTTTGCTAGCCAGTCCGGGTGTTTGATATCTCTAATGAATCCGGCCTCCAATAATTTGGCTAGCTCCTCTCCCATGGCCTGTCTCTTTGGTTCGGAGAAACGCCGAAGGGTCTGTTTGACAGGTTTGAATCCTTTCTGGATATTTAAGCTGTGCTCGGCCAGCCTGCGTGGGATTCCTGGCATATCCGAGGGGTGCCAAGCGAAAATATCCCAGTTCTCTCGTAGGAACTCGCGCAGTGCGGAGTTTACATCAGGGCTCAATTGTGCCCCGATGGAGGCTGTTTTATTCGGGTCCGTTGGGTGGACCTGGAATTTGACTATTTCGTCCGCTGGTTTGAAGGATGTGGATTTGGATCTCTTACCGAGTATCACATCATCCCTGCTAACCGTGGATCGCAGCGCCGTCAGCTCTTCGGCCGCTAAGGCTTCAGATAGTGCCTCGAGGGCCAATGCGGCTGTCTTGTTTTCGGCGCGGAGTGCTATGTCCGGATCACTAGCGAGAGTGATAATTCCGTTTGGCCCAAGCATCTTAAGCTTCATGTACCCGTAATGGGGTATGGCTTGGAAAACTGTGAATGCCTCTTGTCCTAATATAGCGTGATATCCGCTTTTGAACGGGGCCACCTGGAACGTGATTTGTTCAGACCTGTAATTATCCGGCGTGCCGAATACCACATCTAGTGTGATCTTTCCGGTGCAGCGCGCTTCATGACTGGGGATTATTCCTCTAAAGGTTGTGCTGCTTCGCTCAATGCGGTTCCAGTCTATTTCCATCTTTTGGAGGGTTTCCTCGTAGATGAGGTTCAATCCACTGCCTCCGTCCATAAGTACCTTTGCGAGGCGACAGCCGTCCACTATGGGACTGAGAACCAATGCGGCTGGTGCTCTGGCTATTCGGAATTTAGGTTCGTCGCTCGCATTGAAGGTGATGGCAGTATTGCTCCATGGATTTATGGTCGCTACTTGGTAGACTTCGGCAAGGCTGCGAAGTGTTCTTTTTCGCATGTTATTTGATGCGAAAGTCACGGAGATTGTGAGAACGGTACTGAAATTCTCAGGCTGGTTTCCTTCGACCTCTGGATTTAGGAGGTCCTCGCCAATTTTGGCCACCTGCCGGAGTATCCAACATGCCCTGAGGCTGTGAGTTTGGGTGGCATCCTCTATACTATGAATCTTGCAGGGTCCATCGAGCCATCTTTCTAGCATGGTTCCGTGCCCCCTAGAGGGTTTTGATTTTTTATTTAATCCGGGCGCTTTGCTGTAGTGCGCCCTTTTGATTCGGACGGGATTGCTATTCAAGGCCGGATTATCCCAAAATTTAATTTCGGTTTTCCGAGCACTTTCCATCGCACAGTATTTTTGTACTATGGACGCCAAGTCAGCAAAGCGCGTAATATTACGACGACTTATGGCGTTGAGTATCCCCTTGTCCGTGCTGTTACTACAGAAGATTGAAATCGCGTCTCCCTCGTGGCGGTCCTTTATCCTGTTCATAAGCAGGAGGAATCCGGCCCAGTAATGATGTACTGTTTCTTCGGGCATCTGCTTGTTTTGGGAGAGATCGCTTAAGATCGGACGGGCGGAATTCATTAGATCTGATACTTCGCCCGGTTTGCTGTTCGGAGGCCGAACGACCTCCGGATTCCGAGATCCAGAGTCCTGTATGTTTTCCGGTTTGCCTGGTTCCAAGCTCAGGTCTTGGGTTGTATCCTCCCCTCCGTGGATATCCGGCATGGAGGGTTCCGGATTCGGACGTAACTGGTCCTTAAGATTGATGAAGGGTCACCGCATTGTGTTTCCACCACAGCAACATGATGGGTGGCTTGGGGAGAGTTGATTTCCCTTAGATCGGGTTTAGGCCCAACCTGGTCGTAGTTTGTAGCGACCCCCAAGGCGGCGATGCGATCCAGGAGCTCGTTTATGGAGGAGAGCTCCACCGGATCTAGCTGCTCGGCCAATTCCGAGCTGACGCGGAGATTGTTTTCGATGACCCGAGAGGTCACTGTCGGCGTAATGGCCGAACGGGCGGTCATGAGAAAACCACCCAGCCGGAGGGGTTGGCCGATAGCCAAAGCTCCCTTAGTGACGGTGCCGTCTTTAAAGACGGGAAAAGGCATCCTTCCTGATCGCGACGGCACAGAGGAACTCTCAATGAAAGCACCAATGTCGGTGTCAAAACCGGCGGATCTCAGGTAGGGGGTCCCCATCTGTGCGTCAAGGTCGGATGGTAACAGGAGACAAGGGACACTTTATTTTACCCAGGTTTGGCCCCTCTCGATGGAGGTAAAACCCTACTCCTGCTAGATTAATATTGATGATATGGGTAGTACAAGAGTAGATCTACCACGAGATCAAGGAGGCTAAACCCTAGAAGCTAGCCTCTGGGTATGATGATGGTTATGATGTGTTCGTCCTACGGACTACAACCCTCCGGTTTATATAGGCACCGGATAGGGTTAGGGTTACACAGAGTCGGTTACATTGGTAGGAGATCTTGAATATCCGCACGCCTAGCTTGCCTTCCACGCCAAGGAAAGAACCTTCCGGACACGGGACGAAGTCTTCAATCTTGTATCTTCATAGTCCTGGAGTCTGGCTGAAGATATAGTTCGGCTAACCGAACACCCCCTAATCCAGGACTCCCTCAGGGACGACAGGGAGCCGGGGAAGATGCAGCAGCGGAAGCCCGCGCGGAGAGGAGTACGAGGGTTCACTGGTTCGGCTGCGGTGTGAAGCTGCCATCGCCGCAGAATAACAGGGGGTGTGGGTGAGTGGAGGGATGGCCTGGCCAGCGGTGGGAGTAGTATGGGGGCGGTGAGGCCTCCGTGGCAGCACAGCCGACCATGGGAGGCAGGAGCTGGCGGCACGACCGGTGCTGCTTTGGGCGGCTGGACCAAGAAGACCAGAGGTTGAAGAAGCACTACGGCCGTTGGATGGACATTGTACGGTCACTGAAGCTAGAATCGTTTATATTGACTAAGTTGACAAAGCCCTTGGTACACTCCAACTTAGTAGGCCCACAGGTCAGCCTCTGAAATGGTGCGCCCCAGATGTCAGGGGGAGGAATCATTTTTTGGGCAGCCGAAGCTAAGAATATCCAAGATTGAAGAAGAAGCACGACATCCGTTGGATAGACATCGAACGGCCACTGCTGCTAGAACCGTGTGTTGACTATAATAAGTTGACAAAGGCTTGCATACGCGTCAACTTATTTTTTTTAGGGGACGCGTCACTTAGTAGGCCCACAAGTGTGTGGCAGAGAACTTATAGCCCATTTGCGTTTTGTAAGAATGTACAGCCCATTTTTGAATTCTAATGGAATTTACAACAACCCATTTACCGTTTGTTAATAGTAGAGCCCATTTTCTAGCTAGGACGACGATTAATAATTTCAACCAACCGTTGAAGACAGAATTCAATAAAATTTCCCACATTTTGATGGGATCCAAAATATTTTTATCCCAAAATTTCTAGTTAGATTAAATATAAATTTGTATTACGTAAAAATCCAATGAAACATTGCGTGCGCAACAATGAAAATTTAAGATTTTCAAAATCCATAAATAATATTTTATAAACTAATTTCGTGTTTGGTGCATTTTTTTATAGTTACTACCCAGTTTTTATAATTATATCCCATTTATTATTTTTTAAAGCCCATTTTCCTGTTAAGCCTAATGCATCCCTCCTAGGAAAGATTTGCAGCCCAGCGGGGCGGAGAATAACAAGTTGACCTTGCCTGGGTATTCCTCAAAAAGACGTATAGCTGGGCTAGCCATTTTCATCTTGAAAAAATTAGTATCTGGGCTGGATATCTGGCCTGGGCTAGACGGGCCACAGCCCGCCCAGTTAATACCCTGCTCTCCTCTGAGCAACAATGAAATCATCGCCAAGAAAAACTCTATAGTGCTCACGCCTCAAAAACACAAATACTGCTCGAGCTGCTTGGTCCCAGCTGTCAGCCGCTCCTTGTTCAGTTCTCTCGTTTATATTAACTACATAGGTTGACAATGGTGTGGGACCGTGATGTCAGGAAACTAGGAGAAAGCAAAAAATATATAGCTGTACATAATAAGGAGGCACTTGCGTACGTACGGCTATGGCCCTAGTGGGTCCCTAGTGTCATCCAGTCAAAATAAAGTCATCTCCTGAATCCTCATGTTCGTTGACGATGTTAACAATGCTCGGCGCCACGGCGAGCGCAACAACTCGAAGGATAACGGAGAGGGCCTCGCGGGCCCTATGGATGGTCTGATACAGCGCCCGCTGCTCATTCAGGAAGCCAGGATCATCGGACACCTATGAGCACCTTCGAGAAACTAAGACGGCATGAAACGGTAAGTCCGTGTTTGGGAGCTCTGGTTTATTTCAAACCTGTATTAACATACAAGTGTAATTTACTCATCATCGAAAACAACGCATAAAATACAGGCGTAATGAAACCGAGGGCCCGAGGTCTGTAAGTAAAACCGGCGGGTTATGCGTGTAATTTGAGAGACCAGTGTATATTTTACGAGCACTGCTATATGGACGACATTACCAGACGATACATGCACGACGTGCATATCATGACATCCATGGGCAGGGCTGAAACAACAGCTAATGGCTGGATTAGCAATCGTCCGAGTGTCGTTCAGCGTTTTAATCGTGTGTGAAGTACTTCCGATATTTTACTAGTCGAAATCGACCAACCAAGCGCCTTTGCCCGAGACCATCTGCTTTAATTTACAAGCGTCAGTTTTACAAGTGGTTTTGGTTGTAAAACGATGATCCAATCATGGCCTAATATCATGAGTTGGTCAGAAGATCATATGGTTTCACGTCTAACCTACTGAAAGTGCAACTATCCCTATGTGGTTTTGGTAATTCATAACAACATATAGCTCATTGAGCTAATGGTATTCCAAGATGATTATTTCAGGAAAGCTCAATGATTGGCATGGCATGGATGATGAAATTGGATCCCTCAAAATGCTAAGGAAAAAGGATTGGCTCAAGCTCAAAAGCTCAAGACTCTTCATTTTATATTTTAGTGATCCAAGATCACATTGAGTCTTTAGCAAAAGCCAATACTATCAAGGAGGGATGAGGTGTTGCTTAATGAGCCTCTTGCTTCATGTGCTTAGTGATATGCTCCAAAACCCTCAGCTACTTTCCCATATCCACACTTGACCTAAACCCAAAGCCAAACTCGGTCCTACCGATTCTTTCAACCTGGCGCCACCGAGTTTCATATGACATAGCCACTGCCAAACCCTAAGCAAATCGGTTCTACCGATAGGGATCTCTGTCTCACCGAGATGGGATTGCAATTTCTCTGTTTCCTTTTCGTAACTTTTCGGTCTCACCGAAAGAGCGGATCGGTCCCACCGAGATTGCAATGTAAACTCTCTGTTTCCTTTTTGTAACTTTTCGGTCTCACCAAAATAGCAAATCGGTCCCACCGAGTTTACCTGACCAACCCTCTGGTTAGCTTATTAGCAAATCGGTCTCACCAAGTTTGTGTAATCGGTCTCACCGAGATTACGTTATGCCCTAACCCTAACCATATCGGTCCTACCGAGTTGCATGTCGGTCCCACCGAAAATCACTAACGGTCACTTGGTTTACTAAATCGGTTCGACCGAGTTTGTTGATTCGGTCCCACCGAGATTGGTAAATTGTGTGTAGCGATTAGATTTTGTGTGGAGGCTATATATACCCCTCCACCTCCTCTTCATTCGTGGAGAGAGCCATCAGAACACATCTACACTTCCAACTCATATGTTCTGAGAGAGAACCACCTACCCTTGTGCTGAGCTCAAGATATTCCATTCCTACCATATGAATCTTGATCTCTAGCCTTCCCCAAGTTGCTTTCCACTCAAATCTTCTTTCCACCAGATCCAAATCATATGAGAGAGAGTTGAGTGTTGGGGAGACTATCATTTGAAGCACAAGAGCAAGGAGTTCATCATCAACACACCATTTGTTACTTCTTGGAGAGTGGTGTCTCATAGATTGGCTAGGTGTCACTTGGGAGCCTCCGACAAGTTGCATGCTTTACTTTCCGCTGCCTATATACTCTTTGCATACTTTCCGCTGCCTATATTTCAATTGCCATTTTATTGTGTGAGCGTGTTGGTCGCACATTTTACTCATTCGAGGACATCCACTTGTTGTTTTGATTGATTGGTTTTCTTTTCTCTTGCCAAGTGGATGGACAAGAATGCCTGAGAACCTTCTCTAGCTATCTATGCTTTTCTCGTCTCAAACTCTATTCATGCTACATCACAAAATTTGATCAAGTCAGATTCGAACCACTCTTTGTGAGGAGCACTCGGAGTCCCCGATTCGTCATAGACTTAAACTTCCAAAACTTCTTTGTGATTCTCGGTCCAACCGATTTGAACCATTAGGTCACACCGAGTTGCAATAACTGTATACAATTTTGCATCTCGGTGCCACCGAGTTGTTCCACTCGATCACACTGACAGGGTCGGGCTATATATAGGCACGGGCAAAAATTTGGAAATTTCTCCGAACCCCTTCGCCCGCGCAATAGCTCGCTCTACCTACGTGGTCTCCGGATCGTCTTCTCGCCGCCAGCCGCCTCCTGTCGCTGGTCTCCATTGCCGTCAACGGAATTCTACCCCGCCGTTGCCGCCGTAGCGAGTCTCCGCCGAACTAGGGTATGGACTCGATCTTTGTGCTATTCCCAATCTGATTCCTAGCACATTGTGATCTTATTGATTCTAGCCACGATTGAAACACTCCTATCTAGTCAATGCAATTCGTAGAATAGGTTTGATTTGAAAATTTTAGGGTTAGGTTTCCGCCGAAACCATCTCGGACTCACCGAGTTGAAAAACTCAGTCCAACCGATTTGGCTCATGCCATTGCATGAGTAAGACTCAGTCTGACCGACAATTAATAATCGGTGTGACCAATTTTGGAACTTTGTGAAACCCTAGCAGTCTCGGTGCCACGGAACTGTGACTCGGTCTGACCGAGTTCACTAGTTTAGGTTCCAAAACTGCTTCGGTATCACCGAGTTCAAAAATCGGTAGATCCGAAATGATTTCTGTGGGAAACTAAAACTAAGATTTTGAATCATTCTTTTGCAAAAATCTCTGCATTTTGTGATGCTCATCCACTCTACCTCATCTGTAAACTCTTCACAGTGTCAGCAGTCAGCTTTTACATCATGTCTGATCAGAGTGACAGCCAGAACATGTCAGAAGAGCAAGTGCACATGAGTGAGGGCACTAGTCCCACTAGTTCTTCAGATGAAGGCAGCAGGAGCACTCCTAGCAATTTGCCAAAAGCTGCCACGAGACAAAAGAAGAAGAAAACCTCAGAATCAGAGGATGAGGATTATGTGGCAGAGGAAGAGGAAGCTACTTCCAAGAGAGTAGTGCTCAAGAAGGAGTATGGCTCAGCCCAGAGCACAAAGCCAGGCTAGAAAATCAAAAGGACAACAGGTAGGCAGCCTATGCCAAAGGCCAAAGCTTCAACTAAAATTCCTGAAAAGCCTGCACCCAAAGGGCTAGTTGCTGCTGAAGGAAAGAAGGAAAGGAAAAGGGGCAGATGGTGCAAGAAAGTTGATCCAATGGCTGAGTTTGAAAAGCATTCTTCTTCTTTTGAAGAAGAAGAAGAAGAACAAGAACAAGAAGAAGAAGAAGAAGAAGAAGAAGAAGAAGAGGTTGCTGCACCAGCACCTAAGGCAACAAAACTTATGGGTGATGTTATAAAATCATGGGCTACTGCATCCAAGCCCAAAGAAGCACCCAAAGCTGCCTCCAAGGCCAAGCCAGCTCCAAAGCCAAAACCAAAGAGAAATACAAGGAGCATACCAGCTGCTGAGAAGAACAAGGCCCCAGTGCCTGAAGCTGTTGGAGAAGATGAAGAAGGACAAGTTCTGAGAAAACTCAAGCCCAAGATTCCAGACCACAACGATGCTCATCCTGTGCCTGAGAACATGAAAATCAGAAGAGATTCAGGGCTGAGAAAATGGAGAGATGAAGAGCCATATGCTTCAAGGAGATGAACTGCTGTTGACTACAGGTTCCACACTAAGGAACAACAGGACTTCTATCAGACAGTTTTGTTGGATAAGAAGCCTATTGTTTGTGACATGAGGTGGGTCGACTGGACCTACATCAAGGAAAATGAAGAGCACTATCCTGGAGTGCAAGACAGCTTCAGTGCTTGTGGAGTTGCTGACTTTGTTGGGCAGAAGCTCACAAAGTGGAACGAGGAGCTCACTATGCAATTCTACTCCACAGCACACTTCTACCCAGATGGAAGGATAACATGGATGTCTGAAGGTACAAGGTACCAATCCACTGTTGAGGAATGGGCAAAGTTGATCAATGCCCCAGAGGAAAATGAAGATGACTTGGATGTCTATGCCAAGAAAAACATGGATCATAACACTATGGCAAATATGTACAAGGAGATTCCAGCAAATGATCTTGACACTCACCAGCTTGGGTCCGTGAAACACTTGTTGTCAGGGCTGCCTACAATCAACTTGATCCTTAGGCACACACTCTTGCCAAGTCTGGAGATCACAGAATGATCAGAGGTCATGCCATTAACTTGCTACACATATTTGATGTGCCTCAGAAATTCAAGGTCATGAGCCTCATAGTAGAGACTATCAAGAGGACTGCAGCATATCAGAAGAGGAGCTGTGGTTATGCCCCTCAGATCCAAGAGTTGATTAACTCAAAGATGGGCACATGAACTTACTTGTTGGACAAACAACACTTGCCTATTCATCCAGATTTCGAGGACAATCGAGTTGTGATGAATGAGAATGAACCATCATTAGCTCAAGCACAAGAAAAGAAGGAGAAGGCAAGGAAGGAGAAAGCTGCCAAGATGCCAACTCAAGAGGAGGCATCTGAGTATTTCTCGAAAACCAAGCAGGAGCAGCTTAGTTACTTGATTGCATCTACACTGAGGATTGAGAAAGGACTGGTGTCGGTGTCAAAACTGGCGGATCTCGGGTAGGGGGTCCCGAACTGTGCGTCAATGTCGGATGGTAACAGGAGACAAGGGACACTTTATTTTACCCAGGTTCGGGCCCTCTCGATGGAGGTAAAACCCTACTCCTGCTAGATTAATATTGATGATATGGGTAGTACAAGAGTGGATCTACCACGAGATCAATGAGGCTAAACCCTAGAAGCTAGCCTATGGTATGATTGTGTATGATGATGGTTGTCCTACGGAATACAACCCTCTGGTTTATATGGACACCGGATAGGGTTAGGGTTACACAGAGTCGGTTACAATGGTAGGAGATCTCGAACATCCGCACGCCAAGCTTGCCTTCCACGCCAAGAAAAGATCCTTCCGGACACGGGACGAAGTCTTCAATCTTGTATCTTCATAGTCCTGGAGTACGGCGGAAGGTATAGTCCGGCAATCCGAACACCCCCTAATCCAGGACTCCCTCAACTGGCCACCCTCACTCGGAATCAGGAGAGCTTAGAGAGAATCGTGGAACAAAAGTTCTATGACTTGGATGTAAAAGTAACAGAGATTTAGTCTGCAGTGGAGCAACTTCAAGAGGACATGCAAGAGAGGAAAGGGAAGACTACAACTTATGCATTTGCCAGAGTGCCCCGAGCTCAGAGGTCAACTGCAGTGCCAGTTCCTGACACCAGAGCCACCTCATCAGCTCCAGCTACAGCACCAGCCCAACCAGCTCCAGCATCCACATCAGCTCTAGCTCTAACCACTTCTACAGAAGCCTTCGTCCTTGGAGTGATTCGGACTCCACCACCACCAGAAGATCAAGCCTGAGAGTCGATCTAGCAGTATGCATTTTCTAGGAACTTTTTGGTAACTTGTTGCCAAAGGGGGAGAAAAATGTATAGATCATAGGCTTCGAGACAGAGTGTGTTGCATTTATTCTCTCTTGCTTTATTTGGTGGTTTTTTAAACTTTGTTTGCTTTTGGTTGAGATACTATGATATGCTTGTGAGACATTGATGATCATGTGTTTGATCATAAGCTACACTTATGCATGCTTGATATTATTCTATCTATCTTATGTGATCATTCACTTTTCTTGGTGATGAGTGCATGTATTCAATTCTTATCATTTTGAGCGCTCCACCAAGATGTATGTGACATGGAAGAGTAACCTATGATTCTAACTCTTTGTGCATTTGCAGTCCAAAGCAAATTTTAAAATATGCACAAATTTAGGGGGAGCTCTTGCTTTTCACATACTTCTCAAAGCGACGATGTTCTAAATCTTATTATTTATCGAAGCTTTGATCTATATGTTGTCATCAATTACCAAAAAGGGGGAGATTGAAAGTGCAACTATCCCTAGGTGATTTTGGTAATTCATAACAACATATAGCTCATTGAGCTAATGCTATTCCAAGATGATTATTTCAGGAAAGCTCAATGATCGGCATGGCATGGATGATGAAAGTGGATCCCTCAAAATGCTAAGGACAAAGGATTGGCTCAAGCTCAAAAGCTCAAGACTCTTCATTTTATATTTTAGTGATCCAAGATCACATTGAGTCTTTAGGAAAAGCCAATACTATCAAGGAGGGATGAGGTGTTGCTTAATGAGCCTCTTGCTTCATGTGATTAGTGATATGCTCCAAAACCCTCAGCTACTTTCCCATATCCACACTTGACCTAAACCCAAAGCCAAACTCGGTCCTACCTATTCTTTCACCAGGCGCCACCGAGTTTCATATGTCATAGCCACTGCCAAACCCTAAGCAAATCGGTTCTACCGATAGGGATCTCGGTCTCACCGAGATGGGATTACAATTTCTCTGTTTCCTTTTCGTAACTTTTCGGTCTCACCGAAAGAGCGGATCGGTCCCACCGAGATTGCAATGTAAACTCTCTGTTTCATTTTTGTAACTTTTCGGTCTCACCGAAAGAGCAAATTGGTCCCACCGAGTTTACCTGACCAACCCTCTGGTTAGCTTATTACCAAATTGGTCTCACAGAGTTTGTGTAATCGGTCTCACCGAGATTACGTTGTGCCCTAACCCTAACCATATCGGTCCTACCGAGTTGCATGTCGGTCGCACCGAAAATCACTAACGGTCACTAGGTTTACTAAATCGGTCCGACCGAGTTTGTTGATTCGATCCCACCGAGATTGGTAAATTGTGTGTAACGGTTAGATTTTGTGTGGAGGCTATATATACGCCTCCACCTCCTGTTCATTCGTGGAGAGAGCCATCAGAACACATCTACACTTCCAACTCATATGTTCTGAGAGAGAACCACCTACCCTTGTGTTGAGCTCAAAATATTCCATTCCTACCATATGAATCTTGATCTCTAGCCTTCCCCAAGTTGCTTTCCACTCAAATCTTCTTTCCACCAGATCCAAATCCTATGAGAGAGAGTTGAGTGTTGGGGAGACTATCATTTGAAGCACAAGAGAAGGAGTTCATCATCAACACACCATTTGTTACTTCTTGGAGAGTGGTGTCTCCTAGATTGGCTAGGTGTCACTTGGGAGCCTCCGACAAGATTGTGGAGTTGAACCAAGGAGTTTGTAAGGGCAAGGAGATCGCCTACTTCGTGAAGATCTACCACTAGTGAGGCAAGTCCTTCGTGGGCGATGGCCATGGTGGGATAGACAAGGTTGCTTCTTCATGGACCCTTCGTGGGTGGAGCCCTCCGTGGACTCGCGCAACCGTTACCCTTCATGGGTTGAAGTCTCCATCAACGTGGATGTAGGATAGCACCACCTATCCGAACCACGCCAAAAACATCCTTGTCTCCAATTGCGTTTGAATTCTCCAAACCCTTCCCTTTACATTCTTGCAAGTTGCATGCTTTACTTTCCGCTGCCTATATACTCTTTGCATGCTTGCTTGAATTGTGTGATGATTGCTTCACTTGTCCTAAAGTAGCTAAAATCTGCCAAACTCTAAAATTGGGAAAAGGTTATGTTTTTATTGGTCAAGTAGTCTAATCACCCCCCCTCTAGACATACTTCAAGGTCCTAAAAGTGGTATCAGAGCTTTGGTCTCCATTTGCTTTGATTTACACAGCTTTTGGTGGTCATAGCCTTGGTTTCACAACCTAGGAGAGTATGGCGTCTAGCGAGGGAAATTATCACCGTAGAGGTCCTTACTTTGATGGTACTAATTTTGCTAGTTGGAAGCATAATATGAAAATGCATATTCTCGGACATAACCCCGCCGTTTGGGCTATTGTGTGTGTTGGTTTGCAAGGTGACTTCTTCGATGGGAAAGAACCAAACCGTGAAGCTACCGCGGAAGAGTTGAAGATGCTGCAATACAACGCTCAAGCTTGTGATATTATCTTCAACGAATTGTGCCCCGAAGAATTCAACAAAATCAGCCGTCTTGAGAATGCAAAGGAAATTTGGGATACTTTGATTGATATGCACGAAGGTACTGACTCCGTCAAGGAATCCAAATTGGATGTGCTTCAAAGTCAACCTGACAAGTTCAAAATGAAGGATGGTGAAGGTGTCGCTGAAATGTACTCTAGGCTTGCTCTCATCACAAATGAGATTGGCGGCTTAGGGAGTGAAGAGATGACCGATAGATTCATCATCAAGAAGATCCTAAGAGCCTTGGATGGAAAATATGATACCGTGTGCACATTGATCCAAATGATGCCCAATTACAAAGATCTCAAGCCAACGGAGGTCATTGGAAGAATTGTTGCTCATGAGATGTCACTCAAGGATAAAGAGGAACTTCACAACAAATCAAGTGGAGCTTACAAAGCCTCATGTGAAGCCCCCACATCATCAAGTGAGAAACAAGCCTTCAATGAAGAATTGATCTTAATGGTGAAGAACTTCAACAAGTTCTACAAGAGTAGAAGCAAAGATAGAAGCTCCAAGTCAAGGTCCTACAATGACAAAAGATCTTCTAGTCGAGAGCGAAATTGCTACAATTGTGGAAGACCCGGACACTATTCCAATGAGTGTACGGCACCCTACAAAAGAAGAGAAGATTCTCCAAAAAGAAGAAGCAAGAGAGAAGAATCACCATCTAGAGAGAGAAGGAGTAAAGATGATCGTTATGAACGAAGATACTCACGGAGAAGCAAGGATTCGGAAAGAAAGGAAAATTCATCAAGGAGCTACACAAAACGAAGACATCAAGCTCATGTTGGTGAATGGGTATCCGGCTCCGACTCCGACAACCACTCCGAGAGAAGTTATCACTCCGATTCCGAATATACTCAAGATGAAGGTGTTGCCGGTCTAGCACTTGTGTCAACCGACTCCTACGACATATTTGACTCACCAAATGAAGGAGTTGGAAGATGCTTCATGGCCAAAGATCCTAAGGTAACACACCCCGAGTATGTTGTTTCAATAGTGATGAAGATGACTTGTTAGGTGATGATGGTTTACTTGTTGACAACTCTAGTGATGAATACTATGATGAAACGTCAATTAATCATGCTAATCAAGATAAAATGAATGACAATGATAAGGAGAAGATTGAGGCTCTAACTAAAGAACTAAACACTCTTAAGTTAGCTCATGAAACTATCTTCGAAGATCATCGAGAACTTTTAAGAGCTCATGAGAAGTTACGCTTTGAAAAGCTCAATCTTGAGCAAGAGCATGAGTTTTTAGAGGCAATCAATGATGATCTCCGCAAGAAAAGTTCTTCTTACATTGCCAAGCGTTTACTCTTATCCACTTACATGCCTCAAGTCAAATCTAGTAACAATAGTAAGAAAGATTCTTCCTCTAGTAGTAACAATGATCATGCTAAATCCAATGTTGTTTCTTCTAGTAGTTCTCTTGATTCCACTAATGATTCTCTTAGCCGAGTTACACTTGAGCAAGAAAATAGCTTATTGAAGGGAATTATAGAGAAAGGAGTCTACAAGAGCCTTGCCGGAAGTAAGCAATTCGAGGAAATCGTACGCAAGCAAGGAAGGCACCGGAAGAATCAAGGTGTTGGTTTTGAACGAAAGTTCAACGCCAATGGAGTTGAGTGGGAAGAAGATCAATACCCCAAGACGAAGTTTGTTCCTCAACAAGTGAAGTATGGTCCTACTTCCTTCAAGGGTACACAAGCTCAAGATGATCTTCCCCTACAAGACTACAAGCAAAAAGGCAAGGACAAGCTTCAAGAGGAAATTGATGCATTTGAAGAAGCTCCTAAGACCTTAGTCAAGTGGATTACCAAGACTACTTCAAGTTCCACTTCATCAAGTACGACTACAACTCCAAGGATTCCCATCAAGATGGTGTGGATCCAAAAGAAGAAGAACTAGAAAGTTCTTGAGGGTGACTCCGCCAACATACTTCACTCTTAGCATTTTGGCAAGAACAAGTGCAATCAACTTCCACATCTTGCACTAGTTCAAGGAGTCACAAACCCTCTTGTTGGTAAGTCAAGGGACAAGGTAGCCTAAAAGCTTTCATGGACATCATCTTGTGTGTGAATCACTCTATGTCTATGGATATTCTTGTTTGTTCCTTGTGGGACTAACCCATGTAGGTATTGAAAGTGCAATTCACTCCAATGGATAGCTCAAATTGTTCTACATCAACATTGAGCATCCACATCTTCAACATCTACATGAAGTCATCATCGACAAAACCCAAGGTTAGTTCATCCCTCTTAGGGGGGATATAAAATCTAGGGGGAGCTTTACTCTAAGACTTGAGCTAAAGCAACTCTAATGATGTGAACACAACAATGCTTTATGTAAAAGTGGTAACCCCACTTGTGCTTAAACGATGAGTATGACCTATGATCAAATGTTCTCATTTGACTCCTAAGTCAATATACTCACATATAGAGGACCTGGTCATCGCCAATTGCTTGATAGATGCTAGAATTGGTTGTGCATGCTTTGCCACATATTTCAATTGCCATTTTATTGTGTGAGCATGGTGGTCGCATATTTTACTCATTCGAGGACATCCACTTGTTGTTTTGATTGATTGGTTTTCTTTTCTCTTGCCAAGTGGATGGACAAGAATGCCTAAGAACCTTCTCTAGCTATCTATGCTTTTCTCGTCTCAAACTCTATTCATGCTACATCACAAAATTTGATCAAGCCAGATTCGAACCACTCTGTGTGAGGAGCACTCGGAGTCCCCGATTCGTCATAGACTTAAACTTCCAAAACTTCTTTGTGATTCTCGGTCTGACCGATACCTTATTTTCGGTCCTACCGAGATCATCAAGTCGATCTATGTTTTCGATCTCGGGGCAACTAATTTGAAACATTCAGTCACACCGAGTTGCAATAACTATATACAGCTTTGCATCTCGGTGCCACCGAGTTGTTCCACGCGGTCACACCGACAGGGTCAGGCTATATATAGACACGGGCAAAAATTTGGAAATTTCTCCGAACCCCTTCGCCCGCGCAATAGCTCGCTCTACCTACGTGGTCTCCGGATCGTCTTCTTGCCGCCAGCCACCTCCTGTCGCTGGTCTCCATCACCGTCAACGGAATTCTACCCCGCTGTTGCCGCCGTAGCGAGTCTCCGCCGAACTAGGGTATGGACTCGATCTTTGTGCTATTCCCAATCTGATTCCTAGCACATTGTGATCTTATTGATTCTAGCCACGATTGAAACACTCCTATCCAGTCAATGAAATTCATAGAATAGGTTTGATTTGAAAATTTCAGGGTTAGGTTTCTGCCGAAACCATCTTGGACCCACCGAGTTGAAAAACTCGGTCCCACCGATTTGGCTCATGCCATTGCACAAGTAAGACTCGGTCTGACCGAGGATTACTAATCGGTGTGACCGATTTTGGAACTTTGTGAAACCCTAGCAGTCTCGGTGCCACCGAACTGTGACTCGGTCTGACCGAGTTCACTAGTTTAGGTTCCAAAACTGCTTCAGTATCACCGAGTTTAAAAATCGGTAGATCCGAAATGATTTATGTGGGAAACTAAAACTAAGATTTTGAATCATTCTGTTGCAAAAATCTCTGCATTTTGTGATGCTCATCCACTCTACCTCATCTGTAAACTCTTCACAGTGTCAGCAGTCAGCTTTTACATCATGTCTGATCAGAGTGACAGCCAGAACATGTCAGAAGAGCAAGTGCACATGAGTGAGGGCACTAGTCCCTCCAGTTCTTCAGATGAAGGCAGCAGGAGCACTCCTAGCAATTTGCCAAAAGCTGCCACCAGACAAAAGAACAAGAAATCCTCAGAATCAGAGGATGAGAATTATGTGGCAGAGGAAGAGGAAGCTACTTCCAAGAGAGTAGTGCTCAAGAAGGAGTATGGCTCAGCCCAGAGCACAAAGCCAGGCTTGAAAATCAAAAGGACAGCAGGTAGCCATCCTATGCCAAAGGCCAGAGCTTCAACTAAAATTCCTGAAAAGCCTGCACCTAAAGGGCTAGTTGCTGCTGAAGGAACGAAGGAAAGGAAAAGGGGCAGATGGTGCAAGAAAGTTGATCCAATGGCTGAGTTTGAAAAGCATTCTTCTTCTTTTGAAGAAGAAGAAGAAGAAGAAGAAGAAGAAGAAGAAGAAGAAGAAGAAGAAGAAGAAGAAGAAGAAGAAGAAGAGGTTGCCGCACCAGCACCTAAGGCACCAAAGCTTATGGGTGATGCTATAACATTAGGGGCTAGTGCATCCAAGCCCAAAGAAGCACCCAAAGCTGCCTCCAAGGCCAAGCCAGCTCCAAAGCCAAAACCAAAGAGAAATACAAGGAGCATACCAGCTGCTGAGAAGAACAAGGCCCCAGTGCCTGAAGCTGTTGGAGAAGATGAAGAAGGACAAGTTCTGAGAAAACTCAAGCCCAAGATTCCATACCACAACGATGCTCATCCTGTGGCTGAGAACATGAAAATCAGAAGAGATTCAGGGCTGAGAAAATAGAGAGATGAAGACCCATATGCTTCAAGGAGAAGAACTGCTGTTGACTACAGGTTCCACACTAAGGAACAACGGCACTTCTATGAGACAGTTTTGTTGGATAAGAAGCCAATCGTTTGTGACATGAGGTGGGTCGACTGGACCTACATCAAGGAAAATGAAGAGCACTATCCTGGAGTGCAAGACAGCTTCAGTGCTTGTGGAGTTGCTGACTTTGTTGGGCAGAAGCTCACAAAGTGGAACGAGGAGCTCACTATGCAATTCTACTCCACAGCACACTTCTACCCAGATGGAAGGATAACATGGATGTCTGAAGGTACAAGGTACCAATCCACTATTGAGGAATGGGCAAAGTTGATCAATGCCCCATAGGAAAATGAAGATGACTTGGATGTCTATGCCAAGAAAAAGATGGATCATAACACTATGGCAAATATGTACAAGGAGATTCTAGCAGATG
Organism: Aegilops umbellulata; assembly: GCA_032464435.1. Taxonomy (NCBI): domain Eukaryota; kingdom Viridiplantae; phylum Streptophyta; class Magnoliopsida; order Poales; family Poaceae; genus Aegilops; species Aegilops umbellulata. The sequence goes on from CP136055.1 coordinate 332,259,384, forward strand.
ATCTTGACACTCACCAGCTTGGGTCCATGAAACACTTGTTGTCAGGGCTGCCTACGATCAACTAGATCCTTAGGCACACACTCTTGCCAAGTCTGGAGATCACAGAATGATCAGAGGTCATGCTATTAACTTGTTACACATATTTGATGTGCCTCAGAAATACAAGGTCATGAGCCTCATAGTAGAGACTATCAAGAGGACTGCAGCAGATCAGAAGAGGAGTTGTGCTTATGCACCTCAGATCCAAGAGTTGATTAACTCAAAGATGGGCATAGGAACTTACTTGTTGGATAAAGAACACTTGCCTATTCGTCCAGATTTCGAGGACAATCAAGTTCTGATGAATGAGAATGAACCATCATCAACTCAAGCACAAGCAAAGAAGGAGAAGGCAAGGAAGGAGAAAGCTGCCAAGATGCCAACTCAAGAGGAGGCATTTGAGTATTTCTTGAAAACCAAGCAGGAGCAGCTTAGTTACTTGATTGCATCTACACTGAGGATTGAGAAAGGACTGGCCACCCTCACTCAGAATCAGGAGAGCTTAGAGAGAATCGTGGAACAAAAGTTCTATGACTTGCATGTAAAAGTAACAGAGATTCAGTCTGCAGTGGAGCAACTTCAAGATGACATGCAGGAGAGGAAAGGGAAGACTACAACTGATGCAGTTCCTGACACCAGAGCCACCTCATCAGCTCCAGCTACACCACCAGCCCAACCAGCTCCAGCATCCACATCAGCTCTAGCTCCAACCACGTCTACAGAAGCCTTCGTCCTTGGAGTGATTCGGACTCCACCACCACCAGAAGATCAAGCCTGAGAGTCGATCTAGCAGTATGCATTTTCTAGGAACTTTTTGGTAACTTGTTGCCAAAGGGGGAGAAAAATGTATAGATCATAGGCTTTGAGAGAGAAAGAGTGTTGCATTTATTCTCTCTTGCTTTATTTGGTGGTTTTTCAAACCTTGTTTGCTTTTGGTTGAGATACTATGATATGCCTGTGAGACATTGGTGATCATGTGTTTGATCATAAGCTACACTTATGCATGCTTGATATTATTCTATCTATCTTATGTGATCGTTCACTTTTCTTGGTGATGAGTGCATGTATTCAATTCTTATCATTTTGAGCGCTCCACCAAGATGTATGTGACATGGAAGAGTAACCTATGATTCTAACTCTTTGTGCATTTGCAGTCCAAAGAAAATTTTAAAATATGCACAAATTTAGGGGGAGCTCTTGCTTTTCACATACTTCTCAAAGCGACGATGTTCTAAATCTTATTATTTAGCAAAGCTTTGATCTATATGTTGTCATCAATTACCAAAAAGGGGGAGATTGAAAATGCAACTATCCCTAGGTGGTTTTGGTAATTCATAACAACATATAGCTCATTGAGCTAATGCTATTCCAAGATGATTATTTCAGGAAAGCTCAATGATTGGCATGGCATGGATGATGAAAGTGGATCCCTCAAAATGCTAAGGACAAAGGATTGGCTCAAGCTCAAAAGCTCAAGACTCTTCATTTTATATTTTAGTGATCCAAGATCACATTGAGTCTTTAGGAAAAGCCAATACTATCAAGGAGGGATGAGGTGTTGCTTAATGAGCCTCTTGCCTCATGTGCTTAGTGATATGCTCCTAAACCCTCAGCTACTTTCCCATATCCACACTAGACCTAAACCCAAAGCCAAACTCGGTCCTACCGATTCTTTCAACCCGGCGCCACCGAGCTTCATATGTCATAGCCACTGCCAAACCCTAAGCAAATCGGTTCTACCGATAGGGATCTCGGTCTCATCGAGATGGGATTGCAATTTCTCTGTTTCCTTTTCGTAACTTTTCGGTCTCACCAAAAGAGCGGATCGGTCCCACCGAGATTGCAATGTAAACTCTCTGTTTCCTTTTTGTAACATTTCGGTCTCACCAAAAGAGCAAATCGGTCCCACCGAGATTACCTGACCAACCCTCTGGTTAGCTTATTACCAAATCGGTCTCATCGAGTTTGTGTAATCGGTCTCACCGAGATTACGTTATGCCCTAACCCTAACCATATCGGTCCTACCGAGTTGCATGTCGGTCCCACCGAAAATCACTAACGGTCACTAGGTTTACTAAATCGATCCGACCGAGTTTGTTGATTCGGTCCCACCGAGATTGGTAAATTGTGTGTAACGGCTAGATTTTGTGTGTAGGCTATATATACGCCTCCACCTCCTCTTCATTCGTGGGAGAGCCATCAGAACACATCTACACTTCCAACTCATATGTTCTGAGAGAGAACCACCTACCCTTGTGTTGAGCTCAAGATATTCCATTCCTACCATATGAATCTTGATCTCTAGCCTTCCCCAAGTTGCTTTACACTCAAATCTTCTTTCCACCAGATCCAAATCCTATGAGAGAGAGTTGAGTGTTGGGGAGACTATCATTTGAAGCACAAGAGCAAGGAGTTCATCATCAACACACCATTTGTTACTTCTTGGAGAGTGGTGTCTCCTAGATTGGCTAGGTGTCACTTGGGAGCCTCCGACAAGATTGTGGAGTTGAACCAAGGAGTTTGTAAGGGCAAGGAGATCGCCTACTTCGTGAAGATCTACCGCTAGTGAGGCAAGTCCTTCATGGGCGATGGCCATTGTGGGATAGACAAGGTTGCTTCTTTGTGGATACTTCGTGGGTGGAGCCCTCTGTGGACTCGCGCAACCGTTACACTTTGTGGGTTGAAGTCTCCATCAACGTGGATGTAGGATAGCACCACCTATCCGAACCACGCCAAAAACATCCTTGTCTCCAATTGCGTTTGAATTCTCCAAACCCTTCCCTTTACATTCTTGCAAGTTGCATGCTTTACTTTCCGCTGCCTATATACTCTTTGCATGCTTGCTTGAATTGTGTGATGATTGCTTGACTTGTCCTAAAGTAGCTAAAATCTGCCAAACTCTAAAACTGGGAAAAGGTTAAGTTTTTATTGGTCAAGTAGTCTAATCACCCCCCTCTAGACATAGTTCAAGGTCCTACACCTACCCAACTTGTCGTATAGGCTATGAATGAAACATCAGACGATGAACTTCTTAAGCACGGAAACAACTGAAGAGGATGATCTTCTTAACAAGCAAATCACTGGCATTAGATCAACATGCAAAAAAATACGAAGCATTATTCTCAGGAGACACGGTGAACAGCTCGTGATGCCGCATGCCACAACATTCCAAGCTCAACTTTGCAATCAAACACAAGGCCTAGCATTACATAGACAATATTCAGAACAAACTCTTAACACAGGATGTCGGTGTACTAAAGTAGGGGTACCTTAGTACCCCGAACTTGTGCACGGGCAGTAGTAGCGTCCCGCGGCAAGGCTTGCCAGGGGAGCGACAAGAGTCTCCACGGCCCTTTCTCGGCCGGACGAAGGCCAAGTGATCGAGCCTAGAAGACCAGGCCCCGGCAAGAGGAGCTTGCCGGGCCAGGAAGGCGAGGTCCGGCAAGAGGAGCTTGCCGGGCCAAGGCGACAAGGCCCCGGCAAGAGGAGCTTGCCGGGACGACTAAGCCGAGGCACCAAGGCCCCAGCGGGAGGATCTTGCCGGGACGGCCAAGCCAAGGCACCCCAAGAGAAGCCCGCCGCGGCGCGCCGCGCGCCCCGGCAAGGCCTGACGAGCGGCAAGCTCTCAGGTGCGGCAAGACAACCACCGCGGCAAGCCCCTTTGCCGCGGCAAGCCACCGCCTCAGGCCTGCGCTCCAGCTCGCCTACCCACGCGTCACTCTGGGGCTTCCCCAGAGGCACGTTGCGGCGCGCGGTGGCACGCAACGTTGATAGGGTCGCCCCCGTGGCGAGCGGAGGCGCCCCTAACGGTCCGCCTCGGCACTGTTCAGGCGATCCAGACGGGCATTTAATACCTTTGTCCCCCGCCGTCAGAGTTAGGTGCGATAGCACTGTGCGGCCACTGTTCGCACAGTTCCTTGCCATTTTTACCCTCACCTACGTCGCTACCTGTGGGAAACCCCTTGGCATATAAAAGGAGGCCCATGCGCACGTAGGAAGGGGGAGGGAGAAAAAGGAGAGAGACAGAAGGACAGAAAAACAAGAGAGAGGAGAGGGAGATCGAAGGAGGACACCCCGTAGACCCTCGTCTACGTCCAGCTCCAACTCACTGTAGCTTCTTGCGCTCCAAAGCAAGAACTCGAATCAACCAGACAAGCAGCAGTAGGGTTTTACGCATCCGTGCGGCCCGAAGCTGGGTAAAATCGTTGTGTGTGTGTGTGTCGCCTCGATCTGCTCTTTGTGCAACCTCCGCCCCCGCCAAACCGACAAGGGGCTCCGTCCCCATAGGTGCTCGTGGGGGCCCAATTTCCCCCGACACAGGAATATCTCAGCAGAGTAACTATTTACTTCTAAACTGAACATAGGAATAGGAAAAAACACTCGACGCTGCTCACAGCAAGGGCGTCCCACTCAAAAATATCAAATGCATGTCTTCTGGCTAACATCAATGAGCAAATTTTGACAAGGTTTTCCAATTCCAATATATTAAACTAACATCTTCTTGCTAACATCAATGACTAAACTTTGACAAGCTTTTCCCATTCAAAATATGTAATGCCTATGATCGTGGAGTCCTGTCGTAGCTTCTTGTGCTTGTTTGGGCACTTTTTGCCCAGGTCACTCCACGTGTTGTTAAATTGCCAATGGTCTCTGCAGACTAGTCATGTCACCGGTGTCTAATAATACTCTATAAAGCTTCTCGGTCATTCCTTCTGTAATGTAGCGCAAACAGTGACTGCTTCTTTCTGCAAAGTGGAACGACCAACTGGACCCAGTAATGCAGCAGTTTGCCTTGGACACATTGGCTCCTTTTGTGCAGTTCAACTAAAATCGAAGTCGGAATAAAACCAAACTTTAATTTTGATATCCCTGTAAGCAACAATAGGTATAAGGGAAACAATTACTGAGAAATAATGGTTTATGACTTGTACTCCCAGAATAAAAGCATCTACTGATCTACTTTATCTTAATGGGAAACAAAGCAGGAGAGTAGCAATTCTCCATCAGTGTGATTCGTTCATATTGACTGAGACATTATCTTAACAATGCCTTGTTTCAACATGTATAAAGAACGACAAAGCAGAAAAGTACCATTCCTAAAACAACGCAACTGATTCATTTTAACAGAGACATTATCTTAACAATACCTTGGTTTAACATGTAGAAAGAAATACAAAGCAGGATAGTACCATTCCTAACAAGTGTTGCAGTTTTGAACTATGATTCAGTAGTTAATTAATTCTGAGAGTGGCATTGCTTAATTTTACCAGCGGCATTAGATTAAGGAAAAGCATAAACAGTTCCAGGGGAGAGTGGGTGCAACAACAGTATGTTCTTCCATCTACTTATAAAGGGGGTGATGCAGAGTTTGTTGTAACAAAGCAACAAGCATCATGTCTGGGTTGGTCCCATTTTTGTTCACTACTTAATGGGAAAAGACAGCAATACAATAGCTTCAATTCAACATTTATTTAAAATAGTACCAATACAAGTAGCACAACATCTCAAAGCACACTGCACAATCATGTGGATGAAGGCTTGTACTGACCTTTCATGAGACGGACAAGATAAAATACGAATCTGCCAACACGAATAGGAAATCCAATCTCGTTTTGTGCAGTTGCACTGAAATCAAGCAAAGTGTTTCGCGTAGCGAAGCAAAATGTCGCAATAGCAACAAGTTGAATAGATATCCCTGTTTAAACAGAGGAAAAAAGGGAACCAATTACTGGCTAATAAAGGAGGATGAAACATGCGGTCACAAAAATGGTAATCCCGCCAATCCCTAACAAGTGTTGCAGTTTCGAAATAAGATTCAGTAGTTAATTCTGAGAATGGCATCAATTACTGGCTTATAAAGGGGGTGATGCTGAATTTGTTGTAACAAAGCAACAAGCATCATGTCTGGGTTGGTCCCATTTTTGGTCACTACTTAATGGGTAAAGACAACAATACAATAGCTATTAATTGAATGTCACAATAGCAACAAGTTGAGTCGATACCCTTGTTTGGTCCCATTTTTGGTCCCATGTCTGGGTTGTACCAAAACAAGTAGCACAACATCTCAAAGCACACTGCACATCATGTGGTTGAGACCAAGATTTGAAACAACTCGCCATGAAGACTGGAAACAAATCTCGATCTCCTTTTGTGCAGTTCCACCAAAATTAAGCAAAGTCACCGGTGTGACATTCAAGTTGAACTGCACAAAACACTCTTAAAACATAAGTGTTTCGAGTAGCGAAGCAAAATGTCGCAATAGCAACAAGTTGAATCGATACCCCTGTTTTAACAGAGGCAAAAAGGAAACAATTACTTGCTAATAAAGGAGGATGAAACAAACGGTGACAGAAAGAAGCATCTAACTTATCTTGGATGGAAAACAAAGTAGGACAGTAGCATTTCTAAAACGGTTGCATTGATTCGTATTAACAGAGACATTCTCTTGAAACAACATTCGTTAAAAAATGTAATTTACTTTTAAAAGTGGCATTGTTTCAATTTTCCAGCGGCATTCTTAGATTAACAACAGCAAAATAGCTGTATGGGACATGCCAGCACGATGTGCATCCACACGTATAAATGGGTGATGCAGAGTATGTATCCAAGCAGCATATATGCGTTGGTCCCATATTTGTTCTCTTTGAACCTTCTTCCTATGCGAGGGCAGCAAATCTAGTCCTGCACAACCTACCCGACCCCCCCAGTTTCTTTCCCTTTTCAACAAAGAGATCGGTTCCTTACAGATGTGTTTACTGGGTTACCCCCTTTTTCCCTTTTCGTCCTACAAAGCGGCTGGATAGCCAGTCTATACTACTTTCCGCCCCTCCTTTCCTCATTGAACCACGTCCTAGATTCTTGCTCCAGCCCACCGTACCCTTCTTTCCTCTTTAAACCAAGACCTAGATTCGACTACAGATCGACGAAGATCCACATGCAGCTAGAGCAAACGACGGTTTCAAAAGAAACTTATACCTTAGGGTCGTCGGGATGTGGCAAGGCGTGCGGCGGGTGGCCGGATCTGCCCACACTACGTACGGCAGCGAGGAAGAAGGGGTCGGTGGCCCTCCCGCACAGGCACTGGGTGAAAGAGAATAGCACAGCCGGCAGTGGATTGCCTCCCTTGCCGAAGGCGATAGAGTGAACGCTGCACCTCCTCCCCTTCCCGGTGCGACGGGATACGGACGCCTCCTTCACCAGCTGTGAGGGGGATAGAGAGACAAGAGGACAACGTAGTCTGGTTTAGATCTGGTGAAGAGAGGGTGAGAGACTGTGAATATAGCAAACCCTAGCAAATGAACGCTGAGCCTCCAGCGTGTAACATATATGTAGTGCGGCGAGCGTGTGGAGAGTGCAAACCCTAGCGAACAAGCGTTGAGGCTCCCGCTTATATATATACTACTGTAGTATGGACTGAGCTCCGGTGCCTTCACTGCACCTACTTTTGGCTGTATGACAGGTGAGCCAACCACGTTTTGGGCCCACCTGTCATAAATCCAAAGGCAGGTGCACTAAGTCAATGAAGCTGCGTCCATATAGTACTCTCGTGTATACGACTAATATATAGTGGAGTGGTTTTCTTATTCTCGCGCACACACACATAGACATAGACATGCATATCCGTGTTTACGTAAAATTCCATTTCCATCTCCATCTCAAATCATATTTGTCCAACTGGCACATTATTTACGTTGTTAACTATATACGCAGCAATATTAACGTACAACAACTCTTGTTTGCGCACGTCCAGACCACTGCCACGGTCGGTCCTGACCAACCCGAACCCTCTTCATCACCCGCGCGTGCTTCCCGCTCGAAACGGTCAGTGCCGCATTCATGCCCGGCCAGAGCGGGCGCGACCTCTCACTGGCGCCGGCATTGAAGCGAGCGCCGACCGAGAGAGCATCGCCCGCGCCGCTTCCGAGTGCACGCGGCTGCTTCGCGTTCAAAGGTCGCAATAGCCGTCTACAACATGCATGTAAAAAGTTCTTGGGAGTCCGTGCTACAGCTAGTTGTCCTCCCCCAACTCTCAATCTCTTCCAGTAGTGCTAGTACTCCATGGCGCGATCCATCCACAAGCAGGCGGGAAAGTTATCGTATACTCGGTTTGCGGTGACTGGCATGTCGAGCGACCGTGTGGGGTCGAGCCGTGGAGGAGGGTGAGACACAAACACGACAGACGTGATTTAAACATTGTTTTTGCTCGATGGCGCAATCCAACGAAACGAAACGTTGGTTTCTCTCCGTTTCCATTTTTTCTCCGGAAAAACGGAAACTTTCCACTCCATTTTCATTCGTATTCCAAGGTTGCCCCGTTAGAACATTCCATCAAATACAAATGAAAACTAACACGCATACTGATGCATCTCAATGATTCAAAGATCATAGCCAATATTTACTTCAAAACTAAAGAAAAAAGTTGTAAGAGCGTGTATGAAAGAAGAACTACTAATGGGGTCACTACGACTTAAACCCTAAACCCTAAACATGATTTAATTTCCTGGCCAGGTAGAACCTGTCGAAGGAAAGACAGCTGGCACCCTTGGATCGTACGATGCTTTTGTGCAGTTCCACTAAAATCAACCTGAGCATCCCTGATGGCAAAGATATTGAAGAAGTGTGATTAGAATAATAGTAATAGCACTAGTTCATGAGACATAAACTCATCACAAGTAGAAGCCGGTAGAAGTAGAAAAAGATCGACATGGAGATGGAGCTACGGTAGTGGAGCAAGCCGGCTCCAAAAGGAAGATGGACTACCTGGGACGTCGAGCTGTAGCTAGAAGGGCGGTTGGGACGCGGCATCGGCCCATACCGCGGTGACCTCCGATTGGGACGCACCGACTGTGGGTTTTCTCCCTCGCCGATGTCGACCGCGTGTACGCAGAACATTGTTCCCTTCCCCCAGCTGCGGGATCAAGCCCGTCGTTCTATGCTTGTGAAGAGAGCAACCTAAGCAAGCAGGCTTGTAGCTTAGGCTCTTGCTAGTGTATATATAGTGGTTTTCTTTTTTTCTCCATATCAACCATTTTATATTGCGTACGTGTCATTCAAGAGTGAAATGATGGTTGCTTCTTCCGACTAACTTACTGTGTGATTTGACTGCTCCTTAGTGGCCCCTACACGTACTCCCCCTACGTGTATGCAACAGTCACACGTACACATGGACACAAAAACGCGCGCGACGCCCTAATGCATGCATGTCTAAGCACACGATGGAACACACAGGGTCACGCTCAAGTGCTCAACCTACACGTGCATGCACACACATACTCAGTCAGGGTGAGCTAGTGACCGTATAAACACCGGAAAATATATATATTGAGCGCAATGAGCGTATTATGAAGTCCACTGACCGTATTTTTACAAATATGCAGTGACAGACAGTGTATTTATCTCGTTTGAAATTAAGCCATATTCACCGGAGAGGAGGCAGTATGGACTAGCATTACTTTGCTGTGTCCCGTCAACTTGCCGAACGAGGAGAAGGTTGTAGGACGGGAGAAGCTTGCGCGCGGTGGCTCGCGGGACAAGGAGAAACTTCTTACTAATGCAAGCTCTCCCTTGCTCAGGAGGTGGACGTGCAACAGTTAATTCGGTGTCAGATTGCCAGAAGCATACACTGTACTACTAGTGCTATTATTGTTCGACTTCCCGAATAGGCGAACAGCCAAGCGCAAAGTTTACTAGTACTACTACTATAGTCTATAAAGGTACGTACTATACTAGTACTAGGAACCGGATGGAGGAGCGTCTACACTTTTATTATAATTTTAAAATGTGATAAAGCAATCTTCAACACATTTGGTTCTCTTCGAGGGTTCTCGCATGTGATAATGGAAGTTGATTGCATGGAACACTCGCCACAATTCTCGCTTAATTCTGGCTCATATCCTGTTACAAATAGTAGCGCTCGGTAATATTTCCTCTTTTTTGTTATTCAGCATGTAAACAGGCCAGCAAACCTTGCGGCGCATCTTCATGCGAACCGTGCTTGATGCACTTTGAATGTGGCCGAGAGCTGGCTTGATGAAACACCTCGCTTCCTACTTCTTTTTTTGCGGGGTACCTCGCTTCCTAGTGACCAGTGTCTTGGCTGATCGTCCTAAGAATGCTTATATATGAATAAAGCTCTCTCATTTACCCGCAGAAAAGATTAAGCCATATTAACCGGAAAGGAGGGAGTATGGACTAGCACTACTTTTTGGTGTGTCCCGTCAACTCACAGAACGAGGAGAAGCTTGCAGGACAAGGTGAAGCTCGCTTACGCCTTTTGACTAATGCAACCTACCCTCGATGGACATGCATCATTCCATTTGGTGTCAGATTGTCAGAGGCATACACTATAATACCCAACATGTGGAGTACCATCATTGTTCGACTTCACGAAAAGGCGAAGAGCCAAGCGTAGTAGTACGAGTAGTACTACTACTAGAACCGCATGGTGGAGTGTCTGTACTCCTATTTTTTATCTCTGATAAAGTACAAGTTTATTCCGGAGAAGGGCAGAAAACGGCAGCCCAACATGTAATGAATGATATCAATCAACCAACCATGCTCGAATATATCTTGGCCTCCGTGCGAGCCCGTCTGTGTGTTCTCGCTCCTCGTCTCTCTCAAGGAACGACGGGTTGGCTCTTTGCCGTCAATTGAGATCGGTTTGCGCACACTCCTGTCCCACATGTCAGTGATATGCCAAGAGGAGGTGCGTTGACCGACTGGCCATACGCGTACTTGGTTTTGCACCTTCATACTACTCCTCCCTCCGTCACAGTTTACAAGGCGCGCTTCATTATGATATATTTCTCTCAATGCATTTCCACCACCAAAGAGATTTTAGACGCGTTTGGTTTAATGCTCAATTAATTAGGGCGTGGTAACCGCAATCAAGTCCACAATTTTCTCTCCTTGTACTTTACTACTACGGAGTGGAGTAAGTGCATGCATGTGTGTACCCGGGGTGGAAGCACTGCATGCATGTGTGTACGCAGTATTCCCTCTAGTAATAGACGCCGTGCTATAGCTACCAATGCAATTTTTCAGGCCGATCGCTAGTCGCCTTGGTCCCACATATTTTTTTCCTTTTTTCTGAAGCGCGCTGTATAAACAGTGACGGATGGAGTAGTATGAGCGGATTCAAAGAAGAGCATATTGATGGTTGCTTCTTCAGAGCAACTTACAGTGGGAAAGGTGGGGCTTATGATTTGACTGCTCATTACTCACTATTAATGCGGCGCAACGACCTGGCTGAGTCTCCCATGCGGTTGTGCACTACCCCCTCGGTTCTTAAATATACTCCGGAGTATTTGTCTTTCTAGAGATTTCAACGAGTGACTACTCAAATATTTGTATTTTTAGAGATTTCAAATGGACTGGCACATACGGATGTATATAGACATATTTTAGAGTGTAGATTCACTCATTTTGCTCCGTATGTAGTCACTTGTTGAAATCTCTAGAAAGACTAATAGAATATTTAGGAACAGAGGGAGTACACATACGAAGCAAAATGGGTGAATCTACACTCTAAAATATGCCCGTTTGAAATTTGTAAAAAGAAAAATATTTAGGAACGAAGGAGTATAATTTTGTGCATGGCACATGGACCCGGATGATGAAGGGGCTTCTGGCAATGCTATCAAGCTTCCATCATTTGTTTACATAATTGACGTACTATACAAATAATTTTCCAGCGATATCAAATTGTACAATGGTGTGAGCTTTCAGCTTTTGTTTCGCGTGTCTTGCCATCGATGCTCTTTCGGAAACAATAAAAAACTAACTTCCTTGATAATGCATGTCAATTATTATAGATCAGAGCTAATAATTACATCACAACTGAAGACAGAGTTGTGAGAAGGTGTTAAATTAAAATTGATCCATGCTTTCATTGGCAGCAACGTCCCCCCAGCTCTGTCTAAATCAACAAGGCATGTTGGGAAAAAAATAGTTGTCTGGAGCATGCAACATTCCGATCATTTTGTGCAGTTCCACTAAAATAGAGCTGAGCGTCCCGGTTCCAAAGATATTAAGTGTGATTATGATAATAGAGGACTACTGATGAAACAATAAACACACAAATAGTAGCCGGTCACCTTTGCAGTCTCTCTTAAGACTAACTAGTTGGAGAAGATTAGGCTCGGAGTTGGATGAGGAGGATAGAGCAAAACCAATCTCCCTTTGGGCAGTCGCACTGAAATGTAGAGACGTTGCCCATGTGACATTTTAGTACAACTGCACAAAACACTCTTAAGAAAAAGTGATTTGTGCAGTTCACCAAAAGGTCGCAATAGCAACGAGGTGAAATGGATAGCCCTGTTTGCAAAAAAAGAGGTAGAAAGGAAACAATTACTGGCCAATAATAGTTGATGACACATGCGACGACAAAAAAGAAGCATATTCCTTGTCCTAAGGGAAGATAACAACACGGTTGTGTTTGTCTAAAATGGTGTGAGGACGAGAATGCAATATGGAAAGTACGCCGGACGAGCTATGTTTTGGGCAAAGAACTATGGAAGATCCACATGCAACGACGTGGGAAGACGAGCAGTGGAGCATGGCCGGAGGGGATACCTGGAGGTCGTCGGGATGTAACTAGGTGAGCGGCGGCGGGCGGAATCTGCGAACAGGTGGCGTAGGCCCTGCCGCGCCGGAGCTTGGTCAGAGAGAACGACGTGTACCGCAGATCGGGACGTGCTACCTCGGCGCGTCGAATGGAGAAATGATGCACTTCCTCCCTTTCCCCGGCGGACAAGATGCGGCCGGATCAGTGACCAAGGGTGAGAGAGAGAGAGAGAGGCCACTGCACTCCCTTTCCCCCGGCGGACGGGATGCGGCTGGATCAGTGACCAATGGTGAGAGAGAGAGGCCACCGCAGCCTTGTCGGAGATACTCTGAAGAGCGACAAACCAGGCAGGCAGGCTCCATTGTATATAGTGAGCGGACTACCTTTTTCTCCATAAAAATCGTTTTATATTCTGTGTACGTGCCATTGAGCGCTATAACTTTATTTAAAAATAACGCGGCGACGCGTCAAGTCGAACTTTGTTTCGTGCACGCGTGGTACACGACCTCCCTAGGTAAACAACCGCTATAGGCATTCAAATTAGCACATGGGCTGCCATTTCGTAAAGAAATGAGCTCCACCGTGTACCCGCCCGGGTGTGGCTGGGCACGAAGCGTGAGTACGTGCACGGTGCACCTATTCTCTTCTTGTATACGTACACCACATACGTGGGGTTGTGTGAGAGAGATACAAACCTAGACAGATATAGTGTGTGGGTTCTTGAGAGGTTTTTTGGGGGGGGGGGGCAATCAAAAAATGTAGCATATGCAATGTGTGTGAAATAGAGTCCTGGATATAACATATATAGAGAGGGGGCGATCCACGAGAAGAGAGTGGAGGTATCATCGGCTTGAGGTGTCCATAGAATCGAAGAGAGGGATGATGTGTGTTTGTGCGCGCGCAATTGATAAAGAGTGCCATCGAATTTGTCTGTGCCCACATCAAAGATATAGAGTGGCTGGCCTACTGGAACGTGAGATGGGACATGTGCAGTTTGTCTCTGTGGCATGGATACCTACCTACAACGCTCGACTATCGGTGTGTGGTGGGGGAAGAGGGAGGCCCAATTAACTATAGAGGTACAATGGCTGGTATATGTGTGGAGGAGGAGAGAGGCCTACCTCATGTATTAAGGAGATCGATCTGCCTCATGTATTAAGGGAGATCGATCGGCATCCATGCATATGTGCAGGAGAGGAATAAGGTTGGGAGAGAGACAAAGCTAGAGTGTTGGAGGGGGTGGTAGTCGAGTTGCTTCTAACAAATGGTGTTAGAAGCAAATGAGGCACGAGGAGAAGGATAGAGAGAGAGGGATGCATGTAGGAGGTGGTACGAGAGGCATACTATATCGAGGGGGAGGAGTGTGCGAGTACGAGAACAATGAAAAGAGTGGTGGGAGTGAGGCATGGACGGTGACAAGAGAAGAGGGGAAGCTTGTGTTTGTTGTAGGCACACCTGGCTAGAGAGGCATATCGATCGATGTGTGCCGTAAAGAAGGAGCTGGGGGGCCTACACACACCGTGGGTGAACGACCTAAAGTGAAAAGACGAATTTGCGCGATGGAGCTAGAGAATGCCGATGGAGGGTGAGAGGGATGCGGGCGTGTGCATGCACAAGAGAAAGTTAGCGCTATCTACAAAGATAAGAGGGTTGTGTGGGTGTAAAAGACGAATAGAGATCATATATACTTCATTATAAAAAGCGAATTCGGATATTTGAAGAATTTATCATAGTGTTTCAAACCGACGCATGTGTGAATATATATAACGGTGATACACATGGTGTGGTTATGAACATGTTATACTACATTTAATATATTTTATCTCTACTCTTATAAAAAACAGAGTTGTTGATGATGGTGTGCCTGCCATCCTGCATTATAGGCCGTACGATTTATATCTGGCGGATAGCGAGGAAACTATGATGGTTGAAGTTGGCAACAATCATGATTGTAGATTCTTATTGAAATAGAGAAACGAATTCAAATTTAGTTCAAATTGCAGCGGTAGTATAGACATTTGGAATGCACTATAATGTTGGTATGAGTAGGTTGCATGCATTATACAGCAAGCGAAAAAATTTAATCGGACATGACATGGATTCATACTCCCTTCTTCCATCTATATAGGGCGTAATGAGATTTTTAAGACCGCATTTGACTATTGACAAGATTAATAGTACATGACATGCACAATGTGAAAATTATATCATTAAAAGAACCTTTCACAGACGAATTTAACGATGTGCTTTGTGTAAGTTGCGTGTCATATATCATTGCTCTAATATTTGCTCAAAGTTAGCAGCATTAGGCCCTATATAGATGGAAGGAGGGAGTAGCTTTGAATAGCATTTGTATAGTAAAACGGGGCAAGCCTCTCTCTTTGTGTGGTGTGAATAGTTTTATTTTTTCGTTTTCTTTTTGGTTGAGGTAAGTGTGAATTGATTTGGTACGTACAAGTACAATATTACTACACGTTAGGCTTGTCCCTAAAATTCAACCCGCGTCTTGTTATATCCCGAAAATTCAGATATCGTGCTCCCAAAACTGGCGCCTTCACAACCCGCGCCTTGTTATCCCGAAATTACAACGCGCGCGAAAACTCCCTCCAGCTGCCAAATCCTGACATGCGAAATCCCCCTTCTAACCCTGAGCCAAAAGGGCCACTAGTTCAAATCGGTATGGGGTACTTTTGTAACACACCCTACATTTTGGACAAGCGCGTCCCTAAGTCATGCTTCACCCCCTCCCATCGCCCCCTTTTCGCCATTCGAAATCCCAAGCCACCATAACCTCTCCGCTCCAGCCGCGAAACCCCACCCTCCTCCGTCTGCCACGTCACCGCTGCCCAGCCGGAGCCTCTTCCCCGACGACGACGTCCACCGCAACATCTCGACGTCCCTCGTCCACCTCCCCGGATGAGGATCCGTCGTCCATCTCGCTGTCCCGCCGGTTTAGCCGTCCCGTACTCCACCTCCAAGGAGCTGCTCCGACAATCGCCTCGTCTATCGCGGTTGCTCCATCCCCATAGCGCCGCCTTAACCTGCTCCACCGGAACCGCAACATCCTCACCGACTCCTCGGATGAAGCCAAGGCCTACTCGGCGCCACCAAAGAGGTTGTACACTCATCGCATCGCACCTTCTCCTTAACTCGACATCCTGGCACCGACGGTGCTCCATCCTGCACCCCCATGAAGCGGCTACCTTGAAGCCGGCGCCGCGGGCGACATCTCCATGGTAGCTTTCCCCCAGTGCGAGGCCCCTTCGGCGGCGGCGGCCATACCAGCCGGATCTGCTGTTGCTGCTCTGGCTCTCGCTCGCTCGCGCTGCTGCTGCTGCTGCTCTCCCCCTTGCTCATGCTACTGCTCTGCTCCGATTAAGCCACACTTCAGTCGACTGAATCGACTTTTGGGTCAGTCGATTTTCAGGGGTTGGGGGGCTCGCCGGAGTTAAGGAAGAACCAGCCGTAGCGGGGACGGGGGCTCGCCGGAGAGGTACCCCACTATCTACCTTAGGGTTCAGGGTGGGGGCGGGGGGCCTAGAGGGCTGGCCAGGGCGGCGGTGGCGAGTTGTTTCGGTGCGGCGAGGCGGCGCTGGGGCCGGCGGTTCGGTCGGTGGTGGCTGGCAGGTCAAGGGGGTGTAGGTTGAAGATGAACTGCAGGCCCTCCCTAAACTACATGTCAAGTGCCTCTCTGCTGCGATCAGTTTCGACAGTAGAATTCAGATTCCACAGTAAATTTCAGTTTCGACAGTTAAGTTCAGAGTCAACAGTTTTTACCTCATCAGTTGTAGTCAGGTGGTTTTTGGTGATGTTAATTTTACATCCATTTTACATCATCTATTGGAGATGCTATTAGAATCCCATTTGAGATTGGCGATGTCTGTCTTGTGCTGCTTCAGCCTTGACGTCTTACGGCTCACCGAAGCTGCTCCAACAATAGAATGATCCATCACAACAGAGCAGTGCCCTGGACGCCGTCTACAGATTTCTCAGATCTTCCTCCACACCTCTGACAGCCACCTCTACCTCAACTGCTTCAGCGACCAACCCAATGATGCTGAGGTCGACCCGGCTACGGCAAAGAGGTTGTACACTTGTTGCATCACTTATTAATATACATTCACGTTGATCCATTAGGGCTATTTTGGTTCAACGGAAAAACGTCAATCCACTGGTTTTTACCATCACTCTAAATTTCTGCATGCTCTCCTTACATAATCTCACCATATTTTTTCGTATGCATGTCAGATATTGTACACAGTCATGCTCAACATGTAGAGAAAAAGAGAAGAGTTTTGCGCTGTAATACAATGTCATGCAGACATCGCTCCATGGTGGGTTCAATGGCAAACCCTCCCCACCCCACGCCGCTAACCACTCCTATTTACCCCCAAGGTGTTTGCTCTACCTTGGCATGATGATATTAGTCATATCATGCATATGTTGCCTTGCAGTGCCTACTTTTGACATCATATATGTCATCTGCTTAGTTTAGACATGTTCTGTAATGCCACCTGTTTAGTTTCTATATCATATATGGGAATTATGCAGTCTCATGTCTTTTAGCCAGCCATAATATATGTGAAATGTGCAATGCCATCCTGTTTAACCAGGCATCATATATTTGAATGATATCTTGCCCATCCTTTTCTTCATTACATTTCTATTTGTCGACAATGTTTGTACATTAAACTACTCTTCCTGTGAATCAGCCATTTGGGTGGGAGATGGAAAATCTGGAACGAAAACAAGTCCTTTAGAGCAGACAGTGCTACCTTTCGAAGCAGATCTCTTGTTGGGTCTCGATAGCTCCTCAGAGATGGATTCACAGACATATGACCAGTCCTATTCCACCACTGAGGTGTATGCTCTAACTTGGCATGGTTATACTGCTCATATCATGCATACGGTGTCTTGCCTTGCATAGTTTAGACATCATATACACAATATTCAACACCATGTTCTTAATTTAGACATCATATCAAATGCCCTCTGTTTAGCATATAAATCACATATGTGAATTAAATGATGCGATCCTGATTACTTAGATAACGTGTAGGTGAATTATGTCATGCGATCATGTTTAGTTATTCATCATATCTTTGAATTATGTTATGCTATGCTATCCAGTTTAGATAGACATCATATATGTGAAATTATGTCATGCTATCCGTTTTAGTTAAATAATATACATTTCAACTATTTCATGCCCTCTTTTTTCCACACTATCTATTGCATCTGTCTCTCATACAATGTTTGTACATTCAACTATGTTTCCTGTTTATCATCCATTTGAATTGGAGCGGGTGATGCCAGTATCTAGCGGACTAAAAACACGGTCTTCAAATAAAATAGTGCTACCTCTTGGTGGAGATAGCACCCTGGTTGTACATGCACAAGAACCAGCCCTACCACACATAACCCAAACTCTCGCAGATTGTACCCCTACTGCGATGGACAGAGAACCAGCTTCACCCAATCTAACCCCAACCCCAGCCGATAGTAACCCAGTTCCTGTTGACACAGCACCATCTCCACCATAGAGCTCCCAAACAAGAGCAGTTAGTAAGGCAGCTCCAGTGCCCAAAGGGCCAGTACTATCACGGCGAACCCCAACTCCACCAGTTAATACGCCTATTCCTGTGGAGGAAGCACAACCAGCTAGGCGTAGTTTAGCATCTATCGCATTTGATGTTGTTAAATCGTATGTGCGTATCTTCCCATCTTGGAAATATTATACTGAAGATGAAGGAAAATGCCAGTTGCAGGTGTTTGTCCAGGAGTTAAGTGTAAGTAATGTTATTCATGGCAATTACTTTGCTTCGTCCCATACATCCTACCTCCATGATGGTTGTAATACAGCAAATTTTCCCATTTTTCTCTATAGAGAAGGACCGATTTGGAAACTCAGGATGAGGGAACCTGTGCTAATACCTCAGCTATCTTCAAGAATGCTTGGTGGCAGTATTGGAATTACCTAAATAAAACGTACTTCACCGGCAAAGAAACTCATCAAATTCCCTTACGTTCTCCTGAGACACATTTACTGGACGATGACTGGGAACGCCTTGTTCTGTACTGGTCCCGAACCAAAAATTTGGTAAGGTCTATGAGCTCATTTTCTATTTTAAGTATTATATTCTTTTTTTTGAATATAAACAGTAGGGTAAAAACCCCACTGCAACTTTTATTAAACTAACATAGAGAACAATAGTCTGTTGGGCTTGAGCTAAGCCCAAATAAGAAACAAAAGAAAAGAGAAGCTTAAAAAACAAAAAAAGAAAAGAAAAAGAAAGAAAAAAAGAAAAACTGTACAACAACTAGAAACTCCTAACCCTAACAATGAAAAGCAAAGAAAGCTAGGCCTATTAAAGCACAGTATCCAGCCATGCAGTAAATTGCACTTCATATTTCTTCTTGATCCTGAATTTCAGAAGCTTGATTTCCTCAGTAAAAATGTGCTTCCATCCCTGGAAAGAAGGAGTGATATTATCAAAGATTTTGTTGTTTCTAGATATCCAGATGGCCCATGATCCCAATATGATAATCTCCATAAAGAAGGGGTATCTGAGTTTGTCTTTGAGGTCTTAAAATGCCTCCAGAACTGACAAATTAGGTGTTCTTGAGGGGCAAATAAAATCACAGCATCTGATGGCAAAAGGACATCCCAAAAAAGATGATGCAGAGTTTCTTCATGCTGGCAATCCCTCACTGCACAATTGTAAACTTCCAATTCAAAGTTTTTCCTTCTTAGAAGATTCCTTGTGTTGACTCTGTGATGTAGTAGCATCCAGAAAAAGACTTTATGTTTAGGTTGACAAGAGCTTTTCCAAATCCATGAGAAATGTGGTGGGGTTTGTTTGTGCCCCATTAGCACCTTATAGGCTTTAATTGAGAAATAGAATTCATTCCCCCAGATGTAACTCCAAGTATCCAGAGCATCTATGTAACACCCCGGATGTAACTTGCCATAATTGTAACCTCAACTCTTGCCATTTTCGGCTATGTGTTATGATATTCCCTCCGTGGTTGGGTTTCCCGTCGTTTTGCATTTTGTTCATTTCATGCATTTCATATCAGGTCATCATGTGCATCGCATTTGCATACGTGTTCGTCTCATGAATCCGAGCATTTTCCCCGTTGTCCGTTTTGCAATCCGGCGCTCCTATGTCCCCCGGCGTTCTCTTTTACCTTTTTCCGTGAGCGGGTATTAAACCTTCTCGGAATGGACCGAGGTTTGTCAAGCGGCCTTGGTATAGCACCGGTAGACCGCCTGTCAAGTTTCGGGTCATTCGGAGGTCGTTTGGTACTCCAACGGTTAACCGGGTAACCGTGAAGGCCTCTTTTGGGTTGCAGCCCAAAACCCTTCCAAAACAGCCCAATAACCCATCTAAGACACTCCCATGTCCGTCGCCGTTCGATAACGATCGTGTGGCCGCAAACCGTGCTCAATTTGGAGCCTCCTAGCTCCTCCTACCTATAAAAACACCTCCCCCTCCTCCATTTTCGGGTCCAAAACCACCCTAACCCTAGTCCCGCTCCCTCTCCATGCCCGGATGCGTCCGGTCCGGCCGGACGAAGCCGCGCCACCGCCCGCAGCCAGTGGCGCTGCGCCACGTGGCACCCGGCGCCCGAGCGCCGCCGCCGGCCCGCCAGGCCCGCGCGGGCCCCCCGCGGCCCACGTCCTCCGCCGCCGCCCAGTCGCTCCGCCCGCGCCCGCCGCCTCCCGAGCCCCGTCGCCTTCGCCGGCGCTGCCCCTGGCCACCCGGTCGCCGCCGCCCGACGTCCTCTGCCTCGCCGCCGCCCGACGTCCTCCGTCCCGCCGCCGTCGCCTCGCGGTACGCGCCGCCCCGCGCGCCCCGCGCCTGCCGCCCGGCGTCCCGCGCCTAGATCCGGGCCGGCGCCGCCCGGATCCGGCCGTCCCCGCCCCGCCGGCCGCCCCTTCCGCCATCTCTGGCGAGGAGCCGCTGCCGGCCTCGAAGCCCGCGCTCGGATCCAGATCCACCCGTGCGGTTGACTTCTTTCTCCCCCCGTTTTTCGTGTAAGTCCCATATATATTGCATAATCATCACGTGTTCAACGCATCATATCTCTGCATCCGTAGCTCCGTTTCGTGCGTATAATATGTCAAATTGTTTGTCTCGACGGGTACATCATTTCATATCATTGCATAATTTTCATTTGAGCTCATCTTGATGTCCGAAATGCTGTTAGAAGAGGGCTATGTGATGTTAGTTTCAGATCTGTTTCAGAACATGCACTTTTGTCATTTTTGCCATGATTGATGTGTGCATCCTATGAAGTTGAGTCCTACATGTGTTTTGAAATATGCCATGCTATCTTTCCAGGGGTGTATGCCATGTATTTTTGTGATCTCTGTGGTGACTAGCACAAGCATGCAAACTAGGGATCATATGTTGCTGATTTCAGAGACTTAGTATTTTCACAAAGTCATGTTCTGCTGTTATTTTTATGCAATGTGTTCATGTTGTTTCAGAGAGATCTATGCCTCTTGGGTTATGTTGGTACCTGTACGCTTAGCTTATCCGGATGTGCCCTGAGACCGAGATATGTGCAGCTCCTATCAGGATTTGTCGGCACAATCGGGCGGCTTTGCTGGACTTGTTTTATTACTGCCGAGATGTCTTGTAGTCCGGGATTCCGAGACTGATCGGGTCTTCCTGGTAGAAGGAATATCCTTCATTGACCGTGAGAGCTTATAATGGGCTACGTTGGGACACCCCTGCAGGGTATTATCTTTCGAAAGCCGCGCCCGCGGTTATGAGGCAGATGGGAATTTGTTAATGTCCGGTTGTAGAAAACCCGAAGTTGACCTTATTTAAAACACATCAACCGCGTGTGTAACCGTGATGGTCTCTTCTCGGCGGGGTCCGGGAAGTGAACACGGTGTTGGAGTTATGTCTGACGTAGGTTGTTCTAGGATCACTTCTTGATCACTTCTAGCTTCACGATCGTGCTTTGCTTCTCTTCTCGCTCTCTTTTGCGTTGTTAGCCACCATATATGCTAGTCGCTTGCTGCAGCTCCACCTCATTACCCCATCCTTCCTATAAGCTTAAATAGTCTTGATCTCGCGGGTGTGAGATTGCTGAGTCCCCGTGACTCACAGATTCTACCAAAACAGTTGCAGGTGCCGACGATGCCAGTGCAGATGATTCAACCAAGCTCAAGTGGGAGTTCGACGAGGAACGTGGTCGTTACTATGTGTCTTTTCCTGATGATCAGTAGTGGAGCCCAGTTGGGGTGATTCGGGGATCTGTGTAGCATTTGGGGTAGTCTTCTTTCATTTTGGTTCCGTTGTCGGACCTTGAGTGTAATCTGGATGATGAATGCTTATTTATGTATTGTGTGAAGTGGCAACTGTAAGCCAACTATGTATCTCTTTCCCTTATGTATTACATGGGTTGTGTGAAGATTACCTCACTTGCGACATTGCTTTCAATGCGGTTATGCCTCTAAGTCGTGCCTCGACACGTGGGAGATATAGCCGCATCGAGGGCGTTACAAGTTGGTATCAGAGCCTTCCCCGACCTTAGGAGCCCCCACTGATTGATCGTTTTAGTGGCCGAGTAGTGTCTAGAAAAAATGTTTTGAGTCATTTAGGAATTATATATCGGAGAGTTTAGGAATTCTTTTTACTTACTAGTCTCCTCATCGCCCTGGTAAGGCATCCTGACGTAGAGTTTTGACTCTTCTCTTCTCAAATTTCACTAAATTTTTTTAGGATCACGCGGGTATCTTAGAATCGTTCCGATGGTTTTATGATGACAACACTGTCTTGGTTGCCTCCCGTCAGCAGGGGTTTAGTGGAGGTGTCCCGGGGAGTTGAGCTCCGAGGTGTTGTCGTCATAATTTTATCGTTACAGTTCTGGAATACCTGAGTTTAGTACGCCGACATCGAAAATCTCTTTTGTACAGTTGTTGGTGAGATAACCCTGATAGCCCAGTACTGAGGCGAGTGTGGGAGTATTGCCATGACTTGTATAACGGATGCTTTTCGAAGGTTGAGGTAGATGATTTCCGAAGGTTTCTTGGTTATGTGTTGAAGGATGGATACAGCTGGATCTAGGTATTGTTAGTTTGGGTGATATATTTTGTGTCCCCTGTATCCCCAACACCTGATTGCATAACCAGAAAGTTTCGGGAGTTTATAAGTGGGAATTCATGTAGCTCTAGTATTTCTTCCCGCAGATATTTGGTTCGTGATTGGGTAATCCTTACCAAGTATTTGTTCACATCCGTACCTTGTTGATGTTATTCCATACCTTTTATCTAAGTGGCTTCTCAACTTATGGAAGTGTGATGCTTTACTTTGGAATTCATTCGTACATTCTTGTTCGGATGTTTATTGTGAAGACTATATGTTGCAATTTCGATCCTTTGATTCAGCTTGAGTATATATCTTTTTCAAGATGCTAATGGATGTCACCCTCTTCAGGATGGCTCCGCCAACGCGTCAGAAGCCGGAACGCAATGAAGGAAGTCAGGCTAACCCTCCGCCACCACCTCCGCCTCCGGAGGCATGGCAAGCCTTGATGACAGCCACAAATGCCAACGCTCAGATTCTGATTCAGCTCTTGCAAGATCGCAACCAAGGGCAAGGTAATCAAGGGAATCAAGGCCAAGGCAACAATGAGCCGCACTTCGCTTCACTCAATCAGTTCCTTTCTAATCAGCCAAAGACCTTCAGCTACTGTGTCGAGGCCACAGACGCCGATGATTGGCTCGTGGACATCAACAAACACTTTGAGTGTAGCAATGTCAGACCTGAGGACTTTGTCAAGTTTGCCTCTTTTCAACTCAAAGATCAAGCCGCTGAGTGGTTCCAACAATACAAAGATTCCAGAGGAGGTCGTGTGATTACCTGGGATGATTTCCGCCGTGACTTGAAAGCTCATCACATTCCAGAAAGTGTTGTTGAGAGTAAGCGTGAGGAGTTCCGCAATCTCAAGCAAGGCAATATGTCCGTGTATCAATACAACACTCAGTTCCAGAAGCTCTCTCGTTTTGCGAAGCAAGACATCCCTGATGAGAAAAGTATGATCTACCAATTCAGGCGTGGTCTTAGAGAAGATCTGCAACTTGCTCTCGTGCTTTTTGAGCCGTTAAAGTATGATGAATTCTACAACATGGCGCTGAAACAAGAAGCTGCTCAGCTCAAGTGTGAGGCATCTAAGAAGAGAGTCAGAGACGCAGTTCAGTCTTCTTCTTCCTCACTTGTGGCAGCTAAGCAATAGAAGTTATGGTTGCCTCCCCTCCTCCGTTCCATCAGCCTTATCAGCAGAAGAACTCAGGTGGTCGTGGATCTTCCCACCCACCCAACCCTGGCTATCAGAACAAGTATCAGAATCAAGCTCCAAGGCCAAATGCTCCTTATCATCGTCCGCTCTCAGAGGTGACTTGCAACAAATGTCAGCAAAAGGGTCACTATGCGAACAAGTGCTTCAACCAAAGGCGCCTTCCGCCTCCTCCTCCTGTGAAATCTTCCAGCAATGCAGTGGTCAAGCATAATCCTAAGTATGCTAAGGTGAACATGTTGAATGCAGCTCAAGCGGAGGATTCTTCCGAAGTGATCATGGGTAATCTTCATGTTAATGATATTCCTGCAAATGTCTTATTTGATACTGGTGCATCGCATTCTTTCATCTCAAAACCTTTTGCATCGAAGCATGAGTTGTCTTTCCAAGGTTTGCCTAAGCTGTTGGCAGTTGTCTCTTCGGGTAAATGAATGAACGCAAGCTTTATGGTTCCGGATGTTTCCATCAAGATGGGCGACTATAGATTTCTGGCTAAACCGATTGTTCTTGGTGACTCTGATATTGATCTTATTCTTGGGATGGACTGGCTTTCTAAGCACAAGGCTCAGCTTGATTGTGCTGCCAGGGAAATTCATTTGACTCACTCTTCTGACGATGTGATCATCTATGCCGCTCGTGATGATACCATTCGTTTGTTTTCTCTCAATGAGAAGGGTGAATTGGATCCTATCTCTCAAATTCTAGTCGTTTGTGAGTACCAAGATGTTTTTCCAGAAGAGCTTCCGGGTATGCCTCCTCACCAGCCAGTTGAATTCGTTATTGATCTTGAGCCTGGCACGGAACCCGTTTGCAAGCGTCCATACAAACTTGGGCCAAAAGAGCTGAAGGAATCGAAGAAACAGCTCGATGAACAAGAGCATCTGGGTTTGATCAGACCGAGTTCTTCTCCATGGGGTTGTGGTGTTCTTTTTGTCCAGAAGAAGGATGGCACAGACCGACTTTGCGTCGATTACCGTCCATTGAACAAGAAGACTATCAAGAACAAGTACCCACTTCCCAACATCAATGAGCTATTTGAGCAACTTAAAGGTGCTAAGGTGTTCTCCAAGCTTGACCTTCGTATGGGGTATCATCAGATTCGCATCCATGAAGAAGATATTCCCAAGACAGCATTCAGAACAAGTTTTGGTTCTTATGAATATACTGTCATGTCATTCGGCCTTGTCAATGCTCCTCCAACATTCACTCGCTTGATGAATTTCATCTTCAACCCCTACACCAATGAATTTGTCTTGGTCTATCTCGATGATATTTTGGTCTTCTCCAAGAATAAGAAGGATCATGCCATACATTTGCGATTGGTGCTCGACAAGCTTAGAGAGTACCAATTATATGCGAAGTTCTCCAAATGTTAATTTTGGCTTGATGAAGTTCTTTACCTTGGGCATATCATCTCTGCCAAGGGCATTGCTGTTAATCCTGAGAAGGTGTCTGCAGTCGTGAATTGGGAACCTCCTAAGAATGTCAAGCAGCTTCGCAGTTTTCTTAGACTTGCAAGCTATTGCCGAAGATTCGTTGAGAATTTCTCAAAGATTGCAAAGCCTCTTTCCAACCTCCTCCAGAAGCATGTGAAGTATGTCTGGTCTCCTGAGTGTGACGTTGCTTTCAACACTCTCAAAGAGAAACTTGGCACTGCTCCAGTGTTGACTCATCCTGACGATTCCAAGCCTTATGAAGTTTTCTGTGACGCTTCTCTTCAAGGTCTCGGTGCTGTGTTAATGCAAGAGAAGAAGGTTGTGGCCTATACCTCTTGTCAGTTGAAGCCCAACGAAAAGAACTACCCCACTCACGATCTTGAGTTGGCTGCAGTTGTCCACGCACTAATAACATGGAGACATCTCCTGTTGGGAAGGAAAGTGGACATATTCACTGATCACAAGAGTCTCAAGTACATCTTCACTCAGCCCAACCTCAACCTCAGGCAAACTCGATGGGTTGAAATGATTCAAGAGTATAATCCGAGTATTGAATATACTCCAGGCAAGGCTAATGTGATTGCATACGCTTTGAGCAGGAAGGCTTATTGCAACAGCTTAATCCTCAAGGCCTTTCAACCGGATCTTTGTGAAGCTTTCCGCAAGTTGAATCTCCAAGTTGTTCCTCAAGGTTTTCTTGCCAACCTCATCGTCTCTCCTACTTTGGAAGATCAAATTCATGAGGCACAACTGATGGATACCATGGTGAAGAAGGTGAAACGTGGTATTGACAAGGGCATTTCCAAATACAAGTGCTATCGCGTTGATGACAGAGATACTCTTTTCTTCGAGGACCGGATCGTGGTTCCAAAGGGTGATCTTCGTAAAGTCATTATGAACGAAGCGCACAACTCTCTTCTTTCAATTCATCCTGGGAGTACGAAGATGTACCATGACCTCAAGCAGTCGTATTGGTGGACTCGAATGAAGTGCGAAATTGCTCAGTTCGTGAATGAATGTGATGTCTGTCGAAGGGTGAAAGCAGAACACCAACGACCAGCTGGTCTTCTCCAACCTCTTGCTATTCCAGAATGGAAGTTTGATCATATTGAAATGGACTTCGTGACTGGATTTCCTAAGTCCAAGCGTGGAAATGATGCTATCTTCGTTGTCATCGACAAGCTCACCAAAGTGGCTCATTTTCTTCCTATCAAGGAGTCTATCACAGCAGCGCAGCTGGCAGAGCTCTACACATCCAGAATTGTCTCCTTGCATGGCATTCCACAATTGATCTCTTCAGACCGTGGCAGCATCTTTACCTCCAAGTTTTGGGATTCTTTTCAGAAGGCCATGGGCACAAACGTTCGCTTCAGCACAGCTTTCCACCCTCAAACTAGTGGACAAGTTGAGCGTGTCAACCAAATTCTTGAAGATATGCTCAGAGCTTGTGTTATCTCTTTCGGCATGAAGTGGGAGGATTGTCGTCCTTATGCTGAGTTCTCTTACAACAACAGTTTTCAAGCCAGCTCGGGCAAAGCCCCATTCGAGATTCTCTATGGCAGAAAGTGCCGTACTCCTCTCAACTGGTCTGAGACGGGCGAACGCCAATTGCTTGGCAACGATTTGATCTCAGAGGCTGAGGCAATGTGCAAGGTCATTCGCGAGAATCTCAAAGCCGCACAATCGCGCCAGAAGAGCTATTACGATAGCAAACACCGGGATTTGGCATTCAAGATCGGAGATCATGTCTACCTCCGCGTCTCTCCAATGAAAGGAACTCGTCGCTTCGGTATCAAGGGGAAACTTGCCCCTAGATACGTGGGTCCTTTCAAGATCATCGGCAAACGAGGCGATCTCGCCTATCAACTTGAGCTTCCCCCCAACTTTGCAAATGTGCACGATGTCTTCCACGTGTCACAGCTTCGCAAGTGCTTCAAGACGCCTGAGCGCACCATCAACTTCGAAGAGGTTGATCTTCAAGAAGATTTGTCCTATCATGAGCATCCCGTTGCTATTCTTGAAGAAACTGAGCGCAAGACTCGCAACAAGTCAATCAAATTCCTGAAAGTGAAGTGGTCACACCATTCAGACCGAGAAGCCACCTGGGAGAGCGAGGACCACCTCCGTTCCGAATATCCAGAGTTCTTTCAGTCCTAGATCTCGGGACGAGATCCTCTCGTAGTGGTGGAGTGTTGTAACACCCCGGATGTAACTTGCCATAATTGTAACCTCAACTCTTGCCATTTTCGGCAATGTGTTATGATATTCCCTTCGTGGTTGGGTTTCCTGTCGTTTTGCATTTTGTTCATGTCATGCATTTCATATCATGTCATCATGTGCATCGCATTTGCATACTTGTTCGTCTCATGAATCCGAGCATTTTCCCCGTTGTCCGTTTTGCAATCCGGCGCTCCTATGTCCCCCGGCGTCCTCTTTTACCTTTTTCCGTGAGCGGGTATTAAACCTTCTCGGAATGGACCGAGGTTTGTCAAGCGGCCTTGGTATAGCACCCGTAGACCGCCTGTCATGTTTCGGGTCATTCGGAGGTCGTTTGGTACTCCAACGGTTAATCGGGTAACCGTGAAGGCCTCTTTTGGGTTGCAGCCCAAAACCCTTCCAAAACAGCCCAATAACCCATCTAAGACACTCCCATGTCCATCGCCGTTCGATCACGATCGTGTGGCCGCAAACCGTGCTCAATTTGGAGCCTCCTAGCTCCTCCTGCCTATAAAAACACCTTCCCCTCCATTTTCGGGTCCAAAACCACCCTAACCCTACTCCCGCTCCCTCTCCGCGCCCGGACGCGTCCGGTCCGGCCGGACGAAGCCGCGCCGCCGCCCGCAGCCAGTGGCGCTGCGCCACGTGGCACCCGGCGCCCGAGCGCCGCCGCCGGCACGCCAGGCCCGCGCGGGGCCCCCGCGGCCCACGTCCTCCGCCGCCGCCCAGTCGCTCCGCCCGCGCCCGCCGCCTCCTGCGCCCCGTCGCCTTCGCCGGCGCCGCCCTAGGCCTCCCGGTCGCCGCCGCCCGACGTCCTCCGCCTCGCCGCCGCCCGACGTCCTCCGTCCCGCCGCCGTCGCCTCGCGGTCCGCGCCGCCCCGCGCGCCCCGCGCATGCCGCCCGGCGTCCCGCGCCTAGATCCGGGCCGGCGCCGCCCGGATCCGGCCGTCCCCGCCCCGCCGGCCGCCCCTTCCGCCATCTCTGGCGAGGAGCCGCTGCCGGCCTCGAAGCCCGCGCTCGGATCCAGATCCACCCGTGCGGTTGACTTCTTTCTCCCCCCGTTTTTCGTGTAAGTCCCATATATATTGCATAATCATCACGTGTTCAACGCATCATATCTCTGCGTCTGTAGCTCCGTTTCGTGCGTATAATATGTCAAATTGTTCGTCTCGATGGGTACATCATTTCATATCATTGCATAATTTTCATTTGAGCTCATCTTGATGCCCGAAATGCTGTTAGAAGAGGGCTATGTGATGTTAGTTTCAGATCTGTTTCAGAACATGCACTTTTGTCATTTTTGCCATGATTGATGTGTGCATCCTATGAAGTTGAGTCCTACATGTGTTTTGAAATATGCCATGCTATCTTTCCAGGGGTGTATGCCATGTATTTTTGTGATCTCTGTGGTGACTAGCACAAGCATGCAAACTAGGGATCATATGTTGCTGATTTCAGAGACTTAGTATTTTCACTGTCATGTTCTGCTGTTATTTTTATGCCATGTGTTCATGTTATTTCAGAGAGATCTATGCCTCTTTAGAGCATGGTAAGTAATGGTGTTTTGAACATATGGATTTGCTCTGTCCACCCATGCCTTTGTTTGTAATTATGGAGTGCCATAGCTTGAGTCAATTGAGCTCTACTTTTGCTATAAAATGTTACTGGCAGATTGTTTACATGTTATTCGATTTTGCCAAGCTTGGTGTAGTTGATCCATGCATGCTATGATGTTGTTCTTGCTATTTCTAGCTTCTATGCCATGTCTTCTTGATTTATGTGTGCTTAGTTTATCATGCAATGCTCTGTAGTGAGTGCATCGAGCTCGTAAACATGCCTACTTGTTATCTGTTTTTGACATGTCCAGTTTTCTGCTAAGTCTGAAATCTGTAACGAAACTTGCTTAATTGACATGGGTTCTATTATATTTTCTGATCCCTTTTGGCTTATGGTCAGTAAGGGACTTTTGTTAATTGCTTTGAGTAGATTCATGCCATGCCTTGTTTTGCTATGTCCTGTCCTTGTAGAATGTTGTTTCCTTGCTCTAAACATGTCATCCTGATGTTAATTTCTGGCATGTTGTTTGAACCTGTTATCTTTTGCACTATTGCCATGCTTGTTTGAACCTGTTGTGTTGTGATTTAGCCGTAGCTCAGTGTTCATCTTTTGTCAAGCATCTTGAGTAGTTTACTGTCATATGCTTTGTTGCTACGTTTGGGTGCAGTAGCTTAATTTCTTGTTGCTAGCTAAGTAGCATCATGCTGTTAATGGCAGATTCTTGTCATTCTTGTTTTGCTTGTCATTTGCAAACCGTGCATCCGATTCCGGTGATCTTTAAATCGGTTTCAACCGAAATCATCTCATCTTTCCAGTGGCATACTTGGTTTGCCAAGATTATGCCTGGTTCATCTTTTTCCTTCCGGAGCACGCATATGCATTGCATACCACATCTCGCATATCATGCCATGTTTTGCATCATGTTGCTTGCGCATTGCATCGTGATTGATGTTTGTCCCCTTTGCTTGTGTTCTTGCCTTGGGTAGAGCCGGGAGACGAGTACGTGAACGAGGAACCTGTTGAGAACGCTTACGAGGTTCAAGCCTTCGACAACTCTGAGAACCTTGCACGCAAGATGACCATACCCTCGAAATCACTTCTATCTTTGCTTGCTAGATGCTCGCGCTTTTACTATGCCTATGTTGTGATACCTACCACTTGCTATATCATGCCACCCATATTGCCATGTCAGCCCCTAACCATCCATGTCCTAGCAAACCGTTGATTGGCTATGTTACCGCTTTGCTCAGCCCCTCTTATAGCGTTGCTAGTTGCAGGTGAAGATGAAGTTTGTTCCTTGTTGGAACATGGACATGTTGTTCCTTATCGGAACATGTTTACTTGTTGGGATATCACAATACCTCTTATTTAATTAATGCATCTATATACTTGGTAAAGGGTGGAAGGCTCGGCCTTATGCCTGGTGTTTTGTTCCACTCTTGCCGCCCTAGTTTCCGTCATGCCGGTGTTATGTTCCTTGATTTTGCGTTCCTTACACGGTTGGGTGATTTATGGGACCCCCTTGACAGTTCGCTTTGTATAAGACTCTTCCAGCAAGGCCCAACATTGGTTTTACCATTTGCCACCTAAGCCTTTTTCCCCCCGGGTTTTCGCGAGCCCGAGGGTCATCTTTATTTTAACCCCCGGGCCAGTTCTCCTTCGATTGCTGGTCCAAACTAGAGCACCGTGCGGGACCGTCCCTTGGCAACTTGGGTTATGTTGGTACCTGTACGCTTAGCTTATCCGGATGTGCCCTGAGACCGAGATATGTGCAGCTCCTATCAGGATTTGTCGGCACAATCGGGCGGCTTTGCTGGACTTGTTTTATTACTGCCGAGATGTCTTGTAGTCCGGGATTTCGAGACTGATCGGGTCTTCCCGGTAGAAGGAATATCCTTCGTTGACCGTGAGAGCTTATAATGGGCTAAGTTGGGACACCCCTGCAGGGTATTATCTTTCGAAAGCCGTGCCCGCGGTTATGAGGCAGATGGGAATTTGTTAATGTCCGGTTGTAGAAAACCCGAAGTTGACCTTATTTAAAACACATCAACCGCGTGTGTAACCGTGATGGTCTCTTCTCGGCGGGGTCCGGGATGTGAACATGGTGTTGGAGTTATGTCTGACGTAGGTTGTTCTAGGATCACTTCTTGATCACTTCTAGCTTCACGACCGTGCTTTGCTTCTCTTCTCGCTCTCTTTTGCGTTGTTAGCCCGCATATATGCTACTCCCTTGCTACAGCTCCACCTCATTACCCCATCCTTCCTATAAGCTTAAATAGTCTTGATCTCACGGGTGTGAGATTGCTGAGTCCCCGTGACTCACAGATTCTACAAAACAGTTGCAGGTGCCGACGATGCCAGTGCAGATGATTCAACCGAGCTCAAGTGGGAGTTCGACGAGGAACGTGGTCGTTACTATGTGTCTTTTCCTGATGATCAGTAGTGGAGCCCAGTTGGGGTGATTCGGGGATCTGTGTAGCATTTGGGGTAGTCTTCTTTCATTTTGGTTCCGTAGTCGGACCTTGAGTGTAATCTGGATGATGAATGCTTATTTATGTATTGTGTGAAGTGGCGACTGTAAGCCAACTATGTATCTCTTTCCCTTATGTATTACATGGGTTGTGTGAAGATTACCTCACTTGCGACATTGCTTTGAATGCGGTTATGCCTCTAAGTCGTGCCTCGACACGTGGGAGATATAGCCGCATCGAGGGCGTTACAATCTAAATATTCAGATTGTCTCATGGAGATGCACATGTCCTCCATTTGTATGAACTCCTCATATGCCTGTGTAGTTAGGGGCAGATGGAATAAGTCTTGGAGATATTCAGTTCATGTAGAATATTCAGATTATATTCTTGCGTCTTACTATACTCTGTTCATGTAGAACAAGTGCCTAAACCTGAAGAACAACTGTTCTAATTTAAGATTCCATTGCTATCATAGTTCAAAAAAGTGCTAGGCGTTAATTGTGCGTTTTGCCACCGCCTTGCGCTTTACTGACCAAAGCGCATGCTTATGCGCAGTTATGCACAGATTATGCGTAGTTATGCGCAATGAGTTTTGCCAACGCCTAGAGCCTAGGCGCGCTTAAGCGCTCGCTTAGGCGTGCCATTTTTAACAATGATTGCTTTGCTCTTGTATCACTGTATTTACTCATACAAACTTATTTTAAATTGAAGGATCCAATCGAAACTCCAATGGCACAGCAGGTATGTTCACGCATGTTTCTTTAACAGGTTTGCTCTTATCAATAGCTCTGTTGATTTCAATTTCAATTGTGTATACAGTTGATTTTCATATCATGCACATTACTAGCATCTCAATAGAGCCAATAGTGTTGTTGTACATGTAGACCCGTGGTACCCATCTGAAATCTTGTTGCGCCGTGTAGTCTCCCATGCTTTGTATTCCTTCACTGCTGCTTTGTCTTGAACTGATATGATTTGAACCCTGTCTCTATTTTGATTTGGCAAGACATTGCAGTGACCATAGGACATAGATATATGTTTGTTTGATGCTTTTATTATGTACTAGTACTTGGCAATAGAAGACTTGGTAGTTTAATCCTGTCCACCTTACTAATGAACTGGTTCACCAAAATGAGTTTCATATACCAGTACATGCTAAACTTGTTGTGTGTCTGCTTGTTTCTTCTTTTAGAATGCTGACAGAATATTGGGGAAGAGTGCCTTATTAAGCAATGGTAAAGGAAGTAATGCAGATAAGGTTCAGAATAGTGACACATCCTTGTTGGTCTCCAACAAAGCTGATAAAACGGCTAAGGAAGACTATCTTGAAGACAGCGAGACAACCCCAAAGTCCTGTCTTGGTTTAGTGTTCGAGTTACTGGCCACTACCGCTTGCACAAGCTATTCAAACTCACTGTCTGAATCAGTTCGGTTTCTTGAGTCTCAACTACAAGCTGAAAGACATCGATCAGTTGTGCTGCGACAAGAAGCGGAAGGACTGCGGAAGTCCATGGAGCATTCAGATGCATACTTTCTGGTGCAACAGCAAGCGTTGGAGGATTTTAGCGCCAAACAGGACAAAGCTAATCAGCTTGCTAAGCTTATTGCCAGCATGGTGGATACCCAGGATAACGTTTCTTGAGCACTTCTGAAGTTGTGTCAGTTATGCTCTTGTTTTGCTGCCGCGTTTATTTGCACTGGTGGCCAATTTTGGCGGCCAGTGTATGTAATGTGCTGCTTTGTTCCCGATATTTGCACTAGTGGCGAATTTTGATGCCCAGTGGATGTAATATGTGTAATAGCAGTAATAGGCTAGCGTTAATTGCTTGCTTATTTATTTCCTTATTGTCTTGTTTAGTTATTTGCTTGTAGTCACTGCAGTTCTTTTTCTGTTTTTTTTCTAGTGGCCATAATAGCCTTATTTTGGTAACTAGGCCAAAATAATAATGTCAACACACGGACTGTTGTAACCATGGGCCTCCTGCAGGCCGTATGAGCCATGGGCCTTCGTCCAGCCGTAGGATCCATCGGCCTTCTATATGGGCCTTAGGGTCCATGGGCCTTCTATGGGCCGTCGGGTCCATGGGCCTTCTACGGGCCGTATGATCCATGGGCCTTCTACAGGTCGTACTATCCATGGGCCTCATACGGGCCATAGGATCCATGGGCCTTCTACGGGGCGTATCATCATTTCGCCAATCATGGGTCGTACTATTCGTGGACCATAATGGGCCGTTAATAGGCCGTATTTGATAACTCTATGAAAACAGCCCAACGGGTTTTTTTACATGAAAACGACCCACTGTATTAACGGTCCGCAAATGGGCCGACTGTAACGACGGGCTGAATTTGGCCCACAAGCAAAAAATGACAGTAACGGGCCGTATGTAACCGAATGCTGCAAATGAGCCCAAGAATCAATGGGCCCTGAGAAGGCCGAAAGATAACTTGGACTGGAAATGGCCCAATGGAATAACGGGTCGTTAATGGGAATAAAGTGATACACTGTTCATTACGGGCCGTTAATGGGCCAAGAGTTACAAAGGTCCTCATATGGGCCGAAAGAAGTCATGGGCCACACATGGGCTGGAAGTTAAAACGGGCTGAATCATATTGGACGGCCCAGATGTGTCGGTGGGAAACGACACCTATGGGATCACAGGAATCCCTACTACGGTTGCGGGG
The DNA here is from genome assembly GCA_032464435.1 of Aegilops umbellulata. Taxonomy (NCBI): domain Eukaryota; kingdom Viridiplantae; phylum Streptophyta; class Magnoliopsida; order Poales; family Poaceae; genus Aegilops; species Aegilops umbellulata. Next base: position 332,293,670 of record CP136055.1, read on the forward strand.
CGCGGGGTTGTGAAAAGAGCAGATCAAACAGATAGCACACGGTTCCTTTACCCAGGTTCGGGCCGCAAGGATGCGTAAAACCCTACTCCTGCTTTGGTGGATTGTATATCTGAGTTCCTGAGCTAGCTATGGGGTGTCGAGAGCTCCACAAAGCCAAACCCTTCTCCTGGTCGCCTTGGGCCTCCTTTTATAGGAAAGGGGTTGCCACAGTGGCACACAGGAGGTGGAAAGGGTACAGTAGTGCAAGGTTATCTTTTGCATTACATGACAAGGCACATTTAATGTGCCTTGCTTAGGTGTCCTTGCTTTATCGGGGGCGAAGGAGAGCCCCGTCTTGTCCGTTGCCGCTCCCTCTCGCGTCGACACGCACCCTGGCCAGCGGTGCCTGTGGTGCCACATAGGCAGGTAGGCAGCTGAGGTGGCATAGTGGTGGATCTCCACTAAGATCTGCATGTCGCCACGCAGGTGCCTGCCCAACTGGTGGGGTTGGCAGCTGCATGCGAACGGCGGTGGGGGCGCGACTGGCGCGGGCCTGATAGTGGCCCTACGACGTCCTTGGCGAGGGCCTTGCCGCGGCCCCGGCAAGGGTCTTGCCGTGGCGCCTGCTGTCATCCCCGGCAAGGCTCTTGCCGGGGGCCTTGTGGTCCTCCTTGGCTGGGATCCCGCCAAGGATTATCATCTTCTGAAGTGGGTATCTGATCTTGAATGTCTTCACAAAGATCTGCATGCCACCACGGGGATGTCTCCCGAATCCTTGCCCCCATGGGGGCAGTGGACTCGAGTGTGACTTTGCTCCGTAGGTGTGGGGCGAGCTGCCTACGGCAAGGGTCTTGCCGGGTTAGCTAAAGCTGCCCCCCGGCAAGGATCTTGCGGGGGGGCTGCTCTGTCCCTTTGGTCTTTGTGGTCTTGGTGTCGTTCTACTTGCCTTCAGCTTTGGCCATACCTTGGCTTACCTCCCTTGCCATGCTTGGCGTGGTGGCGCTCGCGGCTCAGACCGCCCGTGCACAGTTGTAGGGGTACAAAAAGTGCACCCCCTTTTTGTACACCAACGGGAGCCCCCGGGCCTGGGCCACACATAAGCGCAACGCGTTGTTGGGCTAGGCCCAAGAACGGTGCGCGGGCAGGCGGGGCGGTTTTTACCGCGGTAAGTTTCTTCGCGCGTTGCGGTTCCTATGCGTCCCGCCCGTGGCGTGGCGTGGGGAGGCGTGCGTAACGTGGGCGGCATGCGTGGGGCTGAGCTCTGCACGCATGCGTCACGTCGTAGTAAAGGTGTCGGTTCACGCCTTCTCCATAAACGGAGGGAGGCGTGGAGGCGTGGTCTATTTACTGAACGGGGCCGAGGCGTGGTCTTCAAGGCGTCCACTCCCTTCGATCACGCGGTGGGGAGAGGTCGCCTCACCCGTCGCCTCGGTCCTGCACGCTCGCCACGTGGCGCCCATGCGCTTGGGGTGGCAATCGGTGGAAGCGGGAAACCGGGCCGTCACGGGCTGGGGCTGTCGGATTTCGGGTTCCGGCAGACCCTTGAGGTTCGAACTCTGGGGTGTGCGCGGAGACTTCGCCTTCTACCTCTCCGTCTCGCAAAGATCTAAACTACAGAAAGAACAGCACAAGATACACAAGGTTTATACTAGTTCAGGCCACCATTGTGGTGTAATACCCTACTCTAGTTTGTGGTTGGTGGATTGCCTCTTGGGCTGATGAAGATGAACAATACAAGGAAGAACAACCTCGCGAGGGTCTGGTCTTAGCAAGGACGATGAACTGCTAGAAGGAGTTCTGCCACCCTTCTCTCTCTCTCTCTCTCTCTCTCTCTCTCTCTCTCTCTCTCTCTCTCTCTCTCTCTTTGCTGCCTGATGATCTGACGATCTCGTCCCTCCGATCTCTGGATGTCTAGATGCCTCTACACTGGGGGTGGCTAGTTCTATTTATAGGCAAAGGACCTGGGCCTTTTCCCAAATATTGAGCGCGAAGGGCGCCAACAATTGGCCGTTTTGAAGGGGAACATCTGGTACACTTATCCTAACTAAAGTTGGTCCTCGCCTGCCAAAGGCTCTGTGGTGACGCTGTTCTGGGCTCCACGATGACCTCCTTACCACCGTTGGACTGGTCTTGGTCTCGTTACACCGAAATGGATGCCTTTGCTTGATCCTCTCGCCTGCGCTTGCCCCCTTTGCACCGAAGAGGAAAGGGAGACACTACGCGGGCTGGCGCCCGCCTGGCACCCTTGGTCGTCATGGCTTGCGTCATGGGCACCTCGTGAGGTACCCCGCCTTGATCTCTCCGCCTCCTCGTGAGCCAGCCTGTCTGTCGGATCATGGGTTTTAGCAGACCCTTAAGGTTCGAACTCTGGGGTGCGCGCGGAGATAGTGCCCTCTACCTCTCCGTCTCGCAAGGATCTAAACTACAGAAAGAACAACGCAAGAGACACAGAGTTTATACTGGTTCGGGCCACCGATGTGGTGTAATACCCTACTCCAGTGTGGTGTGTGGATTGCCTCTTGGGCTGATGATGATGATGAATAGTACAAGGGAGAACGGCCTCGCAAGGGCCTGTTCTTGGCTAGGATGATGAACTGCTAGGAAGAGTTCAGCCGCCCTTCTCTCTCTTTCTCTACTTGTTCTCTGCTTGCTCGGGTTCTAGGTTCTGCTGGCCTGATTGCCCGATGCTAACTTGCTAGACTCCTCGATCTCTCGATCTCTCGATCCCTCTACCCTGGGGGTGGCTAGTCCTATTTATAGGCAAAGGCCATGGGCCTCTTCCCAAATATTGAGCGGGAAGGGAGCCAACAATTGGCCAATTCGAAGGGGAACATCTGGTACACTTATCCTGACAAAAGTTGGTCCTCGCCTGCCAAAGGCCCTGTGGTGACGCCGTTCTGGTCTCCATGGTGACTTCCTTCCCACCGTTGGACTGGTCTTGGTCTTGTCGCACTGAAATGGGTGCCTTTGCTTGATCCTCTCGCCTGCGCTTGCCCCCTTTGCACCAAAGAGGAAAGGGAGGACACTGCACGGTCTGGCGCCCGCCTGGCGCCCTTGGTCGTCATGGCTTGCGTCATGGGCACCTCGCGAGGTACCCCGCCTTGATCTCTCCGCCTCCTCGTGAGCCAGCCTGAGGAGGCCGCGCCTGAGGAAGCGCTGTGTCATCCGCCCCGCGAGGCTTGGCCCCTCGCAAGGGTCTTGAGTCTTGTGTTGATGAAGATGGGCCGTGCTGGGCCCCCATTTGAGCCACACCGCAGGCCGCGGGCAGGCAAGTCTGGGGACCCCCGTTCCCAGAACGCCGACAGTAGCCCCCGAGCCCAAGGCGCGCATGGACTTGGCCGTGCCGAGAGGCGAAAGGGCAAGGGCGAAGCGCAGCGGGCCCTAACAATCTGCGGCCTTGGGCGCCGCGTGGCGGTTGATTGGGTGTGGGTGCTTCTGCAACTGCGCTGGTTATTAAAGGCATGGCATCTACTCCGGCTTTGCTCTTCTCTTTCTCCGGTTGCCGCTCAGATCCCCTTTCTTGCGCCTCTCCTTCCTTCCTCCTAACTCCCAGATCTGCTCTTCCGGTGTGACCTAGGAAGTCATGGCGCCTCGTCAGCCCCCGGCCGAAGCTTGGTTTTCGCCCGCCCTGGATTCGCCAAATGTGTCGGAGGCGAGCCTTGCCCACCTGCGCGGGATGGCGGCGGCGCGAGGCATCGACGGGGCGCGGGTGTTCAAGGTCGGCTCCGCCACCCCTGAGGGCCGAGGAAGCACCCTCTACCCTCTCTTGGTAAGCTCCATTTCTGCGGGTCTGGTGCCCCCTTTCTCTGAGTTCTTCCTCTCTGTCCTTCGCCATTACGACTTGCAAGCTCAGCATCTCCACCCCAACTCCATCCTTCTTCTGGCGATCTTCACCTATTACTGCGAGGCTCATGTGGGGGTGCAACCCTCAGTGGCCTTGCTGCGCCACTACTTCTACCTCCAGGTCACCCAGGGTTCCCCTTCCGCATGCGCAAGCTTCGTCGCGTGCGGCGGCGCCATTGCTATCTCGAATCCCGGGAAGAGGATCGAGGGCTTCAGGAGCAAGTGGGTCTTGGTGGACGCAGGGCACATCCACCCTCGGCTGATCCTACCCACGGAGCAGCCCATGAGTTCCGGTGACTGGTCCCGGGCGGAGCTTACGGACCCCCGCGCGAAGCCGGTACTGGAGAAGATGGACGCGGACCTGAAGCCTGCCAGCACGGCGGCGACAAAGCTGACCGGCGCGTCGCTGCTGAGGGAGTTCCTGGAGCACCAACTGGCTCCGCTTCGGCAGTACTCATCTCTGATGTGGAGGCCTCACCCGAGCCCCGCGGCTGTGGGCGACGAGGATTTGACCGCGGTTCTCCAATCTCTGGTTGGGGGCGAGGTGGCAAGGTTGGAGGGCGCACCCACGCCCTTGTTCCTGCGCGACGACTGGAAGAAGGTGGTTGATTCCATGCCCGTGTTCAACGGCAACGGGCCCGTGCCCGTGGTGGCTCCCGAGGGACTGGTGGACGTGTCCTCCGGCGACTCCAGCGGAGAAGGGGGCGAGGAGGAGCGGGGAGAGGGCCCTGACTCTGAGGCAACCGACGGAGAGTCTAGGGCTCCCCTTCCCCGGTGCAAGTCCCGCACTCTCCGCCTCTCGTTGAGCGATGATGACGAGGGTGACCACGTGCTGGGTAGAGGGAGCTCGCCCCCGATCCCGAAGAAGGACAGGACCGGGCTGATCCTCCGCGGGTCCGCCCCGGCTCCGGGGCGATCCGCGGATGCGCCTTCTGCTTCTGAGGTTGACCCCTCCAGCCGGCTCTCAGGCTTCAAGTACGGCCGGAGGCTGCTCGAGCCCTCCAGCGACGACCTGTAAGTGCTTGATCCCTCATCTTTTGTTCCTTGTTCTGCCATTGAGGATTGATGTTCGCTCCTCTTGGATAGGCTGGCGCCCACGGCGAAGAAACCGAAGGGGGCTCTCGAGGCCCCATCCGCGGCAACGCCTCCGCTTGCAGGTGGGGGAGATCGTGAGGCACGGGCTTCTCCTGCCCGCTCATCCTTGCGAGGCTTGGCTGAGCTGGCTGGGGAGAGCCCAGCCCCCATGGCCCAAGTGACTCAGTTTCCATCCCTGTTCTTCTTTCAATTCCTGCACATGCACCACGCCTCGAGGAGGCATTTAAACTTGCCTTTGGTACTAAGACGACAGTATGGGTTGTGATATTTGCTTTTAAATTCCTTGAGTTTTATGCTTTTCTTCCCTACTTGCTTGTGTTTTACGCCGGCAGAGCCCGGCCCCACGCGTGCCTCACCCAGCATTAGCCCCGACCGGAAAGCAGGACGGGACCAAAGCAGTGAGGGGCTACATGACAAGTTGGGCTCCTGAGTCGCGATGCTCAGGAGTCCCCCTTGGCGCACGAACTACAAGTAGGGGAGCGTGATGTAGGCGTATCTTCCGTTCTACGTCTGCAGCGCCCGACTCCGCGCGTACCTCACCCAACATAGCCTTTCGGAACTAAGGAGTGAGGGGCTACGGAGCCAGTTAGGCTCCTGAGTCGCGATGCTCAGGGGTCCCCCTTGACGCGCAAACAGCGAGTGACGAGGTGAGATGTAAGCGGGGCTACCGTTCTACGTCTGCAGAGCCCGGCCCCGCGCGTACCTCACCCAGCATAGCCTTTCAGAACTAAGGAGTGAGGGGCTACGGGACCAGTTAGGCCCCTGAGTCGCGATGCTCAGGGGTCCCCCTTGACGCTCAAACGGCCTTCATACCTTGGCTCTGCTCGGGGAGAGGCGCGCGATGAACCAGGCTCGAAGGGCCTTGCTGGGCGGCGAACGTCTGGGCGTGACCCAGTCGTAGCCCCCGTGCCTAGCCCCCTCGCGCGGCGCTCCCGAGGGGAGGCGTTGCGATGAGGCCAGCCACTGAGCTCTGGGCTCCCTGAGGTTAATGCGGCCCGGAGGCCACCCTCAGTTGTTTATCACCAGCGCGGAGCATAGCACTTCCGTATGTGTACGGGCATAGCCGCTCCTCGGCAATGTCGTCAGCCAGCGCGGAGCATGGTGCTTCCACTGGTACGTGGGAGGGGGCTCCCCTCCGGGAGGAGCCCCCGGGGCGTGTACAGCCCCGCCCTGACACGTGGCCAGCATGGTAGGGCTAGGTGAGGTGTATCTGGGCACCCGTGAGCCAGTGCGGGACTCACAAGGCCCTACCTCTAGGCGGGTTGCGCCTGGCACTGGGCCGTATCTTGAGATGTGTTCCTGCAAAATTCAGTTAGATGCTGGCACTCTACGTCCTCGGGTCCCGGCCCTCGGGCTTGTCTCAGCCGTCGCTGGTATGCCAGGTCGCGATGCCGTGGACAAGGCCAGAGGGTGAGGGCTGGAGAGCCGATAAGAGCCCTGAGTCGCGATGCTCAGGCACCCCCCCCCTTTAACGTGCAAGTGGTCGACATGGAGAAGAAGAGGTGTAGTGGACAGACATCAGGTGATCAAGCATGATAGGCGAATGCATAGTTGGAAATAAACGGGAGGGAGATACATGCCGCTGGGCCTAGCCCGAGCGGCTTGGGGATGATGCAGCCCGAGGGGCGCCCCCAACAAGGCAAACTAACGACCGAAAAAATAAAAATGGATACACGCCGCAGGGACGGACCCACGCGTCCTGGGAGTGATGAAACCCTCGGAGGGCGCTCCCAGCTGGGAATGAAGCTTGAAAGATGTCACCTGAGGATGTCGACGGCGAAGTGTCATTGGTGCGGCAGAATCGGTGGGCAGCGGAAGCCGATCCTCACGAGCCCCCAGGCCCTGCGGCCTCGGGAGGCTCCGGAGGCACTGGTGGCTCCTCGCGAGCTGTCTCCATCTCCGCCAGGGCCGCGGAACGCCTGTCTTCCTGAGCCTCCATGATGCTCCTCATGAGGCGCTGGTACGCCGCAGCCATGTTCGGCAAGCCATAAGGCATGCGAACATAGTTGTGGGGTGGACCCCCGCAGCGCCCCACTTGCGAGGGCCAGAGGCGCTCTGTCGTGGCGATCTGATTGAGCCCTGGTATGTCGACACAGACGCGCAACCCTCCATCCTCACCTGGATGTGGAGCCACAGCTGGTGGACGATGGCAACCTCTCATGATCCTTGACTCCTGTAGCTCTTGAGTGACCTTGTTAACGAACTCTTGCTGGTCTGACCTTCCTTGCCTGGCTCCTTCTCAAGGGAAACGTGCTTCGAAACACGCCTCCACATGGTGCCCAAGCGCCTCCCTCGTGACCCTGGCTAGGTCGGTGGCCCTCAAGGTGAGAGCCCCCGAGCCCTGCCTGAGGAGGGCGCCGGGCGCGCTTTCCTATGCGATGGAAGGAGGGTCCCCCTAGGCAGGCACGGGCCCTGAAGGGCCTGCCTCCTGAGGGGCTGAGCCTGACGACATCTTCTTCTTCTTGGGGGTGGTCTCGGGAAGCCTCCTGCTTCTGCGATCTGGGTCTTCTAGCGACGCGGCCTGAAAGGCTCGCTCCAGGGAACACACTGCATCCTTCTCTTCACATGGCACCGTGATGACGCCGCCACTCCCTGGCATCTTGAGGACATTGTAGCCATGGTGAGTTACGACCATGAACTTGGCCAGCGTTGGGTACCCGAGGATGGCGTTGTACGGCAGGCGGATGTGGGCGACGTCAAAGTCGATGAGCTCGATGTGGTAGTTGGTGCGGGCCCCGAAGGTGACAGGGAGGCGGACCTGCCCGATCGGGATTGTGGAACCGTCGGTGACTCCAGAGAAAGGCTTGGTTGGCTGAAGCTGGTCATAGGGCACTTGGAGGTTGTTGAATGTTTCCATGGACAGGACGTTGAGTCCCGCTCCTCCATCGATGAGGGTCCTGGTGACTAGTACGTTGCTGATGACTGGGGAGCAAAGCATCGGGAGGACCCCGGCTGTGGCCGCGCACTTGAGCTGATCTGCTGAGCTGAACGTGATGGCGCACGCTGACCACCTGAGGGGGCGCGTTGCTTCGATCTTGGGGAGGACTGCATTCACTTCACGGGCAAACTGCTTGAAGATGCGTTGAGAGGCTGGGGCTTGAGCCCCGCCCAGGATGCAGGAGATTGCGCGCGGCTCTTGGAAGCCCCCAGCCCCCTCGTCTTGATGGCGGTCTTCGTTCCTCCTTGGCTGAGGCGGCAGAGGAGGGAGGCCTGCGTTGCCACGAGGGCGATCCTCACGAGGCTGATCCCTCCAGTCACCCTCGCGAGGCAGGTCCCGCCAGCGGTCCTCGCGAGGTTGGTCGCGCCACCCTTGGCGTGGGCCGCGATCTTCCCAGCGTCCTGGGTTTCTTCCTCCTCCTCGGCCGTAGCCCCGGTCAGCACGGTCAGGGCGACGGCCGATCCTTCCTTCTCGCATGGCACGGAGTTCCTGACATTCGTTGGTGTTGTGGGTGTGGAGGTCGTGGTACACACAGTACTGGCTGCCCCTGGAGGATTCGGGCAGATCCTTGCCCCGCTTGGTGTCCGGTTCTGCTGCGAGTACGGCAGCCCCCTTGCGCTTCACGTCCTTGGCTTGGGCTTCTTCTCTTCTGGGTCTGCAGCGGGCAGCTCGAGGAGGGAGAGACGTCCCTCCTCAGCCCTGGCGCACTTGGTCGCCAAGTTGAACAGCTCCAGTGAGGTGCAGAGGTCTTCATGCATCGCCAGCTCCTCCTTCATCTTGACGTCGCGCATGCCATCGGAGCAGGCCGAGATGATGGCTTCCTTGGACACCTTCGGAATCTTGAGGCGCGCACTGTTGAAGCGCTGGATGTACTTTTGCAGGGTCTCCCTAGGTTGCTGCTTGATGTGGCGCATGTCGCTCACGGCGGGCGGCCGGTCGCGAGTACCTTGGAAGTTGGCAATTAAGCGGGTGCGCATCTGGTCCCAGGAGGAGATCGTGCTTGGAGCCAGATTCAGGAGCCAGGTGCGAGCACCTTCCTTCAGCGCCATGGGGTACCAGTTCACCATGACCTTTTCATCCCCGCTGGCATCTTCGATGCCCAGCTCGTAGAGCTGGAGGAACTCTGCGGGATCAGTTGTGCCGTCGTAGCGAGGAGGCAGGTCTGGCTTGAACTTGCCGGGCCACGCGACGCTACGCAGCTCGGTGGTGTAGGCGCGGCAGCCTGCGGTGGCCACGGGAGGCTTCGGTTGAGGGAGAGCTTGGCCTTGCGGGCCCCCTTGCGCTGCAGCTGGGAGTAGCGCGGGGTCTTGACGTGCCGGAGCTGGAGCAGGGTCACGGCGAGCCGGTGCAGGAAGCGCCGGGGCAGCCTCTCGCGGCCGAGGGACTTCTTTGCAGCTTCGATCTTGCCGGGCCGGCGCCTGACGGAGCGGGTTCCGCCCAGGGGTCGCGCGCCTTGGAGCCATGGCGTCTTCTTGGAGAGGAGGCGGTTGGTACGCCCCCGGAGCTTCATTGCCCGCGCGGGGCGGGGTGCGGCGCAGTGGAGTGGACGGCGCAGGAGAGCCCCCTGCGGCGCGGACGAGCTCGGCGACGTGGTCGAGCCACTCTTCGTAGACGTCGTCGATGGGACGGTAGCGCAGGAGCTCGTTTGCTGCGATGAGAGCATCTCGAGCCTCCAAGGGTGCGTGGAGTGCGCAGGACGAAGAGCCGGCGGGGGTGAGCGATGGAGTAGCGGTGCGGCCGTCTTGCCGCACAGACGGGTGCTGAGACGATCCCTGCTGCTCGTTCCCCGTCGGGGCGGTGGCGGCGTTGACGGCGGGCGACGGGGAACGACGAGGATGCCCACCGACGGGAGCTGTCTGGGCGACGTGGGAAGCGATGCCGGCGCTCGGCGCGGGCCCGACGAGCATCAGACATGGATGCGACAGTCGGAGGAGAGCGGAGCGGTGGAAGACAAATTCCGGCGCACCCCTACCTGGCGCGCCAAATGTCGGATCACGGGTTCCGGCAGACCCTTAAGGTTCGAACTCTGGGGTGCGCGCGGAGATAGTGCCCTCTACCTCTCCGTCTCGCAAGGATCTAAACTATAGAAAGAACAGCATAAGAGACACAGAGTTTATACTGGTTCGGGCCACCGATGTGGTGTAATACCCTACTCCAGTGTGGTGTGTGGATTGCCTCTTGGGCTGATGATGATGATGAACAGTACAAGGCAGAACGGCCTCGCGAGGGCCTGTTCTTGGCTAGGACGATGAACTGCTAGGAGGAGTTCAGCCGCCCTTCTCTCTTTTTCTCTACTTGTTCTCTGCTTGCTCGGATTCTAGGTTCTGCTGGCCTGATTGCCCGATGCTAACTTGGTAGACTCCTCGATCTCTCGATCTCTCGATCCCTCTACCCTGGGGGTGGCTAGTCCTATTTATAGGCAAAGGCCATGGGCCTCTTCCCAAATATTGAGCGGGAAGGGCGCCAACAATTGGCCAATTCGAAGGGGAACATCTGGTACACTTATCCTGACTAAAGTTGGTCCTCGCCTGCCAAAGGCCCGGTGGTGACGCCGTTCTGGGCTCCATGGTGACCTCCTTCCCACCGTTGGACTGGTCTTGGTCTTGTTGCACTGAAATGGGTGCCTTTGCTTGATCCTCTCTCCTGCGCTTGCCCCCTTTGCACCAAAGAGGAAAGGGAGGACACTACGCGGTCTGGCGCCCGCCTGGCACCCTTGGTTGTCATGGCTTGCGTCATGGGCACCTCGCGAGGTACCCCGCCTTGATCTCTCCTCCTCCTCGTGAGCCAGCCTGAGGAGGCCGCGCCTGACGAAGCGCTGTGTCGTCCGCCCCGCGAGGCTTGGCCCCTCGCGAGGGTCTTGAGTCTTGTGTTGATGAAGATAGGCCGTGCTGGGCCCCCATTTGAGCCACGCCGCAGGCCGCAGGCTGGCAAGTCTGGGGACCCCCGTTCCCAGAATGCCGACACTGTCGAGGCCGCGCCTGAGGAAGCTCCGTGTTGTCCGCCCCGCGAGGCTTTGCCCCTCGCGAGGGTCTTGAGTCTGGTGTTGATGCACATGGGTCGTGTTGGGCCCCCTTTAAGCCACGCCACAGGCCGCAGGCAGGCAAGTCTGGGGACCCCCGTTCCCAGAACGCCGACAGTAGCCCCGGGCCCAGGGCGCGCCCGGACTTGGCCGTGCCGAGAGGCGAAAGGGCAAGGGCGAAGCGCCGCGGGCCCTATCAGCCTGCGGCCTTGGGCGCCGCGTGGCGGTTGATTGGACGTGAGTGCTTCAGCAACCGCGCAGGTTATTAAAGGAGCGGCATCTGCCCAGGCCTTGCTCTTCTCTTTCTACGGTTGCTACTCAGATCCCCTTTCTTGCGCCTCTCCTCTCTTCCTCCAAGTTTCCAGATCTGCCTCATCTGCTTGACCTAGACTGCCACGGCGCCTCGTCTGTCTCCGGCCGGGGCTTGGTACTCGCCGGCCCTAGACCCACCGAGCATGTCGGAGGCGGGCTTTGCCCGGCTGTGCCGGATGGCGGCGGCACAGGGCATCGACGGGGCGCAGGTGTTCAAGGCCAGCTCCGCCACCCCTGAGGGCCGAGGGAGCACCTTTTACCCTTTCTTCATAAGCTCCATTGCTCCTGGCCTAGTGCCTCCCTTCTACGAGTTCTTCCTCTCTGTCCTCCGCCATTACAACTTAAAGGCTCTACATCTCCACCCTAACTCCGTCCTTCTCCTTGCGATCTTTGCCTACTACTGCGAGGCTCACGTGGGGGTGCAGCCCTCAGTGGCCTTGCTGCGTCACTACTTCTCTCTCCGGGTCACTCGCGGTTCTCCTTCCGCGTGTGCGAGCTTCGTCGTGTATGGCGGCACCATTGCCATTTCGAAGCCCGGGAAGAGGATCGAGGGCTTCAGGAGCAAGTGGGTCTTGGTAGATGACGGGCGCATCCATCCTCGGCTGATCTTGCCCGCGGAGCATCCCGCGAGCTCCAACGACTGGTGCCGAGTGGAGCTCACAGACCCCCGTGCGAAAGCGGTGTTGGAGAAGATGGACGCGGACCTGAGGCCGGTCAGCTTGGCGGCGGCGAAGCTGACCGGTGTGTCGTTGCTGAGGGAGTTCCTGGAGCACCAGCTGGCTCTGCTTCGGCAGTACTCACCTCCGATGTGGAGGCCTCACCCGAGCCCCGCGGCCCTGGGCGACGAAGATTTGGCCGCGGTCCTCCAATCTCTGGTCGGGGGCAAGGTAGCAAGGTTAGAGGGCGCGCCCGCGCCCTTGTTCCTTCACGACGACTGGGAGCAGGTGGGGGAGTCCATGCCCGTTTTCAACGGGGACGGGACCGTGCCCACAGCGGCTCCCGAGGGGCTGGTGGACGTGTACTCCAACAACTCCGACGAAGAGGAGGACGAAGAGGAGCGGGAGAAGGGGCCTGACTCCGAGGCGATCGACGGAGAGTCGAGGGCTCCCCTCCCCCGGCGCAGGCTCCGCACTCTCCGCCTTTCTTTGAGTGATGATGATGAGGATGGAGATGAGCAGGTCGGCAGGAGCTTGCCCCTGATCCCAAAGAAGGACAAGACCGGGCTGATCTCTCGCGGGTCTGCCCCTGCCTTGAGGCAACCTGCAGACGCGCCTTCTGCTTCTGGGGTTGATCCTTCCAGCCGGCTATCGGGCTTCAAGTTCGGCCGGAGGCTGTCCGAGCTTACCAGCGACGACCCGTAAGTGCTTGACCCTTGTCTTTATTTCTTGTTCCGCTGCCGAGGCTTGACGTTCGCGTATTTTGAATAGGCTGGCCCCCCGCGGCGAAGAAGCTGAAAGGGGCTCCTGAGGCTCCATCTGTGGCAGCGCCTCCGCCTGCGGGGGACGGTGACCGCGATGCACGGGCCTCTCCTGCTCGGTCGCCTTCGCAAGGCCTGGCTGAGCTGGCTGGGGCGAGCTCAGCCCCCATGGCCCAAGTGACTCCCGAGGTGCCTTTGCCGGCTGCCGCTACCACGACCGTCGGGGCGCAGCAGACCCCGCCTCGGGATGTTGTGGTCTCGCCGCTGCTACCTTCTCCTCCCGCTCCACCGACTGTTGTTCCTCCAACTCCTCCTGCCGTCCTGGAGCATGCTGCTGCTAGACTGGACCGGCTACGGCAAGATCTTCTTGGCGCTGACCCTCGCCTGGTGGTCGGATGCCTGGAGCTGCCTTCGGGGTGGATTCGTTCCGACGCCTCGATTCGGGCGGCGCTGGTTCAGGCCTCGACGGCCTGCGATGAAGAGAGGGATGCCGTCCTCGAGGCGAAGGCCGCTCGAGACGCAGCCCTGGGGGAGGTGGTTGAAGTCCGCGATCATTGCAAGGCGCTGGAGGATGAGTTGCAAGGTCTGCGCGACCATCTTGCGGAAGGGGCCCGTCTTCGCCAGGAGCAAGAAGAAGGTGTGAAAGCTCGCGAGGCGGCTATCGAGGGCCGGGAGGGCAAGCTCAAGAAATGCCGCGACCGTCTAGGCGCGCTGAAGAAGGAGCTGGAGGCGATGAAGGCTGAGCTGGACGGCAAAGCCCGGGTTCTTGCCAAGGATCACGTGGCCTTTGCTGACATGGAGGACAAGGCTCGTTCCTCGCTGAAGACGCTTTACGAGAGCGGCCTGGAGAGCCCGCTGGCCGGCGCCGAGGACGGCCCCGCCCAGCTGCTTCCCTTCCTTGTGCGTGCCCTCGAGGATGTCGTCCTTGGCCTCGGCCCCACGGCTGAGGCCGAGGCGCGTGTCCTGTCTTCTGCAGCGCTGACGTGGGTCTTCGCCCGCATCTACCTTCGCGACCCCAACGCTGACCTCGACAGCCTGTCGGAGCCGGTAAGCGGCGAGGGCGCTGCTGCCGCTGCCGAGGCCGTGAAGGGTCGCGCGGAGGCTCTGCTAGGGAAGTTCCGGGCCTTCAGTACCAAGCCAAAGCAAGGCGCTGCCGGCCCCGTTGCTCCACGAGGCGAAGCCACTCCGCACTGCTCCGCCGCCGACAAGTGACTCCGCTCTTGCTCCTGTCCTGCCTTTGATCCCTGCACATGTATCATGCCTCGGGGAGGCATTTAAATTTGCGTTTGGTATTGAGACGACAATATGGACTGTAATATTTGCTTTTGAATTCCTTGAATTTTCTGCTTTTCCTCCCTACTTGCTTGTGTTCTACGCCGGCGGAGCCCGGCCTCGCGCATACCTCACCCAGCATTAGCCCCGACCGGAAACTAGGACGGGACCAAAGGAGTGAGGGGCTACGTGACAAGTTAGGCTCCTGAGTCGCGATGCTCAGGAGTCCCCCTTGGCGCGCGAACAACAAGTAGGGAGGTGTGATGTGGGTGGATCTTCCGTTCTACGTCTGCAGAGCCCGGCCCCGCGCGTACCTCACCCAGCGCTAGCCTTTCGGAACTAGGGAGTGAGGGGCTACGGGACCAGTTAGGCTCCTGAGTCGCGATGCTCAGGAGTCCCCCTTGACACGCGAACAACAACTTGTAGATGGTTGTGCCTTTCTACGTCTGCAGAGCCCGGCCCCGCGCGTACCTCACCCAGCGCTAGCCTTTCGGAACTAGGGAATGAGGGGCTACGGGACCAGTTAGGCTCCTGAGTCGCGATGCTCAGGAGTCCCCCTTGACACTCAAACGGCCTTCATACCTTGGCTCCGCTCGGGGAGAGACGCGGGACGAACCAGGCCCGAGGGGCCTGGCTCGGTGGCGTACGTCTGGGCATGACCCAGGCACAGCCCCCGTGCCTAGCCCCCTCGCGCGGCACTTCCGAGGGGAGGCGTTGCAAAGAGGCCAGACACTGAGCTCTGGGCTCCCTGAGGTTGATGCGGCCCGGGGGCCACCCTTAGTTGTTTATCACCAGCGCGGAGCATAGCGCTTTCGTATGTCTATGGGCATAGCCGCTCCTCGACAGTGTCGTCAGCCAGCGCAGAGCATGGTGCTTCCACTGGTACGTGGGAGGGGGCTCCCCTCCGGGAGGAGCCCCCGGGGCGTGTACAACCCCGCCCTGACACGTGGCCGGCACGGTAGGGCTAGGTGAGGTGTATCTGGGCACCTGTGAGCCAGCGCAGGACTCACGGGGCCCTACCTCTAGGCGGGTTGCGCCTGGCACTGGGCCTTATCTTGTGATGTGTTCCTACAAATTTGGTTAGATGCTGGCACTCTACGTCCTCGGGTCCCGACCCTCGAGCTTGTCTCAGCTGTCGCTGGTATGCCAGGTCGCGATGCCGTGGACAAGGCTAGAGGGTGAGGGCTGGAGAGCCAGTAAGAGCCCTGAGTCACGATGCTCAAGCACCCCCCCCCCCCTTTAACGTGCAAGTGGTCGACATGGAGAAGAAGAGGTGCCGCGGATAGGCATCAAGTAACCAAGCATAATGGGCGAATGCATAACCGGAACTAACGCAAAGGAGATACATGCCGCTGGGCCTGGCCCGAGCGACTTGGGGATTGTCGGTGTCAAAACCGGCGGATCTCGGGTAGGGGGTCCCGAACTGTGCGTCAAGGTCGGATGGTAACAGGAGACAAGGGAAACTTTATTTTACCCAGGTTCGGGCCCTCTCGATGGAGGTAAAACCCTACTCCTGCTAGATTAATATTGATGATATGGGTAGTACAAGAGTAGATCTACCACGAGATCAAGGAGGCTAAACCCTAGAAGCTAGCCTATGGTATGATTGTGTATGATGATCGTTCGCCTACGGACTACAACCCTCCGGTTTATACAGACACCGGATAGGGTTAGGGTTACACAGAGTCGGTTACAATGGTAGGAGATCTTGAATATCCGCATGCCTAGCTTGCCTTCCACGCCAAGGAAAGATCCTTCCGGACACGGGACGAAGTCTTCAATTTTGTATCTTCACGGTCCTGGAGTCCGGCTGAAGGTATAGTCCGGCTATCCGAACACCCCCTAATCCAGGACTCCCTCAGTAGCCCCCGAACCAGGCTTCAGTGACGATGAGTCCGGCGCTGTCGGATTCACGGGTTCCTGCAGACCCTTAAGGTTCGAACTCTGGGGTGCGCGCGGAGATCTTGCCCCCTACCTCTCCGTCTCACAAGGATCTAAACTACTAGAAGAACAACACAAGTGACACAGGGTTTATACTGGTTCGGGCCACCATTGTGGTGTAATACCCTACTCCAGTGTGGTGGGTGGATTGCCTCTTGGGCTGATGAGGAAGAACAATACAAGGAAGAACAGCCTCGCGAGGGTCTGTTCTTGGCTAGGGGATGAACTGCTAGGGGGAGTTCGATTGCCCTTCTCTCTCTTTCTAGATGCTGGATTCGGTCTCCTCCCTCTACTGGTTGCTATCTCATTCCAATCTGCCTCTACCCTGGGGGTGGCTAGTCCTATTTATAGGCAAAGGCCCTGGGCCTCTTCCTAAATATTGAGCGGGAAGGGCGCCAACAATTGGCCAATTTGAAGGGGAACATCTGGTACACATATCCTGACTAAAGTTGGTCTTCGCCTGCCAAAGTCCCTGTGGTGACGCCGTCCTGGGCTCCATGGTGACCTCCTTCCCACCGTTGGACTGGTCTTGGTCTCGTTGCATCGAAATGGGTGCCTTTGCTTGATCCTCTCGACTGCGCTTGCCCCCTTTGCACCAAAGAGGAAAGGGAGACGCTGCGCGGGCTGGCGCCCGCCTGGCACCCTTGGTCGTCATGGCTTGCGTCATGGACACCTCGTGAGGTACCCGCCTTGATCTCTCCGCCTCCTCGCGAGCCAGCCTAAGGAGGCCGTGCTTGAGGAAGCGCCATGTCATCCGCCTTGCGAGGCTTGGCCCCTCACGAGGGTCTTGAACCTTGTGCTGATGATGATGGGCCATGCCGGGCCCCCATTTGAGCCACACCGCAGGCCGCAGGCAGGCAAGTCTGGGGACCCCCGTTCCCAGAACGCCCACAGTAGCCCCCGGGCCCAAGGCGCGCACGGACTTGGCCGTGCCAAGAGGCGAAAGGGAAAGGGCAAAGCGCCGCGGGCCCTAACAGCCTACGGCCTTGGGCGCCGCGTGGCGGTTGATTGGACGTGGGCGTCTCCGCTTCCCCATGACGCCTCGACGATCGCGCGGATTGGACAAGTCCCCGCATGCAAATCGTGTCGTGATTACCTGTGATCGTGGAGGCCGACGGTTGGCCTCCGCCGGCTATAAGTACGGCACCGCGCGTGCCCTTCCAGTCCATCTCCCCTTGCTTTCTCCTTCGCCTTGATCCTTGCTTCGCCTTGCCGTGATGGCTCCGATGCGCCGGCTCTCTGCAGCGGAGAAGGGAGAGGCTCCTCAAGAGGTACCTGACCCGCTCCCGCCGAAGAAACGGCCTGCCTTGCGCGGCCGAGACGAGGAGAGCCGCCTGGTGGTGCTGAGGCTTTGGTACGAGCGGCCTCCACCGGGATTCCCGCTTCCCTTGTATGCCCGCGCCGAGGGCCCTGGAAGAGCAGATGCCGATCCCCTCGGCCAGCGCTGTCGCCGGCGCCGGAGGGTCACGAAGGTGTTGGTCGTTCCTCCTAGAGTCCATGCCGAGGGCTCCTCCCGCGAGCTCGTGCTCCGTGCCGCCATGCCTCCGCAGACTTGGATTCGCTTTCCTCCCTTCTTCGCCTCCGTCTTCCAGCAGGGGAGACTCCTGGAGCTGTGGTTGTAGCACGCCGACTGCAGCACTCCTGCGACCGGGGCAGAGGTTGCGATCACTGCCCTGGGCGAGGTCTTCATGACTCGCTGCTGGGGCGAAATCGCTCGGTGCTGCAGAACGAAGGGCGCCCTCATGATCCACTTGGAGTACGAGCTTCGGTGATGTTCTTCAAGGTCTTCGACGCGAACGGTCGCCGGCTGGAGTGCTGCCCCGGGGGAGGCGGCCAGGACCTCGCCATGGCGACGGCTGGGCCCGCCAATCGCCCCCTGGACAGCTCCACAAGCGACGGGAGCACCGGAGGATCCAACGATCCCAGTGAGGTCTTCGCGACGCCAGAGACGAGCGACGACAGCTACGAGCCCGCGAGCCGACGCCCCTCCCGGAGCAGGGCAGGCTTGCTTCGTCGCCGTCGATCCTGATCTGGATGGGGTTGGCGCTGGTGCTCGACGGCCCACTGTTGATGATAACATCTTTTGCAGGGGCGCGTGTAGTTAGCACCCTTTAGGATCCGTTCCCTGCGAGGAATCACATTGTGCCCCATAGGGGCTTGTAAGGCGGCTGTGATCCTTGTTGTTAATATGTAACCCTTGCTATGGATTTGTGCGAATCGCAAATTCCGTCATAGTTCGGTCTTCCCTTTCGCACCTCGCGAGGGCTTGGTGCTCTGCGTCGATTGGTCCCAGTCCCATGGCGGTGTACCAGCGCGCAGTCGGATCTGGGGGGTAGCTTGAGAGAAGTCACTGGCCGAGGTCCTCGCGTGCCCCTTCTCCCTCGCCTCTGCTCCCCTTTCTGCTCTACGTCCTCGGGTCCCGGCCCTCGAGCTGGTCTCAGCCGTCGCTGGTATGCCAGGTCGCGATGCCGTGGACAAGGCCAGAGGGTGAGGGCTGGAGAGCCAGTAGGAGCCCTGAGTCGCGATGCTCAGGCACCCCCCTTTAACGTGCAAGCGGTTCGCGCGGGCGAGGGTGAAGGAAACGCCGCGAGGGCCTTGGCTAGCACAGCTTCCTCTAAGGATCCTGCAGATTCAACACAAGAAGAGGACGGGGTTGCCATAGCAGCCATTAGTTGATTGTTAGTCGCTCAGGAGCTCGCTGGTTGGAGTGGGCGAGGTGTATCTGGGCACCCATGAGCCAGCGCGGGACTCACGAGGCCCTACCTCTAGGCAGGTTGCGCCTGGCACTGGGCCGTATCTTGAGATGTGTTCCTGCAAAATCTGGTTAGATGCCGGCACTCTACGTCCTCGGGTCCCGACCCTCGAGCTTGTCTTAGCCGTCGCTGGTATGCCAGGTCGCGATGCCGTGGACAAGGCCAGAGGGTGAGGGTTGGAGAGCCAGTAAGAGCCCTGAGTCGCGATGCTCAGGCGCCCCCTTTAACGTGCAAGTGGTCGACATGAAGAAGAAAAGGTGTCGTGGACGGCATCAAGTAATCAAGCATGATGCATAATTGGAAATAAACGCGGAAGGGATACATGCCGCTGGGCCTAGCCCGAGTGGCCTGGGGATGATGCAGCCCGAGGGGCGCCCCCAGCAAAGCAAGCTAGCGACTGAAAAGATAAAAATGGATACATGCCACAGGGACGGACCCGCGCGGCCTGGGAGTGACGCAACCCTGGGAGGGTGCTCCCAGCTGGGAATGAAACTTGAAAGATGTCACCTGAAGATGTCGTCGGTGCAGTGGCATTGGTGCAGCAGACTCGGTGGGCTGCGGAAGCCGATCCTCATGAGCCCCCAGGCCCAGGGGCCTCGGGAGGCTCCGGAGGCACTGGTGGCTCCTCACGAGCAGCCTCCATCTCCGCTAGGGCTGTGGAACGCCTGTCTTCTTGCACCTCCAAGATGCTCCTCATGATGCGCTGGTACACCGCAGCCACGCTCGGCAGGCCATAAGGCATGCGAACATAGCTGTGGGGTGGTCCTCTGCAGCGCCCCACTTGTGAGGGCCAGAGGCGCTCTGCCGTGGCGATCTGATTGAGCCCTGGTACGTCGACGCAGACGGGCAGCCACCATCCTCGCCTGGATTGGGAGCCACAGCTGGCGGGCGACGGCAACCTCTCATGATCCTTGACTCCTGTAGTTCTTGAATGGCCTTGTTAAAGAACTCATGTTGGTCTGACCTTCTTTCCCTGGCTTCCTTTTGAGGGAAGCGTGCTTCGAAACACGCTTCCACATGGTGCCCCAGCGCCTCCCTCTTGACCTTGGCGAGGTCGGTGGCCCTCCAGGTGAGAGCCCCCGAGCCCTGCCTGAGGAGGGCGCCGGGCGCGCTTTCCTATGCGACTGAAGGAGGATCCCCCTGGGCAGACGCGGGCCTTGAAGGGCCTGCCTCCTGAGGGGCTGAACTTGACGTTGTCTTCTTCTTCTTGGGGGTGGTCTCAGGAAGCCTTCTGCTTCCTCGCTCTGGGTCTTCTAGTGACGCGGCCTGAAAGGCTCGCTCCAGGGCACACACTGCATCCTTCTGTTGACATGGCATCGTGATGACGCCGCCGCTTCCTGGCATCTTGAGGACGTTGTAGCCGTGGTGAGTCACGGCCTTGAACTTGGCCAGCGTCGGGTACTCGAGGATGGCGTTGTACGGCAGGCGGATGTGGGCGACGTCAAAGTCGATGAGCTCGGTGCGGTAGTTGTCGTAGGTGCCGAAGGTGACTGGGAGGCGGACCTGCCCGATCGGGACCGTGGAACCGTCGGTGACACCGGAGAAGGGCTTGGTTGGCTGAAGCTGGTCATAGGGCACTTGGAGGCTGTTGAATGTTTCCACGGACAAGACATTGAGCCCTGCCCCTCCGTCGATGAGGGTCCTAGTGACCAGAACGTTGCTGATGACTGGGCAACAAAGCATCGAGAGGACTCCGGCTGTGGCCGCGCACTTGAGCTGGTCTGCTGAGCTGAACATGATGGTGCAGGCCGACCACCTGAGGGGACGCGTTGTTTCGAGCTTGGGAAGAACTGCATTCACTTCGCGAGCAAACTGCTTGAAGATATGTTGAGAGGCTGGGGCTTGAGCTCCGCCCAGGATGCAAGCGATGGCGCGAGGCTCCTGGAAGCCCCCAGCCCCCTCGTCTTGGTGGCGGTCTTCATTCCTTCTTGGCTGAGGTGGCAACGGCGGCAGGCCTGGGTTGCCATGAGGGCGATCCTCACGAGGCTGGTCACTACAGTCCCCCTCGCGAGGCGGGTCGCGCCAGCGATCCTCGCGAGGTTGGTCACGCCAGCCTTGGCGTGGGCCACGATCTTCCCAGCGTCCCGGGTTCCTTCCTCCTCCTCGGTCGTAGCCCCGGTCAGCACAGTCAGGGCGTCGGCCGACTCTTCCTTCTCGCATGGCGTGGAGTTCTTGGCATTCATTGGTGTTGTGGGTATGGAGGTCGTGGTACACACAGTACCGGCTGCCCCTGGAGGATTCAGGTAGATCCTTGCCCCGCTTGGTGTCCGGCTCTGCCGCGAGCACGGCAGCCCCCTTGTGCTTCACGTCCTTTGCCTTGGGCTTCTTCTCTTCTGGGTCTGCGGCAGGCAGCTCGAGGAGGGAGAGGCGTCCCTCCTCAGCTCTGGCCCACTTGGTCGCCAGGTTAAACAGCTCCAGGGAGGTGCAGAGGTCTTCATGCATCGCCAACTCCTCCTTCATCTTGACGTCACGCACGCCATCGGAGAAGGCCGAAATGATGGCTTCCTCGGACACCCTGGGGATCTTGAGGCGCGCACTGTTGAAGCGCTGGATGTACTTTTGCAGGGTCTCTCCAGGTTGCTGCTTGATGCGGCGCATGTCGCTCACGGCGGGAGGCCGGTCGCGGATACCTTGGAAGTTGGCGATGAAGCGAGTACGCATCTGGTCCCAGGAGGAGATCGTGCCTGGGGCCAGGTTCAGGAGCCAAGTGCGAGCACCTTCCTTCAGCGCCATGGGGAACCAGTTCGCCATGACCTTTTCGTCCCCGCTGGCTGCTTCGATTCCCAGCTCGTAGAGCTGGAGGAACCCGGTGGGATCAGTGGTGCCGTCGTAGCGAGGAGGCAGGTCTGGCTTGAACTTGCCGGGCCACGCGACGCTACGCAGCTCGGGGGTGTAGGCGCGGCAGCCAGCGGTGGCCGCGGGAGGTTTTGGTTGAGGGAGAGCTTGGCCTTGTGGGTCCCCTTGCGCTGCAGCTGGGAGCAGCGCGGGGTCTTGACGTACCGGAGCTGGGAGCGCCCGGGCGGCCTCTTGCGGTCGCGGGACTCCTTGGCAGCTCCGTTCCTGCTGGGCCGGCGCATGATGGAGCGGGTTCCGCCCAGGAGCTGCGCGCCTTGGGGCCATGGCATCTTCTTGGAAAGGAGGCGGCTGGAATGCCCCCGGGGCTTCATTGCCCATGCGGGGCGGAGTGCGGCGCAACGGTGCGGAAGGCGGGGGAGAGCCCCCTGCGGCGCGGACGAGCTCGGCGACGCGGTCGAGCCACTCCTCGTAGATGTCGTCGACGGGGCGGTAGCGCAGGAGCTCGTTTGCCGCGATGAGCGCAGCTCGAGCTTCCAAGGGCGCGCGAAGTGCGTGCGACGAAGAACCGGCCGGGGTGAGCGACGGAGTGGCGGTGCGGCCATCTCGCCGCACGGACGGGTGCTGAGAGGATGCTTGTTGCTCGTTCCCCACCGGGCCGATGGCGGCGTTGACGGCGGGCGACGGGGAACGACGAGGACGCCCACCGACGGGGGCCGTCTCGGCGGTGCGGGAAGCGATGGCGGCCAGGCGCTCGGCACGGGCCCGACGAGCGTCAGACATGAATGCGACGGTTGGAGGAGAGCGGAGCGGTGGAAGACTGATTCCGGCGCACCCCTACCTGGCGCGCCAAATGTCGAATTCACGGGTTCTGGCAGACCCTTAAGGTTCGAACTCTGGGGTGCGCACGGAGATCTTGCCCCCTACCTCTCCGTCTCACAAGGATCTAAACTACTAGAAGAACAACACAAGTGACACAGGGTTTATACTGGTTCGGGCCACCATTGTGGTGTAATACCCTACTCCAGTGTGGTGGGTGGATTGCCTCTTGGGCTGATGAGGAAGAACAATACAAGGAAGAACAGCCTCGCGAGGGTCTGTTCTTGGCTAGGGGATGAACTGCTAGGGGGAGTTCGATCGCCCTTCTCTCTCTCTTTCTAGATGCTGGATTCGGTCTCCTCCCTCTATTGGTTGCTAGCTCATTCCAATCTGCCTCTACCCTGGGGGTGGCTAGTCCTATTTATAGGCAATGGCCGTGGGCCTCTTCCCAAATATTGAGCGGGAAGGGTGCCAACAATTGGCCAATTTGAAGGGGAACATCTGGTACACTTATCCTGACTAAAGTTGGTCTTCGCCTGCCAAAGGCCCTGTGGTGACGCCGTCTTGGGATCCATGGTGACCTCCTTCCCACTGTTGGACTGGTCTTGGTCTCGTTGCACCGAAATGGGTGGCTTTGCTTGATCCTCTCGCCTGCGCTTGCCCCCTTTGCACCAAAGAGGAAAGGGAGACGCTGAGCGGGCTGGCGCCCGCCTGGCACCCTTGGTCGTCATGGCTTGCGTCATGGACACCTCGTGAGGTACCCGCCTTGATCTCTCCGCCTCCTCGCGAGCCAGCCTAAGGAGGCCGTGCTTGAGGAAGCGCCATGTCGTCTGCCTCGCGAGGCTTGGCCCCTCGCGAGGGTCTTGAACCTTGTGCTCATGAAGATGGGCCATGCCGGGCCCCCATTTGAGCCACGCCGCAGGCCGCAGGCAGGCATGTCTGAGACCCCCGTTCCCAGAACGCCGACAGGCGCACAGATTGTCTTCGGCATTGCAAGGCGAGTTCTCCTTCAAACTTTGTGTACCTGCGTGTATAACGTCCGATTTTTATAATGCAGCGCTCCTTGGCTTTCACGCCCAATAATGGCCGCCTTCCACGTGTCAAACGAATGCGAAAAGCCGGGGCAGTTTTACATCCAAAGCCCCTAGCCATATAAACGAGCCGCCTATCTAACAGGATGAGGATTCAGACGAGCCGCCTATCTAACAGCATGAGGATTCAGATCCAAACCACACCTTCCCCTTCTGCGAGAAATCATCAGAGCGTCTCCAGCAAAGACCCATTCCAACATGGCCAGCCACCGTAGCTCCTCCTCTCGCCCTTCCAGTCCTATCCCTGGAGACTGGGAGAGTTGTTCCATCCCGCATAGCAAATTAGTGTCACTCCAAGCCAAGGGATTTCTCCCTCAAGCCTATATGGTCTCGGTCCGAGCCGGACTCACCACTTATCAAGGCGGAAAACAAGCGGAGAACTCACCTAGTCCCTCTAAAGGGGAGCGGGTGTGCCTGATCCCTTATCTAATAAGGGGACTGGGATTTCCAATTCATCCCTTTCTCCGCGGGCTTCTGGAGTTCTATGGCCTCCAGCTGCACCACCTTACGCCCGGCTCCGTGTTACACATCGCGGGCTTCGTTGCTCTTTGCGAACTATTTTTAGGCGTCGAGGCTCATTTCGCGTTGTGGAAGAAGATATTCTGCCCGGTGCCCCGTTCCCAAGAGGGGTCCATATATCAAGTGGGCGGAGCCGAAATATGGCGCATCGCCGGGACCGGATACCCGTCTGGAACCCCGAAGAAGGCGTCCGAGGACTGGCCTTCAGAATGGTTTTACATAGACGATGTCCCCCTGCCGGACCCTATCCTGGCCGGTCTCCCTGAGTTCAGCAATGCTCCCCTAAAGAAACGCCTGAGCTGGCGCCCTCGGAGCTCTCAGAGAGAGAATGACAGAGATGTACTTTACATAATGGGCCGGATTAAGCTACTGGCTCATTCCGGACTAACCATGATTAAAGTCATGGCCATATGCATTATGCGGGGGGTGCAGCTGCTCCAATACAGAAGCCACCCCATGTGGGATTTCAACGGGGAAGATGACGCCACCCGTCACGGCCGTAAAGGGCCGGACTCGCCTGCCACTCTAATGAAGATCTTATCGTCTTTGTACAAGGGAGAAGAACAGGAATTCCTCTGCGTCGACCCGCAGGGCGGATTTTCCATGTACAGTCCTCCGAATTGGGTAAGCGGACAGTCGTGCTTCCCTGTTCATTTTACATTCCCATGATTAATAGGCAGTCTAACGACTTCAACGCAGGACCTGCGTCAGGAGGTAAAAAACATAAACAGCCGTCCTCCACAGCCAGAGGACCCAGAAGGTCCCTTGATCCTGACTCCGAAGAGGATCCGGACTTAGCGGTGGAGCTTATCGACGGAGTGTTTTATCAGCTAAACAAGGACGATACCTTGGTAGCTATTATAGCTGATTACCCAGGGTTAATCCCGGCCTCCCAGGTGACAAATACCGGAGCTTTACCCCCTGAAGAGGGGTTCCCTTTTCACGGGTTTGGTTGTTCTGACAGCAACCGTGCTTTGTAGGGGAGATTCCCGAGGCGGGAAGCCGACCCCGCTGCAGCTAGCCGGCGGGGGGCCGCAGGGCCCCGTGGGGCAAAAAGGAACGTAGTCCGGACTGAGGTGTCAGAGAAAAGGTATGGCATA
Source organism: Aegilops umbellulata (assembly GCA_032464435.1). Taxonomy (NCBI): domain Eukaryota; kingdom Viridiplantae; phylum Streptophyta; class Magnoliopsida; order Poales; family Poaceae; genus Aegilops; species Aegilops umbellulata. The sequence continues at coordinate 332,318,561 of CP136055.1, forward strand.
CCCTCTCTTTTCCCCTGGTGTTTTACTCCTCCAGGGTATATTAACATTCGTCCTATCTTCAGGACGAAGAGACCTCGCCAGACTATATCCGGAGAGGTTGCCAATCGCGCCTCCACTAGCCAGACTCCAACGCCTGGCCTGGAAGCGGAGGCCCGCACAAGGCACGCACCGGACGCTCCTCCATCAGAGGATGCGGACAGGCTGTCTGCCACCCATTCCGAGGTGGAGAGTGCCATGAACCACAGGCGTCGCCGGACAGTCCTTCGCGACACTTGTTTCTCCTGGGAGGCTTCAGATGCCTTCAATTCGGGAGACGCGTACCTCCGTGCCGCTCAAAATGGTTTAGCCAGAGCCACGGAGCAGTATGTAAAAGACATACGGGTAAGAAAATTTTGGTAAATATAGATATGCCAGTAGCCCCCGAGACTTGAAGCAGTGGAAATAACTGATTCGAGAATCATATAACATGCAGTTTCTTACCGAGAAGAACACCGCGCTCTCCCAGGAGCTAGAAAGGTGCAGGGCCCAACTAGAGGCCGCACTAACGGCAGCAGGGGGGTCTAAAGAGACCCCTGCAGGTAAACAATACACCATAATATTTAGTATTGTGCGGATTTAAGTGCCAATCTGACCAATGGTATTGCAGATGGCGCCGGACTCGATCCGGACAGGCAACAGCTTCTACGCCGGTTAAAGGCTGGTGAAAGCATGCTAACAAAGGTGAGGCGGGAGAAGAATGATCTCCAGGATGCCAACACCAGGCTAGACGTTGAACTAAAAGATGTTCGTGGCCAGCTGTCGGACTCCAATAAGGAGAATCAGCGACTTCGACGCGGCATTTTTAGTAAGTGCTTAAGCGAACTCTTGAAAAAGGAGTTCGGCGAGGAAGACGATTAAAAGAGTTATGTTTGTAGGTATGCTGACAGGTCATCCTGCAGAGGAGATGCCCGGTTCAACGGGCGATCTTCTTCCCGAACTCTCGCAACTACACGAACGAGTTTGGCAGGCGATGCGAGGTATTGCCCAAGCCTTGTGGCCTGCCCACTCCATACCTGAGGGCCTTGGAGAACTTGCGGAGAAGTTGAAGGGAGCTCGGCGGCGCTTCCGGTTGTGGAAGATATCAGCCTACCGGCAGGGCGCTAGGGAGGTCTGGGCCATGGTGAAGACCCGCTTTACGAAGTCTGACCCCAATCACATGGCTGAGGTCGGATCGGTGGGGCCTGACGGGAAGGAGATCCTTGTGAGCTTAGTGTATGGCCAGGTAGAATTGGCCGCAAAGTATTCCCAGCAGGACTGCAAATTAGATAGCCTGTTAGATGGTATAGAGGAGGAATACAATCAGTCAGGATGACTATGTAATTTATAATTGACATGTGTAATACCTTCTAGCCAGATTGTAGATCGTTTGTCGTTACCGACCTTTTCGATTCGACCTCGGGACCTGACGGTCTGGAGTGTGTCCGAATACCATAACAGTTATATAAGAACCAAGGTATGCATGGAGACCAGGCGTAGGGGTCATTAGTGCTTTATCAGACAAGTGCCCAACTAGTTATGCTATATTACATGGTTAGTAAGAAACATCTTCCAGAGAGAATAGTTCCGTTAAGGGTTCCTTTCGCTGGGGTGGCATGCCCTGAAGTGCACGTCCGTACTGCAAATGCAGGAAAACATCTGGGGGCATGTATAAATAAAAAAGGCTCATCTTTAGTTCACCGACCGAATATTCCCTTAAGAACGCTAGCTTTCGGCTTCACCCAGTCTGAGGTACACATCCGGCTTATCCGGCAGTAGCAATCGCAGAGGTGCTCCCTTTACCGCCTAGACGAACAATCGGGAACGTAGGGGTAAGCACAGGAGCCAAGCAACCCAGCTTGGCCAAAACTTAAGTCATATCGATGCATCTAATGGTGAAGAAAAGGTGCATGCGGAAGTCTGACGCATGCGTTGGGCGTGAAACCCATATAAATAAGCTTCTGTTAAAGAAGCCCCGAGGTTTAAGGAGCGCGGGTAGCGCGTCACATGATGAGCCTTTAAGGGCTATAAAAGGAAAGAGTGGGAGGAGACAAATAAAAATAGAAAAAATATATATAAAAATGGACACAGGAAGGAGACAAACCCAGAGTTCGGCGCTAGGCATTGTATCTTCGGAGACGTGCGGCGTTCCATGGGTTCGGCTCGAGTCGGTTATCCGACGCATCTCGCAGGCGGTACGCTCCACCAGTCAGGACTTGGTCGATTATGAAGGGACCTCCCCATTTGGGCTTGAGTTTGTCCTTTTTCTTATCCGGCAGGCGTAGAACTAGTTCGCCAACGTTGTAATTTTGGGCCCGTACTTCTCTGCTTTGATATCTTCGAGCCTGCTGTTGATAAAATGCGGAACGGGCTTTAGCCACGTCGCGCTACTCCTCTAAGGCGTCCAGGTTGTCCTGCCGATCAAGCTCGGCTTCTCTTTCTTCGTACATGCACACTCGAGGTGAGTCATGAATTATGTCGCAGGGCAGAACTGCCTCTGCGCCGTACACCATAAAGAATGGTGTGAATCCGGTGGTACGATTCGGTGTGGTTCGCAGCCCCCAGAGTACGGAGTCGAGCTCCTCCACCCAGTGCGTATTAGATTCCTTGAGGGACCGCACTAGTCTGGGTTTAATGCCGCTCATGATGAGACCATTTGCATGTTCGACCTGACCATTAGTTTGTGGGTGATAGACAGAAGCATAGTCGAGCTTAATGCCCATGTTTTTGCACCACAGCTTTACTTCGTCGGAGGTGAAGTTTGTGCCATTATTGGTGATGATGCTGTGAGGGACGTCGTAACGGTGTACAACCCCGGATATGAAGTCTATCACAGGTACAGATTCGGACGTCTTAACAGGCTTGGCTTCTATCCATTTGGTGAATTTATGCACCATGACCAATAAGTATTTTTTCTTGTGGGTTCCACCTTTAAGGGGTCCCACCATGTCAAGCCCCCAGACCGCAAAAGGCAAAGTGATGGGGATAGTTCGGAGGGCGTTGGGCGGCATATGGCTTTGGTTTGCAAAGAGCTGGCAACCGACGCATCGTTTGACTAAGTCATGAGCGTCTGCTCGGGCCGTCGGCCAATAAAAGCTCGTACGGAAAGCCTTGCTTACAAGGGACCGAGCTGCGGCGTGGTGGCCACCGAGTCCGGCATGAATTTCAGCCAACAGACTCCGCCCTTCCTCTTCGGAGATACATCTTTGAAGGACTCCTGTAGTGCTTTTCTTATATAGCTCTCCCTCGTGGTGTCAGGACCCTGATCCTAAGTCACACCGATCCAGCATGTAACACATCATATCACTTTGCGGCCTCACGCACGGTACTCCCACGGGTGCCACCTTACCTGGCCCGGGACCGTTTGCGCCTTTTGGCTCACGTATATGATAGTGTCGCTAGCATCCATATGACAGAGAACCCGGGCCGACATGGCTAGTCGTGAACCCAAAGCGGCACTAACCCATGAGGACAGGCATACATTAATCACATCGAGCATGTCGGTCATCAACGTATTTATTCGGGTTGTAGCACTGGGCTAACAGGACTCCGGTAACCCGGGCTGTAGCAGGCTAGGCAGGACTCCGAATAACAGCGCGTGACATTTCCCCGAAGGGACAGACACAGGAACGACGTGAAACACATGCCGGCCAGTCAAGTGTTCCGAGCAGTAGTGCTGGGCTAGCAGGACTCCGGTGAACCGGGCTGTAGCGGACTACTATCGCTCAGAAGCACTAGACTACATTTCCCCATATGATAGGCTGCCAAGGATAAACAACTAGATAGTCGGATCCCACCCATACCAAGCATTTCAATCATACACACAATATGCCCGATATGAGTAGATACAACATGGCATCACAACATAATTCTACGACTCAAAGTATTTATTCAATAGGCTCCGAGGAGCGAGATATTACAAACATGGGTCTCATGACCCAACATTCAGAGCATACAAGTCAAACACATGCGGAAGCTTAACATGTCTGAGTACAGACATCTACAAATGAAAGAGGCTGAGAAGCCTGACTATCTACCAGATCTTGCCGAGGGCACAAGATCGTAGCTGAGGTATCAAGCTAAACGTCGAAGTCCAAGCGGTACTACTAGCGATACTGAAGTCTCTCTGCAAAAACATAAAATAGGCAAACGTGAGTACAATTGTACTCAGCAAGACTTACATCAGAACTAACTACATATGCATCAGTATCAATAAAGGGGGTGGTGGAGTTTGACTGCAGCAAGCCAGCTTTGACTCAGTGGCTAACCTGAACTACGACTGCAAGTAACTCTTTTGAGGTGACGCACACGAGTCCACATATTCACCATATCAATACACCACTATGGATCCACTTCCGTCTCCCTACGAGAAGGCCATCCATAGCACTCACGCTTATCTTGCGTATTTTAGAGTATCCACTTTCACTTGTCTATGAACTGTTATAGGCAACCCAGAAGTCCATAACCGCGGACACGGCTATTCGAATAGATGATGTTAACCCTGCAGGGGTGTACTTCTTCACACACGCTCTCACCACTTACCGCCGTTTACACGACATGTACTCGGCAACCTTCAAGCGGAAGCCCAACGAGGGTGTCGGCCATGGCCTACCTAAACACTCAAGTCTCTAGTCCAGGTTTATCGCCTATTCGGGTTCCATCCGCAGGGAGTCCGGCCGAGGTTTCCACTAACGGCCCCGAACGATGTGAACAGGGTTCCCGAGACACCAAACGGGCGAGTCGGTACACCGTGCCACGTGCCTACCGCAACACAGCCCACCCCGATGGTCAGCGCTGCGTGCGGCCCCCAGCATACTACAAACACCAGAAACTACTTTGCAACTCCTGGACAGAGGACAAGGGTGATCAAGAAGCCGAGAGGGTCCATTGGTTTCGGGCCCAATGCGTGGTAGTAACTGTTTCATGGATCACAAACACAGAACTCAGTTCCTGAGGACGGCTTCAATGAGACAACCCACCATGTACTCCTACATGGCCTCTCACCAATACCTTTACCAAATCGTATTCACACACTTAGCTCACACACAGTAGGACATGTTCATCACCATTCCAATTCATTCCCGATGAATCAGACCCGACTCAACTCCAAGCAGTAGCAGGCATGACAAACAAACATGAATGAGTAGGCACATCAGGGCTCAAACAACTCCTACTCATGCTAGTGGGTTTCATCTAATTACTGTGGAATGACAGGTCATGCAAAGGATAAAGGGGTTCAACTACCGCAGCAAGTAACACATGAATCGTTGTTGTCCTAATGCAATAAAAGAGAGCAGGAGCGAGAGAGTGGGATTTTATCGGAATGAACAAGGGGGTTTTGCTTGCCTGGCACTTCTGAAGATAATATAGTTCTTCATCAGTGTCATCAATCTCATCGTCGGCACATCGTCTACTGTGAGGGGATAATTACCGGCAACACAGAAAGAACACAATTAACACATGGCGATATGCAGCAACATGATGCATGCTATGACATGGCAATATGCTATGTGTTTGAGCTAATGCAACTAGCAACAGATTAAATGAATTTGGTTTGAACCAAGGGTTCAAATTCAAACTCCATATGTGCTTATTTAATTGTCATTTATGCAAATTGCCCTGTACAGCAACCCTAGGTTGTTCAAACATGCATGCAAATGCCATAAACAGATTCCTTGCATTTTTCTGATAATTTTTCATATATAAATTATTTCATTCTGAGCTACGGTTGATTTTATATGAATTTTAGAAGTTTTGGGCATTTTCTGGAATTTCCTATATATAAAAATAAATCCAGAAAATGAGTTATTGCGTCAGCATGACAATAGGGTGACATCAGCAGGTCAACACGCCAGGTCCAGGTCAACCTGACCTGTGGGACCCGCGTGTCATGGCCATTAGTTTAACTAAATTAGATTAATCCTAATCCTGGATTAGTTAGCGGGCGGGGCCCGCATGTCAGTGAGGGAGAGGGGGAAGTCAAACCGGGCAGTGGGGTCAACCCACGCCGGTCAACGGTCAGCGGTCGCCGGCGTTTAGCGCCGGCGAGTCCCGACGCGGCGGTGCGCTGCGGAATTGGCCTATAGAGCGCCGTTTGGCGCGCGGAGCACAACTACGGGATGCGGACGCTCGTCCGCATCCAACCAGGGTGGTGGCGCGGCCGGGGAGTGGCCGGAGAGTGGCCGGCGACGAGCTTTAGCGGCGGCCGGAGTTCGGCGTCAGTGAGGACGGTGCTGCGGTGCACGGGGGAAGGAGCAGGTGTGTGCGTTCGGCTCCTGAGAGCACGGTTAGCAGGCGGTGCTACTAGGGCGAGCAGAGGAGCTCAGGAGCGCGGGGCTCGCTGGCCATGGCGATGGCCGGAGCTCGGTTTCGCGGGGCGACGGCTAACGGACGAGAACGGAGGGGGTGAGCAAGGGGGAAGGCGCAGGAGCTCACAGCGGGTTCGAGGGGGCAGTCAGCAAGCTCGGGAACATCCTGTGTGCGGCGAATCGACGACGGCGATCATCGGGCAGAGACGAGGATGATGGCGACGATGGCGGCTCCACAGGGCGTCTGGTCTCGATTCCCTCAGCTGGGAGAGGTGGCGCTCGACGGCGGTGCTGGTGGACACGACAGAGGGCGGAGGGGATGGCCGTGGCCGCGGCGAACGGCGTCGGTGGCGACGAGCGCGCTCGGGCGCGAGAGGGAGAGAGAGCAGAGAGGGGAGAGGCACGGGAGAGAGGGGGAGAGTGACCAGGGGGTTGCGGGCGTCTCCGTGGCGCTCGAGTGAGGACGGGGGAGGGAGAGCTCGCCAGCGCGAAGCAGGAGGTGGCGCACGGGCGCGCGTGCGCTGTCTCCCTCCTCTGCCTACTGGCAGAGGTAGGTGATGACTGGCGCGGCCAGATGGGCCGGGCCGTGTTGGGCCAGGTAGGGCGCCAGGTGGGCGTCAGGTAAGAGGTCTGCTGGCCTTTCGTTTTTCTTTTGTTTTTGTTTTCTATTTCTGTAACTTTAGGGCTTTAATTAAAATACTAGGGCATTTCCAAAAATCATGAAACTAAACATGGCTACTGTTTATAATATATCCAACAGTAAACATTTTAGTTTATGATTATTTGAGCATTTAAAATATTTTATAGCATTTAAATGCCCAAATGCAAATACTATATGATTTAATCTAGTGGCCAAATATGTCATGGAAAAAAAGTGCCACACTTCTGGTTATGATTTTAGCATTTTCCAGAAATGATGAACATTTTTAAAAGCCATTTGGAATACTGAAAATATTTTAGGTGAACCTAGTTGAATTTCATTTGGTGCTAGGGTTTCAACAATCCCCATTTCAAGTTTCTTTGGAATTAAAACATGATGCAAGATGATGATGCAATGACAAGCAAAGCCAAAGCTAGGGCTGTGACAACTCACCCCCACTAAACAAGAATCTCGTCCCGAGATTCAGGACGTGGAGTAGGAAGACAGAGGGGACACAAACTAGCACGGTCTTCACGATCCAGTTGCCCTCATCGAGGATGTTGATTCATTCCATCATCTTGGTTTTGACATCTTTGCCTTCGAGATCTTCATCCATATGAGGACGACGAAAGAAACTCTACTAGGATTGATCTTCTTGAAGATCGAGCTATTCAAGATCAACTCGCGGAATGAGATGTTGGAACATCTCAAGTTGAGACACAAAACACATCGAGAGGGATGGAAGAACAACGACGGGGTTTGATTTGATGGGCAACAATTCCACGCTTAGAAGGATGGTGGATGGTGTCACGGTGGCGAAGTAATAATTTCCATGATCCATAATGGGGCACCTCAGGGAAGGTGACTCGAAGAACTATCCCCTTAAGTGGCAAAAAGAATTACTTTTGATCCATAGATCATTAAAACTCTCTATACCAGCCTAAGGCAATCACAAACGATCGTTTGAACGAATTCGAAAGAATGGCATACTCACACCAGGGTAAATGATGTGGACTACCTTGTTGAAGACAATGCAATGGATGATTCTGCGTGTGCGTGCTCTCAAGAACTTGAGCATTTCCATATTCATCAAGGTTCTACCAACATCCGTGTCAAGGATCCTGGCAACACAACATACTACCATGATGAATAGTGATGGACGGTGCAGATGCAAAGGAAGATAACACATTCTCAGATTTTTCCTTAGCAATACCAAAGAAGAAAATCTGGATGATCGACCGAGAGACATTTAGCACTCCGCTTCTAATGTTCTCCTTGATGTACTAGGTACCACGGTGAGTGCTTAAAAGCATCAACATGGCCATCAAGTAAAGGTCGGACTTCGGAAGCACAAAAATCCATAAGGAACAACTATTGGAATAAATTCTACGAGATCCTTATGGGGAAGGTGGCCTACTTTCTCAATCAAGATACTACAACAATAAGTCTTCCGGTTGGGTGTGTTGGCCACAACATCCACTTTACCGGGTTACAAAGAGACCAATATTATAGTTCTTGAAAAATGTTCCAACCATCATATCTGCCTGAGAATCAGATCTGGTTGGTGTCAGGATATTCCAGACTCATCAAGTCTAGAGAGAAAGTGAAAGTTTGCAACACAAATCGACGAGATGGCGTTGCGAGATTCTCAGGAAATGAACTACGATAGCAAGCTCCAAAACATGAATGGGTTTTGCTACAAACCTGTGAACATGTTGTCCAAGACAAACATGGCCATGTAGTAGTCTTACAATAAAACACTATCGAGTTCCGGTGGGGAACCATGATCAAGGATATCGAAGTCCTTACATAAGGCATGCTTCTTAAGAAGGAAGTTCTTCTCCTCGAACAAGTCATTCAGTGGCTTGGTGTGCTAGGGATACATATAGAATGAAGGTTGCAAATCTCCAGACCATAGAATACTTCGCACGTGCATGACTATCTTGGGATGATTCCAGAGGAGGCAAAAACAAACCTTTCTCAAATTCATGGCGGCAACTTACACCAAATGCACATGAATTCGACGAGGTCACTTCTTCCATCCAACATATGCTTCATGAACGGAACACGAAGGCATTGCTTACAAAGTTTCCAACACTAGGTTGATGTTCAACATGAATCATGGGGGGGTGACAAAATGCTGTTGATGGGCTCAATAGCAACTCATCGGAATTTCCATAACACTGGACTTCCACCATCATGTGAACACGGCAACAGCATTGGTCAGACCAAAAGATATAATGGTGTATGCTCGAGGGATCAACCACGGGTAAGACAACATTATGAACATCGTTGGTTCTGAATTGACTTGACGATAGCCCATACTCAAGTCAAAGTTTTGACAAGTCAATCGATCCAACAACTGATCACAAGGACCAATCGATGAAGATATAATGTTTCTTCAACACACACACACAAAAAGGATATTCCTTAACATGAACTAAGTCGGACAAGCTTTTATCTTCCAACTCTCCAAGTTGTTGTTTAGCTTAACCAACCAGCTCAGGGATATCCAATACGGATTCTTGGAGAAGGGGTGGTTTACAGGAAAACCAACTGATCACGAACTCAACATAGCGGTCAGGTGACAACCAGGTAATACTTCCGAGAAGATCTTCGGAAAATCACGAACCACCGATATGTTTCTAAGCTCGAGAACAATCTTGCCTTTCAGAGCAAGACGATATGATCAAATAAGCAAGGGATTGAATAATCCTAACTCATTGATCGAAGAGTGCACCAAAAATAAGGACTAGGTAGCACAATCTATCTTAGAATGATGAGTCAAAACCCAACACGCTAAGAATGAGAATATTGTCCATTTACTACCAAGCAACGAGTTGCTAGGAGTATTGATTTCACACATCATAACTCATTTGTCGATATTCCGGTTGCAACAACACGGAACCGAGGAATGAAGAACGATGGCAAGAAGTATCACTTCGTCAAGAATTCATAAGACACGGTGCAATTCTCATGACATTCTTGATAAGAAAGAAGGTGACACTCCACGGTGGAACAGAACAAAAGCTTGATTGCACTTGATCTGCGGGATACAACTACTTTGACCCAATCCTAGAAATGGATGAGGTACTGGAGTTTGTTTCTCCTAGTCATTCTGGAATAGAATGGCTTGACGGACCACAAGAATAATAGGTATCGATGAATGAATGCACACATACTCTTGACTATCAATTAATAGACGAGGGTCAGAAGACAACTAAGAAGGGACAACTCAAAGGAACATATGTTTTTCTGAGTTGTGGATGCATGGATTAGTATGCCGAACCGAGTTCAACATATTTCTTCCAGATAATCCATGCAGAAAGGTAGAACTGGCAGAATCACAATTATGAATGGAGAACTCCTCAAGAGTACTCTGATGGTGAGCTTTTGGTTCAAAAGAACTCCTGCCAAGGATGGTTCATGGTATTTGGAAGAAAGAATTACCACGGACCTCGATGACTATCGCAAAGGTTACTAATGTCCTAAAGGAACTAGCAAGCACTATCGACATGAGGTAAGTAGGGTGGATCTCGGGTTCAAAAACCCAAGAGTAGAATACCTACTACTAAGTGGCATCACGGGATGCTTTCGAGAATGGTGGCCAGATTCAACACACTGGAAACACAAAACATGGACAGATTACTAGATGAACCCCTAAGACACCTAGGGTCATAATAATAGCTCCAACATATATGTCGAGGCAACGGAGTACCTCACAGACCGGTAGTGTGCTTAATCTGGCCCAAAAGGACATCGGAAACGGAAAGAAAGGATTTGCAAATGCTTCAGACTATTTAGAAACCTGGGATGACTCGGACAGCATAACGGCTGTAAATGCTCTAAAAGATTTGAGACATCATGCAAAATGGTGGCATAACCACTCAACATCACAATATCAATGTTCTGAGATCAACTAGGAACACATGGGAGTAGTAGAAAATGAACAGAGGCTTGAACTCAACAATCCTAGGCAACTACAGTTTAGTAACACGTCATCCTGAGAGATACAAGAGAAGCCTAGTTCTTAACCCCCGTAGAAGAGAAGAGGTTGACTCAGATCAGAAGGGCATGAGGTATAAGGAGTAAAAAGAGCCTTACGTTCCCTTCCACAATCAATTCCCTTACATAACTAAAGCATTTCTAGACACAACTTCGACCAGTTTGGCTTGGTAATCCTACAGGCAGTCAGGCTCTGATACCAACGCTGTCAGGACCCCGATCCTAAGTCACACCGATCCAGCATGTAACACATCATATCACTTTGCGGCCTCACGCACGGTACTCCCACGGGTGCCACCTTACCTGGCCCGGGACCGTTTGCGCCTTTTGGCTCACGTATATGATAGTGTCGCTAGCATCCATATGACAGAGAACCCGGGCCGACATGGCTAGTCGTGAACCCAAAGCAGCACTAACCCATGAGGACAGGCATACATGAATCACATCGAGCATGTCGGTCATCAACGTATTTATTCGGGCTGTAGCACTGGGCTAACAGGACTCCGGTAACCCGGGCTGTAGCAGGCTAGGCAGGACTCCGAATAACAGCGCGTGACATTTCCCCGAAGGGACAGACACAGGAACGACGTGAAACACATGCCGGCCAGTCAAGTGTTCCGAGCAGTAGTGCTGGGCTAGCAGGACTCCGGTGAACTGGGCTGTAGCGGACTACTATCGCTCAGAAGCACTAGACTACATTTCCCCATATGATAGGCTGCCAAGGATAAACAACTAGATAGTCGGATCCCACCCATACCAAGCATTTCAATCATACACACAATATGCCCGATATGAGTAGATACAACATGGCATCACAACATAACTCTACGACTCAAAGTATTTATTCAATAGGCTCCGAGGAGCGAGATATTACAAACATGGGTCTCATGACCCAACATTCAGAGCATACAAGTCAAACACATGCGGAAGCTTAACATGTCTGAGTACAGACATCTACAAATGAAAGAGGCTGAGAAGCCTGACTATCTACCAGATCTTGCCGAGGGCACAAGATCGTAGCTGAGGTATCAAGCTAAACGTCGAAGTCCAAGCGGTACTACTAGCGATACTGAAGTCTCTCTGCAAAAACATAAAATAGGCAAACGTGAGTACAATTGTACTCAGCAAGACTTACATCAGAACTAACTACATATGCATCAGTATCAATAAAGGGGGTGGTGGAGTTTGACTGCAGCAAGCCAGCTTTGACTCAGTGGCTAACCTGAACTACGACTGCAAGTAACTCTTTTGAGGTGGCGCACACGAGTCCACATATTCACCATATCAATACACCACTATGGATCCACTTCCGTCTCCCTACGAGAAGGCCATCCATAGCACTCACGCTTATCTTGCGTATTTTAGAGTATCCACTTTCACTTGTCTATGAACTGTTATAGGCAACCCAGAAGTCCATAACCGCGGACACGGCTATTCGAATAGATGATGTTAACCCTGCAGGGGTGTACTTCTTCACACACGCTCTCACCACTTACCGCCGTTTACACGACATGTACTCGGCAACCTTCAAGCGGAAGCCCAACGAGGGTGTCGGCCACGGCCTACCTAAACACTCAAGTCTCTAGTCCAGGTTTATCGCCTATTCGGGTTCCATCCGCAGGGAGTCCGGCCGAGGTTTCCACTAACGGCCCCGAACGATGTGAACAGGGTTCCCGAGACACCAAACGGGCGAGTCGGTACACCGTGCCACGTGCCTACCGCAACACAGCCCACCTCGATGGTCAGCGCTGCGTGCGGCCCCCAGCATACTACAAACACCAGAAACTACTTTGCAACTCCTGGACAGAGGACAAGGGTGATCAAGAAGCCGAGAGGGTCCATTGGTTTCGGGCCCAATGCGTGGTAGTAACTGTTTCATGGATCACAAACACAGAACTCAGTTCCTGAGGACGGCTTCAATGAGACAACCCACCATGTACTCCTACATGGCCTCTCACCAATACCTTTACCAAATCGTATTCACACACTTAGCTCACACACAGTAGGACATGTTCATCACCATTCCAATTCATTCCCGATGAATCAGACCCGACTCAACTCCAAGCAGTAGCAGGCATGACAAACAAACATGAATGAGTAGGCACATCAGGGCTCAAACAACTCCTACTCATGCTAGTGGGTTTCATCTAATTACTGTGGAATGACAGGTCATGCAAAGGATAAAGGGGTTCAACTACCGCAGCAAGTAACACATGAATCGTTGTTGTCCTAATGCAATAAAAGAGAGCAGGAGCGAGAGAGTGGGATTTTATCGGAATGAACAAGGGGGTTTTACTTGCCTGGCACTTCTGAAGATAATATAGTTCTTCATCAGTGTCATCAATCTCATCGTCGGCACATCGTCTACTGTGAGGGGATAATTACCGGCAACACAGAAAGAACACAATTAACACATGGCGATATGCAGCAACATGATGCATGCTATGACATGGCAATATGCTATGTGTTTGAGCTAATGCAACTAGCAACAGATTAAATGAATTTGGTTTGAACCAAGGGTTCAAATTCAAACTCCATATGTGCTTATTTAATTGTCATTTATGCAAATTGCCCTGTACAGCAACCCTAGGTTGTTCAAACATGCATGCAAATGCCATAAACAGATTCCTTGCATTTTTCTGATAATTTTTCATATATAAATTATTTCATTCTGAGCTACGGTTGATTTTATATGAATTTTAGAAGTTTTGGGCATTTTCTGGAATTTCCTATATATAAAAATAAGTCCAGAAAATGAGTTATTGCGTCAGCATGACAACAGGGTGACATCAGCAGGTCAACACGCCAGGTCCAGGTCAACCTAACCTGTGGGACCCGCGTGTCAGGGCCATTAGTTTAACTAAATTAGATTAATCCTAATCCTGGATTAGTTAGCGGGCGGGGCCCGCATGTCAGTGAGGGAGAGGGGGAAGTCAAACCGGGCAGTGGGGTCAACCCACGCCGGTCAACGGTCAGCGGTCGCCGGCGTTTAGCGCCGGCGAGTCCCGACGCGGCGGTGCGCTGCGGAATTGGCCTATAGAGCGCCGTTTGGCGCGCGGAGCACAACTACGGGATGCGGACGCTCGTCCGCATCCAACCAGGGTGGTGGCGCGGCCGGGGAGTGGCCGGAGAGTGGCCGGCGACGAGCTTTAGCGGCGGCCGGAGTTCGGCGTCAGTGAGGACGGTGCTGCGGTGCACGGGGGAAGGAGCAGGTGTGTGCGTTCGGCTCCTGAGAGCACGGTTAGCAGGCGGTGCTACTAGGGCGAGCAGAGGAGCTCAGGAGCGCGGGGCTCGCTGGCCATGGCGATGGCCGGAGCTCGGTTTCGCGGGGCGACGGCTAACGGACGAGAACGGAGGGGGTGAGCAAGGGGGAAGGCGCAGGAGCTCACAGCGGGTTCGAGGGGGCAGTCAGCAAGCTCGGGAACATCCTGTGTGCGGCGAATCGACGACGGCGATCATCGGGCAGAGACGAGGATGATGGCAACGATGGCGGCTCCACAGGGCGTCTGGTCTCGATTCCCTCAGCTGGGAGAGGCGGCGCTCGACGGCGGTGCTGGTGGACACGACAGAGGGCGGAGGGGATGGCCGTGGCCGCGGCGAACGGCGTCGGTGGCGACGAGCGCGCTCGGGCGCGAGAGGGAGAGAGAGCAGAGAGGGGAGAGGCACGGGAGAGAGGGGGAGAGTGACCAGGGGGTTGCGGGCGTCTCCGTGGCGCTCGAGTGAGGACGGGGGAGGGAGAGCTCGCCAGCGCGAAGCAGGAGGTGGCACACGGGCGCGCGTGCGCTGTCTCCCTCCTCTGCCTACTGGCAGAGGTAGGTGATGACTGGCGCGGCCAGATGGGCCGGGCCGTGTTGGGCCAGTTAGGGCGCCAGGTGGGCGTCAGGTAAGAGGTCTGTTGGCCTTTCGTTTTTCTTTTGTTTTTGTTTTCTATTTCTGTAACTTTAGGGCTTTAATTAAAATACTAGGGCATTTCCAAAAATCATGAAACTAAACATGGCTACTGTTTATAATATATCCAACAGTAAACATTTTAGTTTATGATTATTTGAGCATTTAAAATATTTTATAGCATTTAAATGCCCAAATGCAAATACTATATGATTTAATCTAGTGGCCAAATATGTCATGGAAAAAAAGTGCCACACTTCTGGTTATGATTTTAGCATTTTCCAGAAATGATGAACATTTTTAAAAGCCATTTGGAATACTGAAAATATTTTAGGTGAACCTAGTTGAATTTCATTTGGTGCTAGGGTTTCAACAATCCCCATTTCAAGTTTCTTTGGAATTAAAACATGATGCAAGATGATGATGCAATGACAAGCAAAGCCAAAGCTAGGGCTGTGACACGTGGACTTTATAGGATTTAGATCGCCGCACTATGCAGCGTGCCTCCTTTTGGTACTCTGGGAGTTCCTGCCTAGTAAGGTAGGCTAGGAATGGTTCTGTCCACGCAGCGATGACCACCATTATTACGTGGGCTGAAGGTGTGATTTCGGTGGCAGGGCCTCCGATTATGTCGGATTGTTCGGCGTCAGGTTGTGCGGTTGAGTCCGGACTGTTATCCGAGGGTTCCCCCTCCCACGCTACAGATGGCTTGAATAATCTTTCTAAGAAGATGTTGGGGGACTGCATCTCGCTTTGCTCCGATGCGTGCCAGGACGTCCGCTGCCTGATTATTTTCTTGGGCTATATGGTGAAACTCCAGTCCCTCGAACCGAACTGACATTTTTAGGACGGCATTGCGACAAGCTGCGATTTTTGGGTCTTTGGCATCGAAGTCGCCATTTATTTGGGATATCGCGAGGTTTGAGTCCCCGCATACTTCCAGGCGTTGAATGCCCATGGATACTGCCATACGGAGACCATGTAGAAGGGCCTCGTATTCGGCTGCATTGTTGGAGTCCGTGGACATAATTTGGAGTACATATTGGACTATGTCTCCTGTAGGGGACGTCAAAAGGACGCCCGCCCCCAGTCCGGACAACATTTTGGAGCCGTCAAAATGCATGATCCAGTTTGAATATGTGCTGTACTCTTTAGGGAGTTCGGCCTCTGTCCATTGGGCGACGAAGTCGGCTAGGACTTGCGATTTAATGGCTCGCCGTGATTTGTAGGTTATGTCGAACGGGAGGAGCTCTATGGCCCATTTTGCTATCCGGCCCGTTGCATCGCGGTTGTTGATAATATCATTAAGTGGTACTTCCGAGGCTACTGTTATAGAAGACTCTTGAAAGTAGTGTCGTAGCTTCCGGGATGCCATAAACACCGCGTATGCAATCTTTTGGTAATGCGGGTACCGTGATTTGCATGGTGTGAGGACAGTGGACACGTATTAAATCGGCCTTTGAAGGGGGAGTTTGTGTCCGTCCGTTGCCCGCTCGACGACGAGTACTGCGCTAACAACTTGATGAGTTGCGGCAATGTACAATAGCATGGGTTCGCCAGTGTTCGGCGCGGCCAGGACTGGGTTTATTGCCAAGATGGCCTTTATTTCCTCGAGTCCGGCCGTGGCAGCGTCTGTCCACTCGAAGTGTTCGGTGCGCCTAAGGAGGCGGTAAAGGGGCAATGCCTTACTGTGGTGCGTCCTCTTAATTCGGACGAGATTGCTATTCAAGGCCGGATTATCCCAAAATTTTATTTCGGTTTTCCAAGCACTTTCCATCGCACAGTACTTTTGTACTATGGACGCCAAGTCAGCAAAGCGTGTAATATTACGACGACTTACGGCGTTGAGTATTCCCTTGTCTGTGCAGTTACTGCAAAAGATTGAAATTGCGTCTCCCTCGCAGCAGTCCTTTATCATGTTCATAACCAGGAGGAATCTAGCCCAGTAATGATGTACTGTTTCTTCGGGCATTTGCCTGATTTGGGAAAGATCGCTTAAGATCGGGCGGGCGGGTGTCGTTGAATCTGAGACCTCGCCCAGTTTGCTGTTCGGAGGCCGAAGAACTTCCGAATTCTGAGATCCGGAGTCTTGGATGTTATCCGATTTGCCTGATTTTAAACTCAGGTCTTGGATTGTATCCTCCCCTCCGCGGATATCCGGCATGGAGGGTTCGGGAATTCAGACGTAGCTAGTCCTTGAGATAGATGAAGGGTCGCCGCATTGTGTCTCCACCACAGCAACGTGGTGGGTGACTTGGGGAGAGTTGATTTCTCTTAGATCGGGTTTAAGTCCAACCTGGTCGTAATTTGTAGTGACACCCAGTGCGGCGATGCGATCCAGGAGCTCGTTTACAGAAGAGAGCTCCATCGGATCCAATTGCTCGGCGAATTCTGAGCCGACGTGGAGGTTGCCTTCGATGACCCGGGAGGTCACCGTCGGCGCAACAGCCGAACAGGCGGTTGTGAGAAAACCACCTAGCCGGAGAGTTTGGCCGACAGCCAAGGCTCCTTTTGTAATGGCGCCGTCTTTAAAGACGGGAAGAGGCATCCTTCTTGATCGCGACGGCACAGAGGAACTCTCAATGAAAGCACCAATGTCGGTGTCAAAACCGGCGGATCTTGGGTAGGGGGTACCGAACTGTGCGTCAAGGTCGGATGGTAACAGGAGACAAGGGACACTTTATTTTACCCAGGTTCAGGCCCTCTCGATGGAGGTAAAACCCTACTCCTGCTAGATTAATATTGATGATATGGGTAGTACAAGAGTAGATCTACCACGAGATCAAGGAGGCTAAACCCTAGAAGCTAGCCTATGGTATGATTGTGTATGATGATCGTTCGCCTACGGACTACAACCCTCCGGTTTATATAGACACCGGATAGGGTTAGGGTTACACAGAGTCGGTTACAATGGTAGGAGATCTTGAATATCCGCACGCATAGCTTGCCTTCCACGCCAAGGAAAGATCCTTCCGGACAAGGGACGAAGTCTTCAATTTTGTATCTTCACGGTCCTGGAGTCCGGCTGAAGGTATAGTCCGGCTATCCGAACACCCCCTAATCCAGGACTCCCTCAGGGATGATGCAGCCCGAGGGACGCCCCCAGCAAAGCAAGCTAACAACATGAAATAAAAGGGATACACGCCACAGGGACGGACCCATGCGGCCTGGGAATAATGCAGCTCTGGGTGAGCGCTCCCAGCTGGAAATGAAACTCAAAAGACGTCACCTGAAGATGTCGAGGTCGAAGTGGTGTTGGTGCAGCAGACTCGGTGGGCTGAGGAAGCCGATCCTCATGAGCCCCCAGGCCCAGGGGCCTCGGGAGGCTCCGGAGGCACTGGTGGCTCCTCGCGAATCATCTCCATCTCCGCCAAGGCTGCGGAACGCCTGTCTTCCTGAGCCTCCATGATGCCCCTCATGAGGCGCTGTTACGTAGCAGCCATGCCCGGCAAGCCGTAAGGCATGCGAACGTAGCTGTGGGGCGGACCTTCACAACGCCCCACTTGCGAGGGCCAGAGGTGCTCCGTCGTGGAAACTTGATTGAGCCCTGGTACGTCGATGCAGACACGCAGCCCACCATCCTCGCCTGGATGGGGAGGCACAGCCGGTAGACTACGGCAACCTCTCATGACTCTTGACTCCTGTAGTTCTTGAACGACCTTCTTGATGAACTCCTGCTGGTCTGACCTTCCTTGCCTTGCTCCTTCTTGAGGGAAGCGTGTTTCGAAACACACCTCCACGTGGTGCCCAAGCGCCTCCCTCGTGACCTTGGCTAGGTCGGTGGCCCTCCAAGGGAGAGCCCTCGAGCCCTGCCTGAGGAGGGCGCCAGGCGCGCTTTCTTATGCGATGAAAGGAGGTTCCCCTTGGGCAGATGCGGGCCCTGAGGGGCTCGCCTCCTGAGGGGTCGGTCCAGACGATGCCTTCTTCTTCTTGGGGGCGGTCTCGGGAAGCCTCCTGCTTCCGTAATCAGGGTCTTCCAGTGACGCGGCCTGAAAGGCTCGCTCCAGGGAACACACTGCATCCTTCTCTTCACATGGCACCATGATGACTCCGCCACTTCCTGGCATCTTGAGGACGTTGTAGCCATGGTGAGTCACGGCCATGAACTTGGCCAGCGCTGGGTACCCGAGGATGGCGTTGTATGGAAGGCGGATGTGGGCGACGTTGAAGTCGATGAGCTCGGTGCGGTAGTTGTTGCGTGCCCCGAAGGTGACAGGGAGGCGGACCTGCCCAATCGGGATCGTGGAGCCGTCGGTGACTCCGGAGAAAGACTTGGTTGGCTGAAGCTGGTCATTGGGCACTTGGAGATTGTTGAATGTTTCCACGGACAGGACGTGAGCCCTGCCCCACCATCGATGAGGATCCTGGTGACCAGTACGTTGCTGATGACTGGGGAGCAAAGCATCGGGGGGACTCCGGCTGTGGCCGCGCACTTGAGCTGATCCGCTGAGCTGAACGTGATTGTCGGCGTTCTCGGAACGGGGGTCCCCAGACCTGCCTGCCTGTGGCCCGCGGCGTGGCTTGAGGGGGCCCAGCAGGGCCCAACTTCATCAACACAAGACCCAAGACCCTCGCGAGGGGCCAAGCCTCGCGGGGCGGACGACACAACACTTCCTCGGGCACGGCCTCATCAGGCTGGCTCACGAGGAGGCAGAGAGATCAAGGCGGGGTAACTCGCGAGGTGCCCATGACGCAAGCCATGACGACCAAGGGCGCCAGGCGGGCGCCAGCCCGCGCAGTGTCCTCCCTTTCCTCTTTGGTGCAAAGGGGGCAAGCGCAGGCGAGAGGATCAAGCAAAGGCATCCATTTCGGTGCAACGAGACCAAGACCAGTCCAACGGCGGGAAGGAGGTCATCGTGGAGCCCAGAACGGCGTCACCACAGGGCCTTTGGCAGGCGAGGACCAACTTTAGTCAGGATAAGTGTACCATATGTTCCCCTTCGAATAGGACAATTGTTGGCGCCCTTCCCGCTCAATATTTGGGAAGAGGCCCAGGGCCTTTGCCTATAAGTAGGACTAGCCACCCCCAGGGTGGAGAGGGGGATCAATCGATCAATCTAGCAAGCTAGCATCAAGCAATCAGGCCAGCAGAGAGAGAGAGAGTGAGAAGGGCGGCCGGACTCCTCCTAGTAGTTCGTCCCCCTGACCAAGAATAGACCCTCGCGAGGCTGTTCTTCCCTGTACTGTTCTTCATCATCGGCCCAAGAGGCAATCCACCACACCACACTGGAGTAGGGTATTACGCCACAACGGTGGCCCGAACCAGTATAATCTCTGTGTCTTTTGTGTTGTTCCTTTGGTAGTTTAGATCCTTGCGAGACGGAGAGGTAGAGGGCGTAATCTCCGCGCACACCCCAGAGTTCGAACCTTAAGGGTCTGCAGGAACCCGAAATCCAACATTTTGGCGCCCCGGGTAGGGGTGTGCCGGAATTTGTCTTCCACCGCTCCGCTCTCCGCCGACCATCGCGTCCATGTCTGACGCTCGTCGGGCCCGCGCCGAGCGCTGGGCCGCCATCGCTTCCCGCGTCGCCCAGATGGCCCCCGTCGGTGGGCGTCCTCATCGTTCCCCGTCGCCCGTCGTCAACGCCGCCACCGGCCCGGCGGGGAACGAGCAGCAAGCATCGTCTCAGCACCCGTCCGTGCGGCAAGACGACCGCACCGCTACTCCATCACTCGCACCAGCTGGCTCTTCGTCCCGCGCGCTCCGCGCACCCTTGGAGGCTCGAGCTACGCTCATCGCAGCAAACGAGCTCCTACGCTACCGTCCCGTCGATGACGTCTACGAAGAGTGGGTCGACTGCGTCGCCGAGCTCGTCCGCGCCGCAGGGGGCCCTCCTGTGCCCTCCGCTCCGCTGTGGCGCATTCCGCCACGCGCTGGCAATGAGGTTCCGGGGGCGCACCAGCCGCCTCCCCTCAAAGAAGATGCCGCGGCTCCAAGGCGCGTGGCCCCTGGGTGGAACCCGCTCTGCCAGGCGCCAGCCCAGCAAGAACGGAGCTGCCAAGAAGTCCCTCGACCGCAAGAGGCTGCCCGGGCACTTCCTGCACTGGCTCGCCGTGACCCTGCTCCGGCTCCAGCACGTCAAGACCCCGCACTGCTCCCAGCTGCAGCGCATGGGGACCCGCAAGGACAAGCTCTCCCTCAACCAAAGCCTCCCGTGGCCACCGCAGGCTGTCGCGCCTACACCACCGAGCTGCGCAGCGTTGCGTGGCCCGGCAAGTTCAAGCCAGACGTGCCTCCTCGCTACGACGACACGACCGACCCTGCAGAGGTCCTCCGGCTCTATGAGCTGGGCATCGAAGATGCCAGTGGAGATGAAAAGGTCATGGCGAACTAGTTCCCCATGGCACTCAAGGAAGGAGCTCGCACCTGGCTCCTGAACCTGGCCCCAGGCACGATCTCTTCTTGGGACCAGATGCGCACCCCTTCATCTCCAACTTCCAAGGTACCCGTGACCGGCCGCCTACCGTGAGCGACATGCGCCGCATCAAGCAACAACCCGGAGAGACCCTGCAAAAGTACATCAAGCGCTTCAACAGCGCGCGCCTCAAGATCCCCAGGGTGTTCGAGGAAGCCATCATCTCGGCCTTCTCCGATGGCGTGTGTGACGTCAAGATGAAGGAGGAGCTGGCGATGCATGAAGATCTGTGCACCTCCCTGGAGCTGTTCAACTTGGCGACCAAGTGCGCCAGGGCTGAGGAGGGGCGTCTCTCCCTCCTCGAGCTGCCTGCCACAGACCCAAAAGAGAAGAAACCCAAGGCCAAGGACGTGAAGCGCAAGGGGGCCGCCGTGCTCGTGGCAGAACTAGACACCAAGCAGGGCAAGGATCTGCCTAAATCTTCCAGGGGCAGTCGGTACTGTGTGTACCAAGACCTCCACACTCACAACACCAACGAATGCCAAGAACTCCGTGCCGTGCGAGAAGGAAGGATCGGCCGTCGTCCTGACCGTGCCGACCGGGGCTACGGCCGAGGAGGAGGAAGGAACCCAGGACGTTGGGAAGACCGTGGCTCGCGCCAAGGGTGGCGTGATCAACCTCGCGAGGACCGCTGGCGAGACTTGCCTCGCGATGGGGACTGGCGGGATCAGCCTCGTGAGGATCGCTTGCAGGGCAACGCAGGCCTCCCTGCACTGCCGCCTCATCCAAGAAGGAACGAGGACCACCACCAGGACGAGGGAGCTTGGGGCTTCCAGGAGCCACGCGCAATCGCCTGCATCCTGGGCGAAGCTCAAGCCCCAGCCTCCCAACGCATCTTCAAGCAGTTTGCCCGCGAAGTGAATGCAGTCCTCCCCAGGCTCGAAGCTACACACCCTCTAAAGTGGTCGGCGTGCGCCATCAGGTTCAGCTCAGCGGATCAGCTCAAGTGCTTGGCCACAGCCGGGGTCCTCCCGATGCTTTGCTCCCCAGTCATCAGCAAAGTACTGGTCACCAGGACCCTCATCGATGGTGGAGCAGGGCTCAAAGTCCTGTCCGTGGAAAAGTTCAACAATCTTCAAGTGCCCTACGACCAGCTTCATCCGACCAAGCCCTTCTCCGGAGTCATCGACGGTTCCACGATCCCGATCGGGCAGGTCCCCCTTCCTATCACCTTCGGAGCCCGCAGCAACTACCGCACCGAGCTCATTGACTTCGACGTTGCTCACATCCATCTGCCGTACAACGCCATCCTCGGGTACCCAGCGCTGGCCAAGTTCATGGTCGTGACTCATCATGGTTACAACGTCCTCAAGATGCCAGGAAGTGGCGGAGTCATCACGGTGCCGTGTGAAGAAAAGGATGCAGTGTGTTCCCAGGAGCGAGCCTTTCAGGCCGCGTCACTAGAAGACCCAGATCGTGGAAGCAGGAGGCTTCCCGAGGTGACCGCCAAGAAGAAGAAGACATCGTCAGGCTTGACCCCTCAGGAGGCAGGCCCTTTAGGGCCCGCCTCTGCCCAGGGGGACCCTCCTTCCATCGCATAGGAAAGCGCGCCAGGCGCCCTCCTCAGGCAGGGCTCGGGGGCTCTCACCTGGAGGGCCACCGACCTGGCCAGGGTCATGAGGGAGGCGCTTGGGCACCACGTGGAGGCGTGCCTCAAAGCACCTTTCCCTCAAGAAGGAGCAGGGCAAGGAAGGTCAGACCAGCAGGAGTTCGTTAACAAGGCTGTTCAAGAACTACAGGAGTCAAGAGTCATGAGAGGTTGCCGCCATCTACCAGCAATGGCTCCCCATCCAGGCAAGGATGGTGGGCTGCGTGTCTGCATCGACGTACCAGGGCTCAATCGGGTCGCCACGATGGAGCGCCTCTGGCCCTCGCAAGTGGGGCGTTGCGGAGGGCCACCCCACAGCTATGTTCGCATGCCTTACGGCTTGCCGAGCGTGGCTGCTGCATACCAGCGCCTCATGAGGGGCATCATGGAGACTCAGGAAGACAGGCGATCCGCGGTCCTGGCGGAGATAGAGACGATTCGCGAGGAGCCACCAACACCTCCGGAGCCTCCTTAGGCCCCTGGGCCTGGGGGCTCGTGAGGATCGGCTTCCGCAGCCCACCGAGTCTGCTACACCAACACCACTTCATCCTCGGCATCTTCAGGTGACGTCCTTCAAGCTTCATTTCCAGCTGGGAACGCCCCCCAGGGCTGCTTCATTCCCAGCCCGCGTGGGTCCGTCCCTGCGGCGTGTATCCCTTTTTTATTTTTTGGTCATTAGCTTGCTTTGTTGGGGGCGCCCCTCGGGCTGCATCATCCCCAAGCCACTCGGGCCAGGCCTAGTGGCATGTATCTCCCTTGCGTTTATTTCCAGCCTTTCATCTATCATGCTTGATTGCTTGATGCCTGTCCACGGCACTTCTCCTTCTCCATGTCGACCACTTGCACGTTAAAGGGGGGGTACCTGAGCATCGCGACTCAGGGCTCTTACTGGCTCTCCATCCCTCACCCTCTGGCCTTATCCGTGGCATCGCGACCTGGCATACCAGTGACGGCTGAGACAAGCTCGAGGGTCGGGACCCGAGGACGTAGAGTGCCGGCATCTAACCCCACTTGCAGGAACAAGTCTCAAGATACGGCCGAGTGCCAGGCGCAACCCGCCTAGAGATAGGGCCCCGTGAGTCCTGCGCTGGCTCACGGGTGCCCAGATACACCTCACCTAGCCCTACCATGCCGGCCACGTGTCAGGGCGGGGCTGTACACGCCCCGGGGGCTCCTCCCGGAGGGGAGGCCCCTCCCACGTACTAGTGGAAGCACCATGCTCCGTGCTGGCTGACGAAACTGCCAATGAGCGGCTATGCCCGTACACATGCGGAAGCGCTATGCTCCACGCTGATGATAAACAATTGAGGGTGGCCTCCGGGCCGCGCTAACCTCAGGGAGCCCAGAGCTCAGTGGCTAGCCTCGTCTCAACGCCTCCCCTCGGGAGCGCCGCGCGAGGGGGCTAGGCACGGGGGCTACGCCTGGGTCACGCCCAGACGTACGCCGCCCAGCCAGGCCCCTCGGGCCTGGATCGTCACACGTCTCTCCCCGAGCGGAGCCAAGGTGTGAAGGCCATTTGAACGTCAAGGGGGACCCCTGAGCATCGTGACTCAGGGGCCTAACTGGTCCCGTAGCCCCTCACTCCTTAGTTCCGAAAGGCTATGCTGGGTGAGGTACGCGCGGGGCCGGGCTCTGCATACATAGAACGGTAGTCTCGCTTGCATCTCACCTCATCGCCCGCTGTTTGCGCGTCAAGGTGGACTCCTGAGCATCGCGACTCAGGAGCCTAACTGGCTCCGTAGCCCCTCACTCCTGAGTTCCGAAAGGCTATGCTGGCTGAGGTACGCGCGGAGTCGGGCTCTGCAGACGTAGAACGGAAGATACACCTACATCATGCTTCCCTACTTGTTGTTCGTGCGCCAAGGGGGACTCCTGAGCATCGCGACTCGGGAGCCTAACTTGTCCCGTAGCCCCTCGCTCCTTTGGTCTTGTCCTGGTTTCCGGTCGGGCCAATGCTGGGTGAGGTACGCGCGGGGCCGGGCTCTGCCGGCGTGGAACGCAAGCAAGTAGGGAAGAAAAGCATAAAATTCAAGGAACTTAAAAGAAAAATATTACAGTCCATACTGCCGTCTCAGTACCAAACGCAAGTTTAAATGCCTCCCCGAGGCGTGGTGCATGTGCAGGAACTAAAAGAAGAACAGGAGCGGTGGCGGAGTCACTTGTTGGCGGTGGAGCAGTGCGGAGTGGCTTCGCCTCGCGGAGTAGCAGGACCAGCAGCGCCTTGCTTCGGCTTGGTGCTAAAGGCCCAGAACTTCCCCAGTAGCGCCTCCGCGCGCCCCTTCATGGCTTCGACAGCGGCGGCAGCACCCTCGCCGCTCACCGGCTCCAGCCGGCTGTCGAGGTCGGCGCTGGGATCGCGGAGGTAGATGTGGGTGAAGACCCGCGTCAGCGCAGCAGAAGACAAGACAGGCGCCTCGGCCTCAGCCGTGGGGCCAGGCCAAGGGCGACATCCCCAAGGGCCTGAACAAGGAAAGGAAGCAGCTTGGCGGGGCCGTCCTCGTCACCGGCCAACGGGCTCTCCAGGCCGCTCTCGTAAAGTGTCTTCAGTGAAGCGCGAGCATCCTTCTCCATGCCCGCGAAGGCCACGCGATCCTCGGCAAGGACCCGGGCCTTGGCGTCCAGCTCGGCCTTCGTCGCCTCCAGCTCCTTCTTTAGCGCGTTTAGGTGGTCGCGGCGTTTCTTGAGCTTGGCCTCCCGGTCCCCGAGGGCCGCCTCGCGAGCCTTCATGCCTTCTTCCTGCTCTCGGCAGAGGAGGACCTCCTTCGCGAGCTGGTCTCGCAGGCCTTGCAGTTCGCCCTCCAGCTCCTTGCAGCGACCACGGGCTTCAACCTCCTCTCCCAGGGCCGTGTCCCAGGCAGTCTTTGCCTCGAGGGTGGCCTCCCTCTCTTTGTCACAGGCCATCGAGGCCGGGACCAGCGCCGCCTGAATCGAGGCGTTGGAGCGGATCCACCCCGAAGCCAGCTCCAGGCGCCCGGCCACCAGGCGAGGGTCAGCACCAAGAAGATCATGCCGCAGCTGGCCCAGCTCAGCAACGGCACTCTCCAGGACGGCAGAAGAATACGGAGAAGCATCGGCGCGCTCCAAGGCAGCAGGAGGAGTTGGGGGAGCAGCGGTCGGTGGAACGGGAGGAGAAGGTAGCGGCGGCGAGACCATAGTGTCCTGAGGCGGAGTCTACTGTGCCTCGACAGCCGTGGCGGCGGCAGCAGGCAGGAGCACCTCGGGAGTCACTTGGGCCATGGGGGTTGGGCTCTCCCCAGCCAACTCAGCCAGGCCTCGCAAGGATGAGCGGGCAGGAGAAGCCCGTGCCTCACGATCGCCCTCACCTGCAGGCGGAGGCGTCGCCGCGGATGGGGTCTCGGGAGCCCCCTTTGGTTTCTTCGTCGTGGGCGCCAGCCTATCCGAGAAGAGCGGACATCAAGCCTCAGCGGCGGAACAAGGAAACAAAAGATGAGGGATCAAGCACTTGCAGGTCGCCGCTGGAGGGCTCGAGCAGCCTCCGGCCGTACTTGAAGCCTGAGAGCCGGCTGGAGGGGTCAACCTCAGAAGCAGAAGGCGCGTCCGCTGATCGCCCCGGAGCCGGGGCAGACCCGCGGAGGATCAGCCCGGTCCTGTCCTTCTTTGGGATCGGGGGCGAGCTCCCGCTACCCAGCACGTCGTCACCCTCATCATCATCGCTCAACGAGAGGCGGAGAGTGCGGGACTTGCGCCGGGGAAGGGGAGCCCTAGACTCTCCGTCGGTTGCCTCAGAGTCAGGGCCCTCTCCCCGCTCCTCCTCGCCCCCCTCTCCGCAGGAGTCACCGGAGGACACGTCCACCAGTCCCTCGGGAGCCACCACGGGCACGGGCCCGTCCCCGTTGAACATGGGCATGGAATCCACCAATTGCTTCCAGTCGTCGGGAAGGAACAAGGGCGTGGGTGCGCCCTCTAACCTTGCCACCTCGCTCCCAACCAGAGATTGGAGAACCGCGGTCAAATCCTCGTCGCCCACAGCCGCGGGGCTCAGATGAGGCCTCCACATCGGAGATGAGTACTGCCGAAGCGGAGCCAGTTGGTGCTCCAGGTACTCCCTCAGCAGCGACGCGCCGGTCCGCTCAATATTTGGGAAGAGGCCCAGGGCCTTTGCCTATAAGTAGGACTAGCCACCCCCAGGGTGAAGAGGGGGATCAATCGATCAATCTAGCAAGCTAGCATCGAGCAATCAGGCCAGCAGAGAGAGAAAGTGAGAAGGGCGGCCGGACTCCTCCTAGTAGTTCGTCCCCCTAACCAAGAACAGACCCTCGCGAGGCTGTTCTTCCCTGTACTGTTCTTCATCATTGGCCCAAGAGGCAATCCACCACACCACGCTGGAGTAGGGTATTACACCACAACGGTGGCCCGAACCAGTATAATCTCTGTGTCTTTTGTGTTGTTCCTTTGGTAGTTTAGATCCTTGCGAGACGGAGAGGTAGAGGGCGTAATCTCCGCGCACACCCCAGAGTTCAAACCTTAAGGGTCTGCCGAAACCCGAAATCCCACAATGATGGCGCACGCCGACCACCTGAGAGGGCGCGTTGCTTCGAGCTTGGGGAGGAATGCATTCACTTCGTCGGCAAACTGCTTGAAGATGCGTTGGGAGGCTGGGGCTTGAGCTCCGCCCAGGATGCAGGCGATCGCGCGTGGCTCCTGGAAGCCCCCAGCCCCCTCGTCTTGATGGCGGTCCTCGTTCCTCCTTGGCTGAGGCGGGAGTGGAGGGTGGCCTGCGTTGCCTTGTGGGCGATCCTCACAAGGCTGATCCCGCCAGTCCCCCTCACAAGGCAGGTCCTGCCAGCGGTCCTCGCGAGGTTGATCACGCCACCCTTGGCGCGGGCCGCGGTCTTCCCAGTGTCCTGCGTTTCTTCCTCCTCCTCGGCCGTAGCCCCGGTCAGCACGGTCGGGGCGACGGCCGATCCTTCCTTCTCGCACGGCGCAGAGTTCCTGGCATTCATTGGTGTTGTGGGTGTGGAGGTCGTGGTACACACAGTACCGGCTGCCCCTGGAGGATTTAGGCAGATCCTTGCCCCGCTTGGTGTCCGGTTCTGCCGCGAGCACGGCAGCCCCCTTGCGCTTCACGTCCTTGGCCTTGGGCTTCTTCTCTTCTGGGTCCGCGGCAGGCAGCTCGAGGAGGGATACGCCCTTCCTCAACCCTGGCGCACTTGGTCGCCAAGTTGAACAGCTCCAGGGAGGTGCACAGGTCTTCATGCATCGCCAGCTCCTCCTTCATCTTGACGTCGCGCACACCGTCGGAGAAGGCCGAGATGACGGCCCCCTCGGACACCTTGGGGATCTTGAGGCGCGCACTTTTGAAGCGCCGGATGTACTTTTGCAGGGTCTCTCCGGATTGTTGCTTGATACGGCGCATGTCGCTCACGGCCGGTGGCCGGTCGCGAGTACCTTGGAAGTTGGCGATGAAGCGGGTGCGCATCTGGTCCCAGGAGGAGATTGTGCCTGGAGCCAGATTTAGGAGCCAGGTGCGAGCTCCTTCCTTGAGCACCATGGGAAACCAGTTCGCCATGACCTTTTCATCCACGCTAGCAGCTTCGATGCCTAGCTCATAGAGCTGGAGGAACTCTGCAGGGTCGGTCGTGCCGTCGTAGCGAGGAAGCAGGTCTGGCCTGAACTTGCCGGGCCATGCGACGCTACGCAGCTCGGTGGTGTAGGCACGGCAGCCTGCAGTGGCCACGGGAGGCTTTATTCGAGGGAGAGCTTGGTCTTGCTGGTCCCCATGCACTGCAGCTGGGAGCAGCGCGGGGTCTTGACGCGTGGGAGCGGGAGCAGGGTCGCGACGTGCCGGAGCAGGGAGCGCCCGGGCAGCTTCTTGCGGACGAGGGACTTCTTGGCAGCTCCGCTCTTGCTGCGCCGGCGCCTGACGGAACGGGTTCCCGCCAGGGGCCGCGTGCCTTGGAGCCATCGCGTCTTCTTGAAGAGGAAGGGGCTGGTACGCCCCCGCAGCTTCGTTGCCCGCGTGGGGCGGGGTGCGACGCATTGGAACGGACAGCGCGGGAGAGCCCCCTGCGGCACGAACGAGCTCGGCGACGCGGTCAAGCCACTCTTCATAGATGTCGTCGACGGGACGGTAGCGCAGGAGCTCTGTAACACCCCGGATGTAACTTGCCATATTTGTAACTCCAACTCTTGCCATTTCCGGCTATGTGATATGATATTCCCTCGTTCTTGGGTTCTTCTTCATTTTGCATTTTGTCCTTGTCATGCGTTTCATGTCATGTCATCATGTGCATCGCATTCGCATACGTGTTCGTTTCATGATTTCGAGCATTTTCCCCGTTGTCCGTTTTGCAATCCGGCGCTCCTATGTTCCCCGGCGTCCCCTTTTACCTTTTTCCGTGAGCGGGTATTAAACTTTCTCGAAATGGACCAAGGTTTGTCAAGCGGCCTTGGTATAGCACCGGTAGACCGCCTGTCATGTTTCGGGTCATTCGGAGGTCGTTTGATACTCCAATGGTTAACCGGGTAACCGTGAAAGCCTCTTTTGGGTTGCAGCCCAAAACCCCTTCAAATCAGCCCAATAACCCATCTAAGTCACTCCCATGTCCATCGCCGTTCGATCACGATCGTGTGGCCGCAAACCGCACTCCATTTGGAGCCTCCTAGCCCCTCCTACCTATAAATATGTGCCACTCCCAGATTTTTCGCGCAGTCCAACCCTAGCCCCGCTCCCTCTCCGACGCCGGACGCGTCCGGTCCGAGCCGGACACGTCCGCCGCCTCCGCCCCGGCGAATCCGCCGCCGCCACGTGGCGCGCCGCCGCCCGCCGCCGCCAAAGCCCGCGGGGCCCAGATCCGGCCCCCGCGGCCCGGAGCCGCTCCGCCGCCCGCCCGCGCCTCGCCTCCCCGCCTCCCGCGTCCGGCCGCCGCCCGCGCCCGCGCCCGCCGCCGTTCCGCGCCGGCGACGGCCGCCGCGCCTCCGCCTCCTCCGTCGCCGCGCCGCCGGCGAGCGCGCCCGGCCGCGCCGCCGGCGAGCGCGCCCGGCCGCGCCGCCCCGGACTCTCCGGCTTCCTCCTCCCTCTCCGGCCGCCGCCACAACGAGCTCCGGCGAGAGCTCGGCCCGCCGGATCCAGATCCAACATCGAGGGATGACTTGTCTTTCCCCCTCTGTTTTTCCCTAAGTCCCGAATATTTTTGCATAATCATGTCATGTTCAACGCAACATAACATGCTGCATACTGCTCCGTTTCGTGCGTGTAATATGTCAAATTGTTAGTCTCGATGAGTACATCATTTCATATCATTGCATCATTTTCATTTGAGCTCATCTTGATGCCCGAAATTCTGTTAGAAGAGGGCTATGTGATCTTAGCTTCAGATCTCTTTCAGTAGATGCACTTTTGTCATTTTTGCCATGGTTGATGTGTGCATCCTATGAACTGGAGTCCTACATGTGTTTTGCAATATGCCATGCTATCATTCCAGGGGTGTATGCCATGTATTTTTGTGATCTCTGTGTTGACTAGCACAAGCATGCAAACTAGGGATCATAATGCTGCTGATTTCAGGGACTTAGTAATTTCACCAAGTCATTCCCTGATGTTATTTATATGCCATGTGTTCATGTTGTTTCAGAGAGATCTATGCCTCTTTTGAGCATGATCAATAAGGGTGTTTTGAACATATGGATTTGCTCTATCCATCTATGCCTTTTTTTGTAGTTATTGAGTGCCATAGCTTGAGTAAATCGAGCTCTACTTTTGCTATAAAATGTTTCTGGCAGATTGTTTACATGTTATTCGATTTTGCCAAGCTTGTTGTAGTTGATACTTGCATGATATGATGTTATTATTGCCATGTCTAGCTTCTATGCCATGTCTTCTTGGCGGGTGTATGCTTAGTTTATCATGAAATGCTCTGTAGTGAGTGCATCGAGCTCGTAAACATGCCTACTTGTTATCTGTTTTTGACATGTCCAGTTTTCTGTTAAGTCTGGAAACTGTAACGAAACTTTCTTATTTGACATGGGTGCTATTGTGTTTTATGGGCCTGTTTGTCTCGTGGTCAGTAAGGGACTTTTGTTCTATGTTTTGAGTAGATTCATGCCATGCCTTGTTTTGCTTTATTGTGTTCCTGTAGCAGGTTGTTTCCTTGCTCTAAACATGTCATCCTGATGTTAATTTCTGGCATGATAGTATTTTCACCAAGTCTGTGAAGCTGATATGTTTTGCACTTTTGCCATGCTTGTTTGAACCTGTTGTGGTGTGATTTAGCCGTAGCTCAGTGCTCATATTTTGTCAAGAATAATCTTGAGTTGTTCACTGCCATATGCTTTGCTGATATGTTTGGGTGCAGTAGCTTAATTTCCTGTTGCATACTAAGTGGCATCATGTTGTTAAACGCAGAATCTTGTCATTCTTGTTTTGCTTGTCATTTGCAAACCGTGCATCCGATTCCGGTGATCTTTATATCGATTTCAACCGAAATCACCTCACCTTTCCAGTGGCACACTTGGTTTGCCAAGATTATGCCTTGTTCATCTTTTTTCTTCCGGAGCACGCATATGCATTGCATACCACATCTCGCATATCATGTCATGTTTTGCATCATGTTGATTGCGCATTGCATCGTGGTTGATAGTTGTTCCTTTGCTTGTGTTCTTGCCTTGGGTAGAGCCGGGAGACAAGTACGTGAACGAGGAACCTGTTGAGAACACTTACGAGGATCAAGCTTTCGATGACCCTGAGAACCTTGCAGGCAAGATGACCATACCCTCGAAATCACTTCTATCTTTGCTTGCTAGATGCTCGCTGTTTTGCTATGCCTATGCTGCGATACCTACCACTTGCTATATCATGCCACCCATATTTCCATGTCAAACCTCTAACCCACCATGTCCTAGCAAACCGTTGATTGGCTATGTATAGCGTTGTTAGTTGCATGTGAAGATGAAGTTTGTTCCATGTTGGAACATGATTATTTTGGGATATCACAATATCTCTTATTTTAATTAATGCATATATATACTTGGTAAAGGGTGGAAGGCTCGGCCTTATGCCTGGTGTTTTGTTCCACTCTTGCCACCCTAGTTTCCGTCATACCGGTGTTATGTTCCTTGATTTTGCATTCCTTACACGGTTGGGTGATTTATGGGACCCCCTTGACAGTTCACTTTGAATAAGACTCCTCCAGCAAGTCCCAACTTTGGTTTTATCATTTCACACCTAAGCCTTTTTCCCCCGGGTTTTCGCGAGCCCGAGGGTCATCTTTATTTTAACCCCCCCCCCCCCCCCGGGCCAGTGCTCCCTCTGGGTGCTGGTTCAAACCGAGTAGACTGCGGGGCCACCTCGGGGAAACTTGAGGCTTGGTTTTACTCGTAGGATGTCTCATCCGGATGTACCCTGAGAACGAGATATGTGCAGCTCCTATCGGGATTTGTCGGCACAATCGGGCGGCTTTGCTGCTCTTGTTTTATTACTGTCGAAATGTCTTGTAGTCCGAGATTCCGAGACTGATCGGGTCTTCCCGGTAGAAGGAATATCCTTCGTTGACCGTGAGAGCTTATAATGGGCTAAGTTGGGACACCCCTGCAGGGTATTATCTTTCGAAAGCCGTGCCCGCGGTTATGAGGCAGATGGGAATTTGTTAATGTCCGGTTGTAGAAAACCCGAAGTTGACCTTAATTAAAACACATCAATCGCGTGTGTAACCATGATGGTCTCTTCTCGGCGGGGTCCGGGAAGTGAACACGGTGTGGGAGTTATGTCTGACGTAGGTTGTTCTAGGATCACTTATTGATCACTTCTAGCTTCACGACCATGCTTTGCTTATCTTCTCGCGCTCTTTTGCGTTGTTAGCCACCATATATGCTAGTCGCTTGCTGCAGCTCCACCTCACAACCCCCCTCCTACCTTTAAGCTTAAATAGTCTTGATCTCGCGGGTGTGAGATTGCTGAGTCCCCGTGACTCACAGATTCTACCAAAACAGTTGCAGGTGCCAACGATGCCAGTGCAGATGACGCTTCCGAGCTCAAGTGGGAGTTCGACGAGGAACGTGGTCACTACTATGTGTCTTTTCCTGATGATCAGTAGTGGAGCCTAGTTGGGACGATCGGGGATCTGTGTAGCATTTGGGGTAGTCTTCTTTCATTTTGGTTCCGTAGTCGGACCTTGAGTGTAATCTGGATGATGGATGTTTATTTATGTATTGTGTGAAGTGGCGACTGTAAGCCAACTATGTATCTCTTTCCCTTATGTATTACATGGGTTGTGTGAAGATTACCTCACTTGCGACATTGCTTTCAATGCGGTTATGCCTCTAAGTCGTGCTTCGACACGTGGGAGATATAGCCGCATCGAGGGCGTTACAAGTTGGTAATCAGAGCCTTCCCCGACCTTAGGAGCCCCCACTGATTGATCATTTTTAGCGGCCGAGTTGTGTCTAGAAAAATGTTTTGAGTCATTTAGGAATTATGTATCGGAGAGTTTAGGAATTCTTTTTACTTCCCAGTCTCCTCATCGCTCTGGTAAGGCATCCTGGCGTAAAGTTTTGACTCTTATCTTCTCAAATTTCACTAAAAAAAATTTAGGATCACGCGGGTATCTTAGAATCGTTCTGATGGTTTTGTGATGACAACATTGTCTTGGTGCCTCCTGTCAGCAGGGTTTTAGTGGAAGTGTCCCAGGAAGTTGAGCTCTGAGGTGTTGTCGTCATAATTTTATCATTACAGTTCTAGAATACCTGAGTTTAGTACGCCGACATCGAAAATCTCTTTTGTACAGTTGTTGGTGAGATAACCCTGATAGCCCAGTACTGAGGCGAGTGCGGGAGTATTGACATAACTCGTATAACGGATGCTTTTCGAAGGTTGAGGTAGACGATTTCCGAAGGTCTCTTGGTTATGTGTTGAAGGATGGATACAGCTGGATCTAGGTATTGTTAGTTTGGGTGATATATTTTGTGTCCCCTGTATCCCCAACACCTGATTGCATAACCAGAAAGTTTCGGGAGTTTATAAGTGGGAATTCAAGTATCGCGTAGGATATCTTTCCAACACACACATGATACGATATGGGATCTATCATATGTTTTTTTCTGGCTTATTCTGCAAGCCAATCCTTTGTTTTGTTTTCAGTTGTGACATTCGAGTTGTTTCGAAGGCAGATGGTGATTCCATACCTTTATCTAAATGGCTTCTCAGCTTATGGAAGCGTGATGCTTTACTTTGGAATTCATTCGTTCATTCTTGTTCGAATGTTTATTGTGAAGACTATATGTTGCAATTTCGATCCTTTGAGTCAGCTTGAATATATGTCTTTCAAGATGCTAATGGATGTCACCCTCTTTAGGATGGCTCCGCCAACGCGTCAGAATTCGGAACGCAATGAAGGAAGTCAGGCTAACCCTCCGCCACCACCTCCACCTCCGGAGGCATGGCAAGCCTTGATGACAGCAACCAATGCCAATGCTCAGATTCTGATTCGGCTCTTGCAAGATCGCAACCAAGGGCAAGGTAATCAGGGAAATCAAGGCCAAGGCAACAATCAGCCGCATTTTGCTACCCTCAATCAGTTCCTTGCAAATCAGCCAAAGACTTTCAGCTACTGTGTCGAGGCCACAGACGCCGATGATTGGCTCGTGGACATCAACAAGCACTTCGAATGTAGCAATGTCAGACCTGAGTACTTTGTCAAGTTTGCCTCTTTTCAACTCAAGGATCAAGCTGCTGAGTGGTACCAACAATACAAAGATTCCAGAGGTGGTCGTGTGATTACCTGGGATGATTTCCGTCGTGACTTCAAAGCTCATCACATTCCAGAAAGTGTTGTTGAGACTAAGCGTGAGGAATTCCGCAATCTCAAGCAAGGCAACATGTCTGTGTATCAATACAACACTCAGTTCCAGAAGCTCTCTCGTTTTGCTAAGCAAGACATCCCTGATGAAAAGAGCATAATTTAGCAATTCAGACGTGGCCTCAGAGAAGATCTGCAACTAGCTCTCGTGCTTTTTGAGCCGTTAAAGTATGATGAATTCTACAACATGGCACTGAAACAAGAAGCTGCTCAGCTCAAGTGTGAGGCATCTAAGAAGAGAGTCAGGGACGCAGTTCAGTCCTCTTCTTCCTCACTAGTGGCGGACAAGCAACAGAAGTTCTGGTTGCCTCCTCCTCCTCCGTTCCGTCAGCCTTACCAGCAGAGGAACTCAGGTGGTCGTGGATCTTCCCACCCACCCAACCCTGGCTATCAGAACAAGTCTCAGAACCAAGCTCCAAGGTCAAATGCTCCTTATCATCGTCCGCTCTCAGAGGTGACTTGCAACAAATGTCAGCAAAAGGGTCACTATGCGAAAAAGTGCTTCAACCAAAGGCGCCTTCCGCCTCCTCCTCCTGTGAGATCTTCCAGCAATGCAGTGGTCAAGCATAATCCTAAGCATGCCAAGGTGAACATGATGAATTCGGCTCAGGCAGAGAATTCTTCAGAAGTGATCATGGGTAATCTCTCAGTTAATGATATTCCAGCAAAAGTCTTATTTGACACCGGTGCATCGCATTCTTTCATGTCATATCCGTTTGCATCAAAGCATAATGTTGACACAAAGATTTTGTCCAAAGTTATGCAAGTTGTTTCTCCTGGAAAACTTTTGTCTTCTAGCTTGGTTGCTCCCGATGTTTCCATCAAGATGGGCGACTATAGATTTCTGGCTAAACCAATTGTTCTTGGTGACTCTGATATTGATCTTATTCTCGGGATGGACTGGCTTTCTAAGCACAAGGCTCAGCTTGATTGTGCTGCCAGGGAAATTCAATTGACTCACTCTTCTGACGATGTGATCATCTATGCCGCTCACGATGAAACCATTCGGTTGTTTTCTCTCAATGAGAAGGGCGAATTGGATGCTATCTCTCAGATTCAAGTCGTTTGTGAGTACCAAGATGTCTTTCCAGAAGAGCTTCCAGGAATGCCTCCTCACCGGCCAGTTGAATTCGTTATTGATCTTGAGCCTGGCACGGAACCCGTTTGCAAGCGTCCTTACAAGCTTGGGCCGAAAGAGTGGAAGGAATTTAAGAAACAACTCGATGAACAAGAGCGTCTGGGTCTGATTAGACCGAGTTCTTCTCCTTGGGGTTGTGGTGTTCTTTTTGTCCAGAAGAAGGATGGCACGGACCGACTTTGCGTCGATTACCGTCCATTGAACAAGAAGACAATCAAGAACAAGTACCCACTTCCAAACATCAATGAGCTATTCGAGCAACTTAAAGGTGCTAAAGTGTTCTCCAGGCTTGACCTTCGTATGGGTTATCATCATATTCGCATTCGTGAAGAAGATATTCCCAAGACAGCATTCACAACAAGCTTTGGTTCTTATGAATATACTGTCATGTCTTTCGGCCTTGTCAATGCTCCTCCAACATTCTCTCGCATGATGAACTTCATCTTCAACCCCTACACCAATGAATTCGTCTTGGTCTATCTCGATGATATATTGGTCTTCTCCAAGAATAAGAAGGATCATGCCAAGCATTTGCGATTGGTGCTCGACAAGCTCAGAGAGTATCAATTCTATGCGAAGTTCTCCAAATTTGAATTCTGGCTTGATGAAGTTCTTTACCTTGGTCATATCATCTCTGCCAAGGGCATTGCTATTAATCCCAAGAGGGTGTCTGCAGTTTTGAATTGGGAACCTCCTCAGAATGTCAAGCAGCTTCGCAGTTTTCTTGGACTTGCAAGCTATTGCCGAAGATTCGTTGAGAATTTCTCAAAGATTGCAAAGCCTCTTTCCAACCTCCTCCAGAAGCATGTGAAGTATGTCTGGTCTCCTGAGTGTGACGTTGCTTTCAACACTATCAAAGAGAAACTCATCACTGCTCCAGTTTTGACTCCTCCTGACGAATCCAAGCCTTATGAAGTTTTCTGTGATGCTTCTCTTCAAGGTCTTGGTGCTGCGTTAATGCAAGAGAAGAAGGTTGTGGCCTATACCTCTCGTCAGTTGAAGCCCAACGAAAAGAACTACCCCACTCACGATCTTGAGTTGGCGGCAGTTGTCCACGCATTAATAACATGGAGACATCTCTTGTTGGGAAGGAAAGTGGACATATTCACCGATCACAAGAGTCTCAAGTACATCTTCACTCAGCCCAACCTCAACCTCAGGCAAACTCGATGGGTCGAAATGATTCAAGAGTATAATCCGAGTATTGAATATACTCCAGGCAAGGCCAATGTGATTGCAGACGCTTTGAGCAGGAAGGCTTATTGCAACAGCTTAATCCTCAAGCCTTTTCAATCGGATCTTTGTGAAGCTTTCCGCAAGTTGAATCTCCAAGTTGTTCCTCAAGGCTTTCTTGCCAACCTCATAGTCTCTCCTACTTTGGAAGATCAAATTCGTGAGGCACAACTGCTGGATACCATGGTGAAGAAGGTGAAACGTGGTATTGACAAGGGCATTTCCGAATACAAGTGCTATCGCGTTGATGACAGAGATACTCTTTTCTTCGAGGACCGGATTGTGGTTCCAAAGGGTGATCTACAGAAAGTCATTATGAATGAGGCTCACAATTCACTCCTATCCATTCATCCTGGAAGTACAAAGATGTACCATGACCTCAAGCAGTCGTATTGGTGGACTCGAATGAAGCGAGAAATTGCGTAATTCGTGAATGAATGTGATTTCTGTCGAAGGGTGAAAGCAGAACACCAACGACCAGCTGGTCTACTCCAACCTCTTGCTATTCCAGAATGGAAGTTTGATCATATCAAAATGGACTTCGTGACTGGTTTTCCAAATTCCAAGCGTGGAAATGATGCCATCTTCATCATCATCGACAAGCTCACTAAAGTGGCTCATTTTCTTCCTATCAAAGAGTCTATCACAGCAGCGCAGCTGGCAGAGCTTTACACCTCCAGAATTGTCTCCTTGCATGGCATTCCACAATTGATTTCTTCAGACCGTGGCAACATCTTTACATCCAAGTTTTGGGATTCTTTTCAGAAGGCCATGGGCACAAACATTCGCTTCAGCACAGCTTTCCATCCTCAAACTAGTGGACAAGTTGAGCGTGTCAACCAAATTCTTGAAGATATGCTCAGGGCTTGTGTTATCTCTTTCGGCATGAAGTGGGAGGATTGTCTTCCATATGTTGAGTTCTCTTACAACAACAGCTTTCAAGCAAGCTCGGGCAAGGCCCCATTCGAGATTCTCTATGGCAGAAAGTGTCGTACTCCTCTCAATTGGTCTGAGACGGGCGAACGCCAACTTTTTGGCAACGATTTGATCACAGAGGCTGAAGATATGTGTAAAGTCATTCGTGAGAATCTCAAAGTCGCGCAATCGCGCCAGAAGAGCTATTACGATAGCAAACACCGTGATCTGGCTTTCGAGATCGGAGACCATGTCTACCTCCGCGTCTCTCCAATGAAAGGCACTCGTCGCTTCGGTATCAAAGGGAAACTTGCCCCTAGATACGTCGGTCCTTTCAAGATTGTCGGCAAACGAGGCGATCTCGCCTATCAACTTGAGCTTCCCCCCAACTTTGCAAATGTGCACGATGTGTTCCACGTGTCACAGCTTCGCAAGTGCTTCAAGACGCCTGAGCGCACCATCAACTTCGAAGAAATTGATCTTCAAGAGGATTTGTCTTATCATGAGCATCCCGTTGCTATTCTTGAAGGAACTGAGCGCAAGACTCGCAACAAGTCCATCAAATTCCTGAAAGTGAAGTGGTCTCACCATTCAGACCGAGAAGCCACCTGGGAGCGCGAGGACCACCTCTGTTCCGAATATCCGGAGTTCTTTCAGTCCTAGATCTCGGGACGAGATCCTCTCGTAGTGGTGGAGTGTTGTAACACCCCGGATGTAACTTGCCATATTTGTAACTCCAACTCTTGCCATTTCCGGCTATGTGATATGATATTCCCTCGTGGTCGGGTTCTTCTTCGTTTTGCATTTTGTCCTTGTCATGCATTTCATGTCATGTCATCATGTGCATCGCATTCGCATACGTGTTCGTTTCATGAATCCGAGCATTTTCCCCGTTGTCCGTTTTGCAATCCGGCACTCCTATGTTCCCCGGCGTCCCCTTTTACCTTTTTCCGTGAGCGGGTATTAAACTTTCTCGGAATGGACCAAGGTTTGTCAAGCGGCCTTGGTATAGCACCGGTAGACCGCCTGTCAAGTTTCGGGTCATTCGGAGGTCGTTTGATACTCCAATGGTTAACCGGGTAACCGTGAAAGCCTCTTTTGGGTTGCAGCCCAAAACCCCTTCAAATCAGCTCAATAACCCATCTAAGTCACTCCCATGTCCATCGTCGTTCAATCACGATCGTGTGGCCGCAAACCGCACTCCATTTGGAGCCTCCTAGCCCCTCCTACCTATAAATATGTGCCACTCCAGGATTTTTCGCGCAGTCCAACCCTAGCCCCGCTCCCTCTCCGCCGCCGGACGCGTCTGGTCCGAGCCGGACACGTCCGCCGCCTCCGCCCCGGCGAATCCGCCGCCGCCACGTGGCGCGCCGCCGCCCGCCGCCGCCGAAGCCCGCGGGGCCCAGATCCGGCCCCCGCGGCCCGGAGCCGCTCCGCCGCCCGCCCGCGCCTCGCCTCCCCGCCTCCCGCATCCGGCCTCCACCCGCGCACGCGCCTGCCGCCGTTCCGCGCCGGCGCCGGCCGCCGCGCCTCCGCCTCCTCCGTCGCCGCGCCACCGGCGAGCGCGCCCGGCCGCGCCGCCCCGGACTCTCCGGCTTCCTCCTCCCTCTCCGGCCGCCACCGCAACGAGCTCCGGCGAGAGCTCGGCCCACCGGATCCAGATCCAGCATCGAGGGTTGACTTCTCTTTCCCCCTCTGTTTTTCCCTAAGTCCCGAATATTTTTGCATAATTATGTCATGTTCAACGCAACATAACTTTCTGCATACTGCTCCGTTTCGTGCGTGTAATATTGCAAATTGTTCACCTCGATGATTACATCATTTCATATCATTGCATCATCTTCATTTGAGCTCATCTTGATGCCCGAACTTCTGTTAGAAGAGGGCTATGTGATGTTAGTTTCAGATCCTTTTCAGTAGATACACTTTTGTCATTTTTGCCATGGTTGATGTGTGCATCCTATGAACTGGAGTCCTACATGTGTTTTGCAATATGCCATGCTATCTTTACAGGGGTGTATGCCATGTATTTTTGTGATCTCTATGGTGACTAGCATAAGCATGCAAACTAGGGATCATAATGTTGCTGATTTCAGGGACTTAGTAATTTCACTAAGTCATTCCCTGTTGTTATTTTTATGCCATGTGTTGATGTTGTTTCAGAGAGATCTATGCCTCTTTTGAGCATGATCAGTAAGGGTGTTTTGAACACATGGATTTTATCTATCCATCCATGCCTTTGTTTGTAGTTATGGAGTGCCATAGCTTGAGCCAATCGAGCTCTACTTTTGCTATAAAATGTTTCTGGCAGATTGTTTACATGTTATTCGATTTTGCCAAGCTTGTTGTAGTTTATCCTTGCATGATATGCTGTTATTCTTGCCATGTATAGCTTCTATGCCATGTCTTATTGGTGGGTGTATGCTTAGTTTATCATGAAATGCTCTATAGTGAGTGCATGAAGCTCGTAAACATGCCTACTTGCACGAAGCTCGTAAACGAGCTCTACTTGTATGCTTAGTCTGGAAACTGTAACGAAACTTGCTTATTTGACATGGGTGCTATTGTATTTTCTGGTCCTGTTTGGCTCGTGGTCAGTAAGGGACTTTTGTTCTATGTTTTGAGTAGATTCATGCCATGCCTTGTTCTGCTTTATTGTGTTCCTGTAGCAGGTTGTTTCCTTGCTCTAAACATGTCATCCTGATGTTAATTTCTGGCATGATAGTATTTTCACCAAGTCTGTGAAGCTGATATGTTTTGCACTTTTGCCATGCTTGTTTGAACCTGTTGTGGTGTGATTTAGCCGTAGCTCAGTGTTCATCTTTTGTCAAGCATCTTTAGTAGTTCACTGCCATATGCTTTTCTGATATGTTTGGGCGCAGTAGCTTAATTTCTTGTTGCATACTAAGTGGCATCATGCTGTTAAACGCAGAATCTTGTCATTCTTGTTTTGCTTGTCATTTGCAAACCGTGCATCCGATTCCGGTGATCTTTATATCGATTTCAACCGAAATCACCTCACCTTTCCAGTGGCATACTTGGTTTGCCAAGATTATGCCTTGTTCATATTTTTCCTTCCGGAGCACGCATATGCATTGCATACCACATCTCGCATATCATGCCATGTTTTGCATCATGTTGATTGCGCATTGCATCGTGGTTGATAGTTGTTCCTTTGCTTGTGTTCTTGCCTTGGGTAGAGCCGGGAGACGAGTACGTGAACGAGGAACCTGTTGAGAACACTTACGAGGATCAAGCTGTAACGCCCTCGATGCGGCTATATCTCCCACGTGTCGAGGCACGACTTAGAGGCATAACCGCATTGAAAGCAATGTCGCAAGTGAGGTAATCTTCACACAATCCATGTAATAAATAAAGGGGAAAGATACATAGTTGGCTTACAATCGCCACTTCACACAAGTACATAAATAACATCCATCAAACAGATTACACTCAAGGTCCGACTACGGTACCAAAATGGAAGAAGACTACCCCAAATGCTAAACAGATCCCCGGATCACCCAACTGGGCTCCACTACTGATCATCTGGAAAAGAAACATAGTAACGGCCACGATCCTCATCGAACTCCCAAGTGAGCTCGGTCGCGTCATCTGCCCTGACATCGTTGGTACCTGCAACTGAGGTGATAATATCTGTGAGCCACGGGGACTCAGCAATCTCACACCCGCGAGATCAAGACTATTTAAGCTTAAAGGTGGGAAAAGGATAGTGAGGTGGAGCTGCAGCAAGCGACTAGCATAAGTTGACTACAGCGCAAAAGAGAGCGAGAAGAGAAGGCAAAGCACGGTCGAGAAGCTAGAAATGATCAAGAAGTGATCCTGAACAACCTACGTCAGACATAACTCCAACAACCGTGTTCACTTCCCGGACCCCGCCGAGAAGAGACCATCACGGTTACACACGCGGTTGATGTGTTTTAGTTAAGGTCAACTTCGGGTTTTCTACAACCGGACATCAACAAATTCCCATCTGCCTCATAAACGCGGGCACGGCTTTCGAAAGATAATACCCTGCAGGGGTGTCCCAACTTAGCCCATGATAAGCTCTCACGGTCAACGAAGGATATTCCTTCTACCGGGAAAACCCGATCAATCTCGGAATCCCGGACTACAAGACATTTCAACAGCAATAAAACAAGTCCAGCAAAGCCGCCCGATTGTGCCGACAAATCCTGATAGGAGCTGCACATATCTCGGTCTCAGGGCACATCCGGATGAACACTCCGTACAACTAAAACCAGCCCTCGAGTTGCCTCGAGGTGGCGCTGCAAAGGGCTCTAGTTTGGACCAGCAATCGAAGGAGAACTGGCCCGGGGGTTTAAAATAAAGATGACCCTTGAGTCTGCAGAACCCAAGGGAAAAAGGCTAGGTGGCGAATGGTAAAACCAATGTTGGGCCTTGCTGGAAAAGTCTTATTCAAAGCGAACTGTCAAGGGGGTCCCATAAATCACCCAACCGTGTAAGGAACGCAAACTCCGGGAACATAACACCGGTATGACGGAAACTAGGGTGACAAGAGTGGAACAAAACACCAGGCATAAGGCCGAGCCTTCCACCCTTTACCAAGTATATAGATGCATTAATTAAATAAGAGGTATTGTGATATCCCAACAAGTAAACATGTTCCAACAAGGAACAACAAGTCCATGTTCCAACAAGGAACAAACTTCATCTTCACCTGCAACTAGCAACGCTATAAGAGGGGCTGAGCAAAAGCGGTAACATAGCCAAACAACGGTTTGCTAGGACATGGATGGTTAGGGGCTGACATGGCAATATAGGAGGCATGATATAGCAAGTGGTAGGTATCGCAGCATAGGCATAGCAAAAGAGCGAGCAAACTAGCTAGCAAAGATAGAAGTGATTTCGAGGGTATGGTCATCTTGCCTGCAAGGTTCTCAGAGTTGTCGAAAGCTTGGTCCTCGTAAACGTTCTCAACGGAATCCTCGGTCACGTACTCGTCTCCCGGCTCTACCCAAGACAAGAGAACAAGCAAAGGAACCAAAATCAAACACGATGCAATGCGCAAGCAACATGATGCAAAACATGGCATGATATGCGAGAGGAGATATGCAATGCGTATGCATGCTCCGGAAGGACAAGGATGAACAGGGCATAATCTTGGCAAACCAAGCATGCCACTGGATAGATGAGGTGATTTCGGTTGAAATCGATATAAAGATCACCGGAATCGGATGCACGGTTTGCAAATGGCAAGCAAAACAAGAATGACACGAATCTGCCATAAACAGCATGATGCTACTTAGCAAGCAATAAATAATTAAGCTACTGCACCCAAACATGGCAACAAAGCATATGACAGTAATCTACTCGAGATGCACGACAAAAGATGAACACTGAGCTACGGCTAATACACATCATAACAGGTTCAAACAAGCATGGCAAAAGTACAACTAATAACAGATTCACAGACTTAGTGAAATAACAGCAAGTCAGGAAAACAACATCAGGATGACAAGTTCAGAGCAACGAAACAACATGCTACAGGTTCAGAACATAGCAAAATAAGGCATGGTATGAATCTACTCAAAGCACTTGACAAAAGTCCCTTAATGACCATAAGCCAAAAAGGATCAGAAAATATGATTACACCCATGTCAAATAAGCAAGTTTCGTTACAGGTTTCAGACTTAGTAGAAAACTGGACATGGCAGAAAACTAATAACAACTAGGCATGTTCGTGAGCTTGATGCACTCACTGCAGAGCAAGTCATGATAAACTAGGCACACATACATCAAGAAGACATGGCATAGTAACTAGACATGGCAAGTATAACATCATATCAAGCAAGGATCAACTACACCAAGCTTGGCAAAATTGAATAACACGTAAACAATCTGCCAGCAACATTTTGAAGCAAAAGTAGAGCTCGATTGACTCAAGCTATGGCACTCCATAATTGCAAAAAAAGGCATGGATGGATTAAGCAAATACTCAAGTTCAAAACTCCCTTACTGATCATGCTCAAATTATGTATGGATCACTCAGAAACAACATGAACACATGGCATGAAAATAACAGCAGTCAGGGACTTAGTGAAATCACTAAGTCTCTGAAAACAGCAATATCATCATCCCTACTTTGCATGCAATTTCTAGCCACCTCAAGCATCACAAAAATACATAGAAAAATCCTATGGATAGGTAACATGGCATATTACAAAACTCATGTAGGACTCAACTTCAAAGGAGGTACACATCAATCATGGCAAAAATGACAAAAGTGCATGTTCAGATAAGATCCAGCAACTAACAACAACTAGCCCTATTCTAACAGCATTTCGGGCATCCAGATGACTTCAAATGAAAATGATGCAATGGAACAAAATGATGTACTCTTCGAGGCGAACAAAATGACATATTATACGCGCGAAGCGGAGCTACGGATTCAAAGTTATGGCAGGTAGAACATGTGAGGATGATGCAAAAATTAAATGACTTAGAGAAAAAAAAGGAGGGGGAGAGGTCAACGGGCGCGGGATCCAGATCTGGAT
This sequence comes from Aegilops umbellulata, assembly GCA_032464435.1. Classification (NCBI taxonomy): domain Eukaryota; kingdom Viridiplantae; phylum Streptophyta; class Magnoliopsida; order Poales; family Poaceae; genus Aegilops; species Aegilops umbellulata. The sequence goes on from CP136055.1 coordinate 332,363,056, forward strand.
CGGGCCGAGGCGAGGCCGGGCGCCGGCGAGGTGGCGCGCGGGCGGCGCAGGGGCGACGGCGGCGGTGCCGGCCGGTGGCGAGGGCGGCGCGGCGGTCACCGGCGACGCGCGGAGGGCGGCGGGCGGCGCTGCGGCGGAACGGCGGCGGGGGCGAGCCGCGGCGGGGCGCCGGCGACGCGGCGGCGGCCCGAGGCGCGGGAGGCGGCGACCAGGCAGCGGGGACGCGCGATGGGGCGGCGGCCGGGCGCGGGCCCGCGGGGGCCGGGAGCGGGCCTCGGAGGGCCGGCGCGGTGGAGGAGACGGCGGCGACACGTGGCGGGCTCCCGTTGGCTGCGCGCGGCGGTGGACGCGTCCGGCTCCGCCCGGACGTGTCCGGCGGCGCGGAGGGGAGCGGCGGCTAGGGTTTTGGACCCGGATTTGACGGAGGGGTGCACATATTTATAGCTAGAGGGGGCTAGGAAGCTCCAAATGGAGTGCGGTTTTCGCCCACGCGATCGTGATCGAACGGCGGAGGACATGGGAGTGACTTAGATGGGTTATTGGGCTGTTTTGAAGGGGTGTTGGGCTGCAACACACACGAGGCCTTCACGGTTACCCGGTTAACCGTTGGAGTACCAAACGAACTCCGATTGACCCGAAACTTGACAGGCGGTCTACCGGTGCTATACCAAGGCCACATGTCAAACCTCGGTCCATTCCGAGAATGTTTAATACCCGCTCACGAAGAAATGTAAAAGAGGACGCCGGGAGACATAGGAGCGCCGGATTGCAAAACGGACAATGGGAAAGATGCTCGGATTTATGAGACGAACGCGTATGCAAATGCGATGCACATGATGACATGATATGAAATGCATGACAAGACCAAAATGCAAAACGGAGAGAACCCAACCACGGAGGGAATATCATAACACATAGCCGGAAATGGCAAGAGTTGGGTTACAAATATGGCAAGTTACATCGGGGGCGTTACAACACACCACCACTACGAGAGGATCTCGTCCCGAGATCTAGGACTGAAAGAACTCCGGATACTCAGAACGTAGGTGGTCTTCACGCTCCCAGGTGGCCTCTCGGTCTGAATGATGTGACCATTTCACTTTGAGGAATTTGATTGACTTGTTGCGAGTCTTGCGCTCAGTTGTCTCAAGAATAGCAACTGGATGCTCATGATACGACAAATCTTCTTGAAGATCAATCTCTTCGAAGTTGATGGTGCGCTCAGGCGTCTTGAAACACTTGCGAAGCTGTGACACGTGGAAGACATCGTGCACATTTGCAAAGTTGGAGGGGAGCTCAAGTTGATAGGCTAGATCGCCTCGTTTGCCGATGATCTTGAAAGGGCCGACGTATCTGGGGGCAAGTTTCCCCTTGATACCGAAGCGACGAGTTCCTTTCATTGGAGAGACGCGGAGGTATACATGGTCTCCGATCTCGAATGCCACATCTCGGTGTTTGCTATCGTAATAGCTCTTCTGGCGCGACTGCGCTGCTTTGAGGTTCTCACGAATCACCTTGCACATAGCCTCAGCCTCTGAGATCAAATCATTGCCGAGCAATTGACGTTCACCGGTTTCAGACCAGTTGAGAGGAGTACGACACTTTCTGCCATAGAGAATCTCGAATGGGGCTTTGCCCGAGCTGGCTTGAAAACTGTTGTTGTAAGAGAACTCAGCATAAGGAAGACAATCCTCCCACTTCATGCCGAAAGAGATAACACAGGCTCTGAGCATATCTTCAAGGATTTGATTGACACGCTCAACTTGTCCACTAGTCTGAGGGTGGAACGCTGTGCTGAAGCGGATGTTGGTGCCCATGGCCTTCTGAAAAGAATCCCAAAATTTGGAGGTAAAGATGCTGCCACGGTCTGAAGAGATCAATTGCGGAATGCCGTGCAAGGAGACAATTCTGGAGGTGTAGAGCTCTGCCAGCTGCGCTGCTGTGATAGACTCTTTGATAGGAAGAAAATGAGCCACTTTGGTGAGCTTGTCGATGACGACGAAGATAGCATCATTTCCACGCTTGGACTTAGGAAAACCAGTCACGAAGTCCATTTCAATATGATCGAACTTCCATTCTGGAATAGCAAGAGGTTGGAGAAGACCAGCTGGTCGTTGGTGTTCTGCTTTCACCCTTCTGCAGACATCACACTCATTCACGAACTGAGCGATCTCACGCTTCATTCGAGTCCACCAATACGACTGCTTGAGGTCATGGTACATCTTCGAACTTCCAGGATGAATTGACAGAAGAGAATTGTGCGCTTCGTTCATAATGACTTTACGAAGATCACCCTTTGGAACCACGATCCGGTCCTCGAAGAGAAGAGTATCTCTGTCATCAACTCGATAGCACTTGTATTTGGGGATGCTCTTTTCAATACCACGTTTCACCTTCTTCACCATGGTATCCAACAATTGTGCCTCATGAATTTGATCTTCCAAAGTAGGAGAGACAATGAGGTTGGCAAGAACACCTTGAGGAACAACTTGGAGATTCAACTTGCGAAAAGCCTCACAGAGATCCGGTTGAAAAGGCTTGAGGATTAAGCTGTTGCAGTAAGCCTTTCTGCTCAAAGCGTCTGCAACCACATTAGCCTTGCCTGGAGTATATTCAATACTCGGATTATACTCTTGAATCATTTCGACCCATCGAGTTTGCCTGAGGTTGAGATGAGGCTGAGTGAAGATATACTTGAGACTCTTGTGATCTGTGAAGATGTCCACTTTCCTTCCCAACAGGAGATGTCTCCATGTTATTAGTGCGTGGACAACTGCCGCCAACTCAAGATCGTGAGTGGGATAGTTCCTTTCATTGGGCTTCAACTGGCGAGAGGTATAGGCAACAACCTTCTTCTCTTGCATTAAGACAGCACCGAGGCCCTGGAGAGAAGCATCACAGAATACTTCATAAGGCTTTGATTCATCAGGAGGAGTCAGAACTGGAGCAGTGACGAGTTTCTCTTTGAGAGTGTTGAAAGCAACGTCACACTCAGGAGACCAGACATATTTCACATGCTTCTGGAGGAGGTTGGAAAGAGGCTTGGCAATCTTGGAGAAATTCTCAACGAATCTTCTGCAATAGCTTGCAAGTCCAAGAAAACTGTGAAGCTGCTTGACATTCTGAGGAGGATTCCAATTCAAAACTGCAGACACCCTCTCTGGATTAACAGCGATGCCCTTGGCAGAGATGATATGACCAAGATAAAGAACTTCATCAAGCCAGAATTCACATTTGGAGAACTTCGCATATAATTGATACTCTCTGAGCTTGTCGAGTACCAATCGCAAATGTTCGGCATGATCCTTCTTATTCTTGGAGAAGACCAAAATATCATCGAGATAGACCAAGACAAATTCGTTGATGTAGGGGTTGAAGATGAAATTCATCAAGCGAGTGAAATACGGAGGAGCATTGACAAGGCCGAAAGACATGACAGTGTATTCATAAGAACCAAAGCTTGTTCTGGATGCTGTCTTGGGAATATCTTCTTCACGAATGCGAATCTGATGATAACCCATACGAAGGTCAAGCTTGGAGAACACCTTAGCACCTTTGAGTTGCTCAAATAGCTCATTGATGTTGGGAAGTGGGTACTTGTTCTTGATAGTCTTCTTGTTCAATGGACGGTAATCGACGCAAAGTCGGTCCGTGCCATCCTTCTTCTTGACAAAAATAACACCACAACCCCAAGGAGAAGAACTCGGTCTGATCAGACCCAGACGTTCTTGTTTATCGAGTTGAATCTTCAATTCCTTGAGCTCATCTGGTCCAAGCTTGTAAGGACGCTTGCAAACGGGTTCCGTGCCAGGCTCAAGCTCAATAACGAATTCAACTGGCCTGCGAGGAGGCATACCCGGAAGCTCTTCTGGAAAAACATCTTGGTACTCACAAACGACTGGAATCTGAGAGATAGCCTCCATTTCACCCATCTCATTGAGAGAAAACAACCGAATGGTATCATCACGAGAAGCATAGATGATCACATCGTTCGAAGTGTGAGTCAATTTGATTTCCCTGGCAGCACACTCAAGCTGAGCCTTGTGCTTAGAAAGCCAGTCCATCCCGAGAATAAGATCAATATCAGAATCACCAAGAACAACTGGTTTAGACAAGAATTTGTAGTCGCCCATCTTGATAGAAACATCCGGGACACAAACATTAGATGTCATTTGCTTGCCCTGGGACACAATAGACAACGGTCTCGGCAAAACTTGAGTAACGAAATCATGCTTAGATGCAAAAGGTCTTGACATGAAAGAAAGCGATGCTCCAATGTCAAATAAGACTTTGGCAGGAATATCATTAACAGGAAGATTACCCATGATCACTTCAGAAGACTCCTCTGCTTGAGCTGCATTCAACATGTTCACCTTGGCATGCTGGGAATTATGCTTGACCACTGCATTGCTGGAAGACTTCACAGGAGGAGGAGGCGGAAGACGCCTCTGGTTGAAGCACTTGTTCGCATAGTGACCCTTCTGCTGACATTTGTTACAAGTCACTTCTGAGAGCGGACGATGGTAAGGAGCACTTGGCCTTGGAGCTTGATTCTGAGACTTGTTCTGATAACCAGGGTTGGGTGGGTGGGAAGATCCACGACCACTTGAGTTCTTCTACTGATAAGGCTGGCGGAACGGAGGAGGAGGAGGCAACCAGAACTTCTGTTGCTTAGCTGCCACAAGTGAGGAAGAAGAAGACTGAACTGCGTCTCTGACTCTCTTCTTAGATGCCTCACACTTGAGCTGAGCAGCTTCTTGTTTCAGTGCCATGTTGTAGAATTCATCATACTTTAATGGCTCGAAAAGCACGAGAGCAAGCTGCAGATCTTCTCTGAGACCACGCCTGAACTGGTAGATCATACTCTTCTCATCAGGAATGTCTTGCCTTGCAAAACGAGAGAGCTTCTGGAACTGAGTGTTGTACTGATAGACAGTCATGTTGCCTTGCTTGAGATTGCGGAATTCCTCACGCTTAAGCTCAACAACACTTTCTGGAATGTGGTGCGCTTTGAAATCACGGCGGAAATCATCCCAAGTGATCACACGACCTCCTCTGGAATCTTTGTATTGCTGGAACCACTCAGCAGCTTGATCTTTGAGTTGAAAAGAGGCAAACTTGACAAAGTCCTCAGGTCTGACATTGCTGCACTCGAAATGCTTGCTGATGTCCACGAGCCAATCATCTGCGTATGTGGCCTCGACACAGTAGCTGAAGGTTTTTGGCTGATTAGCAAGGAATTGGTTCAGTGAAGCGAAGTGCGGCTGATTGTTGCCTTGGCCTTGATTCTCTTGATTAGCTTGACCCTGGTTGCGATCTTGCAAGAGCTGAATCAGAATCTGAGCATTGGCATTTGTAGCAGTCATCAGGGCTTGCCAAGCTTCCGGAGGCGGAGGTGGTGGCGGAGGGTTAGCCTGATCTCCATCATTGCGTTCCGGATTCAGACGAGTAGGCGGAGCCATCCTGAAGAGGGTGACATCCATTAGCATCTTGACAGAGATATATTGAAGCTGAATCAAAGGAACGAAATTGCAACATATAGTCTTCACAATTAACATTCGAACGAGAATGAACGAATGAATTCCAATGTAAATCATCACACTTCCAAAGCTGAGAAGCCACTTAGAGCATGGTAAGAAATAAAATCAATAAGGTACGGAAGTGAACAAATACTTGGTAAGGATTACCCAATCACAAACCAAATATCTGTGGAAGAAATACTAAGGCTACATGAATTCCCACTTATAAACTCCCGAAATTTTCTGGTTATGCAATCAGGTGTTGGGGATACAGGGGAAGCATAATATCTCACCCAAACTAGCAAATCCTACAACCAGCTGTATCCATCCTTCAACACATAACCAAGAAACCTTCGGAAATCGTCTACCTCAACCTTCGAAAACACATCCGTTATACAAGTCATGGCAATACTCCTGCACTCGCCACAGTACTGGGCTATCAGGTTGTCTCACGAACAACTGTACAAAAGAGATTTTCGATGTCGGTCGTACTAAACTCAGGTATTCCAAAACCGCAACGATAAGATTATGACGACAACACCTCGGAGCTCAACTCCCCGGGACACTGCCACAACCCCTAAATGTCAGGAGGCAACCAAGACAATGTTGTCATCATAAAACCATCGGAACGATTGTAATATACCCGCGTGACCCTAAAAAAATTTTAGTGAAATTTGAGAAGAGAAGAGTCAAAACTCTACGTCAGGATGCCTTACCAGAAGGTCGAAGGGACTGGGAAGTAAAAAGAATTCCTAAACTCTCCGATATATAATTCCTAAATGACTCAAAACATTTTTTCTAGACACAACTCGGCCACTAAAGACGATCAAACAGTGGGGGCTCCTAAAGTCGGGAAAGGCTCTGATTACCAACTTGTAACGCCCTCGATGCGGCTATATCTCCCACGTGTCGAGGCATGACTTAGAGGCATAACCGCATTGAAAGCAATGTCGCAAGTGAGGTAATCTTCACACAATCCATGTAATAAATAAAGGGGAAAGATACATAGTTGGCTTACAATCGCCACTTCACACAAGTACATAAATAACATCCATCAAACAGATTACACTCAAGGTCCGACTACGGTACCAAAATGGAAGAAGACTACCCCAAATGCTAAACAGATCCCCGGATCACCCAACTGGGCTCCACTACTGATCATCTGGAAAAGAAACATAGTAACGGCCACGATCCTCATCGAACTCCCAAGTGAGCTCGGTCGCGTCATCTGCCCTGACATCGTTGGTACCTGCAACTGAGGTGATAATATCTGTGAGCCACGGGGACTCAGCAATCTCACACCCGCGAGATCAAGACTATTTAAGCTTAAAGGTGGGAAAAGGATAGTGAGGTGGAGCTGCAGCAAGCGACTAGCATAAGTTGACTACAGCGCAAAAGAGAGCGAGAAGAGAAGGCAAAGCACGGTCGAGAAGCTAGAAATGATCAAGAAGTGATCCTGAACAACCTACGTCAGACATAACTCCAACAACCGTGTTCACTTCCCGGACCCCGCCGAGAAGAGACCATCACGGTTACACACGCGGTTGATGTGTTTTAGTTAAGGTCAACTTCGGGTTTTCTACAACCGGACATCAACAAATTCCCATCTGCCTCATAAACGCGGGCACGGCTTTCGAAAGATAATACCCTGCAGGGGTGTCCCAACTTAGCCCATGATAAGCTCTCACGGTCAACGAAGGATATTCCTTCTACCGGGAAAACCCGATCAATCTCGGAATCCCGGACTACAAGACATTTCAACAGCAATAAAACAAGTCCAGCAAAGCCGCCCGATTGTGCCGACAAATCCTGATAGGAGCTGCACATATCTCGGTCTCAGGGCACATCCGGATGAACACTCCGTACAACTAAAACCAGCCCTCGAGTTGCCTCGAGGTGGCGCTGCAAAGGGCTCTAGTTTGGACCAGCAATCGAAGGAGAACTGGCCCGGGGGTTTAAAATAAAGATGACCCTTGAGTCTGCAGAACCCAAGGGAAAAAGGCTAGGTGGCGAATGGTAAAACCAATGTTGGGCCTTGCTGGAAAAGTCTTATTCAAAGCGAACTGTCAAGGGGGTCCCATAAATCACCCAACCGTGTAAGGAACGCAAACTCCGGGAACATAACACCGGTATGACGGAAACTAGGGTGACAAGAGTGGAACAAAACACCAGGCATAAGGCCGAGCCTTCCACCCTTTACCAAGTATATAGATGCATTAATTAAATAAGAGGTATTGTGATATCCCAACAAGTAAACATGTTCCAACAAGGAACAACAAGTCCATGTTCCAACAAGGAACAAACTTCATCTTCACCTGCAACTAGCAACGCTATAAGAGGGGCTGAGCAAAAGCGGTAACATAGCCAAACAACGGTTTGCTAGGACATGGATGGTTAGGGGCTGACATGGCAATATAGGAGGCATGATATAGCAAGTGGTAGGTATCGCAGCATAGGCATAGCAAAAGAGCGAGCAAACTAGCTAGCAAAGATAGAAGTGATTTCGAGGGTATGGTCATCTTGCCTGCAAGGTTCTCAGAGTTGTCGAAAGCTTGGTCCTCGTAAACGTTCTCAACGGAATCCTCGGTCACGTACTCGTCTCCCGGCTCTACCCAAGACAAGAGAACAAGCAAAGGAACCAAAATCAAACACGATGCAATGCGCAAGCAACATGATGCAAAACATGGCATGATATGCGAGAGGAGATATGCAATGCGTATGCATGCTCCGGAAGGACAAGGATGAACAGGGCATAATCTTGGCAAACCAAGCATGCCACTGGATAGATGAGGTGATTTCGGTTGAAATCGATATAAAGATCACCGGAATCGGATGCACGGTTTGCAAATGGCAAGCAAAACAAGAATGACACGAATCTGCCATAAACAGCATGATGCTACTTAGCAAGCAATAAATAATTAAGCTACTGCACCCAAACATGGCAACAAAGCATATGACAGTAATCTACTCGAGATGCACGACAAAAGATGAACACTGAGCTACGGCTAATACACATCATAACAGGTTCAAACAAGCATGGCAAAAGTACAACTAATAACAGATTCACAGACTTAGTGAAATAACAGCAAGTCAGGAAAACAACATCAGGATGACAAGTTCAGAGCAACGAAACAACATGCTACAGGTTCAGAACATAGCAAAATAAGGCATGGCATGAATCTACTCAAAGCACTTGACAAAAGTCCCTTACTGACCATAAGCCAAAAAGGATCAGAAAATATGATTACACCCATGTCAAATAAGCAAGTTTCGTTACAGGTTTCAGACTTAGTAGAAAACTGGACATGGCAGAAAACTAATAACAACTAGGCATGTTCGTGAGCTTGATGCACTCACTGCAGAGCAAGTCATGATAAACTAGGCACACATACATCAAGAAGACATGGCATAGTAACTAGACATGGCAAGTATAACATCATATCAAGCAAGGATCAACTACACCAAGCTTGGCAAAATTGAATAACACGTAAACAATCTGCCAGCAACATTTTGAAGCAAAAGTAGAGCTCGATTGACTCAAGCTATGGCACTCCATAATTGCAAAAAAAGGCATGGATGGATTAAGCAAATACTCAAGTTCAAAACTCCCTTACTGATCATGCTCAAATTATGTATGGATCACTCAGAAACAACATGAACACATGGCATGAAAATAACAGCAGTCAGGGACTTAGTGAAATCACTAAGTCTCTGAAAACAGCAATATCATCATCCCTACTTTGCATGCAATTTCTAGCCACCTCAAGCATCACAAAAATACATAGCAAAATCCTCTGGATAGGTAACATGGCATATTACAAAACTCATGTAGGACTCAACTTCAAAGGAGGTACACATCAATCATGGCAAAAATGACAAAAGTGCATGTTCAGATAAGATCCAGCAACTAACAACAACTAGCCCTCTTCTAACAGCATTTAGGGCATCCAGATGACTACAAATGAAAACGGTGCAATGGAACAAAATGATGTACTCTTCGAGGCGAACAAAATGACATATTATACGCGCGAAACAGAGCTACAGATGCAAAGTTATGGCAGGTAGAACATGTGAGGATGATGCAAAAATTAAATGACTTAGAGAAAAAAAAGGAGGGGGAGAGGTCAACGGGCGCGGGATCCAGATCTGGATCGGGCCGAGGCGGCGCCGGGCGCCGGCGAGGTGGCGCGCGGGCGGCGCAGGGGCGACGGCGGCGGTGCCGGCCGGTGGCGAGGGCGGCGCGGCGGTCACCGGCGACGCGCGGAGGGCGGCGGGCGGCGCTGCGGCGGAACGGCGGCGGGGGCGAGCCGCGGCGGGGCGCCGGCGACGCGGCGGCGGCCCGAGGCGCGGGAGGCGGCGACCAGGCGGCGGGGACGCGCGATGGGGAGGCGGCCGGGCGCGGGCCCGCGGGGGCCGGGAGCGGGCCTCGGCGGGCCGGCGCGGTGGAGGAGACGGCGGCGACACGTGGCGGGCTCCCGTTGGCTGCGCGCGGCGGTGGACGCGTCCGGCTCCGCCCGGACGTGTCCGGCGGCGCGGAGGGGAGCGGCGGCTAGGGTTTTGGACCCGGATTTGACGGAGGGGTGCACATATTTATAGCTAGAGGGGGCTAGGAAGCTCCAAATGGAGTGCGGTTTTCGCCCACGCGATCGTGATCGAACGGCGGAGGACATGGGAGTGACTTAGATGGGTTATTGGGCTTTTTTGAAGGGGTGTTGGGCTGCAACACACACGAGGCCTTCACGGTTACCCGGTTAACCGTTGGAGTACCAAACGAACTCCGATTGACCCGAAACTTGACAGGCGGTCTACCGGTGCTATACCAAGGCCACATGTCAAACCTCGGTCCATTCTGAGAATGTTTAATACCAGCTCACGAAGAAATGTAAAAGAGGACGCCGGGAGACATAGGAGCGCCGGATTGCAAAACGGACAACGGGAAAGATGCTCGGATTTATGAGACGAACGCGTATGCAAATGCGATGCACATGATGACATGATATGAAATGCATGACAAGACCAAAATGCAAAACGGAGAGAACCCAACCACGGAGGGAATATCATAACACATAGCCGGAAATGGCAAGAGTTGGGTTACAAATATGGCAAGTTACATCGGGGGCGTTACACAAGCTTTCGACGACCCTGAGAACCTTGCAGGCAAGATGACCATACCCTCGAAATCACTTCTATATTTGCTTGCTAGATGCTCGCTCTTTTGCTATGCCTATGCTGCGATACCTACCACTTGCTATATCATGCCACCCATATTTCCATGTCAAACCTCTAACCCACCATGTCCTAGCAAACCGTTGATTGGCTATGTTACCGCTTTGCTCAGCCCCTCTTATAGTGTTGCTAGTTGCATGTGAAGATGAAGTTTGTTCCATGTTGGAACATGATTATTTTGGGATATCACAATATCTCTTATTTTAATTAATGCATCTATATAATTGGTAAAGGGTGGAAGGCTCGGCCTTATGCCTGGTGTTTTGTTCCACTCTTGCCACCCTAGTTTCCGTCATACCGGTGTTATGTTCCTTGATTTTGCGTTCCTTACACGGTTGGGTGATTTATGGGACCCCCTTGACAGTTCGCTTTGAATAAGACTCCTCTAGCAAGGCCCAACTTTGGTTTTACCATTTGCCACCTAAGCCTTTTTCCCCCGGGTTTTCGCGAGCCCGAGGGTCATCTTTATTTTAACCCCCCCCCCCCCGGGGCCAGTGCTCCCTCTGGGTGCTGGTTCGAACCGAGTAGACTGCGGGGCCACCTCGAGGAAACTTGAGGCTTGGTTTTACTCGTAAGATGTCTCATCCGAATGTGCCCTGAGAACGAGATATGTGCAGCTCCTATCGGGATTTGTCGGCACAATCGGGCGGCTTTGCTGGTCTTGTTTTATTACTGTCGAAATGTCTTGTAGTTCGGGATTCCGAGACTGATCGGGTCTTCCCGGTAGAAGGAATTTCCTTCGTTGACCGTGAGAGCTTATAATGGGCTAAGTTGGGACACCCCTTCAGGGTATTATCTTTCGAAAGTCGTGCCCGCGGTTATGAGGCAGATGGGAATTTGTTAATGTCCGGTTGTAGAAAACCCGAAGTTGACCTTAATTAAAACACATCAACCGCGTGTGTAACCGTGATGGTCTCTTCTCGGCGGGGTCCGGGAAGTGAACACGGTGTGGGAGTTATGTGTAATGTAGGTTGTTCTAGGATCACTTATTGATCACTTCTAGCTTCACGATCGTGCTTTGCTTCTCTTCTCGCTCTCTTTTGCATTGTTAGCCACCATATATGCTAGTCGCTTGCTGCAGCTCCACCTCACAACCCCCCTCCTACCTTCAAGCTTAAATAGTCTTGATCTCGCGGGTGTGAGATTGCTGAGTCCCCGTGACTCACAGATTCTACCAAAACAGTTGCAGGTGCCAACGATGCCAGTGCAGATCTTCCGAGCTCAAGTGGGAGTACGACGAGGAACGTGGTCGCTACTATGTGTCTTTTCCTGATGATCAGTAGTGGAGCCCAGTTGGGACGATCGGGGATCTGTGTAGCATTTGGGGTAGTCTTCTTTCATTTTGGTTCCGTAGTCGGACCTTGAGTGTAATCTGGATGATGGATGTTTATTTATGTATTGTGTGAAGTGGAGACTGTAAGCCAACTATGTATCTCTTTCCCTTATGTATTACATGGGTTGTGTGAAGATTACCTCACTTGCGACATTGCTTTCAATGCGGTTATGCCTCTAAGTCGTGCTTCGACACGTGGGAGATATAGCCGCATCGAGGGCGTTACAAGCTCGTTCGCCGCGATGAGCGCAGCTCGAGCCTCCAAGGGTGCGCGGAACGCGCGGGACGAAGAACCAGCCGGTGTGAGCAATGGAGTGGCGGTGCGGCCGTCTTGCTGCACGGACGGGTGCTGAGACGATGCTTGCTTCTCGTTCCCCGCCGGCCGGTGGCGGCGTTGATGGCGGGCGACGGGGAACGACGAGGACGCCCACCGACGGGAGCCGTCTGGGTGACGCGGAAAGCGATGGCGGCCCGGCGCTCGGGACGGGCCCGACGTGCGTCGGACATGGACGCGACGGTCGGAGGAGAGCGGAGCGGTGGAAGACAAATTCCGGCGCACCCCTACCTGGCGCGCCAAATGTCGGATTTCGGGTTCCGGCAGACCCTTGAGGTTCGAACTCTGGGGTGCGCGCGGAGACTTCGCCTTCTACCTCTCCGTATCGCAAAGATCTAAACTACAAAAAGAACTGCACAAGAGACACAAGGTTTATACTAGTTCGGGCCACCATTGTGGTGTAATACCCTACTCTAGTTTGTGGTGGGTGGATTGCCTCTTGGGCTGATGAAGATGAATAATACAAGGAAGAACAGCCTCGCGAGGGTCTGCTCTTAGCAAGGACGATGAACTGCTAGAAGGAGTTCTGCCGCCCTTCTCTCTCTCTCTCTCTCTCTCTCTCTCTCTCTCTCTCTCTCTCTCTCTCTCTCTCTTTGTTGCCTGATGATCTGATGATCTCGTCCCTCCGATCTCTGGATGTCTAGATGCCTCTACCCTGGGGGTGGCTAGTCCTATTTATAGGCAAAGGCCCAGGGCCTCTTCCCAAATATTGAGCGGGAAGGGCGCCAACAATTGGCCGTTTTGAAGGGGAACATCTGGTACACTTATCCTGACTAAAGTTGGTCCTCGCCTGCCAAAGGCTCTGTGGTGACGCCGTTCTGGGCTCCACGATGACCTCCTTCCCACAGTTGGACTAGTCTTGGTCTTGTTGCATTGAAATGGATGCCTTTGCTTGATCCTATCGCCTGCGCTTGCCCCCTTTGCACCGAAGAGGAAAGGGAGACACTGCGCGGGCTGGCGCCCGCCTGGCACCCTTGGTCGTCATGGCTTGCGTCATGGGCACCTCGTGAGGTACCCCGCCTTGATCTCTCCGCCTCCTCGTGAGCCAGCCTGTCGAGGCCGCGCCTGAGGAAGCGCCGTGTCGTCCGCCCCGCGAGGCTTGGCCCCTCGCGAGGGTCTTGAGTCTGGTGTTGATGAAGATGGGTCGTGTTGGGCCCCCTTTAAGCCACGCCGCAGGCCGCAGGCAGGCAAGTCTGGGACCCCCGTTCCCAAAACGCCGACAGGGGCAGCGGGTCGGTCCCGGTTCCCTGCGCCTTCCGCGTCTTGATTGGCGGAGTGAGGCGGCCGAGCCCCCACCCCGCCCCTTTATAAAGAGCGGGAGGGGGGAACGGCGTCCTGCATTCCTTCATCTCCTTCCTTCTTCAGCTTCTGTTCCCTTCCCTTCCATTCTCCATGGAGAGAGGGAACCCTAGTCCTCCAACGGTGGCGACGCGGGTCGACGCTCGACAACTCGCCCCTCCTTCTCATGCACCCGTGGTGGCAGAGCCAGCCGCAAGGGAAGGGGGAGGGGGCGAGGCTGTGGGCGAGGCCGAGGCACTCGGGGAAGAGGAGGACGGGGCGGCGCGCCGACCTCACCTCCACCTGCAGCTCCTCCCCCAATGGAGGGCCACGTTGGGGACGACCCTTGTGAGTTCTTCGTCAGGCTGCGCCGGCCGCCTCGTCGTCGCCTTTGTCTCCCGACCCCATTCGCGTGGGAGATGGAGTTGGATCCGCCGGAATCACTGCGGTTGCACATGAGGGGCTGTGGGATCAGCGGTACACGGGTTCGCGTTGACTTCCCAGCCCCTCACGTGATGTATCTCTGTCGGGGATGGAAGACGTTCTCCCATATCCACTGCTTGACGGAGGGGCTCGCTCTCCATTTCAAGCTGATGGAGGGCGGCCTCCTCTCCATCAAGGTCTTCGGGTGCTTCGGGACCCGGGCAAGGTGCTGCGTGGAGAGCTCTTCCGATAGCGAAGACTCCCCCTCGGGTGGGAGTGGCGAGGAGGGCAGCGGCAGCGACGACGAGGGTAGCGGGCGGCAGGATGACGGGTCCGACTACGTGTCGGGCACCGCCTCGTGCGGCACCGACGACCCCATCATCCGTGTCGCCGGCTCCTTGAACTTCTCGGGGTCGTCTCCATGGGCGGCTGGCGTTGGGAGGCTGCGGAAGAGGAAGAGGGCGGGCGGCAAGGCCGTCAACTCGGAGTACGCGGGCACCGACGCCTTCGACGCATGATGACGTCCTGCCGCCTCGTCTTTGAGCTCTGCTTCCGGCGCCGCCATCACCATCCAACCTCCGGACGGCCACCGAGATGTTCTCTTGGTGTCTTCTGCCACCCGTAACCCGCCTAGGCGCCCCTTTTGCCCTTTTCGCCTCCTTGACCTGCCTCCTGAGGAGAGAGACAAGAAAGGGATTACGGGCACCTTATCTCTTTTTAGTTTGTAAGCCTTCGGGCCTTAGCTGAATTTAGAACTTGTAATCCCATCATTCATGTTTTTCATTCCCTATGGACTGTACCTGAGTGGAATATTTTTAATGAAAAAGGGATGCTTGCTGGGTCATTTGTTTGCGGGTAGAACCCACGACAAGGAGCAAATCCTTGATATCTTTAAGATAAACATTTCCTCGCCCGGCAACAGGCCTTGCCGTCTCCCCACTTCATTCGACCTTTCTCACGCCCTTGGCGGAGGCAGGGATGAGGCGGGTTCAGGCCCCTCGTTTCATCCTTTCGATGTCGCGACTACGACCAAACCCGGCCCCGGGAACGAGCCCTAGGGCCTAGAGTTAGGGGAGCACGGTAGTTTTTAGGAAAAACGAGGTTTCACATACCTCAGTCCATAAGGGAATGCATGATAAGGGATGAAGAACTTAACTGGAGCTGTAGCCCCCGGCAACTTTGGTTTGCCGGGGGTGAATCTTTGCTCTTGCAGCCCCCGGCAGTACTGGCTTGCCGGGGTCTAGATGCTGGTCTGTCCCTCCTATCTTCTTCGTCCTTAGTGATCCAGCAAGGATATCAGTGAGTCCTGCGAACCAAAGAAGACAAAAGAACGGCGAAGGGATGCACACTCGACCTCTAAGCTAGGGGTTAGCCACCGCCAAGCACTATCAACCCAAACCAAGGATGAGACTCGACCTAGCATGCATGCTATAACTTTAGGGCGCCAGCGCTTCATTTATTTATGCTCAGGGTCTGCGCCTGGCTTTGTACAAAGGGTTACATGCATCATCGGCAATGCTTGTGCAAAAGGTGGCTTGCCGGGGGGCCCGGCAAGCCGCGCCTTACGGGTAAAACTTGCGAAGATGCTCAATGTTCCAGGAGTTACTCACCGGAACGGCATCTTCGGTCTCCAGGCGGACTGCGCCGGGCCTGGTGACTCATATTACCCGGTAAGGGCCTTCCCACTTTGGCGTCAACTTGTTGGAATTCTTGGCCGACTGAATGCGCCGAAGGACAAGGTCGCCTTCCTCAAGGCTTTGGGCATGAACCTTGCGGCTATGGTAGTGGCGCAAGGCTTGCTGGTAGCGTGCTGCTCTCACAGCCGCCCGAAGACGATCTTCCTCAAGGAGCAGTGCGTCATCTTGCCGCAGTTGCTCTTGCTCAAGCTCATCATAAGCGAGCACTCGAGGTGACCCGTATATGAGTTCAGTGGAGATAACTGCTTTTGCCCCGTATACCAGGGCAAAGGGTGTGGCCGGTGGCTCGATTCGGTGTCGTCCTGATTGACCAAAGAACCGTCGGCAACTCATCAATCCAGCGCCTTCCGCTCTGGTGCAGCCTGTCAAAGGTCTTGGTCCTTAAGCCTCGCAGCACTTCAGTGTTTGCCCTCTCGGCTTGACCATTGCTTTGCGGGTGAGCAACGGAAGCGAAACAGACTTTGCTGCCGAGGTCTTGAGTATATTGCATGAAGGTGCGGCTTGTGAACTGCGTGCCGTTGTCGGTGATGACCCTGTTGGGTACACCCAAACGGCACACTAGCCCCTTGAAGAACTTGACAGCTGACTAAGCGGTGACCTTCCTTACTGCTTCCACCTCTGGCCACTTTGTGAACTTGTCGATTGCAACGTACAAGTACTCAAAGCCCCCGGCAGCCCGGGGGAATGAGCCGAGTATGTTGAGCCCCCAGACCGAGAAGGGCCAGGAGAGAGGAATGGTTTGAAGGGCTTGAGTTGGCTGGTGAAGCTTCTTTGAATGGAACTGACACGCTTCACACCAGGTGACGAGTGTCGTCGCATCCTGGAGGGCTGTGGGCCAAAAGAAACCTTGCTGGAATGCCTTGCCGGCAAGGGCCCTTGACCCGATGTGGGTGTAACGCCCCGGATTCGATGCGCCAGGTGTCTGTCAGTTATTCTCCGTCTTTGCCATGTCATCATCTGCATTTCATATCATGTCATCATGTGCATGGCATTTGCATACGTGTTCGTCTCATGCATCCGAGCATTTTCCCCGTTGTCCATTTTGCAATCCGGCACTCCTATGTTCCCCGGCGCCCTCTGTTACCTCTTTTCGTGGTGGGTGTTAAACGGTCTCGGAATGGACCGAGGTTTTCCAAGAGGCCATGGTATAGCACCAGTAGACCGCCTGTCAAGTTTCGGGTTGTTTGGAGGTCGTTTGATACTCCAACGGTTAACTGGGTAACCGCAAAGGCCTCTTTTGTATGCAGCCCAACACCTCTCCAAAAGTGGCCCAAAACCCATCATAACCCCCTCCATCCTCTTGGCCGTTCGATCACGATCGTGTGGGCGAAAACCGCACCTCATTTGGACACTCCCACCTCCTTCTACTTATAAATATGTGCACCCCTCCGAAATTTCGGGTCCAAAACCCTAGCCCCGCTCCCGCGCGCCGCCGGACATTTTCTCCGCCACCGGACGTGTCCGCCGGACACGTCGTCCGGGCTAATCACCACGCGCCAGGTAGGCAGCGCCTCCGCCTCGATCACTCACCGGCCGCCACCTCACCCTCACCTCCACCGCGCCGCGCCAGGCCCGCCGGGGCCCGAGGCCGGCCCGCCCCGGGCACGACCGGGCCCGATGAGCTGCCACTCGTCTGCCTCCCTGCGCCGTATTCTACCTCGTCGCCGGCCTTGCCCGGCCGGATCTCGCGCCGCGGCTCCGGGCGCCGCCGGATCCGGCCCACCGGCGCACATCGCCGCCCCGAGCTCCTCTCCTCCGCCGCCGAACGCGCTCACCTCCGCCGCGCCTCCCTGGCCCCTGCATCGCCTCCCACCGGCAATGCTCCCCGCGCCGGTCCGCCTCACCGCGGCAACTCCGGACGCCCCGCTAACTCCGGTCGCCGCCCCGTCATCCCCTATGGCCAGATCCATGCCGGAGCCTCCGCCTCGGCTTCCGTGCCCTCGCGGGAGTCGCCGGAACCCTCGTCGGCCGGATCCGGTGGATCGGGATGAGATCCACCGGGATCTCAACCAAACGCGCCGCCCGCGCCCCGGATCTCTCCGTCCCGGAACCGCTCCTTCCCGTGGACTTTCGGAGGTTGTTTTTTTCCTCGAAGTCCCCGGATCTGTTTATGCCATGCTCGAGTTTTTCACTAAGTCTGAATCTGTTTATGTTTTGCTATGTTCATATGCTTGCAATTGTATTTTCTGATCCCTTTTGGCTCATGGTCACTAAGGGACTTTTGTTATATGATTTGAGTAGATTCATTGCATGATGTAGTTTGACATGATATGTTCCTGTCACATGTTGTTTGATAGCTCTAATTATTGCAACCTGATGTTATTTCTGCCATGTCCTGAAATTCTGCCAAGTCTGTGAACCTGTTATTATTTGCAATTTTGCCATGTCCTTTTGAGCTTGTTCTAATAGCTTATGGAGATAGCTCAGTGTTCATGTTTTGTAATGCTTTACCTGTACATCATGTATGTTCCTTTTGTTTTCATGTTGAGGTCCTGTAACATGTTGTTTTGGTGCTTGCCATATGCCTAGTTGCTGTTTTGGACAGCTTGTCCTTTAAACTTGTATAGGGTGTATGTGTTGAACCGTTGCTCCGTTTTGAGTGTGCTCTATATAAAACTTGCTTAGTTTTGCATGTAGCTTCATATTATCATGTTGCATCCTTGTCTTGAGTGTGTTCGCTTGATGTTTGTATGCATTTTGCATCGATGCCATGCTTATCTTGTTTTGCTCATATCTACTAGGTCGTAGCTCCGAATTAAATGAACTTTATATGTAACTTGACTAGACTTTCGTGTAGATCATCTTGGTGCATCTTAAGTTGCTGTTTAACAACTTGAACTTAAGGTTTATTCAGATCTGGACCAATTTCGAAATTTGCATATGAGGACTTACCGGAATTGTTCTATGTTGTTTCCGGCCTCATTTAAACTTGCTTTGATGTGTTGTTCTTATATGCATCGTCTCTTGCCATGAGTAGATTCATGTAGCCTTGTCATGCATCATACTTGGTTGAGCATCATGCCTTGTTCATGTGTGGTGTGTTTACCATGTTGTGTGCTTCTTCTCGATAGTTCCGGTTTCGTTGCGATCGTGAGGATTCGTTCGTCTACGCTTGGTCCGTCTTCGTGGCTTCATCTTCTTCATGGACTCGTTCTTCTTCCTTGCGGGGTTTTAGGCAAGATGACCGTCACCTTGGATCTCATTACTATCATTGCTATGCGAGTTGCTTCGTTCTATTGCTATGCCGCGTTACCTAACACTTGCTGCTCAAGCCTCCCAAATTGCCATGAACCTCTAACCTTTCTCACCCTTCCTAGCAAACCGTTGTTTGGCTATGTTACCGCTTTTGCTCAGCCCCTCTTATAGCGTTGCTAGTTGCAGGTGAAGATGAAGATTGCTCCATGTTGGATTATGTTTATGTTTATGTTGGTATATCACAATATCTCTTATATTATTAATGCATCTATATACTTGGTAAAGGGTGGAAGGCTCGGCCTTATGCCTGAAGTTTTGTTCCACTCTTGCCGCTCTAGTTTCCGTCATATCGGTATTATGTTCCCGGATTTTGCGTCCCTAACGCGGTTGGGTGATTTATGGGACCCCCTTGACAGTTTGCTTTGAATAAGACTCCTCCAGCAAGGCCCAACCTTGGTTTTACCATTTGCCTCACCACCACCTACTTCTCCCTTGGGAGTCGCTCTCTCGAGGGTCATCTTTATTTTAGCCCCCCCGGGCCAATGCTTGTCTAAGTGTTGGTCCAAACTAGAGCACCGTGCGGGACCGTCCCTTGGCAACTTGGGTTATGTTGGTACATGTATGCTTCGCTTATCCGGTGTTTCCCTGAGAACGAGATATGTGCAGCTCCTATCGGGATTGTCGGTGCATCGGGCGGTCTTGCTGGTCTTGTTTTATTACTGTCGAAATGTCTTGTAGCCGGGATTCCGAGACTGATCGGGTATTCCCGGGGAGAAGGAATATCCTTCGTTGATCGCGAGAGCTTATCATGGGCTAAGTTGGGACACCCCTGCAGGGTTTGAACTTTTGAAAGCCGTGCCCGCGGTTATGTGGCAGATGGGAATTTGTTAATGTCCGGTTGTAGTAAACTTGAAGCAAACTCTTCTAAAATACACCAACCGTGTGCGTAACCGTGATGGTCTCTTTTCGGGGTTGTTCGAGAGGAGAACACGGTTCCTGGGTTATGTCTGACGTAAGTAGGAGTTCAGGATCACTTCTTGATCATTACTAGTTGGCGACCGGTTGCTTTGCTACTCTTCTCGCTCTTGTTTGCGTAAGTTAGCCACCATACTTGCTTAGTCGCTGCTGCAACCTCACCACCTTACCCCTTCCTTTCCCATTAAGCTTTGCTAGTCTTGATACCCATGGTAATGGGATTGCTGAGTCCTCGTGGCTCATAGATTACTACACCACCAGTTGCAGGTACAAATTATGCGATGATCATGACGCGAGAGCGATGTTTATTTGTGTTGGAGTTCTTCTTCTACTTCTTCTTCGATTGAGGGATAGGTTCCTGGTCGGCAGCCTGGGCTAGCAGGGTGGATATTGTTTTATTTTCTATTTATGTTTCATCCGTAGCCGGATGTTGATCTTGTATATGATGTATTGTTGTATTCATGTGACTGTGTATGTATTGGTTGTATCCCCACTATTATGTAATGTTGATGTAATGATATCCACCTTGAAAAAACATCTTCAAGATGCGCTTCTATCCTTGGTGGGACCTTCGAGTTCCTTTAGGATAGGGTCGCATCTTGGGCGTGATAGTGGGATCCACACATGCCTCCGTGTATCTCCGCCAACAGCTCCAGTCCTTCCTCTCGAGGGATACACTTCAATTTCACACCGTTCGGTCTCTTCCTGTACAGGACGTCATCGACGAACTGGTACATGGTAGAGCAATGGGCTACTTTTTCCGCTTCTTCCTGTTCTTCAGGAAGTTCCCCTGTTTGGAGGAATCGGATGGTATGCTATGCCCACGCTGGAGCCTGGGGCTCGACGGCGAGGACTAAAGGCATCTCCTCCGCTATAGGAACGTCTGTTTCGACGGCAACAGCTTGGCGCTCCACCGGAGCCAGCCGTCCCGTGGCGGGCTCAGTGTCCCCGGCAACATCCTTGCCGGCGGCTCCGAGGAGCTCGGCGGGAAAGTACTTGTCGGGCCCTGATTTCCTTCTCTTGTTCTGCTCTATTGACGGATCAACGGATGGCTGAGTTAGCTGAAGCACAAAGGTACCTGGTTCCACAGGTAGCTTGAGCATAGCGCGCTTCGGCAGGTAATAGGCGATATCATTCTCTGCTCGGGGAACGTGTTCAGCCTGTATACCGTCGAAACGCTCTTCTAGCTTTCTCAAATCATCAACGTAGGCCTTCATCAACGGGCTCTGGTAATCCTTGTTGACTTGCTTGACGACAAGCTGCGAGTCGCCCCTGACGATAAGCTTTTTGATTCCGAGGTCCGCCACGATCCTAAGACCGGAAAGCAGCCCTTCGTACTCTGCTGTATTGTTTGTTGACACCTCCCTAGGGAAGTGCATCTGGATCACGTACTTGAGGTGCTCTCCGGTGGGGGCGACGAGTAGTACGCCAGCTCCGGCACCTTGTAGGGAGAAAGCCCCATCAAAGTACATAATCCAATTGCAACTCGCCTCCTTGCCGGGGAGAGTAGTTTCTTGGGCTTCTTCATCAGGTGTTGCGGTCCACTCTGCAATGAACTCCGCCAGGACTCGGCTCTGGATCGTCGAAGTACTTTCAAACTTGAGGCCAAAGCTGGACAGCTCCAGTGCCCATTCCACAATCCTCCCCGTCGCATCTGGATTGTGCGATATCCGTTGCAGAGGGAGGCGAGTGACGACAGTGATCTCGTGTGCCTCGAAGTAGTGACGCAGCTTCCTCAAGGCCATGAGGAGGCCGAAGAGCAGTTTTTGCACGCCGGAGTACCTTGATCTAGCCCCCTGCAGGAGGGAGCTAACAAAGTAGACCGGGTGCTGCATCATTTTCTTCTTTGGCGGCACTTCGACTGGCTGTGTCGTCTCCGCAATGGTGGCATCAGGCTCTGTCGCTGCCATTACCTCGTCGTCAACCTCCCTCTGTGCTACTAGTGCGGCGCTGACCACCTGGTTGGTTGCCACTAGATATAGCAGCAACGGCTCCTGGGGCCTAGGCGCAACTAGTGTTGGCGCGGAGGAGAGGTACATCTTCAAATCTTGCAATGCTGCTTCGGCTTCTGGCGTCCACCCCACCGGGCCTGCCTTTTTCAGGATCTTGAAAAAGGGGAGGGCGCGCTCGGCAGACTTGGATATGAACCTGCCCATGGCAGCGACACAACTAGCAAGCCGACGCACATCCTTAATTCGCTTGGGTGCTTCAATATGCTCTATAGCTTTAATCTTGTCCGGGTTGGCCTCTATCCCACGTTGTGACACAAAGAACCCGAGAAGCTTGCCGGACGGGACGCCAAAGACACACTTCTCAGGGTTCAGCTTGAGGTTGATCTTGCGTAGGTTTGCAAATGTTTCTTGCAAATCTGTGATGAGGGTTGCCCTGTCCTTGGTTTTGACCACTATGTCGTCCATATAAGCCTCCATATTCCTATGGAGCTGGGGTTCAAAACCAATCTGGACCACCCTTGTAAACGTTGAACCAGCACTCTTCAACCCGAAAGGCATCCGTATAAAACAATACGTACCACATGGGGTGATGAATGCTATTTTCTCTTCGTCTTCTCTCGTCAAGAAGATCTGGTGGTAGCCGGAGTAGGCGTCGAGGAATGACAGCAAATCACACCCAGCCGTGGAGTCAACAATCTGGTCGATGCGCGGCAATGGGAAGGGGTCCTTGGGGCAAGCCTTATTGATATATGTGTAGTCAATACACAGCCTCCACTTCCCATTCGCCTTGCGCACTACGACTGGATTGGCCAACCACGTTGGATGCAGCACTCCTCTTACCAAACCCGCTGCTTCCAATTTCCGGATCTCTTCTGTGATGAACTCTTTGAAGGAAATATGCCCTAGAGGCAATAATAAAGTTATTATTTATTTCCTTATATCATGATAAATGTTTATTATTCATGCTAGAATTGTATTAACTGGAAACATAATACATGTGTGAATACAGAGACAAACAGAGTGTCACTAGTATGCCTCTACTTGACTAGCTCGTTAATCAAAGATGGTTATGTTTCCTGACCATGAACAAAGAGTTGTTATTTGATTAACGGGATCACATCATTAGTTGAATGATTTGATTGAGATGACCCATTCCATTAGCTTAGCACCCGATCGTTTAGTATGTTGCTATTGCTTTCTTCATGACTTATACATGTTCCTATGACTATGAGATTATGCAACTCCCGTTTACCGGAGGAACACTTTGTGTGCTACCAAATGTCACAACGTAACTGGGTGATTATAAAGGAGCTCTACAGGTGTCTCCAAAGGTACATGTTTGGTTGGCGTATTTCAAGATTAGGATTTGTCACTCCGATTGTCGGAGAGGTATCTCTGGGCCCTCTCGGTAATGCACATCACTTAAGCCTTGCAAGCATTGCAACTAATGAGTTAGTTGCGGAATGATGTATTACGGAACGAGTAAAGAGACTTGCCGGTAACGAGATTGAACTAGGTATTGGATACCGACGATCGAATCTCGGGCAAGTAACATACCGATGACAAAGGGAACAATGTATGTTGTTATGCGGTCTGACCGATAAAGATCTTCGTAGAATATGTAGGAACCAATATGGGCATCCAGGTCCCGCTATTGGTTATTGACCGGAGACGTGTCTCGGTCATGTCTACATTGTTCTCGAACCGTAGGGTCCGCACGCTTAACGTTACGATGACAGTTTCATTATGAGTTTATGTATTTTGATGTACTGAAGGTTGTTCAGAGTCCTGGGTGTGATCATGGACATGACGAGGAGTCTCGAAATGGTCGAGACATAAAGATTGATATATTGTAAGCCTATATTTGGACATCGGAATCGTTCCAGGTGAAATCGGCATTTTACCGGAGTACCGGGGGGTTACCGGAACCCCCCGGGGGGTTATTGGGCCTACATGGGCCTTGAGGGAGAAGAGAAAAGAAGGCAGGAGGTGGCCGCGCGCCCCCCCCCCTTTCCTTCCCTCTTCCTCCTCTTTCCCCTTCTCCTTCTCCAACTAGGAAAGAAGGGAGTCCTACTCCCGGTGGGAGTAGGACTCCCCCATGGCGCGCCCCTCCTTGGCCGGTCGCCCCCTCCCCTTGGCTCCTTTATATACGGGGGCAAGGGGGCACCCTAGAATACACAAGTTGATCTTCGTGATCGTTCCTTGGCCGTGTGCGGTGCCCCCTCCATGATATTACACCTCGGTCATATTGTAGAAGTGCTTAGGCGAAGCCCTGCGACGGTTGAACATCAAGATCGTCACCATGTCGTCATGCTGACAAAACTCTGTTGGATCACGGGTTCTGGCAGACCCTTAAGGTTCGAACTCTGGGGTGCGCGCGGAGATTATGCCCTCTACCTCTCCGTCTCGCAAGGATCTAAACTACCGGACGAACAGCACAAGAGACACAGGGTTTATACTAGTTCAGGCCACCATTGTGGTGTAATACCCTACTCTAGTTTCTGGTGGATGGATTGCCTCTTGGGCTGATGATGATGAATAGTACAAGGAAGAACAGCCTCGCGAGGGTCTATTCTTGGCTAGGGGATGAACTGATGGGGGAGTTCGATCGCCTATCTCTCTAAGTGTGTTGCTAGCTCTGTTTGTGGATGCTACGTTCTAGCTGGTCTCTCCCCCTCTCCTCTGGGGGTGGCTAGTCCTATTTATAGGCAAAGGCCCTGGGCCTCTTCCCAAATATTTGAGCGGGAAGGGCGCCAACAATTGGCCAATTCGAAGGGGAACATCTAGTACACTTATCATGACTAAAGTTGGTCTTCGCCTGCCAAAGGCCCTGTGGTGACGCCGTTCTGGGCTCCATGGTGACCTCCTTCCCACCGTTGGACTGGTCTTGGTCTTGTTGCACCGAAATGGGTGCCTTTGCTTGATCCTCTCGCCTGCGCTTGCCCCCTTTGCACCAAGGAGGAAAGGGGAACGCTGCGCGGGCTGGCGCTCGCCTGGCACCCTTGGTCGTCATGGCTTGCGTCATGGGCACCTCGCGAGGTACCCTGCCTTGATCTCTCCGCCTCCTCATGAGCCATCCTGAGGAGGCCGCGCCTGAGGAAGCATCGTGTCGTCCGCCTCGCGAGGCTTGGCCCCTCGCGAGGGTCTTGGGTCTTGTGTTGGTGAAGATGGGCCGCGCTGGGCCCCCATTCGAGCCACGCCGCAGGCCGCAGGCAAGCAAGTCTGGGGACCCCCGTTCCCAGAACGCCGACAGTAGCCCCCGGGCCCAAGGCGCGCATGGACTTGGCCGTGCCGAGAGGCGAAAGGGCAAGGGCGAAGCACCGCGGGCCCTAATAGCCTGCGGCCTTGGGAGCCGCGTGGCGATTTGATAGGACGTGGGCGTCTCCGCTCCCCATGACGCCTTGGCAACTGCGTGACTTGACTAGTCCCTGCATGCGTAGATACGGGTCATTATTACCTACGATCGTGGTGCTCGACGGTTGGCCTCTTCCGGCTATAAGTGCGAGGCCGCATAAGCTCCGCCAGTCCACCCCTTCCCGCTTCTCTTCTTCTTCCTCTCCTTTGCCGCCCGCAGCTCGCATGGCTCCGAAGAGGTTCTCGGCCACGGAGAAGGGGAAGGCTAGTCGGGCGGGGCCCGACTCCCCTCCGGCCAAGCGCGGCCGGGGTCGTCCCCGCAAGCATCCCGCGGTCCCCGCTGGGGCTCCCCGTGGGCACAGGGACGGTTCTCCGCGCGGTGGTGAGCGCTCGGCTGCCAAGGGAGGCAGGCTATGGCTGCGTGGCCCCCCAGGCCGCGCTTTCGCTCGACGGAGGTGCTGCTGGAGTTCGTCGTGTGGTCGGCGGACCCGACCAACACCTGGCCCCAGCTCCCCCGCTTCTTCATCAGCGAGCTGCCGGCCAGCGCCCGATGCGGCTTCTGGCTTCAG
The DNA here is from genome assembly GCA_032464435.1 of Aegilops umbellulata. Classification (NCBI taxonomy): domain Eukaryota; kingdom Viridiplantae; phylum Streptophyta; class Magnoliopsida; order Poales; family Poaceae; genus Aegilops; species Aegilops umbellulata. The sequence continues at coordinate 332,388,911 of CP136055.1, forward strand.
GCTGACGGTTGCTGCAGTAGGGCCTCCTGGGTGTCGCTCGAAGTCTCTCCTTCTGGGAATGGGGCCCTGACCCGCGGCTGGCAAACATTTGCCCGCGCGTGCGGCCTGGGCCAGCGGTGCACCCTGCACTTCAAGTTCGACGGTGACGGCACCCTCTACATGAGGGTGTTTGGGGAAGATGGTCGCCATGCAGGATGCTGCCCCGAGGGCGACGACCGTGGCCAGGGGCCTCGCTCCAACGACGATGGAGGAGACAGCGTCCGCTCCGATGGCGGCGCCCGATGCTCCCCAAGATCCACCAACTCTTCTTCGGGCGGCTCCTCCAGCGGTGGCCGTAGCCAACCCCCTCGCCGTCGCGCTTGCTTGGGGGGTGGCTGTTCATCCGCCCGTCGCCGTGCCCCGGTGAAGCGCGAGAGGTAGTCCGCCTGAGCTTCGGGGGCATCCCGTGTCGCCTCTGCAGGCCGATGTGAGGCGGGCCGCGCCGGGCTCGCCCTCTTCTTTTCCTTTTGCTCCCTGTGTAAGACAAAACAGTTGCATGGAGCCCCGTGGGGGCGTGTGGAGAATCATTGCCGTTGTAGCCATTACCTTGACTTTGTTGTTGCGCCTCTCAACTATTTGCCCTCGCGTAGGTAGTTTGCGGCCCCAGCTGGGGGGCGACCGACCCAAGCCCTGTGTGCGTGTCGCGGTGCCCGAGGGGCACGGACTAGAGGGGTGCTCCTGTAGAGAGCCCGGGCCGTGAAACCTTCAAGCGGTTAGAGCTGAAACGCTCGCGAGGGCGTTCGAGTTCCGTCCCTTGTGACGCCTTTCATGAGAAAAATCAAAACGAGGAGCGAAAATCGACGAACCACAAATCAACAACGGCGATAGTTTCGATAAGACTTCAGATGCAAGTAAACACGTCAAATGCGGAAAGCAAATGAAAAAGCCGCGTCCGGCACCTAATCTAGTCTTCGACGTCTTCTCGCCAGCGCGGAGCTAAGTGCTGCCACTGGGCGTGGGAGGGAGCCCAAGGGCCTGAGGCCGGCGCTCCTGAGACTCAGGGGCGTGTACAGCCCCACTCATTATTACGTGAGAGTGTCACGGGGCGGCGAGCTTCACAGGCATTGGCCTTCTTCACAGGCTCCGGGCCTTTTTCAAAGAGAGATGAGCTTCACAGGTGTTCGCCTTCTTCACAGGCTCTGGGCCTTTTCCAAAAAGAGATGAGCTTCACAGGCGTTCGCCTTCTTCACAGGCTCTGGGCCTTTTCCAAAAAGAGATGAGCTTCACAGGCGTTCGCCTTCTTCACAGGCTCTGGGCCTTCTCCAAAAGGGATGATCTTCACAGGCGTTTGCCTTCTTCACAGGCTCTGGGCCTTCTCCAAAAGGGATGATCTCCACAGGCGTTCGCCTTCTTCACAGGCTCTGGGCCTTCTCCAAAAGGGATGATCTTCACAGGCTCTGGGCCTTCTCCAAAAGGGATGATCTTCATAGGCTCTGGGCCTTCTCCAAAAGGGATGATCTTCATAGGCGTTCGCCTTCTTCACAGGCTCTGGGCCTTTTAGGGGTAGAACCTCCGGAGGTGCTGGATGTTCCACGCGTTCTGGATCGGCTCCCCCTCTTGAGTCTCCAAGCGCACGGAGCCCGGCCTGGAAACATGAACAACCTTGAACGGGCCCTCCCACATGGGAGAGAGCTTGTGCAGCCCCTCCCTGGAGAGGACCCGCCTGAGTATGAGGTCTCCTACCTCGAGGGTCCTGGGGCGGATGTTGCGGCAGTGATATCGTCGTAGCGCCTGTTGGTACCTCGCCGCTCGCAGCGCGGCCTCCCGGCGGCGTTCCTCCCCCAGCACGAGGTCCATCCCCCGCATGGCGTCCTGCTGCGCCTCGTCGAACGCCAGGACCCGTGCGGAGCGACGCCTGACCTCGTGAGGAAGGACTGCTTCGGCTCCATAGACCAGGAAGAACGGGGTCTCCCCGGTTGGTTTGGTCGCGGTGGTGCGGATGCACCACAGCACGGATTGGAGTTCGTCGTACCAGCCCCTGCCGCAGGCCTCCATCTTCTTCTTGAACGTTCTGGTCTTGAGGCCCCTCAGGACCTCCGCGTTGGCTCGTTCGGCCTGCCCATTGCTTCGCGGGTGCGCCACCGAAGCGTAGCATATCTACGTCCCAAGGTTAACACAATATGTTTTGAAGAGATTACTGGTGAACTACGACCCGTTGTCGGTGATGATGTGGTTTGGCACCCTGAACCGGCTCACGATACCCCTGATGAACTTGACCGCGGAGCCCGTGGGGATGGTACGGACAGCCTCCACCTCTGCCCACTTGGTGAACTTGTCAATGGCGACGTAGAGGTAACGGTAGCCCCCTTGCGCCCGAGGGAACGGGCCCAGGATATCCAACCCCCAAACTGCGAATGGCCACGAGAGGGGTATAGTTTGCAGGCCCCCCGCTGGTTGATGTATCTGCCTGGAATGGAACTGGCAGGCCTCACAAGCCTTCACCAATTCAATTGCGTCGTTGAGCGCGGTGGGCCAATAGAACCCACTACGGAATGCCTTGCCGACGAGGGTCCGTGATGATGAGTGGTGTCCGCAGTCTCCGCCGTGTATGTCTTCCAGTAGTTCCTTTCCTTGCTCCCTGGAGATGCAGCGCAGAGATACATCGTTTGGTCGCTTCCGGTAAAGTTCTCCATCTCTGATGCAGTATGCCGTGGCCTGCCGCGCCACACGTTCTGCATCCTCTTCCCTTTCCGGTAGGGCCCCTTGTGTTAGATAGCTCCAGAGTTCTGTGATCCAGCACTCCTCCTGAGGTTCCATCGTCAGGAGCAGGCGCGCTCCTGAGGTCGGCCCGCAGACCGGGGCTCCCGAGGCTGGCGGCTGGGGGAGCTCCTCTCGAGGCTGAGCCGTGTTTGATAACATCGGCTGTGCTGAAGGTTTGAAGAGCCGCTCCTCGAAGACGCCAGGTTCCTGCGGCAACCGCCTGGATGCCCGTCTGGCTATATCGTCAGCTTCCTGATTGGTGCCGCGGGGCACGTGCTTCAGCTCCAGCCCCCAGAACTGCTTTTCCATCCTGCGGACCTCCGCCAGGTAAGCCTCCATATGCTCGTCCTTCGGCTCGTACACCTTGTTGGAGAAATTGACTAGGAGCTGCGAGTCGCCCTTGACGGTGAGGCGCTTCACGCCCAGGGCCACTTTGGCCTTCAGCCCGGCTATCAGTCCCTCATATTCTGCTATGTTGTTGGAGACCTTTTCACCTTGCTGGAAACAGAGCTGTACGACATAATAGAGCTTATCCTGAGTGGGCGATATCAGCACCGCACCAGCCCCCGCGCCATGTCTGGAAAACGCCCCATCGAAGTACATAACCCAGCCTTCCGGCGCCTCGCTTCCTGGGGAGAGGGACCGATCCTCGTCGTCCTTGAGGCATGGTTCCTTCGCCCATTCCGCCACGAAATCCGCCAATGCTGCTCCCTTGATGACCCTGGTTGTGCTGAACTCGAGCTGAAACGCCTGCAGCTCTATATTCCACTCGGCGACCCTTCCTGCCGAGTTAGGGCTCCTGAGCACTCTCTCCAGGGGGTACGATGAGACGACCTTGATGGGGTGAGCCTGGAAGTAGTGACGCAGTTTGCGCGAGGCTACCAGTAACGCGAGGAGGAGCTTCTGAGGCATTGGGTACCGTGCCCTCGCGTCCCTTAGCACCGTGCTAACAAAGTAGACCGGGTGCTCAACAAGGCTGAGAGCATCTTGGGTCGCGGCGCCCTCGGAAGGTAAGGGCACCTCATGTGACGACATGGCCTCAAGAGGTGAACCATCTGGGCATGCGGCCTCCCCTGTCTCCGGTGCGTTCTGCGGTGGCTGACCCTCTTCATTTGTGGTTGTGGCTTCCACGGGCTTTCCTTGTTCCCTTTTTGTCTTGCCTCGGGTTGCCGCCGTGGTCTTGACCTGGCGCCCCTCCCTAACCGCAACCAGGGCTACGCTGGCGGAGTAGGGAGTGGCGGCGAGGTAAAGCAGCAAGGGCTCTTGAGGGCGCGGAGCCACCATGACTGGGGGACTGGTCAGGTACCTCTTGAGATCTTGAAACACCTTATCTGCCTCTTCGGTCCATTCAAAGGGCCCCTTTTTCTTCATCAGTTGAAAGAAAGTCAGCGCTCGCTCCTCCAACTTGGAGATGAAGCGCCCTAGCGCGGTCACGCGCCAGTGAGCTTCTGCATTTCTCTGAGGGTCTTTGGCGGGCTCATATCCTCGACCGCCTTGACCTTCTCCGGGTTAGCCTCGATGGCACGGTGGGACACGAGGAAGCCTAAGAGCTTGCCCGAGGGGACCCCGAACACACATTTCTCTGGGTTGAGTCGCAGGTTTACTGCGTCGAGGCTCGCGAAGGTCTCCTCCAGGGCTTGTATCAGGGTCTTGGCCTCCCGAGATTTCACCACAATGTCATCAACGTAGGCTTCAACATTCTTCCTGAGTTGCGGGCCCAAGGTGATGTGCATCAGCCGCTGAAAGGTCGCCCCTGTGTTACGCAGTCCAAATGGCATGCATGTGTAGCAGTATACCCTGCACGGGGTCAAGAAGGCGGTCTTCTCAACGTCTTCTACCGCCATCTTGATCTAGTGACATCCGGAGAAGGCGTCCAACAAGCATAGCAGGTCGCACTCGGCGGTGGAATCGACGATCTGGTCAATGCGGGGGAGTGGAAACGGATCTTGCGGGCATGCCGTGTTGAGATTGGTGAAGTCGACACACATGCGTTCCTTCCCCCCTTTCTTGGGCACAACGACAGGGTTGGCCAACCAATCCGGGTATCGGATCTCGCGGATGACCCCAGCGGCTTCTAACTTGTGGGTCTCTTGGATGATGAAGGCCTGCTTCTCCGCGGACTGCCGCCCGGCCTTCTGCTTCACGGGGCGCACGTTTGGGCACACATTGAGGTGATGCTCGATGACGCTCCTGGGGATCCCTGCCAACTGATCGGGCTCCCAAGCAAACACCTTCTTATTTGTGCGCAGGAACCTGACCAAGGCCTCCTCCTGCTCAGGCTCAAGGTTGGCGCCTATGGTGAAAGTGGCACTGGAGGTCCCGTCCTCGTCGACGGGTATTTGCTTGGTTTCTGCCTTGTCCTGGGTGAACAACTACTTCTTCTTGGTGGGCGCAGCCCCCTTGGGCTCAGGGGTCCCCGCGTCGGCGGGCTGTGCCGATGCCGTCGTCTTGAAGGCGAGCTTGAGTACTCGCAGGGCGTCTCCGGTGTCTCCGTGCACGGTGAGGGTACCGTTGCTCCCGGGCATCTTCATGAGGCTGTACGTCGGGTGGTGGCGGCCATGAACTGAGCCAGTGCTGGGTAGCCGAGGACGGCGTTATAAGGGAGGCCGATGGGGGCGATGTCGAAGTCGACCATCTCCGTGCGGAAGTTGTCGTAGGTGCCGAAGGTTACCGGGAGCCGGATCTGTCCCAAGGAGTCGGATGATCCGCCCCCGACGCCCGAGAAAGGTCGGCTGGGTTGCAGCCGCTCCCGAGGTATGCAGAGAAGGTTGAAGGTCTCAACCGAAAGCACACTAAGGGCCGCGCCGCTGTAGACGAGGGTTCTGGTGACGGCCACCTGGCAGATGGTGGGGGTGCACAACAGGGGGAGCGCGCCCGAGCCGGCCAAGTTAGCGGGGTGGTCCTCCGAGCTTAAGGTCAGACCGGCCTCGCGCGCCGCCCGGCCCGGGGGAGCCCCCTGCCATGCGGAAACGGCGTTGATCCGGCGGGCAAACGGCTTGACGTGGCGGCTCGTGGGCGGCGCCTGCGAGCCGCCCAGGAGGGCCGCAACGACCGGGTGCGTCGGTGTAGCGGTGCGGTCGCCCTGTCGCGTAGGCGGATGCTGGGGTGGTGCTTGCCGCTCGTTTCCCGCCGGGCCGGTGGCAGTGTTGATGGCGGACGACGGGGGACGGCGAGAACGCCCATCGTCGAGGGCCGCCGGCGCGACGCAAGCTCGATGGGCGCTGCACATGGATGCAGCTGCCGGAGGAGGACGGAGCGGTGGAAGGCAGATTCTGGTGCACCCCTACCTGGCACGCCAAATGTCGGATCACGGGTTCCGGCAGACCCTTAAGGTTCGAACTCTGGGGTGCACGCGGAGATTATGCCCTCTACCTCTCCGTCTCGCAAGGATCTAAACTATCGGACGAACAACACAAGAGACACAGGATTTATACTAGTTCGGGCCACCATTGTGGTGTAATACCCTAATCTAGTTTGTGGTGGATATTGCCTCTTGGGTTGATGAGGATGAACAGTACAAGGAAGAACAGCCCCGCGAGGGTCTGTTCTTGGCTAGGGGATGAACTGATGGGGGAGTTCGATCGCCTTTCTCTCTAAGTGTGTGGCTAGCTCTATTTGTGGATGCTACGTTCTAGCTGGTCTCTCCCCCTCTCCTCTGGGGGTGGCTAGTCCTATTTATAGGCAAAGGCCCTAGGCCTCTTCCCAAATATTTGAGCGGGAAGGGCGCCAACAATTGGCCAATTCAAAGGGGAACATCTAGTACACTTATCCTGACTAAAGTTGGTCTTCGCCTGCCAGAGGCCCTGTGGTGACGCCGTTCTGGGCTCCATGGTGACCTCCTTCCCACCGTTGGACTGGTCTTGGTCTTGTTGCACCGAAATGGGTGCCTTTGCTTGATCCTCTCGCCTGCGCTTGCCCCCTTTGCACCAAAGAGGAAAGGGGAACGCTGCGCGGGCTGGCGCCCGCCTGGCACCCTTGGTCGTCATGGCTTGCGTCATGGGCACCTCGCGAGGTTCCCTGCCTTGATCTCTCCGCCTCCTCGTGAGCCATCCTGAGGAGGCCGCGCCTGAGGAAGCACCGTGTCGTCCGCCTCGCGAGGCTTGGCCCCTCGCGAGGGTCTTGGGTCTTGTGTTGGTGAAGATGGGCCGCACTGGGCCCCCATTCGAGCCACGCCGCAGGCCGCAGGCAGGCAAGTCTGGGGACCCCCGTTCCCAGAACGCCAACAAACTCCTCCCCGAAGCTTTGCTGGATCGGAGCCCGGGGTGCGTCATCGAGTTGTACGTGTGTCAAGAACTCGGAGGTGTCAGAGTAACGGTGTTTGGATCGGTTGGACCGGGAAGATGTACGACTACTTCCTCTACGTTGCGTCAACGCTTCCGCTTCGGTCTACGAGGGTACGTAGACAACACTCTCCCCTCTCGTTACTATGCATCACCATGATCTTGTGTGTGCGTAGGAATTTTTTTTGAAATTACTACGTTCCCCAACAGTGGTATCAGAGCCTAGGTTTTATGGTTTGATGTTATATGCACGAGTAGAACACAAGTGAGTTGTGGGCGATATAAGTCATACTGCTTACCAGCATGTCATACTTTTGTTCGGCGGTATTGTTGGATGAAGCGGCCCGGACCAACATTACGCGTACGCTTACGCGAGACTGGTTCTACCGCCGTGCTTTGCACACAGGTGGCTGGCGGGTGTCAGTTTCTCCAACTTTGGTTGAACCGAGTGTGGCTACGCCCGGTCCTTGCGAAGGTTAAAACAGCACTAACTTGACAAACTATCGTTGTGGTTTTGATGCGTAGGTAAGATTGGTTCTTGCTAAGCCCGTAGCAGCCACGTAAAATTTGCAACAACAAAGTAGAGGACGTCTAACTTGTTTTTGCAGGGCATGTTGTGATGTGATATGGTCACGACATGATGCTAAATTTTATTGTATGAGATGATCATGTTTTGTAACCGAGTTATCGGCAACTGGCAGGAGCCATATGGTTGTCGCTTTATTGTATGCAATGCAATCGCCCTGTAATGCTTTACATTATCACTAAGCGGTAGCGATAGTCGTAGAAGCATAAGATTGGCGAGACGACTATGATGCTACAATGGAGATCAAGGTGTCGCGCCAGTGACGATGGTGATCATGACGGTGCTTCGAAGATGGAGATCACAAGCACAAGATGATGATGGCCATATCATATCACTTATATTGATTGCATGTGATGTTTATCTTTTATGCATCTTATCTTGCTTCGATTGACGGTAGCATTTTAAGATGATCTCTCACTAATTATCAAGAGGTGTTCTCCCTGAGTATGCACCGTTGCGAAAGTTCTTCGTGCTGAGACACCACGTGATGATCGGGTGTGATAGGCTCTACGTTCAAATACAACAGGTGCAAAACAGTTGCACACGCGGAATACTCAGGTTATACTTGACGAGCCAAGCATATATAGATATGGCCTCGGAACACGGAGACCGAAAGGTCGAGCGTGAATCATATAGTAGATATGATCAACATAGTGATGTTCACCACTGAAACTACTCCATCTCATGTGATGATCGGACATGGTTTAGTTGATATGGATCACGTGATCACTTAGAAGATTACAGGGATGTCTATCTAAGTGGGAGTTCTTAAGTAATATGATTAATTGAACTGAAATTTATCATGAACTTAGTCCCTGATAGTATCTTGCTTGTTTATGTTTGATTGTAGATAGATGGCCCGTGTTGTTGTTCCGTTGAATTTTAATATGTTCCTTGATAAATCAAGGTTGAAAGATGATGGTAACAATTACACGGACTGGGTCTGTAACTTGAGGATTATCCTCATTGCTGCACAGAAGAGTTATGTCCTGGAAGCACCGCTGGGTGCCAGGCCTGCTGCGGATGCAACTGACGACGTTAAGAATGTTTGGCAGAGCAAAGCTGATGACTAGTCGATAGTTCAATGTGCCATGCTTTACGGCTTAGAACCGGGACTTCAACGACGTTTTGAACGTCATGAGGCATATGAGATGTTCCAGGAGTTGAAGTTAATATTCCAGCAGAATGCCCGGATAGAGAGATATGAAGTCTCCAATAAATTCTATAGCTGCAAGATGGAGGAGAATAGTTTTGTCAGTGAGCATATACTCAAGATGTCTGGGTATTGTAATCACTTGATTCAACAGGGAGTTAATCTTCTGGATGATAGCATCATTGACAGAATTCTCCAATCACTTCCACCAAGCTACAAGAGCTTCGTGATGAACTATAATATGCAAGGGATGGATAAGACAATTCCCGAGCTCTTCGCAATGCTAAAGGCTGCGGAGGTAGAAATCAAGAAGGAGCATCAAGTGTTGATGGTCAACAAGACCACTAGTTTCAAGAAAAAGGGCAAAGGGAAGAAGAAGGGGAACTTCAAGAAGAACAGCAAGCAAGTTGCTGCTCAAGAGAAGAAACCCAAGTCTGGACCTAAGCCTGAAACTGAGTGCTTCTACTGCAAGCAGACTGGTCACTGGAAGCGGAACTGCCCCAAGTATTTGGCAGATAAGAAGGATGGCAAGGTGAACAAAGGTATATGTGATATACATGTTATTGATGTGTACCTTACTAATGCTCGCAGTAGCACCTAGGTATTTGATACTGGTTCTGTTGCTAATATTTGCAACTCGAAACAGGGACTACTGATTAAGCGAATATTGGTTAAGGACGAGGTGACGATGTGCGTGGGAAATGGTTCCAAAGTCGATGTGATCGCAGTCGGCACGCTACCTCTACATCTACCTTCGGGATTAGTTTTAGACCTAAATAATTGTTATTTGGTGCCAGCGTTAAGCATGAACATTATATCTGGCTCTTGTTTGATGCGAGACGGTTATTGATTTAAATCAGAGAATAATGGTTGTTCTATTTATATGAGTAATATCTTTTATGGTCATCCACCCTTGAAGAAGTTGGAAATATGCCCTAGAGTCAATAATGAAAGCATTATTATTATATTTCCTGTTCATGATAATTGTCTTTATTCGTGCTATAATTGGGTTATCCGGAAATCGTAATACATGTGTGAATAACAGACAACAACATGTCCCTAGTAAGCCTCTAGTTGACTAGCTCGTTGATCAATAGATAGTCATGGTTTCCTGACTATGGGCATTGGATGTCAATGATAACGAGATCACATCATTAGGAGAATGATGTGATGGACGAGACCCAATCCTAAACATAGCATAAGATCGCATAGTTTGTTTGCTAGAGTTTTCCAATGTCAAGTATCCTTTCCTTAGACCATGAGATCGTGTAACTCCCGGATACCGTAGGAGTGCTTTGGGTGTGCCAAACGTCACAACGTAACTGGGTGACTATAAAGGTATACTACGGGTATCTCCGAAAGTGTCTGTTCGGTTGACACGGATCGAGATTGGGATTTGTCACTCCGCTTGATGGAGAGGTATCACCGGGCCCACTCAGTAATGCATCATCATAATGAGCTCAATGTGATCAAAGTGTTTTGATCACGGGATCATGCATTATGGTACGAGTAAAGTGACTTGCCGGTAACGAGATTGAACGAGGTATTGGGATACCGACGATCGAATCTCGGGCAAGTAAAATACCGATTGACAAAGGGAATCATATACGGGATTAATTGAATCCTCGACATCGTGGTTCATCCGATGAGATCATCGTGGAGCATGTGGGAGCCAACATGGGTATCCAGATCCCGCTGTTGGTTATTGCATAAGAGCCGTCTCGGTCATGTCTGCATGTCTCCCGAACCCGTAGGGTCTACACACTTAAGGTTCGGTGACGCTAGGGTTGTAGGGATATGTATATGCAGTAACCCGAATGTTGTTCGGAGTCCCGTATGAGATCCCGGACGTCACGAGGAGTTTCGGAATGGTCCAGAGGTGAAGAATTATATATAGGAAGTGCAGTTTTGGCCATCGGGAGTGATCTGGGGGTCACCGGTATTGTACCGGGACCACCAGAAGGGTCCCGGGAGTCCATCGGGTGGGGCCTATTGGGGAATGTTGCAGAAAATTAAAATTTTTCCTACGGTTTCACCAAGATCCATCTATGAGTTCATCTAGCAACGAGTCATGGGAGAGAGAGAGATTGCATCTACATACCACTTTGTAGATCGCGAGCGGAAGCGTTCAACGAACGGGGATGAAGTAGTCGTACACACCGTGATCCAAATCACCGGAGATCCTAGCACCGAAAGTACGGCACCTCCGCGTTCAACACACGTACGGTCAGCTTAACGTCTCCTTCTTCTTGATCCAGCAAGGCAAAGGAGAGGTTGGGGAAGAAGACTCCAGCAGCAGCACGACGGCGTGGTGATGGTGGAGCCGCAGTACTCCGACAGGGCTTCGCCGAGCTCTACGGAGGAGGAGGAGATGTTGGAGAGGGAGAGGGAGGCGCCAGGGCATAGGGTGCGCAGCCCCTCCTCCCCTCCCCCCTTTATATAGCCCCTTGGGGGGGCGCCGGCCTTAGGAGATGGAATCTCCTAGGGAGGGCGGCGGCCAGGGAGGGGGACTTGCCCCCCAAGCAAGGGGGGCGCCCCCTTTAGGGTTTCCCCTTCCCCCAAACCCTAGGCGCATGGGCCTTTGGGGGGGAGGCGCACCAGCCCACTATGGGCTGGTTCCCTCCCTCATACAGCCCATGGGGCCCTCCGGGATAGGTGGCCCCACCCGGTGGACCCCCCGGGACCCTCCGGTGGTCCTGGTACAATACCGATAACCTCGAAACTTGTCCCGATGTCCGTATGACGGCTTTCCATATATAAATCTTTACCTCCGGACCATTCCGAAACTCCTCGTGACGTCCGGGATCTCATCCGGGACTCCGAACAACATTCGGGTTACTGCATATACATATCTTCACAACCCTAGCGTCACCGAACCTTAAGTGTGTAGACCCTATGGGTTCGGGAGACATGCAGACATGACCGAGACGGCTCTCGGGCAATAACCAACAGCGGGATCTGGATACCCATGTTGGCTCCCACATGCTCCACGATGATCTCATCGGAATAACCACGATGTCGAGGATTCAATTAATCCCGTATACGATTCCCTTTGTCAATCGGTATTTTACTTGCCCGAGATTCGATCGTCGGTATCCCAATACCTCGTTCAATCTCGTTACCGGCAAGTCACTTTTCTCGTACCGTAATGCATGATCCCATGATCAAACACTTTGATCACATTGAGCTCATTATGATGATGCATTACCGAGAGGGCCCGGTGATACCTCTCCGTCAAGCGGAGTGACAAATCCCAGTCTCGATCCATGTCAACCCAACAGACACTTTCAGAGATACCCGTAGTATACCTTTATAGTCACCCAGTTACATTGTGACGTTTGGCACAGCCAAAGCACTCCTACGGTATCCGGGAGTTACACGATCTCATGGTCTAAGGAAAGGATACTTGACATTGGAAAACTCTAGCAAACGAACTATGCGATCTTATGCTATGTTTAGGATTGGGTCTTGTCCATCACATCATTCTCCTAATGATGTGATCTCGTTATCAATGACATCCAATGTCCATAGTCAGGAGACCATGACTATCTGTTGATCAACGAGCTAGTCAACTAGAGGCTCACTAGGGACATATTGTTGTCTGTTATTCACACATGTATTACGATTTCCGGATAACACAATTATAGCACGAATAAAGACAATTATCATGAATAAGGAAATATAATAATAATGCTTTTATTATTGCCTCTAGGGCATATTTCCAACAGTCTCCCACTTGCACTAGAGTCAATAATCTAGTTACATTGTGATGAATCGAACACCCATAGAGTTCTGGTGCTGATCATGTTTTGCCTTAGGGAGAGGTTTAGTCAACAGATCTACGACATTCAGATCCGTGTGCACTTTACAAATTTCTATGTCTCCATCTTGAACATTTTCACGAATGGAGTTGAAGTGACGCTTGATGTGCCTGGTCTTCTTGTGAAACCTGGGCTCCTTTGCAAGTGCAATAGCTCCAGTGTTGTCACAGAAGAGCTTGATTGGCCCCGACGCATTGAGTATGACTCCGAGGTCGGTGATGAACTCCTTCACCCAAATTGCTTCATGTGCTGCCTCCGAGGCTGCCATGTACTCCGCTTCACATGTAGATCCCGCCACGACGCTTTGGTTGCAACTGCACCAGCTTACTGCCCCACCATTCAAAATATACACGTATCCGGTTTGTGACTTAGAGTCATCCAGATCTGTGTCGAAGCTAGCGTCGACGTAACGTTTTACGACGAGCTCTTCGTCACCTCCATAAACGAGAAACATTTCCTTGGTCCTTTTCAGGTACTTCAGGATATTCTTGACCGCTGTCCAGTGTTCCTTGCCGGGATTACTTTGGTACCTTCCTACCAAACTTACGGCAAGGTTTACATCAGGTCTGGTACACAGCATGGAATACATAATAGAACCTATGGATGAGGCATAGGGGATGACACTCATCTCTTCTATATCTTCTGCCGTGGTCGGACATTGAGCTGAGATCAATTTCACACCTTGTAACACAGGTAAGAACCCTTTCTTAGATTGATCCATATTGAATTTCTTCAATATCTTATCAAGGTATGTGCTTTGCGAAAGACCTATGAGGCGTCTCGATCTATCTCTATAGATCTTGATGCCTAATATATAAGCAGCTTCTCCAAGGTCCTTCATTGAAAAACTTTTATTCAAATAGGCCTTAATGTTGTCCAAGAGTTCTATATCATTTCCCATCAAAAGTATGTCATCTACATATAATATGAGAAATGCTACATAGCTCCCACTCACTTTCTTGTAAACACAGGCTTCTCCATAAGTCTGTGTAAACCCAAACGCTTTGATCATCTCATCAAAGCGAATGTTCCAACTCCGAGATGCTTGCACCAGCCCATAAATCGAGCGTTGGAGCTTGCACACCTTGTCAGCATTCTTAGGATCGACAAAACCTTCCGGCTGCATCATATACAATTCTTCCTTAAGGAAACCATTAAGGAATGCCGTTTTGACGTCCATTTGCCATATTTCATAATCGTAGAATGCGGCAATTGCTAACATGATTCGGACGGACTTCAGCTTCGCTACCGGTGAGAAAGTCTCATCGTAGTCAACCCCTTGAACTTGTCGATAACCCTTAGCGACAAGCCGAGCTTTATAGATGGTCACATTACCATCCGCGTCTGTCTTCTTCTTAAAGATCCATTTATTTTCTATGGCTTCCCGTTCAACGGGCAAGTCAGTCAAAGTCCATACTTCGTTTTCATACATGGATCCTATCTCGGATTTCATGGCTTCCAGCCATTTGTCGGAATCCGGGCCCGCCATTGCTTCCTCATAGTTCGAAGGTTCACCGTTGTCTAACAACATGATTTCCAAGACAGGGTTGCCGTACCACTCTGGTGCGGAACGTGTCCTTGTGGACCTTCGAATTTCAGTAGGAGCTTGATTAGAAGTATCTTGATCATCATCATTAATTTCCTCTCTAGTCGGTGCAGGCACCTCAGAAACATTTTCCTGAGCTTCGCCATTTTCCGGTTCAAGAGGTAACACTTCATCAAGTTCTACTTTCCTCCCACTTAATTCTTTCAAGAGAAACTCTTTCTCTAGAAAGGATCCATTCTTTGCAACAAAGATCTTGCCTTCGGATCTGAGGTAGAAGGTATACCCAACAGTTTCTTTAGGGTATCCTATGAAGACGCATTTTTCCGACTTGGGTTCGAGCTTTTCAGGTTGAAGTTTCTTGACATAAGCATCGCATCCCCAAACTTTTAGAAACGACAGCTTAGGTTTCTTTCCAAACCATAATTCATACGGTGTCGTCTCAACGGATTTCGACGGAGCCCTATTTAAAGTGAATGCGGCAGTCTCTAAAGCATAGCCCCAAAAAGATAGTGGTAAGTCGGTAAGAGACATCATAGATCGCACCATATCTAATAGAGTGCGATTACGACGTTCGGACACACCATTACGCTGAGGTGTTCTAGGCAGCGTGAGTTGTGAAACTATTCCACATTTTCTTAAGTGTGTGCCAAATTCGTGACTCAAGCATTCTCCTCCATGATCTGATCGTAGAAACTTGATCCTTTTATCACGTTGATTTTCAACCTCACTCTGAAATTCCTTGAACTTCTCGAAGGTCTCAGACTTGTGTTTCATTAAGTAGACATACCCATATCTACTCAAGTCATCAGTGAGGGTGAGAACATAACGATAGCCACCGCGAGCCTCAACACTCATTGGACCGCACACATCGGTATGTATGATTTCCAATAAGTTGGTTGCTCGCTCCATTGTTCCTGAGAACGGAGTCTTGGTCATTTTACCCATGAGGCATAGTTCGCACGTGTCAAATGATTCATAATCAAGAGACTCTAAAAGTCCATCTGCATGGAGCTTCTTCATGCGTTTGACACCTATGTGACCAAGGCGGCAGTGCCACAAATATGTGGGACTATTGTTATCAACTTTAACTCTTTTGGTATTCACACTATGAATATGTGTATCATCACGTACGAGATTCATTAAGAATAAACCATTAACCATCGGAGCATGACCATAAAACATATCTCTCATATAAATAGAACAACCATTATTCTCGGATTTAAATGAGTAGCCATCTCGAATTAAACGAGATCCAGACACAATGTTCATGCTCAAACTTGGCACTAAATAACAATTATTGAGGTTTAAAACTAATCCCGTAGGTAAATGTAGAGGCAGCATGCCGACGGCGATCACATCAACCTTGGAACCATTCCCGACGCGCATCGTCACCTCGTCCTTCGCCAGTCTCCGTTTATTCCGCAGCTCCTGTTTTGAGTTACAAATGTGAGCAGCTGCACCGGTATCAAATACCCAAGAGCTACTACGAGTACTGGTAAGGTACACATAAATTACATGTATATCACATATACCTTTTGTTTTGCCGGCCTTCTTGTCCGCTAAGTATTTTGGGCAGTTCCGCTTCCAGTGACCACTTCCCTTGCAATAAAAGCACTCAGTCTCGGGCTTGGGTCCATTCTTTGGCTTCTTCCCGGCAACTTGCTTACCGGGCGCGGCAACTTCCTTGCCGTCCTTCTTGAAGTTCTTTTTACCCTTAACCTTCTTGAACTTAGTGGTTTTATTCACCATCAACACTTGATGCTCCTTCTTGATTTCTACCTCTGCTAATTTCAGCATAGCATATACCTCAGGAATGGTCTTTACCATCCCCTGCATATTGTAGTTCATCACAAAGCTCTTGTAGCTAGGTGGAAGCGACTGGAGGATTCTGTCAATGGCCGCTTCATCCGGGAGATTAACTTCCAGTTGAGTCAAGCGGTTGTGCAACCCAGACATTTTGAGTATGTGTTCACTGACAGAGCCATTTTCCTCCATCTTACAGCTAAAGAATTTGTCGGAGACTTCATATCTCTCGACCCGGGCATGAGCTTGGAAAACCATTTTCAGCTCTTCGAACATCTCATATGCTCCATGTCTCTCAAAACGCTTTTGGAGCCCTGGCTCTAAGCTGTAAAGCATGCCGCACTGAACGAGGGAGTAATCATCGCAGCGTGACTGCCAAGTGTTCATAACGTCTTGTTCTGCAGGGAGAATAGGTGCGTCACCCAGCGGTGCTCGTAGGACATAATCTTTCTTGGCAGCTATGAGGATGATCCTCAGGTTCCGGACCCAGTCCGTATAGTTGCTACCATCGTCTTTCAGGTTTTTTTTCTCTAGCAACGCGTTGAAGTTGAGGACTACGTTGGCCATTTGATCTACAAGACATATTGTAAAAATTTTAGACTAAGTTCATGATAATAAAGTTCATTTAATCAAATTATTTAATGAACTCCCACTTAGATAGACATCCCTCTTCTAGTCATCTAAGTATTACATGATCTGAGTCAACTAGGCCGTGTCCGATCATCACGTGAGACGGACTGGTCAACATCGATGAACATCTTCATGTTGATCGTATCTTCTATACGACTCATGCTCGACCTTTCGGTCTTCTGTGTTCCGAGGCCATGTCTTTACATGCTAGGCTCGTCAAGTCAACCTAAGTGTTTTCGTGTGTAAATCTGTCTTACACCCGTTGTATGTGAACGTTAGAATCTATCACACCCGATCATCACGTGGTGCTTCGAAACAACGAACTGTCGCAACGGTGCACAGTTAGGGTGAACACTTTCTTGAAATTATTATGAGGGATCATCTTATTTACTACCGTCGTTCTAAGTAAACAAGATGCAAAACATGATAAACATCACATGCAATCAAATAATAAATGTGACATGATATGGCCAATATCACATAGCTCCTTTGATCTCCATCTTGGGGCTCCATGATCATCTTGTCACCGGCTTGACACCATGATCTTCATCATCATGATCTTCATCATCGTGTCTCCATGAAGTTGCTCGCCAACTATTACTTCTACTACTATGCCTAACGCGTTTAGCAATAAAGTAAAGTAATTTACATGGCGTTTCTCAATGACACGCAGGTCATACAAAAATAAAGACAACTCCTATGGCTCCTGCCGGTTGTCATACTCATCGACATGCAAGTCGTGATTCCTATTACAATAGCATGAACATCTCATACATCACATATAGATCATTCATCATTCATCACAACTTTGGCCATATCATATCACAAAGCACTTGCTGCAAAAACAAGTTAGACGTCCTCTAATTGTTGTTGCAAGTTTTACGTGGCTGAATTAGGGTTCTAGCAAGAACGTTTTCTTACCTACGTGAAAACCACAACGTGATTTGTCAACTTCTATTTACCCTTCATAAGGACCCTTTTCATCGAATCCGCTCCAACTAAAGTGGGAGAGACAGACACCCGCCAGCCACCTTATGCAACTAGTGCATGTTAGTCGGTGGAACCGGTCTCACGTAAGCGTACGTGTAAGGTTGGTCCGGGCCGCTTCATCCCACAATACCGCTGAAGCAAGATAAGACTAGTAGCGGCAAGAAAGTTGACAACATCTACGCCCACAACAAATTGTGTTCTACTCGTGCAATAGAGAACTACGCATAGACCTAGCTCATGATGCCACTGTTGGGGAACGTTGCAGAAAATTAAAATTTTTCCTATGGTTTCACCAAGATCCATCTATGAGTTCATCTAGCAACGAGTCATGGGAGAGAGAGATTGCATCTACATACCACTTTGTAGATCGTGAGCGGAAGCGTTCAACGAACGGGGATGAAGTAGTCGTACACACCGTGATCCAAATCACCGGAGATCCTAGCACCGAAAGTACGGCACCTCCACGTTCAACACACGTACAGTCAGCGTAACGTCTCCTTCTTCTTGATCCAGCAAGGCAAAGGAGAGGTTGGGGAAGAAGACTCCAGCAGCAGCACGACGGCGTGGTGATGGTGGAGCCACAGTACTCCGACAGGGCTTCGCCGAGCTCTACGGAGGAGGAGGAGGTGTTGGAGAGGGAGAGGGAGGCGCCAGGGAATAGGGTGCGCAGCCCCTCCTCCCCTCCCCCCTTTATATAGTCCCTTGGGGGGTGCCGGCCCTAGGAGATGGAATCTCCTAGGGGGGCGGCGGCCAGGGAGTGGGACTTGCCCCCCAAGCAAGGGGGGCGCCCCCTTTAGGGTTTCCCCTTCCCCCAAACCCTAGGCGCATGGGCCTTTGGGGGGGAGGCGCACCAGCCCACTATGGGCTGGTTCCCTCCCTCATACAGCCCATGGGGCCCTCCGGGATAGGTGGCCCCACCCGGTGGACCCCTCGGGACCCTCCGCTGGTCCCGGTACAATACCGATAACCCCGAAACTTGTCCCGATGTCCGTATGACGGCTTTCCATGTATAAATCTTTACCTCCGGACCATTCCGAAACTCCTCGTGACGTCCGGGATCTCATCCGGGACTCCGAACAACATTCGGGTTACTGCATATACATATCTTCACAACCCTAGCGTCACCGAACCTTAAGTGTGTAGACCCTACGGGTTCGGGAGACATGCAGACATGACCGAGACGGCTCTCGGGCAATAACCAAAAGCGGGATCTGGATACCCATGTTGGCTCCCACATGCTCCACGATGATCTCATCGGAAGAACCACGATGTCGAGGATTCAATTAATCCCGTATACGATTCCCTTTGTCAATCGGTATTTTACTTGCCTGAGATTCGATCGTCGGTATCCCAATACCTCGTTCAATCTCGTTACCGGCAAGTCACTTTTCTCATACCGTAATGCATGATCCCGTGATCAAACACTTTGATCACATTGAGCTCATTATGATGATGCATTACCGAGGGGGCCCGGTGATACCTCTCCGTCAAGCGGAGTGACAAATCCCAGTCTTGATCCATGTCAACCCAACAGACACTTTCAGAGATACCCGTAGTATACCTTTATAGTCACCCAGTTACGTTGTGACGTTTGGCACAGCCAAAGCACTCCTACGGTATCCGGGAGTTACACGATCTCATGGTCTAAGGAAAGGATACTTGACATTGGAAAACTCTAGCAAACGAACTATGCGATCTTATGCTATGTTTAGGATTGGGTCTTGTCCATCACATCATTCTCCTAATGATGTGATCTCGTTATCAATGACATCCAATGTCCATAGTCAGGAAACCATGACTATCTGTTGATCAACGAGCTAGTCAACTAGAGGCTCACTAGGGACATATTGTTGTCTGTTATTCACACATGTATTACGATTTCCGGATAACACAATTATAGCACGAATAAAGACAATTATCATGAATAAGGAAATATAATAATAATGCTTTTATTATTGCCTCTAGGGCATATTTCCAACAGGGCCACCCATCCCGGAGGGCCCCATGGGCTGAAGTGGGAGGGGTACCAGCCCTTAGTGGGCTGGTGCGCCCCCCAAGGCCCACCCCCTGCGCCTAGGGTTGGAACCCTAGGGTGGGGGGCGCCCACTTGCCTTGGGGGGCACTCCACCCCCCTTGGCCGCCGCCCCCCTTGGGAGATTCAATCTCCCAGGGCCGGCGCCCCCCCAAGGGCCTATATAAAGGGGGGAGGGGAAGGGGGCAGATACACCCTTTGCCTTGGCGCCTCCCTCTCCGTCTCCAACACCTCCTCCTCCTCCATAGAGCTCGGCGAAGCCCTGCCGGAGTACTGCAGCTCCATCATCACCACGCCGTCGTGCTACTGCTGGAGCCATCTTCCTCAACCTCTCCTTTGCCTTGCTGGATCAAGAAGAAGGAGACGTTACGCTGACCGTACGTGTGTTGAACGCGGAGGTGCCGTCCGTTCGGCGCTAGGATCTCCGGTGATTTGGATCACGTGGTGTACGACTACTTCATCCCTGTTCTTTTGAACTCTTCCGCTCGCGATCTACAAAGGTATGTAGATGCATCCGATCACTCGTTGCTAGATGAACTCATAGATGGATCTTGGTGAAACCGTAGGAAATTTTTTGTTTTCTGCAACGTTCCCCAACAGTGGCATCATGAGCTAGGTCTATGCGTAGTTCTCTATTGCATGAGTAGAACACAATTTGTTGTGGGCGTAGATGTTGTCAACTTTCTTGCCGCTACTAGTCTTATCTTGCTTCAGCGGTATTGTGGGATGAAGCGGCCCGGACCAACCTTACACGTACGCTTACGTGAGACCGGTTCCACCGACTAACATGCACTAGTTGCATAAGGTGGCTGGCGGGTGTCTGTCTCTCCCACTTTAGTTGGAGCGGATTCGATGAAAAGGGTCCTTATGAAGGGTAAATAGAAGTTGACAAATCACGTTGTGGTTTTCACGTAGGTAAGAAAACGTTCTTGCTAGAACCCTAATTCAGCCACGTAAAACTTGCAACAACAATTAGAGGACGTATAACTTGTTTTTGCAGCAAGTGCTTTGTGATATGATATGGCCAAAGTTGTGATGAATGATGAATGATCTATATGTGATGTATGAGATGTCACTAGTATGCCTCTACTTGACTAGCTCGTTAATCAAAGATGGTTATGTTTCCTGACCCTGAACAAAGAGTTTTATTTTATTAACGGGATCACATCATTAGTTGAATGATTTGATTGACATGACCCATTCCATTAGCTTAGCACCCGATCGTTTAGTATGTTGCTATTGCTTTCTTCATGACTTATACATGTTCCTATGACTATGAGATTATGCAACTCCCGTTTACCGGAGGAACACTTTGTGTGCTATCAAATGTCACAACGTAACTGGGTGATTATAAAGGAGCTCTACAGGTGTCTCCAAAGGTACATGCTGGGTTGGCGTATTTCAAGATTAGGATTTGTCACTCCGATTGTCGGAGAGGTATCTCTAGGACCTCTCGGTAATGCACATCACTTAAGCCTTGCAAGCATTGCAACTAATGAGTTAGTTGCGGGATGATGTATTACGGAACGAGTAAAGAGACTTGCCGGTAACGAGATTGAACTAGGTATTGGATACCGACGATCGAATCTCGGGCAAGTAACATACCGATGACAAGGGGAACAACGTATGTTGTTATGCGGTCTGACTGATAAAGATCTTCGTAGGATATGTAGGAACCAATATGGGCATCCAGGTACCGCTATTGGTTATTGACCGGAGACGTGTCTCGGTCATGTCTACATTGTTCTCGAACCGTAGGGTCCGCACGCTTAACGTTACGATGACATTTTCATTATGAGTTTATGTATTTTGATGTACCAAAAGTTGTTCGGAGTCCCGGATGTGATCATGGACATGACGAGGAGTCTCGAAATGGTCGAGACATAAAGATCGATATATTGGAAGCCTATATTTGGACATCGAAATCGTTCCGGGTGAAATCGGCATTTTACCGGAGTACCGGGGGGTTACCGAAACCACCCAGGGGGTTATTGGGCCTACATGGGCCTTGAGGGAGAAGAGAAAAGGAGGCAGGAGGTAGCCGCGCGCCCCTCCCCTTCCTAGTCTGAATAGGACAAGGGAAGGGGGCGGCGCCCCCCTCCCCTTTCCTTTCCCTCTTCCTCCTCTTTCCCCCTTCTCCTTCTCCAACTAGGAAAGAAGGGAGTCCTACTCCCGGTGGGAGTAGGACTCCCCCCTGGCACGCCCCTCCTTGGCCGGCCGCCCCCTCCCCTTGGCTCCTTTATATACGGGGGCAAGGGGGCACCCTATAATACACAAGTTGATCTTCACGATCGTTCCTTAGCCGTGTGCAGTGCCCCCTGCACGATATTACACCTCGATCATATTGTAGCAGTGCTTAGGCGAAGCCCTGCGACTGTTGAACATCAAGATCGTCACCACGCCGTCGTGCTGACAAAAATCCTCCCCGAAGCTTTGCTGGATCGGAGCCCGGGGTGCGTCATCGAGCTGTACGTGTGTCAAGAACTCGGAGGTGCCGGAGTAACGGTGCTTGGATCGGTTGGAGCGGGAAGACGTATGACTACTTCCTCTACGTTGCGTCAACGCTTCCGCTTCGGTCTACGAGGGTACGTAGACAACACTCTCCCCTCTCGTTGCTATGCATCACCATGATCTTGTGTGTGCGTAGGAATTTTTTTAGAAATTACTACGTTCCCCAACACTCTTGTTGTTCCAAAGCTTGCTTTCTGACCTTCTGCTTGACGGGCCGCGCATGAGGACAGACAGCAAGGTGGTGCTCAATCACCTCCCTGCAAACACATCGAAATTCGCCCGTAGGAAGGTGACGAGCGCGTCTTCCTATTTGTCGTCAAGGGTGGAGCTTATAGTGAAAGCTCCACCTGTGCCGTCCTCATTGACAGAAACCTTCTTGGTTCCCGGCGGAATGGACCTGGACTTCATGTTTCCGGTGGCGGAGCTCTCTGGCACGTCCTCGACGGCAGCGCTACACTCCGAAGAGGTGCGCTTGCCGGAGTGGGTGTCCGAGGTCTCGCCGGCCTTCTTCTTCTTCCCTCCCGGGGTCCCAGCGGCAGGAGCAAGTGCCCTAGCGGCGGCAGCTGCTGCGACTTCTTGCTGGTATAGTTGGTCAGCGCAAACCAGCGCATCTTTCTTGTCGGAGGGGATAGTGATGATCTTCACGGGCCCTGGCATCTTCAGGGTGTTGTATGCGTAGTGTGACGCCGCCATGAACTTGGCCAGCGCTGAGCGGCCAAGGATCCCGTTGTAGGGCAAGGGGATCTTGGCAACATCAAACAAGATCCTCTCTGTCCTGAAGTTCAGGTCGGTCCCAAAAGTCACGGGCAACGTGATCTTTCCCTTGGGTTGGCTTCTTCCCGGGTTGACCCCTTGAAACGTGCCCGTCTCTTCGAGGTCTCCGTCAGGAATCTGCAGTTTCTCGACCACGGTAGGCGAGATCAGGTTCAGACTGGCTCCGCCATCGACTAGCATCTTTGTCACCTTGAGGTTGCGTATTGTTGGTGAAACCAACAACGGCAAGCACCCGACCGCGGTAGTGCGATCAGGGTGATCCTCAGTGTCAAAAATGACAGGTGTGCTGGACCACTTCAGCGGCCTTTGGGCATTAAACGATGGCTCTGCCGCTGTAATCTCTCGCGCCCACTGTTTAAGCCGACGGTGAGAAGTATGCAACGAGGCGCCGCCGTCGCGACGGGCAGGTGTCCGTGGTACCGGGCGAGGAGGAGGCGAGTGCACCGTGGTCGCGGCGCCGCCAGCTTTCCTGCCACTGATACGCGGGACTCCGTCGGATCGTCGACCCGGGGGCTCTACCGGGCTTGGTTCATCTTTGTTGGCCACCGCAACAAGGCTTCGGATGGTGGCTCTCCATTCGTCGAGTTTCCCCATAGTGGGAGGAAAATCGAGGAGCAACTGCGCGCGCGCCAAGGCTTCTGCCGGCGTTGGTGGCAGCGAAACCTGCACAGATCGGGACGCGCTTCGACTTCTGACCATGTCGGAAGGAGCTCTATCACGATCGCGCGGTCGCACGCTGTCTTCACCAGCACCTCGGCGAGCGGGCAGGTCTTCTACATCCCGGAAGTGGCGCTCGAGGCTCTTCCCGCGGCGACGCCCGGGGTCTTCGGTGTGATTGCGCCGTTCGTCACGTGCCGCTTGAGAGGAGCGCGGCGTCGGCGCCATCGTGGGAGTCTTGGAAGCCCTTGCGTCGCCCTCGGGCGGGGCGGCAGCGATCCTGGAAGGCCCCGCGCCACCCGCGGAGGGCCCGGCTCCATCCTTGGATTTGGCGGTGTGCGGCCCGTTACCAGGCGCACGAACATCGCCGCCTCCCAAACTCTGGCTGCTGGGACGGTGTTGGTGTTCGCGAATAGCGCCCCGGGTCCTTTCTGCGACCGGTCCGCTGCTCGCCCGCGTCGAGACGGGATGCCCGGCCTCCGACGGGCCAACCGCCACCGTCGTCTTGTGCCATGACGATGAAGAAGCGTCGAACTAACTGCTAAAGCCGATTCTCACAACTGCGAAGCCCCCTACCTGGCGCGCCAAAGATGTCGGTGGGAAACGACACCTATGAGATCACAGGAATCCCTACTACGGTTGCGGGGCGCGGGGTTGTGAAAAGAGCGGATCAAACAGATAGCACACGGTTCCTTTACCCAGGTTCGGGCCGCAAGGATGCGTAAAACCCTACTCCTGCTTTGGTGGATTGTATATCTGAGTTCCTGAGCTAGCTATGGGGTGTCGAGAGGTCCAAAAAGCTGAATCCTTCTCCTGGTCGCCTTGGGCCTCCTTTTATAGGAAAGGGGTTGTTACAGTGGCACACATGAGGTGGAAAGGGTACAGTAGTGCGAGGTTATCCTTCGCATTACATGACAAGGCGCGTTTAATGTGCCTTGCTTAGGTGTCCTTGCTTTATCAGGGGCGGAGGAGAGCCCCATCTCGTCCGTCGCCGCTCCCTCTCACGTCGACATGCGCCCTGGCCAGCGGTGCCTGTGGTGCCATGTAGGCAGGTAGGCAGCTGAGGTGGCCCAGTGGTGGATCTCCACGAAGATCTGCATGCCGCCACGCAGGTGCCTGCCCAACTGGTTGGGTTTGCAGCTGCATGCGAAACGCGGTGAGGGCGCGACTGGCGCGGGCCTGATAGTGGCCCTATGACGTCCTTGGCGAGGGCCTTGCCGCGGCCCCGGCAAGGGTCTTGCCATGGCGCCTGCTGTCATCCCTGGCAAGGCTCTTGCCAGGGGCCTTGTGGTCCTCCTTGGCTGGGATCCCGCCAAGGATCATCATCTTCTGAAGTGGGTATCTGATCTTGAATGTCTTCACAAAGATCTGCATGCCACCACGGGGATGTCTCCCGAATCCTTGCTCCCATGGGGGCAGTGGACTCGAGGGTGACTTCGCTCCGTAGGTGTGGGGCGAGCTGCCTACGGCAAGGGTCTTGCCGGGTTAGCTAAAGCTGCCCCCCAGCAAGGATCTTGCCGGGGGGGCTGCTTTCTCCCTTTGCTCTTTGTGGTCTTGGCGTCGTTCTGCTTCCCTTCAGCTTCGGCCTTACCTTGGCTTACCTTCCTTGCCGTGCTTGGCGTGGCGGCGCTCGCGGATCAGACTGCCCGTGCACAGTTATAGGGGTACAAAAAGTGCACCCCCTTTTTGTACACCGACAAGATGACGCTATTGGGCCTAATTCGGATAGGGCGTAACGGGCCCTGGGTTAGTGGGCTGTAAATAGGCTATATGCCAACAAGCCGTTAACAGGCTTTCTGTGGGCCGGCCTGCCACCTTTTGACCAAGTCAAACGGGCCGGCCTTTTCACAGGAATGGGCCTCTGTTGGGCCGTGCCACGTGTCGCCGTATCATAGGCGCCTTCGGTCCAATGAGCGGATGACATCTGTCCCAACGGTGAGCCGACACGTGTTTCCTCCAGCCAATGATGATTTTACACGTGGAAAATCCCCATTGGTCGGGGCTGTTAACGGGTTATCGGATCCAAAACCCGACCCGATAGCTTAACGGCGTTCCGTTACGGTGGATGCCACGTGTCGGTCACCCTTGACCAAAACACTTCTGTGACGCACGATTTATCGTCATAGAAGTGGACACTTTCGTAATGATAATTTTGGTAATGTCATGGAACACTTCTACGACAGCACATGTATGACTATCTTGATTCTGTCATAAAATCGTCATGGATGTACATGCATGACAAAAAACGCGACCTACTGTGACAAACATGTATCATCACGGAAGTGTATTTTTTTAGTGTATCTCTTACTTGGTGCAAAGAATTTGGCTAGCATGAGGGGGAAAGCCAAGCTCAACATGTTGGATGATCCATGACAATATACTTTATCTCAGATATAAGAAAACATAACCCATTACGTTGTCTTCCTTGTCCAACATCAACTCTTTAGCATGTCATATTTAAATGAGTGCTCCCAATCATAAAAGATGTCCACAATAGTATATTTATATGTGAAACCTCTCCTTCTTTATTACTTCCTATTAATTGCAACGATGACCAAAGCTATTTTTGCCAACTCTCAACAATTTTTAATCATCATACTCTTCCTATGTGAAGTCATTACTCTCAATAAGATCAATATGATCTCTTTGTTTCTTTTTATTCTTTTCTCTTTTCTTTTATTCGCTCAAGATCATGGCAAAATAATCAAGCCCTCGACTCAACACTAATCTTTATTATATAGCTCACGGACTCGATTACATAGAGGGATCATAAAGCAAAACTCAAAACTAGATCATGCCATAAACTTTATTCTACTAGAGCAAGATACTACTAATAGGATCGAACTAAGAAAAACGGTAAAGATAGGTGTCGGCGTTCTGGGAACAGGGGTCCCCAGACTTGCCTGCCTGCGGCCTGCGGCGTGGTTCAAATGGGGGCCCAGCGTGGCCCATCTTCATTAGCACAAGGTTCAAGACCCTCGCGAGGGGCCAAGCCTCGCGAGGCGGACGACACGGCGCTTCCTCAAGCACGGCCTCCTTAGGCTGGCTCACGAGGAGGCGGAGAGATCAAGGTGGGGTACCTCACGAGGTGCCCATGACGCAAGCCATGACGACCAAGGGTGCCAGGCGGGCGCCAGCCCGCGTAGTGTCTCCCTTTCCTCTTTGGTGCAAAGGGGGCAAGCACAGGCGAGAGGATCAAGCAAATGCATCCATTTCGGTGCAACGAGACCAAGACCAGTCCAACGGTGGGAAGGAGGTCACCATGGAGCCCAGGACAGCGTCACCACAGGGCCTTTGGCAGGCGAGGACCAACTTTAGTCAGGATAAGTGTACCAGATGTTCCCCTTGAAATTGGCCAATTGTTGGCGCCCTTCCCGCTCACTATTTGGGAAGAGGCCCAGGGCCTTTGCCTATAAATAGGGCTAGCCACCCACAGAGTAGAGGCATCTAGAATCCGATCTGATCGAGTACCAAGGAACCAGTAGAAGCAAGTAGAGAGAGAGAGAGAGAAGGGCGATCGAACTCCCCCTAGCAGTTCATCCCCTAGCCAAGAACAGACCCTCGCGAGGTCGTTCTTCCTTGTATTGTTCTTCATCATCAGCCCAAGAGGCAATCCACCCACCACACTGGAGTAGGGTATTACACCGCAATGGTGGCCCGAACCAGTATAAACCCTGTGTCTCTTGTGTTGTTCTTGTAGTAGTTTAGATCCTTGCGAGACGGAGAGGTAGAGGGCTCGATCTCCGCGCGCACCCCAGAGTTCGAACCTTAAGGGTCTGCCGGAACCCAGAATCCGACATTTGGCGCGCCAGGTAGGGGTGCGCCGGAGTCCGTCGTCCACCGCTCCGCTCTCCCCCGACCATCGCATCCATGTCTGACGCTCGTCGGGCCCGCGCCGAGCGCCGGGCCGCCATCGCTTCCCGCGCCGTCCAGACAGCCCCCGTCGGTGGGCGTCCTCGTCGTTCCCCGTCGCCCGCCATCAACGCCGCCACCGGCCCGGCGGGGAACGAGCAGCAAGGATCCTCTCAGCACCCGTCCGTACGGCGGGATGGCCGCACCGCCACTCCGTCGCTCACCCCGGCCGGTTCTTCGTCGCACGCGCTTCGCGCGCCCTTGGAGGCTCGAGCTGCGCTCATCGCGGCGAACGAGCTCCTGCGCTACCGCCCCGTCGACGACGTCTACGAGGAGTGGCTCGACCGCGTCGCCGAGCTCGTCCGCGCCGCAGGGGGCTCTCCCGCGCCTTCCGCACCACTGTGCCGCACTCCGCCCCGCGTGGGCAATGAAGCCCCGGGGGCGTTCCAGCCGCCACCTTTCCAAGAAGATGCCATGGCCCCAAGGCGCGCAGCTCCTGGGTGGAACCCGCTCCGTCGTGCGCCGGCCCAGCAGGAACGGAGCTGCCAAGAAGTCCCGCGACCGCAAGAGGCCGCCCGGGCGCTCCCAGCTCTGGCACGTCAAGACCCCGCGCTGCTCCCAGCTGCAGCGCAAGGGGACCCACAAGGCCAAGCTCTCCCTCAAGCAAAACCTCCCGCGGCCACCGCGCCTACACCCCCGAGCTGCGTAGCGTCGCATGGCCTGGCAAGTTCAAGCCGGACCTGCCTCCTCGCTACGACGGCACAACTGGTCGCGCGGAGTTCCTCCAGCTCTACGAGCTGGGAATCGAAGCTGCCAGCGGGGACGAGAAGGCCATGGCGAACGGGTTCCCCATGGCGCTGAAGGAAGGTGCTCACACTTGGCTCCTGAACCTGGCCCCAGGCACGATCTCCTCCTGGGACCAGATGCGCACTCGCTTCATCGCCAACTTCCAAGGTACCCGCGACCGGCCTCCCGCCGTGAGCGACATGCTCTGCATCAAGCAGCAACCTGGAGAGACCCTGCAGAAGTACATCCAGCGCTTCAACAGTGCGCGCCTCAAGATCCCCAGGGTGTCTGAAGAAGCCATCATTTCGGCCTTCTCTGATGGCGTGCACGACGTCAAGATGAAGGAGGAGTTGGCAATGCACGAAGACCTCTGCACCTCCCTTGAACTGTTCAACCTGGCGACCAAGTGCGCCAGAGCTGAGGAGGGACGCCTCTCCCTCCTCGAGCTGCCTGCCGCAGACCCAGAAGAGAAGAAGCCCAAGGCCAAGGACGTGAAGCGCAAGGGGGCTGCCGTGCTCGCGGCAGAGCCAGACACCAAGCGGGGCAAGGATCTGCCCGAATCCTCCAGGGGCAGCCGGTACTGCGTGTACCACGACCTCCACACCCACAACACCAATGAATGCCAAGAACTCCGCGCCGTGCGGGAAGGAAGAGTCGGCCGACGCCCTGACCGTGCTGACCGGGGCTACGGCCGAGGAGGAGGAAGGAACCCGGGACGTTGGGAAGATCGTGGCCCACGTCAAGGCTCGCGTGACCAACCTCGCGAGGACCGCTGGCGTGACCAACCTCGCGAGGACTGCTGGCGTGACCCGCCTCGCAAGGGGGACTGGAGGGACCAGCCTCGTGAGGATCGCCCTCATGGCAACCCAGGCCTGCCGCCGTTGCCGCCTCAGCCAAGAAGGAATGAAGATCGCCACCAAGATGAGGGGGTTGGGGGCTTCCAGGAGCCTCGCGCCATCGCCTGCATCCTGGGCGGAGCTCAAGCCCCAGCCTCTCAACGTATCTTCAAGCAGTTTGCTCGCGAAGTGAACGCAGTTCTACCCAAGCTCGAAGCGACGCGTCCCCTCAGGTGGTCGGCCTGCACCATCACGTTCAGCTCAGCAGACCAGCTCAAGTGCGTGGCCACAGCCGGAGTCCTCCCAATGCTCTGTTCCCCAGTCATCAGCAACGTTCTGGTCACCAGGACCCTCATCGACGGAGGGGCGGGGCTCAATGTCTTGTCCGTGGAAACATTCAACAGCCTCCAAGTGCCCTATGACCAGCTCCAGCCAACCAAGCCCTTCTTCGGAGTCACCGACGGTTCCACAGTCCTGATCGGGCAGGTCCGCCTCCCAGTCACCTTCGGCACATACGACAACTACCGCACCTTGCTCATCGACTTTGACGTCGCCCACATCCGCCTGCCGTACAACGCCATCCTCGGGTACCCGGCGCTAGCCAAGTTCATGGCCGTGACTCACCACGGATACAATGTCCCCAAGATGCCAGGAAGCAGCGGCGTCATCACGGTGCCATGCCAAGAGAAGGACGCAGTGTGTGCCCTGGAGCGAGCCTTTCAGGCCGCGTCACTAGAAGACCCGGACCACGGAAGCAGGAGGCTTCCCGAGACCACCCCCAAGAAGAAGAAGACAACGTCAGGCTCAGCCCCTCAGGAGGCAGGCCCTTCAAGGCCCGCGTCTGCCCAGGGGGACCCTCCTTCAATCGCATAGGAAAGCGCGCCCGGCGCCCTCCTCAGGCAGGACTCGGGGGCTCTCACCTGGAGGGCCACCGACCTCGCCAAGGTCACGAGGGAGGCGCTGGGGCACCATGTGGAAGCGTGTTTCGAAGCATGCTTCCCTCGAAAGGAAGCCAGGGAAGGAGGGTCAGACCAGCAGGAGTTTGTTAGCAAGGCCATTCAAGAACTACAGGAGTCAAGGATCATGAGAGGTTGCCCTCGCCCACCAGCTGTGGCTCCCCATCCAGGCGAGGATGGTGGGATGCGCGTCTGCGTCGATGTACCAGGGCTCAATCAGATCGCCACGGCGGAGCGCCTCTGGCCCTCACAAGTGGGGCGCTGCGGAGGACCACCCCACAGCTATGTTCGCATGCCTTATGGCCTGCCGAGCGTGGCTGCAGCGTACCAGTGCATCATGAGGAGCATCTTGGGGGCGCAAGAATATAGGCGTTCCACAGCCCTGGCGGAGATGGAGGCTGCTCACGAGGAACCACCAGTGCCTCCAGAGCCTCCCGAGGCCCCTAGGCCTGGGGGCTCGTGAGGATCGGCTTCCGCAGCCCACCGAGTCTGCTGCACCAACGCCACTGCATCGACGACATCTTCAGGTGACATCTTTCAAGTCTCATTCCCAGCTGGGAGCGCCCTCCCAGGGTTGCATCATTCCCAGGCCGCGTGGGTCCGTCCCTGCGGCATGTATTCCTTTTTATCTTCTCAGTCGCTAGCTTGCTTTGCTAGGGGCGCCCCTCGGGCTGCATCATCCCCAGGCCGCTCGGGTCAGACCCAGCGGCGTGTATCCCTTCCGCGTTTATTTCCAATTATGCCTCATTACTCGATGCCGTCTGCGGCGCCTTTCTTCTTCATGTCGACCACTTGCACGTTAAAGGGGGGTGCCTGAGCATCGCGACTCAGGGCTCTTACTGGCTCTCCAGCCCTCACCCTCTGGCCTTGTCCACGGCATCGCGACCTGGCATACCAGCGACGGCTGAGACAAGCTCGAGGGCCGGGACCCGAGGACGTAGAGTGCCGGCATCTAACCAGATTTTGCAGGAACACATCTCAAGATACGGCCCAGCGCCAGGCGCAACCCGCCTAGAGGTAGGGCCTCGTGAGTCCCGCGCTGGCTCACGGGTGCCCAGACACACCTCACCCGCTCCAACCAGCGAGCTCCTGAGCAGCTAACAATCAAGTGACAGCTGCTATGGCAACCCCGTCCTCTTTTTGTGATGAATCTGCAGGATCCTTAGGGGAGGCTGTGCTAGCCAAGGCCCTCGCGGAATTTCCTTCACCCTCGCCCGCGCGAACCGCTTGCACGTTAAAGGGGGGGTGCCTGAGCATCACGACTCAGGGCTCTCACTGGCTCTCCAGCCCTCACCCTCTGGCCTTGACCACGGCATCGCGACCTGGCATACCAGTGACGGCTGAGACCAGCTCGAGGGTCGGGACCCGAGGACGTAGAGAAGAAAGGGGAGCAGAAGCGAGGGAGAAGGGGCACGCGAGGACCTCGTCAAGCAACCCCTCTCAAGCTACCCCCCAGATCCGACGGCGCGCTGGGGATGATCCACGACCCCTAAAGATAAGTCACCATCCAAAGCGTTGGCTACCGTGGCACTACCCCCGCACCTAAAGCGACTCCGTACTAGCGACGTTCCTTCTCTTTCTCACCAAGCAACGGATGCTTGGGCGGCAAAGGGGACCTCCTGAGCATCGCGACTCAGGGGCTCTTACCGAACCCCGGGTCGCTCACCTCCTGGCCTTGACCACGGCATCGCGACCTGGCATACCAGCGACGACTGACGCCGCCTTGGGACTGGGACCTGTCGACGCAGAGCACAAAGCCCTCGCGAGGTGCGAAAGGGAGAACCAAACTATGACGTAATTCGCGATTCGCACAAATCCATAGCAAGGGTTACATATTAACAACAAGGACCACAGCCACCTTACAAGCCCCTATGGGGCACAATCTGATTCCTCGCAGGGAACAAATCCTAAAAGGTGCTAACTACACGCACCCCTACAAAAGATGCCATCATCAACAGTGGGCCGGCAGGCACCGGCGCCAACCCCATCCAGATCAGGATCGGCGGCGACCAAGCGAGCCTGCCTTGCTCCGGGAGCGGCGTCGGCTCGCGGGCTCGTAGCTGTCGTCGCTCGTCTCCGGCGTCGCAAAAACCTCACTGGGATCGCTGGGTCCTCCGGCGCTCCCGTTGCTTGTGGAGCTGTCCCGAGGGCGATTGGTGGGCCTAGCCGTCGCCATGGCGAGGTCCTGGCCGCTTCCCCCGGGGCAGCACTCCAGCCGGCGACCGTTCGCGTCGAAGACCTTGAAGAACATCACCGAAGCGCCGTCATACTCCAGGTGGATCGTGAGGGCACCCTTCGTTCTGCAGCACCGAGCGATTTCGCTCCAGCCGCGAGTCATGAAGACCTCACCCAGGGCGGTGATCTGCAGTCGGCGTGCTGCAGCCACAGCTCCAGTAGTCTCCCCTGCTAGAAGACGGAGGCGAAGAAGGGAGGAAGGCGAATCCAAGTCCGCGGAGGCATGGCGGCGTGGAGCACAAGCTCACGGGAGGAGCCCTCGGCGTGGACTCCAGGAGGAACGACCAACACCTTCGTGACCCTCCGGCGCCGGCGACGACGCTGGCCGAGGGGATCGTCATCTCCTCTTCCAGAGCCCTCGGCGTGGGCATACAAGGGAAGCGGGAATCCCGGCGGAGGCCGCTCGTACCAAGGCCTCAGCACCACCAGGCGATTCTCCTCGTCTCGGCCGCGCAAGGCAGGTCGTTTCTTCGGCGGGAGCGGGTCAGGTACCTCTTGAGGAGCCTTTCCCTTCTCCGCTGCAGAGAACCGGCGAATCGGAGCCATCACACCAAGACGAAGCAAGAACTGAGGCAGAGGAGGAAGCAAGGAGAGATGGACTGGAAGGGCACGCGCGGTGCCGTACTTATAGCCGGCGGAGGCCAACCGTCGGCCTCCACGATCACAGGTAATCATGACACGATTTGCATGCAGGGACTTGTCCAATCCGCGCGATCGTAGAGGCGTCGTGGGGAAGCGGAGACGCCCACGTCCAATCAACCGCCACGCGGCGCCCAAGGCCGCAGGCTGTTAGGGCTCGCAGCGCTTCGCCCTTGCCCTTTCGCCTCTCGGCATGGCCAAGTCCGTGCGCGCCTTGGGCACGGGGGCTACTGTCGGCGTTCTGGGAACGGGGGTCCCCAGACTTGCCTGCCTGTGGCCTGCGGCGTGGCTCAAATGGGGGCCCAGCATGGCCCATCTTCATCAGCACAAGGTTCAAGACCCTCGCGAGGGGCCAAGCCTCGCGAGGCGGACGACATGGCGCTTCCTCAAGCACGGCCTCCTTAGGCTGGCTCGCGAGGAGGCAGAGAGATCAAGGTGGGGTACCTCACGAGGTGCCCATGACGCAAGCCATGACGACCAAGGGTGCCAGGCGGGCGCCAGCCCGTGCAGTGTCTCCCTTTCCTCTTTGCTGCAAAGGGGGCAAGCGCAGGCGAGAGGATCAAGCAAAGGCATCCATTTCAGTGCAACGAGACCAAGACCAATCCAACGGTGGGAAGGAGGTCACCATGGAGCCCAGGACGGCGTCACCACAGGGCCTTTGGCAGGCGAGGACCAACATTAGTCAGGATAAGTGTACCAGATGTTCCCCTTCAAATTGGCCAATTGTTGGCGCCCTTCTCGCTCAATATTTGGGAAGAGGCCCAGGGCCTTTGCCTATAAATAGGGCTAGCCACCCACAGAGTAGAGGCATCTAGAATCCGATCTGATCGAGTACCAAGGAACCAGTAGAAGCAAGTAGAGAGAGAGAGAGAAGGGCGATCGAACTCCCCCTAGCAGTTCATCCCCTAGCCAAGAACAGACCCTCGCGAGGTCATTCTTCCTTGTATTGTTCTTCATCATCAGCCCAAGAGGCAATCCACCCACCACACTGGAGTAGGGTATTACACCGCAATGGTGGCCCGAACCAGTATAAACCATGTGTCTCTTGTGTTGTTCTTGCAGTAGTTTAGATCCTTGCGAGACGGAGAGGTAGAGGGCTCGATCTCCGCGCGCACCCCAGAGTTAGAACCTTAAGGGTCTGCCGGAACCCAGAATCCGACAATAGGAGTGTGATGATGATACGATACCGGGGCATCTCCCCCAAGCTTGGCAGTTGCCAAGGGGAGTGCCCATACCCATGTGATTATGTCTCCTTTGCTGGTGAAGAAGGTGGAGGTGTTGTTGATGATGCGGGCTTGTCGTCCATCTTCCAAGGCATAGGCTCACCATCATAGAAGGATGATCGAGTCTCCGGGATCCTCAAATCTGCAGCCAAACTCAACCTTTTGAATCTATATTCATACTCACAGTTTTGGTTTTGCAGGTCATAGATTTGGGCTTGAAGGTGCTCGATCTTCTCGTGAAGCTTGAAGATGGTCTCCCTGATGTTGTCGGCATCCAGCTTGTGGTTGTTGGTGAACTCCGCGATCATCATGTGGTTGGAGTTGAGTCCACGTTCCACCATCCCCTAGCACTTGAAAACTTGTTGCTCCATAGCTTCGAGCCTTGTCTCCATGCTTCCGGTCCCCTTTGGTCCCTCAACATAGCAATTGTGCAGCAGCCCATCACGCATCTCAATGGTTTGAGGGTGTCGCAGCACCTCCGCGAGGTTAGGGTTGATGACCTTCTCGAAGAACTTGTCCTTGGGGGAACTTGGAGACGTCATGATAGTCTAGATCTGTCAGAAAAACAGCTTGAAACAAGAACAGAGGATATTTGTGTGATACAGGGGTCAAAACCTTCGGGAGATTATATAATGAATTTTTACCGACCAAAATACGTATCGTGCAACAAAACGGAGTGCGGAGAGCGCACGAGGTGCCCACGAGGTAGGGGGCACGCCCAGGGGGTAGGCGCGCCCTCCACCCTCGTGGAGGCCTCGTGTCCTTCCCGGACTGCTTCTTATTTTTCTATTTTTCTAAATATTCCAAAACGGAGAAATATTGTGTCGGTGTACAAAAGTAGGGGTACTCTAGTATCCCGAACTTGTGCACGGGCAGTTGCAGCACCCCGCGGCAAGGCCCGCCAGGTGATCACCAAGGCTCTCTATGGTTCCTTTGGAGCCATTCAAGAACAAAATAATTAATTCAAGAAGACAAGTCCCCGGCAAGAGGAGCTTGCCGGGAAGGCCATTAAAGGTACAAGACCCCGGCAAGAGGAGCTTGCCGGGAAGCCCAACAAGAGCATCTCAAAGAACTTGCCGCGGCACGCCACGCGTCCCGGCAGGACCCGGCGAGCGACAAGTTCCCGGGCGCGACAAGGCAACGGCCGCGGCAAGGCACTTGCCGCGGCAGGCAGCCACTCTTTACCCGCGCTCCAGCTCACCCACCTACGTGTCGCACCGAGACCCTTCCCAGCGTACGTGGTGGGAGGCTGTGCAGCCAGGGGTATACTATGGCATGCAGCGCTGACAGGATCGCCATCGTGGCGAGCGATAGCGCCCCTGACGGTCCCTTTTCTGCACCGTCTGGGCGACGTAGACGGGCATTTAATGCCTTTGTCCCCTGCCGTCAGGGTTAGGTATGATACACTGTGTAGGTAGTTGTACCTACCGCAGCATATTTACACTTTTACCCTTACCTACGTTGCCACCTGTTGGAGACCCCTTGGACATATAAAAGGAGGCCCATGCACAACGTAGGGAGGGATCGATCCTCAGAGAAGCGCTCGGTCTCGTTAGCAGCTCGAGTGTACTATAGCACTCGACGCTCCCGAGCGAGAACTCGATACAATCCAGAAAGCAGCAGTAGGAGTGTTATCTCACCGGAGAGCTCGGAAGCTGGGTAAAAAACCTTCCCCCGCGTGCCTCACCTCGATCCGCTCTTCGCGCGACCTCCGCCCCCCGCCGAACCGAGAAGGGCTCCGTCCCCATAGGTGCTCGGGGAGCCCAGGAAAACCCCGGCATCTTTGGCACGCCAGGTAGGGGGCGTCGAGGTTGTGTGAACCTGATCCGGCGTTCACACGAGCTGAATCTTCATCGACTTCATCGACATGCCGCCGAAGAAGAAGGCTTCGGAGGCGGCTGCGCCATCCGCGTCGAATCCACCGCCGCCGCAGCAAACGGCCGGCGGGGAGAACGCCGGCGGTGGAACGGGCGCCGACGAGGGACCTCACGGTGCCAACAAGTCCAAGGACAAGACCGCGCTGCCCGCTGGCGCCGTAGTCGGCTCCCCCGATGACCCGGCGTCCATAGACGCACCGCGCCCATCTCAAGAGGCGCAGGACCGACAGCATCATGGTACTCATGGTACCATACGCTCGCTGGACCCAAATCGAGCTAGCGGATCCCGGGACGCTCAAGTCCAACATGCACGCCGACGTGCTGGCGCGAGCGAGGCACGGTCGCCTGAACGGAATACTGCTCCTTCCAACATCGTTGGGAGCCCGAGCATATCCCGCTCCTCGCACCACTCGCCACCGCTACCCGCCACCCCAGCAGAAGCTCTAGCGCGAGCTCAACTGCTCCTAGACTTCCCTCCAACGCCAGACAAGATCGACGACTGGAGGGCCACCATTTAGAGTCTCATCGGCTTCGCCAACGGCGACACTCCGCGGCCAGCGACCACATCGCAGCCGCGGCAGGCCAGCCAAGTGCGAGCCGATGGCGACAAAACCGGTGGGGGTGCAACCACCGTGCACTCTCCACCCCAAAGGCCAAAATCGCCGACTCGCCGGGTCCGCCACGACAGCGACTCCACTGCTTCCTCAGATCCGCGAACTCGTCGCGATCAGCGCCACGTTCTTCACGAACGGCAGCAAGAAGACGCCCGCACCCGCATCGAGCGTCGGAGAGAAACGTGGCGTCAATCAGACCGACGTGCTGGCCCCACTGTCGACATGCAAGCGCCAGGGGAACCAGGCGACCTGCCATACGCGGTGGGTTGCCCTGCGTTTACCCGTGAGCTGCGGCAAGTCCAGTGGCCCAGCACGAAGAATTTCAAGCCAGACGTACCAGAGAAGTACGACGGCAGGCTGCATCCGTCGGAGTTCCTCAGCATCTACACCATTGCGGTGCAGGCTGCCGGGGGGCGGGACGACAAGATCCTCCCCAATTACTTCCCTCTGGTGCTCAAGCCCAACGTCAGGTCCTGGCTCATGCACTTGCCGGAAAACTCCATATCTTCCTGGGCGGACCTATGCCATCAGTTTGTCGGCGCCTTTATAGGCGGCCACAAACCCCATGGCCAGGAAAGTGATCTTCACCTGCTTGCCCAGAAGGAAGGGGAGCCTCTACGTAAGTACATCCAGAGATTCAGCCAAGTGCAACGCAACATCCCAGACGTCCACCCTGCCGCGGTCATCAGTGCGTTCCATCAGAACATGCGCAACCGCAGGATGCGGGAGGAGATGGCGATGTGCAAGATCAGAGATGTCAGCGAGCTGTATGCCCTGGCCGATAGATGTGCACGTGCTGAGGAAGGAAGGAAACTCCCCGGAGAGAACGTAGGAACCGCAGGATCTGACAGCGACGATGCCGCCCAGCAAGCAAAAACAGACGGCGGAACAACAGGAAGAGGAAAGGCAAAGATGTGCTAGTTGTCGAGCAATCCGGCAACGAAGGTGGCGCCAAGACAGCCAAGACTGATGGCTCCGGCAAGGAGGTTGCCGCATGCACCAACTGCCAGGCTATGGCGGCCGCCGACAAGCAGGATGGTACCAACAAGCAGTACTACAAGATTCACCGCACCAAAGGCCATGACCTCCAGAGCTGCAAGAAGGTCGAACAGCTCGTTGA
The DNA here is from genome assembly GCA_032464435.1 of Aegilops umbellulata. Lineage (NCBI taxonomy): Eukaryota > Viridiplantae > Streptophyta > Magnoliopsida > Poales > Poaceae > Aegilops > Aegilops umbellulata. The sequence goes on from CP136055.1 coordinate 332,426,571, forward strand.
ACTGCAAAAGGCCGAGTACGAGCGACGCGACAAGGAGAAGGCCCAAGGAGGTGCTGGAGGATCTGGTACGAAGTGCACTGGCTGGGGGGGACGCCGCGGCAACACCAAGCAATGGCAAGGCGACAGACCTCCCCGCGGTCGCGACAAGGATGAAGATGACGACGACGACGAAGACATGGATGACGCCGAGACCAGCGAGCAGGAGTTCCAGAAAGCCACAGAAGTTTTGTGCGTTGACAGCGGTGCTTCTCTGCATACTTCACACCGCCAACTCAAGCAGTGGGTACGGGAAGTTAATGCAGCAGAACCACCCGTCGAATCATGCAAGCTTCTGAAATGGTCCAGCACACCTATCATCTTTGATATTGAGGACCACCCCGATCGCACAACTGCTGTCGGGTGTTTGCCGATGTTGGTCTCACCAACTATCCGCAACCTCAAGGTCACTAAGATGCTAGTTGACGGCGGGGCCGGCTTGAACCTGATCTCCTCCGCCGTACTTCGGAGACTCCAAGTCCCTGACAGCGAGCTCGAAGAGACCGGCACGTTTCAAGGAATCAACCCGGGAAGGAGCAAGCCGAAGGGGAAGATCACGCTGCCGGTGACATTTGGCAGTGAGTTGAACTTCAGGACTGAGAGGATCACTTTCAACGTTGCCGATTTTCCATTGCCTTACAATGGAATTCTCGGCCGTCCAGCGCTCGCCAAGTTCATGGCAGCCACTCACTACGCGTACAACATGCTGAAGATGCCAGGCCCGATAAGTGTCATCTCTGTACATGGCGACAAGAAAGACGCTCTCATCTGTGCCGACAAGATCTACCAGGAAGCAGCAGCCGCCGCGGATCGCGAGACACTTGCCGCTGAAGCTCCCGGGGGGAAGAAGAAGACCGAGTCCGGCAAGAGCTCTAATGCCCACTCCGGCAAGCGCACCTCTTCGGAGTGCTGCGCTACCGTCGAGGACGCACCATCGAGCTCCACCGGCAAGTGTAAGAAGACAATGGCAGCTCCGCCAGCAACCAAGAAGGTGTCCGCCAAGGAGGACGGCACTGGTGGTACCTTCACCATCAGTGCCACTCTCGACCCTAAATAGGAAAGCGCGCTCGTTGCTTTCCTGCGGGCGAATGTCGACGTGTTTGCGTGGCAACCGTCTGACATCCCCGGCGTTCCCACGAAAGTAATCGAGCACCACCTCGCCGTCTGTCCTCACGCGCGACCCGTCAAGCAGAGAGTCAGGAAACAAGCGGTGGAGCACCAAGAGTTCATCGCCGAAGAGATCAAGAAGTTGGAAGTAGCAAGCCTCGTCAGAGGAGTGCTCCATCCTGCATGGTTGGCTAATCCTGTAGTCGTGCGCAAGGCGAACGGGAAATGGAGACTTCGCATCGACTTCACCGATGTCAACAAAGCTTGTCCCAAAGACCCATTTCCGTTGCCACGCATTGACCAGATTGTCGACTCCACAGCCGGATGCGACTTGCTTTCGTTCCTTGACGCATACTCAGGATACCATCAGATCTTCATGGCAGAAGAGGATGAGGAGAAAACCACGTTCATCACTCCATGTGGCACGTACTATTTTGTACGGATGCCTTTCGGTTTGAAGAATGCTGGTTCAACATTTGCAAGGGTCGTCCATACTGCTTTTGAGCCGCAAATACACACAAATGTGGAAGCCTACATGGATGATATAGTGGTCAAAAGCAGGGACAAGTCAACTCTGATTCAAGATCTAGAAGAAACTTTTGCAAATCTGCGTAAGATCAGCCTCAAGCTCAACCCCGAGAAGTGCGTGTTTGGAGTCCCTTCCGCCAAGCTTCTCGGGTTCTTTGTGTCCCAGCGGGGGATTGAAGCCAATCCCTACAAGATCAAGGCCATTGAGCAGATCGAAGCACCGAAGCGCGTCAAGGATGTACGAAAACTTGCCGGCTGCGTGGCGGCTCTCAGCAGGTTTATCTCTAAGTCTGCTGAGCGCGCCCTGCCGTTTTTCAAAATCTTGAAAAAGGCAGGTCCAATGAAATGGACTCCGGAAGCGGAGGCTGCGCTGCAGGACTTGAAGAGATACCTATCCTCCACTCCAATACTTGTCGCACCTAAACCACAAGAGAAGTTGCTGGTATATCTGGCGGCAACCAATCAAGTGGTTAGTGCTGCGTTAGTAGCGGAGAGAGAGGCAGATGATGAGCCAGCAACCGCGGCAAGCGCATCCAGCGGCAAGCAAGGGGCTTCCCCGACGACCTCTGGTCCCGACGAAGATAGATCTGCGCAGATGTGCGAAGGGATACGGAAGAAAATGGTGCAGCGCCCAGTCTACTTTGTAAGTTCCCTTCTGCAGGGGGCTAGGTCGAGGTACTCTGGTGTGCAGAAGTTGCTTTTCGGCCTTCTTATGGCCTCGAGAAAGCTACGCCATTACTTCCAAGCACATGAGATCACAGTTGTCACTCGCTTTCCGCTGAAGAGGATACTGCAGAATCCAGAAGCAACAGGCAGGATTGTTGAGTGGGCATTGGAACTGTCGAGCTTTGGCCTCAAGTTTGAGAGCACTTCAACTATTCAAAGCAGAGCATTGGCAGAATTCATAGCAGAATGGACGCCAACACCTGACGAAGAAACCCCAGAGACGAGCATCCCCGTCAAGGAAGCAAACAAAGAGTGGCTGATGTACTTTGATGGCGCGTTCTTGCTACAAGGCGCCGGTGCTGGCGTGCTGCTTGTCGCACCCACCGGAGAGCACCTCAAGTACGTGGTCCAGATGCACTTTCCCAAGGAGCAAGCAACAAACAATACTGCAGAGTATGAAGGATTGCTCGCCGGTCTCAGGATCGCGGCAGACCTTGGGATCAAGCAGCTCATTGTCAGGGGTGACTCGCAGCTTGTCGTCCGCCAAGTAAACAAGGATTATCAGAGTCCGTTGATGGAAGCTTACGTTGATGAAGTGAGGAAGCTGGAAGAGCGCTTTGTCGGCCTACAGATGGAACATGTTCCTAGAGCTCAGAACGACATCGCTGATGGCCTATCAAAGTGCGCGGCATTTAAGTTACCTGTGGAACCAGGGATCTTTGTGCTCAAGCTGACTCAGCCATCCGTGACGCCACCAACAGGACAGAGCAGGAAGAGAAAGTTGATTTCTGGTGACTATCTTCCGGTTGAGCTTCCCGAAGCCGCCGCCAAGAGGGTCCCCAAGATCAACACCAAGAGTGCTGAGGAGCAGTCTGCTCCGACAAGCCCCAAGGTTTGTTTCGTTGAAGCAGACGCTCCCGACAAGTTTCGCTCCGGCAAACTTGCCGGGGATCATCAAGCTCCGGCTGAACCGCGGGTTCTCGCCGTAGAAGCGGATGTTCCCGCAGCAGCAGATATGCCTTTAGTCCTTGTTGTCTAGCCGCAGGCTCCAGCATGGGCACAGCAGATCGTCCGTTTCCTACAGTCAGGAGAACTTCCCGAAGAGCCAGAAGAAGCGGAAAGAGTAGCCCGGCAGTCTAGTATGTACCAGTTCGTTGACAACGCACTGTATAGAAGAAGGCTCAACGGAGTGAAATTGAAGTGTATTCCCCGGGAAGATGGACAGAAGCTGTTGGCAGAGGTGCATGGAGGCATATGTGGTCATCACATTGGCGCCAGAGCACTTGCCGGCAAAGCGTTCGGGCAAGGTTTCTTCTGGCCGACAGCCCTCCAGGATGCAACTGCACAAGTAACCAAGTGTGAAGCGTGCCAGTTCCATTCCAAGCAGATACACCAACCAGCTCAAGCTCTCCAGACAATCCCTTTATCCTGGACATTTTCGGTCTGGGGGCTCGACATCCTCGGCCCTTTCCCCCGAGCAGTCGGGGGCTTTGAGTACTTGTACGTCGCAATCGACAAGTTCACAAAGTGGCCAGAAGTGGAACCAGTGAGGAAGGTGACATCACAGTCAGCAGTCAAGTTCTTCAGGTCGATTGTTTGCCGCTTCGGAATCCCTAACAGGATCATTACCGACAATGGTACGCAATTCACGAGTCGCAACTTCATGCAGTACGTCCACGACCTTGGCTCCAAGGTCTGCTTCGCTTCTGTTGCTCACCCCAGGAGCAACGGTCAAGCAGAGAGGGCAAATGCTGAAGTGCTGCGTGGACTCAAGACCCAGACTTTCGACAGGCTGCACAAGTGCGGAAGAAACTGGATCGAGGAGCTGCCGGTGGTTCTTTGGTCGATCAGGACAACGCCAAATCGAGCCACTAGCCAGACACCTTTCGCTCTAGTCTATGGAGCAGAGGCAGTTATCCCCACGGAACTCGTATACGGGTCACCTCGAGTGCTTGCTTATGATGAGCTTGAGCAAGAGCAGCTGCGGCAAGATGACGCGCTGCTCCTTGAGGAGGACCGTCTTCAGGCTGCTGTACGAGCTGCTCGATACCATCAAGCTTTGCGCCGCTAACATAGCCGCAAAGTTAAAGCCAGAAGTCTCGAGGAAGGCGACCTTGTTCTTCGGCGCGTTCATTCCGCCAAGAATTCCAACAAGTTGACGCCGAAGTGGGAAGGCCCATACCGGGTGAAACGAGTCACTAGGCCTAGCGCTGTCCGCCTTGAGACCGAGGATGGCTTTCCGGTGAGCAACTCCTGGAACATCGAGCATCTTCGTAAGTTTTACCCGTAAGGCGCGGTTGTCGGACCCTGTTCGGCAACCACCATTTTGTACAAGTCTTGCCGCTGTTGCATGTAATCCTTTGTACAAAGCCAGGCGCAGACCCTGAGCGAAGATAAAGCGCTGGCGCCCTGAGTTTTAGTATGCATGCTGAGTCGAGTCTCGTCCTTGGTTAGGGTTGATAGTGCTTAGTAGTGGCTAACCCCTAACTTAGAGTTCGAGCATGCGTCCTTTTGCCATTATTTCGTTTCCCTGGTTCACAGGACTCACCATATCCTTGCCGGACCACTTGAGGACGAAAAGGAGGAGGAGGACGGGCCAACATCTGAACCCCGGCAAGCCAGTATTGCCGGGGGCTGCGAAATCCCGGCAAGCCAGTAACGCCGGGGGCTGCAAGTGCAAGGATTAGCCCACGGCGAACCAGTGTGCCGGTGGCTGCTATCTCAGATAAGTTTTTTATCCCTTATCATGCATTCTCTTATGTATTGAGGTATGCAAAACCTCGTTTCTTCCTAAAAGTTACCATGCTCCCTTAACTCTAGGCCCTAGGGCCCGCCCCCAGGGCCAGGTAAGGTCGTAGTCGCGGCAGCTAAAGGACGAAGCGTGGAGCCTGATCCCGCCTCCTCCCTGCCTCCGCCAAGAGCGTGAGAAAGGGCGAGCGACGTGGGAAGAAGGCAGGGCCTGCTGCCGGGAAAGAAAGTGTCTATCTTAAAAGATATAAAGGATTCGCTCCTTGACGTGGGTTCCACCCGCGAGACAAGTGACCCGGCAAGCATCCCCTTTTCATTAAAAAGCATTCCACTCAGGTACAGTTCATAAGAGGATGAAGAACATGAATAATGGGATTACAAGTTTTAAACGCAACTAAGGCCCGAGGGCTTACAAACTAAAAAGAGATAAGGTGCCCGTAATCCCTCTCTTGTCCCTATCTTCAGAAGACAGGTCAAGGAGGCGAAAAGGGCAAAAGGGGCGCCTAGATGAACTATGGGTGCCAGAAGACACCAACAGGACGTCGCGGCAGCATGGTGATGGCGGCGCCGGAAGCAAAGCTTGAAGACGAGGCGGCAGGACGTCAGCACGCTGTCGAGGGCGTCGTGCCCTCGTACTCCGAGTTGACGGCCTTGCCGCCTGCCCTCTTCCTCTTCTGCAGCCTCCCTGAGAAGCTCCAGGAGCCAGCGACGCCGATGATGGGGTCGCCGGTGCCTCGCGGAGCGGCGCCCGACACCTAGTCGGACCCGTCATCCCGCCGCCCGTTACCCTCGTCGCCGCTGTCGCTGTCCTCCTCGTCACTCCCGCTCGAGGAGGAGCCTTCGCTATCGGAGGAGCTCTCCACGCAGCACCGTGCCCGAGTCCCGAAGCACCCGAAGACCTTGATGGAGAGGAGACCGCACTCCATCAGCTTAAAATGGAGGGTGAGGCCCGCCGTCAAGCTGTGGATGCGGGTGAACGTCTTCCACCCTCGACCAAGATACATCACATCAGGGGCCGGGAAGTCGACACGGACTCGCGTACCGCTGATTCCGCAGCCCCTCATGTGCAATCTCAGTGTCTTGGGCGGATCCAACTCCATCACACTCGCAAATGGAGTCGGGAGACGAAGGCGGCGACGAGGCGGCCGACGCAGCCTGACGAAGAACTCGCAAGGGTCATCCCCAATGTGGTCCGCCACGGGGAGAGGATCTGTTGGCGGAGGCGAGGCCGGCGAGCTGCCTCGTCCGCCTCTTCCACGACCGCCTCGGCCTCGCCCTCGACCTCGCCCGCGGCCTCGTCCCCTCCCTCTTCCCCTTGCGACTGGCTCTGCCGCCACGGGTGCGGAGGGAGGAAGAACGCGTTGCCTAGCGGCAACCCTCGTCGCTACCGTCGAGGGACCAGGGTTCCCTTTCTCCATGGCGGATGGAAGAAAGAGGAGCAGAAGATGAAGAAAGAAGGAGATGAGAGAATGCGGGCTTCCGTCCCCCCCGTCCTGCTCCTTATAAAGGAGCGGGGTGGGGGCTCGGCCTCCCCGCTCAGCCAATCGAGATGCAGAAGGCACAGGGAACTGGGCCCGACCCGCTGCCTCGACCCGTGGCGACCCGGTTTCCCGCCTCCACCGTTCGCCACTCCAAGCGCATGGAAGCCGCGTGGCGGGAGAGCAGAGTTGAGGCGACAGATGAGGCGACCTCTCCCCACCCTGTGATTATGAGGAAGATACGAACCGCCAGGGGGCAGACGTTCCACCTTTCTGAGTAAAGGAACCACCCACGACCTCCCCCATGACGCCGCAATCAACGCATGCCGTTCGGGAGGGCGTGGTGGGTGCGGAGCAAGGTACAACGCGACCCAGGCTGTGCGTGCCCGTGCCCTGTTTTGGGCCTGGCCCAACAGCGCTCGGCACCGTGTGTGGCCTAGGCCCGGGGGCTCCTGTCGGTGTACTAAAGTAGGGGTACTCTAGTATCCCGAACTTGTGCACGGGCAGTCGCAGCACCCCGCGGCAAGGCCCGCCAGGTGATCACCAAGGCTCTCTATGGTTCCTTTGGAGCCATTCGAGAACAAAATATTTAAGTCAAGAAGACAAGTCCCCGGCAAGAGGAGCTTGCCGGGAAGGCCATTCAAGGTACAAGACCCCGGCAAGAGGAGCTTGCCGGGAAGCCCAACAAGAGCATCTCAAAGAACCTGCCGCGGCACGCCACGCGTCCCGGCAGGACCCGGCAAGCGACAAGTTCCCGGCCGCGACAAGGCAACGGCCGCGGCAAGGCACTTGCTGTGGCAGGCAGCCACTCTGTACCCGCGCCCCAGCTCACCCACCTACGTGTCGCTCCAAGACCCTTCCCAGCGTACGTGGCGGGAGGCTGTGCAGCCAGGGGCACACCATGGCATGCAGCGCTGACAGGATCGCCATCGTGGCGAGCGATAGCGCCCCTGACGGTCCCTTTTCTGCACCGTCTGGGCGACGTAGACGGGCATTTAATGCCTTTGTCCCCTGCCGTCAGGGTTAGGTATGATACACTGTGTAGGTAGCTGTACCTACTGCAACATATTTACACTTTACCCTTACCTACGTTGCCACCTGTTGGAGACCCATTGGACATATAAAAGGAGGCCCATGCACAACGTAGGGAGGGATCGATCCTCAGAGAAGCACTCGGTCTCGTTAGCTGCTCGAGTGTACTGTAGCACTCGACGCTCCCGAGCGAGAACTCAACACAATCCACAAAGCAGCAGTAGGAGTGCTATCTCTCCGGAGAGCTCCGAAGCTGGGTAAAAAACCTTCCCCCGCGTGCCTCGCCTCGATCCGCTCTTCGCGCGACCTCCGCCCCCCGCCGAACCGAGAAGGGGCTCCGTCCCCATAGGTGCTCGAGGAGCCCAGGAAAACCCCGGCATATTGCCATAAAAACTGTTTTGGAGTCGGTTTACTTACCGTACCACATACCTATTCCTTTTCGGAGTCTGAAATGTTCCGGAAAGTGTCCCTTATGTATTCCTCCATGGTTACGGTTTCAATAATATTGGTTTCAACATTTATGGGATTACCTGAGATATAATGTTTAATTCTTTGACCGTTCACCACCTTCGTATTTGTGCCTTCGAAGTTGTTGATTTTTATGGCACCGGAACGATAGACCTCCTCGATAACGTAGGGTCCTTCCCATTTAGAGAGAAGTTTTCCTGCAAAAAATCTTAAACGAGAGTTGTATAGTAATACATAATCACCTACATGAAATTCATGTTTTTCTATTCTTTTGTCATGCCATCTTTTAACTTTTTCTTTAAACAACTTGGCATTTTCATAGGCTTGGGTTCTCCATTCATCAAGTGAGCTAATATCAAATAACATCTTCTCACCGGCAAGTTTGAAATCATAATTGAGCTCTTTAATAGCCCAATAAGCCTTATGTTCTAGTTCGAGAGGTAAGTGACATGTTTTTCTATAAATCATTTTATACGGAGACATACCCATCGGATTTTTGTATGCAGTTCTATAGGCCCATGATGCATCATCAAGTTTCTTGGACCAATTCTTTCTAGACCTATTGACAGCCTTTTGCAAAATTAATTTGATCTCTCTCTATTACTCAATTCTACTTGACCACTAGACTGCGGGTGATAAGGAGATGCAATTCTATGATTAACATCATACTTAGCAAGCATTTTACGGAAAGCACCATGGATAAAATGTGAACCACCATCAGTCATTAAATATCAAGGGACTCCAAACCTCGGAAAAATAACTTCCTTAAGCATCTTAATAGAAGTGTTATGTTCAGCACTACTAGTTGGAATAGCTTCTACCCACTTAGTGACGTAATCAACAGCAACTAAAATATGTGTGTATCCATTAGAGGCAGGAAAAGGTCCCATATAATCAAAGCCCCAAACATCAAATGGTTCAATAACAAGTGAATAGTTCATAGGCATCTCTTGACGTCTACTAATATTACCAATTCTTTGACATTCATCACAAGATAAGACAAACTTATGGGCATCCTTGAAGAGAGTAGGCCAATAAAAACTAGATTGCAATACCTTATGTGCAGTTCTATCTCCAGCATGGTGTCCTCCATAAGCCTCGGAGTGACACTTGCGTAGGATCTGTTCCTGTTCATGCTCAGGTACACAATGTCTAATAACACCATCTACTCCTTCTTTATAAAGATGTGGGTCATCCCAAAAGTAATGTCTCAAGTCATAGAAAAACTTTTTCTTTTGCTGGTATGTGAAACTAGGTGGTATACATTTAGCAAGAATATAATTAGCATAATCAGCATACCATGGAGCCACACGAGAAGCATTTATGCCATTCAATTGTTCATCAGGAAAGCTATCATCAATAGGTAGTGGGTCATCAAGAATATTTTCTAACCTAGACAAGTTGTCTGCAACGGGGTTCTCAGCTCCCTTTCTATCAACAATATGCAAATCAAATTCTTGTAGCAAGAGAACCCATCTAATAAGTCTAGGTTTAGCATCTTTCTATTCCATAAGATATTTAATAGCAGCATGATCCATGTGAATAGTTACTTTAGAATCAACAATATAAGGTCTGAACTTATCACAAGCAAATACAACTGCTAAGAATTCTTTTTTAGTAGTAGCATAATTTCTGTGAGCATTGTCGAGAGTTTTACTAGCATATTGAATAACATTTAGTTTATTATCAACTCTTTTCCCTAGAACAGCACCTACAGCATAATCACTAGCATCACACATAATTTCAAAAGGTAAGTTCCAATCAGGTGGCTGAACAATAGGTGCAGAGATCAATCTTTTCTTAAGTATTTCAAATGCTTCTACACAATCATTATCAAAAACAAATGGTATATCTTTTTGTAATAAATTAGTTAGAGGCCGAGAGATTTTTGAGAAGTCCTTAATGAGCCTCCTATAAAACCGGCGTGACTAAGGAAACTTCTGATACCTTTGATGTCCTTGGTACATGGCATCTTTTCAGTAGCATCAACCTTGGCTTTATCAACCTCAATACCTCTTTCAGAAACTTTATGCCCCAAGACAATACCTTCATTAACCATAAAGTGGCACTTTTCCCAATTCAAGACAAGATTAGTTTATTCACATCTCTGCAAAAATCGATCAAGGTTGCTCAAGCAATCATCAAAAGAGGATCCATAGACGGAAAAGTCGTCCATAAAAACCTCACAAATCTTTTCAGAAAAGTCAGAGAAAATAGCCACCATGCATCTTTGAAAGGTAGCAGGTGCATTACATAAACCAAAAGGCATACGTCTATAAGCAAAATTACCAAAAGGGCAAGTAAAAGTAGTCTTTGATTGATCATTGGCTGACACAGGTATTTGAGAGAAACCAAAATAACCATCTAGAAAGCAAAAATGTGTATGTTTGGATAATCTTTCTAGCATTTGATTGATAAGGGGTAATGATCTTTTTTAGTAGCCTTATTTAATTTGCGGAAATCAATTACCATCCTATAACCTGTAATAATTCTTTGCAGAATCAATTCATCTTTATCATTAGGAACGACAGTAATACCTCCCTTCTTAGGGACACAATGGACAGGACTTACCAACTGACTATCAGCAACGGGATAAATTATACTTGCCTCAAGGAGCTTTAGTATTTCCTTTCTTACCACTTCTTTCATTTTAGGATTCAGCCTCCGTTGATGATCACGAACTGGTTTGGCATCTTCTTCCAAATTTATTTTATGTTGACATAGAGTGGGACTAATGCCTTTAAGATCATCAAGAGTATATCCAATAGCAGCACTGTGCTTCTTCATAGTTTTCAATAATCTCTCTTCTTCATGCTCCGAAAGGTTAGCACTAATAATAACAGGATATATCCTTTTCTCATCAAGATAAGCATATTTAAGATTATCAGGCAACAGTTTAAGCTCAAACACGGGATCACCCTTGGGTGGACGAGGATCCCCTAGGATTTCAACAGGCAAATTGTGTTTCAGGATTGGTTCCTGTTTAAACAATACTTCATCTATTTCCCTTCTTTCATTCATAAACATATCATTTTCATGGTCTAGAAAATATTGTTCTAAAGGATCACTAGGAGGTACGGCAATAGAAGCAAGACCAATAATTTCATCCTTACTAGGCAATTCTTCTTTACGGTGTTGTCTACTAAATTTAGAGAAATTAAACTCATGAGACATATCACCCAAACCAATAGTAACAACATCCTTTTCGCAGTCTATCTTAGCATTAGCAGTGTTCAAGAAGGGTCTACCAAATATACTGGGACAAAAACTGTCTTGTGGGGAACCAAGAACAAGAAAATCAGCAGGATATTTAGCTTTCCCACACAAGACTTCAACATCTCTAAAAATTCCCATTGGTGATATAGTATCTCTATTGGCAAGTTTAATTGTGAGACATCAATATTTTCTATCTCAGCAGGTGCAATATCATGCATAATTTCTTTGTATAAGTCAAAAGGTATTGCACTAGCACTAGCACCCATATCACATAAGCCATGATAACAATGATCTCCTATTTTAACAGAAATAACAAGCATGCCTACCACAGGTCTATGTTTATCTTTAGCACAAGGTTTGGCAATTCTAGCAGTTTCCTCACAAAAATAAATAACATGTCCATCGATATTATCGGAAAAGAGATCTTTAACAATAGCAATATTAGGTTCAACTTTAATTTGCTCAGGAGGTGTATAAGTTCTAATATTGCTTTTACGGACCACATTTGAAGCTTTAGCATGATCCTTTATTCTAACAGGAAAAGGTGGTTTCTCAACATAAGAAGTAGGAACAATAGGATCATTATAAGTGATAGTCTTTTCTTCAACTTTAATAGGTGCAGCTACTTTTACTTCTATGGGAGGATGATATTTAAACCACTTCTCCTTGGGGAGATCAACATAAGGAGCAAAAGATTCACAGAAAGAAGCTACTATCTGAGAGTCAAGTCCATATTTAGTGTTAAACTTACGAAAAACATCGGTATCCATAAAAGATTTAACACAATCAAACTTAGGTGTCATACCTGACTCCTTACCTTCGTCGAGATCCCAACCTTTAGAGTTGCGTTTAATTCTATCCAATAAGTTCCATTTGAATTCAATAGTCTTCATCATAAAAGAGCCAGCACAAGAAGTATCGAGCATAGTGTGATTGTCATCAGAAAGCCGAGCATAAAAACTTTGAATAATTACTTCTCTTGAGAGATCATGATTGGGGCATTAATATAACATTGATTTAAGCCTCCCCCAATCTTGAGCGATGCTTTCTCCTTCTGAGGCCAAAAATTATATATAATTGCGATCATGATGAACAAGATGCATAGGATAAAACTTCTGATGAAATTCCAATTTCAATCGTTTATAGTTCCATGATCCCGTATCATCACATAGCCTATACCATGTCGATGCATCTTCCTTCAAAGATAAAGGGAAGACATTCTTATTAACAACATATCCAAGTACACCTGCAAGCTTAGATAATCCACAAACTTCATCCACATATATTAAGTGCTCATCAGGATGCTTTGTTCCATCTCCTGCAAAAGGATTAGCTAGCAGTTTTTCCAACATACCTGAAGGAATCTCAAAGTGGGACATTTTCATTTTCAGTAGGTTCAGTAGGTTGAGGAGCAACTCTTTGCTCTATTGGTCGGGATGAACATACCCCGAACAAGCCCCTCAGAGGATTACTTTCCATAGTAACAAGTAACAGAAAATTTCAGCACACTATATAAATTTTTCCTTACCAAATTCCACCTACCAAAGGCGCTTCACTCCCCGGAAACGGCGCCAGAAAAGAGTCTTGATGACCCACAAGTATAGGGGATCTATCGTAGTCCTTTCGATAAGTAAGAGTATCAAAACCAACGAGGAGCAGAAGGAAATGATAAGCGGTTTTCAGCAAAGTATTCTCTGCAAGTATTGAAATAAGTGGTAACAGATAGTTTTGTGATAGGATAATTTGTAACGAGCAACAATTAACAAAAGTAAATAAAGTGCAGCAGGGTGGCCCAATCCTTTTTGTAGCAAAGGACAAGCCTGGACAAACTCTTATATAGAGAAAAACGCTCCCGAGGACACATGGGAATTATCGCCAAGCTAGTTTTCATCACATTCATATGATTCGCGTTCGGTACTTTGATAATTTGATATGTGGGTGGACCGGTGCTTGGGTGCTGTTCTTACTTGAACAAGCATCCCACTTATGATTAACCTCTATTGCAAGCATCTGCAACTACAACAAAGGTATTAAGGTAAACCTAACCATAGCATGAAACATATGGATCCAAATCAGCCCCTTACGAAGCAACGCATAAACTAGGGTTTAAGCTTCTGTCACTCTAGCAACCCATCATCTAATTATTACTTCCCAATGCCCTCCTCTAGGCCCAAATAATGGTGAAGTGTTATGTAGTCGACGTTCACATAACACCACTAGAGGATAGACAACATACATCTCATCAAAATATCGAACGAATACCAAATTCACATGTCTACTAATAGCAAGACTTCTCCCATGTCCTCAGGAACAAACGTAACTACACACAAAGCATATTCATGCTCATAATCCGAGGGGTATTAATATGCATAAAGGATCTGAACATATGATCTTCCACCAAATAAACCAACTAGCATCAACTACAAGGAGTAGTCAACACTACTAGCAACCTACTAGTACCAATCCCGGACTTGGAGACAAGAATTGGATACAAGAGATGAACCAGGGTTTTGAGAGGAGATGGTGCTGGTGAATATGTTGATGGAGATTGCCCTCTCCCGATGAGAGGAGCGTTGGTGATGGCGATGGCGATGATTTCCCCATCCCGGAGGGAAGTGTCCCCGGCAGAACAGCTCTGACGGAGCCCTAGATTGGTTCTGCCAAGGTTTCGCCTCGTGGCGGCGGAGTGTCGTCCCGAAAGGTTGCTTCTAATTTTTCTTCGGACGAAAGACTTCATATAGCAGAAGATGGCCACCGGAGAGCCAATAGGGGGCCCATGAGGTAGGGGTGCACGCCCACCCTCGTGGACAGGTGGTGGCCGCCCTGACGTATTTCTTCCGCTCAGTATTTTTTTTATTTCCAAAAGTAACTTCCGTGGAGTTTCAGGACTTTTGGAGTTGTGCAGAATAGGTCTCTAATATTTGCTCCTTTTCCAGCCCAGAATTCCAGCCGCTGGCATTCTCCCTCCTTATGTAAACCTTGTAAAATAAGAGAGAATAGGCATAAGTATTGTGACATAACGTGTAATAACATCCCATAATGAAATAAATATCGATATAAAAGCATGATGCAAAATGGACGTATCACACTACTAGTTGGAATAGCTTCTACCCATTTAGTAACATAATCAACAGCAACAAAAATATGTGTATACCCATTAGACGAAGGAAAAGGTCCCAAGTAATCAAATCCCCAAACATCAAATGGTTCAACATCAAATGGTTCAACAGCAAGTGAATAATTCATAGGTATTTCTTGACGCTTACCGGTATTACCTATTCTTTGGCATTCATCACAAGATAAGACGAACTTACGGGCATCCTTGAAGAGAGTAGGCCAATAAAATCCAAACTGCAATACTTTGTGAGCAGTTCTATGTCCAGCATGATACCCTCCGTAAGCATCGGAGTGACATTTCCCTAGGATTTGTCCCTGTTCATGCTCAGGTACACAACGTCTAATAATACCATCTATTCCTTATTTATAAAGATGTGGGTCATCCCAAAAGTAGTGTCTTAAATCATAGAAGAAATTTTTCTTTTGCTGATACGTAAAGCTAGGTGGTAAATATTTAGCAACAATGTAATTAGTGTAGTCAGCATACCAAGGAGTGTTATGAGCAACATTTATTGCAGCTAACTGCTCATCAGGAAAACTATCATCAATAGGTAGTGGGTCATCAGGCACATTTTCAAGCCTAGACAAGTTATCAGCTACGGGGTTCTCAGCTCCTTTTCTTTCAGTGATATGTAAATCAAATTCTTGTAGCAAGAGAACCAATCGAATAAGTCTACGTTTAGAATCCATCTTTTCCATAAAATATTTAATAACAACATGATCGGTGTGAATAATTACTTTTGAATCAACAATATAAGGTCTAAATTTATCACAAGAAAACACCACTGCAAAGAATTCTTTTTCAGTAGTTGCATAGTTTCTTTGAGCACTGTCTAGAGTTTTACTAGCATAATGAATAACATTCAGTTTCTTATCAACTCTTTGTCCTAGAACAGCACCAACAACATAATCACTAGCATCACACATAATTTCAAAAGGCAAGTTCCAATCAGGTGGTTGAACAATAGGTGCAGAAATTTAGGCTTTCTTGAGTGTTTCAAAGGCTTCTAAACAATCATCATCAAAAACAAAAGGAATATCCTTTTGCAAAAGACTCGTAATAGGCCTAGAGATTTTAGAGAAGTCTTTGATAAATCTCCTATAGAAACCATCATGACCTAAGAAACTACGAACACCTTTGATATCTTTAGGACAAGGCATTTTCTCAATTGCATAAACCTTAGCTTTGTCCACTTCAATACCTCTTGTAGAAATTTTATGACCCAAGACAATACCTTCATTAACCATAAAGTGGCACTTCTCCCAATTCAAGACAAGATTTGTTTGGTCGCATCTCTGCAAAACTTGATCAAGATTGCTTAAACAATCATCAAAAGACTTCCCATAAACAGAGAAGTCATCCATGAAAACCTCAACAATGTTTTCACAAAAGTCAGAGAATATAGCAGTCATACATCTTTGAAAGGTAGCAGGTGCATTACATAAACCAAAAGGCATGCGTCTATAAGCATAAGTTCCAAAGGGACAAGCAAAAGTGGTCTTTCCTTGACCAGGTTGAGAAACAAGTTTTTGTGAAAAAACCAAAATATTCATCAAGGAAGCAAAAATGTGTCTGCTTAGATAATCTTCTAGCATTTGATCAATAAAATGCAGAGGGTAATGATCTTTTCTAGTTGCTTTGTTTAATTTTATAAAATCAATTACCATTCTATAGCCTGTAACAATTCTTTGTGGAATAAGTTCATTCTTATCATTAGGAACAATAGTAATACCTCCTTTCTTAGGGACACAATGAACAGGACTTACCCATCTACTATCAGCTATGGGATAGATTATACCTGCTTCCAGAAGTTTTAATATTTCCGTTCTTACCACTTCTTTCATCTTCGGATTTCACCGACGTTGGTAATCAACAAAGGGTTTAGGATCAGGTTCCATATTAATTTTGTGCTGACATAGAGTGGGACTAATGCCCTTTAAATCATCAACAGTATATCCAATAGCAGCTCGATGCTTCCTTGGAACTTTCAATAATCTTTCTTCTTCATGTTCTGAAAGGTTAGCACTAATAATGACAGGATATATCTTGTTTTCATCAAGATAGGCATATTTCGAAGTGTCTGGCAATTGTTTTAATTCAAACACGGGATCACCTTTAGGTGGAGGAGGATCTCCTAGAGTTTCAATAGGCAAATTGTGTTTAAGCAGAGGACGTTGTTCAAACAAAATCTTATCTATTTCATTTCTTTCATGCATATGTAAATCATTTTCATGGTCGAGCAAATATTGTTCTAAAGGATCAGTAGGTGGCACAGCAATAGCAGCAAGACCAATAATTTCATCCTTACTAGGCAATTCTTTTTCATTAAGTTTTCTACTAAACTTGGAAAAATTAAACTCATGAGACTCGTCACCAAAACTAACACCGACAGTTTGTTTCTCGCAGTCAATTTTAGCATTAACGATGTTCTAGAAAGATATAACAAAGATAATGAGACAAAAGTCATCTTGTGGGGAACCAAGAACAAGAAAATTAGTACGGTATTTTATTTTCCCACACAAGACTTCAACATCTCTAACAATCCCAATTGGTGATATAGTGTCTCTATTAGCAAGTTTAATAGTAACATCTATGTATTCTATCTCTGCGGGTGTTATGTCATTCATAATTTCTTGATATAAGGTATAAGGAATAGCACTTACGCTAGCACCTATGTCACATAAACCATGATAACAGTGATCTCCTATTTTAACTGACACAACAAGCATGCCAACAACAGGTCTATGTTAATCCTTTTTATCAGGTATGGCAATTCTAGCAGCTCCTTCGCAGAAGTAAATAACATGCCCATCCATATCTTCTTCCAAGAGATCTTTAACCAAAGCAATACTAGGTTCTAGTTTGATTTGTTCATCAGGTTTAGGTGTTCTAATATAGCTTTTGTTAACCATAGTTGAAACTTTAGCTTGTTACTTTATCCTAACAGGTAAAGGTGGTTTCTCAATATAAGCAGAAGGAACAACTGGATCAACATTATAAATTATGGTTTCTTCTTTAATTGGTACCGATTCTTCAATTTCTTCTTTAATAGGTGGATTGTTGGGGATATGATTATCAGATATGACCCACCCAGAAGGGGCCAGGTCATCCCTATGGCGGTTCATCTAAATGAAACCCAAGAGTATATTAAAGATGGCGGTTCATAGACAGGCTTGTTAAAAGGCCTAAACCCTAAGGCGGCTTAAGGCCCATAAGCGTAAACCGCCATGTATGTGTAGTCTTGTAATGTAAGGCATGTAAGATAAGTCATCGAGCTGGATTCGTTGTATGAACCAGTCGGGACTCTGTAGGCTACAGGGCGTCAACCCATGTATATAAGGGGACAACCCGGCTGCGGCTTAGGAAAAGAAACAACAACTCGAGAGCCAGGCAAAGTGTGTTTGCTCCCAGGTCATCGAAACCCTAGCAATACCACCTCAAACTGGACTAGGCCTTTACCTTCACCGTAAGGGGCCGAACCATTATAAACTCCTCGTGTCCTTTGTCCCGTTTAACCCCTTTAAGCTAACCTCGTCGCAATGGTTCCATAACTAAGTCCTTCCATGAGGACATCTGCCATGACACTTCCACGACAGTTGGCGCCCACCATGGGGCCAGCGTGTGGTGGTCTTGAGTTCTTAAAGGGCAGCTTTGAAGGGATCAAGGGATACGCCGTGGGTCGGATGACCAAGAGTCATTGCGGCAAGCTCTACATCGACGATGCAGGTTGGGGCCCCGAGGCCAGCTCGATTGAGTACGGGTACCGGGTCCCCTTCAGCGGAATCCACGTCTTCATCGGCAAGATCGGCGAACCGGGCCCTGAGGCGGACATCTGCACCGACATCATCGAGACGGCTCAGCATGCATGACCCACCCGGGTTCAACCCGCCGTTAAGCATGCCTTTATTGGATGTATCCATGGCGCTGAATTGGAAGGCTCTGTGTCTGGGGGTGAGACGGCCATCTAATCTGATGGTGAGTCGTTCACAGGTGAAACTGATTCTATGTATCAACTGCAAGACGGACGACTTGGGGGCTGTTCCGATGGCGACAGTATTTCGAACCCACTTGAGCCGCCTAACAGAGTGGCGATCTTCATGGCTGGCACCCAGTCGGTTCTCGGTTCAACACCCGCCGCGGCCATGACCTCCAGTGCAGCGGCGGTAACAGCGGTTGGTGTTGGCGGGTCAGTTCGCCCGCCGACTCATGTTTTAACAGATCTGTTGGACGATCTGGCGACTCTGATGGGAGTGGAGGTAAATGCAGACAACCAGGAACAGCATAAGGTGTATGTGGCTAAATTGCGTGATGAGATAACGCAACCTAAGGCGGAATTGGCAGCGGAAAACGCTAGGATGGCCGCAGAGCGGTCCGTCTTAAACGCCCAGGCACAGTCGATTCAAGCAGATTCATACCGGCTTATGGTGGATCAAAACGCTTCAAATGAAGTCTTGAGGAGAAAGCGCCAGAGTCGTATGCCCTTGATTTACGAGTCAAGGAACCTCTTCAACACACCCGAAGCGGGGGCTAGTAACCCGCCGGTGATAAACCCGACGGTTGAGGCGCCGGGGGTGGAGCGTCAGGTCAGCCGCGCATAGCAGGTTCTCCGCATATGAATAATACCCTGTCTCAGCATGTAGTGACGCCGCCGGGTCACTACTCCACCCCTCTAGATAACATGATTGCTGCAGCTACGCGATTGGCGGCTCTACCAGTCAAGGGTAAAACTCCTGCGGCGGTTGAAACCCGAAGGGCTAGGGAGCTTCTTCAATCGGCTTTGGTGCAGCAGCAGGCTTTTTCCTATAGTCGTGACTGGAATCATGTGACCCCTCGTCCAAGTCAGAGCTATAGTAGGCACGTTGACTCGCCAGAAGTCTCGAGTACCGAGCGGCGTCGTAACCAACCTCATGGTCATGACCCGGTGCGCCGGGAGGCCAAGCTGGTGACTCAGCCGGCGATTCATCAGCACGCGCCCATTTACCCGATGGTTTCAGTTGAGGCGGGCATAACCTCTAGAGCTTTCGGTGTGTCGTGTCTAACGGCAGCTCTACGAAACGAGTGTTTGCCCAAGGACTTCAAAGGCCCTCGCAAGGTGCCCAATTACACAGCAGATCAGCCCCCTGAGGCCTGGGTTGGGAGTTATGAGATGGCTATGGAGATGACGGATGTTAGTAAGGCTGCGTACTCTAAGTACTTTACAATTATGTTGGAGGGAACGGCTCGTACTTGGTTGAATGGGTTGTCGGCTAACTCCATCGGGTCATGGGCAGAGCTGAAAGCCCGGTTTATCCAGAATTTCAAAGATACATGCAAGCAGCCTATGTCGATCGTGGAGTTAGTTTCTTGTGTCCAAGCTGAGGGAGAGTCAATGACCAGCTGGGTATGCCGGGTCTCAACTATCATACATTCTTCAGATAACATCAACGTCGGCTCAGCGGTTCTAATGTTGGAGAAAAATTGCCGTTTTGTTCCACTCAAGCAGAAGCTTGGGCGGCTTAAGCTGTCGGATTTCGGGTTCCGGCAGATCCATGAGGTTCGAACTCTGGGGTGCGCGCGGAGATTACGCCTCCTACCTACCTGTACCCCTCCGCCTCGCAAAGATCTAAACTATGAGAAAGAACAACACAAGAGACACAGGGTTTATACTGGTTCGGGCCACCGATGTGGTGTAATACCCTACTCCAGTGTGGTGGTGTGGTGGATTGCCTCTTGGGCTGATGATGATGAACAATACAAGGAAGAACAGCCTCGCGAGGGTCTGTTCTTCGCCGGGGCGATGAACTACTTAGGAGGAGTTCAGTCGACCTTCTCTCTCTCTCTCCGATCTGATTGCCGATCGATCTCTGGATCTTAGCTGATTCCAATCCTCATTCTCTCTACCCTGGGGGTGGCTAGTCCTATTTATAGGCAAAGGCCCTGGGCCTCTTCCCAAATATTGAGCGGGAAGGGCGCCAACAATTGGCCATTTTGAAGGGGAACATCTCGTACACTTATCCTGACTAAAGTTGGTCCTCGCCTGCCAAAGGCTCTGGTGGTGACGCTGGCTTGGGCTCCACAATGACTTCCTTCCTTCCGTTGGACTGGTCTTGGTCTCGTTGCACCGAAACGGGTGCCTTTGCTTGATGCTCTCGCCTGCGCTTGCCCCCTTTACACCAAAGAGGAAAGGAGGACACTGCGCGGGCTGGCGCCCGCCTGGCGCCCTTGGTCGTCATGGCTTGCGTCATGGGCACCTCGTGAGGTACCCCGCCTTGATCTCTCCGCCTCCTCGCGAGCCAGCCTGATGAGGCCGTTCTTGAGGAAGCTCCGCGTCGTCCGCCCTGCGAGGCTTGGCCCCTCGCGAGGGTCTTGGGTCTGTGTTGATGAAGATGGGCCGTGCTGGGCCCCCCTTTGAGCCACGCCGCAGGCCGCGGGCAGGCAAGTCTGGGGACCCCCGTTCCCAGAACGTCGACAGTAGCCCCCGGGCCCAAGGCGTGCCCGGACTTGGCCGTGCAGGGAGGCGAAAGGACAAGGGCGAAGCGACGCGGGCCCTAACAGCCTGCGGCCTTGGGCGCCACGTGGCGGTTGATTGGACGTGGGCGGCACTGTTCCCCCATGCCCCTTATTCCGGGCCATGCTAGGCGGACTCGTAGTTGTACACAGCCGCTCCCTTTCTTTTGTTCGAGCGCCCTCTGTCCTTCGTCCGTTCGAACTCCAGCTCCTGTTTTCAACCCAATCTTGAACCTTCCCGCCCCCTTCCCATCGCCATGGCTTCGATGAAGAAGGGAATAGGGAACAAACCCACGCCTCCGCCTCGCTTGCAGCCGTTGGTGGCCCCCGCCGTCGGCCGGTCGATCATAATCAATCGAGAGGTCCTGGGCAAGGTCAGCTCGGCTCTGGCTACTATCTTCAACGAATGCGGGAGGACGACGGCCTGGCCCACGTCTCACTTCCCCACCGATAGGATAATCACCGAGGTCCAGTATTTTGTTGATGCCCTGTGGGCGGGTCTGGTTCCCCCCTTTTCTGATTTCTTCAATGCCGTGCTTTCCCACTACCAGATCCAGATGATGCATCTGGGTCCTGAATCCATCACCCTTCTTTCGGTCTTCGCCTTTGTTTGCGAGGCAATGATGGGCATCCCTCCTTCGGTTGCCTTGCTGCGTCACTTCTTCTCTCTGCGCCTTGTCGACCCTACACAGTGCTCGGCGTGCGTGAGCTTTGTCGCCGCATCTGAGACAGCGGCCTCAGGGATCGACTTCAGGCTCCCTTCACTTCGGCTGGGTTCCGCGAGCGGTGGCTGTATGTGGATGTTGGGGTGCCCAGCCCCCTGCTGTCGAAGCCAACTTCGCCTGCTGTCCCCAATTCGGGCTGGGGCTAGGAGACGCTCGAGAGCCCCGGGCTCGCCTTCGTCTGGCACCGCTTCGCGTTCTTAAAGTCAATCGGCGTGACAGCGCCCAGGGTGGTGAAGGAGTTCCTGCTACGGCGCATTGCTCCTCTCCAACGCCACTCCCACCGGATGTGGGCCTTCAGCGGGCGTGGTGATCATATGAGGCTCCAGGAAGAGGACCTGATGCCTGAAGTGCTGAGGACAGTGCTCTTGATCCTGACTGGTGACCCCAACCCGGGCAGCATCCAGCAGGGTGGGCCCCTGCTGTACCTCTGCCAGAACAGGGACGATTTTGTGAATCAGATGCCTATCTTTAATGAATGGGGGCCGCGCGCCGCCGGCCTCCAGGGGCCTCGCAAGAACCCAGTGATGGTGACTGCCCTTCCAGACGGCCAAGGCAACTCTTCCTCAAGTGGCGCGGCAGGGAGGCATGAGGCGCCAGAGGCCGAGGGGCCTCCCGACGGGGTGACAGCGCCGGGTGATGCTCATGAGGGAGCAGCTGCTGGGGCCCGTGCCACTGAGGCTGAGAGCGGTGAGCAGCTGCCCTCAGCGCCTGCGGCTGAGGCCCCTAAGGCTCCGGCTGCTTCTCTTGGTGAGGCGATCGGCAGCACGCATCAGGCAGGCGCCGCTGACGCGGATCGCCTTGACGCTCCGTCTTCGTCGCAGGTTGATCCCTGCGCTCAACTCTTAGGCCGCTTCCGCGTGGATTTTGAGGCCCTCCGGAAGAAAAGGGAGGCCCTGGGCGACGATTACCCTTGTCGACTGCTGAAGCGTAGGAAGTACTTTGCCACTGATGAGTAAGCCTTCTCCTTTTCCAGCTCCCGGTCTTTCTGTTGCTCTTACTGATCCTTGTTCCGCTTGATGAGTTGGCCTGGGAGCTGCATGTTGCCACGCAGGTGCCTGCCCAGCTGGTTGAGCTGGCAACTGCATGTGAGCGGCGGTGGAAACTTGGTTGGCGTGGGCCTGGCGGTGGCCCTGCTGGCGTCCTTGGTGAGGGCCTTGCCGGGTAGCTCGGTAAGGGTCTTGCCGTGTGGCCCGGCAAGGGTCTTGCCGTGGCGCGCTGTCGTCCCCGGCAAGGGCCTTGCTGGGAGGTCTGGTGGCCTTCCTCGGCAAGGATCTTGCCGAGGCTCGTCGTCTTCTAATCCTCATCTGATCTTGAAAATGTCTTCACAAAGATATGCATGCCACCACGGAGGTGCCTCCCGAGCCCTGGCCCAACGTGACGTTGGAGACTGTGGGCTCAAGGGTGGCTTGCTCCGTTGGTGTGGGGCGAGCTGCCCCGGCAAGGGTCTTGCCAGAGCTGCTGAGGATGCCCTTGGCAAGGGTCTTGCCGGGGGAACCTGCTTCGTCCCTCTGCTCTTTGTGGTCTTGGCCTTGTCGTCGCTCTGATCATCTTGGGCTTCGGTTTTACCTTGGATCACCTCCCCTGTTCTGCTTGGCGTGACTGTAGGCACGGCTCCGACTGCTCGTGCATAGGTATAGGGGTACAAAAACGCACCCCTCTTTTTGTACACCGACAGGAGCCCCCGGGCCTGGGCCACACATAAGCGCGACACGTTGTTGGGCCAGGCCCAAAACGGTACGCGGGCAGGCGGGGCGGTTCTTACCGCGGTTCTTACTGTGCTTCCCACGACCCGCACGCGTGGCGTGGCATGGAGGGGTGTGCGTGACGTGGGCGGCATGCGTGGGGCGGTTTCCACACGCATGCGTCACATCGCAGTAAATGGGCAGTGCGCCCCACAGCTTCCCCATCAAAAGGGATGACCGTGGGCGCACTGTTCCTTTTACCCTTTGCGCAACCCCAATCTCGGGAACCTCCGTCGGCTTTCCTCTTCTTCTCCAAGCTTCGTTCCTGCTCGCCGCTGCTGCACCTTTGTCACCCTCTGTCCTGCCCTCCTCCCCCAGCCGCCATGGCGCCAAAATCCACCAAGGGCAAGGGGGTGGCCAAGGACGCCGGAGCAGCGGAGCCGCCGGAGAGTGCGCAGGCAGTGCAGTGGACGCAATCCGCCTTCTTCCCCTCGACAGTTGATGTGTTCGAGCTTCGGGACTCCTTCAGGCCCCTGTGGGGAGTGAAGACGGGGGGGGAGAATTCAGGGCATCCAGCCACGCGTGTCATCCCCGCTGACTGCACCGAGGCTTCCCCAAATTGGTACCCCTTCTTTGTCGATTATTTTTCCTGTTGGCTCTGTCCTCCCTTCTCTGATTTCTTCAGCGACGTCATGCATACCTTTGGCTTACGCCTCTTGGATTTTACTTCGAATGTGGTGGCATGCATGGCCCTTTTCGCGCATCTCTGTGAGGGCTTCGCCGGGGTGCACCCCAACACGGCGCTCTTCCGCCATTACTTCTCCCGTCGGATCCATCCAGGGGGTGCCATCTCCGGTTGCATTGCCTGGGTCTCAAGATCCAAGGGGGCGTACCCGAAGGGCGCCATAAAGGAGAGGTGGGAAGAATGGCGGGGGCGGTGGTGCTGGATCGAGGAGAAAGACCCGTCTGTCGGCGTTCTGGGAACGGGGGTCCCCAGACTTGACTGTCTGCGGCCTGCGGCGTGCCTTAAAGGGGGCCCAGCACGGCCCATCTTCATCAACACCAGATTCAAGACCCTCGCGAGGGGCCAAGCCTCGCGGGGCGGACGACACGGAGCTTCCTCAGGCACGGCCTTGACAGGCTGGCTCACGAGGAGGCAGAGAGATCAAGGCGGGGTACCTCACGAGGTGGCCATGACGCAAGCCATGACGACCAAGGGTGCCAGGCGGGCGCCAGCCCGCGCAGTGTCTCCCTTTCCTCTTCGGTGCAAAGGGGGCAAGCGCAGGCGAGAGGATCAAGCAAAGGCATCCATTTCGGTGCAACGAGAACAAGACCAGTCCAACGGTGGGAAGGAGGTCATCGTGGAGCCCAGAACGGCGTCACCATAGAGCCTTTGGCAGGCAAGGACCAACTTTAGTCAGGATAAGTGTACCAGATGTTCCCCTTCAAAACGGCCAATTGTTGACGCCCTTCCCGTTCAATATTTGGGAAGAGGCCCAGGGCCTTTGCCTATAAATAGGACTAGCCACCCCCAGGGTAGAGGCATTTAGACATCCAGAGATCGGAGGGACAAGATCGTCAGATCATCAAGTAGCAGAGAGAGAGAGAGAGAGAGAGAGAGAGAGGAGAGAGAGAGAGAGAGAGAGAGAGAGAGAGAAGGGCGGCAGAACTCCTTCTAGCAGTTCATCGTCCTTGCTAAGAGCAGACCCTCGCGAGGCTGTTCTTCCTTGTATTGTTCATCTTCATCAGCCCAAGAGGCAATCCACCCACCACAAACTAGAGTAGGATATTACACCACAATGGTGGCCCGAACTAGCATAAACCTTGTGTCTCTTGTGCAATTCTTTCTGTAGTTTAGATCTTTGCGAGACCGAGAGGTAGAAGGCGAAGTCTCCGCGCACACCCCAGAGTCCGAACCTCAAGGGTCTGCCGGAACCCGAAATCCGACATTTGGCGCGCCAGGTAGGGGTGCGCCGGAATTTGTCTTCCACCGCTCCGCTCTCCTCCGACCGTCGCGTCCATGTCCGACGCACGTCAGGCCCGTGCCGAGCGCCGGGCCGCCATCGCTTGCCGCGTCGCCCAGACGGCTCCCGTCGGTAGGCGTCCTCGTCGTTCCCTGTCGCCCGCCATAAATGCCGCCACCAGCCCGGCGGGGAACGAGCAGCAAGCATCGTCTCAGCACCCGTCCGTGCAGCAAGACGGTCGCACCGCCACTCCATCGCTCACACCAGCTGGTTCTTCGTCCCACGCGTTCCGCGCACCCTTGGAGGCTCGAGCTGCGCTCATCGCGGCGAACGAGCTCCTGCGCTACCGTCCTGTTGACGACGTCTATGAAGAGTGGCTTGACCGCGTCGCCGAGCTCGTCCGCGCCGCAGGGGGCTCTCCCGCGCCGTCCGTTCCGATGCGTCGCACCCCGCCCCGCGCGGGCAACGAAGCTCCGGGGGCGTATCAGCCCCCTCCTCTTCAAGAAGACGCGATGGCTCCAAGGCGTGCGGCCCCTGGCCGGAACCCGTTCCGTCAGGCACCGGCGCAGCAAGAGCGGAGCTGCCAAGAAGTCCCTCGTCCGCAAGAAGCTGCCCGGGCGCTCCCTGCTCCGGCACGTCGCGACCCTGCTCCCGCTCCCGCGCGTCAAGACCCCGCGCTGCTCCTAGCTGCAGTGCATGGGGACCCGCAAGACCAAGCTCTCCCTCGACCAAAGCCTCCCGTGGCCACCGCAGGCTGCCGTGCCTACACCACCGAGCTGCGTAGCGTCGCGTGGCCCGGCAAGTTCAAGCCAGACCTGCCTCCTCGCTACGACGGCACGACCGACCCTGCAGAGTTCCTCCAGCTCTATGAGCTGGGCATCGAAGCTGCCAGCAGGGATGAAAAGGTCATGGCAAACTGGTTCCCCATGGCACTCAAGGAAGGAGCTCGCACCTGGCTCCTAAATCTGGCTCCAGGCACAATCTCCTCCTGGGACCAGATGTGCACCCGCTTCATCGCCAACTTCCAAGGTACTCGCGACCGGCCACCGGCCGTGAACGACATGCGCCGCATCAAGCAACAACCCGGAGAGACCCTGCAAAAGTACATCCAGCGCTTCAACAGTGCGCACCTCAAGATCCCCAAGGTGTCGGAGGAGGCCATCATCTCGGCCTTCTCCGACGGTGTGCGCGACGTCAAGATGAAGCAGGAGCTGGCGATGCATGAAGACCTGTGCACCTCCCTGGAGCTGTTCAACTTGGCGACCAAGTGCGCCAAGGCTGAGGAAGGGCGTCTCTCCCTCCTCGAGCTGCCTGCAGCGGACCCAGAAGAGAAGAAGCCCAAGGCCAAGGACGTGAAGCGCAAGGGGGCTGCCGTGCTCGCGGCAGAACCGGACACCAAGCGGGGCAAGGATCTGCCTGAATCCTCCAGGGGCAGCCGGTACTGCATGTACCACGACCTCCACACCCACAACACCAACGAATGCCAGGAACTCCGCGTCGTGCGAGAAGGAAGGATCGGCCGTTGCCCCGACCATGCTGACCGGGGCTACGGCCGAGGAGGAGGAAGAAACGCAGGACGCTAGGAAGACCGCGACCCGCGCCAAGGGTGGCGTGATCAACCTCGCGAGGACCGCTGGCGGAACCTGCCTCGCGAGGGGGACTGGAGGGATCAGCCTCGTGAGGATCGCCCACAAGGCAACGCAGGCCTCCCTCCACTGTCGCCTCAGCCAAGGAGGAACGAGGACCGCCATCAAGACGAGGGGGCTGGGGGCTTCCAGGAGCCATGCGCGATCGCCTGCATCTTGGGCGGAGCTCAAGCCCCAGCCTCCCAATGCATCTTCAAGAAGTTTGCCCGCGAAGTGAATGCAGTCCTCCCCAAGCTCGAAGCAACGCGCCCTCTCAGGTGGTCGGCGTGCGCCATCACGTTCAGCTCAGCGGATCAGCTCAAGTGCATGGCCACAGCCGGAGTCCCCCCGATGCTTTTCTCCCCAGTCATCAGCAACGTACTGGTCACCAGGACCCTCATCGATGGTGGGGCAGGGCTCAACGTCCTGTCCGTGGAAACATTCAACAATCTCCAAGTGCCCTATTACCCGCTTCAGCCAACCAAGTCTTTCTCCGAAGTCACCGACGGCTCCACGATCCCGATTGGGCAGGTCCGCCTCCCTGCAACCTTCGGGGCACGCAACAACTACCGCACCGAGCTCATCGACTTTGACGTCGCCCACATCCGCCTGCCATACAACGCCATCCTCGGGTACCCAGCGCTGGCCAAGTTCATGGCCATGACTCACCATGGCTACAACGTCCTCAAGATGCCAGGAAGTGGCGGAGTCATCACGGTGCCGTGTGAAGAGAAGGATGCAGTGTGTTCCCTGGAGCGAGCCTTTCAGGCCGCGTCACTGGAAGACCCTGATCGCGGAAGCAGGAGGCTTCCCGAGACCACCCCCAAGAAGAAGAAGGCAACGTCTGGACCGACCCCTCAGGAGGCGGTCCCCTCAGGGCCCGCATCTGCCCAAGGGGAACCTCCTTTCATCGCATAAGAAAGCGCGCCCGGCGCCCTCCTCAGGCAGGGCTCGGGGGCTCTCCCCTGGAGGGCCACCGACCTGGCCAAGGTCACGAGGGAGGAGCTTGGGCACCACGTGGAGGTGTATTTCGAAACACGCTTCCCTCAAGAAGGAGCAAGGCAAGGAAGGTCAGACCAGCAGGAGTTCGTCAACAAGGCCGTTCAAGAACTATAGGAGTCAAGAGTCATGAGAGGTTGTCGCCGTCTACCGGCTGTGGCTCCCCATCCAGGCGAGGATGGTGGGTTGCGCGTCTGCATCGACGTACTAGGGCTCAATCAAGTCGCCACGATGGAGCGCCTCTGGCCCTCGCAAGTGGGGCGTTGTGAAGGTCCGCCCCACAGCTACGTTCGCATGCCTTGCGGCTTGCCGGGCGCGGCTGCTATGTACCAGCGCCTCATGAGGGGCATCATGGAGGCTCAGGAAGACAGGCGTTCTGCAGCCTTGGCGGAGATGGAGATGATTCGCGAGGAGCCACCAGTGCCTCCGGAGCCTCCCGAGGCCCCTGGGCCTAGGGGCTGGTGAGGATCGGCTTCGGCAGCCCACCGAGTCTGCTGCACCAACACCACTTCGCCCTCGACAACTTCAGGTGATGTCTTTCGAGTTTCATTTCCAACTGGGAGCACTCACCCAGAGATGCATTATTCCTAGGCCGCCTGGGTCCGTCCCTGTGGCGTGTATCCCTTTCATTTCATGTTGTTAGCTTGCTTTGCTGGGGGCGCCCCTCGGGCTGCATCATCCCCAAGTCGCTCGGGCCAGGCCCAGCGGCATATATCTCCTTTGCGTTAGTTCCGGTTATGCATTCGCCCATTATGCTTGGTTACTTGATGCCTGTCCACGGCACCTCTTCTTCTCCATGTCGACCACTTGCACGTTAAAGGGGGGTGCCTGAGCATCGGGACCCAGGGCTCTTACTCGCTCTCCAGCCCTCGCCCTCTAGCCTTGTCCACGGCATCGCGACCTGGCATACCAGCGACGGCTGAGACAAGCTCGAGGGCCGGGACCCGAGGACGTAGAGTGCCGGCATCTAACCAAATTTGCAGGAACACATCACAAGATAAGGCCCAGTGCCAGGCGCAACCCGCCTAGAGGTAGGGCCCCATGAGTCCCGCGCTGGCTCACGGGTGCCCAGATACACCTCACCTAGCCCTACCGTGTCGGCCACGTGTCAGGACGTGGCTGTACACGCCCCGGGGGCTCCTCCCGGAGGGGAGCCCCCTCCCACGTACCAGTGGAAGCACCATGCTCCGCGCTGGCTGACGACACTGTCGAGGAGTGGCTATGCCCGTACACATACAGAAGCGCTATGCTCTGCGCTGGTGATAAACAACTGAGGGTGGCCCCCGGGCCGCATCAACCTCAGGGAGCCCAGAGCTCAGTGTCTGGCCTCATCGCAATGCCTCCCCTCGGGAGCTCTGCGCGATGGGGCTAGGCACGGGGGCTGCACCTGGGTCACGCCCAGACGTACGCCACCCAGCCAGGCCCCTCGGGCCTGGTTCGTCACGCGTCTCTCCCCGAGCGGAGCCAAGGTATGAAGGCCGTTTGAGCGTCAAGGGGGACTCCTGAGCATCGCGACTCAGGAGCCTAACTAGTCCCGTAGCCCCTCATTCCCTAGTTCCGAAAGGCTAGCACTGGGTGAGGTACGCGCGGGGCCGGGCTCTGCAAACGTAGAAAGGCACAACCATCTACAATTTGATGTTCGCGCATCAAGGGGGACTCCTGAGCATTGCGACTCAGGAGCCTAACTGGTCCCGTAGCCCCTCACTCCCTAGTTCCGAAAGGCTAGCGCTGGGTGAGGTACGCGCGGGGCCGGGCTCCGCAGACGTAGAACGGAAGATCCACCCACATCACACCTCCCTACTTGTTCTTCGCGCACCAAGGGGGACTCCTGGGCATCGCGACTCAGGAGCCTAACTTGTCACGTAGCCCCTCACTCCTTTGATCCCGTCCTGGTTTCCGGTCGGGGCTAATGCTGGGTGAGGTACGCGCGAGGCCGGGCTCCGCCGGCGTAGAACACAAGCAAGTAGGGAG
Source organism: Aegilops umbellulata (assembly GCA_032464435.1). Classification (NCBI taxonomy): domain Eukaryota; kingdom Viridiplantae; phylum Streptophyta; class Magnoliopsida; order Poales; family Poaceae; genus Aegilops; species Aegilops umbellulata. Next base: position 332,456,420 of record CP136055.1, read on the forward strand.
GAAAAGCAGAAAATTCAAGGAATTCAAAAGCAAATATTACAGTCCATACTGTCGTCTCAATACCAAACGCAAATTTAAACGCCTCCCCGAGGCATGATACATGTGCAGGGATCAAAGGCAGGACAGGAGCAGGAGCGGAGTCACTTGTCGGCGGCGGAGCAGTGCGGAGTGGCTTCGCCTCGTGGAGCAGCGGGGCCGGCAGCGCCTTGCTTCGGCTTGGTACTGAAGGCCCGGAACTTCCCCAGCAGAGCCTCCGCGCGACCCTTCACGGCCTCGGCAGCGGCAGCAGCGCCCTCGCCGCTTACTGGCTCCAACAGGCTGTCGAGGTCGGCGTTGGGGTCCCGAAGGTAGATGTGGGCGAAGACCAGCGTCAGCGCTGCAGAAGACAGGACACGCGCCTCGGCCTCAGCCGTGGGGCCGAGGCCAAGGACGACATCCTCAAGGGCACGCACCAGGAAGGGAAGCAGCTGGGCGGGGCCGTCCTCGGCGCCGGCCAGTGGGCTCTCCAGGCCGCTCTCATAAAGCGTCTTCACGAGGAACGAGCCTTCTCCTCCATGTCAGCTAAGGCCACGCGATCCTCGGCAAGAACCCGGGCTTTGCCGTCCAGCTCAGCCTTCGTCGCCTCCAGCTCCTTCTTCAGCGCGCCTAGACGGTTGCGGCGTTTCTTGAGCTTGGCCTCCCGGCCCTCGACGGCCGCCTCGCGAGCCTTCACGCCTTCTTCTTGCTCCTGGCAAAGACGGGCCCCTTCCGCGAGCTGGTAGCGCAGACCTTGCAGCTCATCCTCCAGCGCCTTGCAACGATCGCGGACTTCAACCACCTCCCCCATGGCTGTGTCTCGAGCGGCCTTCACCTCGAGGACGGCCTCCCTCTCTTCATCGCAGGCCGTCGAGGCCTGAACCAGCGCCGCCCGAATCGAGGCGTCGAAGTGAATCCATCCCGAAGCCAGCTCCAGACGTCCGGCCACCAGGCGAGGGTCAGCACCAAGAAGATCCTGCCGTAGCCGATCCAGTCCAGCAGCACGCTCCAGGACAGCAGGAGGAGTTGGAGGAACAACAGCCGGTGGAGCGGGAGGAGAAGGTAGCGGCGGCGAGACCACAGCATCCCGAGGCGGGGTCTGCTGCGCCCCGACGGTCGTGGTAGCGACAGCAGGCAAAGGCACCTTGGGAGTCACTTGGGCCATGGGGGCTGAGCTCGCCCCAGCCAGGCCTTGCGAAGGCGACCAAGCAGGAGAGGCCCGTGCATCGCGGTCACCGTCCCCCGCAGGCGGAGGCGCTGCCACAGATGGAGCCTCAGGAGCCCCTTTCAGCTTCTTCGCCGCGGGGGCCAGCCTATTCAAAAGACGCGAACGTCAAGCCTCGGCAGCAGAACAAGAAATAAAGACAAGGATCAAGCACTTACGGGTCATTGCCGGTAAGCTCGGACAGCCTCCGGCCGAACTTGAAGCCCGACAGCCGGCTGGAAGGATCAACCCCGGAAGCAGAAGGCGCGTCTGCAGGCTGCCTTGAGGCAGGGGCAGACCCGCGGGAGATCAGCCCGGTCCTGTCCTTCTTCGGGATCAGGGGCAAGCTCCTGCCGACCTGCTCATCTCCATCCTCGTCATCATAACTCGAAGAAAGGCGGTGAGTGTGGAGCCTGCGCCGGGGGAGGGGAGTCCTCGACTCTCCGTCGGTCGCCTCGGAGTCAGGCCCCTTCTCCCGCTCCTCTTCGTCCTCCTCTTCGTCGGAGTCGTCGGAGTACACGTCCACCAGCCCCTCGGGAGCCGCTGTGGGCACGGGCCCATCCCCGTTGAAAACGGGCATGGACTCCCCCACCTGCTCCCAGTCGTCGTGAAGGAACAAGGGCTCGGGCGCGCCCTCTAACCTTGCCACCTTGCCCCCGACCAGAGATTGGAGGACCGCGGCCAAATCTTCGTCACCCAGGGCCACGGGGCTCGGGTGAGGCCTCCACATCGGAGGTGAGTACTACCGAAGCGGAGCCAGCTGGTGCTCCAGGAACTCCCTGAGCAACGACGCACCGGTCAGCTTTGCCGCCACCAAGCTGACCGGCCTCAGGTCCGCGTCCATCTTCTCCAACACCGGTTTCGCGCGGGGGTCTGTGAGCTCCACTCGGCACCAGTCATTGGAGCTCGCGGGCTGCTCCGCGGGCAAGATCAGCCGAGGGTGGATGCGCCCGGCATCTACCAAGACCCACTTGCTCCTGAAGCCCTCGATCCTCTTCCCGGGCTTCGAAATGGCAATGGTGCCGCCATATGCGACGAAGCTCGCACACGCAGAAGGAGAACCGCGAGTGACCCGGAGAGAGAAGTAGTGATGCAGCAAGGCCACTGAGGGTTGCACCCCCACGTGAGCCTCGCAGTAGTAGGCAAAGATCGCAAGGAAAAGGACGGAGTTAGGGTGGAGATGAAGAGCCTGTACGTTGTAATGGCGGAGGACAGAGAGGAAGAACTCGGAGAAGGGAGGCACCAGGCCAGCAGCAATGGAGCTTACGAAGAAAGGGTAAAAGGTGCTCCCTCAGCCCTCATGGGTGGCGGAGCCGGCCTTGAACACTTGCGCCCCGTCGATGCCCTGCGCCGCCGCCATCCGGCGCAGCCGGGCAAAGCCCGCCTCTGACACGCTCGGTGGGTCTAGAGCAGGCGAGTACAAAGCCCCGGCCAGAGACTAATGAGGCGCCATGGCAGTCTAGGTCAAGCAGATGAGGCAGATCTGGAAACTTGGAGCAAGAGAGGAGAGGCGCAAGAAAGGGGATCTAAGCAGTAACCGGAGAAAGAGAAGAGCAAGGCCTGGGCAGATGCCGCTCCTTTAATAACCTGCGCGGTTGCTGAAGCACTCACGTCCAATCAACCGCCACGCGGCGCCCAAGGCCGCAGGCTGTTAGGGCCCGCGGCGCTTCGCCCTTGCCCTTTCGCCTCTCGGAACGGCCAAGTCCGGGCGCGCCTTGGGCCCGGGGACTACTGTCGGCGTTCTGGGAACGGGGGTCCCCAGACTTGCCTGCCTGCGGCCTACGGCGTGGCTTAAAGGGGGCCCAGCATGGCCCATCTTCATCAACACTAGACTCAAGACCCTCGCGAGGGGCCAAGCCTCGCGGGGCGGACGGCACGGGGCTTCCTCAGGCGCGGCCTCGACAGGCTGGCTCACGAGGAGGCGGAGAGATCAAGGTGGGGTACCTCACGAGGTGCCCCTGACGCAAGCCATGACGATCAAGGGTGCCAGGCGGTGCCAGGCGGGCGCCAGCCCGCGCAGTGTCTCCCTTTCCTCTTCGGTGCAAAGGGGGCAAGCGCAGGCAAGAGGATCAAGCAAAGGCATCCATTTCGGTACAACGAGACCAAGACCAGTCCAACGGTGGGAAGGAGGTCGTCGTGGAGCCCAGAACGGCGTCATCACAGAGCCTTTGGCAGGCGAGGACCAACTTTAGTCAGGATAAGTGTACCAGATGTTCCCTTTCAAAACGGCCAATTGTTGGCACCCTTCTCGCTCAATATTTGGGAAGAGGCCCAGGGCCTTTGCCTATAAATAGGACTAGCCAACCCCAGGGTCGAGGCATCTAGACATCCAGAGATCGGAGGGACGAGATCGTCAGATCATCAGGCAGCAAAGAGAGAGAGAGAGAGAGAGAGAGAGAGAGAGAGAGAGAGAGAGAGAAGGGCGGCAGAACTCCTTCTAGCAGTTCATCGTCCTTGCTAAGAGCAGACCCTCGCGAGGCTGTTCTTCCTTGTATTGTTCATCTTCATCAGCCCAAGAGGCAATCCACCCACCACAAACTAGAGTAGGGTATTACACCACAATGGTTGCCCGAACTAGTATAAACCTTGTGTCTCTTGTGCAGTTCTTTTTGTAGTTTAGATCTTTGCGAGACGGAGAGGTAGAAGGCGAAGTCTCCGCGCGCACCCCAGAGTTCGAACCTCAAGGGTCTGCCGGAACCCGAAATCCGACACCGTCGGCGTTCTGCGAAGTCCGCCGGGTGTCGCCGGTCCATAGAAGCGAATGGAGCGACGCCGATGCTGATGATGAGAAGCTCATGGTCGCCACCACCAGGATCCTCCGGCTCACCGAGGCCGGGCTCACCCTTGAGATGATCGGGGCGGACTTCATCCGCCGCCGGATCGCTCCACTACATAACAAGGGGAGGCCAGCCTGGCTCTTCACGAACCCTGCTGACATCATGCGGCTTCGTCCCGGCCTCGACCACAATTTCACAGTGATGGGGCACGCCCATTTCTGTCAGCGGCTCTTCCAGCTTGACGTGGGCCACGACGGCGAGGTCGAGCGGACCGGCAAGGTCGCGAGGGCCGCCGCGAAGGCCGGCAAGGTCCACAAGGGGCCTCTGTTCAAGCTGCTGACGGGGGTGGTCCCGTTGTGCAACAACTCGTGCCGTTTCGACATTATTGCCATGATGCCGGAATACAACACGCACAGCCCTGACCCGAGCTGGAAGGAGCCGGAGGACGCCAAGGTGCAGCAGTTTTTGGACACTCTGCACGAGGGGTACGTAAACACCGATGCCGAGCGGCTGCTTGTCCGAGACACCACCCAGGTGGAGCTGGACTACATCGCCACCAGGGCAAGGGAGGCATAGCTTGCCAGGGAGGCCAGCAGCGCCGGCGGTGTGGAGGACAACGCCGCGACGGTCGCGGAGGAGGAGGAGCTCGCTCGGTGGGTGGCGGCCGCCGGGAGAGCCAGCAGCGCCGGCACCGAGGCTCCTCTGGTCGAAGATGTGACCGGCGAGTCGTCGGAGGGGGAGGCTGAGACCGCAGGCCCGACGCCGGCTACGAGGAGAGGGCGAGTCCTGCGGCGGGCCAGTTCCGGCGAGCCGGTCCGGCCCGGCAGGGCTGCGCGGCCACAGCTGAAATTGGAGGGGTCCGGGCGCCACACGAGGGCCGCAGCGGCAAAGAAGCCAGCGAAGGCCACGGTGAAGAAGAAGATAGCCGCCCCTTCTTTGTCCACGCGTGTCCAGACACCACCTCCTTCCCCTCCTCCGGCGGATGTCGATACGGAGGTCACTTTTGATTATGGATCCCTCAGCCTGAGAAGGAAGAGGAAAACAGCAGAGGAGGAGGCGGACGACGAGTAAGCATCTGGTTCCTTTTCGTTATCTCTGCCCCCTCAATCTGTGTTGCTCGTCTTGACTTGTCTTCATCTTTGCAGGGACGTGGAGACGCTGGCCCAGAGAGTGAAGAGGGCCAAGGTCTTGGCGGGTGGCCAGCCCCCAGCTGGTACTTCGGGGGCGCCATTTATGGTGTTGAGCAGCCCGGACAGCAGCCCCCGGCATTGCCCCCAGCGTAAGTTCATCACTCTTCCCCCATCGGCATGTGTCTGGGGCACGACACTTTGGTGCTGACCTTGCCAGGTATGCAGGAGGAGAGCAGCAGGAGGAGGAGCCACAGAGGGCTACCCCCAACATGCCTCCCCCATCGACCACGCCGCCCCGAGGGGCGTCCCCGGCAAGGGCGCTAAGCACCTAGCCGATGCACATGGAGGAGGAGGAGAACTTGGGCGCCGGCGGCTTTGCTTCGACGCCAAATGTTGGCGGGGAGGGGACTTCCGTTTCCCAGCCGGGTACTGGCACAGGTAAGTCGTCCGTCGTTCGTCCCTGCTCCTTTTTCTTTCCGGCTCTTGGTCCTGGCCTTGCCTCACCCCCTTATTTGGCGTCCAAATTCCTCCTTGGTGAACCCAGAGGACGTGGACGCCATCATCTAGGACGTCGCCAAGGCCGCCGAGGCGGACGCCAAGAAGATCGCCACTGAGGAGGCCTCCAAGGATGCTGCCAAGGATGCCACCAAGGGGCCCGCCGGGGAGGCCGACAAGGCTGCCGCTGGGGGGCCGGCAAGGGGCCTACCGGGGAGGCCGGCGGGGCTGCCGCCGAGGAGGAGGAGGAGGTGGCTGGTGACCAGCCTTCCTCTTTTGCTGCTTCCGGCTCCGGCAAGTACTTGAGGGTGAGCGACAACTTGTTCGTCCACCTTCCAGGCGCGTCGAGCACCAAGGCACCCGTTGAGGGAGAGGTGTATGACGACGAAGTGCTTGCCGCTGCCGGGCTTGAAGTCGTCGACGAGCCGATCGTTGGCTGTGACGGTTCGCAGGAAGAGCAGCTCCTCCACGCCATGTGCGCCAGCTTCCGGAAGCTCCAGGCGCTCCACCGCGCCCGCCTGGACAAGGCTAAGTCCAGGACGACGATGGTGGAGAAGGCGGAGGCGGACCTCCAGGAACACGTTGCCGAGACGCAGGACTAGTTCTGCGAGGCCCACCAGGAGCTCAAGGCTGCCCAGTGCGAGCTGGCCAAGAGCGACATGGAGCTCACCATGAAGCTCGCCGACGTCGAGAAGGCTCAAGAGACGGCGAGGAACTTGGCCGCGGCCGCCGAAGCCGCCCGAACCCAGCACGAGGCCGCGCTGAACTCCCAGGAGGAGGACCTCGCTGCATGCGAGGAGAAGCTTGTCGCCACGCTTCGCGGCAAGGATGAAGAGGTGGAGAAGCTTGTCTTGCAGCGGACCGGTGAGCTGGAGCAGAGGCACAAAGAGGCACTCAATGCCCTGGCCTAGGTTCACGCCGCCAAGGTGGAGGAGCTGGAGGCGGAGCGCGACAGGCTAAAGGAGCAGGCCCTGAAGCTGTCCCAGGAGAAGGACACGCTCAGCAGCGCCCTGACAGAGGCGCAGGGCACGGTCGTCAGCAAGGCTGGGGAGCTCTCCGAGGCCAACAACTCCATCAAGGACCTCAAGCTGAAGCTGGAGGGTCTCGAGAAGGTGTTGTCGGACGCCAAAACCCCAGAGGGGACCCTGGCCAAGGAGCTGGAGGCCGAGAAGCTGTTGCGGAAGAACGAGGGCCTCAACTTCGCAGACCACGTGGAGGGCGAGAACCGCTGGCTCGATCGCCTTGCCACTGTCGTCAACCAGGCCGCCGTGCAGTTGGCCATCATGGGGATGCCGGACGTGAGGTATGTCCCGGAGCGGAGCGTGAGCGCCAACTACAGCCTGACCATGTTCTTTGAGAGGGTCGTCGGTGCTTTGGAGCAGCTCCACGCCAACCGGGCGGCCTCACTAGACGACGAGTCCCGGAGGCTTTGCCAGGGTGCCATGACCAAGGTTCTCACCAAGATGGCACACTGGTACCCCGACCTCGACTTCAACGCCGCGCTGGAGAGCTTGTTGGAGGGTACTGACCTCGCGCCGCTCAGGGAGCGCATCAAGCCCATCATCAGCTGAGTCGGCGAAATTCATAGGGTGGAGGGCCAGCGCCGGGATTAGGCACCCTGTCGTGGAATTGTCACGACAGATGTCCTCTTGCAAGGACTTAGTCGTGGAGCCATCGCAACTAGGAAGCTTAAAGGAGTTAACGGGACAAGGGACACGAGAGAGGTTTTATACTAGTTCGGCCCCTTACGATGAAGGTAAAGCCTACGTCGAGTTGAGTTGGTATTGCTAGGGTTTTGATGACCAGGGAGCGAGATACGCTATGCCTGGCTCTCGATTTGATGTTACTTTCCCTAAGCCGCCAGCGGGTCGTCCCCTTATATACACGGGTTGACACCCTGCGACCTACAGAGTCCCGGCCGACTCATAAACAGTGTCTGGCTCGGTGACTAGTTAATTCTACCTTATGATACAAGTCATGCCATTACGGCGGTTTATCACTACGGGCCTTAAGTCGTCTGTGGGCTTTAAACCCTTTACTGAACCGCCATCTTCATGCTTGGTCTTGGGCTTCATATGATGAATCACCTTTGTATAACCTGGCCCTCCTGGGCGGCTTACACAAATAGTTATATCCCCAACCTTTGTATAACCCGTTCTTTATCGCCGTTTTCTGTTGCTGAGCCGGTGTCGTTCCTCCGGCCACCTTCTTCTCAGGAGCCAAGGGCGACGAAGAACTGCTAGGTTAACTACTAGACCAGATTCTCACAATTGCGCCCCCTACCTGGCGCGCCAAAGATGTCGGTGTGGAACGACACCTATGGGATCACAAGAATCCCTACTACGGTTGCCGGGGCGCGGAATTGCAAGAAGAGCAGGGCTAGTAGAAAGCACAAGGATCGTTTACCCAGGTTCGGGCAGCGAGGATGCGTAAAACCCTAGTCCTACTTTGGTGGGTGTATTTCAGAGAGTTCTTGAGCTCTCGAACTAGCTGTGGTCAGTGTGTGGTTCGAAAGAGCCAAATCCTTCTCCAGTATGCCATGGGCCTCCTTTTATAGGCGAAAGGGGCTGCCACAGTGGCATACAGGAGGTGGAAAGGCGTATAGTCTTGCGAGCCTATTGGTCGTATTACAGGACAAGACGCATTCAATGTGTAGCTTAGGTGTTCCCTTGCTTTATTGGGGACGGGGGCGAGGCCCGTCCGTCGCCGCTCCACCTCTCTCCGACATACGCCCTGGCCAGTGAGGCATGCGGTGCCATGTAGGCAGGCAGGCAGCTGAGGTGGCGCGGTGGTGGAGCCTTCACGAAGATCTGCATGCCGCCACGCAGGCGCTTGATGAGTTAGCCTGTGATCTGCATGTTGCCGCGCAGGGGCCTGCTCAGCTGGTTGGGCTGGCAGCTACATGTGAGCGGCGGTGGAAACTGGGTTGACGTGGGCCTGGCGGTGGCCCTGCTGGCGTCCTTGGTGAGGGCCTTGCCGGGTGGCCCGGCAAGGGTCTTGCCGTGGCGCGCTGTCGTCCCTGGCAAGGGCCTTGCCGGGGGGTCTGGTGGCCTTCCTCGGCAAGGATCTTGCCGAGGATCGTCGTCTTCTAATCCTCATCTGATCTTGAATATGTCTTCACAAAGATCTGCATGCCACCATGGAGGTGCCTCCCAAGCCCTGGCCCAACATGACGTTGGAGACCGTGGGCTCAAGGGTGGATCGCTCCGTTGGTGTGGGGCGAGCTGCCTCGGAAAGGGTCTTGCCGGGGCTGCTGAGGCTGCACCCGGCAAGGGTCTTGTCGGGGGAACCTGCTTCGTCCCTCTGCTCTTTGTGGTCTTGGCCTTGTCATCGCTCTGATCATCTTGGGCTTCGGTTTTACCTTGGCTCACCTCCCCTGTTCTGCTTGGCGTGACCGTAGGCGCGGCTCTAACTGCCCGTGCACAGGTATAGGGGTACAAAAAGGCACCCCTCTCTTTGTACACCGACAACCATCTTCCTTTAAGCTTGGGTATCCAGTGGCTACCTCAGACAGGTCAAGCTCTGGTACCCATGCCTTGGCCCGGCTCAAAGCCGTCACAGCACCGGCTCTTGCGGACGATCACTTCATCTCCTCAAACCTGGCAGGCAACACAGAAAGCTTTTCCAACACATCTATCAACAGAGTAGGCACTTGGTTCGTTGGGGAGATTGCGGCCAGTGCATGTTGGGCTCCTGTGTACAGCTGTTCGACAAGTGTATAGACAGTCTTGAGCTTCACAAGCATGTCTTGGTTCAAGTTGCTGCTCCTGGGACCTGGAAACATCATAGATTGGTTAAATGGCGGTTTATGTTATCACGACAAGGATTCACCTTTGATGAGTAGCACGGCGACTCACCAAAGATAGCAGAAACCATCTTAGAGACACGGTGTTTTAAGCCGGTGAGCTCAGTGGTCACCTCTTGAAGAGCCGCCTCTGCCTTCTCAGCCCGCTGCGTTAAAGCAGTCTTTTCTTCAGCCCAAGTCTTTTTTTCCGCCTCAAAACTGGTTTTCAGTTTTTCCGACTCAGCCACGCTAAACTGAAACTTTGACTTAGCTTTCCCGGTCTCGGTTTCCTGAGTCGCCAGCCGGGTCTTTGCATCATTTAATTGAGACTCCAGTTCAGCAGTAGCAACCTGTATGAAGTACCGAGTTATCAACACATTTATAACAGGGTTACAAGAATATAAAGTCCCAAGTCTTTTGCAAGCAACAACACTTGACACTTGGGGGATAATGTCTGTCAATGAAATTTTTCAAGACAACGGCTCTTATAAAGTCCCAAGCACTTTGCAAGCAAGACTACTTGGCACTTCGGGGCTAATTCATATTGCTTGTCTCTTTTTAATTATGAGCCGGCTGTTCTATAAACAGTCCCAGCCGATTCATGGGGGCTACGCAGTTAAGCTCTCCTTTCTTACGCAATGATAAATAGAACCGGCTCATTCATGCTGATTAAACTGGCCCTTGGGGACTACGGATGCAAAGCTAAACTACTTAGACATCCGGTTTAATTTTAAACCGGACTTGGAGGGGATTCTATGACAGAAACTGATGGACTCTGCTAAGTCTACGGCCTATTCAATCTTATCATAACCAGTAGACTTGGGGGCTGACAGGATGTACATAACATATTTAAAAGCCGTAAGTCATACCTCATATTTCTGGTGCATTTGTTTCCTCATATCAATCTCAAGATCGCGATTGGAATGAACTTGGTCTTCATTCAGAAAGGGGCCAGGCCCACTTTAACGCAATCTTCCAGGTCTTCATTCAGAAGAGACTCGGTCATTTCATTAATGGCCTCGTCAGTTAATTGCACGGAGGTGTGGTGCAGTGGATCCTTTACACCACCAGTGTAAGTACACATTAAGCCGAACCGACGACTCAAGGGTATGATCCGCCAAGAAACCCAGCACCGAACCAAGTCAATGCCAGTTAACCCATTGGCCAGCAGAGCCTTGACTTTGGTAATAGTAGGAGCAAGCTTTGCACGTTCAGCAGCGGTAAGTTTTTAGGAAGAAGACACTTTAGGTCCAGGCGCTCAATGCGATAACCCAGCAATGGTTTCTCATCAGCCGTAGAGGTATCTTTGCAATAAAACCATGTCTTATTCCAATCTTTGGGGTGACTCGGCAAGGTCGTGTAAGGGAAGATGGCGTCTCTTCTTCGCTGAATTGAGATTCTGCCAAGTTCCAAACTAGGTCAGTTCGTGTACTCATTTTGGCGGTTTAAATAGAAGTATTCTCTAAAAAGTTTAACACTAGGCTCCTCTTGAAGGTATACTTCACAAAAGACTTGAAAATTGCAGATATTTGACACGGAATTGGGTCCGATGTCTTGAGGATGGAGCTGGAAGAAGTGCAAAACATCCCGGAAAAATTTAGAGCCAGGTGGTGAGAAGCCCCGGTTCATGTGATCCGTAAATACAATGACTTCGCCATCCTTTGGCTGAGGTTTTTCTTCGCCCAGTTCAGGGGCGTGGTAATGCATAACATTCTTTGTGGGCAAGTACCCGACTTTGAAAAAGTCTCGGAATGTGCCCTCAGTGACGACGGAGCAGACCCAATTGCATGTATAGACTGTCTTTGGCGGCATTGTGAAAGAAAGAAAACCTAAAGGAAGGGAATAATTTGCCGGTTCAAGTCAGTTGGTGAAATCACAAGTTGACAGTTGCAGTATACGTTCAGAATGGCGGCTTAAGTGAGGACTAATGATGTGTGATCAATTATAAACCGGATATGTAAGCCGCCATGACACGTACCGGTATTCAAGATCTTATAAGAGCAAAATTTTACTAAGTGTTGGGACAAACAAGTTTCAGAGATTGAAGCTATGAGATTGGATCTGCGGCAGTTCAGAAAAAAGGAAATAAATCCTAAACCTAGGTGGCGGCGGCAGAAAAGTGGGGGTGCCTAGATGAGATCTACTGCGATAAGGATATGCTCCAGTATCAAAAACAGGTGTTAAAACTGCTACCGCATGAGATTTGTACTACTTTCAGATCAAAACTATGCGATTTGGGACGGAGAAGGGGAAGAACGGTGATGAAAACCGACAAACAGAGAAACCCTAAAATCAGATCTATGAAGGGGAAAGGTGAAGACTTACTGACGCGGAGGAGCACCGCGGCGTTTTTGGTCAGTTCAGGGTGATGCAGCGGCCGGAGTTGATGAAGAGGACGAAGGTTGTAACATACCAAATTTTCAATTTGCAATGTTATACATCGGTCATTCATGCATATCATATTTTATTGCATTTCGATTTGCGATCCTCGAAATTCTAAGCAACTCAAGGACCCTCGGAGAGAGTTCGGGATTTCACCGTTTTCATATTTGAATTTTTATCAAATATCGAAACGAGGATCATTTGTTTTATTATTTTTCTCTCCAAAAATATTTCATATTAAAATATAAGAGAGGAGATAATATGACTTCTCCAAAATGAATGAAATATTGGAGGAAAAATATTAAAAACAAATAAATAATTTTTGGGGGATTTTATTGCTATTTTATTTGCATAGGAAAAATATGCGTTTTTCAAAATTGCATTATAGGCCCAAATAATTGTTCACCTTGTTCGGCATATTTTTAGAGGACGGGGAAAATTTATTTCGGGATTTTTGGAGTCCGTTTATATTTCTTTTCTTTCGTTTTCTGCACGTTAGAATTTTTTTTTTAAAGTTAACCGACTCCGGGCCGTACCCGGCTAGGACACCTCGGGCCGGCCCTTATAAGCTGAGCCACCGCCACCCCGCAGCCCAACCAGCGCGTGCCTCTCCAAACCCTAGCCACCGCCACCGCTAGTAGCCGCTGCCGCCGCTAGTCGCCGCCGTCGCGCCGCGCCGCTCGACGCGTTTTGCCGCCGGAGCCGCCACCCCTCCGCCCCGCCGATCCCGCCGGAGGTAGCCACCGCCGCATCACCGTTCGTCGGTTTTCCCAAAAAACCGATCGGTTTTTTTATAAACCCTAGTTTTCGTTTTTTTAAATAGATCGGTTTTTGTTTCAGTTTTTTCGGTTTAGTTAAATAGCGGACGTTCGTCCGTACGTTCGTTTTAACAAACGGTTTTCACCCGTTAGTCACAGACAGCAAACGTTCGTTCGTTAGCCTGTTCGTTTGTTTTTCTTTTTCTCGGGTTTTTCGCGATGATTTTCGATCGCAATTTCTGATCCAATTTTCGTTCTAGCGTAACTTTTCGCTCGTTTATTGGAATCAGGCGATTCAAGCGCCTAGATCTTCGTCTCGAAGCCCTCTTTCTGTTTCACCAACTTGAACAAGATTTTGGTACTGTAAAATTTGCCTTTAGTCCAGATTAGTAATCGGATCTTGTTTTGTTCGTAGTTTGAGTTTCGTTGCTCCGTTTGATTTGATTCTTTTTGCAAACCGGAGTTCTTAAGTTGAACTTTCTGGTTAGATCTTATCATTTGATTTTTACTCGTGCATCTTTTTTTGATTTCTTATGTGTGTTATTGTTTGTTTGTGATAGAATTCCCGGAGTGTGAAGCGTGCTACTACGAGTCTCAAGGTTTTGCGGATCGTCAGCAACGCAAGTAACACATTGATCATACTCTTTTGATACCCAGTTTTTATGCATTAGTTCAAATCCTCAAACACTGCATGATTAGGATGTGATTAACTTGTGGGTATTGGGAAGTAGATGATGAGGTAGAACCTATTACCTGTTTTAATATCAAACCCTTTGGAGTTACTTCTACGTTATGCTTATATTGCTATGCTATGCTCGTAGACATGGATTGGGTTTGAGTGTATCCATGACAGATGTGAGTTGTTGATTAATGGTTCAACTTAAGGTGGCAACTTTAATACACATCTGGGTGGATTGCTTGTTTGGGCACCTGGGGAATCCAGTGTTGTCCTAGGAGATCCCGGGGATATACCGTGTGATCCTCCTACGGTCCGCCACCCAGGCTCAAAGGGATCGTGAGATATTTCATGCTAGAAACTTCCGTGTGCAGCCACAAGCCATTATGGGCTCTGGCATAGTTGAGTATGTTGTGTGACCTCTTTCAGTGGTGGGCTAGTAGATGTAGAGGGAAAGTAGGTGTAACTGTCTACCCAGAGTAAAGAGTTAATGCTTCTGAAAGACTGTGTCTCGGTCATCCGTTTCTCAAACACCATGTAGTGCGAGAAATCCAACGGAGGAGATCGAGTCTTGTGGGGAAAAGTGCGCAAACCTCTGCAGAGTGTACAAACTAATCATGGTTAGCTATGTCCCCGGTTATGGACATCTTGAGTATCTAGTACTTAGATTATCCTATTGTATCTCCTCACTCTAATTTAATCTGTTGTGTTAATGATTAATTTAATTGGGATTGAGTTGGAGGAACCTTCTCAATGATGTTTCAACTACCATGTAGATAAATAAAATATATTCCTTTGTTGTAGGGAAAAATTGGCTTTTCGAAAAATCATATAACTATAGAGCCTCCACCAGCCATATATGCATAGAGTGATAGCATTTATCTGTTCATTGCTCAATTGTGTTATATTGCCAGCATATTCCATGTGCTGACCCGTTTTCGGGTTGCAACGTATTATGTTGCAGACTTTTCAGACGACGAGTAAAGGTGCGATAGGTCGTTGTCATGCACTCAACTATGGCGTTGGAGTTGATGGACTCACTTTATCTTCCAAGCCTTCTGCTGTTATCATATTAGATGGCCTTAAGCCATATTTATTGTAATAAGTTCTCTTTTGAGATATTCGATGTAATAAGCGTGTGATTGCTACTCTCTTATAAATCCTTCGAGTACTATGTGTGTCAGCATTACCGATCCAGGGATGACACTGAAGCACAAAGACTTGACTGTTTGAGGTCGGGTCGCTACAAGGGTTGACGGCGCCGGAGCTCGGGTGTACTGGGACGTCGCGAGGAGGAAGAAGAAGGGGAGAAGGCAAAGGGGGAGAATGAGAAGTGAGCTCGTGGCCCTATTTATAAGGCCAGAAGGATAAATGGCATGCGCGGGAATCGAGGAGACAAAAAAGTGGATATGTGACGACGTGAGCGCCTTGATTTTCGGAAGGGTCGGTTAAGAAAAAGATTTATTAAGATTTGTGACGTGCGTTGTATTAATTATAGGTGACGTCACAGCGGGTTAGCACAATTTCCGAAGATGACGTCATGGCGGGTTACAGCTAGGGCTGCAAACGAGTCAAGCTCGAGCGAGTTGGAGTTAGCTCAGCTCAACTCAACTCATATGAAAATTTGAGCGAGCTCAAACTGAATGGAGCTTATGATCGAGTGATGTCTACTACGCAACCTTCTTCTTGTAGACATTGTTGGGCCTCCAAGTGCAGAGGTTTGTAGGACAGTAGCAAATTTCCCTCAAGTGGATGACCTAAGGTTTATCAATCCGTGGGAGGCGTAGGATGAAGATGGTCTCTCTCAAACAACCCTGCAACCAAATAACAAAGAGTCTCTTGTGTCCCCAACACACCTAATACAATGGTAAATTGTATAGGTGCACTAGTTCGGCGAAGAGATGGTGATACAAGTGCAATATGGATGATAGATATAGGTTTTTGTAAACTGAAAATATATAAACAGCAAGGTAGCGAGCGGTAAAAGTGAGCGTAAACGGTATTGCAATGATAGGAAACAAGGCCTAGGGTTCATACTTTCACTAGTGCAAGTTCTCTCAACAATAATAACATAATTGGATCATGTAACTATCCCTCAACATGCAACAAAGAGTCACTCCAAAGACACTAATAGCGGAGAACAAACGAAGAGATTATGGTAGGGTACGAAACCACCTCAAAGTTATTCTTTCCAATCAATCCGTTGGGCTATTCCTATAAGTGTCACAAACAGACCTAGAGTTCGTACTAGAATAACACCTTAAGACACAAATCAACCAAAACCCTAATGTCACCTAGATACTCCAATGTCACCTCAAGTATCTGTGGGTATAATTATACGATATGCATCACACAATCTCAGATTCATCTATTCAATCCAACACAAAGTACTTCAAAGAGTGCCCAAAGTTTCTATCGGAGAATCACGACGAAAACGTGTGCCAACCCCTATGCATAGGTTCATGGGCGGAACCCGTAAGTTGATCACCAAAACATACATCAAGTGAATCACGTGATATCCCATTGTCACCACAGATACGCACGGCTAGACATACATTAAGTGTTCTCAAATCTTTAAAGACTCAATCCGATAAGATTACTTCAAAGGGAAAAATAAATCCATTACAAGAGAGAAGAGGGGGAGAAGAAACATAAGATCCAACTATAATAGCAAAGCTCGTGATACATCAAGATCGTGCCAAATCAAGAACACGAGAGAGAGAGAGAGAGAGACAGATCAAACACATAGCTACTGGTACATACCCTCAGCCCCGAGGGTGAACTACTCCCTCCTCGTCATGGAGAGCGCCAGGATGATGAAGATGGCCACCGATGAGGTCCCCCCCCCCTCCGGCAGGGTGCCGGAACAGGGTCTCGATTGACTTTTGGTGGCTATAGAGGCTTGCGGCGGCGGAACTCCCGATCTAATCTCTGTTCTGGAAGTTTTAGGGTACATGAGTATATATGGGTGCAGGAAGTATGTCGGTGGAGCTTCGGGGGCCCCATGAGGCAGGGGGCGCGCCCCCACCCTCGTGAGCACCTCCCTTTGCTCCTGGTGTGGGGTCCAAGTCCATCTGGTAGCTTTCCTTCCAAAAATAACTTCTCCAGCTGATTTCGTTCCGTTTCGACTCTGTCTGATATTCCTTTTCTTCGTAACACTGAAATAGGCAAAAAAAACAGCAACTCTGGGCTGGGCCTCCGGTTAATAAGTTAGTCCTAAAAATAATATAAAAGTGGATAATAAAGCCCAATATTGCCCAAAACAGTAGATAATATAGCATGGAGCAATCAAAAATTATAGATACGTTGGAGACGTATCAAGCATCCCCAAGCTTAATTCATGCTCGTCCTCGAGTAGGTAAATGATAAAAAAAGATAATTTTTGATGTGGAATGCTAGTTGGCATAATTTCATTGTAATTCTTCTTAATTGTGATATGAATATTCAGATCCGAAAGATTCAAGACAAAAGTTCATATTGACATAAAAGTAATAATACTTCAAGCATACTAACTAAGCCATTATGTCTTCTCAAAATAACATGGCCAAAGAAAGTTCATCCCTACAAAATCATATAGTTTAGTCATGCTCCATTTTCGTCACACAAGAATGCTCTCATCATGCACAACCCCAATGACAAGCCAAGCAATTGTTTCATACTCTAGTAATCTCAAACTTATAAACCTTCACGCAATACATGAGCGCGAGCCATGGATATAGCACTATGGGTGGAATAGAATATGATGATGGGGGTTATGTGGAGAAGACAAAAAAGGAGAAGATCTCACATCAACGAGGGTAATCAATGGGCTATGGAGATGCCGGTCGATTGATGTTAATGCAAGGAGTAGGGATTGCCATGCAACGGATGCACTAGAGCTATAAATGTATGAAAGCTCAACAAGAGAAACTAAGTGGGTGTGCATCCAACTTGCTTGCTCACGAAGACCTAGGGCATTTGAGGAAGCCCATCATTGGAATATACAAGCCAAGTTCTATAATGAAAAATTCCTACTAGTATATGAAAGTGACAAAACAAGATACTTTCTATCATGAAGATTATGGTGCTACTTTGAAGCACAAGTGTGGAAAAAAGGATAGTAGCATTGCCCCTTTTTATTTATTTTCTTTTTATTATTATTTTTTTGGGCCTTCCTTTTTTTGGCCTTTCTCTTTTTTTGGGACAATGCTCTATTGAATGACAATCATCACACTTCTACTTATTTACAACTCAATGATTACAACTCGATGCTAGAACAAAGTATGACTCTATATGAATGCTTCCGGCGGTGTACCGGGATATGCAATGAATCAAGAGTGACATGTATGAAAGAATTATGAATGGTGGCTTTGCCACGAATACTATGTCAACTACATGATCATGCTAAGCAATATGACAATGATGAATGTGTCATGAAGAACGGAATGGTGGAAAGTTGCATGGCAATATATCTCGAAATGGCTATGGAAATGCCATAATAGGTAGGTATGGTGGCTGTTTGGAGGAAGATATAAGGAGGTTTATGTGTGAAAGAGCGTATCATATCACGGGGTTTGGATGCACCGGCGAAGTTTGCGCCAACTCTCAATGTGAGAATGGGCAATGCACGGTACCGAAGAGGCTAGCAATGATGGAAGGGTGAGAGTGCGTATAATCCATGGACTCAACATTAGTCATAAAGAACTCATATACTTATTGCAAAAATCTACAAGCCATCAAAAACCAAAGCACTACGCGCAAGCTCCTAGGGGGATAGATTGGTAGGAAAACACCATCGCTCGTCCCCGACCGCCACTCATAAGGAGGACAATCAAATAACACCTCATGTTTCAAATTTGTTACATAACGTTTACCATACGTGCATGCTACGGGACTTGCAAACTTCAACTCAAGCATTTCTAAAATTCACAACTACTCAACTAGCACGACTTTGATATTATCACCTCCATATCTCAAAACAATCATGAATCATCAAACTTCTCTTAGTATTCAACGCACTCATAAGAATTCTTATAAATATTTTATGCTTAGCATATTAGGATTATTTAAGCAAATTACCATTCTATTTAAGACTATCAAAATAATATAAGTGAAGCATGAGAGATCAATAGTTTCTATAAAACAAATCCACCACCGTGCTCTAAAAGATATAAGTGAAGCACTAGAGCAAACAACAAACTACTCTGAAAGATATAAGTGAAGATCAATGAGTAGTCGAATAATTATGCAACTATGTGAAGACTCTTCCATTTATAATTTCAGATCTTAGTATTTTATTCAAACATCAAGCAAAGCTAAAGAAAATAAAATGACGCTCCAAGAAAAATACATATCATGTGGTGAATAAAAATATAGCTCCAAGTAAAGTTACCGATGAACGAAGACGAAAGAGGGGATGCCTTCCGGGGCATCCCCTAGCTTAGACGCTTGGTTATCCTTGAATATTACCTTGGGGTGCCTTGGGCATCCCCAAGCTTAGGCTCTTGCCACTCCTTATTCCATAGTCCATCGAATCTTTACCCAAAACTTGAAAACTTCACAACACAAAACTTAACAGAAAACTCATGAGCTCCGTTAGCGAAAGAAAACAAAACACCACTTCACGGTACTGTAATGAACTCATTCTTTATTTATATTGGTGTTAAACCTACTTTATTCCAACTTCTCTATGGTTTATAAACTATTTTACTAGCCATAGATTCATCAAAATAAGCAAACAACACACGAAAAACAGAATCTGTCAAAAACAGATCAGTCTGTAGTGTTCTGTAAGTAACGCAAACTTCTGGAACTCCAAAAATTCTAAAATAAATTGGTGGACCTGAGGAATTTGTCTATTAATCATCTTCAAAAATAATAAACTAAATAGCACTTCCCAGTAAAAAGTTGAAGCTAATCTCGTGAGCGCTAAAGTTTCTGTTTTTTACAGCATGATCATAAAGACTTCACCCAAGTCTTCCCAAAGGTTCTACTTGGCACAAACACTAATTAAAACATAAAACCACATCTAAGCAGAAGCTAGATGGATTATTTATTCCTAAACAGAACCAAAAAGCAAGAAACTAAAATAAAATTGGGTTGTCTCCCAACAAGCGCTAACGTTTAACGCCCCTAGCTAGGCATGATGATTTCAATGATGCTCACATAAAAGATAAGAATTGAAACATAAAGAGAGCATCATGAAGAATATGACTAGCACATTTAAGTCTAAAATACTTCCTATGCATAGGGATTTTTTGAGCAAACAACTTATGGGAACAATAATCAACTAGCATAGGAAGGCAAAACAAGCATAACTTCAAAATTTTAAGCACATAGAGAGGAAACTTGATATGATTGCAATTCCTACAAGCATATGTTCCTCCCTCATAATAATTTTCAGTAGCATCATGAATCAATTCAACAATATAACCAGCACCTAAAGCATTATTTTCATGATCCACTTGCATAGAAATTTTATTACTCTCCACATAAGCGAAATTCTTCTCATGAATAGTAGTGGGAGCAAACTCAACAAAATAACTACCATATGATTGAAAATTAAGATGAAGATGAAAACTTTCATGGTTATCATTATTCTTTAAAGCATACATGTCATCACAATAATCATCATAGATAGGAGGCATGCTTTCATCATAGTAAATTTGCTCATCAAAGCTTGGGGGACAAAAAATATCATCAAACATAGCTTCCCCAAGCTTGTGGCTTTGCATATCATTAGAATCATGGATATTCAAAGAATTCATACTAACAACATTGCAATCATGCTCATCATACAAAGATTTAGTACCAAACATTTTAATGCATTCTTCTTCTAACACTTTGGCACAATTTTCCTTCCCATCATACTCACGAAAGATATTAAAAAGATGAAGCGTATGAGACAAACTCAATTCCATTTTTTTGTAGTTTTCTTTTATAAACTAGACTAGTGCTAAAACAAGAAACAAAAAGATTTGATTGCAAGATCTAAAGATATACCTTCAATCACTCACCTCCCCGGCAACAGCGCCAGAAGCTTCTTGATGTCTACTATGCAACCTTCTTCTTGTAGACATTGTTGGGCCTCCAAGTGCAGAGGTTTGTAGGACAGTAGCAAATTTCCCTCAAGTGGATGACCTAAGGTTTATCAATCCGTGGGAGGCATAGGATGAAGATGGTCTCTCTCAAACAACCCTGCAACCAAATAACAAAGAGTCTCTTGTGTCCCCAACACACCCAATACAATGGTAAATTGTATAGGTGCACTAGTTCGGCGAAGAGATGGTGATACAAGTGCAATATGGTTGATAGATATAGGTTTTTGTAAACTGAAAATGTATAAACAGCAAGGTAGCGAGCGGTAAAAGTGAGCGTAAACGGTATTGCAATGATAGGAAACAAGGCCTAGGGTTCATACTTTCACTAGTGCAAGTTCTCTCAACAATAATAACATAATTGGATCATATAACTATCCCTCAACATGCAACAAAGAGTCACTCCAAAGACACTAATAGCGGAGAACAAATGAAGAGATTATGGTAGGGTACGAAACCACCTCAAAGTTATTCTTTCCAATCAATCTGTTGGGCTATTCCTATAAGTGTCACAAACAGACCTAGAGTTCGTACTAGAATAACACCTTAAGACACAAATCAACCAAAACCCTAATGTCACCTAGATACTCCAATGTCACCTCAAGTATCCGTGGGTATGATTATACGATATGCATCACACAATCTTAGATTCATCTATTCAATCCAACACAAAGTACTTCAAAGAGTGCCCAAAGTTTCTATCGAAGAATCACGCCGAAAACGTGTGCCAACCCCTATGCATAGGTTCATGGGCGGAACCCGCAAGTTGATCACCAAAACATACATCAAGGGAATCACGTGATATCCCAATGTAACCACAGATACGCATGGCAAGACATACATCAAGTGTTCTCAAATCTTTAAAGACTCAATCCGATAAGATTACTTCAAAGGGAAAACTCAATCCTTTACAAGAGAGAAGAGGGGGAGAAGAAACATAAGATCCAACTATAATAGCAAAGCTCGTAATACATCAAGATCGTGCCAAATCAAGAACACGAGAGAGAGAGAGAGAGACAGATCAAACACATAGCTACTGGTACATACCCTCATCCCCGAGGGTGAACTACTCCCTCCTCGTCATGGAGAGCGCCGGGATGATGAAGATGGCCACCGGCGAGGGTTCCCCCCCCCCTCCGGCAGGGTGCCGGAAAAGGGTCCCGATTGACTTTTGGTGGCTATAGAGGCTTGCGGCGGCGGAACTCCCGATCTAATCTCTGTTCTGGAAGTTTTAGGGTATGTGAGTATATATGGGTGCAGGAAGTACGTCGGTGGAGCTTCGGGGGCCCCAGGAGGCAGGGGGCGCGCCCTAGGGGGGTGGGCTGATAACCCACAAGTATAGGGGATCACAACAGCTTTTGAGGGTAGAGTATTCAACCCAAATTTATTGATTCGACACAAGGGGAGCCAAATAATATTCTCAAGTATTAGCAGCTGAGTTGTCAATTCAACCACACCTGGAAACTTAGTATCTGCAGCAAAGTGTTTAGTAGCAAAGTAATATGATAGTGGTGGTAACAGCAGCAAAAGTAAAGACAGCAAAAGTAATGTTTTTGGTATTTTGTAGTGATTGTAACAGTAGCAGCGGGAAAGTAAATAAGCGAGAACCAGTATATGGAAAGCTCGTAGGCGTCGGATCAGTGATGGATAATTATGCCGGATGCGGTTCATCATGTAACAGTCAACATAGGGTGACACAGAACTAGCTTCAATTCATCAATGTAATGTAGGCATGTATTCCGAATATAGTCATACGTGCTTATGGAAAAGAACTTGCATGGCATCTTTTGTCCTACCCTCCGGTGGCAGCGGGGTCCTATTCGAAACTAAGGGATATTAAGGCCTCCTTTTAATAGAGAACCGGAACAAAGCATTAGCACATAGTGAATACATGAACTCTTGAAACTATGGTCATCACCGGGAGTGGTCCCGATTATTGTCACTTCGAGGTTGACGGATCATAACACATAGTAGGTGACTATAGACTTGCAAGATAGGATCAAGAACTCACATATATTCATGAAAACATAATAGGTTCAGATCTGAAATCATGGCACTCGGGCCCTAGTGACAAGCATTAAGCATAGCAAAGTCATAGCAACATCAATCTCAGAACATAGTGGATACTAGGGATCAAACCCTAACAAAACTAACTCGATTACATGATAAATCTCATCCAACCCATCACCGTCCAGCAAGCCTACGATGGAATTACTCACGCACGGCGGTGAGCATCATAAAATTGGTGATGGAGGATGGTTGATGATGACGACGGCGACGAATCCCATCTCCGGAGCCCCGAACGGACTCCAGATCAGCCCTCCCGGGAGGTTTTAGGGCTTCGCGGTGGCTCCGTATCATAAAACGCGATGATTTCTTCTCTCTGGTTTTTTTCTCCCCGAAAGCCAATATATAGAGTTGGAGTTGGCATCGGAGGGTTTCCAGGGGGCCCACGAGGTAGGAGGCGCGCCCTAGGAGGGGGGCGCACCCCCCACCCTCGTGGACAGGGTGTGGGCCCCCTGGTCTTCATCTTTGGTGAGGATTTTTTATTATTTTTTATAAGACATTCTGTGGAGTTTCAGGTCATTCCGAGAACTTTTGTTTTCTGCACATAAAACAACATCATGGCAATTCTGCTGAAAACAGCGTCAGTCTGGGTTAGTTCCATTCAAATCATACAAGTTAGAGTCCAAAACAAGGGCAAAAGTATTTGGAAAAGTAGATACGACAGAGACATATCAACTCCCCCAAGCTTAAACCCTTGCTTGTCCTCAAGCAATTCAGTTGACAAACTGAAAGAGAAAAAGAAAAACTTTTACAAACTCTGTTTGCTCTTGTTGTTGTAAATATGTCAAGCGAGCATTCAATTTTTCAACAAAGATCATAACTAACCACATTTGCAATAATTCTCAGGTCTCACAATTACTCATATCAATAGCATAATCAACTAGCAAGCCATAATAATAAACCTCGGATCACAACACTTTCTCAAAACAATCATAATATGATACAACAAGATGGTATCTCGCTAGCCCTTTTTGAGACCGCAAAACATAAATGCAGAGCACCTTTAAAGATCAAGGACTGACTAAACATTGTAATTCATGGTAAAATAGATCCAATCATAGTCACACCCAACATAGATTAATAGTGATGAATGCAAATGATAGTTGTGCTCTCCAGCTATGCTTTTTTAATAAGAGGGTGATGACTCAACATAAAAGTAAACAGATAGGCCCTTCGCAGAGGGAAGCAGGGATTTGTAGAGGTGCCAGAGCTCAGTTTTGAAATAGAAATGAATTATATTTTGAGCGATATACTTTCATTGTCAACATAGCAACTAAGAGATGGCGATATCTTCCATGTCACACACATTATAGGCGGTTCCCAAACATAATGGTAAAGTTTATACTCCCCCTCCACCAACAAGCATCAATCCATGGCTTGCTCGAAACAACGAGTGCCTCCAACATACATCAGGTCCCAGGGGGAGTTTTGTTTGCAATTAATTTTGATTTAGTTTGCATAAAGCATGGGACTGGGCATCCCGGTGACCAGCCATTTTCTCATGAATGAGGAGCGGAGTCCACTCCTCTTGAGAATAACCCGCCTGACATGGAAGATAAGGGCAGCCTTGGTTGATACATGAGCTATTCGAGCATACAAAACAGAATGTTTATTTGAAGGTTTAGAGTTTGTCACATACAAATTTACTTGGAACGGCAGGTAGATACCGCATATAGGAAGGTATAGTGGGCTCGTCTGGAATAACTTTAGGGTTTAAGGGATTGGATGCACAAGCAGTATTCCCGCTTAGTACAAGTGAAGGCTAGCAAAAGACTGGGAAGCGACCAACTAGAGAGCGACAACAGCCATGTACATGCATTAAAATTAATAAACATTGGATGCAAGCATGAGTAGGATATAATCCACCATGAACATAAATATCGTGAAGGCTATGTTGATTTGTTTCAACTACATGCGTGAACATGTGCCAAGTCAAGTCACTTAAATCATTCAAAGGAGGATACCACCCCATCATACCACATCATAATCATCTCAATAGCATGTTGGCACACAAGGTAAATCATTATAACTCATAGCTAATCAAGCATGGCACAAGCAACTATGATCTCTAATTGTCATTGCAAACATGTTTATTCATAATAAGCTAAATCAAGAATGATGGACTCATCATATTTACAAAAACAAAAGAGGTCGAGTTCATACTAGCTTTTCTCATCTCAGTCAGTCCATCATATATCATCATAATTGCCTTTCACTTGCACAACTGAACGGTGTGAATAATAATAAGAGTGCACGTGCATTGGACTAAGCTGGAATCTGTGAGCATTCAATAAACAGGAGAAGACAAGGCAATATGCGTTCTTGGTTAAATCAACAATAATGCATATAAGAGCCATTTCAACAATTTAATCATGGTCTTCTCCTACTGACCCCCAAAGAAAAGAAAAGAAATAAAAACTACTTACACGGGAAAGCTCCCAACAAGCAAAAGAATTTGGGTTTTCTTTTTAATTACTACTACAGCAAGAAAGTAAACTACTACTATTTTTTTGGTTTTTCTTAAGGTTTAACAAACACACAAGAAGAAAGCAGGAAAAAGAAAATAAACTAGCATGGATATTATAGTGAAAGAGTATAAGCACCGACATCTAGCAATGAGTGTGTGTGAACATAAATGTAATGCCGGTGAGAAATACGTACTCCCCCAAGCTTAGGCTTTTGGCCTAAGTTGGTTTATGGCCAGGGATAGCCTGGCGGATACCCGTAGGTGTAGCTGGGGTCGTACTGCGACGAAGAATAGTTTGGATCATACTGTGATGAGGAAGACTCTGACTGCCATTGACTGACAGTCATCTCTGGATCCCAAGAATAAACAGATTGTCGTAGAGGTTAATCTTGTGGTTCCGGTTCCGGGGCTGGTGCAGGATTTTTGTAAGCTTGAACGGCAGCCCACGTAACGAGATAGGGTCCTACAAAATTAAACAAAGAAGGAGCAGGCAGCGTAATAGTTTCAGGATGATGTTTATCAAAGTATAACTTATATTTGAGCTCTCCATTCCTGTCCTTAACAAGAAAATCATGGGCTGTCATGCTCTTGTAATCTAATTAAGCACTAGGCAGCAATCTTTCTTCTTTCTCATAATGCCTAATAGCTATGCTAAAATATGCAGCAAGGCGAGAAGCATAAATGCCTCCAAAGATGGGGCCCTTAGTACGGTTCAGACTCAACCATCTAGCAACAATTCCGCCCATACTAACAGTGTTGTCGCGGTATAAACCATGGAACAAAATAATAATATCAGGAACACTAAGGCTCCCACAGTTCCCGCGACCAATCAAGCAACGACTAGCAAATAAGGCAAAATAGCGTAATACAGGAAAATGTATGCTAGTAATTCTTGCATCAGAAACCTTCCTGGTTTCTCCCACGGAGATAAGGTTAATAAATGGTTCCAACTCTTTACGGGGTGGTTCCTCTAAGATACCCTCAGGGGGTATGTTGCATACTGCGCAAAATTCAGACAATGGAATTTTCTTCACAACGTCATATAAATGAAACTCTACTGAAGGAGGTGATTCCTTAGGGTAAAAGTAGAAGTTTTGCACAAAAGTATTTGTGAGTAAGAGATACTGTGGACGTTGGTTGCGGACAAAGTCGGTGAGGCCATCATTTTCAATCAATGAATAGAAATCCTCATAAATCCCGGCCTGTGCCAAGAAGTTATTAGAAGGCCATTCACACGGCCGTATCTCCATGGTACGAGGCAAATTATATTTGGGCCTCTGAGCTTCTTCATTTTGTTTCTCCTTTGAGCTTCGGCTCGATGAGCCCCTCAAAAGTCTCTTCATTATTTTCTGAAATAATCTGAAATTTTTAGTAACTTCAAACAAAAGTGAACCAACTTCAATAAAACTAGTAGCAACTACTCATACAAGTGCCTAGAGCCTATATCAAGCATTAGAACTACTTGGAACCATATAAATTTGACATGCAAGCTCAAGAACATGGTCACCTATGCAGCACAAATTTGCAAAGAATAAAGCACTAGAACAAAAACTAATTGGACCAATGGAGGAGTCACATACCAAGGAACAATCTCCCCAAGCAGTTTTGCGAAAGGTGCTTTGAGCAAGGAGATCGAAAATCACAGCAAAAGTGGCTGGAACTCGTGCTTGAGTTGGTTTTTCGGGTTTATGTGAGGCAGAGGAAGAAGATGGGTGCTGGGATAAGTGGAGGAGGGACACCATGGGCCCACGAGGCAGGGGGCGCGCCCAGGGGGTAGGGCGCGCCCTCCACCCTCGTGGCCAGGTGGCAGCTCCCCCCGCGGTAATTTTTGCACAGTAAATCCTCAAATATTCCCGAAAAAATCATATTAAATTGGCATGGCATTCTGAGGACTTCTATTTTCGGAATGTTTTTATATTGCACGGATAAGACAGGAAACAGACAGAAGAATACTATTTTTACTTTATTTCTACTAAAGAACAGAGAATATAAAGAGGGTACAGAAGGTTGTGCTTCTAGTTTCATCCATCTCATGCTCATCAAAAAGAATCCACTAACAAGGTTGATCAAGTCTTGTTAACAAACACATTCCGATAATCATGAAACCAGAGAAATTTCGAATTACACTAAGTTACCTCAACGGGGATATGCACATCCCCAATAATAAGTATGTCATATTTCTTTTTGACAGTAGGAAGAGGAAATTCAAAACCTCCAAATATAATCGATGGAATTTTTCCAATAGAGTTGATACTATGGACTTGAGGTTGTTTTCTCGGAAAGTGAACCGTATGCTCATTATCATTAACATGAAAAGTGACATTGCCTTTGTTGCAATCAATAACAGCCCCTCCAGTATTAAGAAAAGGTCTTCCAAGAATAATAGACGTACTATCATCCTCGGGAATATCAAGAATAACAAAGTCTGTTAAGATAGTAACGTTTGCAACCACAACAGGCACATCCTCACAAATACCGACAGGTATAGCAGTTGATTTATTAGCCATTTGCAAAGATATTTCAGTAGGTGTCAACTTATTCAAGTCAAGTCTACGATATAAACAGAGAGGCATAACACTAACACCGGCTCCAAGATCACATAAAGCAGTTTTAATATAATTTCTTTTAATGGAGCATGGTATAGTAGGTGCTCCTGGATCTCCAATTTTCTTTGGTATTCCACCCTTAAAAGTATAATTAGCAAGCATGGTGGAAATTTCAGCTTCCGGTATCTTTCTTTTTTTTAGTAATGATATCTTTCATATATTTAGCATAAGGATTTGTTTTGAGCACATCAGTCAATCGCATACGCAAAAAGATAGGTCTAATCATTTCAGCAAAGCGCTCAAAATCATCATCATCCTTTTTCTTGGATGGCCTGGGAGGAAAAGGCATGGGTTTCTGAACCCAAGGTTCTCTTTCTGTACCATGTTTTCTAGCAACAAAATCTCTCTTATCATAACGCTGATTCTTTGATTGTGGGTTATCAAGATCAACAGCAGGTTCAATTTCTACATAATTATCATTACTAGGTTGAGCATCATCATTAACATCATCATTAACATTTTCACTAGGTTCATGTTCATTACCAGATTGTGTTTCAGCATCAGACATAGATATATCATTCGGATTATCATGTGGTTCAGCAATAGGTTCACTAGAAGTTTGCACGGTTCTATCATTTTTCTTTTTCTTCTTCTTAGAAGAACTAGGTGCATCAACATTATTTCTTTGAGAATCTTGCTCGATTCTCTTAGGGTGGCCTTCAGGATACAAAGGTTCCTGAGTCATTCTACCAGTTCTAGTAGCCACTCTAACAGCATAATCATTTTTCTTACTATTCATTTCATCAAGCACTTCTTTTTGAGCTTTAAGTACTTGTTCTACTTGAGTGGTAACCATAGAAGCATGTTTACTAACAAGTTTAAGTTCACCTCTAATATTAGCCATATAATCACCCAAGCGTCTAATTATATAAGCATTTTGTTTTAATTGTCTACCAAAATAAGCATTGAAATTTTCTTGTTTGACAATAAAATTATCAAACTCATCAAAGCATTGCCTAGTAGACTTATAGTGAGGAATATCACCTTCATCAAATCTAAATACTACCTGTGTCGGGATATCGGGATCAGGAGGTTCTTTAATAAATAAAGGATTTAGATCATATGTTTCTTCAACAGGTGGTAAATTAAGACCATGTATTTCTTCAATAGGAGGTAAATTCTTAACATCTTCAGCTTTAATACCTTTTTCTTTCATAGATTTATTTGCCTCTTGCATATCTTCGGGACTGAGAAATAGAACACCTCTCTTCTTCAGAGTTGGTTTAGGAATAGGCTCAGTAATTGGAGCGGGAGCTGGCTCAGGAGCGAGCTCAGGAGGTGCCCACTTATTTTCATTTGTCAACATATTATTCAATAGAATTTTAGCTTCATCTGGTGTTCTTTCCCTGAAAAGAGAACCAGCACAACTATCTAGGTAATCTCTGGAAGCATCTGTTAGTCCATTATAAAAGATATCAAGTATTTCAGGTTTCTTAAGAGGATGATCAGGCAAAGCATTAAGTAACTTGAGAAGCCTTCCCCAAGCTTGTGGGAGACTCTCTTCTTTAATTTGCACAAAGTTGTATATTTCCTTTAAAGCAGCTTGTTTCTTATGAGCAGGGAAATATTTAGCAGAGAAGTAATAAATCATATCCTGGGGACTACGCACACAACCAGGATCAAGAGAATTAAACCATATATTAGCATCACCCTTTAATGAGAACGAAAATATTTTGAGTATATAAAAGTAACGCGATCTCTCATCATTAGTGAACAGGGCGGCTATATCATTTAACTTAGTAATATGTGCAACAACAGTTTCAGATTCATAGCCATAAAAAGGATCAGATTCAACCAAAGTAATTATATCAGGATCGACAGAGAATTCATAATCCTTATCAGGAACATAGATAGGTGAAGTAGCAAAAGCAGGGTCAGGTTTCATTTTATCTCTAAGTGATTCGTTGTTCCATTTAGCTAATAACCTCTTGAGCTCATATCTATCTTTGCAAGCTAAAATAGCGGCAGAAGATTCCATATCAAAAACATAACCCTCAGGAATAACGGGCATATTTTCATCATCACTTTCATCATTATATTCAGATTCAATAATTTCTTTATCTCTAGCCCTAGCAATTTGTTCATCAAGAATTCACTAAGGTGCACAGTAGTATCAGGCATAGAAGCAGTTTCATCATAAGTATCATGCATAGCAGAAGTGGCATCATCAATAACAGAAGTGCAAGGCTAGATGGCAGTTCCTTACCTCCCCTCGTAGTTGAGGGATAAATTGTTGTCTTAGCGTCTTTCAAGTTCTTCATAGTGTCCAGCAGATATAAATCCCAAGTGACTCAAATAATAGAGCTATGCTCCCCGGCAACGGCACTAGAAATTAGTCTTGATAACCCACAAGTACAGGGGATCACAACAGCTTTCGAGGGTAGAGTATTCAACCCAAATTTATTGATTCGACACAACGGGAACCAAAGAATATTCTCAAGTATTAGCAGCTGAGTTGTCAATTCAACCACACCTGGAAACTTAGTATCTACAGCAAAGTGTTTAGTAGCAATGTAATATGATAGTGGTGGTAACGGCAGCAAAAGTAAAGACAGCAAAAGTAATATTTTTGGTATTTTGTAGTGACTGTAACAGTAGCGGCGGGAAAGTAAATAAGCGAGAACCAGTATATGGAAACCTCGTAGGCATCAGATCAGTGATGGATAATTATGCCGGATGCGGTTCATCATGTAACAGTCATAACATAGGGTGACACAGAACTAGCTCCAATTCAGCAATGTAATGTAGGCATGTATTCCGAATATAGTCATACGTGCTTATGGAAAAGAACTTGCATGACATTTTTTGTCCTACCCTCCCGTGGCAGCGGGGTCCTATTGGAAACTAAGGGATATTAAGGCCTCCTTTTAATAGAGAATCGGAACAAAGCATTAGCACATAGTGAATACATGAACTCCTCAAACTATGGTCATCACCGGGAGTGGTCCCGATTATTATCACTTCGGGGTTGTCGGATCATAACACATAGTAGGTGACTATAGACTTGCAAGATAGGATCAAGAACTCACATATATTCATGAAAACATAATAGGTTCAGATCTGAAATCATGGCACTCGGGCCCTAGCGACAAGCATTAAGCATAGCAAAGTCATAGCAACATCAATCTCAGAACATAGTGGATAATAGGGATCAAACCCTAACAAAACTAACTCGATTACATGATAAATCTCATCCAACCCATCACCGTCCAGCAAGCCTACGATGGAATTACTCACGCACGGCGGTGAGCATCATGAAATTGGTGATGGAGGATGGTTGATGATGACGACGGCGACGAATCCCCCTCTCCGGAGCCCCGAACGGACTCCAGATCAGCCCTCCCGAGAGGTTTTAGGGCTTGGCGGCGGCTCCGTATCGTAAAACGCGATGATTTCTTCTCTCTGATTTTTTTCTCCCTGAAAGCCAATATATAGAGTTGGAGTTGGCATCGGAGGGTTTCCAGGGGGCCCACGAGGTAGGGCACGCCCTAGGAGGGGGGCGCGCCCCCCACCCTCGTGGACAGGGTGTGGGCCCCCTGGTCTTCATCTTTGGCAAGGATTTTTTATTATTTTTTATAAGACATCCCGTGGAGTTTCATGTCATTCCAAGAACTTCTATTTTCTGCACATAAAACAACGTCATGGCAATTCTGCTGCAAACAGTGTCAGTCCGGGTTAGTTCCATTCAAATCATACATGTTAGAGTCCAAAACAAGGGCAAAAGTGTTTGGAAAAGTAGATACGACGGAGACGTATCATGGGCGCGCCCCCCACCCTCGTGAGCACCTCCCTTTGCTCCTGGCGTGGGGTCCAAGTCCATCCGGTAGCTTTCCTTCCAAAATTAACTTCTCCAGTTGATTCCGTTCCGTTTCGACTCTGTCTGATATTCCTTTTCTTTGAAACACTGAAATAGGCAAAAAAACAGCAATTCTGGGTTGGGCCTCCGGTTAATAGGTTAGTCCCAAAAATAATATAAAAGTGGATAATAAAGCTCAATATTGCCCAAAATAAAAAATTATAGATACGTTGGAGACGTATCATCGAGCTGTAGAACATGACTCGTGCTCAGCTTGTAACGATCTCGAATCGATCTCGAGCTAGTTTCGAGCTAAATGAGATGGTAAAAAGTATGAATCTATGGATGAAAAACTATAAAATTAAGGTGAATATGCTAGGAACTTGGCCAAAAATATAGGTTATTTAACACATAGTCGACTACGTGCCATAATGAGGCCTAAATCTTCTCTGCACTTAGTTAAGTTTGCATGTTCCTTGGTAAATAAAATGGAGAAAATTTATGGACGACATAGATGGTAATAAAATATCGTATTTCCATTTAATATAAGGCATGATTATTTAACAAAATCACATTCTGTCGAGCTATCGAGCTAATATCGAGCGAGCCAACATTGGCTCAAGATCGGCTCATTTCTTGGTCGAGCTACATAAAGTGTTCAAACTCAGCTCGTCTCTTTTCAAGTCGATCTCGAGTCGAGTCAAAAAACGAGTCGATCTCGAGCGGCTCACGAGCCTCGAGCTTTTCTTGCAGCCCTAGTTACAGCACGGCACGGGAAGATGAAGAAGGATTTTTCCAAAGTATTGAAGATTGACATGAACAAGTTCAAATCAACCTGGGGCCTAATGTTGGGGATATGACTATCAGATATGACCCGCCTAGAAGGGGCTGGGTCATCCCTATGGCGGTTCATCTAAACAAAGCCTAAGAGTATATTAAAGATGGTGGTTCATAGACAGGCTTGTTAAAAGGCCTAAACCTGAAGGCGGCTTAAGGCCCATAAGCGTAAACCGCCATGTATGTGTAGACTTGTAATGTAAGGCATGTAAGATAAGTCACTGAGCTGGATTCGTTGTATGAACCGGCCGGGACTCTGTAGGCTGCAGGGCGTCAACCCATGTATATAAGGGGACGAGCCGGCTGCGGCTTAGGAAAAGAAACAGCAACTCGAGAGCCAAGCAAAGCGTGTTTGCTCCCTGGTAATCGAAACCCTAGAAATACCACCTCAAACTGGACTAGGCCTTTACCTTCACTGTAAGGGGCCGAACCAGTATAAACTCCTCATGTCCTTTGTCCCGTTTAACCCCTTTAAGCTAACCTCGTCGCAATGGTTCCACAACTAACTCCTTCCATGAGGACATCTGCCGTGACACTTCCACGACATGGATGATATTTACACCACTTCTCTTTAGGGAGATCAACATGAGTAGCAAATGACTCATAAAAGGAGGCTACCATCTCAGACTCAAGTCCATATTTACTTCTAAACTTTTGAAAAGCATTGGTATTCATAAAAGATTCAACACAAGCATACTTAAGTTTAATACCTGACTCTTTACCTTCGTCGAGTTCCCAATCTTCAGAGTTGCGTTTAGTTCTTTCCAAAAGATCCCACCGGAATTCAATAGTCTTCGTCATAGAAGAACCAGCACAAGAAGTATCAAGCATGGTTTGATCATTACGGGAAAGCCGAGCATAAAAATTCTGGATGATAATTTCTCTTGAGAACTCATGATTGGGGCATGAATATAACATTGACTTAAGCCTCCCCCAGGCTAGAGAGATACTTTCTCCTTCACGAGGCCAAAAATTATATATGTAATTCCGATCACGATGAACTAGATGCATAGGATAAATTTTTTGATGGAACTCCAATTGCAATCGATTCTAATTCTAGGATCCAATATCATCGCATAGCATATACCATGCCAATGCTTTTCCCCTTAAAGATAAAGGGAAAACCTTCTTCATAACTTCATATCCGAGTAAAACTGCAAGCTTAAACAATCCACAAATTTGTTCCACATATATCAAGTGCATATCAGGATGTTTAGTTCCATCTCCTGCATAAGGATTAGCTAATAGTTGTTCTATCATACCCGAAGGAATTTCTTTTTCAATATTTCCAGTAGGTGCAGTAGGTTGTGGGGTAGCTAATTGTGGTTCCGGTCGAGGTGAAGATACCCCGAACAAACCCCTCAAAGGATTGTTTTCCATAGTAACAATTGACAATAAATTTCAGCACACTATATAAATGTTTCCTTACCAAAGGCGCTTCACTCCCAGGCAACGGCGCCAGAAAATAGCCTTGATGACCCACAAGTATAGGGGATCAATTGTATCTCTTTTCGATAAGTAAGAGTGTCGAACCCAACGTGGAGCAGAAGGAAGGACAAGTGGTTTTCAGCAAGATAATGTCTGCAAGTGCCGAAATTGTAAGTAGCAGAGTAGTTTGATAGCAAGATAATTTGTAACGAGCAAGTAACGATAGTTGTAACAAAAGTGTAGCAAGGTATCCCAATACTTTTGATGCAAAGGATGGGCCAAAATGGTCTCTTATGATAAGCAAAGCGTTCTTGAGGGTACATGGGAATTTCATCTAGTCACTTTCACCATGTTGGTTCGATTTCTGTTCGCTACTTTGATAATTTGATATGTGAGTGGACCAACACTACTAGTCACCCACAAGCACCAATCTATAGTTCCAGTAACAAGATTGAACACAAGAGTTGAACTAGGGTTTGAGATGAGATGGTGTTGTTGAAGATGTTGATGGAGATAGCCCTCCCCAAGATGGGAGAGTTGTTGGTGATGATGATGACGATGATTTCCCCCTCCGGGAGGGAAGTTCCCCCAGCGGAATCGCTCCGCCGGAGGGCAAAAGTGCTCCTGCCCAAGTTCCGCCTCGAGACGGCGGCGCTCCGTCCCGAAAGTCTTCTCCTTATTTTTTTTCTAGGTCAAAATGACCTATATACCAGAAGATGGGCACCAGAGCTAGGCCTGGGTGAGCACAACCCACTAGGGCGCGCCTGGGCTCCCTGGCGTGCCCAGGTGGGTTGTGCCCACCTAGTGGGGCCCCTCTGGTAGTTATTTGCTCCAATATTCATCATATATCTGATAAAAAATCTCCGTGAAGTTTCGTCTTGTTTGGAGTTGTGCAGAATAGGTGGCCTGACGTAGCTTTTCCAGGTACAGATTTCCAGCTGCCGGAATTCTCCCTATTTGTGTATACCTTGCATATTATGAGAGAAAAGGCATTATAATTACTCCAAAAACCATTATTATGGATAAAAACATGTTAAATAACAGTAGGAAAACATCGTGCAAAATGGACGTATCACCTCCCCAGGTGGCCTCCCGAGGAGCGGAGATTTCTATGCAGGTACCCACCCTCATGAGGCTGCCATGACGCAAGCCATGACGACTAACACCAGGCGGGTGGCAGCGGGCATAGAGAAGGCAGTTTCCTCTTTGGTGCTTAGGAGGCAAGGACAGGCGTGGGTTACCGAGGAATCTGGCAAAGGTTTCCATTGTTGGGGAACGTAGTAATTTCAAAAAAAAAATCCTACGCACACGCAAGATCATGGTGATGCATAGCAACGAGAGGGGAGAATGTTGTCTATGTACCCTCGTAGACCGAAGCGGAAGCGTTGACACAACGTAGAGGAAGTAGTCGTACGTCTTCCTGATCCAACCGATCCAAGCACCGTTACTCCGGCACCTCCGAGTTCTTGGCACACGTTCAGCTCGATGACGCTCCCCGGGCTCCTATCTAGCAAAGCTTCGGGGAGGAGTTTCGTCAGCACGACGGCGTGGTGACGATCTTGATGTTCAACCGTCGCAGGGCTTCGCCTAAGCACCGCTACAATATGACCGAGGTGTAATATCGTGGAGGGGGACACCGCACAGGGCTAAGGAACGATCACGAAGATCAACTTGTGTGTCTATGGGGTGCCCCCTGCCCCCGTATATAAAGGAGTGGAGGAGGGGAGGGCCGGCCCTCTCTATGGCGCGCCCTAGGGAGTCCTACTCCCACCGGGAGTAGGATTCCCCCTTTCCTAGTCCAACTAGGAGTCCTTCCATGTAGTAGGAGTAGGAGACAAGGAAGGGGAAAAGAGAAGGGAAGGAAGGGGGTGCAGCCCCTCCCCCTAGTCCAATTCGGACTAGGCCTTGGGGGGGCGCGCGGCCTGCCCTAGGGAGCCCCTCTCTCTTTCCCGTATGGCCCAATAAGGCCCAATACTTTTCCCCCGTATTCCCGTAACACCCCGGTACTACGAAAAATACCCGAACCACTCAGAACCTTTCCGATGTCCGAATATAGTCGTCCAATATATCGATCTTTACGTCTCGACCATTACGAGACTCCTCGTCATGTCCCTGATCTCATCCGGGACTCCGAACTCCTTCGGTACATCAAAACTCATAAACTCATTATATAACTGTCATCGAAACCTTAAGCGTGCGGACCCTACGGTTCGAGAACAATGTAGACATGACCGAGACACGTCTCCGGTCAATAACCAATAGCGGAACCTGGATGCTCATATTGGCTTCCACATATTCTACGAAGATCTTTATCGGTCAGACCGCATAACAACATACGTTGTTCCCTTTGTCATCGGTATGTTACTTGCCCGAGATTCGATCGTCCGTATCTCAATACCTAGTTCAATCTCGTTACCGGCAAGTCTCTTTACTCGTTCCGTAATACATCATCTCGCAACTAACTCATTAGTTACAATGCTTGCAAGGCTTATGTGATGTGCATTACCAAGAGGGCCCAGAGATACCTGACAATCGGAGTGACAAATCCTAATCTCGAAATACGCCAACCCAACATCTACCTTTGGAGGCACCTGTAGAGCTCCTTTATAATCACCCAGTTACGTTGTGACGTTTGGTAGCACACAAAGTGTTCCTCCGGCAAACGGGAGTTGCATAATCTCATAGTCATAGGAACATGTATAAGTCATGAAGAAAGCAATAGCAACATACTAAACGATCGGGTGCTAAGCTAACGAATGGGTCATGTCAATCAGATCATTCACCTAATGATGTGATCCGTTAATCAAATAACAACTCTTTGTCCATGGTTAGGAAACATAACCATCTTTGATTAACGAGCTAGTCAAGTAGAGGCATACTAGTGACACTCTGTTTGTCTATGTATTCATACATGTATTATGTTTCCGGTTAATACAATTCTAGCATGAATAATAAACATTTATCATGAAATAAGGAAATAAATAACAACTTTATTATTGCCTCTAGGGCATATTTCCTTCAGTCTCCCACTTGCACTAGAGTCAATAATCTAGTTCACATCGCCATGTGATTTAACAGCAATAGTTCACATCACCATATGATTAACACCCATAGTTCACATCGATATGTGACCAACAACAAAAGGGTTTACTAGAGTCAGTAATCTAGTTCACATCGCTATGTGATTAACACCCAAAGAGTACTAAGGTGTGATCATGTTTGCTTGTGAGATGATTTTAGTCAACTGGTCTGTCATATTCAGATCTGTAAGTATTTTGCAAATTTCTATGTCAACAATACTCTACACGGAGCTACTCTAGCTAATTGCTCCCACTTTCAATATGTATCTAGACCGAGACTTAGAGTCATCTAGATTAGTGTCAAAACTTGCATCGACGTAACCCTTTACGACGAACCTTTTGTCACCTCCATAATTGAGAAACATATCCTTATTCCACTAAGGATAATTTTGACCGTTGTCCAGTGATCTACTCCTAGATCACTATTGTACTCCCTTGCTAAACACGGTGTAGGATATACAATAGATCTGGTACACAGCATGGCATACTTTATAAAACCTATGGCCAAGGCATAGGGAATGACTTTCATTCTCTTTCTATCTTCTGCCGTGGTTGGGTTTTGAGTCTTACTCAATTTCACACCTTGTAACACAGGCAAGAACTCTTTCTTTGACTATTCCATTTTGAACTACTTCAAAATCTTGTTAAGGTATGTACTCATTGAAAACTTATCAAGCGTCTTGATCTATCTATATAGATCTTGATGCTTAATATGTAAGCAGCTTCACCGAGGTCCTTCTTCGAAAAACTCCTTTCAAATACTCCTTTATGCTTCGCGGAATAATTCTACATTATTTCCGATCAACAATATGTCATTTACATATACTTATCAGAAATGTTGTAGTGCTCCCACTCACTTTCTTGTAAATACAGGCTTCACCGCAAGTCTGTATAAAACTATATGCTTTGATCAACTTATCAAAGCATATATTCCAACTCCGAGATGCTTGCACCAGTCCATAGATGGATCGCTGGAGCTTGCATATTTTGTTAACACCTTTAGGATCGACAAAACCTTCTAGTTGCATCGTATACAACTCTTCTTTAATAAATACATTAAGGAATGCAATTTGCATTTGCCGGATTTCATAAAATGCGGCAATTGCTAACATGATTCGGACAGACTTAAGCATAGATACGAGTGAGAAACTCTCATCGTAGTCGACACCTTTGAACTTGTCGAAAACCTTTTGCGACAATTCTAGCTTTGTAGATAGTAACACTACTATCAGCATCTGTCTTCCTCTTGAAGATCCATTTATTTTCTATGGATTGCCGATCATCGGGCAAATCCATCAAAGTCCATACTTTGTTCTCATACATGGATCCCATCTCAGATTTCATGGCCTCAAACCATTTTGCGGAATCTGGGCTCACCATCGCTTCTTCATAGTTCATAGGTTCATCATGATCTAGTAGCATGACTTCCAGAATAGGATTACCGTACCACTCTGGTGCGAATCTCACTCTGGTTGACCTACGAGGTTTGGTAGTAACTTGATCCGAAGTTACATGATCATCATCATTATCTTCCTCACTAATTGGTGTAGTAGTCACAGGAACAGATTTCTGTGATGAACTACTTTCCAATAAGGGAGCAGGTACAGTTACCTTATCAAGTTCTACTTTCCTCCCACTCACTTCTTTCGAGAGAAACTCCTTCTCTAGAAAGGATCCATTCTTAGCAACGAATGTCTTGCCTTCGGATCTGTGATAGAAGGTGTACCCACCAATCTCCTTTGGGTATCCTATGAAGAAATATTTCTCCGATTTTGGTTTGAGCTTATCAGGATGAAACTTTTTCATATAAGCATCACAACCCCAAACTTTAAGAAACGACAAGTTTGGTTTCTTGCTAAACCACAGTTCATATAGTGTCGTCTCAACGGATTTAGATGGTGCCCTATTTAACGTGAATGCAGCTGTCTCTAATGCATAACCCCAAAACGATAGTGGTAAATCGGTAAGAAACATCATAGATTGCACTATATCCAATAAAGTACGGTTATGACGTTCGGACACACCATTATGCTGTGGTGTTCCAGGTGGCATGAGTTTGTGAAACTATTCCACATTGTTTTAATTGAAGGCCAAACTCGTAACTCAAATATTTTACCTCTGCGATCATATCGTAGAAACATTTATTTATGTTACGATGATTTTCCGCTTCACTCAGAAATTCTTTGAACTTTTCAAATGTTTCAGACTAGTGTTTCATTAAGTAGATATACTCATATCTGCTCAAATCATCTGTGAAGGTCAAAAAATAATGATACCCGCCGTGAGCCTTAACCCTCATCGGATCGCATACATCAGTATGTGTTATTTCCAACAAGTCAGTTTCTCGCTCCATTGTTCCGGAGAACGGAGTTTTAGTCATCTTGCCCATAAGGCATGGTACGCGAGCATCAAGTGATTCCAAAATCCCATCAGCATGGAGTTTCTTCATGCGCTTTACACCAATATGACATAAACGGCGGTGCCACAAATAAGTTGCACTATCATTATTAACTTTGCATCTTTTGGCTTCAATATTATGAATATGTGTATCACTACGATCGAGATCCAATGAACCATTTTCATTGGGTGTGTAACCATCTAAGGTTTTATTCATGTAAATAGAACAACAATTTATTCTCTTACTTAAATGAATAACCGTATTGTAATAAACATGATCAAATCATATTCATGCTCAACGCAAACACCAAATAACACTTATTTAGGTTCAACACTAATCCCGAAAGTATAGGGAGTGTGCGATGATGATCATATCAATTTTGGAACCACTTCCAACACATCGTCACTTCACCCTTAACTAGTCTCTGTTCATTCTGCAACTCCCGTTTTGAGTTACTACTCTTAGCAACTGAACCAGTATCAAATACCGAGGGGTTGCTACGAACACTAGTAAAATACACATCAATAATCTGTATATCCAACATACCTTTGTTCACTTTGCCATCCTTCTTATCCGCCAAATACTTGGGGTAGTTCCGCTCCCAGTGACCAGTCCCTTTGCAGTAGAAGCACTCAGTCTCAGGCTTAGGTCCAGACTTGGGCTTCTTCACTTGAGCAGCAACTTGCTTGTCGTTCTTTTTGAAGTTCCCCTTCTGCCCTTTGTCCTTTTCTTGAAACTAGTGATCTTGTCAACCATCAACACTTGATGTTTTTCTTTGATTTCTTCCTTCACCGATTTTAGCATCGCGAAGAGCTTGGGAATAGTTTCCGTTATCCCTTGCATATTATAGTTCATCACGAAGTTCTACTAACTTGGTGATGGTGACTAGAGAATTCTGTTAATCACTATCTTATCTGGAAGATTAACTCCCACTTGATTCAAGTGATTGTAGTACTTAGACAATCTGAGCACATGCTCACTGCTTGAGCTATTCTCCTCCATCTTTTAGCTATTGAACTTGTTACAGACTTCATATCTCTCAACTCGGGTATTTGCTTGAAATATTAACTTCAACTCCTGGAACATCTCATATGGTCCATGATGTTCAAAACGTCTTTGAAGTCCCGATTCTAAGCCATTAAGCATGGTGCACTAAACTATCAAGTAGTCATCATATTGAGCTAGCTAAACGTTCATAACGTCTGGATCTGCTCCTGCAATAGGTCCGTCACCTAGCGGTGCATCAAGGACATAATTCTTCTATGCAGCAATGAGGATAAACCTCAGATCACGGATCCAATCCGCATCTTTGCTACTAACATCTTTCAACTTAGTTTTTCTCTAGGAACATATCAAAATAAACATAGGGAAGCAACAACGCGAGCTATTGATCTACAACATAGATATGCTAATACTACCAGGACTAAGTTCATGATAAATTAAAGTTCAATTAATCATATTACTTAAGAACTCCCACTTAGAAAGACATCCCTCTAATCCTCTAAGTGATCACGTGATCCATATCAACTAAACCATGTCCGATCATCACGTGAGATGGAGTAGTTTCAATGGTGAACATCACTATGTTGATCATATCTACTATATGATTCACGCTCGACCTTTCGGTCTCCAGTGTTCCGAGGCCATATCTGCATATGCTAGGCTCGTCAAGTTTAACCTGAGTATTCTGCGTGTGCAAAACTGGCTTGCACTCGTTGTAGATGGACGTAGAGCTTATCACGCCCGATCATCACGTGGTGTCTGGGCACGACGAACTTTGGCAACGGTGCATACTCAGGGAGAAAACTTTTATCTTGAAATTTAGTGAGAGATCATCTTATAATGCTACCGTCAATCAAAGCAAGATAAGATGCATAAAAGATAAACATCACATGCAATCAATATAAGTGATATGATATGGCCATCATCATCTTGTGCTTGTGATCTCCATCTCCGAAGCACCGTCATGATCACCATCGTCACCGGCGCAACACCTTGATCTCCATCGTAGCATCGTTGTTGTCTCGCCAATCTTATGCTTCTACGACTATCGCTACCGCTTAGTGATAAAGTAAAGCATTACAGGGCGATTGCATTGCATACAATAAAGCGACAACCATATGGCTCCTGCCAGTTGCCGATAAATCAGTTACAAAACATGATCATCTCATACAATAAAATTTAGCATCATGTATTGACCATATCACATCACAACATGCCCTGCAAAAACAAGTTAGACATCCTCTACTTTGTCTGTTGCAAGTTTTACGTGGCTGCTACGGGCTTAATCAAGAACCAATCTTACCTACGCATCAAAACCGCAACGATAGTTTGTCAAGTTGATGCTGTTTTAACCTTCGCAAGGACCGGGCGTAGCCGCACTCGGTTCAACTAAAGTTGGAGAAACTGACACCCGCCAGCCACCTGTGTGCAAAGCACGGCGGTAGAACTAGTCTCGCGTAAGCGTAAGCGTAATGTCGGTCTGGGCCGCTTCATCCAACAATACCGCCGAACCAAAGTATGACATGCTGGTAGGCAGTATGACTTATATCGCCCACAACTCACTTGTGTTCTACTCATGCATATAACATCAAACCATAAAACCTAGGCTCAGATGCCACTGTTGGGGAACGTAGTAATTTCAAAAAAAAATCCTACGCACACGCAAGATCATGGTGATGCATAGCAACGAGAGGGGAGAATGTTGTCTACGTACCCTCGTAGACCGAAGCGGAAGCGTTGACACAACGTAGAGGAAGTAGTCGTATGTCTTCCCGATCCAACCGATCCAAGCACCGTTACTCCGGCACCTCCGAGTTCTTGCCACACGTTCAGCTCGATGACGCTCCCCGGGCTCCGATCCAGCAAAGCTTCGGGGAGGAGTTCCGTCAGCACGACGGTGTGGTGACGATCTTGATGTTCAACCGTCGCAGGGCTTCGCCTAAGCACCGCTACAATATGACCGAGGTGTAATATCATGGAGGGGGGCACCGCACACGGCTAAGGAACGATCACGAAGATCAACTTGTGTGTCTATGGGGTGCCCCCTGCCCCCATATATAAAGGAGTGGAGGAGGGGAGGGCCGGCCCTCTCTATGGCGCGCCCTAGGGAGTCCTACTCCCACCGGGAGTAGGATTCCCCCTTTCCTAGTCCAACTAGGAGTCCTTCCATGTAGTAGGAGTAGGAGACAAGGAAGGGGAAAAGAGAAGGGAAGGAAGGAGGGGGCGCAGCCCCTCCCCCTAGTCCAATTCGGACTAGGCCTTGGGGGGCGCGCGGCCTGCCCTAGGCAGCCCCTCTCTCTTTCCCGTATGGCCCAATAAGGCCCAATACTTTTCCCCCGTATTCCCGTAACTCCCCGGTACTCCGAAAAATACCCGAACCACTCAGAACCTTTCCGATGTACGAATATAGTCGTCCAATATATTGATCTTTACGTCTCGACCATTTCGAGACTCCTCGTCATGTCCCCGATCTCATCCGGGACTCCGAACTCCTTCAGTACATCAAAACTCATAAACTCATTATATAACTGTCATCGAAACCTTAAGCGTGCGGACCCTACGGTTCGAGAACAATGTAGACATGACCGAGACACGTCTCCGGTCAATAACCAATAGCGGAACCTGGATGCTCATATTGGCTCCCACATATTCTACGAAGATCTTTATCGGTCAGACCGCATAACAACATACGTTGTTCCCTTTGTCATCGGTATGTTACTTGCCTGAGATTCGATTGTCGGTATCTCAATACCTAGTTCAATCTCGTTACCGGCAAGTCTCTATACTCGTTCCGTAATACATCATCTCGCAACTAACTCATTAGTTACAATGCTTGCAAGGCTTATGTGATGTGCATTACCGAGAGGGCCCATAGATACCTGACAATCGGAGTGACAAATCCTAATCTCGAAATACGCCAACCCAACATCTAACTTTGGAGACACCTGTAGAGCTCCTTTATAATCACCCAGTTATGTTGTGATGTTTGGTAGCACACAAAGTGTTCCTCCGGCAAACGGGAGTTGCATAATCTCATAGTCATAGGAACATGTATAAGTCATGAAGAAAGCAATAGCAACATACTAAACGATCGGGTGCTAAGCTAACGAATGGGTCATGTCAATCAGATCATTCGCCTAATGATGTGATCCTGTTAATCAAATAACAACTCTTTATCCATGGTTAGGAAACATAACCATCTTTGATTAATGAGCTAGTCAAGTAGAGGCATACTAGTGACACTCTGTTTGTCTATGTATTCATACATGTATTATGTTTCCGGTTAACACAATTCTAGCATGAATAATAAACATTTATCATGAAATAAGGAAATAAATAATAACTTTATTATTGCCTCTAGGGCATATTTCCTTCATCCATCCCGATGCAATGAGACCAAGATCGCCAGCACGGCAGGACGGATGTCATCGCCGAGCCCACCGCTGCGTCACGACCAGAAGCTTTGCAGGAGAAGACCACCTTTCGTCAGGATAAGATGTACTACTTGTCCGCTTTCAAATTGGCCACTGT
This sequence comes from Aegilops umbellulata, assembly GCA_032464435.1. Classification (NCBI taxonomy): domain Eukaryota; kingdom Viridiplantae; phylum Streptophyta; class Magnoliopsida; order Poales; family Poaceae; genus Aegilops; species Aegilops umbellulata. The sequence continues at coordinate 332,499,929 of CP136055.1, forward strand.
GTGATCCCTTCCCACCTACGTTTTGGGGGAAGAGGACCGAGGCCACTATAGATATAGGTTAGCCACTACCATAGAGGGGATCCCTCCCCCCCCCCCCCCTGATCGGATCCATTCGACTCTGACCCCAAGCCCTCGCAAGGTTGTTCATCATCTGTACTTGTTCATCCTCAGCCCCTCGTGAGGCCAATCCACCACAAAGCAGGAGTAGGGTTTTACACCGCAAGATGGCCCGAACCTGGGTAAACTGTTGTGTTCATCTTCTTCCTCACCCCCACGCGAGTCCGGCTAGGCTAGGTCGTGGGGCGATGAGTAGGTAGGCTTGAGAGGTTGAGTTCTTCGTACGCGCCCCTGGGTTTGAACCTTCTTGGGTCTGCGGAGCCCTGAATCCGACAACTACTGCTTTGGATCACTAACAATTTACAGGCATTCTACTTGCACCATTCAAGAGACGAAAGATTGATTCTTGTGCTCCATGTGGGATCGATACTCTTACTTCGAAAAAGCTACAACTAAACCGTGTGCTCTTGCAGGACATCAGCACCGGGGTGCTCATGATTTGTACTTATGTTAGGAAGGCGGAGTCATGCCATGCTTACATAATTCAATGAGTAGGGGTAACATTCATTAAGCATCGTATATTTTGAAGAGTACTATTATTTTCTAGTGTTCATGGATATTATTATGTTGATATCTATTACTTCATTGTTTCTCAATATTCATACCGTAAAAGGATTACATGATAAGATATGTTAGGTAGCATTCAACATCAAAATGTTTGTTTTTCTCATTTACCTACTCGAGGACGAGCATGAATTAAGCTTGCAGATGCTAATACATCTCTGACGTATCTATAATTTTTTTATTGTTTCACGCTATTATATTATCAATCTCATATGCTTTATATGTCATTTCATATCATTTTTGGGTACTAACCTATTAACCCAGTGCCATGTGCAAGTTGTTGTTTTTTACATGTTTTTGGTTTTACATAAAATCCCTACCAAACGATGTCCAAATGCGATGAAACTTTTTGACGATTTTTTCTGGATCAGGAGGGACCCTAGAAGCTTTGGGGGAGTCCAGACGACAAACAAGGAGACGGCAAGGCAGCACGATACACCCTGGGGGGTAGGCACGCATGCCCCCTTGTGGGCCCCTCGTGGCTCCATTTTCTAGGACATGAGTCATCGTAGGTCACATGTGCATATGAGGGTAATAGGAGCGAGGCCTTGCATGTCGTCGTAGCCATGCCCCCAACACCGTCTATCGGGCCATGACCTACATCCTCCTTAGAACTTGTGCACGCCATATGCAGCTCCACAAGGATCTCTCACCAGTAGGATTGGAGCTGGACGCCCCCTGCAAATGCCTCCTCACGGTCTACCATAGAAAGCTTATATGCACTCTTGACCAAAAAATGATCGTGCCTATCTGAATACTGGGCAGAAAGTCATTGCGCAAACTAGGTGATGCATGAATCTTTGAAATCTCCCAAACATCCATATCCCAAAAGAACTCACTGAGGCATTGGGTCTTCTAGGAACCGTGCTTATATGTCAGACGTATGTATATTTTTTATTGTTTAATGCCAATATCATGCCACTTTTATATACTTTTCGCAACAATTTATATTATTTTTATTTGGACTAACCTATTAATCCCCTACCAAAGGAGAACTCATTGAGGTGATGGGTGTTCCAGGCACACCATGCTGATACATCTCAAACGTATCTATATTTTTATTGTTTCATGCTATTATCATGCCACTTTTACATACTTTTGGCAACAATTTATATTATTTTATTTAGACTAACCTATTAATCCAGTGTCAAAGGACAGTTCCTGTTTTCTATTGTTCTTTTTGGTGGGGGTAGGTGAAAAAGTCATGGAGCCGGGATTGCCTGAATTTTTTTGTTATTTTTTATGAAAAATATCGGATTTTTCGTGAAGTAATCATTGTAAGTTGGTGCACGAGGGCGGCACACTACCTTGGGGCTCAGCCTACGCTCCACCCGCGCGAGGGACCCATGTGAGGGCTATGAAGGTCGGGTGGGGCTCTACTTTGGCCGCTAGAAAGCTAATTTTATAGGGCGTGCCCTTAAAATTTCAGCACACTTGGAGTTACGGATCTTCAGATATTTATGCGAGGAGCATCCCACGATCATCCCCATGGACGCATTTACACCTCCAACGACACCACTTGGACCAATGACAAGAGCTAGAGCGAAGGCTATCAAAGATAAGGTGAACTCGCCCCTTTCCGAACTACCGCTTTCTATGCATGAGACATGGCTGCTACCTCAAGCGGAAACACTATGTGTGATCAGGTACTCGGAGGAAAGCCACGGAACATCTACATACAACGGACAAGAGGGCGAGGACACCAAGCGCGAAGGACAAGAAGAAGATCTGCCACAGAAGCCACAGGCTCCGAACGACCGGCCCAGCCCGGACGTCCAACCCCTGGAAGTCACAACAGCCCGAGGAACTCGGGCCTTCGAATGCTACAGTGGTCGGACGACCGTCCAGGACCGGACGTCCGACACCTTCCAGGCTCCGAACGACAGGCCACCTCCGGACGACCGGCGCTATAGCAACAGAACGTAATCTACAGAAATCCAAGAACTACAGACGTCCGGCACATCCGTCACAGAACCAAATTTACGGAAGTCCGAAGATCTGCGGACGTCCGGACCTCGGTGAGCCCCCGGACGACCGGTACCTTACGGACGGCCGGACCCTGGCTGCGTCCAGTTTCAGGCCGAAGCCCATGTACCCATCCACTTCGCCCCTCTTTTGCACTAAGACTATAAATAGACCTCCTCCTCCTCCTAGTTAGGGTTAGCATTGGTTTAGCTCATATGTGAGATACAGCTTTGCTCATCCATTACGGATCTACTCCACGAGAGAGACCGCGGCCCGTCTACGGAGAAGATCCCCTTGGATTCAAGACCCCCTCTTGGGTGGCCCCATCAAGACCTCCTCACGGAGAAGAACTGGTTACCTCTTGTATCGTCCCTTGTTGACTTTGGATCGTGTATCTCCCCTTGTGTTTGGAGGATCTAGCACATGTGTAATCGAATCTTATTGGTTTGAGTGATTCTCTCGTGATTCCCTCGTGTTTCCCCTCGTGTTCTTCCTGTTCTTCGTTGGGATCCGCTCCTTTAGTGAAAGATCGGCCGTATACGATTCCACCCTACATCATCTTGGTATCATGAGCCACGTTGATCACGATATCGGAGCCCCCCGTTGTGTTTTCTAGCATGATTTTGTTGTGTTCTTCCATAATTCAAAAATTCCCCACAAAAATAGCCCCAATAGTTTTTGTGATTTGTTGTTGTGATGAAGTATTGTTGGATTTGATCCATGGATTTGCTTTTCCTTGAGTGGATCTAGCTTTCCCCCATCATCTCCACCTTTTCCATCCACAAATTTGCCCGGATTTGACCAATTTCGCCACTTCCACCATGAACCCTAGCAGTTCATCCCGTGCCCGATTTCGTACAGGCACCGGACGTCCGACAGCCTCCGAACGTCAGACGACCGGATGACCGTAAAACCCCGGACGTCCATAATACCCTGAAGAAACTGAATTTTTTCCCCAAAAAATTTCAGCCACATCCACCACTTCCGCATACACCTTCCTATCCTCAACCATTTCCGCATACCACCTCCATCGCTTTTCCGCTACCTAACTCCGACGATTTTGACACGTTTTGGTCTTGGAGAATTTGAGTTGTGGTAACCGTGTCCTTTTGTGTTCTGGATATCTAGGTATGGTTTGACATCGACATCACCGCCGCTCATCTTCTCCACGGACTCGTGGTAACCTCATCTCGGTATTGTGATATAATCATACATTCTTGCCACTGCATTGATCACCCCATAGCCTTACTTTTTGCGTAGCTTACCCATCGAGACTAGCCTTTGAGTATTGCCGGCAACATGACTTGTGCACATTACTGATCATACTCTCCCATAGCATACATACCATATCATCGTGGTGCATATCTTGGTATCATCTCTTGTGTCACAAGGTTGTCATCGCATACACAATTAATATCTTGGTTCGTGAAACATTGCATGAGAAAAGAGTCAAACAACAAAGAGCCACACAAGCTTTTAAGCAAAAGGGAAAGATAAGCAAAGAGCTTATAAGCAAGAACCATAGCATCATACAACATTAAGATTGGCATACTCGATCATCTTGGATCATATCATCGGAATACCATACATATAGCATACTTGGGATAGAAGTCGTTGCATTTTTGCTTAGTAGGTTGTGCACAAGTTCGTATCCGCCTATTGTGCAATCGTGCTAGCGTCTCTCTAGTGTTGTGCAACATGAGCATTTTTGTGGATTCCACATTTTGGCTCATTTCCTTGGTTGCACGACCCCACTTATCTATTTGCATGTGTGTTTCCGTGTACCATATCTTGATATTGGTCTACTTGTTGCATTTGCAAAATTGTGAATCCTTTCCAACATTATTGAGTCTCATTAACAATTGCATCAAATTTTGTGCCACCATCCTAACCAAGCTCCACCATAAGCTTTTACTTGTGTAGGTGTGAGAAACCGACAAGAATTATTACCAAGTGTGCTATTTTCTTGTTACACATTGAGTGATCATTGATCCATCTTCAACATCGGTCAAGGTACATTTGGTATAAGTTCTTCTCTTTCTCCCACTCACATATTTTGTTTGGAATGATGGACAGGCCAAGTACTTCTACCAACCCACTCTTCCTTGAGCAAGACGATGACCCGAACAACTACGTCACCAAGCTACACCTATTTGGTACACAACGAGCTTTGCATGAAGAGCAACAAGCAATGAGCGACCGCATCGACAACCTCACCACCGACTTGCGACTCTTCGAGCAACGTACAAGAGACTACTTCGACAACAAGCTCGATAAACACAAGCACGAGAATGATGCAAGAATGGACGAGATTCGTGCCTTGTTGGTCAACCGCTCTTCTACCACTTCATCCTACTCAAGGAGCCGCTCAAGTCGACACTCCGAAGACACTATCTCCGGCTCAAGTACCCCGACATCGAACACTATTTGTCGTGCCGCGCGTCAAGATCGTCAAGCCAACCGCAATCCTCTACACGACACCGCCTCTCAAGAGCATCGACATCGTCAAAACCAAGCTACATTCACGCAAGCACAAGAATGGCAACGTCAACGCCAACAATAACAAGAGGATCAAGCGCGTCAACACCAAGATGCACAAGATGCCGAGGCACAATGCCAAGAACAACAACTTCGTGAAGCTCAAGCACTTGAGGCGCAATGTGCCCTCCGAGATTCAATTCGAGTTGTAGCCAATCGAGGCCACCAAGCTCGTGAGCACCAAGAAGCGCTTTGTGACGAAGTTCAAGAAAGGCTTTATCAATCACATGTGCATCGTCAAGTTCCTCGTCAAGATCGACAAGTGCCTCCTCTTGCTAGACAAGAACATCAAGTTCATCAAGAGCATGAAGACAATGGAAATCCTCCAAGACAAGAGCAACTTGAGGTCGACAACCCTCCTCGCCAAGAGCAACATGAGTTTGTCAATCCGCAATGACATGGGTGTCATCATCCCCGACCCCAACACAATGAAGAGCAACGATACGGCAAGTTAAAGTTCATCATGCCCAAGTTTTCCGGAAGCAATGATCCCGAAGAGTACATATCATGGGCATTGAAGGTTGAAAAAATCTTCCGCTTGCACAACTATGAAGAAGATCGCAATGGCATCCCTTGAGTTCCAAGACTACATCATCATTTGGTGGGAGCAAGTCATTGAGCACCGAGAGGCAAGAGGTGAACCACCCATCACTACTTGGGCGCAAATGAAGGCTGTCATGAGAGCATGTTTCGTGCCAACCTACTACAACCGCGACCTCTTCAAGAAACTCCAACTCCTCAAGCAAGGAACCAAGAGCGTTGAAGAGTACTACAAGGAAATGGAGATTGCCATGATAAGAGCCAATGTCACGGAAGATGATGAGCAAAATATGGCACGTTTCTTGAATGGACTCAATCATCCTATCAAGAAGATCGCCGACTTCCAACCATACTCGAACCTCATCGAGCTAGTACATCAAGCTACCAAGGCGGAACGTCAAGTGCAAGATGACTTCAAATATGCCAAGTTCTCATCCAAGTCCTATGGTTTCTCCACCTCTCAAGCTTCAACGACCCCAACAACTTCTACCTCAACCAAGCCATCTACAAGCAACGACGACAAATCAAGTTACAATAAAACTTCGACAACCTCAAGTCCTCCTACTACTACAAGCAACTTCAAGCCAAGAGCTTCATCATCATCTACCCCAACCGATGAGACCATCAAGACAAGTTCCTTAAAATGCTTCACATGCGGCGGCCGAGGCCACAAGTCCTTCGAGTGTACAAACAAGCGCACCATGATCCTCAATGACGACGGAACCTATGACTCCATGAGTGAAGGAGAAATGGAAGCCCTTGACCAAGTGGCCATGCACCGGCAAGTGAATGAAGACGAAGATGGTCAAATCTTTTGTGATGAAGATTCGAGCCCCGCTCTCATTGTCTCCAAGGTCTTGACTCTTCACCATCAACAAGACGAAGACCAAAGATGCCATATCTTCCACACCATGGTCGGCATCAATTGAAGGTCCGTCAAGGTCATCACCGATGGAGGGAGTTGCCATAACTTAGCGAGTGAAGAACTATGCTCCAAGCTCAATTTGGTCAAGATGAAGCACCTGCATCCCTACAAAGTTCAATGGCTAAGTGACACCGGCACCATACAAGTCAAGCATAGAGTACAAGTTTCCTTCAAGATCAGAGCTTACGAAGACACTTTGGAGTGTGATGTCCTCCCGATGACCGTTTGCCACCTCCTTCTTGGACGGCCATGGCAATTTGACCGAGGTGTCATTCACAACGGGCATACAAACCACTATAGCTTCAAGATGAAAGGAAAGGAGTACGTGCTACGACCTATGTCTCCAAGCCAAGTGATCGCCGACAAGCAAGCCACCCATCGTGGATAGAATAGTGAGAGAGTGAACCACCAAAAAGAGAGTGAGCGCCACAAGCCCAAATTGAGTGCCTCCACGATGAGCGACAAGAAGAACTTAGTTCTATTTGCCACCAAACATGAGATGAGAGAAGTATGTGCGAACCCATCAAGTGTCCTACACTATGTCCTCTTGTGCAAGGACGAGGCACCAAAAACTAACACCTCTGACAATCTTCCTTTGGTGTTATCTTCTTTATTGCAGGAATTGCAAGATGTTTTCCCCGACGAGCTACCTCCGGGTCTACCTCCACTATGAGGCATCGAGCACCGCATCGACCTCATCTCCGGAGCACCTCTTCCAAACAAGGCCCCATACCGCGTCAACCCCTAAGAAACCAAAGAAATACAAAGGCAAGTAAAGCATCTCATAGACCATGGACATGTGCGTGAAAGTTTGAGTCCTTGTGTCGTACCGGTCATTCTTGTGCTAACAAGAGACGGTAGCTTTCGCATGTGTTCTGATTGTAGACCTATCAATGCTATCACCGTTCGCTATAGGTACCCAATTCCACGCCTTGATGATATGCTAGATGACCTTAGCAGTGCCACTATTTTTTCCAAAATTGATCTTAAAAGTGGTTACTATAAAATACGCATACAAGAGGGTGATGAATGGAAAACCGCTTTCAAAACAAAGTTTGGCTTGTATGAGTGGTTAGTCATGTCTCTGGGTTTATCGGAAGCACCCGGTACTTTCATGCGTCTTATGCATTATTTGTTTCGCCCTTATATTGGTGCATTTGTTGTTGTCTACTTTGACGATATCCTTGTGTTTAGCAAATCTCTCAAAGAGCATGTCAGCCACCTTCGAACCATGCTACAAACTCTTCGAAAAGAGCATCTCTATGCTAATATGGAAAATGCATCTTTGGTGTTCATAAGCTTGTTTTCTTGGGTTTTGTAGTATCTTCTAAGGGTGTTCATGTTGATGAATCTAAGATCAATGCTATTAAAACTCGGCCCCAACCAACCAATTTGCAGCAAGTGTGTAGTTTCCTTGGTTTAGCCGGTTTCTACCATTGATTTGTGAAGGACTTTAGCACTGCTGCGTCTCCTTTACATGCTTTGAGCAAGAAGAATGCACCCTTTGTTTGGGGACCATCGCAAGATAGCGCATTCAATGAGCTTAAAATTTTGCTTACTCATGCTCTCGTGCTTGCATTACCCAACTTTGACAAACCCTTTGAGATTCATTGTGATGCTAGTGGTAATGGCATAGGAGGTGTGTTAACGCAAGAGAAGCGCCCAATAGCATACTTTAGTGAGAAACTTTCCGGAGCGCGACTCAATTACCCCATAGAGCTATATGCTTTAGTGCGAGTTTTTCGTGAATGGGAACATTATCTCCGCCCTCACGAATTTATCATACATACCGATCATGAAACGCTTAAATACCTTAAGGGTCAAACTAAGTTGAACAAGCGTCATGCTAAGTGGAGTGAATTTATAGAGTCATTTCCTTATGTCATCAAGTATATTAAAGGTAAGGAAGATATTGTGGTAGATGCGCTTTCCTGTATATGCATGCTTGTTACTCAACTTGAATTGAATGTCATTGGCTTTGAGCACATAAAAGACTTGTATGCGCATGACCCTACTTTTGCTATTCCTTAAAGTGCTTGACGCATCCATCTTGGGAACGCTATTACATCAAAGATGGTTTTCTTATGAGAGCTAACAAACTTTGCATCCCCCAGTCTTCTCTTCGTTTGTTGCTTTTGCAAGAATCTCATGGAGGAGGCCTAATGGGACACTTTGGGCGCGACAAGACACTTGCTACGCTCTCCAAGAACTATTTTTGGCCCAAGATGTTCCGCGACGTCAACCGCTTCACCAACCAATGCTCTACATGTCGAAAAGCTAAGTCTAAAGCTCAATCTCATGGCATATATATGCCTCTTCCAATTCCGTACCAACCATGGGAAGATATTAGCATGGATTTTGTGCTTGGGTTACCTAGAGCTAGAAATGGCAAGGATTCCGTTTTTGTTGTTGTGGACCGGTTCTACAAAATGGATCATTTCATTCCTTGCAACAAGATAGACGATGCTTCACATGTGTCGGCGTTCTGGGAACGGGGGTCCCCAGACTTGCCTGCCTGCGGCCTGCGGCGTGGCTCAAGTGGGGGCCCAGCATGGCCCATATTCATCAGCTCGGGCTCAAGACCCTCGCGAGGGGCCGAGCCTCGTAGGGTGGACGACAAGAAGCTTCCTCTGAAGCAGCCTCGTCAGGCAGGCTCGCGAGGAGGCGGAGAGATCAAGGCAGGGGTACCTCGCGAGGTGCCCGTGACGCAAGCCATGACGATCGAGACCAGGCGGGCGCCGGCCTGCGCGGTGTCCTTGTTTCCCTTTCGGTGCAAAGGGGGCAAGCACAAGCCAAGGCATCGGGCAAAGGTTACGATTCTGGTGCAACGATACCAAGACCGGCAGAGCGGCAGGACGGAGGTCACCGTGGAGCCCAAGACGGCGTCATCACCAGCGCTTTTGGCAGTCGAAGACCACCTTTGGTCAGGATAACTTGTAATAGATGTTCCCCTTCAAAATGGCCGATTGTTGGCGCCCTTCCCGCTCATTATTTGGGAAGAGGCCTAGGGCCTCTATAAATAGAGCTAGCCACCACAGAGTAGGAGGATCGAATCTGGAGCAACCCAGACCAAGTAGAACACATCGCACTAGCTCAAGAACACCCCTCGCGAGGCTGTTCTTCCATTGTACTGTTCATCATCAGCCCCTGAGGCAATCCACCACACCACACACTGGAGTAGGGTATTACACCACAACGGTGGCCCGAACCAGTATAAATCTCGTGTCCCTTGTGTTGTTCATCGTTTTCCAGCTTAGATCACGCGAGGAGATCGGACATAGATCGGTAGGGGAGAGATCTCCGCGCGCACCCCAGAGTTCGAACCTTAAGGGTCTGCCGGAACCCGAAATCTAACATTTGGCGCGCCAGGTAGGGGCGCGCCGGAGTTTTCCCTCCCGACGACTCGCTCTCCACCAACATCGCGTTTTCGCCATCATGGTGGACGGTGCGCCGCCCGCTCCGACAGCCGATGTCAGCGCTGGGGCTTGGGGGCTCCGAGCCTTGGCCCCCACCTTGCGACAGGTGCAGTGGTCGCGCAAGTTCAAGCCCGAGATGCCACCGCGTTACAACGGTGCGGCAGATCCGCTGGTTTTCCTGCTGGCGTATGAAGAGGCCGTCTTCAAGGCCGGAGGCGATGGCTGGGTGATGGCCAACTGGTTACTCATGGCCCTCACTGGCGTCCCGCGCATGTGGCTCCTACACCTGCCGGCTGCTTCTGTGACCTCCTGGGAGGGGCTGCGTGACCTCTTCCTCGCCCGTTATGCTGCACGTGCGCCACCCGTCGTCGCAGCTCTCCTGGGAGGCTCCCAGGCACTACCCTCGAGCCGCCATATCAAGCCGTTCACCCGCCGGATCAGCTCCACCTCCGAGCGCCGAGGAGTCCCCCCAGGATGGGTGGCACCCGAGGCCGCTCTAACCTTCGACTCAGATAATCACCCCTTCAACCCCATCGGTTCGGGAGCGCTCCCGATGCTGTGCACCCCCACCATCTGTCAGGTGGCCGTCACCAGGACCCTCATCGACGGTGGTGCCGGCCTCAACGTGCTCTCGGTGGATGCCTTCAGCCTCCTCCACGTGCGGCTCCAACCGAGCACGCCCTTCTCGGGCGTCGGAGTCGGTTCCACCGCCTCCTTGGGGAAGATCCGCCTCCCAGTGACCTTCGGCACCTACGACAACTTCCGCACGGAGCTGATCGACTTCGACATCGCCCTCATCGGCCTCCCCTACAACGCCATCCTCGGCTATCCCGCCTTGGCTTGGTTCATGGCAGTGACTCACTCGGTGTACAACCTCATGAAGATGCCCGGGAGCAGCGGCGTCCTTACCGTGTTAGGGGACACAAGGGATGCGCTGCAGATGCTCCAGCTTGCTTTCAGGGCAGCCGCAGTGGCGCAGCCCACTAACACCGACATCCTTGAGCCCAAGGGGGCTGCGCCGGCTAAAAGGAATCAGCTATTCACCCAAGACAAGGCGGAAACCAAACAGGTACCAGTCAACGAGGACGGGTCCACTGATGCCACCTTCACCATAGGGGCCAACCTCGAGCCCGAGCAGGAGAAGGCCCTGGTGAGGTTTCTGCGTGCAAACAAGAAGGTGTTCGCGTGGGAACCTGATCAGTTAGCAGGAGTCCCGAGGGATGTAATTGAACATCACCTCAACGTGCGCCCCGTGAAGCAGAAGGCGACCGTCCACAGAGAAACAAGCCTTCATCGTCCAAGAGACCCGGAAGCTAGAAGCGGCAGGAGTCATCCGTGAGGTCTGCTACCCAGATTGGCTGGCTAATCCGGTCGTTGTGCCAAAAAAGGGGGAAAGGAGCGCATGTGCATCGACTTCACCAACCTCAACAAGGCCTGCCCACAGGATCCATTTCCGCTCCCCCGCATTGACCAGATAGTCGACTCCACCGCAGAGTGTGACCTGCTCTGCTTCCTAGATGCCTTCTCGAGCTATCACCAGATCAAGATGGCAGTGGAGGACGTGGAAAAGACAGCTTTCCTGACCCCGTGTGGAGTGTACTGCTACACGTGCATGCCATTTGGGTTGCGCAACGCGGGCGCAACCTTCCAGCGACTGATGCACATCGCCTTGGGCCGGCAGCTCGGGAGGAACACTGAAGCTTACATCGATGACATTGCGGTGAAGTCTCGGGAGGCAAAAACCCTGATACAGGACCTGGAGGAAACCTTTGCGAGCCTCAACAAAGTGGATCTACGGCTCAACCCAGAGAAGTGCGTGTTCAGAGTCCCCTCGGGCAAGCTCCTGGGCTTCCTCGTGTCCCACAGGGGCATCGAGGCCAACCCGGAGAAGGTCAAGGCAGTCAAGGACATGAGCCCGCCGAGGACCCTCAGAGAGATGCAGAAGCTCACCGGGCGTGTGATCGCGCTAGGGCGCTTCATCTCCAAGCTGGGGGAACGAGCGCTGCCCTTCTTCAAGCTGATGAAGAAGAAGGGCCCTTTCGAATGGACTGAAGAGGCCGACAAGGCATTCCAAGACCTCAAGAGGTACCTTAACAACCCACCAGTGATGGTAGCTCCACGCCCTCGGGAGCCCCTTGTGCTCTACCTTGCGGCCACCCCGTACTCCGCTAGCGCTGCCCTGGTGGCCGTCAGGGAGGAGCGCCAGACCAAGGCTGAAGTGACCGCCCAGGCAGAAGTGAAGCAAAGCCAAGGGGGCCTCGCGAAGACCGCAACCACGAGCGAAAGGGAACAGCCGCAGCAGGAGAACACGCCTGGAGCAGGAGAGGCCGCCCCGGGCGACCAAGCGCTGGGGGCTCTGCCATCTCAGGAGACGCCTCAGCCTCTGGAAGACGCAGGCCGCCTCGGCACCCTTAACCTCGTCGAGCACCCCGTGTACTTCGTCAGCACGGTGCTACGGGATGCAAGGGCGCGGTACCCCATGCCGCAAAAACTCCTCCTCGCGCTACTAGTGGCTTCACGCAAGCTACAGCACTACTTCCAAGGCCATCCTATCAAAGTCGTCTCAGCGTATCCCTTGGAAAGAGTACTCAGGAGCCCCAACTCAGCTGGGAGGGTTGCTGAATGGAACATTGAACTACAGGCATTTCATCTAGAATTCAGTACGATCAGGGTCATCAAGGGAGCTGCACTTGCGGATTTCGTGGCAGAATGGGCGGAAGCGCCGGGTCTCGAGGCAGGCGAAGACAGATCACTTTCCCCGGGGAGTGAAGCACCGAACAGTTGGGTCATGTACTTCGATGGGGCGTTCTCCCGACACGGTGCGGGAGCCGGCGCAGTGCTCGTATCCCCTACTCAGGACAAACTCTACTACGCCGTACAACTCTGCTTCCAGCACGGAGAAAAGGTCTCCAACAACATAGCGGAGTATGAAGGCCTAATAGCAGGCTTGAAGGCCGCAATTGCCTTAGGGGTGAAGCGCCTCATCATCAAGGGCGATTCGCAGCTCCTCATAAACTTCTCCAACAAGATATACGAGCCAAAGGACGAACACATGGAAGCCTACCTCGCTGAGGTTCGCAAGATGGAGAAACAGTTCTGGGGGCTGGAGTTGCAGCATGTGCCCCGCGGCACCAATCAGAAGGCTGATAACATTGCTAGGAGGGCATCTAGGCGGCTGCCTCAGGAGCCTGGCGTCTTCGAGGAGCAGCTCTTCAAACCCTCGGTGGTGTCGTCACTGTCAAGCACGGCGCAACCAAGGGAGGAGCTCCCCCAGCCACCTGCCTCAGGAGCCCCGGTCTGCGGCCCGACCTTGGGGGCATGCCTGCTCCTGGTGTTGGAACCTCAGGAAGGGTGTTGGATCCCGGAGCTCAAGGACTACCTGATGCAAGGGACTCTGCCGGAGAACAAGGAGGAGGCGGAGCGTGTGGCGCGGCAGGCCACAGCTTATTGCATCAGGGATGGACAGCTCTATAGGAAGCGACCAAATGACATGTCCCTCCGCTGCATCTCCCGAGAGCAAGGGAAGGAGCTGCTGGAAGATATACACGGCGGAGACTGCGGGCACCACTCGTCATCATGGACCCTCGTCGGCAAGGCATTCCGTAGTGGATTCTACTGGCCCACAGCGCTCAACGACGCCGTCGAGCTGGTGAAGGCTTGTGAGGCCTGCCAGTTTCACGCTAAGCAGATCCATCAGCCTGCGGGGGGTCTTCAGACTACACCCCTCTCTTGGTCGTTCGCAGTTTGGAGGCTGGACATTCTGGGCTCGCCAGGGGGCTATCGCTACCTCTACGTAGCTGTGGACAAGTTCACCAAGTGGGCTGAGGTGGAAGCCGTCCGCACTATCCCGGCAGGCTCTGCGGTCAAATTCTCAAGGGCCTTGTGAGCCAATTTGGGGTGCCCAACCGCATCATCACCGACAACGGTTCGCAGTTCACCAGTAATCTCTTTAAAACGTATTGTGCTAACCTTGGAACGCAGATATGCTACGCTTCGGTAGCACACCCCCGGAGCAACGGCCAGGCCGAGCAAGCCAATGCGAAGGTCCTGAGGGGCCTCAAAGCCAGGACCTTCAAGAAGAAGCTGGAGGCCTATGGCAGGGGCTGGTACGATGAGCTCTAGTCCGTGATGTGGTCAATTCGCACAACGGCGACCAAGCCGACTGGTGAGACCCCGTTCTTCCTCGTCTACGGAGCAGAGGTTGTTCTCCCTCACGAGGTCAGGCGTCGCTCCGCACGGGTCCTGGCGTTCAACGAGACGCAGCAGGACGCCATGCGGGGGACGGATCTCGTGTTGGGGGAGGAACGTCGTCGAGAAGCCGCACTGCGAGCAGCAAGGTATCAACAGGCGCTACAACGATACCATTGGCACAACATCCACCCCAGAACTCTTGAGGTAGGGGATCTCGTGCTCAGACGGGTTCTCTCCAGGGAGGGGCTGCACAAGCCCTCTCCCATGTGGGAGGGCCCATTCAAGGTTGTTCATGTCTCCAGGCCTGGCTCCGCGCGCTTAGAGACCACGGAGGGGGTACCCGTCCAGAACGCGTGAAACATTCAACATCTCCGAAGGTTCTATCCCTGAGTGAGGCCTAACGCCTAGGAAAGACCTGGTGCCTGTGAAGAAGGCAAACGCCTGTGAAGCTGTCGTGTTTTGAGAAAGGCCTGGTGCCTGTGAAGAAGGCAAACACCTGTGAAGCTGCCGTGTTTTGAGAAAGGCCCGGTGCCAGTGAAGAAGGCAAACGCATGTGAACCTGCCGTGTTTTGAGAAAGGCCCGGTGCCTGTGAACAAGGCAAACGCATGTGAAGCTGCCGTGTTTTGAGAAAAGCCCGGTGCCTGTGAAGAAGGCAAACGCCTGTGAAGCTACTGCATTCCGAGAAAGGCCCGGTGCCTGTGAAGCTCGCCGCTCGTGACACTCTCACGTAATAATGAGTGGGGTTGTACACGCCCCGGAGTCTCCGGAGTGTCGCCCTCGGGCCTCGGGGGCTCCCGCCCACGCCTAGTAGCAGCACTTAGCTCAGCACTGGTGAGAAGACGTCGAAGACTAAAATAGGTGTCGGACGCGGCTTTTCCATTTGCTTTCTGCAGTTGGCTTGTCTATTCCCGTTTGAAGTTTTATTGGAGCTGTTGGCGTTCCTGGCTTGTGATTCTCTATCTTTTTCACTCGCTTGCCTCATTTTCTCTCGCACAAGTCTCGCGAGGGAGGTTCGCGGGCACCCTCGCGAGTGTTTTCTGCCCCGATCGTTTGGAGCTTCCTGTTGGGGAACGTAGTAATTTCAAAAAAATTCCTATGCACACGCAAGATCATGGTGATGCATAGCAACGAGAGGGGAGAGTGTTGTCTATGTACCCTCGTAGACTGAAGCGGAAGCGTTGATGCAACGTAGAGGAAGTAGTCGTACGTCTTCCCGGTTCAATCGATCCAAGCACCGTTACTCCGGCACCTCCGAGTTCTTAGCACACGTTTAGCTCGATGACGCTCCCCGGGCTCCGATCCAGCAAAGATTCGGGGAAGAGTTTCGTCAGCACGACGGCGTGATGACGATGATGATGTTCTACCGACGCAGGGCTTCGCCTAAGCACCGCAACGATATGACCGAGGTGGAATATGGTGGAGGGGGGCACCGCACACGGCTAAGGAACGATCACGAAGATCAACTTGTGTGTTCTAGGGTGCCCCTCTGCCCCCGTATATAAAGGAGGGAGGGGGGAGGCCGGCCGGCCCTATAGGGCGCGCCAAAGGGAGGGGGAAGTCCTCCTCCTAGTGGGAGTAGGACTCCCCTTTCCTAGTCCAACTAGGAAGAGAGAGGGGAAGGAAAGAGAGGGAGAGGGAGAGGGAAAGGGGGGCCGCGCCCCCCCCCCCCCCACCTCCTAGTCCTATTCGGACTGCCCATGAGGGGGGGCGCGCCACCTCCTGGGCTGATGCCCTCTCTCTCCCCTCAGGCCCACTAAGGCCCAATACTTCCCCGGGGGGTTCCGGTAACCCCTCCGGCACTCCGGTTTTGTCCGAAACCACTTGGAACAATTCTGGTGTCTGAATATAGCTGTCCAATATATCAATTTTTATGTCTTGACCATTTCGAGACTCCTCGTCATGTCCGTGATCACATCCGGGACTCTGAACTACCTTCGGTACATCAAAGTGTATAAACTCATAATAACTGTCATCGTAACGTTAAGCGTGCGGACCCTACGGTTCGAGAACAATGTAGACATGACCGAGACACGTCTCTGGTCAATAACCAATAGCGGGACCTGGATGCCCATATTGGCTCCTACATATTCTACGAAGATCTTTATCGGTCAGACCGCATAACAATATATGTTGTTCCCTTTGTCATCGGTATGTTACTTGCCCGAGATTCGATCGTCGGTATCCAATACCTAGTTCAATCTCGTTGTCGGCAAGTCTCTTTACTCGTTCCGTAATACATCATCTCACAACTAACATATTAGTTGCAATGCTTGCAAGGCTTATGTGATGTGCATTACCGAGAGGGCCCAGAGATACCTCTCCGACTATCGGAGTGACAAATCCTAATCTTGAAATACGCCAACCCAACAAGTACCTTTGGAGACACCTGTAGAGCACCTTTATAATCACCCAGTTATGTTGTGACGTTTGGTAGCACACAAAGTGTTCCTCCGGTAAACGGGAGTTGCATAATCTCATAGTCATAGGAACATGTATAAGTCATGAAGAAAGCAATAGCAACATACTAAACGATCGGGTGCTAAGCTAATGGAATGGGTCATGTCAATCAGATCATTCAACTAATGATGTGACCTCGTTAATCAAATAACAACTATTTGTTCATGGTTAGGAAACATAACCATCTTTGATTAACGAGCTAGTCAAGTAGAGGCATACTAGTGACACTCTGTTTGTTTATATATTCACACATGTATTATGTTTCCGGCTAATACAATTCTAGCATGAATAATAAACATTTATCATGATATATGAGGAAATAAATAATAACTTTATTATTGCCTCTAGGGCATATTTCCTTCAGTCTCCCACTTGCACTACAGTCAATAATCTAGATTACACAGCAATGATTCTAACACCCATGGAGTTTTGGTGCTGATCATGTTTTGCTCGTGGAAGAGGCTTAGTCAACGGGTCTGCTACATTCAGATCCGTATGTATCTTGCAAATCTCTATCTCTCCCACCTGTACTAGATCCCGGATGGAATCGAAGCATCTCTTGATGTGCTTGGTTCTCTTGTGAAATCTGGATTCCTTTGCCAAGGCAATTGCACCAGTATTGTCACTAAAGATTTTCATTGGACCCGATGCACTAGGTATGACACTTAGATCGGATATGAACTCCTTCATCCAGACTCCTTCATTTGCTGCTTCCGAAGCAGCTATGTACTCCGCTTCACATGTAGATCCCTCCACGATGCTTTGTTTAGAACTGCACCAGCTGACAGCTCCACCGTTTAATGTAAACACGTATCCGGTTTGCGATTTAGAATCGTCCGGATCAGTGTCAAAGCTTGCATCAACGTAACCGTTTACGATGAGCTCTTTGT
This sequence comes from Aegilops umbellulata, assembly GCA_032464435.1. Classification (NCBI taxonomy): domain Eukaryota; kingdom Viridiplantae; phylum Streptophyta; class Magnoliopsida; order Poales; family Poaceae; genus Aegilops; species Aegilops umbellulata. The sequence continues at coordinate 332,517,533 of CP136055.1, forward strand.
CACCTCCATATACGAGAAACATATCCTTAGTCCTTTTCAGGTACTTCAGGATGTTCTTGACCGCTGTCCAGTGATCCACTCCTGGATTACTTTGGTACCTCCCTGCTAAACTTATAGCAAGGCACACATCAGGTCTGGTACACAGCATTGCATACATGATAGAGCCTATGGCTGAAGCATAGGGAACATCTTTCATTTTCTCTCTATCTTCTGCAATGGTCGGGCATTGAGTCTTACTCAATTTCACACCTTGTAGTACAGGCAAGAATCCTTTCTTTGCTTGATCCATTTTGAACTTTTTCAAAACTTTGTCAAGGTATGTGCTTTGTGAAAGTCCAATTAAGCGTCTTGATCTATCTCTATAGATTTTGAAGCCCAATATATAAGCAGCTTCACCGAGGTCTTTCATTGAAAAATTCTTATTCAAGTATCCCTTTATGCTATCCAGAAATTCTATATCATTTCCGATTAGTAATATGTCATCCACATATAATATCAGAAATGCTACAGAGCTCCCACTCACTTTCTTGTAAATACAGGCTTCTCCAAAAGTCTATACAAACCCAAATGCTTTGATCACACTATCAAAGCGTTTATTCCAACTCCCAGAGGCTTGCACCAGTCCATAAATGGATCACTGGAGCTTGCACACTTTGTTAGCTCCCTTTGGATCGATAAAACCTTCTGGTTGCATCATATACAACTCTTCTTCCAGAAATCCATTCAGGAATGCAGTTTTTACATCCATCTGCCAAATTTCATAATCATAAAATGCGGCAATTGCTAACATGATTCGGACAGACTTAAGCATCGCTACGGGTGAGAAGGTCTCATCGTAGTCAATCCCTTGAACTTGTCGAAAACCTTTCGCGACAAGTCGAGCTTTGTAGACAGTAACACTACCGTCAGTGTCAGTCTTCTTCTTGAAGATCCATTTATTCTCAATTGCTTGCCGACCATCGGGCAAGTCAACCAAAGTCCATACTTTGTTCTCATACATGGATCCCATCTCAGATTTCATGGCTTCAAGCCACTTTGCGGAATCTGGGCTCGCCATCGCTTCTTCATAGTTTGTAGGTTCACCATGATCTAGTAGCATGATTTCCAGAACAGGATTGCCGTACCACTCTGGTGCGGATCTTACTCTGGTTGATCTACGAGGTTCTATAGAAACTTGATCTGAAGTTGTATGATCATCATCACTAACTTCCTCACTAATTGGTTTAGACGTCACAGAAACTGGTTCCTGTGATGTGCTATTTCCCAATAAGGGAGCAGGTACAGTTACCTCATCAAGTTCTACTTTCCTCCCACTCACTTCTTTCGAGAGAAACTCCTTCTCTAGAAAGGATCCATTTTTAGCAACGAATGTCTTGCCTTCGGATCTGTGATAGAAGGTGTACCCAACAGTTTCCTTTGGGTATCCTATGAAGACACATTTCTCCGATTTGGGTTTGAGCTTATCAGGTTGAAGTTTTTTCACATAAGCATCGCAGCCCCAAACTTTAAGAAACGACAACTTTGGTTTCTTGCCAAACCATAGTTCATAAGGCGTCGTCTCAACGGATTTTGATGGTGCTCTATTTAACGTGAATGCGGTCGTCTCTAAAGCATAACCCCAAAACGATAGCGGTAAATCTGTAAGAGACATCATAGATCGCACCATATCAAGTAAAGTACGATTACGACGTTCGGACACACCATTACGTTGTGGTGTTCCAGGTGGCGTGAGTTGCGAAACTATTCCGCATTGTTTCAAATGTAGACCAAACTCGTAACTCAAATATTCTCCTCCGCGATCAGATCGTAGAAACTTTATTTTCTTGTTACGATGATTTTCAACTTCACTCTGAAATTCTTTGAACTTTTCAAATGTTTCAGACTTGTGTTTCATTAAGTAGATATACCCATATCTGCTTAAATCATCTGTGAAGGTGAGAAAATAAGGATATCCGCCACGAGCTTCAATATTCATCGGACCACATACATCTGTATGTATGATTTCCAACAAATCTGTTGCTCTCTCCATAGTACCGGAGAACGGTGTTTTAGTCATCTTGCCCATGAGGCACGGTTCGCAAGTACCAAGTGATTCATAATCAAGTGGTTCCAAAAGTCCATCAGTATGGAGTTTCTTCATGCGCTTTACACCGATATGACCTAAACGGCAGTGCCACAAATAAGTTGCACTATCATTATCAACTCTGCATCTTTTGGCTTCAACATTATGAATATGTGTATCACTACTATCGAGATTCATCAAAAATAGACCACTCTTCAAGGGTGCATGACCATAAAAGATATTACTCATATAAATAGAACAACCATTATTCTCTGATTTAAATGAATAACCGTCTCGCATCAAACAAGATCCAGATATAATGTTCATGCTCAACGCTGGCACCAAATAACAATTATTTAGGTCTAATACTAATCCCGAAGGTAGATGTAGAGGTAGCGTGCCGACGGCGATCACATCGACTTTGGAACCATTTCCCACGCGCATCGTCACCTCGTCCTTTGCCAGTGTTCGCTTAATCCGTAGTCCCTGTTTCGAGTTGCAAATCTTAGCAACAGAACCAGTATCAAATACCCAGGTGCTACTGCGAGCTCTAGTAAGGTACACATCAATAACATGTATATCACATATACCTTTGTTCACCTTGCCATCCTTCTTATCCGCCAAATACTTGGGGCAGTTCCGTTTCCAGTGACCAGTCTGCTTGCAGTAGAAGCACTCAGTTTCAGGCTTAGGTCCAGACTTGGGTTTCTTCTCTGGAGCAGCAACTTGCTTGCTGTTCTTCTTGAAGTTCCCCTTCTTTTTCCCTTTGCCCTTTTTCTTGAAACTAGTGGTCTTGTTGACCATCAACACTTGATGCTCCTTCTTGATTTCTACCTCTGCAACCTTTAGCATTGCGAAGAGCTCGGGAATCGTCTTATCCATCCCTTGCATATTATAGTTCATCACGAAGCCTTTGTAGCTTGGTGGAAGTGATTGGAGAATTCTGTCAATGACACAATCATCCGGAATATTAACTCCCAGTTGAATCAAGTGATTACAATACCCAGACATTTTGAGTATATGCTCACTGACAGAACTATTCTCATCCATCTTGCAGCTATAGAACTTATTGGAGACTTCATATCTCTCAATCCGGGCATTCTGTTGGAATATTAACTTCAACTCCTGGAACATCTCATATGCCCCATGACGTTCAAAACGTCGTTGAAGTCCCGGTTCTAAGTCGTAAAGCATGGCACATTGAACTATCGAGTAGTCATCAGCTTTGCTCTGCCAGACGTTCTTAACGTTGTCAGTTGCATCAGCAGCAGGCCTGGCACCCAGCGGTGCTTCCAGGACGTAACTCTTCTGTGAAGCAATGAGGATAATCCTCAAGTTACGGACCCAGTCCGTGTAATTGCTACCATCATCTTTCAACTTTGCTTTCTCAAGGAACGCATTAAAATTCAACGGAACAACAGCACGGGCCATCTATCTACAATCAACATAAACATGCAAGATACTATCAGGGACTAAGTTCATGATAAATTTAAGTTCTATTAATCATACTACTTAAGAAGTCCCACTTAGATAGACATCCCTCTAATCTTCTAAGTGATCACGTGATCCAAATCAACTAAACCATAACCGATCATCACGTGAAATGGATTAGTCTTCAATGGTGAACATCATTATGTTGATCATATCTACTATATGATTCACGCTCGACCTTTCGGTCTCCGTGTTCCGAGGCCATATCTGCATATGCTAGGCTCGTCAAGTATAACCCGAGTATTCTGCGTGTGCAAAACTGGCTTGCACCCGTTGTAGATGGACGTAGAGCTTATCACACCCGATCATCACGTGGTGTCTGGGCATGACGAACTTTGGCAACGGTGCATACTCAGGGAGAACACTTCTTGATAATTTAGTGAGAGATCATCTTATAATGCTACCGTCAATCAAAGCAAGATAAGATGCATAAAAGGATAAACATCACATGCAATCAATATCAGTGATATGATATGGCCATCATCATCTTGTGCTTGTGATCTCCATCTCTGAAGCACCGTCATGATCACCATCGTCACCGGCGCGACACCTTGATATCCATCGTAGCATCGTTGTCGTCTCGCCAATCTTATGCTTCTACGACTATCACTACCGCTTAGTGATAAAGTAAAGCATTACAGGGCGATTGCATTGCATACAATAAAGCGACAACCATATGGCTCCTGCCAGTTGCCGATAACTCAGTTACAAAACATGATCATCTCATACAATAAAATTTAGCATCATGTCTTGACCATATCACATCACAACATGCCCTGCAAAAACAAGTTAGACGTCCTCTACTTTGTTTGTTGCAAGTTTTACGTGGCTGCTACGGGCTTAAGCAAGAACCAATCTTACCTACGCATCAAAACCACGACGATAGTTTGTCAAGTTGATGCCGTTTTAACCTTCGCAAGGACCGGGCGTAGCCACACTCGGTTCAACTAAAGTTGGAGAAACTGACACCCGCCAGCCACCTGTGTGCAAAGCACGGCAGTAGAACCAGTCTCGCGTAAGCGTAAGCGTAATGTCGGTCCGGGCCGCTTCATCCAACAATACCGCCGAACCAAAGTATGACATGCTAGTAGGCAGTATGACTTATATCGCCCACAACTCACTTGTGTTCTACTCGTGCATATAACATCAAACCATAAAACCTAGGCTCGGATGCCACTGTTGGGGAACGTAGTAATTTCAAAAAAAATCCTACGCACACGCAAGATCATGGTGATGCATAGCAACGAGAGGGGAGAGTGTTGTCTACGTACCCTCGTAGACTGAAGCGGAAGCGTTGACACAACATAGAGGAAGTAGTCGTACGTCTTCCCGGTTCAACCAATCCAAGCACCGTTACTCCAGCACCTCCGAGTTCTTAGCACACGTTCAGCTCGATGACGCTCCCCGGGCTCCGATCCAGCAAAGCTTCGGGGATGAGTTTCGTCTGCACGACGGCGTGATGACGATGATGATGTTCTACCGACGCAGGGCTTCGCCTAAGCACCGCAACGATATGACCGAGGTGGAATATGGTGGAGGGGGGCACCGCACACGGCTAAGGAACAATCACGAAGATCAACTTGTGTGTTCTAGGGTGCCCCCCTGCCCCCGTATATAAAGGAGGGAGGGGGAGGCCGGCCGGCCCTATAGGGCGCGCCAAAGGGAGGGGGGAGTCCTCCTCCTAGTGGGAGTAGGACTCCCCTTTCCTAGTCCAACTAGGAAGAGAGAGGGGAAGGAAAGAGAGGGAGAGGGAGAGGGAAAGGGGGGCCGCCCCCCCCCCCCCCTCCTAGTCCTATTCGGCCTCCCCATGAGGGGGGGGCGCCACCTCCTGGGCTGCTGCCCTCTCTCTCCCCTCGGGCCCACTAAGGCCCAATACTTCCCCGGGGGGTTCCGGTAGCCCCTCCAGCACCCCGGTTTTCTCCGAAACCACTTGGAACAATTCTGGTGTCCGAATATAGCCGTCCAATATATCAATTTTTATGTCTCGACCATTTCGAGACTCCTTGTCATGTCCGTGATCACATCCGGGACTCCTAACTACCTTCGGTACATCAAAATGTATAAACTCATAATAACTGTCATCATAACGTTAAGCGTGCGGACCCTACGGTTCGAGAACAATGTAGACATGACCGAGACACGTCTCTGGTCAATAACCAATAGCGGGACCTGGATGCCCATATTGGCTCCTACATATTCTACGAAGATCTTTATCGGTCAGACCGCATAACAATATACGTTGTTCCCTTTGTCATCGGTATGTTACTTGCCCGAGATTCGATCGTCGGTATCCAATACCTAGTTCAATCTCGTTGTCGGCAAGTCTCTTTACTCGTTCCGTAATACATCATCTCACAACTAACATATTAGTTGCAATGCTTGCAAGGCTTATGTGATGTGCATTACCGAGAGGGCCCAGAGATACCTCTCCGACTATCGGAGTGACAAATCCTAATCTCGAAATACGCCAACCCAACAAGTACCTTTGGAGACACCTGTAGAGCACCTTTATAATCACCCAGTTACGTTGTGACGTTTGGTAGCACACAAAGTGTTCCTCCGGTAATCGGGAGTTGCATAATCTCATAGTCATAGGAACATGTATAAGTCATGAAGAAAGCAATAGCAACATACTAAACGATCGGGTGCTAAGCTAATGGAATGGGTCATGTCAATCAGATCATTCAACTAATGATGTGACCTCGCTAATCAAATAACAACTCTTTGTTCATGGTTAGGAAACATAACCATCTTTGATTAACGAGCTAGTCAAGTAGAGGCATACTAGTGACACTCTGTTTGTTTATATATTCACACATGTATTATGTTTCCGGCTAATACAATTCTAGCATGAATAATAAACATTTATCATGATATATGAGGAAATAAATAATAACTTTATTATTGCCTCTAGGGCATATTTCCTTCACTTCCCTATCCGAGTCCTTTGCGGGAGCACCCCTCCCAGTCCGTGCCCCACGGGCATCGCGACACGAGCACAGGACCTGGGCCGATCGCCCCCACAACCAAGACCGAAAGTTACCCCTCCTACTAATCCTTACAGGGCACGAAGCGCGCGACGAGGCCACAGCCTCGGGAGGCGAGGACCGCGTCGGGCCTCACCGAGCTAAAATAATTCCCGTACATGGGTGCACGACACGGAAACACAGCGCAGAAACAACGAAAGCAGCGCGATGGTTAACAGCAGCAGTTCTAACACGCCCCCACGGGGCCCAATACTACCTTCTATCTCTGCGCAGGAAATGAAGAAAAACAAAATGGGCGCGGTTCGCCCTGCACCAACCCATGGCAAAGGTTCGAGCTGCTCCTGGGGCTCAGGCGGATCCCTCCTCCCGCTTCACCAGGGCGCGACGGCGGGCCGACCCGCTACCTTCACCCAGGCGGGCGCGGCGACGCGGGGGCTGGTCGCGGCCACCGCTGGAGGAGCTGATGCCTGAGAGGGAATTGCTGGAGCTTAGCGAGCCCCGAGCACCGCCGCCTGTACGCATGTCGCCGTCTTCATCCTGGTCGGTACCGGGGCTGAGCGGGCGGCCGCGGTCGTCGTCTTCGGGGCAGCACCCAGCACGACGACCGTCTTCCCCGAACACCCTCACGTAGAGGGTGGCGTCGCCATCGAACTTGAAGTGCAGGGTGCACCGCCAGTGCAGGCCGCGCGCGCGGGCAAACGTTTGCCAGCCGCGGGTCAGGGCCCCATTCCCAGAAATGGAGACCTCCAGAGAAGCCCAGGAGGCCCTGCTGCAGCAGCCGTCTGCTTGGAGCCAGAGGCCGCACCGGCCGCTGGCCGGCAGTTCACCTACGAAGAAGCGGGGAAGCTGGAGCCGGGTGCTGGTTGGGTCCGCCGACCACACTACGAACTCCGGCAGCACCTCCACAGAGCGAAAGTGCGGCCTAGGGGGCCGCGCAGCCACGGTACGCCCCCCATCGACAACCGGGCGCTCACCACCGCGCAGGGAACCGCCTCCATGGTCGCGGGAGGCCACTACGGGAACCGTGGAATGCTTGCGAGGGCGGCCTCGGCCGCGCTTGGTCGGGGGGGAGTCAGGCCCTGCCTGGGGGGCCTTCCCCTTCTCCGCGACCGAGAACCTCTTCGGAGCCATGGGAACGGTGAGTGGCAGAGAAGAAGAAAAGGAGTACCAAGAAGGAATGGACTGGAGCGGCTCACGCAGCCCCGTACTTATAGCCGGAGAAGGCCAACCGCCGAGCACCACGATCGCAGGTAATCATGACCGGTTTCTCTGCATAAAGGGACTTGTCAAGTCGAGCAGTTGCCGAGGCGTCGTGGGAAGCGCAGTCGCCCATGTCCATCAATCACCACGCGGCGCCAAGGCCGCAGGCTTTTGGGGCCCGCGGCGCTTTGCGCTTGCCCCTTCGCTTCCCTGCTAGGCCAAGCCCGCGCGCGCCTTGGGCCCGGGGGCTACTGTCGGCATTCTGGGAACGGGGGTCCCCAGACTTGCCTGCCTGCGGCCTACGGCGTGGCTCAAGTGGGGGCCCAGCACGGCCCATCTTCATCAGCTTGGGCTCAAGACCCTCGCGAGGGGCCGAGCCTCGCGGGGCGGACGACAAGAAGCTTCTTCTGAAGCAGCCTCATCAGGCAGGCTCGCGAGGAGGCGGAGAGATCAAGGCAGGGGTACCTCGCGAGGAGCCCGTGACGCAAGCCATGACGATCGAGACCAGGCAGGCGCCAGGCGGGCGCCGGCCTGCGCAGTGTCCTTGTTTCCCTTTCGGTGCAAAGGGGGCAAGCACAAGCCAAGGCATCGGGCAAAGGTTACCATTTTGGTGCAACGAGACCAAGACCAGAAGAGCGGCAGGACGGAGGTCACCGTGGAGCCCAAGACGGCGTCATCACCAGCGCTTTTGGCAACCGAAGACCACCTTTGGTCAGGATAACTTGTACTAGATGTTCCCCTTCAAAATGGCCGACTGTTAACGCCCTTCCCGCTCATTGTTTGGGGAGAGGCCCAGGGCCTCTATAAATAGAGCTAGCCACCACAGAGTAGGAGGATCGAATCTGGAGCAACCCAGACCAAGTAGAACACATCGCACCAGCTCAAGAACACCCATTGCGAGGCTGTTCTTCCATTGTACTGTTCATCATCAGCCCCTGAGGCAATCCACCACACCACACACTGGAGTAGGGTATTACACCACAACGGTGGCCCGAACTAGTATAAACCTCGTGTCCCTTGTGTTGTTCATCGTTTTCCAGCTTAGATCACACGAGGAGATCGGACATAGATCGGTAGGGAGAGATCTCCACGCGCACCCCAGAGTTTGAACCTTAAGGGTCTGCCGGAACCCGAAATCCGACAACATGTTGCCAATCCTTTTTGTAGGGAAATCTTGCGACTTCATGGAATGCCAAAGACGATTGTCTCGGACCGTGACGTCAAGTTCTTGAGTTACTTTTGGAAGACTTTATGCGCCAAGCTCGGAATCAAGCTATTATTCTCCACGGCATACCATCCACAAACCGACGGCCAAACGGATGTGACGAACCATACACTCTCCACTCTACTGCACGCGTTGATAAAGAAGAACATCAAGGAGTGGGAGGAGTGCTTACCTATCACCGAGTATGCCTACAACCGTGCAAGACATTCGACTACCAGCAAGTCCCCTTTCGAGGTCGTCTACGGCTTCAACCCATTGTCCCCGTTGGACATTCTCCCTCTACCACTCCAAGAGCGCATCAACATGGACGCGAGTACCCGAGTGAGCTATCTAAAGAAGATGCATGAAGATACAAGGCACACCATCGAGCACCAAGTACAACGACTCGCGACCAAGCTCAATGTCAACAAGCAACCCATGATATTCAACATTGGAGATCTTGTGTGGCTACACCTTCGCAAGGACCGCTTCCCCAATGTACGCAAGTCCAAACTTCTACCACGAGCCGATGAGCCCTTCAAGGTGCTAGCACGCTACAACAACAATGCTTACAACATCGACCTCCCGCGCGACAAGTACAACGTGAGTGACGTCTTCAACGTCAAGGATCTTTCGCCCTACCATGGTGATGAAGATTTCGATCCGAGGTCGCATCTTTCCCAAGGGAGTAGAGATGATGCGGAGCATCCCATGATCATCCCCATGGACGCATCTACACCTCCAACGATACCACTTGGACCAATGACAAGAGCTAGAGCGAAGGCTTTCGAAGATAAGGTGAACTTGCTCCTTTTCGAACTACCACTTTCTATGCATGAGACATGGCTGCTACCTCAAGCGGAAACACTATGTGTGATCAGGTACTCAGAGGAAAGCCACGGAACATCTACATACAACGGACAAGAGGGCGAGGACACCAAGCGTGAAGGATAAGAACAAGATCTGCCACGGAAGCTACAGGCTCCAGACGACCGGCCCAGCCCAGACGTCCGACCCTTGGAGGTCACAACAGCCTGAGGAACTCAGGCATTCGATTGCTACAGCGGCCGGACGACCGGCCACCTCCGGACGACCGGTGCTACGGCAATAGAATGTAATCTACAGAAATCTGAAGACCTACGGACGTCCGACACATCCGTCACAAAACCAAATCTACCGAAGTCCAAAGATCTGCGGGCGTCTGGACCTCCGCGAGCCCCCGGACGACCGGTACCTTACGGATGACCGGACCCTGGCTGCGTCCAGTTTCGGGCCTGTCAGGACCCCGATCCTAAGCCACATCGACCCAGCATGTAACACATCATATCACTTTGCGGCCTCACGCACGGTACTCCCACGGGTGCCACCTTACCTGGCCCGGGACCGTTTGCGCCTTTTGGCTCATGTATATGATAGTGTCGCTAGCATCCATATGATAGAGAATCCGGGCCGACATGGCTAGTCGTGAACCCAAGGCGGCACTAACCCATGAGGACAGGCATACATGAATCACATCGAGCATGTCGGTCATCAACGTATAAATCCGGGCTGTAGCACTGGGCTAACAGGACTCCGGTAACCCGGGCTATAGCAGGCTAGGCAGGACTCCGGATAACACCGCGTGGCATTTCCCCGAAGGGACAGACACAGGAACGAAGTGAAACACATGCCGGCCAGTCATGTGTTCCGAGCAGTAGTGTTGGGCTAGCAGGACTCCGGTGAACCGGGCTGTAGCGGACTACTATTGCTCAGAAGCACTAGACTACATTTCCTCATATGATAGGCTGCCAAGGATAAACAACTAGATAGTCAGATCCCACTCATACCAAGCATTTCAATCATACACACAATATGCCCGATATGAGTAAATACAACATTGCATCACAACAAAACTCTACAACTCAAGTACTTTATTTAAAAGGCTCCGAAGAGCCATACATATCATCCATACAGGTAGGGGTCACATGACCCGACACTCAAGTCATACAAACATACAAGCACATGCGGAAGCAAAGTAGTCTGAGTACAGACACTAGAAAGAAAGAAGGCTTGACGAAGCCTGTCTATCTACATCGACCCTTCACAAGTCTTGGATCACCACCTGGGTGATAAGTCACTCGTCAACATCGAGGTCTACATAGAACCCATCGGAGGGGTTGGTGTTGTCGTCTGAAAACATTAATTAAAGCAACATGAGTACAAAGGTACTCAGCAAGTCTTACAACAGAATTCTACTATACATGCACATTCTCAAGAAGGTAGTGGAGTTATTGCAGCAAGCCAGCTTTGACTCTTGGCTAAACTATCCTATGATAGACACAACTTGTAAAACATTTGTCGCACACAAGTCCACTATCACCAACACAATACTCCACCGTGGATCCTCTCTCGCCATCCTATGAGAGGGCCATCCGCGGTACTCACACTTATCTTGAGATTTTTAGTAGTATCCATTTACTTGCCTATGAACTGCATAGTGACCAAGTAGTCCTTTACCGCGGACGCGGCTATTCGAATAGTTTAATACCCTGCAGGGGTGTACTTCTTCACACACGCTCTCACCACTTATCGCCGTTTACACGACATGTACTCGGCAACCTTCAAGTGGAAGCCCAGCGAGGGTGTCGGCCATGACCTGACTAAACACACAAGTCCCTAGTCCACGTTTATCGCCTATTCGGGTTCCATCCACAGGGAGTCCGGCCGAGGTTTCCACTAACGGCCCCGAACGATGTGTGCAGGGTTCCCGAGACACCAAACGGGCGAATCGGTACACCGGGCCACGTGCCTACCGCAACACAGCCCACCCCTATGGTCAGCGCTGCGTGCGGCCCCCAGCATACTACAAACACCAGAAACTACTTTGCAACTCCCGGACAAAGGACAAGTGTGGTTAATAAGCCGAGAGGGTCCATTGGTTTCGGGCCCAATGCGTGGTAGTAGCTGAATCTTAAATCACACACACAGATCTCAGTTCTTAGGGACGGCCTCAATGAAACAACCCACCATGTACTCCTACATGGCCTCTCATCGATTCCTTTACCAAATCGTATTCAACACTTTCACATTCTCGACACCGACACAACCTTTCACTCTAGTTCATCATCCCAATGAGCCAGACCTGACACGACTCTAAGCATAGCAAGCATAGCAAGGTAGTAAAATACACACATATGGCTCAATCAACTCCTACACATGCTAGTGGGTTTCATCTAGTTACTGTGGCAATGACAGGTCATGCAAAGGAAGTGGGTTCAACTACCGCAACACACAACAGTTTGAAACGCGTTGTCTTAATGCAGTAAACGAGAGCAGAAGCGAGAACATGGGTTTTTATCAGAATGATCAATGGGTTGCTTGCCTGATGGAGTGGTGGTGGGATACTGCCCTTCAGTTGGATACTCTTGAATATCCTCGGAGGCAGGACCTACCACGAAGAACACATCGAAACACAATCAACACATGACGATATGCAACATTATGATGCATGCTATGACATGGCAATATGGAAGTGTCTTGGCCTAATGCAAGCTAAACAGGGTGGAATGTGCTTAATTGAACCAAGGGTTTAAGTGTTAGATCATTTAACATAGCCATTTAAGTGCATCACCTTGTATTGCTTAAACAGCAAGGTTAACTTGTTTTGACATGCACGAAACCAGTTCCAATGGATAGATTGAATTTTTCTAATCAAATTTCATATATAAATCTTTGCATTTGGAGTTACAGATTAATTTCTATGAATTTTTTAAGTTTGGACTAATTTCTGGAATTTCCTGTATAAAGATAATTCCGGTAATTAAATTATTGCGTCAGCACTACGTCGGGATGACGCCAGAGGTCAACGGGGTCGTCCAGGTCAAACTGACCAGTGGGTCCCGCATGTCAGTAATTAGTTAAACTAATTAATTTTAATTAAAACTAAAACAGTTAGTTAGCAGAGGGGGGCCCCACTTGTCATTGACTCAGAGGAGTCAACTTGGGCCCACCCAGTCAAAGTCAAAGGTCAAACTCACCGGCGTCTAGCCGCCGGCGAGGCCAGACGCGGCGGAGGAAGTGCATTTGCACGTTCCGGCGACCAAACGAGCGGCGGAGGGCATCTACGTGCAGCTGGGAGCAAGCCGCAACGTTTGGTGGCAGTGGCTGGGCTCGGGGTGGCCGGAAACGTCGCCGGCGATGAGTTTTGCGGTCGCCGGAGTCGGGTGGAAGTGAGCCCGAGGCTACGAGGCACGGCGAGGTGCGTGGAGTGGGGCGTTGGGCTCCTGGGGATGCGGTGAGGTTAGTGGACAACATGGCATGGCCGGTGGTTGGCCGGAGACACGTCGGCGACGAGCTCCGCGGCGGTGTGTGCGGGTGAGCTTCGTGGGGTTGCTGTGGTGCACTAGGAGGAGAACGGAGAGGATAGGGAGGTGCAGCAGCTCACGGCGGTCACATAGAGCCAGACGGCGCGGTCGGGGACGAGCTGATGCGGCGGCGACGGCGAAGGGGATCTGCGGCGGTGCTCGGTGAAGAAGTGGTCGAGGAAGACGAAGCAGGGCTCGCGAGCGCTCGGGGCTCGGGCTGCTCGACGAAGTTGACGACGGCGGAGTTGTTGGACACGGTGGCTCAGCACGGGGACGACGGAAGGCGTGGCTTCACGGTGGCGCGAGCACCGCAGCGTCGGACATGGCGGAGGGAGAGCGAGGGAGAGAGGCAGGGGGCGAATGGACGTGTCCAGGGGGTCGGGAGCGCGACATGGAGCCTGCCCAGGCCAGCGGGGCGGCGAGGGGAGGAAGCAGGGCGGCGGCCAGCTGCGTGGCGCACGCTGAGCTCGCCGTCGAGCACCTGGCTGCCTGCCTGGCGGGGACGAAGCAGCTGGCTGGCATGGGCCAGCACAGTGCTTGGGCCGCCAGGTGGGCCGGCTGGTGGCTGCGGCCAGGTTAGATTTTTTTCCATTTTGTTTCCTTTTTCTATTATTCTGTAACTTTGTGGCATTATTAAAAATACTTAGGCACTTCCTAAAATCCTGATAATAATTGTGGGCTCTGTTGGGATTATTCCTAACAGCCCTGACTTATTTCCAGAATTATTTGAACATTTAAAATATTTATTAGTATTTAATTGTCCAAAAGCAACATACATATGATTTAATTCAGTGACCTTTTGTTGACCTAGAAAATTATGCACCTATTTTGCCAGGGGTTCCAACCCAAGACAAAGGGGGTGAACATTTTGGAAGGGCATTTCAGGTTCATTGAAAAAATATTTTTAGTAAACCCTAGTTGAATTCAGGGGTGTGCTGGGGGTTCTGCCTTCCCCATTTCAAGTTTCTGATGAAAGGTAAACATGATGCACACTCTAATGCATGGTCTAACTAGGATGTGACAGGGCCGAAGCCCATGTACCCCTCCACTTCGCCCCTCTTTTTTACTAAGACTATAAATAGACCTCCTCCTCCTCCTCCTCCTAGTTAGGGTTAGCATTGGTTTAGCTCATATTTGAGATAGAGCTTTTCTCATCCATTACGGATCTACTCCATGAGAGATACCGCGGCCCCTCTACGGAGAAGATCCCCTTGGATTCAAGACCCCCTCTTGGGTGGCCCCATCAAGACCTCCTCACGGAGAAGAACCGGTTACCTCTTGTATCGTCCCTTGTTGACTTTGGAATTGGATCGTGTATCTCCTGTTGTGTTTCGAGGATCTAGCACATGTGTAATCGAATCTTGTTGGTTTGAGTGATTCTCTCGTGATTCCCTCGTGTTTCCCCTCGTGTTCTCCGTGTTCTTAGTTGGGATCCGCTCCTTTCGTGAAAGATCGGCTGTATAGGGTTCCACCCTACATCACCTATTAATCCCTTGCCAAAGGAGAACTCATTGAGGTGTTGGGTGTTCCACGCACACCATGCTGATACATCTCAAATGTATCTATATTTTTATTGTTTCATGCTATTATCATGCCACTTTTACATACTTTTGGCAACAGATTATATTATTTTATTTAGACTAACGTATTAATGCAGTGTCAAAGGACAGTTCTTGTTTTCTATTGTTCTTTTTGGTGGGGGGTAGGTGAAAAAGTCATGGAGCCGGAATTGCCTGAATTTTTTTGTTAATTTTTATGAAAAATATCGGATTTTTTGTGAAGTAACCATTGTAAGTTGGTGCACGAGGGTGGCACACTACCTTGGGGCTCGGCCTAGGCCCCACCCGCGCAAGGGACCCATGTGGGGGCTATGAAGGTCGGGTGGGGCTCTACTTTGGCCACTAGAAAGCTAATTTTATGGGGGGTGCCCTTAAAATTTCATCGCACTTGGAGTTACGAATCTTCAGATATTTAAGAAACGGTGCTCATCCTTAGAAACAATGCCAAAAGGGAGAAGAAAATAGAGATAAATGGAGAAGAGAGATCCAAACTCAAAGGTCTCTCACTCCCCGGGATCCATGGAGGCCAAGTATCAGAGGGAAAAACTTTCTCCCATCTAGGGAGAAGGCCAAGGAAGAAGAAGGAGGGGGCATCTCTCCCCCTCTCTCCCGTTGGCGTCGGAGCACTGCCGGGGGAATTATCGTCATGTCCATCGTCTCCATCAACTTCACCGTTGTCATCAACATCTTTATCCCTCTCTATGCAGCGGAGTACTCTCCCGCAACCCGTTGTAATCTCTAGTTAAACATGGTGTTTGATGCTATATATTATTATCCAATGATGCGTTGCATCTCTATTATGTTCGAGTAAATTATTTTTGTCCTATGGGTTAATTGTGATATGCTATGGTTGATTTGAGTATTATGCTATTATGGTGTTGTCCTATGGTGCCCACCATTTGTGCACATGTGTGGGCTTCATGTTGTAGGGTGTTGCAATATGTGATTGATTTGCTTATGATGGGTTGTTGGAGTGACAGAAACCAAAACCCTAGGTCATTAGTTGTTGCATATGGAATTAAAGGGGACCTTAGATCTTAATGTTATGGTTAGGTTTTACCTAAATGACTCTTTGGTATTCGCAGATGCTTGCTAGAGTTCCAATCATAAGTAACTGTAGTCAATGAATTTTGCTACATGTTAACGTAGGCCCCTTCTGCATAAAAAACTGCAATAGATGATTATCACTATCTTTTCATATCCAATTGCCTAGGGACAATTCTTTACTTCATTGCCCTTTTATAAATCAGAAAATAACTTACATTTTTATGTTATTTATTGTCTTGCAAAGCTATCTCTTCATACCCGCAAACTAGATTTAGTTCTTGTTTCTAGGTAAAGCAAATGGTCGGTGTGCGTAGGGTTGTATAAGTGGTTGATAGAACCTTAGAGAATACGAATTCTACCTTTAACTTCTCATTGGGTTCGACACTCTTACTTATCGAAAAGGCTACAATCGATATCCTACCTTGTGAGTTATCGCATGCTCATCTAAAAAATCTGAAACCCGGTTAAAACGACAATGCCGCTTGGAAGACACCGGACGGAGAGAAGATCCTCGAGGGATCTAAGGGTCCCTCCAAGCTCTAATTGAGGTACTATTATCCACACGCCATATAATGCCTTTCTTGACAAGGTCAAGACCATATTCAATTCCCTTCCAAACAGCTGGATAATTTCTAGAAAAAAGTGCATCAAGGAAATTTCCATTTGGATAATATTTTGCATGTAGTAAGCGTGCGCATAAGCTATCTAGGGTATCCAAAAGATGCCAAGCCTGCTTTGCGAGAAGTGCTTGGTTAAAAGCACACATGGCACGGAAGCCCATGCCCCCTTTGGCTTTCGAAAGTATCATTTTATTCCAACTTAACCAGTCGATCTTGTGTTTGCCCTTGTACATCCCCACCAGGATGATACTCATCCGGAAGATGGTGGATATTGGATCCAGATTTCAAGTATGTCTAGTGCAAAGATGGACCGTTTGGTGAAACCATCATACGGTTCTAGCATCACCGCATTGTCGTAGAATGTCTATGAGCCCTCCTCCATAACTCTCTCCCAATATCCCAAACATGAGGATTGTAAGGCCAACTCCAATGCGTTGATGCATAGGACACACACCCTAGTTTCGCTCTCTTACCTTCTCCTTCCTTAGAAAAGCGAAAGGGAGGCGACAGGTTCCCCCTCGGTGGAAGCCGGCGAGGCCGGCGGTTCCCTCTCCCTCTGTCTGCCTCTCCGGCGACGGGAGGGGTGGGGAACCCCAGTTCTCGTCCGGTCTGTACATAGAGATAGGGATAGGGTTTCGAGAGGTGTCGTCATTGTGGTGGTGGTGACGCAACGTCGAATAAGTTTGCCTCTGCTCCTTTTCCACCACGACGATGCTCCCCAGGGTGGCGTCGAGGAGCCGGAGGCCCCGTTTGCTCGCCATCCATTCGGTGCGGCGAGAGTTGGTATCCTAGGTGGAGTTGGCGAGACGACGGCGGTGATTCCATCAGAGGATTTTGTCCTCTAGCTCCAACCTTGTCACAATGGTGTTTTCTCCGCCGCCATTGAGGAGCTAGGAGGAGTTGTACAGGAGGTCGCCGGTGGTGATGTTGGCATGCGGGACAAAACAGAGTTTCTGGAGCAGGGAAAGAGGTGCGAGGCCGGCGGATCTAGTGTCTTTCCTCGACGCTGTCGACGGAAATCGGTGGATCTGGGTCCTGGGCAGCACGGGGTGGTTCCCCAGCCGACGCGCCAAATCGACATGTGCCTAGCCGCGTGCGGCGGGCCCGTCCTTCGGCTCATAAAGCCTGTTTGGTGATGGTGCTTCCCTGGATTTGGTGAAGATGGAGGCCGGGCTGCTCTTTCGGCTACGCTGGAGGTCGGCGACGGCCAATGGATTTGGTTGTTGCAGGATCCTCTAGGGGCCTTCTTGTTATTTTCTTTTCATGGGGTTCTTTCTGCATTTGTTCCAGGGCTTCTGTTGTTCCCCCCATGTTTCTTGTCGGTGCTGCGTGTGTGCTTCTTTGTACTCTCGTTGTATGAATGGATGTGCGTGGTTTCAAAAAAATGTGTCGATGCATTTGATCCGTGTGCGTCCGTTCGTGTCAAAACAGACAGAAACACATGGACGCAAACCCAAATCACGTCTACTTAGTGTCCATCTGAATGCATTTTCGGCCCAAATTTGGGTTAGTTTTGCGTCCATCCAGACACAAGACGGACAGGCCGCGCGTCCTCTCGTTATCCTCCTCGGGACCGCGTGTCAGCCGGCCAACCACCACCGTTAGTCCTATTAAATGCCATGCACGCTCCCGGGTAGCACGTCAGCCCCAAGAAGCAAGCGTATGCGTGGGGGGCAGCATCATCCACTTCTGGCCACACCAGTCCACATCTAGAGCTTGCTCCCCCATCGCTTGACACGAACCCTAGCCCATCGTCATTGCCATGGGTGGCAAGCACGACCACAAGGCTGGCTCATCGCAACGTCCCGCCAACTTCACACTGGCACCGCGGGGTGGCCGACCTACACGTGCACGCAACCGGCTATACCTCCCACACAACTGGCACCTTGACCCCAACCGCATTCTAGTCTTACTCGTGTCACAGTCTGAGCGTGCGCATGCACTTGAGATCCACAACCTCTGTGCCCTCCTCTAGTCCTCTCGCAGGAGCAACGACGCAACCCCGCATATGCGTCGAGCTCCATGAATCGGGATGTCTGGTTCCTGATGGAGCACGACGCGCGCCGCCGTGGGGTCGTCCAGATGGATGCCCGCTTCAACCGCCGGTGGTGGTGCGGGAGGAGGACGAGTAGGAGGAGGCCACTTTCCAGGTGGCCCTCGAGGAGGCTACGTGGTGGGCCATGGAGGAGTCTGTGTGCACCGAGATGGCCATGTGGACTAGCCTTGAGCAGGCACTCCAAGAGTCCGCGTCCGGCGTCCAGGCTCCTCCCCCACCGCCACCGCCACCACTACAGCCATCTCCATCACTACCGCCCCCTCCCGCGCCGACGCTCGCCCCCAAGATCTACCAGTGGACGAGTGAGCTATCGATCTACGTCTCTGCGCCGCCCGTTTGGCTAGGCGCTGTGGAGGAGGCGCGACATCACATCGACAAATGGGAGGGACGCGGTCTGGCGGCAGAGCGAGCAGAGGCGAAGCGCCTGATGCAGTGGGAGCGCGAGGAGGAGGCCAAGCGTGCGAGCATGAGAAGACGGCGGCGCAGTGTAGCAGTAGCAGGCACCGAAGGCAGCGGCGCTAGCAGCCTACCAGCAGGCCTTCCCATGGGCGGTGTCGTTGACATTTGTCGACCTATCCAAGGAAGGCGAGGAAATGTTTTAATATTTTTATGTTTTCATTATTGTAAGTGGACTTTGACCAGCGTTTTAATATGCATGTTTTTATTTTAAATTTTTATGCCTATTTAGTTAGTTTAACCTGCCGCACGAACCAAATGTGTCGGCTACGTTGAACGCACCTACACCCCCTACCAAAACCGGACACATTCATCAGTTCGGCGAATAAAGACAAAAAGCGGACAAAAATCGCATCCATTTACATCGGCCGGCTAGAGTTGGTCTTAAAATGTTGTCGTTGAGCGGCCGGATCTTCACCTCCTTGGCCAGATCCCATGCAACCCACATGGTTCTAAGGATCTTCACCTCCTTGGCCTGATCCCATGCAACCCACATGGTTCTTATAGAATCAAGTACTGGCTATAAGATTTCTCCATGTACACTCTGAGCTCGAGCTATAGCCATCCAGCAGATCGCTTCCTCTACCTCCACAACCGCATCGTCTAGGTCCTCCGCGAGTCTCAACTTCTTCAGCATCTCCTCAACCTCGCTCGTGTTCATACACGAGCTTGAATATCCTCTTTCCATTCCTTCGCCCCTTTCCGTATGAATTGTTCCGTAGCTGTAGCAAAGCTCACAAAGACTACCATCAGCGAATGATGGCAGGGGAGGGGATTTCTCTACGACGATCGCCTTGGTGCTGCACGAAACCCTAACGAGAGGGGCCCTTTCTCCACTGATGTATCATCTAAGAGTGCCTTCACTGCTTAGTGCGCGTACTGCCCACACAGACAGATAGGCAAGGCGCTGTCCTGTACAGGATTGGACGCTGAATCTGTAGAGTGCTTACAACAATTACTAAGGACAATAGCTTGGCATGTTTGACAGATCCATCAACAGCGCAAGTCAACATACCTCCATATAAAAAACAGCAACCACCTTTGATGCTGTACACCATAACCAGGCATATCATTGATAACATGACACCCAAAACATATATGGTGAGACGCAATAGGAAAACACACACCAGCAACATCAACAAGCCAAAATAGCCTCACATTCCATTCACCCTGGAGCATAAAACATGATAGTGCTATGTCACTGTGCACTCCACATTAACTTCGGTCATACTGACTGCAACTGCAGCCGCCGGGATACAGGGTTTCTCATAATCAACTAACTAAAAATTCGCCTTTATTTAGCAAACTGGGTAGTCTGATAACTCTTGTCTCTTTGTAGATACATGGCACCTCTAACCTGTAAACAGCAATCAGAGCCAGACCTCTTCTTTCTCTAGAGATATGTACATCCATCACTGTGTATAGCCTCCAGGGGTCTTGGAAATATGTGACCACTGTCTCGAGGTATTGATGCCAGCCTAATTTCCATCCGTCGCTCCAGATATAGCACCCTTGGGTCCAAAATCAAGTCTCACCCAAAGTGATGGAGAGCTACCTACTGGTGGGTTATGTTACTTCACTATTGCTGTGATTCTGTGAATCAAATCAAAGAGCTGCCTTTTCAGCTATAGCTGAGACTTTCGTTGACAAATCTGGGATTGCACTTCATAGAACCATCTCACCAACAGTCATTTCATTCACAAACTTCAGAATGAGCCCCAAAATACAGAGACTTCTCCACAACTTGCAACATCTGTTTTGATGGAAGTATCTGCAAGACAAGTTGATAGATTAGTAAACATTTGATAGGCAAATGCAAAGGTGCGCGCTAGAGTGCTTCCTGGTAGGAAAAAATATACTAGCAATATTTGTGCAAAAATATGTCCATTTGTTTCGTCTAACAAAAATGTACGCATATAGTTGCTAAGACATTCGTCCCTCCTTGAAACCATCATAATTTTGCAAATATGTTTGCTAATGCATAATGCACATCTATACAAAAATCGCATTGCTTTCAAAAGAAAGTGTTTGTCACTTCCAAATACCACCTGCACCTGACAGCACAAAATACATTTTCCTATTTGGTGACAAGTTCCTATTATTTTCCGAGACATTTTTTCTGTTAGATGTGTTTTTCAGATAGGAATCAGAAAAGGCTGGAAACAAGACAAAAGACGCCCAATAGATGGTGCTGGAAACATGAGGATCAGTGTACACATTTAATTATAGAAGAAAAGTCTGAAAACAGGTTGAATAAATAAATAAAATATGGTAAAATAGTGTACCATTGGTGGACAAACTCACGATCCTGAACTTGACTTTTGAACCCATACTTGTCTCTGCACACATCATTTATGGTATTAGACTTTTAGAGTAATAATACCTAACAAAAATCACCCTCATGCAGTCAGCCAAGGCAAGTAAAAAAGTATAAACTAATCACACCTCATGAGCCACATAGCTAGCAGGGCCCCTCTTTGAAGGCTTTCCATCAGATGTAATAGGAGGGATTTCCATCTCCTTCGACCCACGTGGCGGACCACGGCGGTTGGCATGCCTGTTTCCTGAATAACATATTACACCATGAACCACAGTACAGAAACTGATATAGAAAAAACTTTGGATTGCTTGTCTGCTAATCGCTAACTATAATTATAGCCAGATAAAAACAAACCATTCTCCACAAGGCCACCACGGCCACCAGGACTCCTTGTGTCTATTTTTCTCTCTCCATGGCCTGCATCATCAAGTATGTTAATACTGTAATAACTCGAGCATCAGGAGTAATTAACGATAAAAGTTGTTAAATGACTTGTACCATCTACTTGCTGAGAGAAATTGTCCATAGAGTGTGACTGCATTAGCGGGAACTCAGATGATGAGGCTTGCGTACTGCCTCCTGATGCAGACTTGTCATAGCGACGAGGGGCCCAAACACCTCGGTCAGGCCTATCTCGATTTCTGGCATGTCTTTCAATCTTCTCGCCAATGGGTCCAGAACCATGCAGATGATTATGCTTGTCATCATAGTGGTTTTTCTCAGCATTTTCAACAGTCTGATCTTTTACAGTGGAACGCGGGTTTGGAGCCCGTGGTGGCCTCTTATCCTTCTCGGCACTAACTATGTGACCTTCTTGCTCATGTTGAGATGATGCTATTGCATGGCGTCCTTCCTTGTTTGAAAGTATAGTCTTGATAATTCTGCCACTGGCCTCATTTCGCTGGTCTTGTCTGGAAGTTGATGGGGGTGTATTTCTCGAAGGCGGCACAGACTGCTGCGGGGTTGAGCTATCAGATATCTGTGGCAAAGCAGATAATATGACAGTCCATACCAATTAAATGATAAAAAAAACTCGGGGAATGTGTGCTTACATTGGAATCAACCCTCGCTCTTCCTTTCAGAAGGACAATTTTGTCCTTTTTACCGTCGATAACCTGAGCAGATCCAGATGGCCCACCGCTTGTAGCATCTACAAGACGGGACAAAACAAAACAACAGTATAAACATCATAGAGGAAAGTAGTGGATCACATAGGGTAAAGAAAGAACTAAAGATTAAGTGGTACAAAACAATAATTCAACAGTTACCCTTGTAAAGGGAATACAGCTCCATGATTAAAAATAAATAAATGAAAAAACAACACACAATTCTCGAATACGACAAATAACATAAATGTGGTAAGTGGATGACATCATGCAAGGAGGACCGGCATCGTTCCCATGAATGGATTGCGTGTCGGAATTGAAAACATCCACTTGGGCTACTGCCACATGTCAGTTTTTAAACCAAACAAGTGAGGAACACAATCTATGTTTCTTTGCACTGACGGTGCTTCGGATTGGCTTTTCAAAAGCACACTTATTTTTGCCATTGCAGAAAACATTAGCTAGGAAGCTAACACATTGAAGCCAAAATAGTAAAGGTTCCAATATTAGCTAGGTTCCGTGCCACGCAGTACACGCAAGCCAACTTAGGCCTCCTTTGGTTCATAGGATAGGAATTTTATAGGAATAGGAAAATCATAGGAAGTGAGATGACATGCATCTCAATTCCTATAGAGAAGAGATGTTATTTGGTGCATAAGATAGGAATTTTTCCATTGAGTCCAGGCTAATGTTTTTCTTCCTTCAAAATGTGAATGATTGATTCCTATCCTACATAGGAATAGGAATTCATTCCTATAAACCAAAGGGCTTCAAAGGAATTTTTCCTTTGCAAATCCTATCCTATAGAGTTCCTACAAAATTCCTACAAACCAAAGGAGGCCTTATTTTTGCCATTGCGGAAAACATTAGCTAGCAAGCTAACACATTGAAGTCAAAATAGTAAAGGTTCCAATATTAGCTAGATTCCATGCCACGCATTACACGCAAACTAACTCAGCCATGAGTTTGTTCTTACAAACATGAATTATGTCCCATTCCCATGTAACGGATTAAGCTCAAGTTGACAATGGGGCTCAAAGACCCTAGTCTGTCTACTAGTTGATACAACATTCCAACAACACATAGTCAAGGGTCATATCAGAAAGACCACACTTAGTTAGTAATAATCTACGACACCCAAAGTACTGTTGAGTATTGACAACAGTTATAACAAGCTAAAAACAATAAACAATTTCTTCAATGTAGTACCACCTGAAGTTCCAGCAATGATTTTCTCTCTGTGTGTATGATCATCTCTCTTTGGCGCTAAGATGTAAGTCGGCTTCTCCTTAGCATTGTCTCGCACAACATACTGCTGGATATCACAGAACAGCAGCATGTTAGTAACTTACAGTTCATAATTCATTGCGAATAATAAACAGAAAGTACCAATTGTTGTTTACTTAGTTTTGACAGATAATCATTCTCAGAGAGAAAAGACATGGAACACCATGCCAAAGCCTCAAGGAAAGAAGTACTCCCTCCATCCCGAATTACGTGTCCTAGATTTGTCTAGTTACGGATCTATCTAGACACGTTTTAGTGTTCGATACATCCGTATCTAGAAAATCTAAGACAAGCCTTTTGGGACAGAGGTAATACTACTTTTTACAGAACACCACAAAATAAATAGTCCACCACTCAAAATAACCAATATGAAGCGCCGAGCATTACTAGTGTCTATGTGCTTCAACCAAATACAACTGAATACACACTTGCATATGTTCAAAAAAAAATATGAGAACTCCACAACCATAACCCAAAAAGAACAATTCTGAAGTGGTTGGAATATATAAAACATATATGAGCATATGATCCATAAATACTGGGGCAAAACATGCATAGAGGAAACGACAGGCTGACAGTAATCATGAGGATTAACATGCTAACATAAAAAAAACATAGGAAATATACAGAGCATCTGATCCATAGTGATAAATTTATGATACAAACATAAAAGGAAACAAAAGAAACATCTTATTTCACTATTTCAAATCAAAATACAAATAGAACAGCAGAACCTTTGAGAATATTTTGTAGGGACATAAAATGAAAACATATAGTAAAGAACTAATCTATACCTACTCCCTCCAGTCCTTTTTACTCCGCGTATTAGATTTGTGTCAAGTCAAACATTGCAAAGTTTGACCAAATTTATATTAAAAAATATCAACATCTACAATACCAAATATACATAATATGAAACTACATTTCATAACGAATCTAACAATATTGATTTGGCATTGTGAATGTTGATACTTTTTCCTATAAGTTTGGTCAAAGTAGAGATACTTTGACTTCGGACAGAAGTTATATGCAGACTAAAAAGGACCGGAAGGGGTACTTGTCTAGGCATAGAGGTACACTACTCAACACCTACTTCTGTAAAAACATGACACGGTAATGTGCTGACATTTGAGCCCCACCTCCTACCACATGTTATAATCCAAAAATGGCCAATAAAAAAAGGTTCATGTCACCATATACATGCTTGGAACAGACTTGTCATTACATGTTACTATTTCAAGTACAAAATATACATGGAAGGATAAGATCAATTTCATGTGACAATTCTCGACCAAGCATATTACCGTTGAAGTGGAGGCCCTGCGCCTTTCAGAAGACCTTTTAGATGGACTAGAACTACTAGTTACCACGCCTGCAACTTTTCTGCTTAGTCTACTACTTACAGACCTCTGCAGTGTGTGAAATGCTAGTTAGGACACACCTGACAGTTGATAAACGATAATAAAACTTGAGAGTATAATCAATTCAACCAATATACCTGAGCCATACTCTTAGCCGCCCTTTGCTGACGAACATAAACCATTAGAGGTGTCACAACAGGGGGCTCCTTTCCAGCAGCTGCAATAGTAACCAAGTAAAGACATGACCTTCTTTTATGCTTAGCATCTTTGAATAGATACATTAATTAGGCAATAATGCTTTACTACAAATAGAAAGTTACGACATGTTTTACCTGCTCTTTCGGCTTCTTTCCTTTCAAGCTGAATTTCAGCACTTGGCAAATGCTCAGTAGGTTTTGATATAAGCTCAAGAAACTCCAAGTATTCTGGATCTGAATATTCGACAACAGAAATAACTAAGTTTGAAAAAACGAGAAATATGGAAGTACGGTACATATTGGACAACAATAATGCTTGTTTAAGACCTTTTGTTATAGTTCCTTGACGAGCATCTTTCTTGATATTTGACTTCGGAACCTGTTGTGATGGTGCATATTCCACAAGAGCTTTAAATTGAGCACCTGGCAGGGAACCATGGACAACATGCATGACATACAAATTAAAACATGCATAGATGCATAACCAAACATATACTCGAGTTTTAGGGGAAAAAAGAACTTCGCAAATTGATTAAAAAATTACGACAAGCTAACAATTTCAGTTACATCCTAACAGGATATATTGATTAAATAACCCCATATGTCAACAATACAACATAGGTGGTGATTGTGTTCATTCACCATGTCTGACACCTGACCAAACTATTGTGCAGGCTATAAAAGAGGAAACTGATGGCTAGTTTAACTTTCTGGATAACCTCAGGCGTTGATCATGTAAGAAGGATGAACGCAAATATGGCAGTATTTATTTGCTAGCTAGCCCTAATCAAGATGGCCCATCTTCCGTTCAATGGCTATGTGACTGCTAAGCATTAACATTTTATGTCAATTTGAAATCTTGTAGAAAATAATATGGCTATTGCAAAAATCACATCATGTATAGTGCTATACTGATGCAACAAATAGTAGAAACTGAAGAATGCAAAGGGTGCCTCACTAATGAACTTATATCTCTAGCATGGACAGCGATAAGTGGACGTAATCTGAATATGAGTTCCGCATACAGTTGATTGCACATGAGAAAAGAAACAAAAAGAGCATATTGGTTAAGAAATGAAGGACTTACCCTTTTCATTCACAAATACATGCCCATTGAAGAACTCAGCAAACTCAACAACATCTTCTGGGCTCTTGAAGTTAAGGTAGAGACGAGAATATCTATGATTCTTTTGGCTGGAAATAAAAATTCAGTTAACCAACTGGAAAAAATATGGTAGCAAATAATTAAGTCGCTATTGTATCAACAACTTCTGGGCTGTTGAAGTTAAGGTAAAATCGGCTGGATAGATAAATTTTGTTAACCAAATTGGACAAAAGAGGGTGGGAAACAAGAAATATACTATTGTTTACTTCCCACTGCTAGGTTCCAATAAGGAAGCCTTATACTTTGAGTAAAAGCAACTCAAAGACATCAAAATTTAAGGAAGAACAGGCAAATCACCATAGCACAGGACTGGTAAATAAAAAGGCTGAATGCTACAAGGTAGTTTCGACTTCAAGTGTTTCTGTTTCTTTTAAGAAATTGCTCCATAACAAGCACACTATAAGTGAATTCTGACTCTTGTATCCAAAATAAGAGAAAGCAAAAAATGAACATTTTACAGTTTTAGTTGCCATAAAAAACCAGTGAGGCCAGCGACAAACTAAAGAAATGGAATTAACAGGTAGAAAGCATAGATAGTTGCATAACAAATAAGGCAACCTCTATTCTTCACTAATACTTAAGGTACAATCATTGACAAATTTGTACTCAAAAACAAAATTACAAGCACAGATCATAACTACGATTTAACACCCAACAGTTCATTCTGGTTGAACATAAGATGGAGGAACTGGAAACTGCAAGTAGCACCGCATTGTAAACTACAAGTCCACAGCTAGGGATAATGTGCTGCACTAGATAGCAGCAACAATTTTAAGCTTACCGTCTCAATTACGCAAATGAACATGCTGATTGCTAATAACGAAACAAACTACATCACTTACACAAGCACACGAAATCAATGGGGAAAAACCAGAAACTGCTAGTCGCATAATTCCTATATTAAACAGACAAAGCCCCAATCCAGAACTAAAGAGCACTGAACCTCACAGATACGCCAACTACAAGTCTACAACTAGGAATAACATGATGCACTAGATTGCGTCAACAGTTTTATTTAAGCTAAGCATATCAATTACACAGATGGAACATGCATGCTAATAACAAAAAAAACTAAATCACTTAAACAGCACACGAAATCTAAACGGAAACTGCCAGTCGCCTAGCACATGATTCCTAGGTTAAACAGCCACGACCCCAATCCAGACCTAAAGAGCACCGAACATCGCAGGAAGGCCAACGCACGCAAAGGGGGCTCAGGGAGCGAGGGAGAGAAAACGCTGACCTGGCATTACCGGGGCGGAAGCAGGCCCAGTCATACCGCCCAGCGAAGCGCGCGTCAACCTGGTCCATGACGGCCTGCTGCGCAATCGCCGGCGGCAGCCGCCTGAGCACCACCTTCGTGCGGTGCGCCGGGTCCTTCATGTGCGCGCGTGCCGCCAGCTCCAACTCCTCGGGTCCGAAATCCGCCCACGAACCGGGACCCACCACCACACCGCACCGGCACAAACCCTAGGGGCCGGGTCACATCGAGGCGGGGCGGGGCGGGGCGGGAGGGCAGACGGGCGCGAGATCTGAGGAAGGGCTAGGGTTTGGAGCGGGGCTGGGGTTGGGGAAGGAGGAGGTCTCTCGCTTTCGTCTGCTGCTTCTCCCCCCTCTCGCGAAGTCGCGTGCGACTCTTTTCGGTCTCTGGTTGGGGTTGGGGTTTGGGGTTGGGAGATGAGAAATTGGAAACTGTCGGAGATTAGGGGAAGTGGAAGAGGAGGACGACGACGAGGACGAAACGAAAAGAAAAGGCGACACGGGAGAAGAAGAAAAAAAGAGGAAAGGCGCAAGAAAAGATACGAGAAAAATATCAATCCTCACTCCTGATAATGTAGATTAGGTTGATGCGTCAAAAGAGAAAAACTGCTATAGCATTTTGCAACAAGCCCCCCCTATAGCTATATAGCGAGGTGAATATGTGATGCAATTTTTGTTGACAATTTAGCTAAATTGCATAGCAGTCGAAGAAGGTTAACGACATTATTAAAAAGAACGAGTTAGAAAGTAAGCTTGCACTAGTTTTCATCACATAACAAACTCAGTCTATAAACCAGTGCCGACGATTAGGGCATGAACTATTGTGGCATCACCGGTGCTGCCTCATGCCAACCAGCTAGACTTAAGAAAATGAGGCCACAATTTAAATTTGTTTCATCCAACGCCAAAATCTGAGGCTACCATCTTACCAGGGACCATACTCTCCCCTTGCCTGACTTTCTTCCAATTCTCCCGCTCCCTCTCTCTTTCCTTTTCCTCTCCTCTTTCCTTTTCCTCACATTTTCACTTTTCCACTCAAAGAACCCATCTTCTGTTCAGGAACCACCTTGGCTCTGCGAGCTATACCTTTATGGCCATGGTGGCATCCGAGCCTAGTTGGCTCATGGGGTAGCACGTTTGGGGGCACGCGTTGGCCATGCCCTTCGAAATCTTGACCCTGACCATTCACCTCAATATTTCCTTAAAAGTTACGGCATGTGAGGTGATGTGGATGTGTGGCTGCTTAGGTTGTAACTGGTGGCCCACATCAGGACTCAGCCCTTCGACAGACAATTATGAGTTCATGAATTTATGTTTCATCTAATTCTATTGAAATTCCTTATTTCTTAGTCATATATGCCATGTTTTTTTCTTCTTAAAATTGCTAAATCTTATAGCCCATTGTAGTTTTGTAGCTTTTGGAAGGTCGCCCTATATACCATTAAGCTTGATATTTTAAATGACGGGTTAATAGAAGGCTAGCCCTAGGCGTCACTCGACCTAACCCAATTTTCGACTGATCACCGCACGTGTGATGGTGTCCTAGATAGGGGGTGCTAACCACGTCGCCCCCCGAGCATGGGTTGGGCCGAGGACCCCCAAGCTTACAACCATTGGGCCACACTTGCCAGGCCCCTCGATGTACTCAAGATGGAATCTTTCCAAGACCTAGCTCCTACTCCAAGACAAGATGTGATCCTCAACCTGTTTTATTAGGTGAAGTTGCACAACGCCCCATGTTGAGTGGGATCTTGAACCTCGAGTGGGATGTCCTGCCTCTAGGCATGATGGAAGCCGTGATGCCTGACGTCGTCGTAGCCACCGCAATCTTGCCTTCGCCTCAAACCCTTGCGAGTAGTGCCTTGTATAGGAAGGTCTTCCTGGTGCCTCCCGGGCCATCGACAAAGAATACACACCCATCATTGGCATCAATTGTTGTGAGTATCTCGTTGTATGCAAGCCTCTGCTTGGGGTTTAGCAAGGACGCTAAAGTAGTGTCGTTCGCGTCAACCTCTGAAAGGATCAATATGGTTGACTAGAGGGGGGGTGAATAGACAACTACCAAATTTTAGTTTTTCTTAACAAATTAGGGTTAGCAACAAATAAGTTGTCTAGATATGCAACTAGGTGAACAACTTATATGATGCTAGCAATGACAACAACACGAGAATAGCTTGCTCAAAGTAAAGGTAAGAGATAACCACAAGTGGATTCGGGGATGTGTTACCAAAGTTCCTTCCCTTTGAGAGGAAGTACATCTCCATTGGAGTGGTGTGGAGGCATAATGCTCCCCAAGAAGCCACTAGGGCCACCGTATTCTCTTCACGCCCTCACACAATGCGAGATGTCGTGATTCCACTAGTGGTGTCCTTGAAGGTGGAAACCAGACCTTTACAAACAAGGTTGGGGCTCTCTCCACAACAGAATTAGAGGCTCCCAGCACCACCACAGAGCTTCACCACAACATAATGTGGCTCCGAGTTGACCTCTTCCGTCTAGGGTGCCCAAACACCCAAGAGTAACAAAATCCACACAAGAAAGTATGGGGAATCAAATTTCCTTTGGTGGAAGTGTAGATCTAGGTCTCCTCCTTCAATCCCTAGCAAATTAACAAGTTTGAGTGGCTAGAGAGAGACCAGGCAAGAAAGCTTAATGGGCATCAATGGAGAGAGAGAGAGGTAAGAGGTAAGAAGGTAGCTAGAAGAACCACCCCTTATATAGTGACCCCCCAATTCCAACCGTTACAACAGTTTTTACACTACAACAGTACAACCGCTCATGCACCCGGTACAACCGGGATTCACTGGTATAATGCAGCAACCCTAACAGGCGGTACAACCGGTGGCGTGGGCCGTATTACCGGTTGCCATAAGCAACCGGAACAAACGCTACACCATCGCTCAACCACCGCCTCAAAACAGAAACAGAGTCACCCCTATAGCGGTAGTCGAGCGGTAGTTGCACCGGAACAACAGTCTGGCCCGAGTCTTGGTGGTGGCTAAGTCCCGAGCGGTAGAACCACTTCGGGCACCGGTAGTATCGATTAATAGAGAATAACCGGGACAACCGGGCCACCACCACCCAATAACCTCCCCACCACAGAAGTTGGACCGGTGGTTGGGCGGTACCAGGCCGGTACAACCGCCCTGTAAAAGCAGTCGTGGGTTTTCCCAGAGACGTGGTGGTACCATCGCCCAGGGGCAGCGGTACTACCGTTGGGCATGTACCTGGGAGTTGCAACCCCATGGTATCACCCCTAGGGGGTGGTTGTGCTGGTAGAACCGGACAGGCGGTACAACCGTTGGGGGGTTAAAACCACTATGTAGGAGGAAGTGAGGACCTCTTTCTCCTCAAACGGAAGTTAATATTGGGTGGACAGGAATGTGTGCGTGCATTGATTCACCCAATACCTTCCGATGCGAATTCCCTCTTAATAGAACGGGATTCCTACGACCAAAGAAATAAACATGTAGGAACCACCGTCTTCGATCTTTTCAGGCCAGAGGGAATGCCTAATCGTCTTGAACCAAACGAGAGAGTACCTGAATAACTTGGCACACGATTAGACCATAAAGTGAGTTATCTGAAGGAAATATGCCCTAGAGGCAATAATAAAGTTATTATTTATTTCCTTATATCATGATAAATGTTTATTATTCATGCTAGAATTGTATTAACCGAAAACATAATACTTGTGTGAATACATAGACAAACAGAGTGTCACTAGTATGCCTCTAATTGACTAGCTCGTTAATCAAAGATGGTTATGTTTCCTAACCATTGACATGAGTTGTCATTTGATTAACGGGATCACATCATTAGAAGAATGATGTGATTGACTTGACCCATTCCGTTAGCTTAGCACTCGATCGTTTTGTATTCTGCTATTACTTTCTTCATGACCTATACATGTTCCTATGACTATGAGATTATGCAACTCCCGTTTACCGGACGAACACTTTGTGTGGTACCAAACGTCACAACGTAACTGGGTGATTATAAAGGTGCTCTACAGGTGTCTCCGAAGGTACTTGTTGGGTTGGCGTATTTCGAGATTAGGATTTGTCACTCCGATTGTCGGAGAGGTATCTCTGGGCCCACTCGGTAATGCACATCACTATAAGCCTTGCAAGCATTGCAACTAATAAGTTAGTTGCGGGATGATGTATTACAGAACGAGTAAAGAGACTTGCAGGCAACGAGATTGAACTAAGTATTGAGATACCGACGATCGAATCTCGGGCAAGTAACATACCGATGACAAAGGGAACAACGTATGTTGTTATGCGGTTTGACCGACAAAGATCTTCGTAGAATATGTGGGAGCCAATATGAGCATCCAGGTTCCGCTATTGGTTATTTACCGGAGACGTGTCTCGGTCATGTCTACATAGTTCTCGAACCCGTAGGGTCCGCACGCTTAAAGTTAGATGACGGTTATATTATGAGTTTATGTGTTTTGATGTATCGAAGATAGTTCGGAGTCCCGGATATGATCACGGACATGACGAGGAGTCTCGAAATGGTCGAGACATAAAAATTGATATATTGGAAGCCTATATTTGGATATCGGAAGTGTTCCAGGTGAAATCGGGATTTTACCGAAGTACCGGGGGTTACCGGAACCCCCCCGGGGGGTTTAATGGGCCTACATGGGCCTTAGTGGAGAAGAGGAGGGGCGGCCAGGGCAGGCCGCGCGTCCCCTCCCCCTCTAGTCCGAATTGGACAAGGAAGGGGGCGGCGCCCCCCTTTCCTTCATCTCTCCCTCCTCCTTCCCCCTTCTCCTACTCCAACTAGGAAGGGAGGGAGTCCTACTCCCGGTAGGAGTAGGACTCCTCCTGGCGCGCCTCCTCCTGGCCGGCCGCCTCCCTCCCCCCTTGCTCCTTTATATACGGGGGCAGGGGCACCCCATAGACACAACAATTGATCATTGATCTCTTAGCCGTGTGTGGTGCCCCCTCCACCATAGTCCACCTCGATAATATCGTAGCGATGCTTAGGCGAAGCCCTGCGTCGGTAGAACATCATCATCTTCACCACGCCGTCGTGCTGACGGAACTCTCCCTCAAAGCTCGGCTGGATCGGAGTTCGAGGGACGTCATCAAGCTGAACGTGTGCTGAACTCGGAGGTGTCGTACGTTCCGTACTTGATCGGCCGGATCGTGAAGACGTACGACTACATCAACCGCGTTGTGCTAATGCTTCCACTTTCGGTCTATGAGGGTACGTGGACACACTCTCCCCTCTCGTTGCTATGCATCACCATGATCTTGCATGTGCGTAAGAATTTTTTTGAAATTTCTACGTTCCCCAATAGTGGCATCTGAGCCTGGATTTATGCGTAGATGTTATATGCACGAGTAGAACACACGTGAGTTGTTGGCGATATAAGTCATACTGCTTACCAGCATGTCATACTTTTGTTCGGTGGTATTGTTGGATGAAGCGGCCCGGACCGACATTACGCGTACGCTTACGCGAGACTGGTTCTACCGACGTGCTTTGCACACAGGTGGCTGGCGGGTGTCAATTTCTCCAACTTTAGTTGAACCGAGTGTGGCTACGCCCGGTCCTTGAGAAGGTTAAAACAACACTAACTTGACAAACTATCGTTGTGGTTTTGATGCGTAGGTAAGAACGGTTTTTGCTCAGCCCATAGCAGCCACGTAAAACTTGCAACAACAAAGTAGAGGACGTCTAACTTGTTTTTGCAGGGCATGTTGTGATGTGATGTGGTCAAGGCATGATGCTAAATTTTATTGTATGAGATGATCATGTTTTGTAACCGAGTTATCGGCAACTGGCAGGAGCCATATGGTTGTCGCTTTATTGTATGCAATGCAATCGCCATGTGATGCTTTACTTTATCACTAAGCGGTAGCGATAGTCGTAGAAGCATAAGTTGGCGAGACGACAACAATGCTAGCTACGATGGAGATCAAGGTGTCGCGTGCTACCTCTTGAGCACTGCGTTGGTTTTCCCTTGAAGAGGAAAGGGTGATGTAGTAAAGCAGCGTAAGTATTTCCCTCAGTTTTTGAGAACCATGGTATCAATCCAGTAGGAGACCATGCACGAGTCCCTCGCACCTACACAAACAAATAAATCCTCGCAACCAACGGGATAAGGGGTTGTCAATCCCTACACGGTCACTTACGAGAGTGAGATCTGATAGATATGATAAGATAATATTTTGGTATTTTTATGATAAAGATGCAAAGTAAAGAAAGCAAAATAAAGACGACAAT
The DNA here is from genome assembly GCA_032464435.1 of Aegilops umbellulata. Taxonomy (NCBI): domain Eukaryota; kingdom Viridiplantae; phylum Streptophyta; class Magnoliopsida; order Poales; family Poaceae; genus Aegilops; species Aegilops umbellulata. The sequence goes on from CP136055.1 coordinate 332,551,500, forward strand.
AGAAAAACTAAGTGTTGGAAGATTAATATGATGGAAAATAGACCCGGGGGCCATAGGTTTCACTAGTGCCTTCTCTCAAGAGCATAAGTATTACGGTGGGTGAACAAATTACTGTTGAGCAATTGATATAATTGAGCATAGTTATGAGAATATCTAGGTATGATCATGTATATAGGCATCACGTCCGAGAAAACTAGACCGACTCCTGCCTGCATCTACTACTATTACTCCACACATCGACCGCTATCCAGCATGCATCTAGAGTATTAAGTTCATAAGAACAGAGTAACGCCTTAAGTAAGATGACATGATGTAGAGGGATAAACTCATGCAATATGATATAAACCCATCTTGTTATCCTCGATGGCAACAATACAATACGTGCCTTGCTGGCCCTACTGTCACTGGAAAAGGACACCGCAAGATTGAACCCAAAGCTAAGCACTTATCCCATTGCAAGAAAGATCATTCTAGTAGTCCAAACCAAACTGATAATTCGAAGAGACTTGCAAAGATAACCAATCATACATAAAAGAATTCAGAGGAGATTCAAATATTGTTCATAGATAAACTTGATCATACACCCACAATTCATCGGTCTCAACAAACACACCGCAAAAGAAGATTACATCGAATAGATCTCCACAAGAGAGGGGGAGAACATTGTATTGAGATCCAAAAAGAGAGAAGAAGCCATCTAGCTAATAACTATGGACCCGAAGGTCTGAGGTAAACTACTCACACATCATCGGAGAGGCTATGGTGTTGATGTAGAAGCCCTTCGTGATCGATGCCTCTTCCGGCGGAGCTCCAGGAAAGGCCCCAAGATGGGATCTCACGGGTACAGAAGGTTGCGGCGGTGGAATTAGGTTTTTGGCTCCGTATCTGGTAGTTTGGGGGTACGTAGGTATATATAGGAGGAAGAAGTACATCAGTGGCGCAACGTGGGGCCCACAAGGGTGGAGGGCGCGCCTGGGGGGTAGGCGCGCCCCCTACCTCATGCCCTCCTGGTTGCTTTCTTGACGTAGGGTCCAAGTCCTCTGGATCGTATTCGTTCCGAAAATCACGTTCCCGAAGGTTTCATTCCGTTTGGACTCCGTTTGATATTCTTTTTCTGCGGAACTCTGAAATAGGCAAAAAACAACAATTCTAGGTTGGGCCTCCGGTTAATAGGTTAGTCCCAAAAATAATATAAAGTGTATAATAAAGCCCATTAATGTCCAAAACAGAATATAATATAGCATGGAACAATAAAAAATTATAGATACGTTGGAGACGTATCAAGCATCCCCAAGCTTAATTCATGCTCGTCCTCGAGTAGGTAAATGATAAAAACAGAATTTTTGATGTGGAATGCTACTTAGCATAATTTCAATATAATTCTTCTTATTGTGGCACGAATGTTCAGATTTGATATGATTCAAGATAAAAATTTATATAGTGTGCTGAAATTTACTGTCACTTGTTACTATGGAAAGCAATTCTCTGAGGGGCTTGTTCGGGGTATCTTCGCCCCGTCCAGTAGAGCAAAGAGTTGCTCCTCAACCTACTGAACCTATTGAAAATGAAACTCCTTTTGAATTTCCTTCGGGTATGATGGAAAGACTGCTAGCTAACTCTTTTGCAGGAGATGGAACAAAGCATCTTGATGAGCATTTATTATATGTGGATGAAGTTTGTGGATTATTTAAGCTTGCAGGTGTACCCGATGATGTTGCTAAGAATAAGGTCTTTCCTTTATCTTTGATGGAAGACGCATTGATATGTTATAGGCTATGTGATACGAGATCGTGGGACTATAAAAGATTGAAATTGGAATTTCATCAAAAGTATTACCCTATGCATCTTGTTCATCGTGATCGCAATTATATATATAATTTCTGGCCTCGCGAAGGAGAAAGCATCGCTCAAGCTTGGGGGAGGCTTAAATCAATGTTATATTCATGCCCCAATCATGAGCTCCCGAGAGAAATAATTATGCAAAGTTTTTATGCTCGGCTTTCTGAAAACAATCGCACCATGCTCGATACTTCTTATGATGGCTCTTTTATGATGAAGACTATTGAATTTAGATGGAACTTATTGGACAGAGTTAAATGCAACTCTGAAGATTGGGACCTCGACGAAGGTAAGGAGTCAGGTATGACACCTAAGTTTGATTGTGTTAAATCTTTTATGGATACTGATATTTTCCGTAAGTTTAGCACTAAATGTGGACTTGACTCTGAGATAGTAGCTTCTTTTTGCGAATCTTTTGCTACTTATGTTGATCTCCCTAAGGAGAAGTGGTTTAAATATCATCCTCCTATAGAAGTAAAAGTAGCTGCACCTATTAAAGTTGAAGAAAAGACTGTCACTTATAATGATCCTATTGTTCCTACTGCTTATGTTGAGAAACCACCTTTCCCTGTTAGAGTAAAGGATCATGCTAAAGCTTCAACTGTTGTTCGTAAAAGCAATATTAGAACTTATACACCTCCTGAGCAAGTTAAAGTAGAACCTAATATTGCTATTTTTAAGGATCTCTTGTCTGATAATATTGATGGGCATATTATTCAGTTCAAAGGTGAAACTGCTAGAATTGCTAAACCTTGTGCTAAAGATAAACATAGACCTGTGGTAGGCGTGCCTGTTATTTCTGTTAAAATAGGAGATCATTGTTATCATGGCTTATGTGATATGGGTGCTAGTGCAAGTGTTATACCGCATACTGTATACGAAGAAATTAAGAATGAAATTGCACCTGCTGAGTTAGAAGGAATTGATGTCACAATTAAACTTGCCAATAGAGATACTATTTCACCAATTGGGATTGTTAGAGATGTTAAAGTCTTGTGTGGGAAAACTAAATATCCCGCTGATTTTCTTGTTCTCACTTCTCCACAAGATAGCTTTTGTCCCATTATATTTGGTAGACCCTTCTTGAACACTGTTATGCTAGGATAGATTGCGAAAAGAATGTTGTTACTATTGGCTTGGATGATATGGTTCATGAGTTTAATTTCTCTAAATTTAGTAAACAACATCGTGAGGAAGAATTACCTAGTAAGGATGAAATTATTGGTCTTGCTTCTATTGTCGTACCTCCTAGTGATCCTTTAGAACACTATTTGCTAGACCATGAAAATGATATGTTCATGAATGAAAGAAGGGAAATAGATGAAGTATTCTTTAAACAGAAACCTATTCTGCAACACAACTTGCCTGTTGAAAATTTAGGGGATCCTCCTCCACCCAAGGGTGATCCCGTGTTTGAGCTTTAACCGTTGCCTGATAATCTCAAATATGCTTATCTTGATGAAAAGAAGATATATCCTGTTATTATTAGTGCTAACCTTTCAGAGCATGAAGAAGAAAGATTATTGAAAACTCTGAAGAAACACCGTGCCGCTATTGGATATACTCTTGATGATCTTAAGGGCATTAGTCCCACTCTATGTCAACATACAATAAATTTGGAAGCAGATGCTAAACCTGTTCGTGATCCTCAACGATGTGTGAATCCTAAAATGAAAGAAGTGGCAAGAAAAGAAATACTCAAGCTCCTGGAGGCAGGTATAATTTATCCCGTTGCTGACAGTCAGTGGGTAAGTCCTGTCCATTGTGTCCCTAAGAAGGGAGGTATTACTGCTGTTCCTAATGGTAAAGATGAATTGATTCCACAAAGAATTATTACAGGCTATAGGATGGTAATTGATTTCTGCAAATTAAATAAAGCTACTAAAAAAGATCATTACCCCTTACCTTTTATTGATCAAATGCTAGAAAGATTATGCAAACATACACACTACTGCTTTCTAGATGGTTATTCTGGTTTCTCTCAAATACCTGTGTCGGCTAGAGATCAATCAAAGACTACTTTTACATGCCCTTTTGGTACTTTTGCTTATAGACGTATGCCTTTTGGTTTATGTAATGCACCTGCTACCTTTCAAAGATGCATGATGGCTATATTCTCTGACTTTTGTGAAAAGATTTGCGAGGTTTTCATGGACGACTTTTCCGTCTATGGTTCCTCTTTTGATGATTGCTTGAGCAATCTTGATCGAGTTTTGCAGAGATGTGAAGAAACTAATCTTGTCTTGGATTGGGAAAACTGCCACTTTATGGTTAGTGAAGGTATTGTTATGGGGCACAAAGTTTCCGAAAGAGGTATTGAAGTTGATAAAGCCAAAGTTGATGCTATAGAAATGATGCCATGTCCCAAGGACGTCAAAGGTATAAGAAGTTTCCTTGGTCATGCTGGATTTTATAGGAGGTTCATTAAGGACTTCTCAAAAATTTCTCGGCCTCTGACTAATTTATTGCAAAAAGATATACCATTTGTCTTTGATGATGATTGTGTAGAAGCATTTGAAATACTTAAGAAAGCATTAGTCTCTGCACCTGTTGTTCAACCACCTGATTGGAATTTACCCTTTGAAATTATGTGTGACGCTAGTGATTATGCTGTAGGTGTTGTTCTAGGGCAAAGAGTTGATAAGAAATTAAATGTTATCCATTATGCTAGTAAGACTCTAGACAATGCTCAAAGAATTATGCTACTACTGAAAAAGAACTTTTAGCAGTTGTATTTGCTTGTGATAAGTTCAGACCTTATATTGTTGATTCTAAAGTAACTATTCACACTGATCATGCCGCTATTAAATATCTTATGGAAAAGAAAGATGCTAAACCTAGACTTATTAGATGGGTTCTCTTGCTACAAGAATTTGATTTGCATATCGTTGATAGAAAAGGAGCTGAGAACCCCGTTGCAGATAACTTATCTAGGTTAGAAAATGTTCTTGATGACCCACTACTTATTAATGATAGCTTTCCAGATGAACAATTAAATGTTATAAGTACTTCTCGTAATACTCCATGGTATGCTGATTATGCTAATTATATTGTTGCTAAGTTTATACCACCTAGCTAGCTTCACATACCAACAAAAGAAAAAGTTTTTCTATGATTTGAGACATTACTTTTGGGATGACCCACATCTTTATAAAGAAGGAGTAGATGGTGTTATTAGACGTTGTGTACCTGAGCATGAACAGGAACATATCCTACGCAAGTGCCACTCCGAAGCTTATGGAGGACACCACGCTGGAGACAGAACTGCACATAAGGTATTGCAATCCGGTTTTTATTGGCCTACTCTCTTCAAGGATGCCCGTAAGTTTGTCTTGTCTTGTGATGAATGCCAAAGAATTGGTAATATTAGTAGACGTCAAGAAATGCCTATGAATTATTCTCTTATTATTGAACCATTTGATGTCTGGGGCTTTGATTATATGTGACCTTTTCCTGCCTCCAATGGATACACACATATTCTAGTTGCTGTTGATTATGTTACTAAGTGGGTAGAAGCTATTCCAACTAGTAGTGCTGATCATAACACTTCTATTAAAATGCTTAAGGAAGTTATTTTCCGAGGTTTGGAGTCCCTAGATATTTAATGACTGATGGTGGTTCACATTTTACTCATGGTGCTTTCCGTAAAATGCTTGCTAAATATGACGTTAATCACAGAATTGCATCTCCTTATCACCAGCAGTCTAGTGGTCAAGTAGAATTGAGTAATAGAGAGCTCAAATTAATTTTGCAGAAGACTGTTAATAGGTCTAGAAAGAATTGGTCCAAGAAACTTAATGATGAATTATGGGCATATAGAACTGCATATAAAAATCCTATGGGTATGTCTCCGTATAAAATGGTTTATGGAAAAGCATGTCACTTACCTCTCGAACTAGAACATAAGGCATATTGGGCTATTAAGGAGCTCAACTATGATTTCAAACTTGATGGTGAGAAGAGGTTATTTGATATTAGCTCACTGGATGAATGGAGAACCCAAGCATATGAAAATGCCAAGTTGTTTAAAGAGAAAGTTAAAAGATGGCATGACAAAAGGATACAAAAGCGTGAGTTTAATGTAGGTGACTGTGTATTGCTATACAACTCTCGTTTAAGATTTTTTGCAGGAAAACTTCTCTCTAAATGGGAAGGCCCCCATGTTATCGAGGAGGTCTATCGTTCCGGTGCCATAAAAATCAACAACTTCGAAGGCACAAATCCAAAGGTGGTAAGTAGTCAAAGAATCAAACACTATATCTCAGGTAATCCCATAAATGTTGAAACCAATATTATTGAAACCGTAACCCCGGAGGAATACATAAGAGACACTTTCCGGAACGTCTCAGACTCCGAAAAGGAATAGGTATGTGGTACGGTAAGTAAACCAACTTCAAAACAATTTTTAAGGCAATATCTTTCTGTTTTGGAATATTTAGAAAATAGAAAAATAAGTACCAGTCCGGGAAGGACACGAGGGCTCCACGAGGGTGGTGGGCGCGCCCCCCTCCTAGGTCGCGCCCCTACCTCGTGAGCACCTCGTGTGCCTTCTGGACTCCGTTTTCTTGCACGATACATATTTTGGTCGGTAAAAATTCACTATATATTCTCCCGAAGGTTTTGACTCCCCTATCATGCAAATCTCCTCTTGTTCTTGTTTCGGGTTGTTTTATGTTAGGGTTTTCCAGGCTAGGCATCATGTCGTCTCCCTCCTCCAACAATGGTGACAACGATGCTTGGCTAATGAAGACAGATCTGAAGAGGGAAGAACCTATGAGGGTCAACAAGGATGAAAGGATCAAGAAGGCCACGGAAGATCAAGCTCCGGCAGCAAAGGACATCCTTCAACTTGATCATAACCTTCTTACCCCAACTGAGATTGAAGCTTTCAAGATGATTGAGTTAGCTCGTATACAAAACAAGTATCTCACACAAGAAAATATTTTGTTGAAGGAGCATATTGTCGCACTCAAGGGCATTATTCGCAAGCTGGAGGACCTCTTACGCTCGATGTACGATTATCTGTCACCTCCACCTTCTTCACCGACAAAGGAGACATAATCACTTGGGTATGGGCACTCCCCTTGGCAACTGCCAAGCTTGGGGGAGGTGCCCCGGTATCGTATCACCATCACATCTCCTATCTTACCGTTTTTCTTAGTTTGATCCTATTAGTAGTATCTTGATCTAGTAGAATAAAGTTTATGGCATGATCTAGTTTTGAGTTTTGCTTTATGATCTCTCTTTGTAATTGAGTCCATGAGCTATATATATAATAAAGATTAGTATTGAGTCATGACCTTGGGTGAATAAAAGAAGAAAAAGAATAAAAAAAGGGGAAACAAAGAGTTCATATTGATCTTATTGAGAGTAATGACTTCACATAGAAAGAGTATGCTGATTAAAAGTTGTTGGGAGTTGTCAAACGTAGCTTTGGTCATCGTTGCAATTAATAGGAAGTAATAAGGAAAGAGAGGTTTCACATATAGATATATTATCATTGACATCTTTTATGATTGGAAGCACTCATTAAAATATGACATGCTAAAGAGTTGATGTTGGACAAGGAAGACAACATAATGAGTTATGTCTTTCTTATATCTGAGATAAAGTATGTTGTCATGGATACTCTGACTTGTTGAGCTTGCCTTTCCCCCTCATGCTAGCCAAATTCTCAGCACTAAGTAGAGATACTACTTGTGCTTCCAAACACCCTTAAACCAGTTTTGCCATGAGAGTCCACCACATCTACCTATGGATTGAGTAAGATCCTTCAAGTAAGTTGTCATCGGTGCAAAGCAATAAAAATTGCTCTAAATATGTATGATTGATTGGTGTGGGAGGAATAAGCTTTATACGATCTTGTGATGTGGAAGTAATAAAAGCGACAGACTGCATAATAAAGGTTCACATCACAAGGGGCAATATAAAGTGACGTTCTTTCGCATTGAGATTTTATGCATCCAACCATAAAAGCGCATGGCAACCTCTGCTTCCCTCTGCGAAGGGCCTTTCTTTTATTATTATCTTCTACCTTATGCAAGAGTCATGGTGGTCTTCACTTTTTCTTTTTCATTTTATCCTTTGGTAAGCTCAGCATGTTGGAAAGAACATGATATATATATATATCTAATTGGATGTAGGGGAGCATGAACCATTATTGTTGACATTACCCTTGAGGTAAAAGGTTGTGGGGCAAAACTATAAGCCCCTATCTTTCTCTGTGTCCGATTAAAACTCCGTAACCACAAGTATCGCGTGAGTGTTAGCAATTATGAAGGACTAGATGATAGTTGAGTATGTGGACTTGCTTTTAAGCTCTGATATAGACTCTTTTCGATGTTATGATAAATTGCAATTGCTTCAATGACTGAGATTATAGTTTGTTGGAGCCCAATAAGGTTTATGATTCATACTTTTGCATTGTGAATAGATCATCGCTTGAACATAAGTAATCATATGACAAAATCTATATATGTTGCTGTTATGAGATTAATCATGATGCCTTCATGTCCGTATTTTATTTTTATCGATGCCTCTACCTCTAAACATGAGGACATATTTATTGTTATCGGCTTTTCGCTTGAGGACAAGCGAGGTCTAAGCTTGGGGGAGTTGATACGTCCATTTTGCATCATGCTTTTATATCGATATTTATTGCATTATGGGCTGTTATTTCACAATATGTCACAATACTTATGGCTATTCTCTCTTATTTTACAAGGTTTACATAAGGAGGGAGAATGCCGGCAGCTGGAATTCTGGGCTGGAAAAGGAGCAAATATTAGAGACCTATTCTGTGCAACTCCAAAAGTCCTGAAACTCCACGGAACATCTTAAAATAAATAAAGAAAAATCCTCGCCAAAGATGAAGTCCAGGGGGCCCACACCCTGCTCACGAGGGTGGGGGGCGCGCCCCCCTCCTAGGGCGCGCCCCTACCTCGTGGGCCCCCTGGTGGGTCCCCGACGTCCATCTTCTGCTATATGAAGTCTTCCGATGAGAAAAAAATAGGAAGCAACCTTTCGGGACGAGACTCCGCCGCCACAAGGCGGAACCGAGGCGGAACCAATCTAGAGCTCTGGCAGGGCTATTCTGCCGGGGATACTTCCCTCCGGGAGGGGGAAATCATCACCATCGTCATCACCAACGCTCCTCTCACCGGGAGAGGGCAATCTCCATCAACATCTTCACCAGCACCATCTCATCTCTAAACCCTAGTTCATCTCTTGTATCCAATTCTTGTCTCAAAGTCCGGGATTGGTGCTAGTAGGTTGCTAGTAGTGTTGATTACTCCTTGTAGTTGATGCTAGTTGGTTTATTTGGTGGAAGATCATATGTTCAAATCCTATATGCATATTATTACCCCTCTGATTATGAACATGAATATGCTTTGTGAGTAGTTATGTTTGTTCCTGAGGACAAGGGAGAAGTCTTGCTATTAGTAGTCATGTGAATTTGGTATTCGTTTGATATTTTGATAAGATGTATGTTGTCTAGCCTCTAGTGGTGTTATGTGAATGTCGACTACATAACACTTCACCATTATTTGGGCCTAGAGGAAGGCATTGGGAAGTAATAAGTAGATGATGGGTTGCTAGAGTGACAGAAGCTTAAACCCTAGTTTATGCGTTGCTTCGTAAGGGGCTGATTTGGATCCATATGTTTCATGCTATGGTTAGGTTTACCTTAATACTTTTGTTGTAGTTGCGGATGCTTGCAATAGAGGTTAATCATAAGTGGGATGCTTGTTCAAGTAAGAACAGCACCCAAGCACCGGTCCACCCACATATCAAATTATCAAAGTACCGAACGCGGATCATATGAACGTGATGAAAACTAGCTTGACGATATTCCCATGTGTCCTCGGGAGCGCTTTTCCTATTATAAGAGTTTGTTACGGTTTGTCCTTTGCTACAAAAAGTATTAGGCCATCTTGCTGCACTTTATTTACTTTTGTTACTTGTTGCTCGTTACAATTTACCTCACCACCAAACTATCTATCACCACTTATTTCAGTACTTGCAGAGAATGCCTTGCTGAAAACCGCTTATCATTTCCTTCTGCTCCTCGTTGGGTTCGACACTCTTACTTATCGAAAGGACTACGATAGATCCCCTATACTTGTGGGTCATCACTTGCCCCTATGAGCATGCTTCTTGGACTTCGGACAAGGAGCAGAGCGAGAACCAGAGCCACTCGCAAAATCTTGCTTCGTCTAAGGGCTTCATGAAAATATCTGTTAGTTGCTCTTGAGTGTTGATGTAGATGATCTTGATCTCCCCATGCTTGATATGATCCCGGATGAAATGATGATGAATCTCAATGTGCTTCGTCTTGCTATGTAGCACCGGGTTGTGGGAGATCTTGATTACACTTTCATTGTCACATAGAAGAGGCACTTTATCACAAGTGACATCGCAATCCTTTAAAGTATAGCAATTGTGCATAACAACTTGTGGCGGCTACATACTCGACCTTGGTGGATGTGAGAGACACAAAATTTTGCTTCTTCGAAGACCAACTCACCAAAGAGTGACCAAGGAATTGGCACCCTCCAGAATTTGACTTCCTATCCACAACATCTCCCGCCCAATCCGAGTCCGAATAACCCATGAGATCAAAGCTTGCTCCTTTGGGGCACCATAGGCCAAAGTTTGGGGTATGAGCCAAATATCGAAAGATTTGCTTGACCGCCACATAGTGACTTTCCTTAGGTGCGGCTTGGAACCTTGAACATAATATCCGTTCTAGATGCATAGAGGTAAAGCAAGGATCCAATCATGGAGCGATATAACCTTTGATCCATCGCTTTGCCATTGGTGTCGTGGTTTTGTCATGGCAGATGCCCTAGTGAAAGGACTTAGGTGTGGAGCCATCGCGACGTAGGTTAGCTTGAAGGGGTTGATCGGGATGAAAGACACTATCGGCGTTCTGGGAACGGGGGTCCCCAGACTTGCCTGCCTGCGGCGTGGCTCAAAGGGGGCCCAGCACGACCCATCTTCATCATCACAAGACCCAAGACCCTCGCGAGGGGCCAAGCCTCGCGGGGCGGACGACGCGGAGCTTCCTCAGGCGCAGCCTCGTCAGGCTGGCTCACGAGGAGGCGGAGAGATCAAGGCGGGGTACCTCACGAGGTGCCCATGACGCAAGCCATGACGACCAAGAGTGCCAGGCGGGCGCCAGTCCGCGCAGTGTCCTCCCTTTCCTCTTTGGTGCAAAGGGAGCAAGCACAGGCGAGAGGATCAAGCAAAGGCATCCATTTCGGTGCAACGAGACCAAGACCAGTCCAACGGTGGGGAGGAGGTCATCGTGGAGCCCAGGACGGCGTCACCACAGAACCTTTGGCAGGCGAGGACCAACTTTAGTCAGGATAAGTGTACCAGATGTTCCCCTTCAAAATGGCCAATTGTTGGCGCCCTTCCCGCTCAATATTTGGGAAGAGGCCCAGGGCCTTTGCCTATAAATAGGACTAGCCACCCCCAAGGTAGAGGCATCTGGGAAGATCAGAACGTCTAGCAACCCGGCAATCAGTTAGATAGGCATCAGAGAGAGAGAAGGGCGATTGAACTCCTCCTAGCAGTTCATCCCCCAGGCCAAGAACAGACCCTCGAGAGGCTGTTCTGCCTTGTAGTGTTCATCATCATCAGCCCAAGAGGCAATCCACCACACCACACTAGAGTAGGGTATTACACCGCATCGGTGGCCCGAACCAGTATAAACTCTGTGTCCCTTGTGCTGTTCTTTCAGTAGTTTAGATCTTTGCGAGACGGAGAGGTAGAGGGCGTAATCTCCGCGCGCACCCCAGAGTTCGAACCTTAAGGGTCTGCCGGAACCTGAAATCCGACAGACACAAGGTTTACCAAGGTTCGGCCCCTCACAACGAGGTAAAAGCCTACGTCGTGCTTATGCTATATTGATTGTGTATCAATTACAAGGGAGCGGAATCGCTTGACCTAACTATCGATTGATTGTTTCTCAAGTTAACCACCGCAGGGTCTCGCCTTTATATACACAGGTCGAGGCCTCGGACTTACAAGAGTCCAGGTCAGATCACACAACGTGACCGACTTGGGTTCTAAATCACCTTGCCTTGCTAGACAAGTCGCCAACGGGCGGCTCACACCTCCGGGTTACATCTTCCACTCCGGGTCTTGGGCCTTTAATAGGTCCGCCTTTTAAGCTGCTGCATGTCTTCATATCTCATCTTCTTAGGCCCACTTAAGCCCTTTCTATTGAGTCACCAACAGTGTAACCCGGCCCCTCCTGGGCGGGTCACACCGCGGGGTTATATCCCCAACATTAGGCCCGAGGTTGATTTGAACTTGTTCATGTCAATCTTCACTGCTATGGTTGGCGAGTCTTCTTGGATTCCTTCCAAGGCTTAACTTCGAATGAATCCTTGCAACCCGCCATGACGTCACACGAAATAAATCATCAGAACTGCAGTCAGAGTCTTCAGATGAGAAAACAACCTTTGCCTTCAAAGCACGGGATCAACCATAGTTGGGACCATAGATATCTCTCTTCTCAGATAGCTGGAACTCATGCGTATCGAGCCTCTCAAGTATGTCAGCCGGATCATGATCCTTGAAGTCAGGACGTTCTTGGATCATTAGTGATAGGGTGTCAAATGAGATGTCAAGTGATCTCAATAGCTTCTTCACGACTTCATGCTTAGTGATCTCAGTGGCCCCAAGTGCACGAAGCTCATTTGTGATATTAGTAAGACGGTCGAAAGTGAGCTGGACATTCTCATTGTCAAGCCTCTTGAAGCAGTTGAAGAGATTGTGAAGCACATCGATTCTTGATTCTCTCTGAGTTGAGACGCCTTCGTTGACCTTGGACTACCAGTCCCAGACAAGCTTCGCACATTCTAGTGCACTCACATGGCCATACTACCCTTTGGTCAGATGAACACATATGATGTTCTTGGCACTTGAATCCAATTGCGTGAACCTCTTGACATCAACAATGGTGACACCTTCACCGACTTTGGGAGCGCCAGTCTTGATGACATACCAGAGGTCGTTGTCAATGGCTTCAAGATGCATTCACATCTTATTCTTCCAGTAGGGGTAATCAGTGCCATAAAAGACGGGGCATGATACCACTACAAAAAAAGACACATCCGTGACATTTTGGGTCGATCGAATTTTTCTCTGTCATGCTTATGACACTTCTGTGACGATAATTGTGACAAAACCCAGTATCATCATAGATGTGGTGGGCTCCTAATTCTATGACAAAAAATCATGACAGAAAATGGGCTTTTCGTCCTGCGCGGGCTGGAGACGCACCTGCATGACATTCTTTGGGCCGTCCATGATAGAAAAAACCATGGTAGAATCGAGGGCGAGGAAAATATCGGGGAGTTCCTGGTTACGGTGGGTGGTCGAGGGTCGAGTGATGCGTGTTTCTCTTGTACACGCACGCATGTGGGTGCGAGGCGTTGGGCTCTAATTGAACCCGAGCGAGGTGTTCGCCTACTGAACCCAAGCGATTGCACTGCAGGCTACGTGTTACTGAACCCGAGCGATCGATCGATGGCTGTTAACTGAACCCGATCGAGCGATTCCTTCGCTACTGCTGCTAACTGAAGCTGATCGAACCTGCTGCCTCTTGATGAACAGTGAGCGTTGTTGGGGGGTTGGATGAACAGTTCCTCGGGGGGGTGGATGAACATGACCCTGTGGTAGTAGAGGCCGTTGCCGCTGGATGAACAGGACCCCGATCGAGCTGGTTGGGGGTGGATGAACAAGACCCCGTGGAGGGCTGGTTGAACAGTAGCCGGTGGAGGGCTGGATGAACAGTAGCCCATGGAGGGGTGGTTGAACAGGACCCCGTGGAGAGGGCTGGTTGAACAGTACCCGGTGGAGGCTGGATGAACAGGAGCCCGTGGATGAACAGTCGCAGGTGGAGGCTAGAGGAGGTCGACGGTGGATGAAGAGTAGCCCGTGGAGGCTGGAGGAGGTCGACGGTGGAGATGAACAGTATCCCGTGGAGTCCCGTTTTGCGGTACGCCACACCCCTCCTGATGAATAGGACCCCCGTTTCAACCGTAGCGCTCCAACACAAGTCTGTTTCCTCCGTTTTGTGGTACGCCACACCCCTCCCGATCAACAGGATCCTGTTTCGACCGTAGGAGGTCCAAGAGAAGTCCATTTACTCCGTTTTGCGGTACGCCAGACCCCTCTAGATGAACAGGGTCCCGTTTCGACCGTGGTCGGTCGAACACAAGGCCGTTTCGTCTGTTCTGCAGTACACCAGGCCTCGTTTCGATCGGCCATTCCGTCCAAGCCGGTTGGCTCCCGATGAACACGACATATTTCGTTGCCTCCCAATGAACACGACGCATTCCGTTGCCTTCCCATGAACACGACGACACAGTTTCTCTGTTCCGACCCAGCCATGTACACGAGCCCTGGCCGTACGTATGCGCGAGTAGGTGTTCGAGACCCCGCCCGTATGTACGTACGTGGCCGTATTTTTTGGCGCGTGGCTGTATGTACATGTACACGGTTTAGACGGGACAACCTGAACTGCTACGTGGGGGGCTCTACTATGACATGTGGCGCTACTTACTCGGGCACGGTTCGTCGTCGCAGAGTGACCGATTGACCAGTATGTACATACATGTTTCGACAAGCGAGATAATGGTACGTATGCTTCGACCAGGTGGGTCCCAGCTGTCAAGGAGGATAAGGACATACTTCCTTGCGTGCGAAGATATAGCTGTTGGGTCCCAGCTATCAGGGGGGATATTTTTTTGCTCGTAATAAGGACGCACTTCCTTGCGTGCGAAGATGTAGCTGGTGGGTCCCAGCAGTCAGGGGGAGAAAACATTATTTTTAGGGTAAAAAGGATGCAGTTGCATGCATGCGTCCATGGGCGTGGTGCGTCCCCACTGTCAGCCTCTCACGTACAGTCATCTTCCGATGACTCTCGTTTGTTGACCACGTTGACCACACCATGCCGAGCGCACCAAGGCCGGTGGACGATGGCGAGGCCCCAGACTGGAACGACCCGAAGATGGGGAAGACGCGGCAGTGGAGTCGCAGATGGAGAGGAGTGGGAAACTTGACTGGTTCAGGTGCGTGGCAGCATTGCTGCCCACAGGAGACATGAGCAAGAACAGAGGTTGAAGAAGGAGCACGGCTGTTGGATTAACATCCAACGATCCAGCTACTAGAATCATTTGTTGATTAAGTTGACAAAGCCCTGCGTACACGTCTGCTTAGTAGGCCCACAAGTCAGCCACCAAATCTGTCGGGTCCCAGCTGTCATGGGGAGGAATAATTTTTTTCGCATAACAAGGAGGCACTTCCTTCCATGCGAAGATACAACTGGTGAGTCCCAACTGTCAGGGGAGGAAACAACTTAATAAGGAGGAACTTTCCTTGCGTGCGACCATGGACCTCGTGAGTCCCAGCCGTCAGGCTCTCCACGTACAGTCCTCTTCCGATGACTCTCGTTTGTTGACCACGCCGCGCCGAGCGCAGCGAGGTGATGGACGACGGCGAGGCCCTAGACTGGAACGACCCGGAGATGAGGAAGATGCAACAGTGGAGTCGCAGACGGAGAGGAGTGGGAAACTTGACTGGTTCAGGTGCGGGGTGGGCCTACACTCGGCAGAGAATAACAGGAGGTGCGGAGTGGAGGGATGGTCTAGCCATCGGTGGGATAGCGTTTCGCTGCGAGGCGCGTAAAACAACGCTGCTGGATGCCAGAGGCTGGAGCAGGTGTCATGGTTCTAAGCCTGACAGTAGAATAGGGGGTAAGTAGGAGGAGGCAATATCCTAGCTACGGTGAGGTTGTACACGCAATATTTACGAGTTCATGCCCTTCTTGGAGGAAGTAAAAGCCCTACGTCTCGGTGCCCTGAGGCGGTCGACTGGATTATGCGTGAAGTTACAGCAGGTGTGAACCCTTGTGCCAGTGGAGGGGTGGCTTATATAGAGTGCGCCAGGACCCCAGCCAGCCCACGTTACAAGGGGTTCAATGTACATAAACAGGAGACGTTACTGATAACGCCAGTAATAAAGACACATAAATGACCATTAAGACTACAGAGTGAATGCCTGACCGTTACCATCCTAAGTGAATTTAGATCTTCTGTACTCCGAGTGATTCCAGGAGTGGTCGAGTGAGTATATCCTGGTCGAATGGAATTGGGTTATCCGAGTGGAAATGTTGGTCGAGTGGGTTGCACTCTGAGGTGATTATAGTTGGTAGATGCTGTTGTGCTTTGGATGTCTTTGACTTTAGGGCAGTGTCCTTGGGAAGGGTGTCTAGGTCAGGCCCGTTACCCTACCCTAGGTACATGTCATCGTCATTAGCCCTCGAATGGATCGGGGTCCGAGTGGAGAAGGGGTTGAAGATGATTCCGACCCGAATTTTGTGCTTTCATGGGCACTTTACCTCGGACGATGAACCACGCTAAAACTTTCGATTCCATTCTCACTCGCCTCGATCCATCCAGATTTTGTCGAGTGAACTTTATGCAAATATGTTCCGAATGCTGGAATGACATGAAATCTTGAGAGCAATCGGTCACACTGCTGTTCCCAGATCTCACGGGATTCGAAATTTGGGGAAGCACGCGGGACGGAAGGCACCACAGTAAACAGGACGGATTAGGCAGGGGCGCCTCGATCCTCGCGCCACCTTTTTCGCCACGTACTAAGCGCGTGACTGTTGCGGGATTTGACAGGATTGCTTGGGTCCATCAGTCAGCCACTCGGAAGTAGGCCTATATGAAGTCTTCATGCCGATATGTTTTGCACAGTGCGCCTCGATCCCCTTCTTCCTCCTCTGCTTCTCCATCGCATTTGCCCTCACCATCGGTGTCGCCGCCCCATCCGTACGCAACCTGCTGAGCATGGGGAAAGACAAGACAGCGGCCTTTGGAGTGCGCGAAGAAGGCAACGGCAGCGTCGAAGGGCAAGAAGTCGAGTCGGGGCGGATCGTCATCGAAGTCTAGCCAGCCGCCTGGTTGGATCCAGGGCGACTGGATCCGATCCACGATTCAGAAGGAGGACATGGAGGATCTGGTCGATGGGGGCTTGATTGCCCACGGGTCCTGGCGGTTGCCAGGAAACGAGTCCGAGCTGTAGCCACAAGAGGGTGAGTGCGTCCTTCTTGCGACTCATGTTGACCGTGGTTTTTCTCTGCCTCCTCATCCTTTTTTCTGGGGTTTCCTGAACTTCTTTGGAGCTCAACTTCAGCACTTTTCCCCCAACACCATCACATATCTCGCCACGTTTGTTTCCGTGTGTGAGAATTTTCTGGGCTGTCGACCGCATTGGGGTCTCTTCAAACACATATTTACCTGTCGCTCCCAATCTATAAAAAAGGCTAATCCGAGTGACGAGACGACACACGTGATCCAGATGTGCGGGGGTCTTGGAATTCACGAGGGGTAGGAGCACTTCTCCAGCTATGACACTTCCCGATTCAGTCAGAGGGTGGCAGTCGACTTGGTTTTACTGTAAAGACCGACCGACTCCTGGTCAGTCGACTAGACTTCCTCCCTTCTCCATGGACCGAGTCCAACCTCCCTCACCTTTGAAAGTGACTCCAGCGGAGAAAGTAGAAGTGAATACGTTGGTTGAACGGGTAGTCCAACTAGTCCGTGACGGTGTGACTGGCATGGATCTGCTTGAGGTGTTTCTCAGTCGACGCATCCAGCCACTTCAGGCCTGCGATCATCCCATGTGGATGTACTCGGGTATTGAAGACACCACTCGGATCCACCCGGAGGAGGTTACCGAGGAGACAGTGGCGCAGTGGTTGCAGGGCATCACTGGAAACAAAGACAACCCCAGGGGGTCTAGGAGGGTTCCGCCACTCGACGCCGCCAATGAATGATACGTCTCCAACGTATCTTTAATTTTTGATTACTCCATGCTATATAATCTACTGTTTTGGACAATATTGGGCTTTATTATCCACTTTTATATTATTTTTGGGACTAACCTATTAACCGGAGGCCCAACCCAGAATTGCTGTTTTTTTGCCTATTTCAGTGTTTCGAAGAAAAGGAATATCAAACGGAGTCGAAACGGAATGAAACCAACTAGAGAAGTTATTTTTGGAAGGAAAGCCACCGGAAAAACTTGGAGTGCACGTCAGGAAAGAAATGAGGGAGCCACGAGGCAAGGGGGCGTGCCCTCCCCCCAGGCGCGCCCTCCACCCTCGTGGGCCCCTTGTGGCTCCCCTGACGTACTTCTTCCTCCTATATATACCCATATACCCTAAAAACTTCGGAGAACAGAATAGATCGGGAGTTCCGCCGCCGCAAGCCTCTGTAGCCACCAAAACCCAATCGGGACCCTGTTCCGGCACCCTGCCGGAGGGGGGAACCCTCACCGGTGGCCATCTTCATCATCCCGACGCTCTCCATGATGAGGAGGGAGTAGTTCACCCTCGAGGCTGAGGGTATGTACCAGTAGCTATGTGTTTGATCTCTCTCTCTCTCTCTCTCGTGTTCTTGATTTGGCATGATCTTGATGTATCACGAGCTTTGCTATTATAGTTGGATCTTATGTTTCTTCTCCCCCTCTACTCTCTTGTAATGGATTGAGTTTTCCCTTTGAAGTAATCTTATCGGATTGAATCTTTAATGACTTGAGAACACTTGATGTATGTCTTGCCATGCGTATCTGTGGTGACAATGGGATATCACATGATTCACTTGATGTATGTCTTGGTGATCAACTTGCGGGTTCCGCCCATGAACCTATGCATAGGGGTTGGCACACGTTTTCGTCTCGATTCTCCAGTAGAGACTTTGGGGCACTCTTTGAATTACTTTGTGTTGGATTGAATAGATGGATCTGAGATTGTGTGATGCATATCATATAATCATACCCACGGATACTTGAGGTGACATTGGAGTATCTAGGTGACATTAGGGTTTTGGTTGATTTGTGTCTTAAGGTGTTATTCTAGTAGGAACTCTAGGGCTGTTTGTGACACTTATAGGAATAGCTCAATGGATTGATTGGAAAGAATAACTTTGAGGTGGTTTCGTACCCTACCATAATCTCTTCGTTTGTTCTCCGCTATTAGTGACTTGGAGTGACTCTTTGTTGCATGTTGAGGGATAGTTATATGATCCAATTATGTTATTATTGTTGAGAGAACTTGCACTAGTGAAAGTATGAACCCTAGGCCTTGTTTCCTATCATTGAAATACCGTTTACGCTCACTTTTATCCTTAGTTACCTTGCTAATTTTATATTTTCAGATTACAAAAACCTATATCTACCATCCATATTGCACTTGTATCACCATCTCTTCGCCGAACTAGTGCACCTATACAATTTACCATTGTATTGGGTGTGTTGGGGACACAAGAGACTCTTTGTTATTTGGTTGCAGGGTTGCTTGAGAGAGACCATCTTCATCCTACGCCTCACACGGATTGATAAAAAGGTCATCCACTTCAGGGAAATTTTCTACTGTCCTACAAACATCTGCACTTGGAGGCCCAACAACGTCTACAAGTTAAAGGTTGAGTAGTAGACATCAAGATCTTTTCTGGCGCCGTTGACGGGGAGGTGAGTGCTTGAAGGTATATCTTTAGATCTTGCAATCGAATCTTTTTGTTTCTTGTTTTATCACTAGTTAGTCTATAAAGAAAACTATAAAAAATGGAATTGAGTTTACCTCATACGCTCCATCTTTTAAATATCTTTCGTGAGTATGATGGAAAAGAAAATTGTGCCAAAGTGTTAGAAGAAGAATGCATTAAAATGTTTGGCACTAAAACTTTGAATGATGAGAATGATTACAATGTTGTTAGCATGAACTCCTTGAATATCCATGGTACTAATGATGATTGCACTAGTTATGATGAAAATGTCTCCTATAAACATGTCAATTTTTGTGGAGTGCATTGGGTTTGCAAGTACACACCAAATAGGGAAGATAGATATTGCAAGAGGCATAAGTACTTAGAAACTAAATTGTTGCAAGAAAGTCTTGATGATTGCACAGAAAGATTCAATATTTATCGCGGCCCTTGTGAACTTTGCAATGAACATGGTCATTTAAAGCTCCAATTCTATTTGTTTCATGATCAAGTCGTGTCCAAATATTGTGATAGTTTGATTACCCTTGAGCATTATAAAGATCTTAGCCTTCTTTTGGGGTATGAAGGAATGAAACGTATAACTGAGGGTATTCCAAAATTTAATCTTGATAGATTTCTTGATTTTGATCTAGAGAAGATTTATATGTATTGTGCGGTGAATTGTATTGAAAATCCTTATATTGCCAATTACATAAAGAAAAGAAAACAGATATAGGATGAAGAGAATACTAGCGAAAGGGAAGAGACTTCCCAATATCCTCCTATTATTTCTTATGATGAATCAGGTAACGAGGATGAGCCTTCTTTTCAACCAATATCATTAATAAGGAGCTCCAAAAAGAGGATTGAACCCACACATGAGGTGAATAAGAAGAAAAGAAAAAGGAACAGAGGTAAAAAGGTATCCCTCCCAAATAATGTTGCTCCTACTAGTCATTGTGATGATGATAATTGCTATACTATTGGTGCTATCCATACTATTAATAATGAGAGTGATTATGCTTATGATATGAAAAGGCCCAAGCTTGGGGAAGCTATGTTTGATGAGGATGACATATTTGAGAATATATTTGCTGAAATTAATGTTTGTCCCCAGCTTGGGGATGCTATGTTTAATAATGATGATATTTTTAGCCTCCCAAGTTTTGTTATGCAAAGTTATCATGATGATAGCATGCCTCCTACTTATGATGATTATATTTATGAAAGTGGGTTTGGAAGAGTGTCAAATTTAAGAAGTAATGATCCCACTATTTTGGAGTATGTTGAATCTTATGAAAGTGGATTTGGAGAGATCATGACTTTATTTAGTGATGTATCCACTATTTCGGAAGAGGTTTCAATTGATTATGATGAGAACAAAGTTGCTACTTATGATGATTATTGTGATGAAACTTATGCTATAAAAAGTAGTGATGATTATATTTATAAAACTTGTCATGATTGTGATTACCCTTTTTCTGAACATTACTATTTTAATGTGGAAACAATTTATAGTATTCAAGTCTCTTATGATACTCCCACTATTCCGAATGAGAAGAATTTTGCTTATGTGGAGAGTAGTAAAATTTCTATGCTTGTAGATCACGAAAAGAATGTTTTAGGTGCTGGTTATATTGTTGAATTCATTCATGATGCTACTGAAAATTATTATGAGGGAGGAATATATGCTTGTAGGAATTGCAATAATATCAAGTTTCCTCTCCATGTGCTTAAAATCTTGAAGTTATGCTTGCTTTACCTTCCTATGCAAGTTGATTCTTGTTCCCATAAGTTGTTTGCTCACAAAATCCCTATGCATATGAAGTGGGTTAGACTTAAATGTGCTAGTCATATTCTTCATGATGCTCTCCTTATGTTTCAATTCTTATCTTTTATGTGAGCATCATTGAAATCATCATGCCTAGCTAGGGGCGTTAAACGTTAGCGCTTGTTGGGACGCAACCCAATTTTATTTTAGTTTCTTGCTTTTTGGTTCTGTTTAGTAATAAATAATCCATATAGCTTCTGTTTAGATGTGGTTTTATGTTTTAGTTAGTGTTTGTGCCAAGTAGAACCTTTGGGAAGACTTGGGTGAAGTCTTTATGATCATGCTGTAAAAAACAGAAACTTTAGCGCTCACGAGATTAGCTAGAACTTTTTACTGAAGAGTTCTATTTAGTTGATACATTTTGAAGATGATTACTAGACAAATTACTCAGGTCCACCAATTTATTTTAAATTTTTTGGAGTTCCAGAAGTTTGCGTTAGTTACAGATTACTACAGACTGTTCTGTTTTTGACAGATTCTGTTTTACGTGTGTTGTTTGCTTATTTTGATGAATCTATGAGTAGTATCAGAGGGTATGAACCATAGAGAAGTCGGAATACAGTATATATTACACCATTAGGAATAAATAATGAGTTCATTACAGTACCTTGAAGTGGTGTTTTGTTTTCTTTCGCTAACGGAGCTCACGAGTTTTTTGTTAAGTTTTGTGTTGTGAAGTTTTCAAGTTTTGGGTAAAGATTCGATGGACTATGGAATAAGGAGTGGCAAGAGCCTAAGCTTGGGGATGCCCAAGGCACCTCAAGGAAATATTCAAGGATAACCAAGTGTCTAATCTTGGGGATGCCCTGGAAGGCATCATCTCTTTCGTCTTCGTTCATCGGTAACTTTACTTGGAGCTATATTTTTATTCACCACATGATATGTGTTTTGCTTGGAGCGTCAATTTTATTTTCTTTAGCTTTCTTGCTGTTTGAATAACGTATCAAGATCTGAAATTCTTAAATGTTAGATAGTCTTCACATAGTTGCATAATTATTCGACAACTCATTGATCTTCACTTATATCTTTTGGAGTAGTTTGTTGTTTGCTCTAGTGCTTCACTTATATCTTTTAGAGCACGGTGGTGGATTTGTTTTATAGAAACTATTGGTCTCTCATGCTTCACTTAGATTATTTTTAGAGTCTTAAATAGCATGGTAATTTGCTTAAATAATCCTAATATGCTAGGTATTCAAGATTAGTAAAAACTTTCTTATGAGTGTTTTGAATACTAAGAGAAGTTTGATGCTTGATGATTGTTTTGAGATATGGAGGTAGTGATATTAAAGTTGTGCTAGTTGAGTAGTTTTGAATTTGAGAAATACTTGTGTTGAAGTTTGCAAGTCCCGTAGCATGCACGTATGGTAAACGTTATGTAACAAATTTGAAACATGAGGTGTTCTTTGATTGTCCTCCTTATGAGTGGCGGTCGGGGACGAGCGATGGTCTTTTCCTACCAATCTATCCCCTAGGAGCATGCGCGTAGTGCTTGGTTTTTGATGACTTGTAGACTTTTGCAATAAGTATGTGAGTTCTTTATGACTAATGTTGAGTCCATGGATTATACACACTCTCACCTTTCCATCATTGCTAGCCTCTTCGGTACCGTGCATTGCCCTTTCTCACATTGAGAGTTGGTGCAAACTTTGTCGGTGCATCCAAACCCCGTGATATGATACGCTCTTTCACACATAAACCTCCTTATATCATCCTCAAAACAGCCACCATACCTACCCATTATGGCATTTTCATAGCCATTCCGAGATATATTGCCATGCAACTTTCCACCATACCGTTCATCATGACACATTCATCATTGTCATATTGCTTACCATGATCATGTAGTTGACATAGTATTTGTGGCAAAGCCACCATTCATAATTATTTCATACATTTCACTCTTGATTCATTTTGCATATCCCGGTACACCGCCGGAGGCATTCATATAGAGTCATACTATGTTCTAGTATCGAGTTGTAATCATTGAGTTGTAAATAAATAGAAGTGTGATGATCATCATTTAATAGAGCATTGTCCCCCCCCCCCCCAAAGAGAAAGGCCAAAAGAAAAAAAAAGAAGGCCCAAAAAAAGAGAAATAAAAGGGGCAATGCTACTATCCTTTCTTTTCCACACTTGTGCTTCAAAGTAGCACCATAATCTTCATGATAGAGAGTCTCTTGTTTTGTCATTTTCATATACTAGTGGGAATTTTTCATTAAAGAACTTGGCTTGTATATTCCAACAATGGGCCTCTTCAAGTGCCCTAGGTCTTCGTGAGCAAGCAAGTTGGATGCACACCCACTTAGTTTCTTTTGTTGAGCTTTCATACATTTATAGCTCTAGTGCATCCGTTGCATGGCAATCCCTACTCCTTGCACTGACATCAATCGATGGGCATCTCCATAGCCCATTGATTAGCCTCATTGATGTGAGACTTTCTCCTTTTTTGTCTTCTCCACATAACCCCCATCATCATATTCTATTCCACCCATAGTTCTATATCCATGGCTCACGCTCATGTATTGCGTGAAAGTTTATAAGTTTGAGATTACTAAAGTATGAAACAATTGCTTGGCTCGTCATCGGGGTTGTACATGATGAGAGCATTCTTGTGTGACGAAAATGGAGCATGACTAAACTATATGATTTTGTAGGGATGAACTTTCTTTTGCCATGTTATTTTGAGAAGACATAATTGCTTAGTTAGTATGCTTGAAGTATTATTATTTTTATGTCAATATGAACTTTTATCTTGAATCTTTCAGATCTGAATATTCATACCACAATTAAGAAGAATTACATTGAATTATGCCAACTAGCATTCCACATCAAAAATCATCTTTTTTATCATTTATCTACTCAAGGGCGAGCAGGAATTAAGCTTGGGGATGCTTGATACGTCTCCAACGTATCTTTAATTTTTGATTGCTCCATGCTATATTATCTATTGTTTTGGACAATATTGGGCTTTATTATACACTTTTATATTATTTTTGGGACTAACCTATTAACCGGAGGCCCAACCAAGAATTGATGTTTTTTGCCTATTTCAGTGTTTCGAAGAAAAAGGAATATCAAACGGAGTCGAAACGGAATGAAACCAACTAGAGAAGTTATTTTTTGGAAGGAAAGCTACCGGAAAAACTTGGAGTGCACGTCAGGAAAGAAACAAGGGAGCCACGAGGCAGGGGGCGCGCCCTCCCCCCCAGGTGTGCCCTCCACCCTCGTGGGCCCCTCGTGGCTCCCCTGACGTACTTCTTCCTCCTATATATACCCATATACCCTAAAAACTTCGGAGAACAGAATAGATCGGGAGTTCCACCGCCGCAAGCCTCTCTAGCCACCAAAACCCAATCGGGACCCTGTTCCGGCACCCTGCCGGAGGCGGGAACCCTCACCGGTGACCATCTTCATCATCCCGGCGCTCTCCATGACGAGGAGGGAGTAGATCACCCTCGGGGCTGAGGGTATGTACCAGTAGCTATGTGTTTGATCTCTCTCTCTCTCTCTCTCGTGTTCTTGATTTGGCATGATCTTGTTGTGTCGCGAGCTTTGCTATTATAGTTGGATCTTATGTTTCTTCTCCCCCTCTACTCTCTTGTAATGGATTGAGTTTTCCCTTTGAAGTAATCTTATCGGATTGAGTCTTTAATGACTTGAGAACACTTGATGTATGTCTTGCCGTGCGTATCTGTGGTGACAATGGGATATCACGTGATTCACTTGATGTATGTCTTGGTGATCAACTTGCGGGTTCCGCCCATGAACCTATGCATAGGGGTTGGCACACGTTTTCGTCTTGATTCTCCGGTAGAGACTTTGGGGCACTCTTTGAAGTACTTTGTGATGGATTGAATAGATGAATCTGAGATTGTGTGATGCATATCGTATAATCATACCCACGGATACTTGAGGTGACATTGGAGTATCTAGGTGACATTAGGGTTTTGGTTGATTTGTGTCTTAAGGTGTTATTCTAGTACGAACTCTAGGGCTGTTTGTGACACTTATAGGAATAGCCCAATGGATTGATTGGAAAGAATAACTTTGAGGTGGTTTCGTACCCTACCATAATCTCTTCGTTTGTTCTCCGCTATTAGTGACTTTGGAGTGACTCTTTGTTGCATGTTGAGGGATAGTTATATGATCCAATTATGTTATTATTGTTGAGAGAACTTGCACTAGTGAAAGTATGAACCCTAGGACTTGTTTCCTATCATTGCAATACCATTTACGCTCACTTTTATCATTAGTTACCTTGCTGTTTTTATATTTTCAGATTACAAAAACCTATATCTACCATCCATATTGCACTTGTATCACCATCTCTTCACCGAACTAGTGCACCTATACAATTTACCATTGTATTGGGTGTGTTGGGGACACAAGAGACTCTTTGTTATTTGGTTGCAGGGTTGCTTGAGAGAGACCATCTTCATCCTACGCCTCCCACGGATTGATAAACCTTAGGTCATCCACTTGAGGGAAATTTGCTACTGTCCTACAAATCTCCGCGGTTGGAGGCCCAACAACGTCTAAAAGGAGAAGGTTGCGCAGTAGACATCAGTGAACCAGACAAGGTCTGAACTTTATTGTCGAGTGTCTTCTTGTCTAGATTCGTAATTGTCCTTGATCCTGACTCATGTTCGTGTACTCCTTTTCCTTACAGATCTATATATACTAAGACGTACTCTATGCCGAATGGAGAGCAGGTCCAGGAGGGAGAGGCGAGCAGAGGCAAGAGTGCGAACTATAGATCTGAAGATGAAAGCGATGATGACGACGACGACTCGAGCAGTGGTGAGGAGGTCGAATCACCGCCTCATTCCGAATGACGCTCCAAGCAGACGCACGACCCAGCGGGTGGGTGCGGTAAAGCGGTCGCACCAAGCGCGCATACTTCGAAGCGCCTTCGGACTTCTTCTCCCATTCTGACTGAGAAGGCTCCGAAGCAGCTCAAGGTAGCGCCCTCAAAGACTCAGAAGGCCTTGCCTAAGAGTCGTCCCCGTCGTGTCTGGGTCACCCTGTGCATTCGGTTTATTCGGTTTACATGGTTCGGTTTATACGGTTTTTTGGTTTGTACGGTATTAATACTTAGGTAAATACGGTATGAAAATAAAATACGGTTCGGTTTCGGTATATACCAAATTATTTTGGTATGGTTTCGGTATATACCATAAAAACCAAAGTTGACGCGAATTTGAAAATGACGTAATAATAATTTGCAAATTTATGACTCAAAACACATACTATTTTACACAAATAGTATATGAGTATATATATAAGTATGTATGCATGCATTGATTCAACTGTTGATGGGTATGGACGTGCTTAGCATTTTAAAAGAGAAAAATGACTATGTTACAAGGAAAATTTACGTGCTTAGTAGTGAATTTGACTCATGTACAAAAAAATGACAACTTGTACAGTTGTTCATCTCAAGAAATATAAATTTATTTTTTACTTCGGTTTATTCGGTTAACCATTTGGTTTTTCGGTATATACCATAAAAACCAAAGTTCAAATCGGTATGAAAAGTTCATACCATAGCGAAACCAGAAACCATAAAAACCATAAAATCGGTTCGGTTTGGTTTATTTTCGGTATGGTTTTTCGGTTCGGTTTAAAAATGCACAGAGTGACGTCTGGGTAATCATTGTGCTTCATCTCTTTGCTTTTGCACAATTTGATCTTCAGTCGACTCACTCTCCTGTTTGACCGAGTGAATTCTGAAATTTGCAGTGCCACTACTTCTGGGACTTCCATTTACAAGGACGGTGATGACGAGGAGATGGAGGACGCGGCCACATCCAATGCTGGTATGGCTCCTGCCATCTTGTCTTTATTTTGCCAATTATATTCGCTGTCGACTGAACTCTTGCAGTCGATTCTTTTGTAGCTTTGCAGAATGTTATTGAACTTCCAAACGACGACGAAGACGTCCCACCGAAGCCCACTGGAAGGAGGAGCAGGTCCTCAGGCAGGAGGGTACCAGCCAGCCAGATGCCCCAGACAACGCTAGCGTTAGAGCTAGTGATCCAGCAGTCCGGAGACCTCAACCGAGCTTCTGTTACTTTTGCGGTTCCTGTGTCGAGTGAACGTCCTTCATCGTCGACTGCACAAGTCCCTGTTTCGTCTATGCGACTCCATGCCTCAGATCCTCAAGCCGCTGCGGTTGATCCACCTTCTCCACTTTTCACCACCCATCATGTCCCAGCGGACCAAGTGAGCGTTGCCAAGGAAGCCATACGCCAGGCAGGCCTTATGATGGAACAAATGAAAGTGGTGCACGAGGCCAGTTAGGCTGCCTATGATGCCAGCTCAGCACTCCAGGCCAATGTCTAGGTAAGTTGATTTCCGACTGATCATCTAGCTTGATGCTACCTCTTGAGCACTGCGTTGGTTTTCCCTTGAAGAGGAAAGGGTGATGCAGCAAAGTAGCGTAAGTATTTCTCTCAGTTTTTGAGAACCAAGGTATCAATCCAGTAGGAGGCTACGCGTGAGTCCCTCGCACCTACACAAAACAAATAAATCCTCGCAACCAACACGATAAGGGGTTGTCAATCCCTACACGGTCACTTACGAGAGTGGGATCTGATAGATATGATAAGATGATATTTTTGGTATTTTTATGCTAAAGATGCAAAGTAAAATAAAAGGCAATGAAAATAGCTAAGTGTTGGAAGATTAATATGATGGAAAATAGACCCGGGGGCCATAGGTTTCACTAGTGGCTTCTCCCAAGAGCATAAGTATTTTACGGTGGGTGAACAAATTATTGTTGAGAAATTTACAGAATTGAGCATAGTTATGATAATATCTAGGTATGATCATGTATATAGGCATCACGTCCGATACAAGTAGACCGACTCCTGCCTGCATCTACTACTATTACTCCACACATCGACCGCTATCCAGCATGCATCTAGAGTATTAAGTTCATAAGAACAGAGTAACGCCTTAAGCAAGATGACATGATGTAGAGGGATAAATTCATGCAATATGATAAAAAAACCATCTTGTTATCCTTGATGGCAACAATACAATACGTGCCTTGCTGCCCCTACTGTCACTGGGAAAGGACACCGCAAGATTGAACCCAAAGCTAAGCACTTCTCCCATTGCAAGAAAGATCAATCTAGTAGGCCAAACCAAACTAATAATTCGAAGAGACTTGCAAAGATAACCAATCATACATAAAAGAATTCAGAAGATTCAAATATTGTTCATAGATAAACTTGATCATAAACCCACAATTCATCGGTCTCAACAAACACACCGCAAAAGAAGATTACATCGAATAGATCTCCACGAGAGAGGGGGAGAACATTGTATTGAGATCCAAAAAGAGAGAAGAAGTCATCTAGCTAATAACTATGGACCCGAAGGTCTGAGGTAAACTACTCACACATCATCGGAGAGGCTATGGTGTTGATGTAGAAGCCCTTCGTGATCGATGCCCCCTCCGGCGGAGCTCCGGAACAGGCCCCAAGATGGGATCTCGTGGGTACAGAAGGTTGCAGCAGTGGAATTAGGTTTTTGGCTCCTTTCTGATTGTTTGGGGGTACGTAGGTATATATAGGAGGAAGGAGTACGTCGGCGGAGCAACAGGGGGGCCATGAGGGTGGAGAGCGCGCCCCCTGCCTCGTGGCATCCTCCTTTGTTTCTTGACGTAGGGTCCAAGTCCTGTGGATCATGTTCGTTCCGAAAATCATGTTTCGGAAGGTTTCATTCCGTTTGGACTCTGTTTGATATTCTTTTTCTGCGAAACTCTGAAATAGGCAAAAAAACAACAATTCTGGGCTGGGCCTCCGGTTAATAGGTTAGTCCCAAAAATAATATAAAAGTGAATAATAAAGCCCAATAATGTTCAAAACAGAAGATAATATAGCATGCAACAATAAAAAATTATAGATACGTTGGAGACGTATCAAGCATCCCCAAGCTTAATTCCTTCTCGTCCTCGAGTAGGTAAATGATAAAAACAGAATTTTTGATGTGGAATGCTACTAGGTATAATTTAAATGTAATTCTTCTTAATTGTGGTATGAATATTCAGATCCGAAAGATTCAAGATAAAAGTTCAATATTGACATAGAAATAATAATACTTCAAGCATACTAACTAAGCAATTATGTCCTCTCAAAATAACATGGCCAAAGAAAGTTCATCCCTACAAAATCATATAGTTTAGTCATGCTCCATTTTCGTCACACAAGAATGCTCTCATCATGCACAACCCCGATGACAAGCCAAGCAATTGTTTCATACTTTAGTAATCTCAAACATTATAACCCTTCACCAATACATGAGCGTGAGCCATGAATATAGCACTATGGGTGGAATATAGTATAATGATGGGGGTTATGCGGAGAAGACAAAAAAGGAGAAAGTTTCACATCAACGAGGCTAATCAATGAGCTATGGAGATGCCCATCGATTGATGTTAATGCAAGGAGTAGGGATTGCCATGCAACGGATGCGCTAGAGCTATAAATGTATGAAAGCTCAACAAAAGAAACTAAGTGGGCATGCATCCAACTTGCTTGCTCACGAAGACCTAGGGCACTTGAGGAGGCCCATTGTTGGAATATACAAGCCAAGTTCTATAATGAAAAATTCCCACTAGTATATGAAAGTGACAAAACAAGAGACTCTCTATCATGAAGATTATGGTGCTACTTTGAAGCACAAGTATGTAAAGGATAGTAACATCGTCCCTTCTCTCTTTTTCTCTCATTTTTTTGGGCCTTCTCCCTTTTTTTATGGCCTTTCTCCTTTTTTTATTCCTCACTTGGGACAATGCTCTAGAAAATGATGATCATCACACTTCTATTTATTTACAACTCAATGATTACAACTCGATACTAGAACAAGGTATGACTCTATAAGAATGCCTCCGGCGGTGTACCGTGATATGCAATGAAACAAGAGTGACATGTATGAAAGAATTATGAATGGTGGCTTTGCCACAAATACTATGTCAACTACATGATCATGCTAAGCAATATGACAATGATGAACGTGCCATGATAAACGGAATGGTGGAAAGTTGCATGGCAATATATCTCGGAATGGCTATGGAAATGCCATAATAGGTAGGTATGGTGGCTGTTTTTAGGAAGATATAAGGAGGTTTATGTGTGAAATAGCGTATCATATCACGGGTTTGGATGCACCGGCGAAGTTTGCACCAACTCTCAATGTGAGAAAGGGCAATGCATGGTACCGAAGAGGCTAGCAATGATGGAAAGGTGAGAGTGCGTATAATCCATGGACTCAACATTAGTCATAAAGAACTCACATACTTATTGCAAAAATCTACAAGTCATCAAAAACCAAGCACTACACGCATGCTCCTAGGGGAATAGATTGGTAGGAAAAGACCATCGCTCGTCCCCGACCGCCACTCATAAGGAGGACAATCAAAGAACACCTCATATTTCAAATTTGATACATAACATTTACCATACGTGCATGCTACGGGACTTGCAAACTTCAACACAAGTATTTCTCAAATTCACAACTACTCAACTAGCACAGCTTTAATATCACTACCTCCATATCTCAAAACAATCATCAAGCATCAAACTTCTCTTAGTATTCAAATCACTCATAAGAAAGTTTTTACTAATCTTGAATACCTAGCATATTAGGATTATTTAAGCAAATTACCATGCTATTTAAGACTCTCAAAATAATCTAAGTGAAGCATGAGAGATCAATAGTTTCTATAAAACAAATCCACCACCATGCTCTAAAAGATATAAGTGAAGTACTAGAGCAAAACTATATAACTCAAAAGATATAAGTGAAGCACATAGAGTATTCTAATAATTTCCGAATCATATGTGTCTCTCTCAAAAGGTGTGTACAGCAAAGATGATTGTGGTAAACTAAAAAGCAAAGACTCCAATCATACAATACGCTCCAAGCAAAACACATATCATGTGGTGAATAAAAATATAGCTTCAAGTAAAGTTACCGATGGAAGTAGACGAAAGAGGGGATGCCTTCTGGGGCATGCCCAAGCTTTGGCTTTTTGGTGTCCTTAGATTATCTTGGGGGTGCCATGGGCATCCCCAAGCTTAGGCTATTGCCACTCATTGTTCCATAATCCATCAAATCTTTCACCCAAAACTTGAAAACTTCACAACACAAAACTCAACAGAAAATCTCGTGAGCTCCGTTAGCGAAAGAAAACAAAAGACCACTTCAAGGTACTGTAATGAACTCATTCTTTATTTATATTGGTGTTAAACCTACTGTATTCTAACTTCTCTATGGTTTATAAACTATTTTACTAGGCATAGATTCATCAAAATAAGCAAACAACAGACGAAAAACAAAATCTGTCAGAAACAGAACAGTCTGTAGTAATCTGTAACTAACGCAAACTTCTGGAACTCCAAAAAATAGACCAAACTAGGACGACCTAGACAATTTGTTTATTGATCAGCAGCAATTGGAATCAATATTTTATCACGTTCTGGTGAATTTTAACAATTATTTTCGTGAACAGAGAGTTTCTGGAAATTTCTGCAAGATCAAATAACTATCATCCAAGAAGATCCTATAGGTTTAACTTGGCACAAACACTAATTAAAACATAAAAACACATCTAACCAGAGGCTAGAACAAATATTTATTCCTAAACAGAAGCAAAAAGCAAAAAAATAAAATAAAATTGGGTTGCCTCCCAACAAGCGCTATCGTTTAACGCCCCTAGCTAGGCATAAAAGCAAGGATAGATCTAGGTATTGCCATCTTTGGTTTTAGGGAAGAAGAGAGCAAACTTGTTATCTATGGAATTAATCTTTCTATTTTGAAAAAGTACGTGGCCATTAATGGTAGAAGAAATATTAAGAATGTTGCGGAAATGGCATCTAGGCTAACCTTTATCTCTTTGATAGATTCGTTTTGGTAAGAAAGCAAAAGAGACGTGGTTTCAACTTTCTCATTAATGGGGTGACCAAATATAGTTTTCATCTTTTCATAGGTATCTATGGGGTCCCCTTCAAGAAAACCCTCTTCAAAAATAGAACCTAAAACTTGTTTGAATGAAGCGGGCAACCCAACATAAAAGCTCTTTAAGTAAACCTCAATTTGATATTGGGGTACATAGCTAGCCCGGATCCTTAACAACCTATCCCAAGCATATTTCAAAGATTCATCGAGTAAATAACGAAAAATTCCAGAATCATCTTCATCAAAATTACTAAGGTTCTCATTGATAACTCCGGCAGGTTTTTCCATAGTATTTCTATTTATGAGTTTAGATAAGATAGCAGGATTGTCTAAAGCACTACAACTTGGGAGAGAAGCCCCAACTCTTTTTGGTTCCGACATGGCGAGGGAAAAGCGAACGAAAAGAGGCAACCGGAAAAGAGAAGGCGAATAAAACAGCAAGGGTGAAGTGGGGGAGAGGAAAACGAGAGGCAAATGGCAAATAATGTAATGCGGGAGATAAGGGTTTGTGATGGGTACTTGGTATGTTGACTTTTGCGTAGACCTCCCCGGCAACGGCGCCAGAAATCCTTCTTGCTACCTCTTGAGCACTGCGTTGTTTTCCTTTGAAGAGGAAAGGGTGATGCAGCAAAGTAGCGTAAATATTTCCCTCAGTTTTTGAGAACCAAGGTATCAATCCAGTAGGAGGCTACGCGCGAGTCCCTCGCACCTACACAAAACAAATAAATCCTCGCAACCAACGCGATAAGGGGTTGTCAATCCCTACACGGTCACTTACGAGAGTGGGATCTGATAGATATGATAAGATGATATTTTTGGTATTTTTATGCTAAAGATGCAAAGTAAAATAAAAGGCAATGAAAATAGCTAAGTGTTGGAAGATTAATATGATGGAAAATAGACCCGGGGGCCATAGGTTTCACTAGTGGCTTCTCCCAAGAGCATAAGTATTTTACGGTGGGTGAACAAATTATTGTTGAGAAATTTACAGAATTGAGCATAGTTATGATAATATCTAGGTATGATCATGTATATAGGCATCACGTCCGATACAAGTAGACCGACTCCTGCCTGCATCTACTACTATTACTCCACACATCGACCGCTATCCAGCATGCATCTAGAGTATTAAGTTCATAAGAACAGAGTAACGCCTTAAGCAAGATGACATGATGTAGAGGGATAAATTCATGCAATATGATAAAAACCTCACCTTGTTATCCTCGATGGCAACAATACAATGCGTGCCTTGCTACCCCTACTGTCACTGGGAAAGGACACCGCAAGATTGAACCCAAAGCTAAGCACTTCTCCCATTGCAAGAAAGATCAATCTAGTAGGCCAAACCAAACTGATAATTCAAAGAGACTTGCAAATATAACCAATCATACATAAAAGAATTCAGAAGATTCAAATATTGTTCATAGATAAACTTGATCATAAACCCACAATTCATCGATCTCAACAAACACACCGCAAAAGAAGATTACGTCGAATAGATCTCCACGAGAGAGGGGAGAACATTGTATTGAGATCCAAAACGAGAGAAGAAGCCATCTAGCTAATAACTATGGACCTGAAGGTCTGAGGTAAACTACTCACACATCATCGGAGAGGCTATGGTGTTGATGTAGAAGCCCTCCATGATCGATGCCCCCTCCAGCGGAGCTCCGGAACAGGCCCCAAGATGGGATCTCGTGGGTACAGAAGGTTGCGGTGGTGGAATTAGGTTTTTGGCTCCTTTCTAATCGCTTGGGGGTACGTAGGTATATATAGGAGGAAGGAGTACATCGGTGGAGCAACAAGGGGCCCACGGGGGTGGAGGGCGCGCCTGGGGGGTAGGCGCGCCCCTGCTTCGTGGCTTCCTCCTTTGTTTCTTGACGTAGGGTCCAAGTCCTCTAGATCATGTTCGTTCCGAAAATCACGTCCCCGAAGGTTTCATTCCGTTTGGAGTCCGTTTGATATTATTTTTCTGCGAAGCTCTGAAATAGGCAAAAAACAACAATTCTGGGCTGGGCCTCCGGTTAATAGGTTAGTCCCAAAAATAATATAAAAGTGAATAATAAAGCCCAATAATGTTCAAAACAGAAGATAATATAGCATGGAGCAATAAAAAATTATAGATACGTTGGAGACGTATCACTTGACGCTTGTTCTGTTAGGATATGCTACCTGAAAACCTTTAATGTGCATCTGTACACCCATTGGGTGTTTTGATTTTTGCTGAGTAGTTCTTCCACTTGAGTCGAGTAGATTGCGTCGATTGTATCTTTGCACAAGTGGGGGCACGCAGAGTGCACCCACTGGGTGTAGTCCCCGAGGCCACCGTCGAATGTTTGATTCGGTGGGGGTCTTTGAACAGAATTTTCCTTGACATTCTTCCACTCGGCCTGGGCGAACCATGTCGAGAGGAACTTGAACTAGTGGGGGCATGCTGAGTGCACCCACTGGGTGTAGTCCCCGAGACCGTAGTCGACTGCGGGTAGTCAGCTATGGTCTAAGAACAACTGTTGCCTTTTTTTTCTCGACTGGACGGATCAAGTCGATTGAAAAGTTGAACCAGTGGGGGCACGCTGAGTGCACCCACTGGGTGTAGTCCCTGATACTACTTTTGAATGTTTGATCCGGCAGTAGTCTTAGAACCGTTTTTCTTTTTGCTTGAACTTTATTGCTTGGAAACAACCAATCTTAGTTTCTATCGACTGACTGTCCGCTGACCGCAGAGGTCTTGTGAACTTGGAGCCCGGTTTGCTGACTTGGAGCAGAAGCAGATCCTGTCAGCGTTCTGGGAACGGGGGTCCCCAGACTTGCCTGCCTGCGGCCTGTGGCGTGGCTCAAAGGAGGCCCAGCACGGACCATCTTCATCAACACAAACACAGAACCCTCACGAGGGGCCAAGCCTCGCGGGGCGGACGACACGGAGCTTCCTCAGGAGCAGCCTCGTCAGGCTAGCTCGCGAGGAGGCGGAGAGATCAAGGCGGGGTACCTCACGAGGTGCCCATGATGCAAGCCATGACGACCAAGGGCGCCAGGTGGGCGCCAGCCCGCGCAGTGTCCTCCCTTTCCTCTTTGGTGCAAAGGGAGCAAGCGCAGGCGGGAGGATCAAGCAAAGGCACCCATTTCGGTGCAATGAGACCAAGACCAGCTCCGCGACAAGGAGGAAGTCACCATGGAGCCCAAGCCAGCGTCATCACCAGAGCCTTTGGCAGGCGAGGACCAACTTTAGTCAGGATAAGTGTACCAGATGTTCCCCTTCAAAATGGCCAACTGTTGGCGCCCTTGCCGCTCAATATTTGGGAAGAGGCCCAGGGCCTTTGCCTATAAATAGGACTAGCCACCCCCAGGGTAGAGGCATCTAGGAAGATCGAAACATCTAGCAACCCGGCAATCAGTTAGATAGGCAGCAGAGAGAGAGAAGGGCAATTGAACTCCTCTTAGCAGTTCATCCCCTAGGCCAAGAACAGACCCTCGCGAGGCTGTTCTACCTTGTAGTGTTCATCATCATCAGCCCAAGAGGTAATCCACCACACCACACTGGAGTAGGGTATTACACCGCATCGGTGGCCCGAACCAGTATAAACTCTGTGTCTCTTGTGTCGTTCTTTTGGTAGCTTAGATCTTTGCGAGGCGGACGAGTACGGGTAGGTAGGAAGCGTAATCTCCGCGCGCACCCCAGAGTTCAAACCTTAAGGGTCTGCCGAAACCCGAAATCCGCCATTTGGCGCGCCAGGTAGGGGTGCGCCGGAATCCGCCTTCCACTGCCCCGTTCTTCTCCAACCGTCGTGTCCCTGTCTGACGCTCGTCGGGCCCGCGTCGAGCGCCAAGCCGCTCTCGCTTCCTGCGTCGCCCAGACGGCCCCTGTCGGCGGGAGTCCTCGCCGTTCCCCGTCGCCTGCCATCAACGCCGCCACTGGCCCGGCGGGGAACGAGCATCAAGCGTCGTCTCAGCATCCTTCCATGTGGCGAAACGGCCGCACCGCTACTCCCTTGCTCATCCCAGCTGGTTCTTCGTCCCGCGCGCTCCGCGCGCCCTTGGAGGCCCGAGCTGCGCTCATCGCGGCAAACGAGCTCCTGTGCTACCGTCCCGTTGGGACGTCTACGAAGAATGGCTCGACCGCGTCGCCAAGCTCGTCCGCGCCGCGGGGGGCTCTCCTGCACCGTCTTTCCCGCTGCACCGAACCCCGCCCCGTGCGAGCGACGAAGCTCCGGGGGCTCCTCAGCCGCCTCCTCGCCAAGAAGACGCCCCGGCCGCAAGGCGCGTGGCCCCTGGCTGGAACCCGCTCCGCCAGGCACCAGCGCGGCAAGAGCAAAGCTGCCAAGAAGTCCCTCGCCCGCAGGAAGCTGCCCGGGCGCTCCCTGCTCCAGCACATCGCGACCGCGCTCCTGCTCCCGCACGTCAAGACCCTGCGCTGCTCCCAGCTGCGGCGCACGGGGACCCGCAGGACCAAGCTCTCCATCACCCAATGGCTTCTACGACCACGGCGGGCTGCTGCGCCTTCACCGCCAAGCTACGCCGCGTCGCGTGGCCCGGCAAGTTCAAGCCAGACCTGCCTCCATGCTACGACGACACGGCCGACCCTGCGGCCTCCATCTCTATGAGTTGGGCATCGAAGCTGCCAACGGAGACGAGAAGGTCATGACGAACTGGTTTCCCATGGCGCTCAAGGACGGGGCCCGCACCTGGCTCCTGAACCTGGCCCCAGGCACAATATCCTCCTGGGACCAGATGCGTACCCGCTTCATCGCCAACTTCCAAGGTACCCGCGACCGGCCGCCCGCCGTGAGCGACATGCACTGCATCAAGCAACAACCCGGAGAGACCCTGCAAAAGTACATCCAGCGCTTCAACAGCGCACGCCTCAAGATTCCCAAGGTGTCCGAGGAGGCCATCATCTCAGCCTTCTCCGACGGCGTGCGCGATGTCAAGATGAAGGAAGAGTTGGCGATGCATGAAGACCTGTGCACTTCCTTGGAGCTGTTCAACTTGGCGACCAAGTGCGCTAGGGCTGAGGAAGGGCGCCTCTCCCTCCTCGAGCTGCCTGCCGCAGACCCAGAAGAGAAGAAGTCCAAGGCCAAGGATGTGAAGCGCAAGGGGGCTGCCGTGCCGCGGCAGAACCAGACACCAAGCAGGGCAAAGATCAGCCCGAATCCTCCAGGGGCAGCCGGTACTGTGTGTACCATGACCTCCACACCCACAACACCAACGAATGCCAAGAGCTCCGAGTCGTGCGAGAAGGAAGGATCGGCCGTCGCCCCGACCGCGTCGACCGGGGCTACGACCGAGGAGGAGGAAGAAACGCAGGACGCTGGGAAGACTGCGGCCCACGCCAAGGGTGGCGCGATCGACCTCGCGAGGACTGCTGGCAAGACCCGCCTCGTGAGGGAGACTGGAGGGATCAGCCTCGCGAGGATCGCCAGGAAGGTAACGCAGGACTCCCTCCGCTGCCGCCTCATCCAAGAAGAAACGAAGACCGCCATCAGGACGAAGGGGCTGGGGGCTTCCAGGAGCCACGCGCGATCGCCTGCATCCTGGGCGGAGCTCAAGCCCCAGCCTCTCAACGCATCTTCAAGCAGTTCGCCCGTGAAGTGAACGCAGTCCTCACAAAGCTCGAAGCCACACGCCCTCTCAGGTGGTCATCATGCGCCATCACGTTCAGCTCAGCGGATCAGCTCAAGTGTGCAGCCACAGCCGGAGTTCTCCCGATGCTTTGCTCCCCAATCATCAGCAACGTGGTGGTCACCAAGACCCTCATTGA
The DNA here is from genome assembly GCA_032464435.1 of Aegilops umbellulata. NCBI lineage: Eukaryota > Viridiplantae > Streptophyta > Magnoliopsida > Poales > Poaceae > Aegilops > Aegilops umbellulata. The sequence continues at coordinate 332,589,469 of CP136055.1, forward strand.
TGGCGGGGCATGTTGGGGAACGTAGTAATTTCAAAAAATTTCCTACGCACACGCAAGATCATGGTGATGCATAGCAACGAGAGGGAGAGTGTTGTCTACGTACCCTCGTAGACCGAAAGCGGAAGCGTTATAACAACGCGGTTGATGTAGTCGTACGTCTTCACGATCCGACCGATCCAAGCACCGTTACTCCGGCACCTCCAAGTTCTTGGCACACGTTCAGCTCGATGACGATCCCCGGGCTCCGATCCAGCAAAGCTTCGGGGAGGAGTTCCGTCAGCACGACGGCGTGGTGACGATCTTGATGAACTACCGGCGCAGGGCTTCGCCTAAGCACTGCAACGATATGACCGAGGTGGAATATGGTGGAGGGGGGCACCGCACACGGCTCAGGAACGATCACGAAGATCAACTTGTGTGTCTATGGGGTGCCCCCTGCCCCCGTATATAAAGGAGCAAGGGAGGGAGGAGGCCGGCCCTAGGTTTGGCGCGCCAAGGGGAGTCCTACTCCCACCGGGAGTAGGATTCCCCTTTTCCTAGTCCAACTAGGAATCCTTCCATGTAGGGGGAGTAGGAGAGAAGGAAAAGGAAGAGAGAAGGAGAAGGAAGGAAGGGGGCGCCCCCCTTCCCTAGTCCAATTCGGACTAGAGCAAGGGGAGGGGTGCGGCCACCTTTTGGTCCCTTTCTCTCCTTTCCCGTATGGCCCAATGAGGCCCAATACGAATCCCGTAACTCTCCGGTACTCCGAAAAATACCCGAACCACTCAGAACCTTTCCGATGTCCGAATATAGTCGTCCAATATATCGATCTTTACGTCTCGACCATTTCGAGACTCCTCTTCATGTCCCCGATCTCATCCGAACTCCTTCGGTACATCAAAACTCATAAACTCATAATAACTGTCATCGTAACCTTAAGCGTGCGGACCCTACGGTTCGAGAACAATGTAGACATGACCGAGACACATCTCCGGTCAATAACCAATAGCGGGACCTGGATGCCCATATTGGCTCCTACATATTCTACGAAGATCTTTATCGGTCAGACCGCATAACAACATACGTTGTTCCTTTTGTCATCGGTATGTTACTTGCCCGAGATTCGATCGTCGGTATCCAATACCTAGTTCAATCTCGTTACCGGCAAGTCTCTTTACTCGTTCCATAATACATCATCCCGCAACTAACTCATTAGTTGCAATGCTTGCAAGGCTTATGTGATGTGCATTACCGAGAAGGCCCTGAGATACCTCTCCGACATTCGGAGTGACAAATCCTAATCTTGAAATACGCCAACCCAACAAATACTTTCGGAGACACCTGTAGAGCACCTTTATAATCACCCAGTTATGTTGTGACGTTTGGTAGCACACAAAGTGTTCCTACGGTAAATGGGAGTTGCATAATCTCATAGTCATAGGAACATGTATAAGTCATGGATAAAAGCAATAGCAACATACTAAACGATCGGGCGCTAAGCTAATGGAATGGGTCATGTCAATCAGATCATTCAACTAATGATGTGATCCCGTTAATCTCTTTGTTCATGGTTAGGAAACATAACCATCTTTGATTAACGAGCTAGTCAAGTAGAGGCATACTGGTGACACTCTGTTTGTCTATGTATTCACACATGTATTATGTTTCCGGTTAATACAATTCTAGCATGAATAATAAACATTTATCATGATATAAGGAAATAAATAATAACTTTATTATTGCCTCTAGGGCATATTTCCTTCAGTCTCCCACTTGCACTAGAGTCAATAATCTAGTTCACATCGCCATGTGATTTAATAGCAATAGTTCACATCACCATGTGATTAACACCCATAGTTCACATCGCCATGTGACCAACATCCAAAAGGGTTTACTAGATTCAGTAATCTAGTTCACATCGCTATGTGATTAACACCCAAAGAGTACTAAGGTATGATCATGTTTTGCTTGTGAGAGAATCTTAGTCAACGGGTCTTTCACAATTAGATCCGTTATGTATTTTGCAATTTTCTATGTCTATAATGCTCTGTACGGAGCTACTCTAGCTAATTGCTCCCACTTTCAATATGTATCTAGATCGAGACTTAGAGTCATCCAGATCCGTGTCAAAACTTGCATCGACGTAACTCTTTTAAATACAGGCTTATTTCTGATCCACAATATGTCATACATATACTTATCAGAAAAGCTGTAGTGCCCCCACTCACTTTCTTGTAAATACAGGCTTCACCGCAAGTCTGTATAAAACTATATGCTTTGATCAACTTATCAAAGCGTGTATTCCAACTCCGAGATGCTTGCACCAATCCACAGATGGATCGCTGGAGCTTGCACATTTTGTTAGCACCTTTAGGATTGACAAAACCTGCTGGTTGCATCATATACAACTCTTCTTTAAGAAATCCATTAAGGATTGCAGTTTTGTTATCCATTTGCCAGATTTCATAAAATGCGGCAATTGCTAACATGATTCGGACAGACTTAATCATAGACACGAGTGAGAAACTCTCATCGTAGTCAATGCCTTGAACTTGTCGAAAACCTTTTGCGACAATTCTAGCTTTGTAGATAGTAACGCTACTATCAGCGTCCGTCTTCCTCTTGAGGATCCATTTATTTTCTATGGCCTGCCGATCATCGGGCAAATCCATCAAAGTCCATACTTTGTTCTTATACATGGATCATATCTCAGATTTCATGGTCTCAAACCATTTCGTGGAATCTGGGCTCATCATCGCTTCCTCATAGTTCGCAAGTTCGTCATGGTCTAGTAACATGACTTCCAGAACAGGATTACTGTACCACTCTGGTACGGATCTCACTCTGTTTTACCTACGAGATTAGTAGTAACTTGATCTGAAGTTAATATGATCATCATCATTAGCTTCCTCACTAATTGGTGTAGTAGTCACAAGAACAGATTTCTGTGATGAACTACTTTCCAATAAGGGAGTAGGTACAGTTACCTCATCAAGTTCTACTTTCCTCCCACTCACTTCTTTCGAGAGAAACTCCTTCTCTAGAAAGGATCCATTCTCAGCAACGAATGTCTTGTCTTTGGATCTGTGATAGAAGGTGTACCCAACTGTCTCCTTTGGGTATCCTATGAAGACACATTTCTCCGATTTGGGTTTGAGTTTATCAGGATGAAACTTTTTCATATAAGCATCACAATCCCAAACTTTAAGAAACGACAACTTTGGTTTCTTGCTAAACCACCGTTCAGATTGTGTCGTCTCAACGGACTTAGATGGTGCCCGTTTTAACGTGAATGCAGCTGTCTTTAATGCATAACCCCAAAAACGATAGTGGTAGATCGGTAAGAGACATCATAGATTGTACTATATCCAATAAAGTACGGTTATGACGTTCGGACGCACCATTATGCTGTGGTGTTCCAGGTGGCGTGAGTATTGAAACTATTTCACATTGTTTTAACTGAAGACCAAACTCGTAACTCAAATATTCGTTTCCGCGATCAGATCGTAGAAACTTTATTTTCTTGTCACGATGATTTTCCACTTCACTCTGAAATTCTTTGAACTTTTCAAACATTTCAAACTTATGTTTCATCAAGTAGATATACCCATATCTGCTCAAAACATCTGTGAAGGTCAGAAAATAATGATACTTGTCGCGAGCCTTAATTTTCATCGGACCACATACATCGGTATGTATGATTTCCAACAAGTCAGTTGCTCGCTCCATTGTTCCGGAGAACGGAGTCTTAGTCATCTTGCCCATGAGGCATGGTTCGCAAGCATCAAGTGATTCATAATCAAGTGATTCCAAAATTCCATCTGCATGGAGTTTCTTCATGCGCTTTACACCAATATGACTTAAACAGTAGTGTCACAAACAAGTTGCACTATCATTATTAACTTTGCATCCTTTTGGCTTCAATATTATGAATATGTGTATCACTACGATCGAGATTCAACGAACCATTTCGTTGGTGTGTATAACCATAGAAGGTTTTATTCATGTAAACAGAACCACAATTGTTCTCTAACTTAAATGAATAACTGTATTGCAATAAACATGATCAAATCATATTCATGCTCAACGCAAACACCAAATAACACTTATTTAGATTCAACACTAATCCCGAAAGTATAGGGAGTTTGCGATGATGATCATATCAATCATGGAACTACTTCTAACACACATCGTCACTTTACCCTTAACTAGTCTCTGTTTATTATGCAACTCCTGTTTCGAGTTACTACTCTTAGCAACTGAACCAGTATCAAATACTGAGGGGTTGCTATAAACACTAGTAAAGTACACATCAATAACATGTATATCAAATATACTTTTGTTCACTTTGCCATCCTTCTCATCCACCAAACACTTGGGGTAGTTCCGCTTCCAGTGACCAGTCCCTTTGGAGTAGAAGCACTTAGTCTCAGGCTTAGGACCAGACTTGGGCTTCTTCACTTGAGCAACAACTTGCTTGCTGTTCTTCTTGAAGTTCCCTTCTATCCCTTTGCCCTTTTCTTGAAACTAGTGGTCTTGTTAACCATCAACACTTGATATTTTTCTTGATTTCTACCTTCGTCGATTTCAGCATCACGAAGAGCTTGGGAATTACTTTCATCATCCCTTGCATTTTATAGTTCATCACGAAGTTCTACTAACTTGGTGATGGTGACTAGAGAATTCTGTCAATCACTATCTTATCTGGAAGATTAACTCCCACTTGATTCAAGCGATTGTAGTACCCAGACAATTTGAGCACATGCTCACTAGTTGAGCGATTCTCCTCCATCTTTTAGCTATAGAACCTGTTGGAAATTTCATATCTCTCAACTCGGGTATTTGCTTGAAATATTAACTTCAACTCATGGAACATCTCGTATGGTCCATGACGTTCAAAACGTCTTTGAAGTCCCGATTCTAAGCCGTTAAGCATGGTGCACTAAACTATCAAGTAGTCATCATATTGAGCTAGCCAAACGTTCATAACGTCTACATCTGCTCCTGCAATAGGTCTGTCACCTAGCGGTGCATCAAGGACATAATTCTTCTGTGCAGCAATGAGGATAAACCTCAGATCACGGATCCAATCCGCATCATTGCTACTAACATTTTTCAACACAACTTTCTCTAGGAACATATCAAAATAAACATATGAAAGCAACAACGTGAGCTATTGATCATAATTTGCAAAATACTACCAGGACTAAGTTCATGATAAATTAAAGTTCAATTAATCATATTACTTAAGAACTCCCACTTAGATAGACATCCCTCTAATCCTCTAAGTGATCACGTGATCCATATCAACTAAACCATAACCGATCATCACGTGAAATGGAGTAGCTTTCAATGGTGAACATCTTTATGTTGATCATATCTACTATATGATTCACGCTCGACCTTTCGGTCTCCGTGTTCCGAGGTCATATCTTATATGCATAGCTCGTCAAGTATAACCTGAGTATTCCGCGTGTGCAACTGTTTTGCACCCGTTGTATTTGAACGTAGAGCCTATCACACCCGATCATCACGTGGTGTCTCAGCACGAAGAACTTTCGCAACGGTGCATACTCAGGGAGAACACTTCTTGATAATTAGTGAGAGATCATCTTATAATGCTACCGTCAATCAAAGCAAGATAAGATGCATAAAAGATAAACATCACATGCAATCAATATAAGTGATATGATATGGCCATCATCATCTTGTGCTTGTGATCTCCATCTCCGCAGCACCGTCATGATCACCATCTTCACTGGCGCGCCACCTTGATCTCCATCGTAGCATCGTTGTCGTCTCGCCAATCTTATGCTTCTACGACTATCGCTACCGCTTAGTGATAAAGTAAAGCATTACAGGGCGATTGCATTGCATACAATAAAGCGACAACCATACGGCTCCTGCCGGTTGCCGATAACTCGGTTACAAAACATGATCATCTCATACAATAAAATTTAGCATCATGTCTTGACCATATCACATCACAACATGCCCTGCAAAAACAAGTTAGACGTCCTCTACTTTGTTTGTTGCAAATTTTACGTGGCTGCTACGGGCTTAAGCAAGAACCAATCTCACCTACGCATCAAAACCACAACGATAGTTTGTCAAATAGACTCCGTTTTAACCTTCTCAAGGACCGGGCGTAGCCAGACTCGGTTCAACTAAAGTTGGTGAGACAGTCTCCCGCAAGCCATCTGTGTGCAAAGCACGTCGAGGGAACCGGTCTCGCGTAAGCGTACGCGTAAGGTTGGTCCGGGTCGTCTCATCCAACAATACCGCTGACCCAAAGTATGACATGCTGGTAGGCAGTATGACTTGTATCGTCCACAACTCACTTGTGTTCTACTCGTGCAAATAACATCAAACCATAAAAACCAGGCTCGGATGCCACTGTTGGGGAACGTAGTAATTTCAAAAAATTTCCTACGCACACGCAAGATCATGGTGATGCATAGCAACGAGAGGGAGAGTGTTGTCTACGTACCCTCGTAGACCGAAAGCGGAAGCGTTATAACAACGCAGTTGATGTAGTCGTACGTCTTCACGATCCGACCGATCATAGCCCTGCAAAAGCTTCGGGGAGGAGTTCCGTCAGCACGATGGCGTGGTGACGATCTTGATGAACTACCGGCGCAGGGCTTCGCCTAAGCACTGCAACGATATGACCGAGGTGGAATATGGTGGAGGGGGGCACCGCACACGGCTCAGGAACGATCACGAAGATCAACTTGTGTGTCTATGGGGTGCCCCCTGCCCCCGTATATAAAGGAGCAAGTGAGGGAGGAGGCCGGCCCTAGGTTTGGCGCGCCAAGGGGAGTCCTACTCCCACCGGGAGTAGGATTCCCCTTTTCCTAGTCCAACTAGGAATCCTTCCATGTAGGGGGAGTAGGAGAGAAGGAAAAGGAAGAGAGAAGGAGAAGGAAGGAAGGGGGCGCCCCCCTTCCCTAGTCCAATTCGGACTAGAGCAAGGGGAGGGGTGCGGCCACCTTTTGGTCCCTTTCTCTCCTTTCCCGTATGGCCCAATGAGGCCCAATACGAATTCCCGTAACTCTCCGGTACTCCGAAAAATACCCGAACCACTCAGAACCTTTCCGATGTCCGAATATAGTCGTCTAATATATCGATCTTTACGTCTCGACCATTTCGAGACTCCTCGTCATGTCCCCGATCTCATCCGGGACTCCAAACTCCTTCGGTACATCAAAACTCATAAACTCATAATAACTGTCATCGTAACCTTAAGCGTGCGGACCCTACGGTTCGAGAACAATGTAGACATGACCGAGACACATCTCCGGTCAATAACCAATAGCGGGACCTGGATGCCCATATTGGCTCCTACATATTCTACGAAGATCTTTATCGGTCAGACCGCATAACAACATACGTTGTTCCTTTTGTCATCGGTATGTTACTTGCCCGAGATTCGATCGTCGGTATCCAATACCTAGTTCAATCTCGTTACCGGCAAGTCTCTTTACTCGTTCCGTAATACATCATCCCGCAACTAACTCATTAGTTGCAATGCTTGCAAGGCTTATGTGATGTGCACTACCGAGAAGGCCCTGAGATACCTCTCCGACATTCGGAGTGACAAATCCTAATCTTGAAATACGCCAACCCAACAAATACTTTCGGAGACACCTGTAGAGCACCTTTATAATCACCCAGTTATGTTGTGACGTTTGGTAGCACACAAAGTGTTCCTACGGTAAACGGGAGTTGCATAATCTCATAGTCATAGGAACATGTATAAGTCATGGATAAAAGCAATAGCAACATACTAAACGATCGGGTGCTAAGCTAATGGAATGGGTCATGTCAATCAGATCATTCAACTAATGATGTGATCCCGTTAATCAAATAACAACTCTTTGTTCATGGTTAGGAAACATAACCATCTTTGATTAATGAGCTAGTCAAGTAGAGGCATACTAGTGACACTCTGTTTGTCTATGTATTCACACATGTATTATGTTTCCGGTTAATACAATTCTAGCATGAATAATAAACATTTATCATGATATAAGGAAATAAATAATAACTTTATTATTGCCTCTAGGGCATATTTCCTTCAGGGTAGGGCTCAACGTCCTGTCCGTGGAAACATTCAACAATCTCCAAGTGCCTTACAATCAGCTTCAGCCAACCAAGCGTTTCTCCGGAGTCACTGACGGCTCCACGGTCCCGATCGGGCAGGTTCGCCTCCCTGTCACCTTCGGAGCATGCAACAACTACCGCACCGAGCTCATCGACTTCGACGTCGCTCACATTCGCCTGCCGTACAACGCCATCCTCGGGTACCTGGCGCTAGCCAAGTTCATGGCTGTGACTCACCACGGCTACAACGTCCTCAAGATGCCGGGGAGTGGCGGCGTCATCACGATGCCCTGTGAGGAGAAAGACGCGGTGTGTTCCCTAGAACGAGCTTTTCAGGCCGCATCATTGGAATACCCGGATCATGGAAGCATGAGGCTTCCCGAAACCACGCCCAAGAAGAAGAAGACATCGTCAGGACCGGCCCCTCAGGAGGCAGGCCCCTCAGGGCCCGTGCCTGCATAGGGGGAACCTCCTTCCATCGCAAAGGAAAGCGCACCCGGCGCCCTCCTCAGGCAGGGCTCGGGGGGCTCTCCCCTAGAGGGCCACCGACCTGGCTAAGGTCACGAGGGAGGCGCTTGGGCACCACGTGGAGGCGTGTTTCGAAGCACGTTTCCCTCAAGAAGGAGTAAGGCAAGGAGAGCAAGACCCTCAGGAGTTCTTCAGCAAGGCCATTCAAGAGCTACAGTAGTCAAGAGTCATGAGAGGCGACCGCCGCCTACCAGCTGTGGCTCCCCATCCAGGCGAGGATGGTGGGCTGCGTGTCTGCGTCGACGTACCAGGGCTCAATCGAGTCGCCACTCTGGAGCGCCTCTGGCCCTCGCGAGTGGGGCGCTGCGAAGGTCCACCCCACAACTACATTCGCATGCCTTACGGCTTGCCGAGCGTGGCTGCCACGTACTAGTGCCTCATGAGGGGCATCATGGAGGCTCAAGAGGCCAGGCGTTCTGCAGCCTTGGCGGAGATGGAGATGGTCCGCGCGGAGCCACCAGCGCCTCCGGAGCCTCCCGAGGCCCCAGGGCCTGGGGACTCGTGAGGAGCGGCTCCTGCAGCCCACCGAGTCCGCTGCACCAACACTCGTCCGTCCTCAACATCATCAGGTGACATCTTTTAAATTTCCTGTCCAGCCGGGAGCGCCCCCCAGGGCTGCATCATTCCCAGGCCACGTGGGTCCGTCCCTGCGGCATGTATCCCTTTTATTTTCATGTTGTTAGCTTACTCTGTTGGGGGCGCCCCTCGGGCTGCATTATCCCCAGGTCACTCGGGCCTGACCCAGTGACGCCTGCCTTCCCAACATCTATTTGAATGAATCCACTCCTTCGCGGTTAATGTGTTTGACCTAGTTGCCCATCCAACTGATGCCAACTGACGGAGCTGCTCCCAAAACGGCACGACGCTTGCGCATGGGTCTATCCCTGCAACACCGACAAACCTGAGTTGCTGAGCTCTGACCGTGATAGCCCCGCACTGCGCCACCTCGTCAAGCCTTCGGTGCCTCACCACCCCGCAGAAGCAACCAACGGCTGACTGTCAATTGCCATGGCAACCCCTCGTTCTTTCTATGATGATCTGCAGGATCCCCTGAAGGAGCTGCGTCACGCGAGGCCCTTGCGGAGCCTCCTTCACTCTCAACCGCGCGAACCACTTGCACGTTAAAGGGGCGGGGGTACCTGAGCATCACGACTCAGGGCTCTTACTGGCTCTCCAGCCCTCACCCTCTGGCCTTGACCACGGCATCACGACCTGGCATACCAGCGACGACTGAGACTCGCTCGAGGGCCGGGACCCGAGGGCGTAGAGCAGAAAGGGGAGCAAAGGCAAGAGAGGAGGGACACACGAGGACCTCGCTGAGCAAACCCGCGCCTGCCAATGCACGGACCCGGCGACACACCAGGGAGCAGCCCCTGATTCTCGAGATAAGTCACCATCCGGAAGCACCAATTACCGTGGCACCACCCCCGCACCTGATGCAATCCCGTGTTAGCGATGCCGCTCTCCTTTCTCACCGAACGACGATTGCTTGAGCGCCAAAGGGGACCTCATGAGCATCGCGACTCAGGGGCTCTTACCGGACCGCGGGTCGCTCACCTCCTGACCTTGACCACGGCATCGCGACCTGGCATACCAGCGACGCCTAACGCCGCCTTGGGACTGGGACCTGTCGGCGCAGAGCACCAAGCCCTCGCGAGGTTCTAAAGGGAGAACTGAGCTAAGGCGGAATGGGCAATTCGCACAATTCCACGACAAGGGTTATATTAATAAACAGGGTTACAGACACCTTACAAGCCCCACAGGGCGCACCTTTGATTCCTCGCAGGGAACAACTCCTAAAAGGATGCTAACTACACGCACCCCTGCAAAAGATGCCATCATCAACAATGGGCCATCAAGCACCGGCGCCAACCCCATCCAAATCAGAGTCGGCGACGGCCTGACGAGCCTGCCCTACTCCGGGAGCGGCGCCGGCTCAGGGGCTCGTAGCTGTCGTCGCTCGTCTCTGGAGTCGCGAAGGGCTCGCCGGAGTCGCTGGATCCTCCGACGCCTCCACCGCCTGAGGAGCCGCCAAGGGAGCGGTCGGCGGGCCCAACCCTCGCCATAGCAGGGTCCCGATCACCTTTCCCGGGGCAGCACACCAGCCGGCGCCCGTTCGCGTCGAAGACCTTGAAGAACATCACCGAAGCACCATCGTACTCCAGGTGGATCACGAAGGCGCCTCTAGTCTTGCAAGCCCGGGCGATTTCACCCCAGCCTCGAGTGATGAAGACCTCGCCCGGGGCAACCATCCCGACCTCTGCCTCGGCCGCGAGGGTGCTATAGCCGGCGTGCTGCAGCCAGAGCTCTAGGAGCTCTCCCTGCGGGATGATGGAGGCGAAGAAGGGGGGAAGATGAATCCAAGACTGAGGAGGAATAGCGGTGTGAAGCACGAACTCTCGAGAGGAGCCCTCGGTGTGGACCCCAGGGGGACGACCCACACCTTCGTGACCCGTCGGCGCCTGCGGCGGCGCCGCCCACGGCGATCGGCATCGGCTCCTTCAGCGCCCTCAATGTGGGTGTACAGGGGGAGCGGGAACCCCGGCGGCGCCCGCTCGCCCCAGGGTTTCGACACCACCTGAAGACCCTCGTCACGACCACGGAGTGCGAGCCGTTTCTTCGGCGGGAGCAGGTCTGGTTCCTCTCGGGGGGCCTTTCCTTTCTCTGCCGCGGAGAACCGACGGATCGGAGCCATCGCTGTAAGACGGAGCAAGGATCGGGAAGAAGGATAAGCAAAGAGGGATGGACTGGAAAGGCGCGTGCCGTTCCGTACTTATAGCCGGCGAAGGACAACCGTCGACCTCCACGATCGCAGGTAATCATGACCAGTTTTGCATGTAGGGACTTGTCCAATCCTTGCAGATGCCGAGGCGTCATGGGGAAGTGGAGACGCCCATGCCCAATCAACCGCCACGCGGAGCCCAAGGCCGCAGGCTGTTAGGGCCCGCGGCGCTTCGCCCTTGCCCTTTCGCCTCTCAACACGGCCAAGTCCGGGCGTGCCTTGGGCCCGGGGGCTACTGTCGGCGTTCTGGGAATGGGGGTCCCCAGACTTGCCTGCCTGCGGCCTGTGGTGTGGCTCAAAGGAGGCCCAGCACGGCCCATCTTCATCAACACAAACACAGGACCCTCGCGAGGGGCCAAGCCTCGTGGGGCGGACGACACGGAGCTTCCGCAGGCGCAGCCTCGTCAGGCTGGCTCGCGAGGAGGCGGAGAGATCAAGGCGGGGTACCCCACGAGGTGCCCATGACGCAAGCCATGACGACCAAGGGAGCAAGCACAGGCGGGAGGATCAAGCAAAGGCACCCATTTCGGTGCAATGAGACCAAGACCAGCTCCGCGACAAGGAGGAAGTCACCGTGGAGCCCAAGCCAGCGTCATCACCAGAGCCTTTGGCAGGCGAGGACCAACTTTAGTCAGGAGTCAGGATAAGTGTACCAGATGTTCCCCTTCAAAATGGCCAATTGTTGGCGCCCTTCCCGCTCAATATTTGGGAAGAGGCACAGGGCCTTTGCCTATAAATAGGACTAGCCACCCCCAGGGTAGAGGCATCTAGGAAGATCGGAACATCTAGCAACCCGGCAATCAGTTAGATAGGCAGCAGAGAGAGAGAAGGGCGATTGAACTCCTCTTAGCAGTTCATCCCCTAGGCCAAGAACAGACCCTCGCGAGGCTGTTCTACCTTGTAGTGTTCATCATCATCAGCCCAAGAGGCAATCCACCACACCACACTAGAGTAGGGTATTACACCGCATCGGTGGCCCGAACCAGTATAAACTCTGTGTCTCTTGTGTCGTTCTTTTGGTAGCTTAGATCTTTGCGAGGCGGACGAGTACGGGTAGGTAGGAAGCGTAATCTCCGCGCGCACCCCAGAGTTCAAACCTTAAGGGTCTGCCGGAACCCGAAATCCGACAGATCCATCTCAATCTTGATCTGGAGTTGGCCAAGGAAAACTTGCAGAAGGCTAAGGATGAGACTGCTGGTATGGGAGGTTTAAACTTGCCGACTGATTCTCTTGCCATCCTCTCCCCTTTTTCTGACCCGAATGTTATTCTTTTTAGAAAAATGAAGCAGGCTTTGGAGAAGAAGGATCTTCACCTTGCGACTGCGTAGAAGACGACAAAAGAGAAAACAACATTCACTGACCAGAAGCTATCTTCAGTCGGAAAGTTAGAAGAAGAGAATACCAAGCTGAAGACTGCTCTTGACGAAGCCAACAAGGATGTGACATGGCTGAAGAAGGACAAGGGGGCTTTGATTGATAAGGTTGAAGATCTCACTCGGAAGAGGAATGAGATGGAAGCTTATCTGGGAGGTCTTGCCAAGAAGTTGTTCCTTATGCTTGAAGGTACCTATCTTTGTCTGATTGATTTGCTATAGTCGATTCGTCATGAAACCGTCGACTCATTATTTATTTGTGAGTGCAGAATTCTGCCAAAACTTCAAGGAAGAAACTAGGCGAATCTAGACAAGCTTGGACCCCATCAACTCCCCTGTTCAAGATGAAGCTGCCATGAACGTGCTCTGATTGGAATATCGTCTTAACAACGTCATGGACTACCTTGCTCGACTGAAGGCTGTGGTGTCACGGATCGACACGGCGCTCTGGCCAAAAGTGACGCTCCAAAATGACCTCGAGTCTCTGATGACTCGACTTAATGAGATCCCCGGTCGAGTGCAGGAATGGAAGAAGTCGTCTGCTCGGTGTGGTGCTGACGTGGCTCTGTCTCTGGTTCGTGTCCACTGCAAAGAAGCCATAGAAGAGAAACTAGCAGCGATCACGGTTGCCAACACCAAGAGGCTTGGCTTCCAGTCCTTCATGGAGACCTCTATTGCTGCTGCCACTCGTATTGCAAACGGAATCGACTTGGACGAGTTCGTCGAGCCTGCCAGCCCTCCTTCTGCGGAGTGAAGACTTTAAGCCTTAATTAAATTTGCCTCGGTATGCCGAGTGATTTTGTAACCGTTAAACTCCTTCAGGCCTGATGCCCGGGTACTTTTATCTGCGGTTCAGAACCTCATGGGATTTATCTGGACTTGGTTTTTCCTTGAATATGTTTGTCTTTACCTTCGAGTGGAACTTGTTTCTTCACTCGGAACAGATTCTTACATTCGTGATGCAGCTCTGAAGAGTAGGTCGCGAATGACCTGCACCTTGTCGTCCTTGCGGATCAAGATGGAGCGCGCATTGTATTTGTGGCATAGCTCCGAGGAGAGGGTCGCAGACGACCTACACCTCGTCGTCCTTGCGGATCGGGATGGAGCGTACATTGTATTTGTGGCGCAGCTCCGAGGAGAGGGTCACAGACGACCTGCACCTCGTCGTCCTTGCGGATCGGGATGGAGCGTACGTTGTATTTGTGGCGCAGCTCCGAGGAGAGGGTCGCAGACGACCTGCACCTCGTCGTCCTTGCGAATCGGGATGGAGCACACGTTGGAGTTGTGGCGTAGCTCCGTCGAGTGGGCCATGGACAAGAGCATTAGGTGCTATGCACGACCTGCACCTCGTCATCCTTGCGGATCGGGATGGAGCGCATGTTGAACTTATGGCGTAGCTCCGTCGAGTAGTAGTTTTTATCTTAGGCGAGTATAGGACTGCATATAAGCCCCCGAGTGAGAGGATTGCTCTTCACTCGGTAGGATTTTTGAAACTTAGGTGAGTACAGGACTGCAGCTAAGCCCCCAAGTGAGAGGATTGCTCTTCACTCGGTAGGATTTTCTAAAACTTAGGCAAGTACAGGACTGCAGCTAAGCCCCCGAGTGGGAGGATTGCTCTTCACTCGGTAGGATTTTCTAAAACTTAGGCGAGTACAGGACTGCAGCTAAGCCCCCGAGTGAGAGGATTGCTCTTCACTCGGTAGGATTTTCTAAAACTTAGGCGAGTACAGGACTGCAGCTAAGCCTCCGAGTGAGAGGATTGCTCTTCACTCGGTAGGATTTTTGAAACTTAGGCGAGTACAGGACTACAGCTAAGCCCCCCGAGTGAGAGGATTTCTCTTCGCTCGGTAGGATTTTCTAAAACTTAGGCGAGTACAGGACTACAGCTAAGCCCCCGAGTGAGGGGATTGCTCTTCACTCGATAGGGTTTTTGAAACTTAGGCGAGTACATGACTGCAGCTAAGCCTCCGAGTGAGAGGATTGCTCTTCACTCGGTGGGATTTTTGAAACTTAGGCGAATTGGGTTCGCGGCCAAGCCTCCGAATGAGAGGGTTGCTCTTCACTCAGAGTTTATTTTTGAAACTTAGGCGAATCGAGTTCGCAGCTAAGCCCCCGAGTGAGAGGATTGCTCTTCACTCGATGGGATTTTTAAAACTTAGGCGAACCGGGTTCGCGGCTAAGCCTCCGAATGAGAGGGTTTCTCTTCACTTGGTGTTTATTTTTGAAACTTAGGCGAATCAGGTTCGCAGCTAAGCCACCCACTGGGTGTTTTGAGCATAAAACTTTGACAGAATAACAGTTATTAAGGTAAAACATATTGTCTTTGATAAGTAAAATGAACGATTCTTATTACAACTCGTCGACTCTGAGTGTTTTAAGTGTAAAAATGGTGGAGCAGATCCGCATTCCAAGTGCGTGGCTCCTCTTTATTGTGTTCCACATTGTAGAGGTGATATGCTCTGTTGTGGAGCACCTTGGTGATGATGAAGGGACCTTCCCAAGCAGGAGCAAGCTTGTGAGGCCGTTGCTGATCCACTCAGAGTACAAGATCTCCTTCTTGGAACGCTCGACCTCTCACATTTCTGGCGTGGAATCGGCGAAGGTCTTGCTGATAAATGGTTGACCGGATCAAGGCCATCTCTCTTTCTTCTTCCAGAAGGTCAACAACATCTTGTCGAGCTTGTTCTGCTTCAGCTTCTGAGAAAAGTTCTACTCGGGGCGCATTGTGAAGCAAATCACTCGGCAGTATGGATTCAGCCCCATAGATCATGAAGAAGGGAGTCCGTTCAGTCGACCGATTTGGTGTTGTTCTCAATCCCCAAAGGACTGATGGTAACTCGTCTACCCAAGCGCCCGCCGCATGCTTGAGGTCACGCATCAACCGGGGTTTCAGCCCTTGGAGAATCAAACCATTTGCTTGTTCAGCTTGTTCGTTTGATTGTGGGTGGGCGACCGAAGCATAGTCAACCCGAGTGCCTTGGGAAGTACAGAACGCTCTAAATTCGTCTGAATCAAAGTTGGAGCCATTATTTGTGATAATACTGTGAGGGACTCCATATCTGAACATCAGCTCTCTGATGAAACCGACGGCAGTGCTTGAATCAAGATTTTTTATGGCTTAGCTTCAATCCATTTGGTGAACTTGTCGACTGCTACAAGCACATGAGTGAAACCACCTCTGCCACCCTTAGGGGTCCAACCATATCCAATCCCCAAACAACAAATGGCTAGACGAGTGGAATAGTCTTCAAGGCCGATCCAGGCTTGTGGGTCAAGTTGGAGTAGAACTGACAACTTCGCACTTGTCGACTATATCCTTTGCCATCTCATTTGCTCAAGGCCAATAGAATCCCGCTCGGTATGCTTTGGCCACTGTAACATCCCAATTTTCAATTCGGATGTTATACATAGGTCATTATATGCATATCATATTTTTTTCATTTTGGTTGTGATCCTAGAAATCTTAACCAACTCAAGGACCCAAGGAGAGAGTTGGAGATTTCATTTATTTTCATATTTGAATTTTTCTCAAATTTGAAAAGAAGATGAATTTCATTTTAATATTTTTCTCTCCAATTATTTCCAAATATTTAAAATAAAAGAGAGAATATAATATGACTTCTTCAAAAGAGGAATATTGGAGAAGAAATGTTAAAAATCAAATTTATATTTTATTTGGATTTTTATTGCTATGTTGTTTGAATTAGAAAAATATGCATTTTTGAAAATTGCATTTTTAGGCCAGAAAAATGTTCACTTTGTTCTAAATATTAGGTTTAGATGGTAAAAACTGTTTTTGGTATTTTTAGATTTTTTTATATTTATTAGGATTTTTCTTCAGGCAGAATCTTATTTTAAAAAAAAGTTTCGGACCGACTCGGCCGAAACCCAGCCAACCCATTCAAGCCGCCGCCGCCTTGCTCGCGTGCGGGAGCCGGACTCTCGCCGGAGTCCGGGTCAGCCTCTCCTCCGCGCCCCCTCGCGCAAGCATTAGTTTAAAAGACGCCACCCCGCCACCTCCTCCCTCACCTCGCCCCACCGCAGCCCCGCCCCCCGCAGTCGTTGCCGCTGCCGCTTGCGCCACCCGCTGCCGCTGCTGTGCGCCGCCGTCGCCGCCCGCTGCCGCGCCTCGCCCCACGTCCAAGCCGCCGCCGCCGGACCCCGCCGTCGCCGCCTCGCTGGACTCGCCGGATCCCGCCGCCGCCGACCCGCCGTTTTTTTAAGAACCGGTGAAAACCGCCGAACCGTCGCCCTAGTTTTCTTTTTTGTTTTTTTCCTTATATCATTTTTTAGGGTTCGCTAATTAGAGAGCGTTCGTTCGAACGTCTCTGTTAGCGAACGTATTCGTTCGTTTGTCCCTGATAGCGAACGTTCGTTCGATAGGTTTTTATTTTTATTTTATTTTCGACCAGGGACCTATCCGCGATTATTTTTATCGCAGATTAGCCCCTGATTTTCAAACCCTCACAACTTTTTGCTCGCTTATCCAAATCTAGTGAAACCAATGCCAAAATCTTCGCCTCGAACCCCTCTTTCTAGTTAATCAACTTGAACGTGATTTTGACAATTTAAAACTTGGTTACAAGCAGATTTGAATTCAAATTTCTTTTGATCGTAGTTTGAGTTTCGTAGCTCCGATTTGATTGATTCTTTTTGCGAATCGAAGCTCTTCAATTGAACTTTCAGTTTGGATCTTTTATCTTGAGTTTACCCTTGCATCTATTGCTTGAGTGCTTATGTATGTTATTGTTTGTTTACGATAGAGTTTCCGGAGTGCGAAGCGTGCTACTATGAGTCACTAGGGTTTCCAGATCGTCAACAAGGCAAGTAACACTTTGATCATACCCTTTATTACCCAGTTTTTATGCATTAGTTTCAATCCTCAAACACTGAATGGTTAGGACTTGAATACTTTTGGGTATTGGGAAGTAGCTGATGAGGTAGAACCTATTGCCCTTTTATTCAAACATTGGGAGTTACTTCTACGTTATGCTTATACTGCTATGCTATGCTCGTAGACGTGGTTGGGTTTGAGTGATCCATGACAGATGTGAGAATTTTAATTAATGGTTAAACTTAAGGTGGCTACTTTAATACACATCTGGGTGGATTGGTTGAGGCACCCTGGAGCACTCAGTGGTTGTCTGGGCACCTGGAGCAATCCAGCGTTGTCCTGGGATATCCCGGAGTACCCGTGTGATCATCCTACGGCTTGCCACCCAAGCTCAAATGGATCATAAGATTATTAATGCTGGAAACTTCTGTGTGCAGCCATAAGCCATTATGGGCTCTGGCATAGTTGAGTATGTTGTGTGACCTCTTTCAGTGGTAGACTAGCAGATGTAGGGGATGTAGGTGGTACTGTCTACCCAGAGTAAAGAGTTAATGCTTCAAAAAGACTATGTCTTGGTCATCCGTTTCTCAAACACCATGTAGTGCGACAAATGCAACGGAGGAGATCGAGTCTTGTGGGGAAAAGTGCGCAAACCTCTGTAGAGTGTATAAACTAATCATGGTTAGCCGTGTCCCTGGTTATGGACATCTTGAGTATCTGGTACTTGAATTATTGATTTGATCTTGTCACTCTATTAATTAATTTGTTGGGTTGATGATTATTAATTTGGGATTGAGTTGGAGGAACCTTCTCAATGTTTTCAACAAACTTTGTAGTTAAATAAAATTTATTCCTTTGTTGTAGGAAAAAACTAGCTTTCTTCAAATTAACTATAGAGCCTCCATGAGCCATATATGCATATAGATATAGCTGTTACATGTTCATTGCTCTACAGTGTTATTTTGCCAGCATATTTGTCGGGGGTTGGATGCGACATATGCCAAAGGATGGATTATCATGGTGGGGGCGAGTAGAACGTCGCCGGTGCCTGGAAGCAGGATGAGGCGTAGACATGCACGCCGGCGAATCTTACCCAGCTTCAGGGCTCTCCGAGGAGATAATACCCCTACTGCTGCTCTGCGGGGTCTCCGCATGATCACTATGGTGATATGTGTACAAAGTTGCTCCTCGAGCTGTGTTCTGGAGGAAGGAGAGGGCAAGGCTAGCTCTCTCCCTTTTGTGCTTCTGGTCTAGTGGTAAAAGGATCGAACCCTTTGCATGGGTGCTCCGGGGGGTTTATATAGTCCTATCCCCCGGGGGTACAATGGTAATCCGGCTGGGCGCGGGTCCCAGCCGTCTGTCTCTCAGGTCACCGTCTTCTCCGCTGACTCTTGGGGCCCGCCGCTGGTGGGCCCCGTCGACTGACTTGGTCACTGTAGCCGCGCCTTGGATGATGCTGGCTTGGTCATGGGGTCGTGGCAACAGTGCCGCCGCCTGGCGGGCGATCACTGTTGCTACTCTCCGTCTTATCTGGTTAATGGCGTGCGGGCCCCGCGGGAGGTGCGGGCCGACTCTCAGAGGCCGACTCCCATGAGGTCCGTCTTCGGGTGCTCTCACCGTCTTTCGTTCCCCCGCTAACTAGCGGGACCCGCCGTCTCTGGGCCGTACGGGCGGGCCATCGTGGGAACAGGGTTTCGCTGCCGGGGCGAACGTCAGGGTCAGTATGGCAACAGTGCCGCGCCGGACGGAGATCTCCTCTGGTACGACGTACTGTGGCCATACCTGCCCTTGGTAATCAGGGTAGGGGTGGGCCGTACTCCGGCCATCCCCGGTCTCGTCCTTCTTCTCGAAGGCAGAGGGCGGTGAAGTTACTGGCCGACTCCCCATAGTCGGCTTCACCAACTGGGAGACGGCTTATGTCATATCTGTCTCTGGGATATGCCCGTGAGTGGGTAGTCGGTGATGCTGCAGCTGACTCCCAGAGTCAGCCCTTTGTCTTGGGATCTTTGAGGGGCGAAGCCTGCCCCGATGGCTTGAAAGGTTCTGGGTCTCGGGTTAGCCTACCCGTGGCACATTACTCCGACAGTAGTCCCCGAAGCTGGTGAGGCGCCGAGGGAGACATGTCGAGGAGCCTCAACAGTTTCTTCCTTCGAGTGGACCATGGGGAGGTGATCTTATTCAGGCCGTCTCCGACAAGCCGACTTTGGGAAGCCGGACTCGTCGAAGGTCGTCTTGCTCTTCAAAGAGTTTGAAAGTCTTGGCGGGATTCAGACGGCGTGCTTGATAAGCTACATGGCCGCCGCCCGCCGCGGACCTGCCAAGGGACGCCACTTGGCCGGGCCAGTCTGCCAGCCCACGCACGCGACGGGACAGGCCCGCGAGTGGGGCCCGCCATTACCGCGCCTCGGCCTTCGAACGGATCCGTTGTGGCCGCGCGGGCGGTTGAGCTTCTCAGCGCAGTAAATGCGCGTGGTAACTTCTGTCATAAATCGCGGGGGTCGTGGGGGCGTGGGCGCAGTTAATCCCACGATGCCCCCTCGGCTTCTCAGCCCGCCGGTCTATACGTAGGCAGAGGGAGCGGGGCGGCGAAGCACGCGCGCCCGCTCTCCTCTGCTTCCTTTGCTTCTTTCCTCTTTCTTCTTTCTCCCACCGCTGCTGCGCCGAACTGCGCCCTACTTGCGGCGATGAGCTCTTCCTCCGCCGCCGCGCCCGCCGCCGTGCGCTCCGGCGTGTGGGACGGTTCCGAGATCGACGATGACATGATCGACTTCCTCCGCAAGACGCGTCGCCTCCCCGGCGCGCACCTCGTGCAGGCCCGTGCTCCGCCGCCGACGGAGGTGACGCCGGCACCGGGGGAGGGCGAGCAGCTCGTGTTCCGCTACCACCTCATGCGCGGCCTGGGGCTGCTGGCGAGCGGGTTCTTCCGTTCGTTATTGGAGTTTCATGGCCTCCAGCCGCACCACCTCACCCCAAAGACGGTGGTGCTGCTGGCGGCTTTCACTGCTTTGTGCGAGGGCTTCCTCGGCGTTCTCCCCACCATCGAGTTGTGGGGAGAGTTCTTTCAGTCCAAGCTCAGCACGCATGTCACTGGCGTGCCAGCCCAGTGCGGTGCCTTTATTGCAATACGGAGGACGACGGCCGACAACCCGTTCCCCGCCATCCAACTAATCAAGTCGGTGAAGATGTGGCAGCGCTCTTACTTCAATGTGAAGAGCGTCGCCCCAGACGGCGACTGGGTTAATCTGCCGCCATACGAAGCCGGCGCGCCGGCTGGGAGGCAGCCCAGCTGGTCCTACCGCGCCAGGACGCTGACCCCGGCTGGAGCCGCCGCCGTGGCGCGACTTCGAGTGCTGACGCAGTCGGCCGGTCTGACCGGGGCCGACTTGCTCGCCGCCTTTGTGGCGCGCCGAGTCCTCCCGCTCCAAAGCCGGCCTCATCTGATCTGTCAGATGAGCGGCCACCGGGACCCCAGTCGGATGTTCACCAAGGACATGCCCCACGCAGAGGTGGCGAACACGGTGAACTACGTCGCGAACTGCGGCCTCTCAGAGGATTGGCAGTTCGGCATGGAGCCGTACTCGCGCGCCAACCCTCTGCCAGTGGTAAGTTGTTCTTCTTCTTCTTCTTTACAGCAGAATCCGACTCTTGATCTTTATTATTTTTATTTTTGACTCAGAATCCTCTCATTCAGCCCTCGTTCGGCACCGTGGGGCCGCCCCGCTAGTTCGCCCCCGATCGCGCGGAGAGCGACATCGACGACCCTGACCTGGGGGTGTTGGGGAACGTAGTAATTTCAAAAAAAAAATTCCTACGCACACGCAAGATCATGGTGATGCATAGCAACGAGAGGGGAGAGTGTTGTCTACGTACCCTCGCAGACCGAAGCGGAAGCGTTAACACAACGTAGAGGAAGTAGTCGTACGTTCTCCTCGCGATCCAACCGATCACAGCACCGTTACTCCGGCACCTCCGAGTTCTTGGCACACGTTCAGCTCGATGACGATCCCCAGGCTCCGATCCAGCAAAGCGTCGAGGAAGAGTTCCGTCAGCACGACGGCATGGTGACGATCTTGATGTGTTACCGGCGCAGGGCTTCGCCTAAGCACTGCAACGATATGATCGAGGTGGAATTTGGTGGAAGGGGGCACCGCACACGGCTAAGGAACGATCCGTAGATCAACTTGTGTGTCTTTGGGGTGCCCCCTGCCCCCGTATATAAAGGAGCCAAGGGGGAGGGGCTGGCCGGCCAAGCTAGGCGCGCCAGGAGAGTCCTACTCCCTCTGGGAGTAGGATTCCCCCCCCCCCCCCAATCCTAGTTGGACTAGGATTCTCCAAGGGGGAGAGAGAGAGAGAGGGGGGCGCCCACCTCTCCTAGTCCTAATAGGACTAGGGGAAGGGGGGGAGGCGCGCAGCCCCTAGGGCAGCCCTCTCACCTCTCCTCCAAGGCCCATGTTGGCCCATTATGCTCCCGGGGGGTTCCGGTAACCCTCCCGGTATTCCGGTAAAATCCTGATTTCACCTGGAATGCATCCGATGTCCAAACATAGGCTTCCAATATATAATTCTTTATGTCTCGACCATTTCGAGACTCCTCGTCATGTCCGTGATCACATCCGGGACTCCGAACTCCTTCGATACATCAAAATGCATAAACTCATAATAACTGTCATCGTAACGTTAAGCGTGCGGACCCTACGGTTCGAGAACAATGTAGACATGACCGAGACACGTCTCCGGTCAATAACCAACAGCGGGACCTGGATGCCCATATTGGCTCCTACATATTCTACGAAGATCTTTATCGGTCAGACCGCATAACAACATACGTTGTTCCCTTTGTCATCGGTATGTTACTTGCCCGAGATTCGATCGTCGGTATCCAATACCTAGTTCAATCTCGTTACCGGCAAGTCTCTTTACTCGTTCTGTAATACATCATCTCGCAACTAACTCATTGGTTGCAATGCTTGCAAGGCTTTATGTGATGTGCATTACCGAGAAGGCCCTGAGATACCTCTCCGACAATCGGAGTGACAAATCCTAATCTCGAAATACGCCAACCCAATATGTACCTTCGGAGACACCTGCAGAGCACCTTTATAATCACCCAGTTACGTTGTGACGTTTGGTAGCACACAAAGTGTTCCTACGGTAAATGGGAGTTGCATAATCTCATAGTTAAAGGAACATGTATAAGTCATGGATAAAAGCAATAGCAACATACTAAACAATCGGGTGCTATGCTAATGGAATGGGTCATGTCAATCAGATCATTCAACTAATGATGTGATCTCGTTAATCAAATAACAACTCTTTGTTCATGGCTAGGAAACATAACCATCTTTGATTAATGAGCTAGTCAAGTAGAGGCATACTAGTGACACTCTGTTTGTCTATGTATTCACACATGTATTATGTTTCCGATTAATACAATTCTAGCATGAATAATAAACATTTATCATGATATAAGGGAATAAATAATAACTTTATTATTGCCTCTAGGGCATATTTCCTTCAGTCTCCCACTTGCACTAGAGTCAGTAATCTAGTTCACATCGCCATGTGATTTATCAGCAATAGTTCACATCACCATGTGATTAACACCCATAGTTCACATCGATATGTGACCAACACCCAAAGGGTTTACTAGATTCAATAATCTAGTTCACATCGCTATGTGATTAACACCCAAAGAGTACTACGGTGTGATCATGTTTTGCTGGTGAGAGAAGTTTAGTCAACGGGTCTGCCACATTCAGATCCGTTATGTATTTTGCAATTTTCTATGTCTACAATGCTCTGCACGGAGCTACTTTAGCTAATTGCTCCCACTTTCAATATGTATCTAGATTGAGACTTAGAGTCATCTAGATTAGTGTCAAAACTTGCATCGACGTAACCTTTTACGACGAACCTTTTTGTCACATCCATAATCGAGAAACATATCCTTATTTTACTAAGGATAATTTTGACCGATGTCCAGTGATCTACTTCCTAGATCACTATTGTACTCCCTTGCTTAACACAGTGTAGGGTATACAATAGATCTGGTACATAACATGGCATACTTTATAGAATCTATGGCTGAGGCATAGGAAATGACTTTCATTCTCTTTCTATCATTTGCCGTGGTCGTGTTTTGAGTCTTACTCAATTTCACACCTTGTAATACAGGCAAGAACTCTTTCTTTGACTGTTCCATTTTGAACTACTTCAAAATCTTTTCAAGGTATGTACTTATTAAAAAACTTATCAAGCGTCATGATCTATCTCTATAGATCTTGATGCTCAATATGTAAGCAGCTTCACCGAGGTCTTTCTTTGAAAAACTCCTTTCAAACACTCCTTTATGCTTTGCAGAATAATTCTACATTATTTCCGATCAACAATATGTCATACACATATACTTATCAGAAATGCTGTAGTGCTCCCACTCACTTTCTTGTAAATACAGGCTTCACCGCAAGTCTGTATAAAACTATATGCTTTGATCAACTTATCAAAGCGTATATTCCAACTCCGAGATGCTTGCACCAGTCCATAGATGGATCGCTGGAGCTTGCATATTTTGTTAACACCTTAAGGATTGACAAAACCTTCTGGTTGCATCATATGCAACTCTTCTTTAATAAATCCATTAAGGAATGCAGTTTTGTTTTTCCATTTGCCAGATTTCATAAAATGCGGCAATTGCTTACATGATTCGAACAGACTTAAGCATAGATACGAGTGAGAAACTCTCATCATAGTCAACACTTTGAACTTGTCGAAAACCTTTTGCGACAATTCTAGCTTTGTAGATAGTAACACTACTATCAATGTCCGTCTTCCTCTTGAAGATCCATTTATTTTCTATGGCTTGCCGATCATCGGGCAAATCCATCAAAGTCCATACTTTGTTCTCATACATGGATCATATCTCAGATTTCATGGCCTCAAACCATTTCGCGGAATCTGGGCTCACCATCGCTTCCTCATAGTTCGCAAGTTCATCATGGTCTAGTAACATGACTTCCAGAACAGGATTACCGTACCACTCTGGTGCGGATCTCACTCTGATTTACCTACGAGATTCGGTAGTAACTTGATCTGAAGTTACATGATCATCATCATTAGCTTCCTCACTAATTGGTGTAGTAGTCACAAGAACAGATTTCTGTGATGAACTACTTTCCAATAAGGGAGAAGGTACAATTACCTTATCAAGTTTTCTACTTTCCTCCTACTCACTTCTTTCGAGAGAAACTCCTTCTCTAGAAAGGATCCATTCTTTAGCAACGATTTTTGCTTTTGGATCTGTGATAGAAGGTGTACCCAACAATTTCCTTTGGGTATTCTATGAAGACGCATTTCTCCGGTTTGGGTTCGAGCTTATCAGGATGAAACTTTTTCACATAAGCATCGCAACTCCAAACTTTAAGAAACGACAGCTTTAGGTTTATTGCTAAACCATACGGTGTCGTCTCAACGGATTAAGATGGTGCCCTATTTAATGTGAATGCAGCTGTCTCTAATGCATAATACCAAAAACGATAGTGGTAGATCGGTAAGATACATCATAGATTGTACTATATCTAATAAAGTACGGTTATGATGTTCGGACGCACCATTATGCTGTGGTGTTCCAGGTGGCATGAGTTTGTGAAACTATTCCACATTGTTTTAATTGAAGGCCAAACTCGTAACTTCAAATATTTGTCTCCGCGATCAGATCGTAGAAACCTTATTTTCTTGTCACGATGATTTTCACTTCACTCTAAAATTCTTTGAACTTTTCAAACGTTTCAGACTTATGTTTCATCAAGTAGATATACCCATATCTGCTCAAATCATCTGTGAAGGTTAGAAAATAATGATACTTGTCGCGAGCCTTAATATTCATCGGACCATATACATTAGTATGTATGATTTCCAACAAATCTGTTGCTTGCTCCATTGTTCCGGAGAACGGCGTTTTAGTCATCTTGCCCAAGAGGCATGGTTCGCAAGCATCAAGTGATTCATAATCAAGTGATTCCAAAATCCCATCAGCATGGAGTTTCTTCATGCGCTTTACACTAATATGACCTAAACGGCAGTGCCACAAATAGGTTGCACTATCATTATTAACTTCGCATCTTTTGGTTTCAATATTATGAATATGTGTATCACTACGATCGAGATCCAATGAACTATTTTCATTGGTGTGTATGACCATAGAAGGTTTTATTCATGTAAACAGAACAACAATTGTTCTCTAACTTAAATGAATAATTGTATTGCAATTAACATGATCAAATCATATTCATGCTCAATGCAAACACCAAATAACACTTATTTAGGTTTAACACTAATCCCGAAAGTATAGGGAGTGTGCGATGATGATCATATCAATCTTGGAACCACTTCCAACACACATCGTCACTTCACCCTTTAACTAGTCTCTGTTCATTCTGCAACTCCCGTTTTGAGTTACTAATCTTAGCGACTTGAACTAGTACCAAATACTGAGGGGTTGCTATGAACACTAGTAAAGTACACATCAATAACATGTATATCAAATATACTTATGTTCACTTTGCCATCCTTCTTATCCGCCAATCACTTGGGGTAGTTCCGCTTCCAGTGACCAGTCCCTTTGCAGTAGAAGCACTTAGTCTCAGGCTTAGGACCAGACTTGGGCTTTTTCACTTGAGCAGCAACTTGCTTGCCGTTCTTCTTGAAGTTCCCCTTCTTTCCTTTTGCCCTTTTCTTGAAACTAGTGATCTTGTCAACCATCAACACTTGATGTTTTTCTTTGATTTCTACCTTCGCTGATTTTAGCATCGCGAAGAGCTTGGGAATATTTTCCGTTATCCCTTGCATATTATAGTCCATCACGAAGTTCTACTAACTTGGTGATGGTGACTAGAGAATTCTGTCAATCACTATCTTATCTGGAAGATTAACTCCCACTTGATTCAAGCGATTGTAGTACCCAGACAATCTGAGCACATGCTCACTAGTTGAGCGATTCTCCTCCATCTTTTAGCTATAGAACTTGTTGGAGACTTCATATCTCTCAACTCGGGTATTTACTTGAAATATTAACTTCAACTCCTGGAACATCTTGTATGGTCCATGACGTTCAAAACGTCTTTGAAGTCCCGATTCTTAAGCCGTTAAGCATGGTGCACTAAACTATTAAGTAGTCATCATATTGAGTCTAGCAAAACGTTCATAACGTCTGCATCTGCTCCTGCAAAAGGTCCGTCACCTAGCGGTGCATCAAGGACAAAATTCTTCTGTGCAGCAATGAGGATAAACCTCAGATTACTGATCCAATCCGTATCATTGCTACTAACATTTTTCAACACAATTTTCTCTAGGAACATATCAAAATAAACACAGGGAAGCAACAATGCGAGCTATTGATCTACAACATAGATATGCTAATACTACCAGGACTAAGTTCATGATAAATTAAAGTTCAATTAATCATATTACTTAAGAACTCCCACTTAGATAGACATCCCTCTAATCCTCTAAGTGATCACGTGATCCAAATCAACTAAACCATGTCCGATCATCACGTGAGATGGAGTAGTTTCAATGGTGAACATCACTATGTTGATCATATCTACTATATGATTCATGCTCGACCTTTCGGTCTCCGTGTTCCGAGGCCATATCTGTTATATGCTAGGCTCGTCAAGTTAAACCTGAGTATTCCGCGTGTGCAACTGTTTTGCACCCGTTGTATTTGAACGTAGAGCCTATCACACCCGATCATCACGTGGTGTATCAGCACGAAGAACTTTCGCAACGGTGCATACTCAGGGAGAACACTTCTTGATAATTTAGTGAGAGATCATCTTATAATGCTACCGTCAATCAAAGCAAGATAAGATGCATAAAAGGATAAACATCACATGCAATCAATATAAGTGATATGATATGGCCATCATCATCTTGTGCTTGTGATCTCCATCTTCGAAGCACCGTCATGATCACCATCGTCACCGGCGCGACACCTTGATCTTCATCGCAGCATCGTTGTCGTCTCGCCAATCTTATGCTTCTACGACTATCACTACCGCTTAGTAATAAAGTAAAGCATTACATCGCGATTGCATTGCATACAATAAAGCGACAACCATATGGCTCCTGCCAGTTGCCGATAACTCGGTTACAAAACATGATCATCTCATACAATAAAATTTAGCATCACGTCTTGACCATATCACATCACAACATGCCCTGCAAAAACAAGTTAGACGTCCTCTACTTTGTTGTTGCAAGTTTTACGTGGCTGCTACGGGCTTTAAGCAAGAACTCATCTTACCTACGCATCAAAACCACAACGATAGTTTGTCAAATAGACTCCGTTTTAACCTTCTCAAGGACCGGGCGTAGCCACACTCGGTTCAACTAAAGTTGGAGAGACAGTCTTCCGCAAGCCATCTATGTGCAAAGCACGTCGAGGGAACCGGTCTCGCGTAAGCGTACGCGTAAGGTTGGTCCGGATCGTCTCGTCCAACAATACCGCTGAACCAAAGTATGACATGCTGGTAGGCAGTATGACTTGTATCGTCCACAACTCACTTGTGTTCTACTCGTGCAAATAACATCAAACCATAAAACCTAGGCTCCGATGCCACTGTTGGGGAACGTAGTAATTTCAAAAAAAAAATTCCTACGCACACGCAAGATCATGGTGATGCATAGCAACGAGAGGGGAGAGTTTTGTCTACGTACCCTCGCAGACCGAAGCGGAAGCGTTGACACAACGTAGAAGAAGTAGTCGTACGTTCTCCTCGCGATCCAACCGACCACAGCACCGTTACTCCGGCACCTCCGAGTTCTTGGCACACGTTCAGCTCGATGACGATCCCCGGGCTCCGATCCAGCAAAGCGTCGAGGAAGAGTTCCGTCAGCACGACGGCGTGGTGACGATCTTGATGTGTTACCGGCGCAGGGCTTCGCCTAAGCACTGCAACGATATGATCGAGGTGGAATTTGGTGGAAGGGGGCACCGCACACGACTAAGGAACGATCCGTAGATCAACTTGTGTGTCTTTGGGGTGCCCCCTGCCCCCGTATATAAAGGAGCCAAGGGGGAGGGGCTGGCCGGCCAAGCTAGGCGCGCCAGGAGAGTCCTACTCCCTCTGGGAGTAGGATCCCCCCCAATCCTAGTTGGACTAGGATTCTCCAAGGGGGAGAGAGAGAGAGAGGGGGGCGCCCACCTCTCCTAGTCCTAATAGGACTAGGGGAAGGGGGGGAGGCGCGCAGCCCCTAGGGCAGCCCTCTCACCTCTCCTCCAAGGCCCATGTTGGCCCATTATGCTCCCGGGGGGTTCCGGTAACCCTCCCGGTATTCCGGTAAAATCCTGATTTCACCTGGAATGCATCCGATGTCCAAACATAGGCTTCCAATATATAATTCTTTATGTCTCGACCATTTCGAGACTCCTCGTCACGTCCGTGATCACATCCGGGACTCCGAACTCCTTCGGTACATCAAAATGCATAAACTCATAATAACTGTCATCGTAACGTTAAGCGTGCGGACCCTACGGTTCGAGAACAATGTAGACATGACCGAGACACGTCTCCGGTCAATAACCAACAGCGGGACCTGGATGCCCATATTGGCTCCTACATATTCTACGAAGATCTTTATCGGTCAGACCGCATAACAACATACGTTGTTCCCTTTGTCATCGGTATGTTACTTGCCCGAGATTCGATCATCGGTATCCAATACCTAGTTCAATCTCGTTACCGGCAAGTCTCTTTACTCGTTCTGTAATACATCATCTCGCAACTAACTCATTGGTTGCAATGCTTGCAAGGCTTTATGTGATGTGCATTACCGAGAAGGCCCTGCGATACCTCTCCGATAATCGGAGTGACAAATCCTAATCTCGAAATACGCCAACCCAATATGTACCTTCGGAGACACCTGTAGAGCACCTTTATAATCACCCAGTTACGTTGTGACGTTTAGTAGCACACAAAGTGTTCCTACGGTAAATGGGAGTTGCATAATCTCATAGTTAAAGGAACATGTATAAGTCATGGATAAAAGCAATAGCAACATACTAAACGATCGGGTGCTATGCTAATGGAATGGGTCATGTCAATCAGATCATTCAACTAATGATGTGATCTCGTTAATCAAATAACAACTCTTTGTTCATGGCTAGGAAACATAACCATCTTTGATTAATGAGCTAGTCAAGTAGAGGCATACTAGTGACACTCTGTTTGTCTATGTATTCACACATGTATTATGTTTCCGATTAATACAATTCTAGCATGAATAATAAACATTTATCATGATATAAGGAAATAAATAATAACTTTATTATTGCCTCTAGGGCATATTTCCTTCAGGGGGCAGCGGCGATGGAGGCCGACGCCGAAGGAGGCGGCGAAGGAGAGGAAGGCGGCCTCAGGCCCTCGGCCACCTTCGCCGACTGGCCTGCCGGCGAAGACGGGGAAGTCGCCCCGCGCCATCAATCAAGGCTAGACGGCGCGAGGAAGCGCCGGGCCGGGACGAGTTCCCTTGGAGGCCGGGAGAAGAAGTTTAAGGGGGCGACTGCCGCGACCAAGCAGGAAGAGGCGGTCGCGAGGGCCCAACGCTTCCGTAAGGAAGTGAAGAAGCCACCGCTATCCTCTGGGTAAGCGTTTCTGCTTCTTTGTCTTGTTTTATCTTCTGGTGGATTTGGTCCGGGTCCTTATGCGTCTTCCCTGTTCCAGAGCTCCTCTCACCCTTGGGAGGGTCGCCGCCGCCTCCATCAGGGGGTCGGTGGAGTTGTCCGCCACGACTCGGCGCATTGACCCTGCTGCTGACCTCCGGGAAGCGACAGAGCGGAACGCGCAGGAGAAGCGCGACGAGGACGAAGCCGCCCGCTGGGAGAAGGCGGAGGCCGAGAAGGCGTCCGCCTCCGCCCAGAAAGGGCTGGAGGGAGCCGAAGCCGCCGCCGCGGCTAAAGAGCAGGCCGAAGAAGCCGCGCGCCACCAGTCGGCGCCGCTCGTCGTCCCATTGAACTCGGCGTAGCCTCCGGATTATACGGAGTAGTCTGGGGAAGTCAGCGGGGAGCACCCCATCTTGGAGAGGGAGAGCGGCGAGACCCCCGGTCTGGACACGGTGGTGCCGCCACCACCGCCCCCGCCGCCATCGGGAAGCGCGAGGGATGAACAGCTGGCGGACCCGCCGGTGCCGCCGACTACGGACGAAGCCATGGCGAATTTGCTTCTCCAAGTCGCCTCGCCGACGCGCCGCCGTCTGGATAAGGCGACTTCAGCGCCGCGCCCTCTGGAGACCGGAGCAGCCAGCTCGGCCGTCCCAGACGTCGAGGTGGTGAGTGCCGCGCCCGTCGGGTGGGTGCGAGGAGGCGACACAGGCCTGCTGAACCAGGCGCTCCTAGACGTCCAGGCGAAGCTGCGAGCCGAAGGCGACGCCCTCCAGAACTGCACCAAGGCGCATCTGGCGTCGCGAGCGGCCGTCCGGGTATGTTTCTTCTGACTTTGTTTTTTCTTGCTCTTCTCTATGGGGGCGCGCGAGCGCACCCACTGGGTGTAGTCCCCGAGTTCCGAGCCGGCTGCTGAGCAGGCGGGTCAGAACTCTATTGGCGAGTTCCAAATGCTTATTCTTTTTGAAATGCTTATCGTAGGACTACCACAATCTCCGAGCCACCATCTTCAATCGTAATGTTGAAGAGCTAGGAAAGCGGACTGCCGACTTGTCGGAGAGCCTGAGTGAGTTTCCTTCTTCGCGGGGGCGCGCTGGCGCACCCGCGGGCTGTAGTCCCCGAGATTCGGGCCGACTGCTGCGCAGTCGGGCCGGATCTTCTTGGCGACCTTAGCTGATGGCTTGTGTCCTTTTTCTTCTTTCCTCAGAGGCCAACGCCGTTCTTCAGCAGCAGCTGGGCGAAACCAACACCGCCTTGCGCGCCAAGGAGGTGGAATGCGGCAAGCTCGTTACGGAGCGCGACCTGCTTGCTGCGCAGCTGGCGAAGCAGAAGGAGTTGCTCAAGAAGGCGCAGGAGGAGGCGAAGGAGAGAGAGACTGGACTCCAAGCCGAGTTCGAGGCCGAACGTTCCTCCTGGACCGATAAGGAGGCGATGCTGACCTCCGGCTTCCATGAGATTGAAGATATCGTTGATGGTAAGTTTTCTTTACTCGCTTTCTTTGAGCAGCCGACTGTGGGTCGGGCCGACTCTTGCTTTTTCTGACTTGCTTCTTTTTCCGTCTTGGTAGACTTCTTCCCGGGCCATGCGCAAACTGCCGTTCAAGCCATCGAGGCTGATCGCGAGGCGCGGAGGGCGGCCGGCGAGGAGGTTGCTGCCAACGCCCCCTGGACTCTTGATGAACAGCTTCTGAGCATCGAGGCTCGCCTACGGCCGGCTCACCAGATGCTGCGCCGGCTTCAACGTGTCGGCGCCCAGGCGATTGCTGCCTTGTGGCCAGAGATGCCGATTCTGCGCACTCCCAGCAGGACTGCCGACTGGCTGGAGGTCGCAGCGGGCCGTCTGGAGGCTTGGAAAGGCTCCTCGGCACGTGCCGGAGCGCGTTGTGCCTTGGAGTTCGTCAAGGTGTGGTATCCAGACCTGAGCCTAGACCAGCTGGCCACGCTCCGGGCTGAGGCCCAGCCGGAGCTGGCAGCCATGAAGGACGACTTTGTCAAGCGCGCCGCGGCGATCGCCGAGTACGTCGACCCCAATGTCTTCGTTCCTGAGCGAGCTGACAACAGCGTGGAGGCGCCGCCGGAGTGGTTTGGGATGAACCCGAACTACGGCGAGGACTCGGCGGAGGTGATCGGCTCCAGTGTCGAGGAGGGAGGCGAGGTGGAGGTCGGAGACGAGATGGAGGCGCCAGAAGTCGGAGCGGGCGATCAGCCTCAGCTCGACCGTGCCTCCAACAACGAGCCGCGCCCAACTGCGCCGACTGCCGCTGGAGGTGATCAAGCCGAGTCTGCCCAGCCGGCCGCCCCAACGTCCGACACCGCCATCTCTTCCGAGCCCTCAAACCCGTCTGCTGCTTCATAGGCCGCCGCCTTGTCTTATTTATCTGCTTAGTAGTTTCTCGAAGAACTTTGTTAATTCGCACAATTCCACCCGCGGGGTGTATTTTGAACTTCCGTTCGAGGATTTGGCCAATGGCCTTTGTGATGTAAATATTTATCTGGGTTCTATCATTTCTTGCTTATTGCTCTTTTGGCTTTTTCCCTTTGCCGCCTTCCCTTAGATGTTGTCTTTGCCAGTCGGACAGCCGCTCCGCGGACTGCCGCTGGATCAAATACTTGGCTACTTTTGGGAAGGCAAGTACTCAGCCATTCTAGAGTTTCTTTAGCAAGTCGGATAGAAAACAGCAAGCCGACTACTCGGAGTCGGTTTTGCGAGGAACGGCTGGAAAGCCGGCTCGAGCTATGTTTGTGCTTTGAGTCCTTAGCCATTTTTCGTGTGGGCGCCTATTCTTCCTTACTCCTGCCCGCTGGGCAGTCGCTCTGCGAGTTGCGGCTTCTAACAGGAGACGGCTTAGGCACCACACACTACTTGTCCGACTGCAGGAAGCGTTTTCATAGTGCGAGACGACGAGTCCCCGGGCCGACTAGTCGAGCCCGGTGCCAAGCGGCATAACAAAGAGTAGCATACTCGAAAGCATAATACTTATCGTACAGATACAAAAGGGGCAGTCCCCGAGTCCGTCTCGGGGGGCCCAGAGTCTTGGTACTTCAATACAAAGGGGTAGCGTGGTACATACTGCATTAACTGTAAAATCTTCGAAGAAGATTCGCGTTCCATGGTCGCTCCGTCTCTTTGCCGGAGTCGTCCCTCTTCCATGCTCGGGGCTTCTGAGCGTCGATCAGGTAGTAGGAGTCGTTGCCTAGCACCTTGCTGATGATGAAGGGGCCTTCCCAAGGTGCCGACAACTTGTGCTGGCCGGCTGTTCGCTGGATCAGCCGAAGCACAAGGTCGCCCTCTTGGAAGGATCTCGGCCTGACCTTCCTGTTGTAGTAGTGACGTAGGCTCTGCTGGTAGATGCTGGACCGGCTGAGTGCCAACAGCCGGCCCTCTTCCAGCAGATCGACACCATCTTGTCATGCTTTTTCTGCCTCTTCCGCAGTGTACATCGTGACTCACGGGGAGTCGAACTCTATATCCGTTGGGATGACGGCTTCAGC
This sequence comes from Aegilops umbellulata, assembly GCA_032464435.1. Taxonomy (NCBI): domain Eukaryota; kingdom Viridiplantae; phylum Streptophyta; class Magnoliopsida; order Poales; family Poaceae; genus Aegilops; species Aegilops umbellulata. Next base: position 332,623,220 of record CP136055.1, read on the forward strand.
ACCGTAGACGAGGAAGAAGGGTGTGAAGCTGGTCGACTTGTTTGGAGTCGTGCGCAGACTCCAGAGGACGGCTGGCAACTCGTCAAGCCAACAGCCGGCCGAATGCTCCAGTGGTTCGACCAACCGAGGCTTGATGCTGGACAGGATGAGGCCATTCGCCCGCTCCACCTGCCCGTTTGACTACGGATGGGCAACGGACGCTAAGTCCAGTCGGATGCCCTATGTCGCGCAGAAACGGGCCAAGGCGCCTTTGGCAAAGTTGGTGCCGTTGTCAGTGATGATGCTGTGCGGTATGCCATACCAAATTGTGATGTCTGAGATGAAAGTCACGGCAGTCGGACCATTCAACTTCTTGATGGGCTTCACTTCTATCCACTTGGTGAACTTGTCCACCGCGACAAGTAGATGAGTTAGGCCGCCTCATGCCGTCTTGAAGGGTCCCACCATATCCAGGCCCCAAACTGCAAAGGGCCAGGCGATGGGGATAGTCTTGAGTGCTAAAGCCGGCTGATGTGGCTTGGAGCGGAACTTCTGGCACCCCTTGCATTTCTGGACCAACTCTTTGGCCTGTTCGAGGGCAGTTGGCCAGAAGAACCCATGCCGAAAGCTTTGGCGACGAGTGCCCTCGAGGCCGCATGGTGACCGCACTCGCCTTGATGGATGTCTCTGAGAATTGCTTGGCCTTGCTCTGGCTCGACGCAGCGCTGGTAGACACTAGTGACGCTGCGCCTGACCAGCTCTCTGTTGATTATGGTGTATGCTGCCGCTCGGCGTTGTATTTGCCGAGCTAAGGTTTCATCAGTTGGTAGCTCCTTTTTCACCAAGAATTTGAGGATGGGCTGGGCCCATGAGGGTGTTGCTATCTCTTCGACTGCCAGAACCGCGACTTGGACGAGGGCGGCTGGGCTAGGAGGCAGCTGGCTGGAGTCCGCGGCCGCTTGCTGGATCAGTGAAGTCCCCGGGCCGACTGGTGCAGTCCCCGGGCCGAGTTCTGGAGTCTTTTCTCTGGTCGCCGTAGTCCCCGGGCCGAGTTCTGAAGTCCCCGGGCCGGCTTTGACTGCGGCGTTCTTGGAGTCATCTGTGAGGGTTTTTGCGCCGTCTGCTTGGGCTTTGGAGCCGGATCCGACTTCTTATGGAGGAGCCGGCACAAAAATGGAGTCTGACTCTGGTGAAGGCTTGATGGATGGCTTGAGGAGGCGCTGAAGAGCGACGCCAGATGGTATTGCTTGGCGAGTGGAGCCGATTCGTGCCAAAGTATCTGCTAGGTTGTTGTCGTTTCTTGGCACGTGGAGGAACTCGCACCCCTCAAAATATCCGCTGAGTTGCTGCACGAGGAAGCGGTAGCTTGCCATGTTTGCGTCCTTGGCGTCCCAGTCGCTAGATGATTGCTGGACCACCAAGTCGGAGTCGCCATAACACAGGATCCGGCGAATGCCAAGTTCTTTGGCAAGCCGGAGCCCGTGAATGAGCGCCTCGTATTCAACGACGTTGTTGGAGGCGGCGAAATGGATCTGCAGTGCATACTGGAGCTTTTCGCCTTTAGGAGAGGTGAGGACAACGCGGGCTCCCAAGCCAGTGCGCATCTTGGAGCCGTCGAAATGCATCCGCCAATGGGTGGAGTCGGGCGCTGGCGCCAGGTGCTGGGTCTCGGCCCAGTCGATGAGGAAGTTGGCAGTGCTTGTGACTTGATGGCGGTGCGGGGTTGATAGTAGATTGTGTAGGGCGCCAAATCTATGGCCCACTTGGCCACTCGGCCAGACGCATCTCGGCTTCCAATGATTTCTGCTAATGGGGCCGTGCAGACCTCGGTGATTGGATGTTCTTGGAAGTAAGGCTTCAACTTCTTGGCGGCTGTCGGATCACGGGTTCCGGCAGACCCTTAAGGTTCGAACGCTGGGGTGCGCGTGGAGATCGTGCCCTCTACCTCTCCGTCTCGAAAGGATCTAACTACTGCAAGAACAACACAAGAGACACAGAGTTTATACTGATTCGGGCCACCGATGCGGTGTAATACCCTACTCCAGTGTGGTGGGTGGATTGCCTCTTGGGCTGATGATGAAGAACAGTACAAGGAAGAACAGCCTCGCGAGTGTCTGTTCTTGGCTAGGGGATGAACTGCTAGGGGGAGTTCGCCCTTCTCTCCCTCTCTATGTATGTCTCTAGATACTGAATCAGGTTCCATGCTCCCTGGGGGTGGCTAGTCCTATTTATAGGCAAAGGCCCTGGGCCTCTTCCCAAATATTGAGCGTGAAGGGCGCCAACAATTGGCCAATTTGAAGAGGAACATCTGGTACACTTATCCTGACTAAAGTTGGTCTTCGCCTGCCAAAGGCCCTGTGGTGACGCCGTCCTGGGCTCCATGGTGACCTCCTTCCCACCGTTGGACTGGTCTTGGTCTCGTTGCACCGAAATGGGTGCCTTTGCTTGATCCTCTCGCCTGCGCTTGCCCCCTTTGCACCAAAGAGGAAAGGGAGACGCTGCGCGGGCTGGCGCCCGCCTGGCACCCTTGGTCGTCATGGCTTGCGTCATGGGCACCTCGTGAGGTACCCGCCTTGATCTCTCCGCCTCCTCGCGAGCCAGCCTAAGGAGGCCGTGCTTGAGGAAGCGCCGTGTCGTCCGCCTCGCGAGGCTTGGCCCCTCGCGAGGGTGTTGAGCCTTGTGTTGATGAAGATGGGCCACGCTGGGCCCCCATTTGAGCCACGCCGCAGGCCGCAGGCAGGCAAGTCTGGGGACCCCCGTTGCCAAAACGCCGACAGTAGCCCCCGGGCCCAAGGCGCGCACGGACTTGGCCATGCCGAGAGGCGAAAGGGCAAGGGTGAAGCGCCGTGGGCCCTAACAGCCTGCGGCCTTGGGCGCCGCGTGGCAGTTGATTGGACGTGGGTGCTTTTGCAACTGTGCAAGTCATTAAAGGTGTGGCATCCGCTCGGGCTTTGTTCCTCTCCTTCTTCATCCGCTGCTCAGATCCCCTTTCTTGCGCTTCCCCTCTCTTCCTCCAAGCTTCCAGATCTGCTCCACCTGCTCGACCCAGGTAGCCATGGCGCCTCGCCGGGCCCCAGCCGAAGCTTGGTTCTCACCTGCTTTGGACTCGCCCAGCGTGTCGGAGGCGAGCCTCGCCCTACTGCGCCGGATGGCCGCGGCGCAGGGCATTGACGGGGCGCAGATGTTCAAGGTCGGCTCCGATGCCCCTGAAGGCCAAGGGAGAACCTTCTATCCTTTCTTCGTGAGCTCTATTACGGCGGGCCTGGTGCCTCCTTTCTCTGAGTTCTTCCTCGCCGTCCTCCGCCATTACAACTTGCAAGCTTTGCATCTCCACCCCAACTCCGTCCTTCTCCTGGCGATCTTCGCCTACTACTGCGAGGCGCATGTGGGGGGTGCAGCCTTCAGTGGCCTTGCTGCCCCACTACTTCTACCTCCGGACCTCCAAAGGTTGCCCTTCTGCGTGCGCGGGCTTCGTCGCGTGCGGCAGCTCCATGGCCATCTCGAATCCGGGGAAGAGGATCGAGGGCTTCCGGAGCAAGTGGGTATTGGTTGACACCGGGCGCGTCCACCCTCGGTTGGCCCTTCCCACGGAGCCGCCCGTGAGCTTGGGAGACTGGTGGTGAGCGGAGCTCACGGACCCCCGCGCGAAGTCGATGCTGGCGAAGATGGACGCCGATCTGAAGCCGGCCAACATGGCGACGGCGAAGCTGACCGGGGCGTCGCTGCTGAGGGAGTTCTTGGAGCACCAGCTGGCTCCGCTTCAGTAGTACTCTCCCCCGATGTGGAGGCCTCATTCGAGCCCCGCAGCCGTGGGTGAAGAGGACGTGGCTGCGGTCCTCCAATCCCTGGTCGGGGGCGAGGTAGCAAGGCTGGAGGGCGCACCTTCGCCCCTGTTCCTCTGCGACGATTGGGAGCAAGCGGTGAAGTCCATGCCCGTCTTCAACGGGGACGGGCTCGTGCCCGTGGTGGCTCCCGAGGATCTGGTGGATGTGTCTTCCGGTGACTCCAGCGGAGGAGCGGGCGAGGAGGAGCGGGAGGGAGGTCCCGACTCCGAGGCGACTGACGGAGAGTCTAGGGCTCCCCCACTCCAGTGCAAGCCCCGCGCTCTCTGCCTTTCGCTGAGCGATGATGACGATGACGACAACGTGCTGGGCAGCGGGAGCTCACCCCCGGTCCCGAAGAAGGGCAGGACCGGGTTGATTCTTCGCGGGTCCGCCTTGACTCCGGGGCGAACTGCTGACGCGCCCTCTGCTTCCGAGGTCGACCCCTCCAGCCGGCTCTCCGGCTTCAAGTTTGGCAGGAGACCGCTGGAGCTTTCTGGCGACGACCTGTAAGTGCTTGATCCTTGATCCCTGGTTTCTTGTTCCGCTAACGAGGCTTGACGATTACTTCTCCTGAGCAGGCTGGCGCCCGCGGCGAAGAAGCTGAAGGGAGCTCCTGAGGCCCCAGCTGCGGCGACACCTCCACCTGCAGGGGAGGAAGACCGCGACGCACGGGCTTCTCCTGCCCACTCGTCCTTGCGAGGCTTGGCTGAGCTAGACGGGCCGTCAGCCCCCATGGCTCAAGTGACCTCCGAGGTGCCCTTGCCTGGTGCTGCTGCTACGGCTGGGGAGGCGCAATAGACTCCGTCTCGGGATACTGCAGCCTCGCCGCCACTATCTTCTCCTCCCGTTCCACCGGCCGCTGGTTCCGCGACCCCTCCTGCTGCCTTGAAGCGCACTGACGCTTCTCCGCCTTCTTCTTCCATCTTGGAGCGGGCTGTTGCTGGACTGGACCGGCTGCGGCAGGATCTTCTAGGCGCCGACCCTCGCCTGATGGCCGAGCGCCTGGAGCTGGCCTCGGGGTGGATTCGCTCCGACGCCTTGATTCGGGCAGCGCTGGTTCAGGCCTCGACGGCCTGTGACGAGGAGAGGGAGGCTACCCTCGAGGCGAAGGCTGCCCGTGACGCGGCCCTGGGAGAGGCGGTTGGCATCCGCGGTCGCTGCAAGGAGCTGGAGGACGAGTTGCAAGGCCTTCATGATCAGCTTGCAGAGGAGACCCGCCTTCGCCAAGATCAGGAGAAGGGGGTGAAGGCTCGCGAGGCGGCGCTCGAGGACCGGGAGGCGAAGCTCAAGAAGCGCCGCAGCCACCTAGGCGCATTGAAGAAGGAGATGGAGACGACGAAGGCCGAGCTGGACTCCAAGGCCCGGGTCCTTGCCGAGGATCGCGTGGCCTTCACGGACATGGAGAAGGATGCCCGCGCTTCACTGAAGACGCTTTACGAGATTGGCCTGGATAGCCCGCTGGCTGGTGACAGGGACGGCCCCGCCAAACTGCTTCCCTTCTTGGTGAAGGCTCTTGGAGATGTCGCCCTTGGACTCGCCCCACGGCCGAGGCCGAGGCGCGTGTCCTGTCTTCTGCCGCGCTGACGCGGGTCTTCGCCCATGTCTACCTTCGCGATCCCAGCGCCGACCTCGACAGCCTACTGGAGCCGGTGAGCGGCGAGGGTGCCGCTGCCACTGTCGAGGCTGTGAAGGGGCGCATGGAGGAGCTGCTAGGGAAGTTCTGGGCCTTCAGCACCAAGCCGAAGCGAGGCGCTGCCGACCCCACTACCCCACAAGGTGAAGCCACTCCACGCGACTCCGCTGCCGACAAGTGACTCCGCTATCGTTCCTGTTCTTCTTTCGATTCCTGCACATGCACGACGCCTCGGGGAGGCATTTAAATTTGCGTTTGGTACCAAGGCGACAGTATGGGTTGTAATATTTGCTTTTAAGTTCCTTGAATTTTATGTTCCCCTTCCCTACTTGCTTATGTTCTACGCCGGCAGAGCCCGGCCACGCGCATGCCTCACCTAGCATCAACCCGACCGGAAACCAGGACGGGACCAAAGGAATGAGGGGCCAAGTGACAAGTTAGGCTCCTGAGTCGCGATGCTCAGGAGTCCCCCTTGGCGCACGAACAACAAGTAGGGGAGCGTGATGTAGGTGCGTTTTCCGTTCTACGTCTGCAGAGCCCGACCCCGCGCGTACCTCACCCAGCATAGCCTTTCGGAACTAAGGAGTGAGGGGCTACAGAGCCAGTTAGGCTCCTGAGTCGCGATGCTCAGGAGTCCCCCTTGACGCGCGAACAACATGAGATGGAATGTAGGCGGGGCTACCGTTCTACGTCTGCAGAGCCCGACCCCGCGTGTACCTCACCTAGCATAGCCTTTTGGAACTAAGGAGTGAGGGGCTACGGAGCCAGTTAGGCTCCTGAGTCGCGATGCTCAGGAGTCCCCCTTGACGCGCAAACGGCCTTCGTATCTTGGCTCCGCTCGAGGAGAGACGCGTGATGAAACCAGGCCCGAGGGGCCTGGCTGGGGCGTACGGCTGAGCGTGACCCAGTCGTAGCCCCCGTGCCCAGCCCCCTCGCGCGGCGCTCCCGGGGGGAGGCGTTGCGATGAGGCCGGCCACTGAGCTTGGGGCTCCCTGAGGTTAATGCGGCCCGGAGGCCACCCTCAGTTGTTTATCACCAGCGCGGAGCATAGCGCTTCCGTATATGTACGGGCATAGCCGCTCCTCGGCAGTGTCGTCAGCCAGCGCGGAGCATGGTGCTTCCACTGGTACGTGGGAGGGGCTCCCCTTCGGGAGGAGCCCTTGGGGCGTGTACAGCCCCGCCCTGACACGTGGCTGGCACGGTAGAGCTAGGTGAGGTGTATCTGGGCACCCGTGAGCCAGCGCGGACTCACGAGGCCCTACCTCTAGGCGGGTTGCGCCTGGCACTGGGCCGTATCTTGAGATGTGTTCCTGCAAAATCTGGTTAGATGCCGGCACTCTACGTCCTCGGGTCCCGGCCCTCGAGCTTGTCTCAGCCGTCGCTGGTATGCCAGGTCGCGATGCCGTGGACAAGGCCAGAGGGTGAGGGCTGGAGAGCCAGTAAGAGCCCTGAGTCGCGATGCTCAGGCACCCCCCCTTTAACGTGCAAGTGGTCGACATGAAGAAGAAAAGGTGCCGAGGGTGGCATCAAGTAATCAAGCATGATGTATAATTGGAAATAAACGCGGAAGGGATACATGCCGCTGGGCCTAGCCCGAGTGGCCTGGGGATGATGCAGCCCGAGGGGCGCCCCCAGCAAAGCAAGCTAGCGACTGAAAATATAAAAAGGGATACATGCCACAGGGATGGACCCACGCGGCCTGGGAATGACGCAACCCTGGGAGGGCGCTCCCAGCTGGGAATGAAACTTGAAAGATGTCACCTGAAGATGTCGTCGGTGCAGTGGCATTGGTGCAGCAGACTCTGTGGGCTACAGAAGCCGATCCTCACGAGCCCCCAGGCCCAGGGGCCTCGGGAGGCTCCGGAGGCGCTGCTGGCTCCTCGTGAGCAGCCTCCATCTCCGCCAGGGCTATGGAACGCCTGTCTTCTTGCGCCTCCAAGATGCTCCTCATGATGCGCTGGTACGCCGCAGCCACGCTCGGCAGGTCATAAGGCATGCGAACGTAGCTGTGGGGTGGTCCTCCGCAGCACCCCACTTGTGAGGGCCAGAGGCGCTCCGCCGTGGCGATCTGATTGAGCCCTGGTACGTCGACACAGACGCGCAGCCCACCATCCTTGCCTGGATGGGGAGCCACAGCAGGCGGGCGACGGCAACCTCTCATGATCCTTGACTCCCGTAGTTCTTGAATGGCCTTGCTAACGAACTCCTGCTGGTCTGACCTTCCTTCCCTGGCTTCCTTTCGAGGGAAACGTGCTTCGTAACACGCCTCCACATGGTGCCCAAGCGCCTCCCTCGTGACCTTGGCGAGGTCGGTGGCCCTCCAGGTAAGAGCCCCCGAGCCCTGCCTGAGGAGGGCGCCGGGCGCGCTTTCCTATGCGATTGAAAGAGGATCCCCCTGGGCAGACGCGGGCCTTGAAGGGTCTGCCTCCTGAGGGGCTGAGCCTGACGTCGTCTTCTTCTTCTTGGGGGTGGTCTCAGGAAGCCTCCTGCTTCCGCGATCTGGGTCTTCTAGTGACGCGGCCTGAAAGGCTCGCTCCAGGGTACACACTGCATCCTTCTCTTGACATGGCATCGTGATGACGCCACCGCTTCCTGGCATCTTGAGGACGTTGTAGCCGTGGTGAGTCACGGCCATGAACTTGGCCAGCGCCGGGTACCCGAGGATGGCGTTGTATGGCAGGCAGATGTGGGCGACGTCAAAGTCGATGAGCTCGGTGTGGTAGTTGTTGCGGGCCCCGAAGGTGACTGGGAGGCGGACCTGCCCGATCGGGACTGTGGAACCGTCGGTGACTCCGGAGAAGGATTTGGTTGGCTAAAGCTGGTCATAGGGCACTTGGAGGCTGTTGAATGTTTCCACGGACAAGACATTGAGCCCTGCCCCTCCGTCGATGAGGGTCCTGGTGACCAGAACGTTGCTGATGACTGGGGAACAAAGCATTGGGAGGACTCCGGCTGTGGCCGCGCACTTGAGCTGGTCTGCAGAGCTGAACGTGATGGCGCAGGCCGACCACCTGAGGGGACGCGTTGCTTCGAGCTTGGGAAGAACTGCATTCACTTCTCGAGCAAACTGCTTCAAGATACGTTGAGAGGCTGGGGCTTGAGCTCCGTCCAGGATGCAGGCAATTGCGCGAGGCTCTTGGAAGCCCCCAGCCCCCTCGTCTTGGTGGCGGTCTTCAATCCTTCTTGGCTGAGGCGGCAACGGCGGCAGGCCTGGGTTGCCATGAGTGCGATCCTCACGAGGCTGATCCCTCCAGTCCCCCTCGCGAGGCGGGTCGCGCCAGCGGTCCTCGCGAGGTTGGTCACGCCAGCCTTGACGTGGGCCACGATCTTCCCAGCGTCCCGGGTTCCTTCCTCCTCCTCGGCCGTAGCCCCGGTCAGCACGGTCGGGGCGTCGGCCGACTCTTCCTTCTCGCACGGCGCGGAGTTCTTGGCATTCATTGGTGTTGTGGGTGTGGAGGTCGTGGTACACACAGTACCGGCTGCCCCTGGAGGATTCGGGCAGATCCTTGCCCCGCTTGGTGTCCGGCTCTGCCGCGAGCACGGCAGCCCCCTTTTGCTTCACGTCCTTGGCCTTGGGCTTCTTCTCTTCTGGGTCTGCGGCAGGCAGCTCGAGGAGGGAGAGGCGTCCCTCCTCAGCTCTGGCGCACTTGGTCGCCAGGTTGAGCAGCTCCAGGGAGGTGCAGAGGTCTTCATGCATCGCCAACTCCTCCTTCATCTTGACGTCGCGCACGCCATCGGAGAAGGCCGAAATGATGGCTTCTTCGGACACCCTGGGGATCTTGAGGCGCGCACTGTTGAAGCGCTGGATGTACTTTTGCAGGGTCTCTCCAGGTTGCTGCTTGATGCGGCGCATGTCGCTCACGGCGGGAGGCCGGTCGCGGGTACCTTGGAAGTTGGCGATGAAGCGAGTACGCATCTGGTCCCAGGAGGAGATCGTGCCTGGGGCCAGGTTCAAGAGCCAAGTGCGAGCACCTTCCTTCAGTGCCATGGGGAACCAGTTCGCCATGACCTTTTCGTCCCCGCTGGCTACTTCGATTCCCAGCTCGTATTGCTGGAGGAACTCTGTGGGATCAGTTGTGCCGTCGTAGCGAGGAGGCATGTCCGGCTTGAACTTGCTGGGCCATGCGACGCTACGCAGCTCGGGGGTGTAGGCGCGGTAGCCAGCGGTGACCGCGGGAGGTTTTGGTTGAGGGAGAGCTTGGCCTTGTGGGTCCCCTTGCGCTGCAGCTGGGAGCAGCGCGGGGTCTTGACGTGCCGGAGCTGGAGCGGGGTCTCGGCGAGCTGGGGCTGGGAGCGCCCGGGCGGCCTCTTGCGGCCGTGGGACTTCTTGGCAGCTCCGTTCCTGCTGGGCTGGCGCATGACGGAGCGGGTTCCGCCCAGGGGCTGCGCGCCTTGGGGCCATGACATCTTCTTGGAAAGGAGGCGGCTGGAATGCCCCCGGGGCTTCATTGCCCACGTGTGGCGGAGTGCGGCACAACGGTGCAGAAGGTGCGGGAGAGCCCCCTGCGGCGCGGACGAGCTCGGCGACGCGGTCGAGCCACTCCTCGTAGACGTCGTCGACGGGGCGGTAGCGCAGGAGCTCGTTCGCCGCGATGAGCGCAGCTCGAGCCTCCAAGGGCGCGCGAAGCGCGTGCGATGAAGAACCGGCCGGGGTGAGCGACGGAGTGGCGGTGCGGCCATCCCGCCGCACGGACGGGTGCTGAGAGGATGCTTGCTGCTCGTTCCCCGCCGGGCCGGTGGCGGCGTTGACGGCGGGCGACGGGGAACGACGAGGACGCCCACCGATGGGGGCCGTCTGGACGGCGCGGGAAGCGATGGCGGCCTGGCGCTCGGCGCGGGCCCGACGAGCGCCAGACATGGATGCGACGGTCGGAGGAGAGCGGAGCGGTGGAAGACAGATTCCGGCGCACCCCTACCTGGCGCGCCAAATGTCGGATCACGGGTTCCGGCAGACCCTTAAGGTTCGAACTCTGGGTGCGCGCGGAGATCGTGCCCTCTACCTCTCCGTCTCGAAAGGATCTAACTACTGCAAGAACAACACAAGAGACACAGAGTTTATACTGGTTCGGGCCACCGATGCGGTGTAATACCCTACTCCAGTGTGGTGGGTGGATTGCCTCTTGGGCTGATGATGAAGAACAATACAAGGAAGAACAGCCTCGCGAGGGTCTGTTCTTGGCTAGGGGATGAACTGCTAGGGGGAGTTCGATCGCCCTTCTCTGTCTCTATGTATGTCTCTAGATACTGAATCAGGTTCCATGCTCCCTAGGGGTGGCTAGTCCTATTTATAGGCAAAGGCCCTGGGCCTCTTCCCAAATATTGAGCGGGAAGGGCGCCAACAATTGGCCAATTTGAAGGGGAACATCTGGTACACTTATCCTGACTAAAGTTGGTCTTCGCCTGCCAAAGGCCCTGTGGTGACGCCGTCGTGGGCTCCATGGTGACCTCCTTATCACCGTTGGACTGGTCTTGGTCTCGTTGCACCGAAATGGGTGCCTTTTCTTGATCCTCTCGCCTGCGCTTGCCCCCTTTGCACCAAAGAGGAAAGGAAGACGCTGCGCGGGCTGGCACCCGCCTGGCACCCTTGGTCGTCATGGCTTGCGTCATGGGCACCTCGTGAGGTACCCGCCTTGATCTCTCCGCCTCCTCGCGAGCCAGCCTAAGGAGGCCGTGCTTGAGGAAGCGCCGTGTCGTCCGCCTCGCGAGGCTTGGCCCCTCGCGAGGGTCTTGAGCCTTGTGTTGATGAAGATGGGCCACGCTGGGCCCCCATTTGAGCCACGTCGCAGGCCGCAGGCAGGCAAGTCTGGGGACCCCCGTTCCCAGAACGCCGACAGCGGCAAAGTGCACACCGTAACACATCTTCTGGTAGTGGGTGTAGTTTTGCTTGGAGGTCGATAATACTTCACTCAGGTAATACACCGGTCTCTGGACTGGTAGTGCCTTGCCTTCCTCCTTGCGCTCTACTACAATGACTGTGCTGACCACTCGGCTGGTGGCGGCGATGTACAGGAGCATGGGCTCTTTGGGAGTCGGAGCCGCCAACACAGGGGGAGTAACCAACATCTTCTTCAGCCGCAGAAAGGCCTCATCCGCCTTGTGGTTCCACTCGAAAAAATTGGTCTTCTTCATGAGCTGGTACAAAGGGAGAGCTTTCTCGCCCAGCCGACTGATGAAACGGCTGATGGATGCCAGACAGCCAGTGAACTTCTGCACATCCAACAGTCGGCTAGGTACCTCCATCCTCTCGATGGCCTTGATCTTCATAGGGTTGCACTCTATGCCGCGTTCAGAGACCAGGAAGCCGAGTAGCTGGCCGGCTGGTACTCCGAAAACGCACTTCTCGGGGTTAAGCTTGATCTGGAATCGGCGCAGGTTCTCAAAGGTCTCCTTGAGGTCTTCCAGCAGAGTTCCGCACTTTTCCATCTCCACCACCACATCATCCACGTAAACGTGGGCATTTCGGCCGAGTTGCTTGAGGAGGCACTTCTGCATGCAACGCTGAAAGGTGGCGCCGGCGTTCCTCAAGCCGAACGTCATGGTCAGGTAGCAGAAGGCTCCAAACGGCATGATGAAGGCGGACTTTAATCTGTCTGCCGGGTTCAGCTTGATCTGGTGATATCCTGAATAGGCATCTAAGAAGCTCAACAGCTCGCATCCGGCTGTGGAGTCTATCACCTGATCGATTCTCGGCAAAGCAAATGGGTCCTTGGGGCAGGCTTTGTTGAGGCTTGTGTAGTCAATACACATTCGCCACTGCTTGTTCTTCTTCAGTACTAAAACTGGGTTTGCTAGCCACTCTGGGAAAAATACTTCCATGATAAAGCCGGCTGCAAGCAGTCGGGCTATCTCTTCACCAACAACTCTTCTTTTCTCTTCCGACAGGCGGCGCAAGGGCTGCCTGACGGGCTTCACATCAGACCGGACATGTAACTTGTGCTCGGCGAATTCCGTCGGTACACCTGGCATGTCTTTGGGGGACCATGCGAAGATGTCCCGATTCTCACGGAGGAAATCGACGAGCTCGCCTTCCTATTTGCTGTCAAGGTTTGCACCTATGACAGCGTACCTCTCCGGGTGCTCTGGGTCCAAGGGTATCTTCTTTGTTTCCTTTGCTGGCTTGAACGAGCCCTCAGCTTCCGACTCCTTGGGGTTGGGGGACATCTCAGGCTGCTTGCCGGCCGGCGCCACAACCCGATCAAGAAGCCGCTTCTCTACTGCAATAACCAGGGACTCGGCTAGCCGACTGCTCTCGGCCGCGCAAGCGGACGACTTCCTGTAGTCGCTGGCCACAGTCAGAATTCCCTTGGAACTCGACATCTTCATCTTGAGGTAGGCGTAGTGGGGGACCGCCATGAACTTGGCCAAAGCAGGTCGGCCAAGCAGCGCATGGTACGGGCTTTCGAGGTCCACCACTTCAAACCAGACTGGCTCTCGGCGGAAATGTTCCTTATCTCCGAAAAGGACGTCTATCAGAATCTTGCCGATTGGGGAGTAGGAAAGGCCAGGGACAATCCCATGGAATACGGTCCGGCTGCTCTGGAGCTGTCTTTGCTTGATTCCCAGCTTCTCCATTGTATCCTTGTACAGGATGTTGATACTGCTACCTCCATCTATCAGAACTCGCGTGAAGCGAGCTGCCCGCCTATCAGTGGCAAAGCTGGCTTCCAGGACCAAGGCATAGGAACCTGGATTCGGCATCGCCTCTGGGTGATCAGCTCTTCTCCAGCTGATAGGCTTCTCGGACCAGTGCATGAACTCCGGAGTACCTGACGCTACTGCGTTAACTTCTTGCTGCTGCAGCCGCCTGCTGCGCCTGTCATCTGCCACACTGGTGAACACCACGTAGGCTCCATGCTCTTCCGGGTACTCGTCTTGTACTGCGCCGACTAGCCTGACAGCCGGCTGCTGGGGTGGAGGCGGAGGCGGCTACCCAGTAGGTGGAGGAGGCACCAGGCCGTCTCCCTTGGCAATCCTGGTGAGCTAGTGGCACTTTCTGGTGGTGTGGTTCGACGGATTCACGCCGTTGTGGAACTTGCAGGGACCATCTAGAGTCTGCTCGTAGGAGAAAGCCGGCAACCAGTTGGACTTGCCGCCCTTCTGTCGCTTGGGTGGAGGCTGTCCCTCCGGCTGTTGATCTTCGACTGTTGCGACCTGCCGGCTACTAGAAGCCGGCCGCGGGGCCTTGCGATTGTGATCGTTCTGCTGTTGCCGCCGACTGGGGTCTCCAGCCGGAGTTCTGGGAGCTTGAGGGGCCACTTTGCCGGCCGTGCTGACTTGGATCTCCGTCTTCATAGAAGAGTCGGCTGTGGCGTACTTGTCTGCTATGATCAGCAGCTCGTCCAGGGTCTCTGGCTCATCACAGAGGAGCTTATGCTTGAGGAGGGTGCCTTCTCTGCACCCGGCAGTGAAGTACTCGATGGCCTGCACCTCGTGCACGCCCTCGCAGGAGTTTCAGAGCTCGGCCCAACGCGTGAGGTAGTCGCGAGTCGATTCGTTGGGGCCTTGCACGCACAAAGAGAGCTGGCGAGGCTTGGGAGGTCGCTTGTACGTGCTCGTGAAGTTGCGGACGAAAGCCTCGGTGAAGTCGACCAAGCTGTTGATGCTGCGGGGTTTCAGGCTGTTCAACCATGTCCGGGCCATGCCCTGGAGCATGAGGTGAACGTACTTCACGGCAACACGCTTGTTGCCATTTGCTATGCTGACGGCAGTGGAGTAGTCAACCAGCCAGTCTTCCGGCTTCACGGAGCCGGTGTACTGGGAGTGTCTCTAGGGAGAGTGAACCCTTTGGGGAAGGGCTCATCTCAGATGCGGGGGCCGAAGCACGGCGACCCCAACTCGTCTTTTTCTTCCAGCGCCAGGGATCGGTGAAGTCGGTCGATTCGGTGGCGGGCATCATTCTCTCCGACTCCCTCTCGGCGGCCGAGGCGGCCTCCGAGAGTCGGATGCTCAATGGGCGGCGGGGAGACTCGTCTTTCTCTGCGGGGTGGAGGAGGCACATAGTCGTCCCGCTGCTCCACTGCTCTCGGGTGGCCGTCTTGGTCGCGTTCGATGGTGATGTGAGTCCAACCGTGGCTCGCAGCCGGCTCCTTGTCTTTTCTTCCGCGGACGCCGCCAGTCGACGTCTGAGACGTCGCGCCTTGATCTCGACGGGGTGGCAGGTCGTCGTTCTGTTGCTGCGGCCCCCCGGTTCGGCAACCGGCCGCGTTCTGCGCGCCAGCCGCGTCGAGGAGTTGCTGGACTCGCTCCGTCATCAGTCGGCACTCTTCGCCCTTGAGGTTGTCCAACTCATCTGCTGCCGCCTGGGCAGCTCGAATGTTCTCGGCGGACGTGGGGTATACGGGGCGATTGGCCCCGAACATGCTGGCGATGTCCGCGCCGCGTTGCCGGACCGTGCCTAGGCGGCTAGGCCCTGTTGGGGCCGGCGAGCCGCCCACAGCACGCTCCATTTCACGCTGGTAGGCCTCCGACAAGCGTCTCATGCTTGCCAGCTTCTTTGCGCCTTCGACGAGCTGGAGGCGGCGTGCCTCCAGCGTCTCGGCGTCGGCGTCCTCTGGAATGGGCGCATCCAGGTCCTGCATTGCCGCATCAAGCGGGTCGTGAGTTCTTCCGTCGGAGTGCTCGCCATGGCCGATGACGAGCACTTATGTGACGGTGCTTCCGCCGCTCCACGCGCGAGGGAGCGGCTCGTCGTAGACCACCACGTTGGTGGGAAAGGCGTTGAGCGACGCGGTGTCGGAGTCGACCAGCATCGGGTCGGTGGAGCCTACGGACTCCAGGTCAGCGACGGGCTCACCGGCAACGTGGAGTTCGTCGAGGAGGCAGGCGAGGAGGCTCTCGGGGCCACCGGTGCCTGCGTCGGATGCAGGCTCGTCGGAGAGGCGAACCTCGCCGACAAGATCGGCGAGGCAGCTGGCCGCGCAGGCGGTCTCAGCGCCGTGCAGCGTGTCGGCGCAAACTCCCTCTGGCGTGCCGGGCTGGCTGCGCTCACCAGGGAGGAAAAGGGTTCCCGTCCAGAACAGTTCTCCGGACGACAGTGCACCTCGCCCCACGGTGGGCGCCAAATGTCGGGGGTTGGATGCGACATATGCCAAAGAATGGCTTATCATGGTGGGGGCGAGTAGAACGTCGCTGGTGCCTGGAAGCGGGATGAGGCGTAGACATGCACGCCGGCGAATCTTACCCAGCTTCAGGGCTCTCCGAGGAGATAATACCCCTACTGCTGCTCTGCGGGGTCCCCGCATGATCACTATGGTGACATGTGTACAAAGTTGCTCCTCGAGCTGTGTTCTGGAGGTAGGAGAGGGCAAGGCTAGCTCTCTCCCTTTTGTGCTTCTGGTCTAGTGGCAAAAGGATCGAACCCTTTGCATGGGTGCTCCGGGGGGTTTATATAGGCCTACCCCCCGGGGGTACAATGGTAATCCGGCTGGGCGCGGGTCCCAGCCGTCTGTCTCTCAGGTCGCCGTCTTCTCCGCCGACTCCTGGCGGCGGGCCCCGTCGACTGACTTGGTCACTGTAGCCGCGCCTTGGATGACGCTGGCTTGGTCATGGGGTCGTGGCAACAGTGCCGCCGCCTGGCGGGCGATCATTGTCGCTACTCCCCGTCTTATCTGGTTAATGGCGTGCGGGCCCCGCGGGAGATGCGGGCCGACTCTCAGAGGCCGACTCCCACGAGGTCCGTCTTCGGGTGCTCTCGCCGTCTTTCGTTCCCCCGCTGACTAGCGGGACCCGCCGTCTCTGGGCCGTATGGGCGGGCCATCGTGGGAACAGGGTTTCGCCGCCGGGGTGAACGTCAGGGTCAGTATGGCAACAGTGCCGCGCCGGACGGAGATCTCCTCCGGTACGACGTACTGTGGCCATACCTGCCCTTGGTAATCAGGGTAGGGGTGGGCCGTACTCCGGCCATCCCCGGTCTCGTCCTTCTTCTCGAAGGCAGAGGGCGGTAAAGTTACTGGCCGACTCCCCATAGTCGGCTTCACCAATTGGGAGTCGGCTTATGTCATAGCCGTCTCTGGGATTCGGCCGTGAGTGGGTAGTCGGTGATGCTGCAGCCGACTCCCAGAGTCAGCCCTTTGTCTTGGGATCTTTGAGGGGCGAAGCCTGCCCCGATGTCTTGAAAGGTTCTGGGTCTCGGGTTAGCCTACCCGTGGCCCATTACTCCGACAATATTCCATGTGCTGACCCGTTTCGGGCTACAACGTATTATGTTGCAGACTTTTCATACGAAGAGTAAGGTGCGCTAGGTCGTTGTCGTGCACTCAGCTATGCCTTTGGAGCTGATGGACTCATTTACCTTCGAAGCTTCCGCTGTTATCTTATTTAGATGGCCTTCAGCCATATTATTGTGATAAGTTCTCTTTTGAGACATTCGATGTAATAAGTGTGTGATTGAACTCTGTTATAAATCCTTCGAGTACTATGTGTGTCAGCATTACCGATCCAAGGATGACACTTATGCACAGAGATTTGACCGCCTGAGGTCGGATCGCTACAAGATGGTATCAGAGCACACGCTAAATGTAGGACGCGGCCACTAAGATGAGCCATAGGACCTCTTCTCTACTCATTTCTGACTCTTCTCCATTTTCTACTCTATAGATGGCGAACTCAAGGAGCAAGTTTACTCAACCGGATGAAGATACACCTTTTGGACGACACTTGAAGGAGGCCACTAGATACCTGAACATTGGAATACCAAGCTTCACCGGGAGCTACACCGCCACTCTACCGGAAGAAGAGTGCTGGACAATTCGAGTACATGTTCCAGGAAGGACATTCACACCAGTGACGGAGCCCATAGAGTTTTCCTTTGATGCACCAACCTGGAGTCTAGGAAAGAGCATGGCAGCTCACATCGCCATGGGATGCATCAACGAAGTTTACCACAAGGATCTTAAGGACACCATCTACCAGATATGTGGATGCCGAGATGAGCAATGGGAGATGATCTGCACCAAGAGGGACAACTCCATTGCAGTCTACATCCAGGAGTTAAACCAACACATTCATCGTCAGGAGAACCAGATGTGCGCCAGCATGATAGACCTGAAGAAGGTGATGACTAGGAACATGGATATAGAAGAGGAACTCAAATCTACACGCGATGGTTATGAAGAGGAAATTGCAGTACTACTGGAGAAGAATGAAGACGTGAAGAAGAAGCTAGGAATTTTCATGGGAGATCCCGCGCCAGGAGAGGACAACCATCCCGAACACTACATCATCATCGACGACACCGACTCCGACCCCGACAGTGATGATGATTATGAAGATGAAGCTGGAGCAGATATCATGGAGTCTTCTTCCGATCAAAATTTCTAGTCGACCACCATATTATCAGTAGTATTCCCCCATGTATATAGTAATAGTCTGAGTATTTTGTAACGGTAGCTAGATCGATTGTATGCCCTTGTTTGAATTGAGTGATGTGATATAAATGTGTTTGTCTCATGTGCATATGGGTAGTGATTTTCTCCTAGACCTCCCTGTATTCTAATCTCTCCCCTCTAAAACCCATCAGATGCCTCCAAGACGTGACACCAGATTTGTCTTTCCACCGGAGCTCACTCAGTTGATCCAACAACAGAATGCCTTGATGCAGCTAATAGTTCAAAACCAAGGCAACAACAACAACAACAATAACAACAACAACAACCCACCACCACCACCTCCAGTTGACAACTTAGCCCGTTTTCCGAGGTTGAATCCACCGGTGTTTTCCAGTAGCACCGAGCCGATTGTTGCTAATGACTGGCTCCGCAGGATTGGAAGGGAGCTGACCACCACAGGTTGCACAGATGCTGAGAAGGTGCGCTTTGCCACACAGCAATTGGATGGACCCGCAGCCTCATGGTGGGAGAATTACACAACCACTTTTCTCAAAGCCAATGTCACTTGTGATCAGTTTCAGCAAGCTTTCCGCACAACCCATGTTTCATCTGGAGCAATGAGTATGCAGAAGCGCAAGTTTCGCAACTTACGCCAGGGAAACCGTACTGTGGGGCAGTACGTGGATGAGTTTAGTAAGTTAGCTCGCTATGCCCCAGATGATGTGGCCACAGATGCCGCGAAGCAGGAGAAGTTTATGGAAGGGCTAAATGATGAGCTGAGTATGCAGTTGATGGTGGCAACATTCACTAACTACCAGGAGTTCGTAGATAGGGCTCTTATGATCGAAGGCAAGCAGCAGCAGATAGAGAGCCGCAAAAGGAAGTATGGACAGGGGAAGTATAATTCTGGAGCTCAGCAGAAGCCTCATTTTATCCTGAACTCGCGAGGACACACTCATAACCATGGAGGCGACACTCATAATGGAGGGAGTTTGCATAACCATAGTGGCCCCAAGAATGGGAATGGGAATGGAGGAAGCAACGGACAAAACCGTTCCAACCCAACAACACCCGCCAGGAAGGATCTAAGTCACATTACTTGTTTCAAGTGCGGGAAGACTGGACACTATGCCACCGAATGTCCTGAAGCGAAGAATGGAAACGACAACGGAAGCTCCGGGAAGAAGCCCAACCCTTTCACCAGAGGACAGGTGAACCACATCAACGTGGAGGAGGTTGAAGAACAGCCTGACTCAGTGATCGATAAGTTTTTGATTAAGTCATTTACCGCTCTCGTTCTTTTTGACACTTTTGCATCACATTCATACCTATCAAGGGGATTTGTGGATAAGTTTAAGCTGCAACCTTAGCCCTTAGGTCACCCATGCTAGTAAGCTTGCCAGGAGCAGAGTATATGGCCAACCGATGGTGTGATCGGTTACCCCTAACCATTGGTAGCTGAAAGTGCGTTATATCGACTAGAGGGGCGGGGGGGGGGGGGGGGGTGAATAGGCGATTTTTATGAATTCTTCACTAAGGAATTTGCCAGTGAGGAAATTCCTTAGCGAAGAACTACTAGCAGTGGAATAAGTACTCAAAAGTAAACATAACAGAACACAAGCATGGTCATCATGATGAAATGAAGCCAAGCATAGAGTACGGGAAGCGTAATCACAGGATAACACAGGATGAAGACAAACAAACTGAAGAAATTGAACTGAGGAAATTGAGAAAGTCTTCAGTCAAAGTCTTCAAACAGATATGAACAAGCACACAACAACTGTAATAAGGAAATGAAAGAGTTGAGGAAATAGAACCAGCAAGTTTGGTGAAGACAATGATTTGGTAGACCAGTTCCAACTGCTGTCTCAGTTGTACATCTGCTTGGAGCGGCTAGGTATTTAAACCTAAGGACACACAGTCCTCACCGTATTCTCCTTGAGCTAAGGTCACACAGACCTCGTCCAGTCACTTGTGGTAAGTCTTCAGGTGACTTCCGAACCTTCACAAACTCGGTCACTCGGCGATCCACAATTCCTCTTGGATGCTCTAGACCATGACGCCTAACCGTCTGGAAGAAGCACAATCTTCAAAGGTAACAGGCGTCAGATCCACGCAGGATCAATCTCTACAGTGATGCTCAATCACTTTGGGTTTGTAGGTGTTTGGGTTTGGGTTTTCCTCACTCGATGATATTCGCTCAAAGTCCTCGGAGGATGGTATGCTCTCAAATGACAAGTGTCAGTTTCTCTCGTAGCAGCCAACCAGCTAGTGGTTGTAGGGGGCGGCTATTTATAGCCTAGGAAGCAGCTCGACATGATAAGACATAAATGCCCTTTAATGATATGACCGTTAGGTGGGTACATATTTTGGGACAGCTGGCGCGTAGCACAACAACGGTCGGATATTTGAAGCTCAGATTCCTCACGGCTATCATGTTCCTCACTATGTAGGCAATCCACAATGGCGAATTCCTAACTCCTCAGTCAGAACAAATTCCTCAGAGACCAGAAGAACTTCGTCTCTGTCACTGAAGAATATGACTGAACTGTATGGGATTTCCAATGGCTTCACTCGAAGGGATTGGTAGGTGTAGGATTTTGAGTTGAGCATCACATGGAAATTTTTCCTTAATATTTCCTCGACCCCCTTTAATAGTACGGTGTTTCCTATGACTCAAGAAGGAGAAATGAAACTACGAAAACAAAAGTCTTCACGCTTCATGTTCCTCGAATGAGTACCAAGTCTTCAAGGTCACACCAATTTCTTCACTTTCAAAGTCTTCAGAAAATACAAAGTCTTCAGTCGAAGAACTTCATTTTTAGGGGTCGACTTTCTCTGTAAATATCAAACTCCTCATAGACTTATAGACCTGTGTACACTCATAAACACATTAGTCCCTTAACCTATAAGTCTTCAATACACCAAAATCACTAAGGGGCACTAGATGCACTTACAATCTCCCCCTTTTTGGTGATTGATGACAATATAGGTTAAGTTTTCAACGGGGATAAACATATGAAGTGTAAATACTGATATGTAGGAATTTGATTGCAAGATATAGAAGAACTCCCCCTGAAGATGTGCATAGTGAGGAATTTGCTTTTGAAGCAACGCACACTTGAGGAGTAGAATCATGGAGATCTCCACCTATATCTTGTAATTCATACATGCATTTGACATATAATATGAAGAATTTGAAATGCATGATGAAATATGGTGAGTGATGTAATTCGGCATGCATGCATAAGCATTAATGAGGAAAAAGCATGCAGAAAATCACAGCAAAAGTATCAGGCCACCATAGAGTTTAAGATTACAACTCGATCTAGCAAAGTCATCAGAAGAACGAGTTGTAACTTAGAAAAAAACGCCCATATAAGATAGACCCGCTTGAAGACTAACTCAAATTCCCCTCCCCCTTTGTCATCGAATGACCATAAGGAGCGAAAATGAGGACTAACGCCCCTGAAGAATATCAAGTTGATGAAGGAGCGCCAGCGTCGTTGCGGTCGTTTGTTGATGTTGGGCCTGCCGCAGTGTCGTCCAAGTCTTCATGCTCGTCGGTGTCACGCGATGAATAGTAGGAGCTGGCCACCAAGGAAGGAACCTTGACCTTCTTGTATTTCTTCGGTGTAGGTGCAGACCAGTCAAAATCTTCCTTGAGACCCATTTTCTTCAGATCTTCTACGCTGTAAACATGAGACAGAACAGCCCATGTACGGTTGAAGGTTTCATGGAGTTAGTAGTGGTTTTTCTTCACTGCATTGTGAGTAGCAGTCATGTTGTGAAGAATTGAACCAAACTGACGCTTGACCCATTTGTGATTGCGATCAACCTTCTGATGAAGACTGAGGAGAAGCTCACAATCAGTCATCACCCTGGGAGCTGTGCCTTGAGGATTTGGCTTGGTTGCATTGGCGGCAGAGTCATGGGTGGCAGAGTCGTCATTGGTGGAGTAGGATGTAGCCTTGCGAAATTGACCATCCAATGGACGAATGCCTTCATCTATAATAGCAGCGGCCTTGCCCTTGTCATCAGCTAAGGAAAATGTCCATTTGAGGACTTCAATCGGGGGCAAGTAGCTACAATGGTTCAGTGTATCAGCTTTGTAGTTGAGTGAAGACCTTGTTCTGATGAATCTCATGATCCAAGGTGCGTAAGGCTTCAGCTCAGATGGTGACATTGCGACATTGGCTAGAGTCCTCATGAAGAAATCATGGAAGTTTACGGGAACGCCATGCATGATATTGAGAACCAGATTCTTCATGATGCCAATGACTTCTTCTTCATTCGAGTCGTGGCCCTTGATAGGACTCAATGTCTTCGTTAGAATGCGATAGACAGTCCGAGGCACATATAGCAATTCCTTCACGAGGAATTTGGTTCTTGGGGCCTGTCCTGGCTTCAATGGCTTCATCAGCACTTGCATATAGTGATCTGTAAGCTCAGGCTCACTGTATACGCAATGAGCAGCTTCAAGGGGAGGACTGAGAGGCACAACACGAATCAATTCAGTGGTTGGTGCCTTGTAGTGAGTATTTTTAGACATCCAATCCAACACCCATGAATTCACATCTTCAGAATCTCCGTTTGATGTGCAGCGTTGCATAAAATTGAAGAATGAGTTCTTCATTCCAATCACATATATCAGTGCAGAAATTTAACAGTCCAACGTCGTGAAGAACACTGAGGACTGGCACGAAGCACGACAGAGATTCCATATCCACGTGAGGAATATGCTCATGATCGAAGACTTTGTCTTTGTTGAACAACACTGAGGAATAAACATTTGCATGGCTGGTAGTCCAGAAACGCATCTTCCTTATGCGAGCAGAGTCATAGGGGTTGTAATCTGTGAAGAATACATGCTCGCCAAAGAAATCATCAGCCTTGAATTTTTGCTTCCTTGAGAATGGATCCTTTGGCTTGGGCAGAGGAGTGTCAGTGAGTTGCATAACAACCTCAGGAATCGCAATCTCAGGTTCTTCAGGCTGAGGAATTTCTGGTTCCTCTTCAGTGGCAGTCTGCGTCTTCAGTGACTCAGCAGCAGCAGTTTCTTCAGCACTAGTGGCTGGAATTTCTTCATGAACAGATGCAGTGGGTTGAGGTTCTTCATATCCCATTTGAACAGCTTGTGCTGGGGACTGAGGGATAAGTTGCAATGGCGTGAACAGAGGAGAGTTGGGATGCTAACTTTCCCAAAAGTCATCATTCATCAAAGGAGTAGTACTCCCAATGTCCATGTCAGAATTTTGTTCATCGAATTCCTCAACACCGGCCTCTTCAGCTGAGAACTAAGGCATGGGCGAGGAGATAACTGGAGTTGAAGGGATTGCGTCTGCTTCAATTTCTTCATCCATCTGCTTTGAGGAAGCAGCAAAGGGAATGTCTTAATCAGATTCACTTGGAATCACATAATCTTCATCAAAAGGAACAAGGTCCTTTGATGGCATGGTTGTGATAGGAACAACATCAATGGGATATGCAAATGAGCTTGTCAAAGGCTTCATCTTCTTTAGAGCTGAAGAATCTGATGAAGTTGATGCTTTCCTCTTCTTCACTGCTGCACGCTCTGCAGCCTTGGTCTTCTTCACATCTGATGCAGATGGAAGGATAGGAGTTGGGGTAGGTGCAGGAGGAGCAGAGGAATTTGGTTGAATTTCTTCAGGAACAAGTGATGCAGTTTCCCTGACTTCTTCATTTTCTTCAGGCGCACCACTAGTGGATGCCCTGGCAATTTCTTCAGCGGCTGGAATGCAGTCATCAGCCCTGGAACTCACATTTTCTTCAGCAACCTGATTTTCATCAGCGGTGCTGGCGTGCTCTTCTGTTGGTTGAGCAGATGCTTCGGCTTGAGGAATCTCAGGTTGCGATGGAGCTGCAACCTTGGTAGTGAAGTTCTCAGCCAGTTTAACAAACCTGACATTGGCTCCTTGCCAATCAGCATAGTAAGCATTGAAGTCATTGCTGAGGCCTTTGATTTTAGCCTGGATCTTCACTAGTTCTTCAGTTGTCATAGAGACAATGTTTTTCTTCAGGAAGCGCTCCTTCCTGTACTGAGCTTTCTTCAGCTGCCTGGCCTTCTCAAATTTCCATTTTTCTTCTTCAATGAAGGCAGTCAGAACATGACTTTGGCCAGGAGTGAGGTTCATCTCAGGCAAAGGAGTGTTAGGATCCTTGTGCCAGAGATCGATGTAGCCTAGGATCAGCTTCGGATCCAAAAGCAGTGGCACATTGCTTCCTTTGGCTCTAGCGGCCTTGACTTGTCTGTCTCTGATGATTTCAGCTAGTTCATCATCATCAGCTTCATCTTCATCAGATGGCACTTGGAAAGCAACCTGCTTCTTGTGAGGACTTGGTCGAGGACCTCGTCCAGCAGTAGACTTTTTCTTCAGCAGAGAGGGGCCAGCTGAGGAACTTGGAGCAGCTGAGGAACTTGCAGAGGCTCCTGAGGCAATAGATATGCCTGCTGTCCTTTGGCACGTGGCGAGATGCACAAGCGCTGAGGATTTGGTTGGAGCAGCCGAAGACTTTGGCAGAGGAGCTGAGGACTTTGGAGGAGCAGGAGCAGCATGAGGAGTTGGCCGTGAGGGCTTTGAAGATTCTGGCTGTGAGGGCATTGCTGAGGAACTTGGCCGTGAGGGCATTGAAGGTGAAGCACTTGGCTTATGCGCAGGCTTCTTTGCCATGGCCTTCTTTGGCTTGCTAGCAGTGGCAGCAACAACAGAGTCTTCGTTAAATTTCCTCACCGCTTCTCTGGCTTGTCTAGCCAACTTGGCCTGGCACTTGGCCCATTCATCAGGATAATCCTCACCGCGCTTGAGGTAGTGGGATCTGCTTCTTGGCCAGGTGGCAATGGAGGTCTTGGGCATGGAGGATTGAGTGCGAATTTCTT
The DNA here is from genome assembly GCA_032464435.1 of Aegilops umbellulata. Taxonomy (NCBI): domain Eukaryota; kingdom Viridiplantae; phylum Streptophyta; class Magnoliopsida; order Poales; family Poaceae; genus Aegilops; species Aegilops umbellulata. The sequence goes on from CP136055.1 coordinate 332,647,880, forward strand.
CATGTATTTGGAACTTACATACCTGTACTCCCTCCACTCTCTTGCTCATCTCCTCTCTATCCTCTAGATGCGCACCTCGCGCTGATTTTTGTCCTCCTTACCAAACCTGGCCTCATCAGTAGTGCAATAATCTTTGTATATGTCATCGGGGATCTCAAAGGCAGTATTGATTTCAGGCCTCTTTCCTCCTTTCTGTGGCTTCTTACCATCAACCATTTTCTTCAGATGAGGAATTTGAACAATGGAATTCTCTGAAGATGTATGCAACTTTTCTTCGAGGAACGCTGCAAATGAGTTAAGTTGATGAGAACCTAGTGATTCAGCAGCGGACATGAGTACCTGTGAACATAGTATAGTTGCGAGGAATTTGGAGAGGTCATATGCGTTCTCAGAAGGTTTTGTAAAAAGAACAAGTTTGGGGAATTTGACCAGGTGAGTCTTGAAGAATTTCACTAAGCGTTCTTTGTCTTAGGTTCCAGAGTTGTACAGATCAGAAATCCACACAAATGAGGAATCTTGAAGAAAAATATAGCTTAGAGAAATGAATCAAGAACATATGACATGTGAGGTGTTTAGTGTGTAAGAATTTGAAGAAAAACACCTTTGAGGATTTTGTAGAAATCATTCGAAACAAAGAGGGTAGTAAAGTAACTTTTAATTACCCTGGACGAAGAACACGACGAACTGTGAGGTGGAGATGTGAAGTTCGTCAGTGCAGATCTTCCACGCCCTAACTTGGCAGAGGAAGATGGCTACGACGGCGGCGGAGGGAAGAAGTCCTCGGCCGGCATGAGTACGACGACACCGAGGTCAAGGCAGTGAAGCTCTTCCTCACCGGCGACGATGAAGTAGCGGCGGCGCTAGGGTTTGAGAAGCTCGAGCTGGAGTGAGGTCGAGCGGAGTAAAGGAGAAGTGAGGAAGGGGAGGGGGTATTAATAGCCACGGTGAAAAACTGTTCGCCCGAAGAAATTGGACGAGCGTGCCTCTGACCCTTCTCATTCGCTTGACATGTGTCACCCACGTACTGAGAAGTGGAGACCGTGTGAGATCGTGGGTGAATAGATAAGTGTTTTCGTGGGAAGCAGAACGGTTTGAGCGGCAAAACGAAAGTTTTGGATAAGATAAGTTTTAACGTTCCGTTCTCAAATTCTTCAGCTGACAAGGACACAGTGAAGATTTTGAACGAGTTTCAAATATAACGCACATGAAGAATTTGTGAATAGATTGGGTTGAGTTTAGCATAGAGGGGGAAGGGTCAGATCACATTCACTTAGCAGAAATGGGAACTTGAAGAATCAGCAATAAGTGAATGCTGTAGAGGACATAAACTCATATATATAGAATAGCCAATGAAGTAAAACGACGGAAACAGTGAAGACAATGCAAAGTTGAAGAACATGAACAATTGAGGAATTTCAAAAATGAGGAAAAACTCAAATTGAAGATTTTCAACTTTTGTGGTGGCGTGACCCACCGTATAAGCATGATGATTTCAGACGCCGCGTACAATTGTCATTGGGCTCTAAGAATCGAATTCTTCGTTAATTTCTTCAAACTTAGAGTGTTATTCTTCATTGATTGAAGAAAAACGTTTCTTCATGTGTTGCACATCTAAGTCATCAATTTTGCATAAGTGTCAGGATGTGTGTCCTTTTCAAAGAACATTTGAAGATTCTAAGATATTTAGCTCACACTGCAACTTTCTAAATCTCTTCTCATCCAAGGGCTTTGTGAAGATATCGGCAAACTGTTCTTCAGTCTTCACGTGGTCAATAGAAATGTCGCCCTTCAACACATGATCACGAAGAAAATGATGAAGAATCTGAATGTGCTTTGTCTTCGAGTGCTGAACTGGGTTGTGAGCAATCTTGATGGCACTCTGATTGTCACAGAAGAGAGGCACATTCTTCACGTTGACGCCGTAGTCCTTGAGAGTTTGCTTCATCCATAGCAATTGAGCACAGCAAGAACCAGCTGCAATGTACTCAGCTTCAGCAGTAGACAGTGATATGCAGTTGTGTTTCTTCGAGGACCAACAGACCAAAGATCGTTTGAGGAAATGACATGTACCAGATGTTGACTTGCGATCCACACGATCACCAGCATAGTCAGAGTCTGAATATCCAATGAGATCAAAAGCCGAGCCCTTGGGGTACCATAATCCAAGTGTTGGTGTGTGAGCTAGATATCGAAGAATATGCTTCACATCCTTATGGTGTGATTCCTTCGGTGTAGCTTGAAATCGGGCACACATGCAAACACTAAGCATAATATATGGCCTAGATGCACATAAGTACAATAAAGAACCAATCATGGAGCGGTATACCTTTTGATCGAAGTCAATACCATTTTCATCAGTGCACAGATGTCCATTTGTGGGCATTGGAATTTTGACGCCTTTGCAATCTTGCATGCCGAATTTCCTCAGTATATCCTTGAGGTATTTCTCCTGAGATATGAATATGCCATTGCGCTATTGACGAATTTGAATACCTAAGAAGAATTTCAATTCTACCATCATAAACATTTGATATTCTTCACTCATCATATAGGCAAATTCATCACTATAACGTTGGTTAGTACAGCCAAAGATAATGTCATCAACATATATTTGGCACACAAACAGTTCACCATCATAAGATTTAGTGAAAAGAGTAGGATCGAGTGAACCGGGTTTGAAGCCTTTCTTCATGTGGAATTCCTTCAAAGTATCATACCACGCCCGAGGGGCCTGCTTGAGGCCATAGAGGGCCTTATTGAGTCTGAAGACTTTGTTAGGATGCTTTGGATATTGAAAACCTGGGGGTTGAGCAACATATACTTCTTCCTCAAGCTTACCATTGAGGAATGCACTTTTCACATCCATTTGATATAGAGTGATATCATGGTAGCATAAGCAAGTAATATGCGAATAGCCTCAAGTCTAGCAACAGGTGCAAAAGTTTCATCGAAATCAATTCCTTCAACCTGTGTGTAGCCTTGAGCTACAAGTCGAGCCTTATTCCTCACCACAAGTCCATTTTCATCTTGCTTTTTGCGGTAGATCCACTTTGTGCCAATGATATTGTGTTTGCGAGGATCTGGACATTTGACCAGTTCCCAGACATTGTTGAGCTCGAACTGAGGTAATTCTTCTTGCATGGCCTGAATCCACTCAGGCTCCAAAAATGCTTCATCTACCTTAGCGGGCTCTGTGATAGAGACAAAAGCAAAGTGCCCACAAAAGTTAGATAAATGTGAAGCTCTTGAGCGTGTGAGAGGACCTGGTGCTTCAATGTCATCGATGATCTTCTCAATTTGCACTTCTTTTGCAACACGAGGATGAGCTGTTTGTCGTCGAGGAATTTGATTAGCATTTTCTTCAGCACCATGTTCTTCAGCATTTTCTTCAGGTGCATTCGCTCGACGTTCTTCATGTTCTGGAATGAATTCTTCAGCAGATTCTTCGATAGGAATGACATCCTCAGTAGCCTTGAACTTGATAGATTCCTCAGGTGCTGGTTCATCTATCACAGAAGGTAGGTGCTCTCTTTGCGAGCCATTAGTTTCATCGAACCGCACATCTACAGTTTCAACAACCTTGTGAAGAACGTTGTTGAAGACCCTGTAGGTGTGGATTCCTTTCCGTAACCAAGCATGAAACCTTCATGTGCTTTCGGTGCAAATTTAGAGTTGTGATGAGGATCCCTAATCCAGCATTTATCACCGAAGACTTTGAAATAACTCACATTGGGTTTCTTGTCAGTGAGGAGTTCATAGGCAGTCTTCTTGAAGAATTTGTGAAGATATACTCTGTTGATGATGTGGCACGCAGTATCAATTACATCAATCCAGAAACAACGAGGCGTTTTGTATTCATCAAGCATAGTGCGAGCCATCTCAACAAGAGTCCTGTTCTTGCGCTCCATGACACCATTCTGTTGAGGAGTATAAGGAGCAGATAACTCATGAGTAATACCAAGTTCATCAAGATAGTCATCGAGACTAGAATTCTTGAACTCAGTTCCATTGTCACTTCTGATGTGCTTGATCTTCACACCAAAGTTGGTTGAAGCCCTTAAAGAAAATCGTTTGAAGACTTCCTGCACTTCATGTTTGTAAGTAACAATGTGTACCCATGTGTAACGAGAGTAATCATCAACAATGACAAAGCCATATAGAGATGCATCATTTGTAACTACAGAATAATGGTTAGGACCGAAGAGATCCATGTGAAGCAATTCAAATGGGCGAGTGGTAGTCATGATTGTCTTTGCTGGATGCTTGGCCTTGGTCATCTTTCCAGCTTCACAGGCTCCGCATAAGTGATCCTTGAGGAATTTGACATTCTCGATGCCAATGACATGCTTCTTCTTCGCAAGCGTGTTCAAATTCCTCATGCCTGCATGACCAAGTCGTCGATGCCATACCCAACCTTCTGAAGCTTTTGCAAGTAGGCACACGGCTGGTTGTGGTCCTATAGAGAAATCAACAATATACAAGTCTCCTCACCTAAAGCCTTCGAAGACTTTGGAATTGCCAGCTTCCATGATCACAACACAATGATACTTGACAAAGACAACAACCATATCAAGATCGCAAAGCATTGAGACAGACATGAGGTTGTATCCTAAGGACTCGACAAGCATGACTTTGTCCATGTGTCGGTCCTTTGAGATCGAAACCTTACCTAGACCCAATACCTGACTTTTGCCTTTGTCAGCGAAGATGATATGCTTCAGATGTGATGGACATAAGGGAGCATCAATCAATAGATTCTTGTCACCAGTCATGTGATTTGTACATCCACTATCGAGGACCCACTCAGTGGCTTTGGGTTGATCATCCTGAAGATGAATTAGTGCAGCTTACGAACTCATATACTTCATCAGTGAAGAATATGACATCAATTCATCAGATCAATTTCATCAAGCAATAGAACAGATAAAGTAGTATGAGGACGTGAGAAATGAAATTTCATTTCTTCATGATCAGCCTGCGTCCTTTCAGGCACTTTTCAAGTCTCCAGCCAATTCTTCAGACGTTTTAGCATGTCTGGAGACCTGACCCTGCATAAGAGATTAATTCTTTTTCTTCACCACCCACATCTTAAGGGGTGGAAAAGAGTTCATCACTCTACGAGCTCCATATGAGAAAGGCGGCATAGAAGCCAGTCCATTTCGTTTCACATGAGAGGAGCTAGGATAAGCATATGAATAAGCAGAGAAATTCTTCGAGGACTTATGAGCATAATGGTTAGAAGAATAATGCTCATATTCATAGCCCTTAGCTCTTCCCTGCGAAACAGAGGGGTTAGCACGATAATGATCATATGAGGACTTTGATCCTTTTGAGGAATTTGATCCATGTGAGGAATTTGGTCCGTATGAGGACTTGGATCCATATGAAGAATTTGGTCATATGAAGAATTTGATCTAGGGTTCCTATTCTTCACACGTGGTGTCATGAGGACATTCACCTGAAGACTTTCAAGGCACCTTTTGGGAACCCAAATTTTCTTCATAGGGGAACCGTTCCTACAGTTAGTGCCAACATATCTAGCAAATACTTCACCCTTCTGATTTTTGAACAGTTTATAGTTGGAGTCAAATGACTCATCAGAAGAATGAGGGGATTCACAAGTAAATCCAGATAGATTAGATGGATCAACTGGAGGTCCCTTTGCAGCAACCCATGAGGTTTTGGGATACCGCTCAGGCTTCCAATATGTACCATCAGCATTGAGTTTCCTCTCAAAGGTAATACCCTCTTTCCTAGGGTTCCTGTTGAGGATCTGCTTTTTAAGCACATCACAAAGAGTCTGATGCCCTTTGAGGCTTTTGTACATGCCTGTCATGTACAATTCCTTCAGCCCTGCATCATCAGTGATACTAGCAATGTCCTCGGATGAGGAATTAGTGATAGCAGAGACAGTTGAAGAATTTGTAGCATTAGAAGCATTTGAACATTCAGGTGAAGAATTAGCAGATTCACGTTCAATGCACTTCAAACATGGAGGAACAAATTCTTCCTGAGCAGTGCTGATTTGTTGAGCAAGTAATGAATCGTGCTCCTTCTGAAGATCTTCATAACTCACTCTTAGCTTTTCAAGATCTTGCTTTCTTTAAAGAAATTCATAAGAAAGCTTCTCATGATCAAATAGGAGAGTGTTATGATGACCTTGAAGGTTGTCAAACCTAGACCGAAGTCTCTGAAGATTTTCAGTCAAGGTTTTAGTGCGATCCATTTCTTCACCCAACATATCAACACTTTTTTCTAGCATGTTTTGAACCTTTTCAAAAGCCTTTTGTTGTTTCACATCAATCTTAGCAAGTTTAGGGTAGCTGGGCTTGAGGTTTTCATCAGATTCATTCTCACTAGATTCATAGGAGGTATATTTGAGTACCTTGGCACCCTTTGCCATGAAGCAAAAGGTGGGAGCGTAGTCATCATTGCCTTCATCAGCCTTGTTGGTGAGGTCAGTTTCTTCTGTGTTGAAGATAGACTTGCCGACGAATGCAGTAGTGAGGGCTAGGCTCGCCACACCAGACTCGGACTCCTCAGATGCCTCCTCTTCCTCATGTTCCTCAAATTCAACCTTAGAGTCCATTTCCTTGCCAATGAATGCCTGAGCCTTCTTGGAGCCGCTCTTCTTGTGAGACGAAGACTTCAAGGATTTTGATGATGAAGATTTTGAGGATTTCTTCTTTTTCTTCGCATCATCAGAACTGTAATCCTTGTATTTCTTCTTCTTTGATTCCTTTTCCCACTAAGGACAATCTTGAATGTAGTGTCCAGGTTTCTTGCATTTGTGGCAAAGCCTCTTCTTGTAGTCACTGGATGAGGAATCATTGCTCCTTGAAGGTTTTCCAAAGCGACCACGTCTTGAGAACTTCAGAAATTTCTTCACGAGCAGTGCTAGATCATGGCTCACTTCTTCAGGATCACCAAGGCTGCTGCCAGAATCTTCATCTTCAGATTCACACACTGCCTTGGCCTTCAAGGCACGTGATCTGCCATAGCTCGAACCATAGAGATCTCTCTTCTCAGAAAGCTGGAACTCATGAGTATTCAGCCTCTCGAGGATATCAGCGGGATCAAGTGACTTGTAATCAACACGTTCTTGTATCATCAATGCCAGAGTATCAAATGAGGAATCAAGCGATCTCAGCAATTTCTTCACCACCTCATGGTCGGTGATGTCAGTGGCGCCAAGCGCTTGAAGCTCATTTGAGATGTTAGTGAGGCGGTCGAAGGTTTGTTGAACATTTTCATTGTCGAGTCTTTTGAAGCGATTGCGAAGAACATCAACTCGAGAGTCATGCTGTGTTGAGACTCCTTCATTGACTTTGGACAGCCTATCCCAGATAAGCTTTGCAGTTTCCAAAGCACTCACTCTTCCATACTGTCCTTTGCTCAGATGGCCACATATGATATTCTTCGCTTGAGAATCGAGTTGCTTGAATCTCTTCACATTAGCAACATTCAGAGAAGGTGTGACTGAGGGAACACCATTTTCCACAACATACCAGAGATCGTTATCAATTGCCTCAAGATATATTCACATCTTATTCTTCCAGTAGGGGTAGTCCGGTCCATCGAAGGTAGGACACCCAGCCAAGACATTGATCATACTTGCTGTCGACATAACTAAAACTCCAGGCGGTTAAACCAAAATCACATAGAACAAGGGAGTACCTTTCTCTCATACCAATTGAAAGTGCGTTATATAGACTAGAGGGGGGGTGAATAGGCGATTTTTATGAATTCTTCACTGAGGAATTTGCCAGTGAGGAAATTCCTTAGCGAAGAACTACTAGCAGCGGAATAAGTACTCAAAAGTAAACATAAAAGAACACACGCATGGTCATCATGATGAAATGAAGCCAAGCACATAGTACGGGAAGCATAATCACAGGATAACACAGGATGAAGACAAACAAACTGAAGAAATTGAACTGAGGAAATTGAGAAAGTCTTCAGTCAAAGTCTTCAAACAGATATGAACAAGCACACAACAACTGTAATAAGGAAATGAAAGAGTTGAGGAAATAGAACAAGTAAGCTTGGTGAAGACAATGATTTGGTAGACCAGTTCCAACTGTTGTCTCAGTTGTACATCTGGTTGGAGCGGCTGGGTATCTAAACCTGAGGACACACAGTCCTCATCGTATTCTCCTTGAGCTAAGGTCACACAGACCTCGCCCAGTCACTCGTGGTAATTCTTCAGGTGACTTCCGAACCTTCACAAACTCGGTCACTCGGTGATCCACAATTCCTCTTGGATGCTCTAGACCATGACGCCTAACCATCTGGAAGAAGCACAGTCTTCAAAGGTAACAGGCGTCGGATCCACGCAGGATCATTCTCTTCAGTGATGCTCAATCACTTTGGGTTTGTAGGTATTTGGGTTTGGGTTTTCCTCACTCGATGATTTTCGCTCAAAGTCCTCGGAGGATGGGATGCTCTCAAATGACAAGTGTCAGTTTCTCTCGGAGTAGCCAACCAGCTAGTGGTTGTAGGGGGCGGCTATTTATAGCCTAGGGAGCAGCCCGACATGATAAGACATAAATGCCCTTCAATGATATGACCGTTAGGTGGGTAGATGTTTTGGGACAGCTGGCGGGTAGCACAGCAACGATCCGATATTTGAGGCTCAGATTCCTCAGGGCTATCATGTTCCTCATTGTGTAGGCAATCTGCACTGGAGAATTCCTAATTCCTCAGTCAGAACAAATTCCTCAAAGACCAAAATAACTTCGTCTCTGTCACTAAAGAATATGACTGAACTGTATGAGATTTCCAATGGCTTCACTCGAAGGGATTGGTAGGTGTAGGATTTTGAGTTGAGCATCACATGGAAATTTTTCCTTAGTATTTCCTCGACCCCCTTTAACAGTACGGTGTTTCCTATGACTCAAGAAGGAGAAAATGAAACTACGAAAACAAAAGTCTTCACGCTTCATGTTCCTCAAATGAATACCAAGTGTTCAAGGTCACACCAATTTCTTCACTTTCAAAGTCTTCAGAAATACAAAGTCTTCAGTCGAAGAACTTCATTTTTAGGGGTCGACTTTCTCTGTAAATATCAAACTCCTCATAGACTTATAGACCTGTGTACACTCATAAACACATTAGTCCCTTAACCTATAAGTCTTCAATACACCAAAATCACTAAGGGGCACTAGATGCACTTACAGTAGCCATGTTTTCTCCTTAGACCTAATAATTTTGGAGTCATAAGGATTGGATATAATATTAGGCATGGATTGGTTATCAAAGTACGGAGGAAACATCGACTGTGCTAGTAAGTCAATTTTACTCACCACCCCGGAGGGAAAGAGGATCAAGTATGTATCCAGACATGCGCCAAGGAGGACACAAGTGAATTCTCTCTCGGGAGTTGTTCATGAAGAAGTGCCTGTTGTGAAGGATTACCCGGATGTATTTCCAGAGTAACTACCAGGCATGCCGCTAGATCAAGGCATAGAGTTTTTGATAGAGCTGTTGCCAGGCACCGGACCAATACCGAAGGGACCGTATTGGATGCCCGCAAATGATCTGGAGGAAATTAAGAATCAGATTAAGGAGTTATTGGAGAAAGGTTATATTCGACCAAGTTCATCACCGTGGGGAGCCCCAGTGCTCTTAGTTGAGAAGAAGGATGGATCTTTGAGAATGGTTGTTGATTATCGAGATTTGAATGAAGTTATGATCAAGAAAAAGTACCCACTACCGATGATCAATGATTTGTTTGACCAGTTGCAAGGAGCTAAACTATTCTCCAAGATCGATCTTCGATCAGGATACCACCAGTTGAAGATCCGGGAATAGGATATACCTAAGACTGCTTTTACCACAAGGTACGGGCTATATGAGTGCACGGTCATGTCATTTGGATTGACTAATGCCCCTGCCTATTTCATGAGTATGATGATAAGGTGTTCATGGAGTTTTTGGATAAGTTTGTTGTGGTGTTCATTGATGATATTTTGGTATACTCGAAGAATGAAGAGGAACACAAGGAACACTTGCGCTTAGTTCTCGAGAAGCTCAAGGAACATCAGCTATATTCCAAGTTAAGCAAATGTGAGTTTTGGTTGAAAGAAGTTGGTTTTCTTGGACATGTTATATCAGGAGAAGGTATAGCAGTAGACCCTACCAAGGTTCGGTCTGTCACTGAGTGGTTGGCACCCACCTCAGGAGGAGAGATTTGCAGTTTTCTGGGACTCGCAGGATATTACAGAAGGTTCATTGAGAATTTTTCCAAGATTGCAAAGCCCATGATGGAGTTATTGAAGAAGGACACCAAGTTTAAGTGGACCGAAGAATGTGAGGCCAATTTTCAGGAGTTGAAGAAACGTTTGGTTACAACCCCAGTGCTGATTCTTCCGGATATACGCAAGGATTTCCAAGTGTATTGCGACGCTTCTCGCTTACGACTTGGAGGTGTACTTATGCAAGATGGAAGAGTAGCTTCATATGCTTCACGTCAACTATGACCTCACAAGTTGAATTATGCCACGCATGATCTGGAGTTAGCAGCCGTAGTGCATGCGCTCAAGACCTGGAGACATTTTCTGATTGGAAACAGATGTGATGTGTACACAGATCATAAGAGTTTGAAGTACATTTTCACACAGAAGGAGCTGAATCTCAGGCAGAGGAGATGGTTGGAGTTAATAAAGGATTATGATATGAAGCTGCATTATCATCCAGGAAATGCCAATGTCGTAGCAGATGCTTTGAGCTGCAAAAGCTATGTCAATACCCTCGTAAGCGGAGGATTACCGCAGGAGTTAGCCGACGATCTCAAGGAACTTCATTTGGAGATAGTTCCAAGAGATTTTGTTGCAGCAATGGAAGTTCAGTATACATTATTGGGAAGGATTCGAGAAGCTCAGAAGGATGACAAGGAAATTGCTGAGATAAATGAGAAGATGATCGAGCGAAGCAAAAGCCAAGGGTTTTCGTGAGGATGAGCATGGGACTTTATGGTTCGAGGATCTTATTTATGTGCCCAATAATGTGGAGATTAGGAAGTTAATACTTCAGGAAGCCCATGACTCGCCATATTTGATTCACCTTGGAAACACCAAGATGTATTGGATTTGAAGGAACATTTCTGGTGGACAGGTATGAAGAAGGATATTGCCGAGTATGTAGCAGTACGTGATGTATGTCAGAGAGTGAAGGCAGAACATCAGAAGCCAGCATGATTACTACAGCCTATGCCGATACCCGAATGGAAGTGGGATAAAATTGGCATGGACTTTATCACCGGATTACCCAGGACCCAATCAGGATATGATTCTATTTGGGTAGTAGTTGATCGCTTTACCAAGGTAGCTCACTTTATCCCAGTGAAAACCACCTATACAAGTGCGAAATTGGCCAAGTATATATGACCAGGATCATATGTCTGCATGGAGTTCCGAGGACCATCATATCAGATAGAGGGACACAGTTTACCTCGAAGTTTTGGAATCTGCTGCACCAGACTTTGGGTACCAGGCTAGAGTTCAGTACAGCCTTTCATCCGTAGACAGATGGACGGACTAAGAGAGTCAATCAGATTTTGGAGGAGATGTTGAGAGCTTGTGCACTAGATTATGGATCTAGTTGGGATGACAATTTGCTGTACGCAGAGCTCTCATATAACAACAGTTATCAGGCTAGTTTGAAGATGGCACCTTTCGAAGCTTTGCATGGGAGAAGGTGCAGGACACCGTTAATGTGGGATGAAGTTGGAGACCGTCAGTTATTTGGACCAGATTTGATCAAGGAGTCTGAAGAGAAGGTTAAGTTGATTCGAGATAGAGTGAAGGTAGCTCAGTCCAGCCAGAAAAGTTATGCCGACACCAAAAGCAAGGATGCAGCCTATGAGATTGGAGACCGAGCATATCTTCGTGTGTCACCTCTACGAGGAGTTAAACGCTTTGGAGTTAAGGGAAAGTTAGCCCCGAGATTTGTAAGACCATATCGAGTTTTGGAGCGTATGGGAGAAGTTGCCTACAAGTTAGAGTTACCCGAAGGATTATCAGGAGTTCACGATGAGTTTCAAGTTTCCCAGCCGAAGAAGTGCCATGCTGAGATGGCCGATATTCCTCTGAGAGATACAGTGCCCCTGGAAGCAATTCAGTTGGAGGGTGATCTGACCTACGAGGAGAAACCCGTCAAGATTCTCGTGTTTGCCATCCGAGTTACCCGCAACAAGGTTATCAAGTTTTGCAAAGTTCAGTGGAGCCACCATACCGAGGATGAACCCACCCAGGAAAGAGAGGAATACCTACCGAAAGACCACCCACACCTATTTTCTAGCCAACCCGGGGTAGGTTTGTAACATCCCAATTTTCAATTTGGATGTTATACATAGGTCATCATATGCATATTATATTTTATTTACATTTTGGTTGTGATCCTAGAAATCTTAAGCAACTCAAGGACCCAAGGAGAGAGTTGGAGATTTCATTTATTTCCATATTTGAATTTTTCTCAAATTTGAAAAGAGGATCAATTTGATTTTAATATTTTTCTCTCCAATTATTTCCAGATATTTAAAATAAAAGAGAGAAGATAATATGACTTCTTCAAAAGAGGAATATTGGAGAAGAAATGTTAAAATTCAAATTTATATTTTGTTTGGATTTTTATTGCTATGTTATTTGAATTAGAAAAATATGCATTTTTAGGCCAGAAAAATGTTCACTTTGTTCTAAACATTAGGTTTAGACGGTGAAAATTGTTTCTGGTACTTTTAGAATTTTTTATATTTATTAGGATTTTTCTTCGGGCGGAATCTTATTTTAAAAAAATTGGACCAACTGGGCCGAAACCCAGCTGGCCCATCCAAGCCGCCGCCGTCTTGCTCGCGTGCGGGAGCCGGACTCTTGCCGGAGTCCGGGTCGGACTCTCCTCCGTGGCCCCTCACGCAAGCCGAGGACCCCCTGGGCCTCTTTAAAAGCCGCCTCCCCGCCGCCTCCTCCCTCACCTCACCCCACCGCAGTCCCGCCGCCCGCAGTCGTCGTCGCCGCCGCTGCTGTGCGCCGCTGCCGCAAGCTGCCGCGCCTCGCCCCGCGCCCAAGCCGCCGCCGCCAGACCCCGCCACCGTCGCCTCACCGGAGCCCTGCCTCGCCGGATGCAGCCGCCGCCGACCCGCCGGTTTTTAAGAGCCGGTAAAAACCGCCGAACCGTCGCCCCAGTTTTCTTTTTTGTTTTTTTGTTAGATCGGTTTTGTTTTTTTAGGGTTCGCTAATTAGCGAACGTTCATTCGAACGTCTCTGTTAGCGAACGTATTCGTTCGTTTGTCCCTGATAAGGAACGTTCGTTCGATAGGTTTTTCTTTTTATTTTATTTTCGGCTAGGGACCTATCCGCGATTATTTTTATCGCAGATTAGCCCCTAATTTTCAAAACCCTCGCAACTTGTTTCTCGCTTATGCAAATCCAGTTAAACCAACGCCAAAATCTTTGTCTCGAACCCCTCTTTCTGGTTAATCAACTTGAACATGATTTTGACAATTTAAAATTTGGTTTCAAGCAGATTTGAATTCGAATTTCTTTTGATCGTAGTTTGAGTTTCGTAGCTCCGGTTTGATTGATTATTTTTGCGAATCGAAGCTCTTCAGTTGAACTTTCAGTTTAGATCTTTTATCTTGAGTTTACCCTTGTATCTATTGCTTGAGTGCTTATGTATGTTATTGTTTGTTTACGATAGAGTTTCCGGAGTGCGAAGCGTGCTACTACGAGTCACTAGGGTTTTCAGATCATCAACAAGGCAAGTAACACTTTGATCATACCCTTTATTACCCAGTTTTTATGCATTAGTTTCAATCCTCAAACACTGCATGGTTAGGACTTGAATACTTGTGGGTATTGAGAAGTAGATGATGAGGTAGAACCTATTGCCCTTTTATTCAAACCCTGGGAGTTACTTCTACGTTATGCTTATACTGCTTTGCTATGCTCGTAGACATGGTTGGGTTTGAGTGATCCATGACAGGTGTGAGAGTTTTAATTAATGGTTAAACTTAAGGTGGCTACTTTAATACACATCTGGGTGGATTGGTTGAGGCACCCTGGAGCACCCAGTGGTTGTCTGGGCACCTGGAGCAATCCAGCGTTGTCCCGGGATATCCCGGAGTACCCGTGTGATCATCCTACGGTTTGCCACCTAGGCTCAAAGGGATCATAAGATTATTCATGCTGGAAACTTCCGTGTGCTGCCACAAGCCATTATGGCTCTGGCATAGATAGTTGAGTATGTCATGTGACCTATTTCAGTGGTAGACTAGCAGATGTAGGGGATGTAGGTGGTACTGTCTACCCAGAGTAAAGAGTTAATGCTTCTAAAAGACTGTGTCTCGGTCATCCGTTTCTCAAACACCATGTAGTGCGAGAAATCCAATGGAGGAGATCGAGTCTTGTGGGGAAAAGTGTGCAAACATCTGCAGAGTGTATAAACTAATCATGGTTAGCTGTGCCCTCGATTATGGACATCTTGAGTATCTGGTACTTGTATTATTGATTTAATCTCGTCACTCTATTAACTAATTTGTTGGGTTGATGATTATTAATTTGGGGTTGAGTTGGAGGAACCTTCTCAATGTTTTCAACAAACTTTGTAGTTAAATAAAATTTATTCCTTTGTTGTAGGGAAAAACTAGCTTTCTGCAAATTAACTATAGAGCCTCCACCAGCCATATGTGCATATAGATATAGCTGTTACATGTTCATTGCTCTACATTGTTATTTTGCCAACACATTCCATGTGCTGACCCGTTTCGGGCTGCAACATATTATGTTTATGTTGCAGACTTTCAGACGAAGAGGAAGGTGCGCTAGGTCGTTGTCGTGCACTCAGCTATGCCGTTGGAGTTGATGGACTCATTTACCTTCGAAGCTTCTGCCGTTATCTTATTTAGATGGCCTTCAACCATATTATTGTGCTAAGTTCTCTTTTGAGACATTCGATGTAATAAGTGTGTGATTGAACTCTGTTAGAAATCCTTCGAGTATTGTCTGTGTCAGCAGTACCGTTCCAGGGATGACACTTATGCACAGAGATTTGACCGCCTGAGGTCGGATCGCTACAACCACGATGGTTCGGGAGGATGCGTGGTGACCATAGGTCCCCGAGTGGATACTGTTAAACATCATGTCATGTTGGTTATGTTACATATGCGGCATGTTTATCTTAGGTAGTTAGAGATAGAGTTTGTTTTAATTCTCTCTTATCTTTCTATCTCTTCTCCCGATTGTATCTCTCGATCGTTAGCTTACGATCGCACCCTATAACGCCACGAGACGCCTCTCACCCCATATCAATATATAACATGCGGCTCTCCCTATATGGAGAGTAGGAACGCTTCCACAACTTTCCACATGGTAATCGGAGCAATCATCTTCCACCTCGTCTAGCTATCCTCCTTCCTCCAAAACTCGACTATGTCGACCTCCACCGCCGTAGTTTCCTCTGGCCTCAACAAAAATGTCTCAGAACCTCTCACCAGATCGAACTATGTTCTCTGGCGTGCTCAAGCCCGCTCCCAGATCATGGGGCCCGGCCTCTTTGGATACCTTGACAAAACCATTGCCGAACCAGCAAAAACCCTAGTTAGCAAAACCTCCGAGGGCAAAGATCAGGTCGTTCCTAACCCTGCTTATGCTCCTTGGTTGATCCAAGATCAACAAATCATCGCCTATCTACTCCACAATCTCTCAAAGGAGGTGCTAGTTCAGGTTGCTTCCCTAGATACATCTCATGCAATCTGGACAACCCTTTCCAATATGTTTTCTGCCCAATCCCGCTCCAAAGCAAACCACATTCGCATCTCCCTCACCACCGCCCAAAAAGGAACCCAATCTGCTGCCACATACTTCGGTCACATGCAAGGTCTTACCGATGAGTTAGCTGCAGCCGGCAATCCTATCACAGAAAATGAGCTCGCCTCCCACATCATCTCTGGCCTAGACATGGACTACCAACCGATCATCTCTGCCCTTGATGTTCGCCCTGATGATGTTTCTGTAGATGAGCTCTTCGGCATGGTTGCTACCTTCGATCAGAGGGTGTAGATGTTCCAGGGCACGGGCGCCGGCGCCTTCAAGTCGTCGGCCAACGCCGCATCGCGTGGCCGTGGAGGTGGCCCGCCCAAAGGCTACCGCTCAATGGTGGCGGCGGCGGCGGCTCCCGTCGTGATGGACACGGCGGCGGTGGCTACTACCCCAACGGTGGCGGTGGTGGCCACTACGGCGACAACGGCAACCAGTACGGGGGTGGTGGTGGCGGCCACTACTCCAACAACAGTGGCGGCGGCGGCTCCAACTACAACAACCATCACCAGGTAGGAGGCCGAGCCTTCTACAACAACAATAGGGGCGGCCAAAACAACTACAACAACAACTTTCGTGGGTATGATGAGTATGAGGGCAAGTGTCAAATTTGTAAGAAAACTAATCACATAGCAAAAGAATGCAAGTGGCGATATGCTGAAGATAACTCACGCAAGAAGAAAATTGCTGCTGCGGCAAACACAAGCTATGGTGCAAATTCAAATTGGTATGTTGATTCTGGAGCCACCGACCACATCACCCATGAGCTAGAGAAGGTCACCATACATGAAAGATACAACGGGCATGATCAAGTCCATAATGCTGATGGTTCAGGTATGGAGATAAGCAATATTGGTCATTCAATTATTCATTCCCCGCATAGAGATATACATCTTAACAATATTCATCACTGTCCTAGTTCATCGAAAAACCTTCTCTCTGTACATCGTATTGCTCTTGACAATCATGTTTTTCTAGAGTTTCACCCATTCTTTTTCTTGATCAAGGATCAGGTCACGAAGCAAATCCTTTACCGAGGTAGATGCATGGATGGACTCTACCCCTTGATTCCCAAAGTTAGCAGATTCAATAAACAAGTGTGTAGTGCCATTAGATTCTCTATAGAGAGATGGCATGCCCGTTTGGGCCATCCTTCTTTTTCTATTGTCAAGCAAATTCTTAGTAAAAATAATCTCTTAGTTGTTGGAGAGCATAATTCTGAAACAGTGTGTGATTCTTGCCAAAGAGCTAAAAGTCATCAGTTGCCATATCATGTCTCAACTAGTGTGTCTACTAAACCTTTACAGCTCATATTCTCTGATGTATGGGGTCCTGCTCCTCTTTCTGTTGGCAGACATGCTTATTATGTTAGCTTCATCGATGACTTTAGTAAATATACGTGGATATACCTTCTTAAGAAAAGATGTGATGTGTTCCAAGTTTTCCAAAAATTTCAAGCACTTGTTGAAAGACAATTTAATAGCAAAATCCTTGCTGTTCAATCCGACTGGGGTGGTGAGTACGAAAAACTCAATTCCTTCTTCCAAAGGTTGGGAATATCTCACCATGTCTCCTGCCCCCACGCTCACCAGCAAAATGGCTCGGCCGAGCGCAAACACAGACACATTGTTGAGGTAGGCCTTGCTTTGCTTGCCGCTGCGTCCATGCCATTAAAGTTTTGGGATGAAGCCTTTCTCATAGTTGTGCATCTCATTAATATTCTACCCAGCCGCGTCATAAAAAATGAAACTCCCACCGAGCGTCTTTTACATGTCAAACCAGATTATGCTCCACTTCGTGTCTTTGGGTGTGCATGTTGGCCCAATCTCCGTCCATACAACAACCGTAAACTCATGTTTCATTCGAAACAATGTGTTTTTCTTGGCTATAGTACACAACATAAGGGAGTTAAGTGCTTAGATATCTCTACCGGTCGAGTGTATATCTCCCGGGATGTTGTCTTTGACGAAACCCAGTTTCCCTTTGCCACACTCCATCCCAATGCCGGTGCCCTTCTTCGCAAAGAAATTATCCTTTTGCCCTCTAGTCTATCCAATGGTGCACATGGGGAAGAAAATAATTGTGATGATCAATCTTTGCCTAACCCTCCTAACTTTATACCTGAGCTTTGTGTTTCAGCAATAAACAGTGAAAGAAATAGTGCAAATGGTGTTGAAAATGGTGTTCGAAATGGCGCTACAGTGCAACATTTTATGTGCACGGAATCCCCTGGAGGATCCTCATCGGGATCACCCACTCTGCCATGCAATCCACCTTGGGATCCACCCAGGTGCCTGCTGTCGACGTCCCACCTGCAGCGCCTCGATCTGCTTCGGGATCGGCGCGACCGGCTGGGCCACCGCCTGGCTTTCCCGCCTCTCCACACGCATGCCGGCCCAGCCAACCTGAGGGCTCCGCGTGCCGCTCCCCTGCGCCTAGGCCCGCTCCTGGGCCCTCCACTCCCGCGGTCTCCCCCGACCGTGAGACAGCCGCGCCTACCCGCGACGTGGGCCTGATCGCCTCGCCTCGTCCCGAGGCGTCTTCGGGATCGGGCACTGTCAGCGCACCAGGATCTCCCTCGGGATTTGCTGCGGCTGATCCTCCTTAGGTGCCCGGATCTTCTGTGGCTCCCTCTTCTGGAGTCCGTTCTACACGAACCAGGTTGCAACAGGGAGTTATTAACATAATCAATTACAAAAATATTTCCAAGTATGGCCTCACGTGTTTGACAGGGGAATCCAGTGAACCAAAGTCGCTTGCTGCTGCTCTTGGAGACACTAGATGGAAACAAGCAATGGAGGAAGAAATATGTGCGTTGCAACGTAACAAGACATGGCATTTAGTTCCTCATCGACCAGGTATAAATCTTATTGATTACAAATGGGTCTATCGATTTAAAAGAAAATCTGATGGCACTATTGATCGCTACAAAGCCCGCTTAGTTGCAGAGGGTTTCAAGCAACGGTACAATATTGACTATGAGGACACGTTCAGTCCAGTTGTCAAAGCAGCAACTATTCATCTTGTGCTCTCTATTGCTGTTTCCAGGGGATGGAGTCTTCGCCAGCTAGACGTACATAACACGTTTCTTCATGGTGTTCTGGAAGAAGAGGTTTATATGAAACAACCTCCTAGGTTTGCAGATACAAATGCACCTTTCCATGTTTGTAAACTTGACAAGGCTATGTATGGACTCAAGCAAGCCCCCAGAGCTTGGTATTCTCGGTTGAGTATGAAGTTGCAAGCACTTGGGTTTGTTCCATCAAAGTTTGACACTTCTTTGTTTATTTACAACAAGTTCCAAACTGCCATCTTTGTTCTCATTTATGTTGATGATATAATCGTGACTAGTTCGTCCAATGAAGCAATTACAGCCTTACTCAGTGATCTTCGGTCAGAATTTGCTCTCAAAGATTTGGGAGACTTATACTATTTTCTAGGCATTGAAGTTAAGAAAACTGATCATGGCATTCATCTTTCTCAAGGAAAATATGTCACTGACCTGTTGAGCAGAGTTGGCATGCAGGATTGTAAACCGTCACCAACCCCTCTGTCGAGTTCAGAAACACTGTCTCTCACAGAAGGAACACTCCTGAATCAGGATGACAGCACCAGTTACAGAAGTTCTTCAATACTTAACACTTACTCGTCCTGACATCTCATTTGCAGTCAACAAGGTTTGCCAGTTCTTGCATGCACCTACAACAGCTCACTGGACAGCAGCAAAACACATCTTACGGTATGTCAAGAACACTGTCAGTATGGGCCTTTCCATCAACCGGTCATCCTCCATGGGCATTAGTGCATTCTCTGATGCAGATTGGGCTGGCTGCTTGGATGATAGAAGGTCCACCAGGGGATTTGCAATCTTTCATGGCCCAAACTTAGTCTCTTGGTGTGCAAAGAAACAAGCCACTGTTTCCAGGTCGAGCACTGAAGCAGAATACAAAGCTCTGGCAAACGCTACAGCTGAAGTCATTTGGATCCAAGCAATACTGAAAGAGTTGGGAATATTGAGAACCCCAACACCTTGTCTTTAGTGCGATAACCTTGGTGCAACTTATTTGTCTGCTAATCCAGTTTTCCATGCCAGGACCAAACACATCGAGATAGATTTTCATTTTGTCACGACACGAGTTGCTAACAAAGAATTAGAGATCAGATTCATTTCATCCAAGGATCAAATTGCAGATGGGTTTACAAAGGCGCTACCAACCAGAAGCTTTGAAGATTTTTGGCGTAATCTCAGCCTAGTTCGGTTTTGATTATGGGGGAGTGTTAAACATCATGTCACATTGGTTATGTTACATATGCGGCATGTTACTATCCCCAAAACCTTGTGTGATTTGCTAGATTTCCGTGACTTTGATGATTGCTCTCTATATTTGCATCTTGCGGATTCTACTATTAAAAAACCTATGGGAAGAATTAATGATGTTCTTATTGTTGCAAATAGGAATTATGTGCCCGTAGATTTTATCGTTCTTGATATAGATTGCAATCCTTCTTGCCCTATTATTCTTGGTAGACCTTTCCTTAGAACGGTTGGTGCGATTAGTGATATGAAGGAAGGAAATATTAGATTTCAATTTCTATTAAAAAGGGCATGGAACACTTTCCTAGAAAGAAAATAAGATTGCCATATGAAACTATCATAATAGCCACTTATGGATTGCCTACCAAAGATGGCAATACCTAAATCTATCCTCGCTTTTATGCCTATCTTGGGGCGTTAAACGATAGCGCTTGTTGGGAGGCAACCCAATTTTATTTTTAGTTTTTAGTTTTTGCTTCTGTTTAGGAATAAATAATCCATCTACCTTCTGTTTAGATGTGGTTTTGTGTTTTAATTAGTGTTTGTGCCAAGTTAGACCTATAGGATCTTCTTGGATGACAGTTATTTGATCTTGCTGTAATTTCCAGAATCTTTCTGTTCACGAAAACAATTGTTAAAAATCACCAGAACGTGATAAAATACTTATTCCAATTTCTGCTGACCAATAAACAAATTTTCTAGGTCTTCCTATTTTGGTAGATATTTTGGAGTTCCAGAAGTTTGCATTAGTTACAGATTACTACAGACTGTTCTGTTTTTGACAGATTCTGTTTTTCGTGTGTTGTTTGCTTATTTTGATGAATCTATGGCTAGTAAAATAGTTAATAATCCATAGAGAAGTTGGAATACAGTAGTTTTAACACCAATATAAATAAAGAATGACTTCATTACAGTACCTTGAAGTGGTCTTTTGTTTTCTTTCTCTAACGGAGTTCACGAGATTTCTATTGAGTTTTGTGTTGCGAAGTTTTCAAGTTTTGGGTGAAATGTTTTGATGGATTATGGAACAAGGAGTGGCAAGAGCCTAAGCTTGGGGATGCCCATTGCACCCCCAAGATAATCCAAGGACACAAAAAATTCAAAGCTTGGGGATGCCCCGGAAGGCATCCCCTCTTTCTTCTACTTCCATCGGAAATTTTACTTGGAGCTATATTTTTATTCACTACATGATATGTGTTTTGCTTGGAGCGTCTTGTATTATTTGTGTCTTTGTTTGTTAGTGTGCCACAATCATCCTTGGTGTACACACCTTTTGAGAGAGCCTTATATGAATTAAAATTTGATAGAATACTCTATGTGCTTCACTTATATCTTTTGAGCGTTGTAGTTTAGCTCTATGTGCTTCACTTAGATCTTTTAGAGCACGGTGGTGGATTTGTTTTAAAGAAACTATTGATCTCTCATGATTCACTTAGATCATTTTGAGAGTCTTAATAGCATGGTAAATTGCTTAATAATAATATGCTTGGTATTCAAGATATGTGAAACTTTCTTTTGAGTGCATTGAATACTAAGAAAAGATTGAAGCATGATAATTGTTTTGAGATATGAAGATGGTGATATTAGAGTCATGCTAGTTGAGTAGTTGTGAATTTAAAGAATACTTGCGTTGAAGTTTGTGATTCCCGTAGCATGCACGTATGGTGAACCGTGATGTGATGAAGTCGGAGCATGATTTATTTATTGATTGTCTTCCTTATGAGTGGCGGTCGGGGACGAGCGATGGTCTTTTCCTACCAATCTATCCCCCTAGGAGCATGCACATAATACTTTGCTTTGATAACATCTAAATTTTTGCAATAAGTATATGAGTTCTTTATGACTAATCTTGAGTCCATGGATTATATGCACTTTTTCCTTCCTTCCACCATTGCTAGCCTCTCTAATACCGCACACTTTTCGCCGGTATCATACACCCACCATATACCTTCCTCAAAACAGCCACCATACCTACCTAACATGGCATTTCCATAGCCATTCCGAGATATATTGCCATGCAACTTTCCACCATTCCGTTTATCATGACACGCTCCATCATTGTCATATTGCTAGCATGATCATGTAGTTGACATCGTATTTGTGGCAAAGCCACCATTCAAAATTCTTTCATACATGTCACTCTTGATTCATTGCATATCCCGGTACACCGCCGGAGGCATTCATATAGAGTCATATTTGTTCTAAGTATCGAGTTGTAATTGTTGAGTTGTAAGAAAAATAAAAGTGTGATGATCATCATTTTTAGAGCATTGTCCCAAGTGAGGAAAGGATGATGGAGACTATGATTCCCCCATAAGTCGGGATTAGACTCCGGACAAAAAATAAAAAAATAAAAAAAGAAAAGAAAATAAAAGAAGCCATAAAAAAAGAAAAGGCCCAAATTAAAAAATAAAAAAAACGAGAGAAAAAGAAAGAAGGGACAATGTTACTATCCTTTTACCACACTTGTGCTTCAAAGTAGCACCATGATCTTCATGATAGAGAGTCTCTCATTTTGTCACTTTCATATACTAGTGGGAATTTTTATTATAGAACTTGGCTTGTATATTCCAATTTAAACGGGCGGGCCCGCCCACTGGGCCGCTGACGCGCGGGCCCTAGCGGCAGGTCGCCTTCAACCTCCTGCGCGGCGCGATGGGAACAGAGGAGGTGAGGCCGAGAGGGCGCCGACACTCTCCTTGGTGGCACTGGCCATCTCCGGCGAGACCCAGTACACCGACGGATTCAGGGGAGCGTGGCGCACCCGCAGAGGTGCGCCACGTCTATTGGGGTGGCCGGATGCGAGCGGTGCATTGCCCGCAGCGGACGGAGGCGATGGTGAGGTTGGGGCACGGTGTTGCTACCTTGGATAAGAAGAAATAGAGCCCGGAAGAGGACCATGGGGTGGTGAGTGGTGCTATGGTGCAGGTAGAAGGGAGAGAGGAGCACGGCAGAGCTCGAATTTGAGTAGTGGCCGGCGGCAAGGTTCTCGGCTGTGGAGTTGAATGGGCGCACGGGAGGAGTAATGGGTTGGCCTGGGGGCATACATGAGAGAGAGAGAGTGAAGGAGGCGCAGAGAGGGGGCTCGGGGTGGCCTTAAATAGAAGGGGTCGAGGTGCAGAGCGGGCCGTGCGCTGACGAGGTCACGGGCGAGGCCAGAGGCCGTGAGGGCTCTCGTGAACGAGTCCAGGCCTTTCGTGGATCAGGTCCACGTCCAGAGGAGGGAAGGGAAGGAGCGGGGAAGGCTCCAGAGAGCTTGCGCGTACGAGGCCGTGCATTGGAGCTTGCAAGCGGCCGACGCGCGTGCGAGGGAGTCCATAGGAGGGAGAAGGAGGAGGGGGCCGACCGCGTAGCATGTCACGCACGCCGAGGCGGCCTGAGGGGACACGTTCCCGGCGCCCAAGGTCGAAGGGAGCATCGGGCATAGGGCGGCTACAGTGCTAGGGCGCACTGTAGCGCGCTCTAGAGCGCGTCTTTGGCCGGCATGGCCATTGTTTTGGCGCCTTGGGCGTGGCCAATAGTGTCCAGCAGCTCTAGGGGGGAGTAAACAAGTGGGGAGGAGCTTTGGATGCCTTGGAGAGCTACTAGGAGAGGAGTGAGGTCGAGGGAGGGAGAGAAAGAGGCTGTCCAGAGAAAGAAGGAGAGGGTTTCACCCATCAATGATTGAGCCATGGCCATGCTAAACTTACTAGAGGTAAAGGAGAACTAGAAGAGGCTCTGGTAAAAAGTTGGGCTCAAGGAGAACAAGGAAAGAGGGGAAAACATCAGCTCTTAAAATTCTCCAGAAGGTGTTTGATGTAGGTTTGGGCAAGAAAATTAATTCCAATTGCCATGAGAATTAACAAGATGGAATGGCACTTAGGAATAGTGTGTTCCACCAAGTTTGAGCTCATTTGGACAAAGTAGCCAATGTAACTTTGGTAAACCCTAGAAATTAGCAGAAATGGCTTTACCAAGATTTAGTCATGCCAATCAATTCTCCTTGATGCACCACTTTGTGTAGTGTCATCATTTGAGGATTTTAACATGTCCACAAAAATTCAGATCAAAAGGACACACTTGGCAATGTAGAGTTGTTCAAATTTGGTTCCGAACAGAAAGGGTTTGGGGTACTTTGATCAATATAACATTCTCTCCAACTTGTGACATTTGGTCTAGATGCATTATTACACCATTTGAGCATGTGCACCAAGTTTGAGAGCATTTGGACATGTTTGACAGTGCAAAAATGTTCAAACGTGAAAAAGGACAGAAGTGGTTTTGAGAGGGTTTCATGGGGTTATACACTTCTCCATGACATGGTACTTGGCAAGATCATAAAAATGTCATATGTGACATGTTAGAATTTTATTGTATTTTTATGAAAATATTTCTTGTAGAAATATTTCAAATCCTCGAAATGAGCTGAAATGGTTTTGGGAGGTTTTGTCCAATATTTTGATCATGACCATGTGTTGAAACTCATATATATGGAAAATATATGCCCATTGAGTCTCCCTAATTTTTCTCAAATATTTTTAAAGCATTAAAATAATTTTAACCTATTTAAGACCATTTCTGGCCTTAAGAAAAAGCCTTTAAATAAAATAGGAAAATAACTTCTAAAATTATATTTTTGTGGTTTCTGGGTATCCTATATCTAATAGGAGTCAAATATATTTTTGTAAAGATTTTTACTGCCCTTTATGAAGTACTTGCAGTGCAAACCTCAATCAAGGGGTTTTTGGAAAACTAAATTTTGAAAACACTATTTGGCCAAATTATTTTTGTAAGAAAATACTATATTGCACTATACACATGGCATGATCATTGGGAAAAGGTTTTGGATCAAGGAGAAGGAGCATAAGAGTTGGAGTATTTATTTGATTTTTAGAGCACTTGCAAACAACAGTCAAACATTCAATCAAAGCAAAGACAAAACACTCAAAAGTTTTTGTCAAACCACATTTTATCATGACTTATTAGCTTAAGTGTTGTGGCATGAAAATCAGGGTGTGACAGACCTACCCCCCTTACAAGAATCTCGTCCCCGAGATTCCCAGACTAGGCGCGGGAAGGAATACAAAAACTTGGATCTGGGGTAGTCTTCACGTCCTCATACTGCTTCTGCTTCCGTGTAGTGCTCCATTGAGCTTGAAGTACTTGATGGTGTGGCTTCGTGTATGATGTTCTTGCTTGATCTAGGTTGCTAAGCAGTCTCTCGCATTAGGTCAGGTTGGGCTGGGGGTCAATGGTTCGGTGATTGATGCCTGGTAGGGATCGGGCTAGTTAGGAAGTTGGAAATGTTTCCGGAGTGGTGTCGTGTGGAAAAACATTGTGCACAGTGGGTGACTCAGGTGATAACTCTAGCTGGTAGCCATCTATTCTTCGTCTTGCAGTGATCTTGGAGAGGGTTGTTGAACCTTGAAGTGATCTCGAAGAGGGCCGATGAATCTTGGTGTGGGTTTCCTTGTCATGAAAATGCTTGGTTCCCTTGAGAGGAGTGGTTTGTAGATATGCACGGTCTTTGTCAAGGAGGTTCACTTCTTGACGATGATGGTTGGTGTAGTTCTTCCTCCTGGACATGGCGATCTTTAGATGTTCCTTGACCAGCTTAGTGATTCTTCTTCCGTCTTTGGGTAGACAAGTATGTTACCAACATAAAGATGACAACCAACTTGTCCAAGTACTCCATGAAGACTTTGTTCATGAGGTACATAAAGTAGGATGGGGGTATTGGTGGTGGTCACGGTTGAGTATGGTCCAAGGTGTTCTCGATCTAAAGTCAAGACCCACGGTCATGCTCCGACCATGTTGTAGCTTGGTAGGGCTTAAGGGTTTCAAGGATTCTAGTGTGCAGGTGAACGTTTATTATCTCATTTCAAGCACAGTTCCTGAGATGCCAATTGTTCTATTTAGTCCTTTAAACAAATCACATCATATCACCGGTAGCATCATTCGTATAGGTCATCTCCAATCATCACTCATGTGATTCGTATCCTCATGACTCTCGAGAGGAGGTCTAACAAAATCATATATGTCTACAATCCCCAAACTCATATGTATGTCTACCCCTAAAAATCCGTGGGTAGAACATACAAGCCGCTAAGCTTGAACATGACAATCCGAGTGCTCAGCCTATTCTTCCAAGGTCTAAGATAAAGCATCTCTATCCTAAGAAAACACGTCGTAAGCCACTCCAAGATCTTGTTTCCTTCCTATGAATCAATTCCAACAGCCCATTAGCTTCCATCAATAACTACATAATCCATTTAATTCTACAAATCCAATGTTTATGATGTTCCACATGATCTCCTAATGTCCTATGATCCTCAAATACTTGAAAAGGGCTATCTTTACTATAGTCAGTCCACCAATTTCCATTGTCATGGTCAAGTAAACTCAAAGGTCAAGCTTATATCAACTCCGACAATTACTCCAATCTCCTAGTTTATTGTCCTCCAAGAAACATGGTATCATGGTCAAGATCATCAGTCTAAATCCAATTTACTCTGAACCATGTAGACTTACTCAGCATCTATACTCAACTAGAATAGCCTATTGAATCCAAATCTCGTGTCCAACGAGAATTCCTATCTATTCCCCCAAGTCATTATTGTAATGTCAACAATCTCCTATTGATATCCTCTGATCAAGTCAAGTGCTTATTGCTCCAAGAATCTCACCTTGTGATCCTAACCGCCCTACAAAATCCAATTTACTCCAGGGGTAATGAAAGTTACGCTACTCTACCAATCGTGATCCAGCCACGTTCATCTACCAACATGAAAGCCTCATAATCCACCAAGTTGTCTCAGATAATTCCTCAAGGTCACTGATATAAACTCATCAAGTCATTTGTCCTCTATTCCTATATCCTCAAACTGGTCTTTCCTATGGCATCGTCAGTTCTGGTGCTATATTAGGATGATAATGTGCTCGTTCACTATGTCCACTAGTTCCATAATGAACCCAGTGCTGTGCAAGGTTTATAGAGGCTTAACTGGTTCTCTTGCAATTCTATGGGTTAAGCACATGGTTAAGGACTCGAGCTGGGGTATCTCATGAGGTCTCGAAGGGTCTAGGAATGGGTTTCTAGTCTAGAGGGTTAAACATAACTCTACGGGGTTTCACTTGGTCGAGGAGGCAGCAACAAAAAGTCTTCAGTGCTAGTTGGTCGCTGAAGTAGACTCCTTGGTGCATCTTGTCTTGCTGGTCTTCAGTTGAGGAGAGAGATGAGAGGGATAAGTAGCATAAAGGGGCATGCCTAGGGGGGGGGGTCTATAGTGCAGGTGCAAACAAACAAGTGCCAAAAAGGGCCAAACACAAACAACAAAATAAGGCAGGTGATATAGTTGCGTACTTGTTGCCTAGGGAAAAAAGGGCGACTGATATCAAAACACAAACAAACAAAAGCAAGCAACACACAATCATGGTTCTATTCCAACCATCATACGGACTCGACTGCGCATCGGGGGTACATGACTCATCCTACCCAAGGGGTTCTCGGATTTTAGTAGTCGTGCTTTGCTCCGTGCCTCATGCAGTCTTCTGGGTTTTCCTTAGGTGTTGCTACGTCTCTTGTAGTTGTTCGATGAAGCAATCCGGGTTGAGCCTGAAGATTCTTCAACAACTTGTCGCCTGTTGAAGTTATGGGGTGAAGGTGGCTTCTCGTACCAGGCATTGACTCGGCCTTCTGTTGTCTTCTTAATCATGTCAATCCCTTTTTGTCTTCTAAGGCGTTGATGGTACCAAGTAGGTAATCCTTTATGCAATGACATTAACAAGGCATAGTGGAGGTCCAACATGTCGGTTACGTTGATGACAACATCGACACCAAGAGCGGGGGATGAAGAGAACCGTTTTCCTGCTCACTATAGTGAGGCAGACCAAATGGTGAGGTTCTCATCCACCGGTGGTTGCCCATACAACAACGATAAGGACATGGTTGCTCTATTAGCGATGTATATCATGATCTTGCATTTCCTATGCCCTGATCATCATAGGCTAAGGTCGCATCATCTTGGAGCAATGTCAAGGGTGTCACCATCTTCTGGGCCTTCATGTCCTCATTCCTCGAGGATGTATCTTCTGTTGGTATCGTCTTGTTGTGGTGTCGCCAATCTTGTGTTCAGGAGATGTGGGTGAATGTTTGGCAAGCCATCTTCCTTCTAGATTATCCACAAGGATTTCAAGGAATCCAGTGGTAAGGGGCATAAGGGTTCTAACGACCAAAGGCTTTGAAGGGGAAGAGATCAATAAGGAAGGTATACCTTAGTTTTCGAAAAGCTGAGAAGGGAAGAGAAGTATAGATAGTTTCGAAAACTAGTAGTAGTTTTGGAAATAGTTTTACCCTAACTAACGACCATGCTAACTAAGGCTTCCTACAGTCAGGATGGCTCTGATACCAGCTCTGTGGGGACCCCGACTCATAAGTCGAGATCACCGAATGCATGTGTACCGTGATCCCAGAGATCAATGCTCACTGAACACACAGAAGCTGAATAACAAGAGTCTTACATCCATACATACCGTTTTACACAAGTAGGACCATTATTGTTAAGTCTTGAGTGTATCATCGCAGCAGAAATCTTCAATAACAACTTGGACCCATGCCATCTGCCTTAACCCTACAGGCATTCTGACTGGGAAGCGTCCTAGCTCGCATGTTCGTCACCAAAGTATTCTTCTTCATACCATATTCTTTCATGCCGGGCCAATAAAATAACCAGTGGCAAGCCAATGAGTACTTTGAATGTACTCGCAAGCAACCCAAGGGTGATAACAGAATAATTATGCAAGGCACTACTGCTAATTCGACATTTTTGCGGAAAGCTAGTTTTTTTCTCATGCAAGTATGTTCAACATTTATCAAGGATATGAATGCGTCTGCAACAAGTATGAGGAGGTTATAGACATCAACATCGAGAGAGAGTTATGAACAACTCATGCTCAATCTCATCGTGACTTCCTCACGAATCACATCAATAGATTTACCAAACCGCGTTGTTTGTCAGAAACATATGGATGTAGTCTAAGCAGCACCACCCAACCGTCCTTGACCGCGGACACGGCTATTCGAATAGTTTTACACTCTGCAGAGGTTGCACACTTCACCCACAAGATCCGGGGAACTTCCGTGTCATCCACGACCCGCGATACCTCAAGTACCCGGGGTAAGCACCCGATCACTATCTTTCTCTAGACGACACTAACAAGGAGTCCACTCGTTGTTCCGTATCCTCATGATGTACATCATACGAGACTCACTCGAGATCGTAACATCCGAGAGGGGACACAACGGTGTATCCGGTGCCCTGTGAAAAC
The DNA here is from genome assembly GCA_032464435.1 of Aegilops umbellulata. Taxonomy (NCBI): domain Eukaryota; kingdom Viridiplantae; phylum Streptophyta; class Magnoliopsida; order Poales; family Poaceae; genus Aegilops; species Aegilops umbellulata. The sequence goes on from CP136055.1 coordinate 332,677,313, forward strand.
AGACGTGGCCGCCCTACCTGGCACGACCCCGTCCCGAGAGAGCGCACCAACAACTCTCCCGTCACTAGTAATGTGGGCTCCAAGCTAGTATCGGCCTAGGTAATCAATAATGCCCTTTCCCATATAAGGGTAGAGTGGTTGCGCATGTAAGGTTGGGACAGCCGACAAATCTTAAATCTAATCCGTCTCAGTAAACAACACTTTTATCGAGCTTCGGTACACTACCTCTCCACCAAGTAGTTACCTAGTTCATCATCATCTCCCAGGGGCATTAGTGGCACCCACTGGGCCTTTTGCAAGTATGTCAATCCACACTTGTCTCTTTCCATGCATAACCCTGACCTACTTTGCGTAGCCATTTACTATAGCATATTTCTACAACCCACCAACACAACTCTAAGCAAGGGTAGAGTCATGAACAATGCAAGTATCAACGGAGTATGCAATGGAGGCAAGCCTAGCAAGGTTGCCATTCAAGGTATATATCATGCATTTGATGAAACAACGAAAATGCTATTATGATGAAAAATGGTTCATCATGGTCAAAGGGCTGCTTGCCTGTTTCAACAAAGTCTTCGAGGTCTTCAAATATCTCTGGTCCAACTCCGAGCATTTCGTCTACTCCGTCAACTATCGTTGAAAGCAACCATAATAAGCAACACAACAAGGCAGGAAATAAAAGTGCTCTAAAAATGTGAGTTGGACTTTTCTAGGACATCTCTGGTTATATGAAAATTAACCAGAGTGGTTTCATTGGAATTTGGTTAGTGGATATTTCTAAACATTTTGATATGACGGAATCAAGGGGTTTATGGATTTGCAAGAAGTGTATCGAAACATATTTCTGAAAAATGAGCAAAGGAACCCATTTAACAAAGGATGATTTTTGAAGCATCTAGGAATTGGTTTCACTGGATTTGGAGTTCAAATGGACTTCCTATGAATTTGCAAAGTTGACAAATATGAAGAAATGGCTCATTATTTTATGTGGGACGTAAAGTATTAATAAAAATGTTCACCATCTAAGTTATGATTTTAGAGGTAGCTAGGAATTTGAGTGGAGTCATTTGGATGAAATATGAGCTCTCTGGGCATTTCCAAAGTTCAGTACAGAAATGCAAAAATGGGATTTGGTAAATGTTAGTGAAGAAAAAGTCTCTGGAAAAATGTGAAAATGGCAGCATTTGATAGGATTTGAAATTATAACCCACCAAAAATTTGAATCATCAAATTTGGACTTAGCATAAATAATCTATGGATTTTACAAGTTTACAGAAAAAAGAAAAAGAAAAGGGAAAGGGTTTTACCCTCATCCTGCACACAGGGCGGAAAATAGCAGTGGGCCGGCCCAGCGGCTCGGCTGCACGCGCGCAGGGGCCACGTCGGAGGCGGCTTCCTGAAAGTACGCCTTCGACGGGAGAGGCGGTAACGGCGGAAGCCGTCTCCAGTTTAAACGGGCGGGCCCTCCCACTGGGTCGCTGACACGCGGGCCCCAGCGGCAGGTCGCCTTCAACCTCCCGCGCGACGCGACAGGAACAAAGGAGGTGAGGCCGAGAGGGCGCCGGAGCTCTCCCCGGTGGCACTGGCCATCTCCGGCAAGACCCAGTACACCGACGGATTCAGGGGAGCGTGGCGCACCCGCCGAGGTGCGCCACGTCTACTAGGGTGGCCGGATGCGAGCGGTGCATCGCCCACAGCGGACGGAGGCGATGGTGAGGTTGGGGCACGGTGTTGCTGCCTTGGATAAGAAGAAATAGAGCCCGGAAGAGGGCCATCGGGTGGTGAGTGGTGCTATGATGCAGGTAGAAGGGAGAGAGGAGCACGGGAAAGCTCGAATTCGAGCGGTGGCCGGCGGCAAGGTTCTTGGCCGTGGAGTTGAATGGGCGCACGGGAGGAGTAATGGGTTGGCCTGGGGGCATACGGGAGAGAGAGAGCGATGGAGGCGCAGAGAGGGGGCTCGGGGTGGCCTTAAATAGAAGGGGGTGAGGTGCACAGCGTGCCGTGCGCCGGCGAGGTCACGGGCGAGGCCAGAGGCCGTGAGGGCTCTCGTGAACGAGTCCAGGCCTTTCGTGGATCAGGTCCACGTCCAGAGGAGGGAAGGGAAGTAGAGGGGAAGGCTCCAGAGAGCTTGCGCGTGCGAGGCCGTGCATTGGAGCTTGCAGGCGGCCGGCGCGCGTGCGACGGAGGCCACAGGAGGGAAAAGGAGGAGGGGGCCGACCGCGTAGCGTGTCACGCACGCCGAGGCGGCCTGAGGGGACACGTTCCCGGCACCCAAGGTCGACGGGAGCATGGGGCAGAGGGCGGCTACAGTGCTAGGGCGCACTGTAGCGCGCTCCATAGCACGTCTTTTGCCGGCATGGCCATTGTTTTAGCGCCTTGGGCGTGGCCAATAGTGTCCAGCAGCTCTAGGGGGAGTAAACAAGTGGGGAGGAGCTTTGGATGCCTTGGAGAGCTACTAGGAGAGGAGAGAGGTTGAGGGAGAGAGAGAAATAGGCTGTCCAGAGAAAGAAGGAGAGGGTTTCACCCATCAATGATTGAGCCATGGCCATGCTAAACTTACTAGAGGTAAAGGAGAACTAGAAGAGGCTCTTGTAAAAAGTTGGGCTCAAGGAGAACAAGGAAAGAGGGGAAAACATCAACTTTTTAAATTCTCCAGAAGGTGTTTGATGTAGGTTTGGGAAATAAAATTAATTCCAATTGCCATGAGAATTAACAGGATGGAATGGCACTTAGGAATTGTGTGTTCCACCAAGTTTGAGCTCATTTGGACAAAGTAGCCAATGTAACTTTGGTAAACGCTAGAAATTAGCAGAAATGGCTTTACCAAGATTTAGTCATGCCAATCAATTCTCCTTGATGCACCACTTTTTGTAGTGTCATCATTTGAGGATTTGAACATGTCCACAAAAATTCAGATCAAAAGGACACACTTGGCAATGTAGAGTTGTTCAAATTTGGTTCTGAACAGAAAGGGTTTTGGGGTACTTTGATCAAGATAACATTCTTTCCAACTTGTGCCATTTGGTATAGATGCATTATTACACCATTTGAGCATGTGCACCAAGTTTGAGAGCATTTGGACATGTTTGACAGTGCAAAAATGTTCAAACTTGAAAATGGACAAAAGTGGTTTTGAGAGGGTTTCATGGGGTTATACTCTTCTCCATGACATGGTACTTGGCAAGATCATAAAAAATGTCATATGTGACATCTTAGAATTTTCTTGGATTTTTATGAAAATATTTCCTGTAGAAATATTTCAAATCCTTGAAATGAGCAGAAATGGTTTTGGGAGATTTTGTCCAATATTTTGATCATGACCATGTGTTGAAACTCATATATATGGAAAATATATGTCCATTGAGTCTCCCTAATTTTTCTCAAATATTTTTAAAGCTTTAAAATAAATTTAACCTATTTAAGACAATTTCTGGCCTTAAGAAAAAGCCTTTAAATAAAATAGGAAAATAACTTTTAAAATTATATTTTTGTGGTTTCTAGGTATCCTATATCTAATAGGAGTCAAATATATTTTTGGAAAGATTTTTACTGCCCTTTATTAAGTACTTGCAGTGCAAACCTCAATCAAGGGGTTTTTGGAAAACTAATTTTTGAAAATACTATTTGGCCAAATTATTTTTGTAAGAAAATACTATATTGCACTATTCACATGGCATGATCATTGGGATAAGGTTTTGGATGAAGGAGAAGGAGCATAAGAGTTGGAGGATTTATTTGATTTTTAGAGCACTTGCAAACAACAGTCAAACATTCAATCAAAGCAAAGACAAAACACTCAAATGTTTTTGTCAAACCACATTTTATCATGACTTATTAGCTTAAGTGTTGTGGCATGAAAATCAGGGTGTGACAACCTATTAACCGGAGGCCCAGCCTAGAATTGCTGTTTTTTTGCCTATTTCAGAGTTTCGGAGAAACAGAATATCAAACGGAGTCCAAACGGAATAAAACCTTCGGGAACGTGATTTTCTCATCGAACGTGATCCAGGAGACTTGGACCCTGCTCCAAGGAACAAGAGAGGCGGTCACAAGGGTGGGGGGCGCCACCCTCCTAGGGCGCGCCCCCTCCTAGGGCGCGCCCCTGCCTCGTGGGCCCCCTATTGCTCCACCGACGTACTCCTTCCTCCTATATATACCTAGGTACCCCCAAACTACCAGATACGGAGCCAAAAACCTAATTCCACCACCGCAACTTTCTGTATCCGCGAGATCCCATCTTGGGGCCTGTTCCGAAGCTCCGCCGGAGAGGGCCATCATCACGGAGGGCTTCTACATCATCCTAGCCCCTCCGATGAAGTGTGAGTAGTCTACCTCAGACCTTCAGGTCCATAGTTAGTAGCTAGATGGCTTCTTCTCTCTTTTTGGATCTCAATACAATGTTCTCCCCCTCTCTTGTGGAGATCTATTCGATGTAATCTTCTTTTTGCGGTGTGTTTGTTGAGATCGATGAATTGTGGGTTTATGATCAAGCCTATCTATGAATAATATTTGAATCTTCTCTGAATTCTTTTATGTATGATTGGTTATCTTTGCAAGTCTCTTCGAATTATCAGTTTTGTTTGGCCTACTAGATTGGTTTTTCTTGCATTGGGAGAAGTGCTTAGCTTTGGGTTCGATCTTGCGGTGTCCTTTCCCAGTGACAGAAGGGGCAGCAAGGCACGTATTGCATCGTTGCCATCGAGGATAACAAGATTGGTTTTTTATCATATTGCATGAAACTAACCCTCTACATCATGTATCTTGCTTAAGGCGTTACTCTGTTTTTAACTTAATACTCTAGATGCATGCTGGATAGCGGTCGATGAGTGGAGTAATAGTAGTCGATGCATGCAGGAGTCGGTCTACTTGTCTCGGACGTGATGCCTATATACATGATCATACCTAGATATTCTCATAACTATTCTCAATTCTGTCAATTGCTCAACAGTAATTTGTTCACCCACCGTAGAATACTTATGCTCTTGAGAGAAGCCACTAGTGAAACCTATGGCCCTCGAGTCTATCCTCATCATATCAATCTCCATCACTTTAATCTTGCTTTTCTTTTCTACTTTGCCTTTTACTTTTTACTTTGCATCTCTATACCAAAAATACCAAAAATATTATCTATCATCTCTATCGGATCTCACTCTCGTAAGTGACCGTGAAGGGATTGACAACCCCTAATCGCGTTGGTTGCGAGTAGCTATCGTTTTGTGCAGGTACGAGGGACTTGAGCGTGGCCTCCTACTGGATTGATTCCTTGGTTCTCAAAAACTGAGGGAAATACTTACGCTACTTTGCTACATCATCCTCTCCTCTTTGGGGAAAACCAGCGCAGTGCTCAAGAGGTAGCAAGAAGAATTTCTGGCGCCGTTGCTGGGGAGTCTACGCAAAAAGTCAACATACCAAGTACCCATCACAATCCCTATCTCCCGCATTACATTAGTTGCCATTTGCCTCTCGTTTTCCTCTCCCCCATTTCACCCTTGCCGTTATATTTGCCCTCTCTTTCCCAATCTCCTTTTCCTTCTCTTTTTTCGTTTGCCTTTTTCTCGCTTACCTTTTGTTTGCTCGTGTGTTGGATTGCTTGTTTGTCGTGATGTCTCAAGACACTACCAAATTGTGTGACTTCACCAATACCAATAATAATGATTTCCTTAGCACTCCGATTGCTCCTCTTGCCAATACTGAATCTTGTGAAATCAATACTGCTTTGTTGAATCTTGTTATGAAAGATCAATTCGCCGGCCTTCCTAGTGAAGATGCCGCTACTCATCTTAATAGCTTTGTTGATTTATGTGATATGCAAAAGAAGAAAGACGTTGATAGTGACGTTGTTAAATTGAAGCTATTTCCTTTTTCGCTTAGAGATCGTGCTAAAGCTTGGTTTTCGTCTTTGCCTAAAAATAGTATTGATTCTTGGAACAAGTGCAAAGATGCTTTTATCTCTAAGTATTTTCCTCCCACTAAGATCATCTTTCTTAGAAACGACATTATGAATTTTAAGCAACTTGATCATGAACATGTTGCACAAGCTTGGGAGAGAATGAAATTAATGATATGTAATTTCCCTACTCATGGTTTGAATTTGTCGATGGTTATACAAAATTTTTATGCCGGATTGAATTTTGCTTCTAGAAATCTTTTAGATTCGGCCGCGGGAGGCACTTTTATGGAAATCGCTTTAGGAGATGCTACTAAACTCCTAGATAATATTATGGTTAATTATTCTCAATGGCACACTGAAAGATCCACTAATAAAAAAGTGCATGCTATAGAAGAAATGAATGTTTTGGGTGGAAAGATGGATGAACTTATGAAATTATTTGCTACTAAGAGTGTTTCTTCTGACCCTAATGATATGCCTTTGTCTACTTTGATTGAGAATAATAATGAATCTATGGATGTGAATTTTGTTGGTAGGAATAATTTTGGTAACAACGCGTATAGAGGGAATTTTAATCCTTGGCCTTATCCTAGTAATCCTTCTAATAATTATGGAAATTCCTACAACAACTCTTATGGAAATTTTAATAAGATACCCTCTGAATTTGAGAATAGTGTTAAAGAGTTTATGAATTCACAAAAGAATTTTAATGCTTTGCTTGAAGAGAAGTTGCTTAAAGTTGATGATTTGGCTAGGAAGGTTGATAGAATTTCTCTTGAGGTTGATTCTTTAAATCTTAGATCTATTCCTCCTAAGCATGATATCAATGAGTCTCTCAAAGCCATGAGAATTTCCAATGATGAGTGCAAAGAAAGAACCGCCAGGACGCGCGCTTCCAAAGATGCCTTTATTAAAGCGTGTTCTTCGAATTCCTATGAAAATCAAGATGAAGATCTAAAAGTTACTGATGTGTCCCCTATTAAATCTTTGTTTTGCCATATGAATCTTGATGAAACTGAATATGATCTTCCTTTACCTAGAAGGCATTCCAAAAATTCGGAGTAGGTAGCCGCCGCCGTCCTTGGTTTTTGCGAGAAAACCGATCGTTTTTTCGAAACCCTAGATCTGTTTTTTTAGATCTGTTTTTTTGGTTTAGTTATTTAGCGGACGTTCGTCCGTATGTTCGTTTTAACGATTGATTTTCGCCCATTAGCCGCAGATAACGAATGTTCATTCGTTAGCCTGTTCGTCAGTTTTTCTTATTCTCGGGTTTTTCGCGATTATTTTCGATCGCGATTTCTGATCCGATTTTTGTTCTAGTATAACTTTTCGCTCGTTTATCGGAATCAGGCGATTCAAGAACCTAGAGTTTCGTATCAAAGCCCTCTTTCTGTTTAACCAATTTAAACAAGATTTTGCTACTGTAAAATTTGACTTTAGTCCAGATTAGTAATCGGATCTTGTTTTTTTTGCCGTTTGAGTTTTGTTGCTTCGTTTGATCTGATTTTTTTGCAAACCGGAGTTCTTAAGTTGAACTTTCTGGTTAGATCTCTTATTTTAGTTTTACCGTGCTCTTGATTGATTGCTTATTGTTTGTCTGTTTGTTTGCGACAGAGTACCCGGAGTGCGAAGCGTGTTACTATGAGTCTCTAGGTTTCGCAGATCATCAGCAAGGCAAGTAACACTTTGATCATATCTCTTTACTACCCAGTTTTATTGCATTAGATCAATCGTCAAACAATTGCATGGTTAGGATCTAATTAAATTGTGGGTTTGGGAAGTAGATGAGGTAGTATCTGTTCACCTGTTTATTATCAAACCTTTGGGTGTTACTTCTACGTTTCTTATATTGCTATGCTATGCTTGTAGACATGGATTGGGTTTGAGTGTATTTATGACAGATGTGAGTTTGTTAATTAATGGTTCAACTTAAGGTGGCAACTTAAATACACATCTGGGTGGATTGGTTGCGAGCACCTGGAGAATCCAGTGTTGTCCTAGGATATCCCGGAGGACCCGTGTGATCATCCTATCGCTCGCCACCCAGGCTCAAAGAGATCATAAGAATATTCATGCTAGAAACTTCTGTGCGCAGCCACAAGCCATTATGGGCTCTGGCATGGTTGAGTAAGTTGCGTGAATCTCTCAAAGGGGTAGACTAGCAGATCTAGTGGGTTTGTAGGTGGTACTGTCTATCTAGAGTAGAGAGTTAATGCTTCAGAAAGACTGTGTCTCGAATCTCCGATCATGGATGTATTCGAGTCTTGTGGGGAAAAGTGCACAAAACTCTGCAGAGTGTACAAACTAATCATGGTTAGCCGTGTCCCCGGTTATGGACATCTTGAGTATCTAGTTCTTGGATTATCATGCGGATCTCATCCCTCCTAATATAAATTTTGATTGGGTTTAATGATGATTTTTAGTTGGGATTGAGTCGGAGGAACCTTCTCGATGTTTAACAACTACCATGATAGTTAAATAAAATTTATTCCTTTGTTGTAGGAAAAAATTGGCTTTTCGCAAAACATATTAGCCATACAGCCTCCACCAGCCATATATGCATGTAGTGATAGCATTATTTCCGTTTCATTACTCTCTTGTGTTACATTGCCAGCACATTCCATGTGCTGACCCGTTTTCGAGCTGCAACGTATCATGTTGCAGACTTTTGAGACGACGAGTAAGGAGCCTTAGGTCGTGGTCTTTCACTCAGTGATGCCGTTGGAGTTGATGGACTCGCTTTATCTTCCAAGCCTTCCGCTGTTATCGTTTTAGATGGCCTTAAGCCATATTTATTGTAATAAGTTCTCTTTTGAGACATTCGATGTAATAAGTGTGTGATTGCTACTGTGTTATAAATCCTTCAAGTATTGTGCGTGTTAGTGATGTACAGAGATCAGACTGTTTGAGGTCTGGTCGCTATATATATATATATATACTATTATAGAAGGGAAAACACAAGTTCAGTTTTGCATTCTTATAGAAAAATAGAACTGAGCTGTGCGTTGTCTTGAAAAGACAGACATAACTTGGGCTGCTGATGTTATAGACAAACTAGGTTGGGAGGCCCAGAGGCCGCTTGATACCTGCTGGATCCAAAAAACGTTGAAACATGTCGTGGGCTGCTCATGTTAAACAACAAAACCTAGGCCATGGACCTGGTGGGCCCGGGACTGTCAGCTTCTCGACGAACATTTGTCTCCCGATTCCTCTTGTTTTGCTGACCATGTTGGGAACGACAGACGGCGGCACCGCGGCGAGAGCACCAAGGCGGAGGACGACATTGAGACCTTGGACCGAACGAACCTGAGCGGGGGAAGACACAGGCGGAGGGGAGTACAAGGGTTGACTTGTTCGGGTGCAGGGTGGGCCGGTGGAGCTGCCTCCGCCGAACAATGTGTGGGAGTAGAGGGATGGCCTGGCCAACGCCATAGGCTACAATGGCCAGCCGATGTATAGGAAGAGGACGAAAGATTGAACAAAATAAAGAAATACAAATGGATAGGTGGTTGGTCCCATATGTCTATGTACGAGACCTGTTGGGTCCACCTAAGAAGGGGAATACGTTGGGAGGAAGGAGATTCAAAACACGGAAGTCGAGTGAACTAGTTTTTTTACGTACGAGTGAACTAGTTACATACATAAGCAAATAGCCACTAAAAAGCAAACATGTTACTGGGTTCTTAGAACAAAACAGATAATTACGACACATAGGCTAATGCATGAAACACAGATGATAAAGGTGCTTATAAATAGATAAAGTACAACATCTAGACCTTCTTGGCACGCTTGATCATGATGTTGCGGTTGTCCGTGTACTCGTCGGTTACGGGAAGTAGACACGCCCTCATGTCCAAGATCCGCCTATACATGTCGTAGCATGCGTATGCATCCTTGGCCGTGTAGGTCATGTAGGCTAGATTCAGAGGTACCTCCCACGTGTTCAGGTCCTTGGTATCGTTGTCTGCTTTCATGTTGGCGTAGTAGGGGTCAATGATGGTCTCGGCGAGGTCAACCGCAGAGTCCTTCTACTGCCCGTTGCCGATGATCTTGTATTGCTTCTGGATGTCGACAAGCTTGTTGCACTAGATGGTCGAATCGTCGCGTTCTTCCTTCTCTCCACCTTAGCGAAGGTGCAGTCGGCGCTGCCGATGAAACTTGCGAATGCTCCAGAACCTCTGATGGCCCTACAACAGTGGTAGACGAGAACCTCGTCCCACATGCATACATGGGCGACCATGATCCGCTGGTCCCTGTCAGGAGACGAATGGATGGGCACAAGGTCTAGTCCTGCGACCTTGTGCTTTCTCGTCCTGTAGGTACTACTTGAACTCGGCGAGGCAGAGCTTCACCGAGTCCGGATCATTGGTGTACATCACATTCAACTTGGTGTAGCCATGGGACTTAACGGCGAACTCTAAGGTGAACTCCTTGCTGAAGTCCATATCCAGCAGGCTCACCCCTCAGATCGCCATTGGAGTCTCTTCAAGTGAACGAGTGGATAGGCGGCGGCAGCAGTTCATTTTTCAGCTCTTGGAGAACTGGATTCAACAGTAAGCTGAGTGTGTATAGGCGACAACATTTACTACCCCTCCCTCGCCCGCTGCACGCCCGACAGAACATGCACCCTCGGTGCATTCAAACGCCTCCATTAAGAAACCTATTCTGGCCACACATCGGTTCACGAGCGGGTCTGTATTGGTACTGTAATAACAAGTGTTAGTGGTCACTTTACTTAAATTTAATTAGCTTCAATAGAAATTTATTATTAAAATAAGCAATGCATTGGCTCGTTCTATCTATGCCACAGGATCAACATGCACAACAATTAGAATTATTATTCTCAGGACGCACACGACCAACACATTTGTCGCACTTTCACATAGATAATACTACCAAGTTTGAACTATGTGTTATGGTTGCTATCCTCTGCATCATCATGCCATGTTTCCCAGCTTGCAAGATTCAGAACCAACAAATAGGATTCAAATAATAAGTACATCAAGGATGCCTACACATCTCATTGCTTCCCAGCTTACAAGATTCAGAACCAACAAATAAGATTCAAACAATAAGTACAACAAATATGCCTACACATCTCATTGATTCCCAGCTTGCAAGATTCATAACCAACCCATTAGAGCCTTTTGACAAACTAAATATCGGGATTAAATCCATCTTGGCTAGCCGTGTCATACAACCCAAGAACTTGGCGAATGCTCTTGACCATCACAACATCTGTAATTGAGTATTCCCGTTTGCACAGATAAGAAAGAGCATGATTACTATAATAGTGGCACTAGTTGAAGCAAACTTTATTTCCAAAACGAGAAAAGATTGCGATAGAATAGCTTTATTTAAAAAATAGAACATTAGCACAGTATGACAACGCACAATCATGTTGATAAAGGACAGTACTGACCAGTGTGAGGGGCCCTATGCCGCCACGACTCGATGTGGTGAACCTGCAAATCCACTCAGATGAGGCCAACCTGGAGTTCCATGATTCAATCCATGCGCCTTTTTCTGCAGTTCACCTGAAATGAAGCAAAGATTGCATCATTCAGCTAGCAAGAAGTACTTGCTCTCGTGAGCTGGCAGGTTCTTCTTTAGTAGTTGCACTAAAATTCAGCAACATTAAGGTTGGCTGTCTTGCTCATGTAAGTTGCAACTATAATTTGCTTATCCTTTTGTGCAGTTCCACTAAAATAAAGTGCCATTGTGGTGACAGTGACGACTCATCTTGCAAAAGCTAATAAAATGTTGCACGAGATTACCAGCAGAATTTGATAGAGATTTTGGAAACTCTAATCACCATTTTTTGCAGTTCCACCAAAAGTGAGAGATGTTCCCCACATGACATTTTAGTTAAACTGCACAAGACACTCATTCCAAAAAAAGTGTTTTGTGCAGTTCACCAAAAGGTCACAATAGCAACAAGGTGAAATGGATATTCCTATCTGCACAAAAAGATAGAAAGTAAACAAGTGCTGGTCAATAAGAATATACGAAACATACATGAAATGAAAAGAAGCATCTTAATTATGTTCATGGCAATCACGCAAGGACAGTAGAAAATTTAAAATGTCAGCAATGATTCATGTTACCGGAAGCATTACGATCAACGATGACATTCGTCAAATATGGGATTACTTTAATGGTGACATTACTTGTTTACCAGATACAGTAAATCAACAACAACTAAAGAGTTTGTTTAAGGGCATGGGACCGTGGGGACACCAGGTCACTCAGCAGCGTAAAGAAGCAACTTACTTATCATACTAGGGAAAACAACAGGAGTACCATTTGTAACATAGTTTAATTGCATCATATCACTTGAGGCATTAGATTAACAATAACACTGGTTAGACATGTCCTTAAGGTAACAGTGTGATCGCTTCATTTTACATGCGCCCTTACATTAACAACAGCAAAAGGTTGGTATAAGTAGGGGTGGGCGCGGTTAAACCGAAAACCGAAAACCAAAATAAACTGAACTGTATTAATCGATATATCGGTTAATTCAGTGGTTTGGTTTTTGGCTCGGTGGGAAATGTTAAGGTTGTTCGGTGTTTGGTTTGTGTTCGGTTTTCAGTGCCCAAAAACGAATAGACCGAACAAACCGAAATGTAGGATGCCATGTGTAATACCATGTTCACTCCATCATGCGGAGGTATCTCCAAAAGGTAAATTAAGTGGGGACGGAGGGAGTAAAAATGTATCATTTAGTGCATGAGCTGCTCAGTTTAGAGGCATTACACATATTCTTCCGTATATAATACATGGCACGTTCCATGTGATTTTTCCACTTAATTATGTTCAATAGTTTGCTTGATCGAATAAAGTATTGCCCGATGTTAAAGTTGCTATCTCTTGTGACTATTTTATGCATTCTATATAATGCAAATCAATGCTCATGAATCATTACACTTATACTGACAAGTGCATGTATTTCGGTTTTCGGTTACGAAGAAATCGAACCGATATATTATGGTTAATATGGTTCGGTTTCTTAATTTTGTGTGATTGTTTTGGTTTCCATTTCTTTAAAACCGAAATTATTAAAAACCGAACAAACTGAACCGTATTAACCATATAAACCGAACGCCCAGACCTAGGTATAAGGACATGTGACAGTGGATGCATCAGCACAATGTACCTACAAGGAGGCATAAAGTGGGGATGCCGAGTTTTTTCATGCTCTATGAGGGCATCAAATTTAATCCTGGAGACCTTTTACTATGTGAGGGCAGCAAATCTAATCCTGGAGACCTTTTACTATGTGAGGGCAACAAAACTATTCATGGAGACCTTTTACTATGTTAGGGCAGCAAATCTAATCCTAGAGACCTTTTACTATGTGAGGGCAGCAAATCTAATCCTGGACATACTCTGTTGACTTGTCCACCAGCCGCCACTTTCTATCCTTTTTTCAACCAATAATAGATCTGTTTCTTATCCAGTTTGTACTGAGTTTTCCCATTATTTCCCTTTTCAACTAAGAGACTGGTTGGGTATCCGGTCTCTACTACTTTCCCGCTGTTATTTCCTCTTTGAATAAAGTCCTAGATTCATGCTACGACTTCCCCCCCTTCTTCGTTGTTTGAACCAAGTCCTAGATTCGAATGCATGAAGTTGCTTTACCTCTAATAATACTAAAAATTTAGGTGGATTTGGAAGAGCTGGTGGAAGTAGAAAAAGATGCACATGCAGACACATGGGGAGCTGGGGCAGTAGAGCAAGGCCACTTTCGAAGAACTTGTACCTAAGGGTCATCGGGATGTCGGCGGCGGCAGGTCCGATCTGTACACAATACGGCAGGGAGGAAGAAGGGTCGGAGGACCTCCCGAGCCAGCGCTGTGTCAGAGAGAACGACACCGGTGGAGGATCGGGCCCTACCGGATCCTGTGGGTTACCTCCCTCGCCCGACGATGACCGCGTGAACAATGCACCTTTTAGTCCTCTACACACACCGGCCAAAGGGATCCGGCCGGATCTATGACCAGCAGTGAGCAGAGAGAAAGTGTTGCTACCGCTGTCTTGTTTAGATCTGGAGAGGATGAGAGAATAAAGAGAGCAACCCTAGTAAAGCAAGTTCTCAGGCCCCTGCATACATATATAGTGGAGTGATTATCTGATTCTCTCCACAACAAGCATTTCAATTTGTGTACGTGGCTTTAAAGAAAAGAAGCTCTCTATTTAAGGTGACTAACTTTATGACTCCTACTTACTGCTAGTAGTAGTATTGTTCACTTGTGCTCCCTGGCCCTCCATTCATTGAACAACCCCACAGGTGAATAAACATACAGTACTAGTATTTATATAGAATGAACAAGCTCGAACTATTTTCGCGTAGTTAAAAGTTGAGGGCGGGGCTTTTCCCGGGCAGTACGCGCGGCAGTTTTCGCGTAGGTGGTTTGACAGAGAGACGAGGAGGGTGAGGGTGTAGCAAATTCAACTTACTTACTGCTGGAAAGGTCGGGCTGTGCGATTTGACGATGCATTACTGCCAGAAAGACTTGTGATATGACTACTCACTATAGTCATGAATTACTGGCACTACAACCGAGGTGATGCCCCCCTTCCGTTCCGCACTCTAATCTGGTGCATGACACGTTGACCCGGATGCTGGCTCTCCCACATGTCGGCAAAGTACGTAGTAAGAAAGAGCAAAGAATCATGCTGTACATACTAGTACTACTATTTCTCTAGATTCCCCCACAGTGATACTAGCAAGAAAGTCTTTATATTCAGATTTGCGAGGTTCACTAACATTGCCTCACTGCGGGAGTTCACATGCAGTATTAAAATCTTCTAGGTCCATGGTATATGATTTATCATAAAGATCAAATAAAACAGTGTGAGAATTGCGTGATGATGTAAATTTAAACCTCCTCACAAAGGAATTAGTTAAATAGTGGTACTGAAGGCACTTATCTGACACGAAGTCCTCGAGATCAGCATTACACACATACGCGTCAAATTCAACCTTGATGCATGCCTGGACCATAAACTCCTCCGACGGCCATTCACAAGGCCGCACTTGAGCTTCACTCGGTGGTTCATCGTCTGACTCACGTATCGCCAACCTTGGCCCTTGCTTCCTTGAGGAGCCACCTTGGTACATTTTCCTAAACATTTTTCTTCCTCTGAAAAATTTCTGAAATTTTAGTGACGCAAAATGAAAGTGAACCAAACTCAACAACATTGATAGCAACTACTCCCATAAGGGCCTAGAGACTATATCATGCATTAAAACTACTTTGGACCATAAAAAATTGACATGCAAGCTCAAGAACAGGGTCACCCCAGCAGCAAAAAATGGCAATAAATAAAAGCACTAGAACAAAAACTAATTGGACCATTGGAGGAGTCACATACCAAAGAGCAATCTTCCCAAACATTTTTGTGAATGGAGCTTTGAGCAAGGAGATCAAAAATGGCAGCAAGATGAGCTAGAACACGGGTTTGAGCTATGGGAGGATCTTTTCTGGAGGAAGACGAAGTGAGTGGGTGCTGTATTAAGTGGAGGGGTCCACGTGGGGTCCATGAGGCAAGGGGCGCACCCCAGAGGGGTGGGCGCGCCCTGCACCCTCGTGGCCAAATGGTGGCCCCCCTGGTGTGTTCCCAGTGCCAGATATTCTTAAATATTCTACAAAAAATCATATTTCATTTTCATGACATTTGGAGAACTTTTATTTTTGGGGTATTTTTATTACAAGGATAATTCAGAAAACAGACAGAAAATACTATTTTTGCTTTATTTAATCTAAATAACAGAAAGTAGAAGGAGGGTACAGAGAGTTGTGCTTTCTAACTTCATCCATCTCATGCTTATCAAAAGGACTCCACTAACAAGGTTGATCAAGTCTTGTTAACAAACTCTTTCCGAATCGCATGAAACCGGAGAATTTTCGGATAAACTAGGTTACCTCAATGGGGATATTCTTCTTGACAGTAGGAAGAGGGAATTCAAAACCTCCAATAGTAATCATTGAAAATTTTCCAATAGAATTGATACTGTGGACTTGAGGTTGTTTCCTTGGAAAGTGTACCGTATGCTCATTACCTTTAACATGAAAAGTGACATTGCCTTTGTTGCATCAATAACAGCCCCTGCAGTATTCAAAAAGGGTCTACCAAGGATAATTGACATACTATCGTCCTCGAGAATATCAAGAATAACAAAATTCGTTAAAATAGTAACGTTTGCAACCACGACAGGCACATCCTCACAAATACCGACAGGTATAGCTATTGATTTATCAACCATTTGCAAAGATATTTCAGTAGGTGTCAACTTATTCAAATCAAGTCTACGATATAAAGAGAGAGGCATAACACTAACACCGGCTCCAAGATCACATAAAGCAGTTTTAACATAGTTTCTTTTAATGGAGCATGGTATAGTTGGTACTCCTGGATCTAGTAGTTTCTTAGGTATTCCACCTTTAAAAGTATAATTGGCAAGCATGGTGGAAATTTCAGTTTCCGATATCTTTCTTTTATTTGTAACCATATCCTTCATATACTTAGCATAAGGATTCATTTTAAGCATATCAGTCAAACGCATACGCAAAAAGATAGGTCTAATCATTTTAGCAAAGCACTCAAAATCCTCATCATCCTTTTTTGGGATGGTTTGGGAGGAAAAGGCATGGGTTTCTGAACCCATGGTTCTCTTTCTTTACCATGCTTCCTAGCAACGGAATCTCTCTTATAATAACGTTGATTCTTTGATTGTGGGTTATCAAGATCAACATCAGGTTCAATCTCTACATCGTTGTTATTGCTAGGTTGAGCATCAACATGAACATCATCATTAACATTATCACTAGGTTCATGTTCATTACCAGATTGTGTTTCAGCATTAGAAATAGAAAATCATTGGGATTCTCAGTTGTGTCAACAACAGGTTCACTAGGAGCATGCAAAGTCCTATCATTTTTCTTTTTCTTCTTCTTAGAAGGACTAGGTGTATCAACATTAGTTCTCTAAGAATCTTGCTCAACTCTCTTAGGGTGGCCCTCAGGATACAAAGGTTCCTGAGTCATTCTACCCCCTCTAGTCACAACTCTAACAGCATTATCATTTTTCTTATTATTTAATTCATTGAGCAAATCATCTTGAGCTTTAAGCACTTGTATTACCTGAGTGGTAACCATAGAAGCTTGTTTACTAATAAGTTTAAGGTCACCTTTAACTCTAGACATATAATCACTCAAGTGTTCAATCATATAAGCATTACATTTCAAATGTCTACCAACATAAGCATTGAAGTTTTCTTGTTTAACAATAAAATTATCAAACCCATCCAATCATTGGCTAGCAGACTTATTATGAGGAATATCACCTTCATCAAATCTATAGAGAGAATTTACCTTTACTACCTGTGTCGGGTTATCAAGACCATGTATTTCTTCAATAGGTGGTAAATTCTTAACATCTTCAACTTTAATACCTTTTTCTTTCATATATTTCTTTGCCTCTTGCTTATCTTCAGGACTTAGAAATAGAATACCCTTTTTCTTTGGAGTTGGCTTAGGAATTGGTTAAGGAAGTGGCCAATCATTATCGTTACTCAATATATCATTCAATAGCAATTCAGCTTGCTCAACAGTTCTTTCCCTAAAAACACAACCAGCACAACTCTCCAGGTGGTCTCTGGAAGCATCAGTTAGTCCATTATAAAAGATATCAAGTATTTCATTTTTCTTGAGAGGATGATCAGGCAAAGCATTAAGTAATTGGAGAAGCCTCCCCAAGCTTGTGGGAGACTCTCTTCTTCAATTTGCACAAAATTATATATTTCCCTTAAGGCAGCTTGTTTCTTATGAGCGGGGGAAATATTTAGCAAAGAAGTAATAAATCATATCCTGGGGACTACGCACACAACTAGGAGCAAGAGAATTATACCATGTTTTAGCATCACCCTTTAATGAGAACGGAAATAACTTAAGGATATAGTAGTAACAGATTTTTTTCCTTATGAGTGAATGGGGTGGCTATATCATTCAATTTAGTAAGATGTGCCACAACAGTTTCAGATTCATAGCCATAAAAAGGATGAGATTCAAGCAAAGTAATTAACTCTGGATCGACAGAGAAATCATAATCCTTATCATAAATACAGATAGGTGAAGTAGCAAAAGCAGGGTCATATTTCTTTCTAGCGTTCAAAGACTTCTCTTTCAGCTTAGCTAACAGTTTCTTAAGATCATATCTATCTCTGCAAGCAAAAAGGTCTCTAGCAGTTTCTTCATCCATAACATAACCCTCAGGCACATCAGGCAATTCATATCTAGGGGAAGAATCTTCATCATCACTTTCATCAATATTATCTATTTCAATAATTTCATTCTGTCTAACCCTAGCAAGTAGTTCATCAAGAAATTCACCCAATGTCACAATATTATCAAGCATAGAAGTAGTTTCATCATAAGCATCATGCATAGCAAAAGTGGCATCATCAATAACATGCGACATATCAGAATCAATAACCTGTGAATCAAGTGCAGAGCTAGATGGAAGTTCCTTACCTCCCCTTGTAGTCGAGGGAAAAATATTGGTTCTTTCATCTTTCGAGCTCCTCATAGTGATCAACAGATATAAATCCCAACTGACTCAAAGAATAGAGCTATGCTCCCCAGCAACAGCGCCATAAAATAGTCTTGATAACCCACAAGTATAGGGGATCACAACAGTTTTCGAGGGTAGATTCAACCCAAATTTATTGATTCGACACAAGGGGAGCCAAAGAATATTCTCAAGTATTAGCATTTGAGTTGTCAATTCGACCAAACTTGAAAGACTTAATATCTACATCAAAATATTTAGTAGCGAAGTAGTATGGAAGTAGCAGTAACGGTGGCAAAAGTAATAGTAGCAGTTTTGTAGTAATCGTAACAGTGGCAACGGAAAAGTAACTAAGCAAAGATCAATATGTGAAAAGCTCGTAGGCAATGGATCAATGATGGATAATTATGTTGGATGCGATTCCTGCAACAGTTATAACATAGGGTGACGCAGAACTAGCTCTAGTTCATCAATGTAATGTAGGCATGTATTCCGAACGTAGTCATACGTGCTTATGGAAAAGCACTTGCATGACATCTTTTGTCCTACCCTCCCATGGCAGCGGGGTCCTATTGGAAACTAAGGGATATTAAGCCTCCTTTTAATAGAGTACCGGACCAAAGCATTAACACTTAGTGAATACATGAATTCCTCAAACTACGATCATCACCGGGAGTGGTTCCGATTATTGTCACTTCGGGGTTGCCGGATCATAACACATAGTAGGTGACTATTGACTTGCATGATAGGATCAAGAACTCACATATATTCATGAAAACATAATAGGTTCAAATCTGAAATCATGGCACTCGGGCCCTAGTGACAAGCAATAAGCATAGCAAAGTCAATCTTAGAACATAATGGATACTAGGGATCAAACCCTAACAAAACTAACTCGATTACATGGTAAATCTCATCCAACCCATCACCGTCCAGCAAGCCTACGATGGGATTACTCACACACGACAGTGAACATTATGAAATTGGTGATAGAGGATGGTTGATGATGACGATGGAAACGGATTCCCCTCTCCGGAGCCCCGAACGGACTCCAGATCAGCCCTCCCGAGGGAGATTAGGGCTTGGCGGCGGATCCGTGTCGTAAAACGCGATGAATCCTTCTCTTTGATTTTTTCTCCCCGAACGTGAATATATGGAGTTGGAGTTGAGGTCGGTGGAGTCTCAGGGGGCCCACGAGGCAGGGGGCGCGCCCTGCACCCTTGTGGACAGGGTGTGGGCCCCCTGATGCTGATTCTTTTGCCAGTATTTTTTATTAATTCCAAAACGTGTCTTCGTGGATTTTCAGGTCATTCCGGGAATTTATATTTCTGCACAAAAATAACACCACGACAGTTCTGCTGAAAACAACGTCAGTCCGGGTTAGTTTTTCAAATCATGCAAGTTAGAGTCCAAAACAAGGGCAAAAGTGTTTGGAGAAGTAGATACTTTAAAGACGTATCAGTACGTATAGGAGAAATGCGCATCGCTCGGCCCCCGACCACCCACTGTAATCGGGAACTCCCCGATATTTTCCTCGCCCTCGCTTCTACCATGGTTTTTTCTGTCATGGACGGCCCAAAGAATGTCATGCAGCTGCGTCTCTGGCCCGCCCAAGACGAAAATCCAATTTTCTGTCATGTTTTTTTCTTAGAAGTAGGACCCCACCACATCTATGATGATACCGGGTTTTGTCACAATTATCGTCATAGAAGTGTCATAAGTATGACATATTTTTTTTCGTTCGGCCCAAAATGTCACAGATGTGTCTTTTTTTGTAGTGACTGCACTCGATATATTTCAATAATTTGCGTTTACCGATGCATTAATTACAATGCATGCATGCATGCCGTGACTCTCCTTTTTGAAAGTGCGTTATATCGACTAGAGGGGGGTGAATAGGCGATTTTTATGAAATTCTTCACTGAGGAATTTGCTAGTGAGGAAATTCCTTAGCGAAGAACTACTAGCAGCGGAATAAGTACTCAGATGAAAACATAATAGAATTCAAGCTTAGTCATCATGATGAAATGAAGACAAACACAGAGTACAGAAAGCGTAAACACAGGATAACACAAGATGAAGACAAACAGACTGAAGAAATTGAACTGAGGAAATTGAGAAAGTCTTCAGTCAAAGTCTTCAAACACAGATATGATAAACAAACAACACACTACTGAGGAAATGAAAGAGTTGAGGAAATAGAACCAGTAAGCTTGGTGAAGACAATGATTTGGTAGACCAGTTCCAACTGCTGTCTCAGTTGTACATCTGGTTGGAGCGGCTGAGTATTTAAACTCGAGGACACCCAGTCCCGGACACACAGTCCTCACCGTATTCTCCTTGAGCTAAGAACACACAGTCCTCGCCCAATCACTCGTGGTAAGTCTTCAGGTGACTTCCAAACCTTCATAGACTTGGTCACTCAGCGATCCACAATTCCTCTTGGATGCTCTAGACCTTGACGCCTAACCGTCTGGAAGAAGCACAGTCTTCAAAGGTAACAAGCATCGGATCCACGCAGGATCAATCTCTTTAGTGATGCTCAATCACTTTGGGTTTGTAGGTGTTTTGGGTTTGGGGTTTGGATTTTCCTCACTTGATGATTTTCGCTCAAAGTCCTTGGAGGATGGGTTGCTCTCAAATGACAAGTGTCAAGTTCTCGCGGAGCAGCCAACCAGCTAGTGGTTGTAGGGGGCGGCTATTTATAGCCTAGGGAGCAGCCCGACATGATAAGACATAAATGCCCTTCAATGATATGACCGTTAGGTGGACAAGATATTTTTGGACAGCTGGCGCGCAGCACAACAACGGTCGGAAATTTGAGGTACAAATTCCTCAGGGCTCTCATGTTCCTCACTGTGTAGGTAATTCGCACTGGCGAATTCCTAACTCCTCAGTCAGAGCAAAGTCCTCAGTGACCAGAAGAACTGCGTCTCTATCACTGAAGAAATTGACTGAACTGTATGAGATTTCCAATGGCTTCACTCGAAGGGATTGGTAGGTGTAGGATTTGAGTTGAGCATCACATGGAAATTTTCTCCTTAGTATTTCCTCGACCCCCTTTAACTGTACGGTGTTTCCTATGACTCAAGAAAGAGAAAATGAAACTACGAAAAGAAAAGTCTTCACGCTTCATGTTCCATGAATGAATACCAAGTCTTCAAAGTCACACCAATTTCTTCACTTTCAAAGTCTTCAGAAAGTCTTCAATATATCAAAGTCTTCAGCCGAAGAACTTCATTTTTAGGGGTCGACTTTCTCTGTAAATATCAAACTCCTCATAGACTTATAGACCTGTGTACACTCATAAACGCATTAGATACTTAACCTATAAGTCTTCAATACACCAAAATCACTATGGGGCACTAGATGCACTTACAATCTCCCCCTTTTTGGTGATTGATGACAACATAGGTTAAGTTTTCAACGGGGATAAATATATGAAGTGTAAATACTGATATTGAGGAATTTGATTGCAAGATATAGAAGAACTCCCCCTGAAGATGTGCATAGTGAGGAATTTGCTTCTGTAGCAATGCACATTTGAAGAGTTGAATCATGGAGATCTCCCCCTATATCTTGTAATTCATACACGCATTTGATGTATAATATGAAGAATTTGAAATGCATGATGAAATATGGTGCCTGATGTAATTCAGCATGCGTGCAATAATATTAACGAGGAATAAGCATGCAGAATAGCGCATCAAGGTATCAAAGCAAAGTGCAACAAAAGTATCAGCGCACCATCGGACTTAAGATTACAACTCGATCCAATAAAAGTTTCGGAACAACGAGAGTTGTAACTTAAAAAAACGAATAAACCCTTATTATAGACCCGCTTGAAGACTAACTCAGATTTCTCCCCCTTTGTCATCGAATGACCAAAAGGATCGAAACTGAGGACTAACGCCCCTGAAGATTTTCAAGTTGATGAAGGAGCGCCAGCGTTGTTGGGGTCGGTCGTTGAAGTAGGGCCTGCTGCAGTGTCGTCCAAGTCTTCATTTTTCATCAGCCGCACGCGATGAAGAATATGAGCTGGCCACCAAAGAAGGAACCTTGACCTTCTTGTATTTCTTCGGAGGAGGTGCAAACCAGTCAAAATCTTCTTTGAGACCCATTTTCTCCAAGTCTTCAGCACTGTACACTTGAGATAGAACAACCCAGGTGCGGTTGAGGGTTTCATGAAGGTAGTAGTGGTTTTTCTTCACTGCATTGTGTGTGGAAGTCATGTTGTGAAGAATTGAACCAAACTGACGCTTGACCCATTTGTGATTGCGATCAACCTTTTGATGAAGACTGAGGAGTAACTCACGGTCAGTCATCACCCTGGGTGCTGTGGCTTGAGGATTTGGCTTGGCAGTGTTAGCAGCAGAGTCATGTGTGGCAGAGTCATCATTGGTGGAGTAAGATGCAGCTTTGCGAACTTGGCCATCCAATGGACGAATGCCTTCATCTATCACAGCAGTGGCCTTGCCTTTTTCTTCAGCTGAGGAAAATGTCCATTTGAGGACTTCAATGGGAGGCAAGTAGCTGCAGTGGTTGAGCGTTTCAGCTTTTAGTTGAGTGAAGACCTTATCCTGATGAATTTCATTATCCAAGGTGCATAAGACTTCAGCTCAAATGGTGACATAGCAATGTTGGCCAGAGTCCTCATGAAGAAATCATGGAAGTTGACGGGAACGCCATGGATGATGTTGAAAAGCAGATTCTTCATGATGCCAACGACTTCTTCATCAGACGAGTCATGGCCTTTGATGGGACTCATTGTCTTCGTCAGAATGCGATAGACAGTCCTTGGCACATACAACAATTCCTTGACGAGGAAATTGGTTCTAGGAGCCTGCCCTGGCTTCAAAGGCTTCATTAGCACTTGCATATAATGATTTGAAAGCTCAGGTTCGTTGTACACACAGCGAGCATCTTCAGTGGGTGGACTCAGAGGAAGGACCCGAAGCAATTCAGATGCAGGGGCCTTATGGTGGGTGTTGTCAGTCATCCAGTCCAAAACCCATGAATTGATATCTTCAGAGTTGCCGGTGATGTGCAATGTTGCATAGAATTGAAGAATAAGCTCTTCATTCCAGTCGCATATATCTGTGCAGAAGTTGAGCAACCCAGCGTCGTGAAGAACACTGAGCACTGGCGTGAAGCACGGCAAAGACTCCATATCCACGTGAGGAATATGAGCATGATCGAAGACTTTGTGTTTGTTGTAAAGCACTGAGGAATAGAAATTTGCTTGGCTGGCAGTCCAGAAACGCCTCTTCCTTATGCGAGCAGAGTCATATGGATTGTATTCAGTGAAGAACACGTGCTCGCCATAGAAGTCTTCAGCCTTGAATTTCTGTTTTCGTGAGAATGGATCCTTTGGCCTTGGCAGAGGAGTGTCAGTGAGTTGCATCACGACCTCAGGAATCACGATATCAGGTTCTTCAGGCTGAGGAATTTCAGGATTTTCCTCAGGTGCAGTCACCTTGTCTGTATCAGCAGCAGTTTCTTCAGCGCTAGTGGCTGGAATTTCTTCATTCACAAATGCAGTGGGATGAATTTCTTCAGAGCCCAATTGTACTGTTGGTGAAGGGGAGTGAGGAATTTGCTGCAGGGGAGTGAAGAGTGGGGAATTGGGATGCTGACTTTCCCAAAAGTCGTCATTCATCACTGGAGTGGTGCTTCCAATATCCACATCTTCATCAATTTCTTCAACACCAGCCTCTTCAGCATCAAACTGAGGCATTGGTGATGAGACCATTGGGGTTGAAGGGATTGCATCCGCTTCAATTTCTTCATCAATCTGCTCTGACGAAGCAGCAGATTGAGTTTCTTCATCTGATCCACTAGGGATCTCATAATCTTCATCAAACGGAACAAGGTCCTTTGATAGCACGGAGGAGATAGGAATGGCATCAATGGGATTTGCAAACGAGCTTGTCATTGGCTTCATCTTCTTGGGAGCTGAAGATTCTGAAGCATTTGATGCCTTCCTTTTCTTCACAGCAGCTCGTTCTGCAGCCTTTGTTTTCTTCACATCTAATGCAGATGGAAGAATTGGAGTTGGCGTAGGCGCAGGTGGAGCTGAGGAATCTGGTTGATTTTCTTCAGGCGCAACTGATGCAGTTACCCTGGTTTCTTCAATTTCTTCAGGCGCACCACTAGTGGATGCCCTGGCAATTTCATCAACGGCTGGAGCAGAGTCATCAGCCTTGGAACTAGCATTTTCTTCAGCAGCCTGAACTTCATCAGCGGTGCTGGCATGTTCTTCAGTTTGCTGAACAGAAGCTTCAGCTTGAGGAATTTGTGGCTTTGAAGCTGCACCCTTGGTGAAGGTATCAGTCAGCCTCACAAATCTGACCTTGGCTCCTTTCCAATCAGCATAGTAGGAGTCAAATTTGTCGCTGAGGGCTTTGATCTCATCCTGCATCTTGTCTTCAGTAGCTTCTCCTTGCGGTACTCTGATTTCTTGATCTCTCTGGCCTTATCATATTTCCGCTTCTCCTCTTGGATGAAGTGAGTCAGCATGTGACTTTGACCAGGTGTTAGCTTGAAATCAGGCATAGGTGTGTGAGGATCCTTATGCCAGAGATCAATATAATCTAGGATCGCCTTTGGATCCAATAGCAGGGGCACAAGTGTGCCTTTGGCTTTAGCAGCCCGTTCTTGTCGGTCCCTGATGATTTCAGTAAGTTCTTCTTCATCAGCTTCATCATCATCAGATGGCACAGTGAAGACTACCTGCTTCTTCTGAGGACTTGTGCGAGTGACGCGTCCAGTAGTAGCCTTTTTCTTCAGCAGTGAGGGTCTTGCTGAGGAATTTGGTGCAGCTGAAGAACTAGCTGAGACACCAGAGGCAATAGAGATGCCAGTCGTCCTTTGGCATGAGGCCAGATGCACAGGTGCTGAGGACTTTGGTGGAGCAGGAGCAGCATGAGGAATTTGCTTTGAAGATTTTGAAGATTCTGGCCGTGAGGGCGCAGCTGAGGAACTTGGCCGTGAGGGCATTGAATATGAAGCACTTGGCTTTCTTCGGCTTGACCGAGGCCTCAGTGGCGGTAGCAGCAGCAGCAGCAGAGTCTTCATTGAATTTCCTCACTGCTTCTCTGGCTTGCCTTGCCAGTTTAGCTTGGCGCTTGGCCCATTCTTTAGGAAATTCCTCACCACGCTTGATGCTGGTGGGATCAGCCACTTGGCCAGGTGCCAATGGAGGTCTTAGGCATGGAGGGTTTACAGCGAATTTCTTCATGTATTTTGGAGTAACATATCTGTACTCCCTCCATTCACGTGCCCATCTCCTTTCAATCCTCTGGATTCGCACCTTGCGCTGATTTTTATCTTCTTTCCCAAACTTAGCTTCATCAGGCGTGCAGTACTCATCATAGATATCCTCAGGTATTTCAAAAGTTGTCATCACCTCAGGCTTCTTTCCTCCTTTCTGTGGCCTTTTACCTTCAGCCATTTTCTTCAGATGAGGAATTTTAACAATTGAACTCTCTGAAGAAGTATGCAACTTTTCTTCGAGGAACGCTGCAAATGAGTTAAGTTGATGAGAACCTAATAATTCAGCAGCAAACATGTGTACCTGTGAACAGAGTATAGTTGCGAGGAATTTGAAGAGGTCATATGCGTTATCAGAGGTTTTTGCATAAAGAACAAGGTTGAGGAATTTGACCAGATTCGTCTTGAGGAATTTCACTAAGCGCTTTATATATGCTTAGGGAAATGAATCAAGAACAGATAGCATGTGAGGTGTTTTGTGTGTGAGGATTTGAAGAATAAAACACCTTTGAAGATTTTGTAGAAAAATTTCAAATCAACGAGGGCAGTAAAATTAGCTTTTAATTACCCTGAACGAAGAACACGACGAACTGGGAGTTGGAACAGTGAAGTTCGTCGATGCAGATCTTCCACGCCCTAACTTGGCGGAGGAAGACGTCTACAGCGGTGGCGGAGGTGAAGATTTCCGTGGTCGGCGCGAGTACGACGGCGATGAGGTCAAGGCAGTGAAGCTTTTCCTCACCGACGACGATGGAGTAGCGACGACGCTAGGGTTTGGAGAGCTCGAGCGAGGGAGTGAGATCGAGCGGGGTAAAAGAAGTGAGGATGGAGAAGGGGGGTATTTATAGCTGCGGTGAAAAACTGTTTGTCCGAAGATTTGGGACGAACGTGCCCCTACCCGTTCTCCTTCTTGCGACATGTGTCACCCACATACTGTGTGGTTGAGATCGTGTAAGATCGTGGGTGGATAAAATAATCCATTGTGGGATGCGGAATGGTTTGAGCGGCAAAACCGAAAGTTTGGATAAGATTAGTTTTAACTTTCCGTTTGCAATTTCTTCAGCTGACAAGGACACAGTGAAGAATTTGAACGAGTTTCAAATAGAACGCACATGAAGAATTTGTGAATAGATTGGATTGAGTGTAGCATAGAGGGGAAGGGTCCGATCACATTCACTTAGCAGAAAAGTTCCAACTTGAAGAAATAGCTATAAGTGAATGTTGTAGAGGACATAAAACCATATATATATATAGCCAATGAAGAAAAACGACGGCACAAATGAAGACTTTGTAAAGTTTGAAGAATAAAAAAAACTGAAGAATTTCAAAAGTTGAGGGAAAACTCAAATTGAAGATTTTCAACTTTCGTGGTGGCGTGACCCACCGTGTAAGAATGATGATTTCAGACACCGCGTACAATTATCGTAGGGTTCTGAGAATCAAATTCTTCATTAATTTCTTCACACTTAGAGTGTTATTCTTCATTGATTGAAGAAAAACGTTTCTTCATGTGTTGCACATCTAAGTCATCAATTTTGCATAAGTGTTAGGATGAGTGCCTTTTCAAAGTACATTCGAAGATTCTAAGATATTTAGCTCACACCGCAACTTGCAAAATCTCTTTTCATCCAAGGGCTTAGTGAAGATATCGTCTAGCTGTTCTTCAGTCTTCACATGCTCAATAGAAATGTCGCCCTTCAACACATGATCACGAAGAAAATGACGACGAATTTGAATGTGCTTTGTCTTCGAGTGCTGAACTGGGTTGTGAGCAATCTTGATGGCACTCTCATTGCCACAGAGGAGAGGCACATTCTTCACGTTGATGCCATAGTCCTTGAGCGTTTGCTTCATCCATAGTAGTTGAGGACAGCAAGAACCAGCAGCAATGTACTCAGCTTCAGCAGTAGATAGTGATACGCAGTTCTATTTCTTCGAGGACCAACAGACCAAGGATCGTCCGAGGAAATGACAAGTACCGGAAGTTGACTTGCGATCCACACGGTCACCAGCATAGTCAGAATCTGAATATCCAATGAGATCAAAATCCGAGCCCTTGGGATACCATAATCCTAGTGTTGGTGTGTGAGCTAGATATCGAAGAATATGCTTCACAGCCTTATGGTGTGATTCCTTCGGTGCAGCTTGAAATCGTGCACACATGCAAACACTAAGCATTATATCTGGCCTAGATGCACATAAGTACAATAAAGAACCAATCATGGAGCGGTATACCTTACGGTCGAAGTCAGTACCATTTTCATCAGTGCATAGTTGACCATTTGTGGGCATAGGAATTTTGATGCCTTTGCAATCTTGCATGCCGAATTTCTTCAGGACATCCTTGACGTATTTTTCCTGAGATATGAATATGCCATTGCGCTGTTGACGAATTTGAAGACCTAAGAAGAATTTCAACTCTCCCATCATAGACATTTGATATTCTTATCTCATCATATAGGCAAATTCATCACTATAACGTTGGTCAGTACATCCAAATATAATATCATCAACATATATTTGGCACACAAACAGTTCACCATCATAAGATTTAGTAAAGAGAGTAGGATCGAGTGAACCGGGTGTGAAGCCTTTCTTCATGAAGAATTTCTTCAGTGTATCATACCACGCCCGTGGGGCCTGCTTGAGGCCATAGAGGGCCTTGTTAAGTCTGAAGACTTTGTCAGGATGCTTTGGATCTTCAAAACCTGGTGGTTGAGCAACATATACTTCTTCCTCAAGCTTACCATTGAGGAATGCACTTTTCACATCCATTTGGTGTAAGATGATATCATGATGGTTAGCATAAGCAAGCAATATGCGAATAGCCTCAAGTCTAGCAACATGTGCAAAAGTTTCATCGAAATCAATTCCTTCAACCTGTGTGTAGCCTTGAGCTACTAGTCGTGCCTTATTCCTCACCACAACACCATTTTCATCTTGCTTGTTGCGGTAGATCCACTTTGTGCCAATGATGTTATGCCTGCGAGGATCGGGACGATCGACTAGTTCCCATACGTTGTTGAGCTTGAACTGATGTAATTCTTCTTGCATGGCCTGAATCCACTCAGGCTCCAGAAATGCTTCATCTACCTTAGTGGGATCTGTGATAGAGACAAAAGCAAAGTGCCCACAAAAGTTAGATAGATGTGAAGCTTTTGAGCGTGTGAGAGGACCTGGTGCTCTAATTTCATCGATGATCTTCTCCACTTACACTACTTTTGAAACGCGAGGGTGAGCTGGTTGTCGTTGAGGAATTTGATCATTTTCTTCACCATCAATTTCCTCAGCATTTTCTTCAGGTGCATCAGCTCGACGTTCTTCACGTTCTGGAATGAATTCTTCAGCAGATTCTTCAGTAGGAATGACATCTTCAGTAGCCTTGTGCTTGATTGAATCCTCAGGTGCAGGTTCATCTAACACAGAAGGTAGGTGCTCTCTTTGCGAGCCATTAGTTTCATCGAACCGCACATCTACAGTTTCAACAATCTTGTGAAGAAAATTGTTGAAGACTCTGTAGGTGTGCGAGTCCTTTCCGTAACCAAGCATAAAACCTTCATGTGCTTTCGGTGCAAATTTAGAGTTGTGATGAGGATCTCTACTCCAACATTGAGCACCAAAGACTTTGAAATAACTTACATTAGGTTTCTTGTCAGTGAGGAGTTCATATGCAGTCTTCTTGAAGAATTTGTGAAGATATACTCTGTTGATGATATGGCACGCAGTATCAATTGCATCAACCCAGAAACGACGAGGGGTTTTGTACTCATCGAGCATAGTGCGAGCCATCTCAGCAAGAGTCCTGTTCTTGCGCTCCACGACGCCATTCTGTTGAGGAGTATAAGGAGCAGATAACTCATGAGTAATACCAAGTTCATCAAGGTATTCATCGAGACCCGAATTCTTGAACTCAGTGCCGTTGTCACTTCTGATGTGCTTAATCTTCACACCAAAGTTGGTTGAAGCCCTCGAGGAAAATCGTTTGAAGACTTCCTGCACTTCAGTTTTGTAAGAGACAAGGTGTACCCATGTGTAACGAGGGTAATCATCAACAATAACAAAGCCATATTGAGATGCTTCATTCGAAACAGAGGAATAATGGTTAGGACCGAAGAGATCCATGTGAAGCAATTCAAATGGACGAGTAGTGGTCATGATAGTCTTCGCTGGATGCTTGGCCTTTGTCATCTTTCCAGCTTCACAGGCACCACACAAGTGATCCTTGAGGAATTTGACATTCTCAATGCCAATGACGTGCTTCTTCTTTGCAAGCGTGTTCAAATTCTTCATGCCTGCATGACCAAGTCGTCGATGCCATAGCCATCCTTCTAAAGCTTTTGCAAGTAGGCACACAGCTGGTTGTGAATTTGCAGAGAAATCAACAATATACAAGTCTCCTCTCCTAAAGCCTTCGAAGACTTTGGAATTGTCAGCTTCCATAATCACAACACAACGATACTTGCCAAAGACAACAACCATATCAAGATCACAAAGCATTGAGACAGACATAAGATTATATCCTAAGGACTCAACAAGCATGATTTTGTCCATGCGTCGATCCTTTGTGATAGCAACCTTACCAAGACCCAATACCTGACTTTTGCTTTTATCAGCGAAGATGATATGCTTCATGTGTGACGCTGATAAGGGAGCATCCATTAACAGATTCTTGTCACCAGTCATGTGATTTGTACATCCACTATCAAGTACCCATTCAGTGGCTTTGGGTTGATCATCCTGCAGATGAATTAGTGCAACTTACGACCTCATATACTTCAGCAGTGAAGAATATGATATCACAATTCATCAGATCAATTTCATCAAGTAGTAGACAGATAAAACAGAGGGAGGACGTGTGAAATGAATGTTCATTTCATCATGGTTAGCCTGCGTCCTTTCAGGCAATTTTTGTCAGGTCCCCAGCAAATTCTTCAGACGTTATTTCACGTCTGGAGGCCTGACCCTGCAAAAGGGATTAGTTCCTTTTCTTCACCACCCACATCTGAAGGGGTGGCAAAGAGTTCATCACTCTGCGAGCTCCATATGAGAATGGTGGCAAAGCAGCCAAACCATTTCGTTTCACATAAGAGGGGTTAGGGTAAGCATATGCATAAGCAGAGAAATTCTTCGAGGACTTATGAACATAATAATTTGAAGAATAATGCTCATATTCATAGTCCTTGGCTCTTCCCTGTGAAACAGAGTTGTTAGCACGATGATGTTCATATGAGGAATTTGATCCATGTGAGGAATTTGATCCCCTTGAGGAATTCGGTCCGCATGAGGACTTGGATCCATATGAAGAATAATGCTCATATGAAGAATTTGATCTGAGGTTCCTTTTCCTCACAGGTGGTGTCATGAGGACATTCACCTGAAGACTTTCAAGGCGCCTTTTGGGAACCCAGATTTTCTTCACAGGAGAACCGTTCCTGTAGTTAGTGCCAACATATCTAGCAAATACTTCACCATTCTGATTTTTGAACAGTTTATAGTTGGAGTCAAAAGACTCATCAGAAGAATGAGAAGATTCACATGTATAGCCAGATAAATTAGATGGATCAACTGGAGGTCCCTTTGCAGCAACCCATGAGGTTTTGGGGTACTGCTCAGGCTTCCAATATGTACCATCAGCATTGAGTTTCCTCTCAAAGGCAATACCCTCTTTCCTAGGGTTCCTGTTGAGGATCTGCTTTTTAAGCACATCACAAAGAGTCTGATGCCCTTTGAGGCTTTTGTACATGCCTGTTATGTACAAGTCCTTCAGTCCTGCATCATCAGTAATACTAGCAATGTCCTCAGATGAGAAATTAGTGATAGCAGAGGTAGGTGAAGAATTTGTAACATTTGAAGCATTTGAACATTCAGGTGAGGAATTAGCAGATTCTCGTTCAATGCATTTTAAACATGGAGGAATAAATTCTTCTTGAGCAGCGCTGGTTTGTTGAGCAAGTAATGAATCACGCTCCTTCTGAAGATCTTCATAACTCACTCTCATCTTCTCAAAATCAGACAGGAGAGAGTTATGCTGACCTTGAAGAGAGTCATGCTTGGAATGAAGTCTTTGAAGACTTTCAGCCAAGGCTTGTGATTGATCCATTTCTTCACCCAACATATCATTTCTCTTACTAAGCATATCATTAGCTTTTTGCAAAGCTGTTTGTTGTTTTGCGGCAAGGGAAGCAAGTTTGACATAACTGGGTCCAAATTCATCACCAGATTCTTCATCACTAGACTCAGATAGGTAGCATTCAGTTACCTCAGCACTTTTTGCCATAAGGCATGAATTAGAGGATGATGACTCTGGTTCGAATGTCATCGATTTGAGCGATTCCTTGAAATCCTCAAACCAAGGATCATGGCGGGTTCGATGGCCTTCATAGACATCAGAGAGACGGTCCCAGACAAGCTTCGCCTGATCGAGATGCATGATGTTTCTGAACTGGTTTCGAGACAGACTGGAGCAGATGACGACCTTCACTGTGAGGTTGAGTTGAGTGTACTTGCGGATGTCATCAGCTTCCGCCATCTTGCACAGATCGGTCAGACCAATCTCAGTGACGGTCCATAGCTCGCTGTCCATCACCATGAGACGCTTCTTCATCATGGCCTTCCATTTGGGATACTCGTGACCGTCAAAGATGGGGCATGGCACTTTCTTCATATCTGCGGTCGACATAACTAAAACTCCAGGCGGTTAAACCAAAATCACACAGAACAAGGGAGTACCTTGCTCTGATACCAATTGAAAGTGCGTTATATCGACTAGAGGGGGGGTGAATAGGCGATTTTTATGAAATTCTTCACTGAGGAATTTGCTAGTGAGGAAATTCCTTAGCGAAGAACTACTAGTAGCGGAATAAGTACTCAGATGAAAACATAATAGAATTCAAGCTTAGTCATCATGATGAAATGAAGACAAACACAGAGTACAGAAAGCGTAAACACAGGATAACGCAAGATGAAGACAAACAGACTGAAGAAATTGAACTGAGGAAATTGAGAAAGTCTTCAGTCAAAGTCTTCAAACACATATATGATAAACAAACAACACACTACTGAGGAAATGAAAGAGTTGAGGAAATAGAACCAGTAAGCTTGGTGAAGAAAATGATTTGGTAGACCAGTTCCAACTACTGTCTCAGTTGTACATCTGGTTGGAGCGGCTGAGTATTTAAACTCGAGGACACCCAGTCCCGGACACACAATCCTCACCGTATTCTCCTTGAGCTAAGAACACACAGTTCTCGCCCAATCACTCATGGTAAGTCTTCAGGTGACTTCCAAACCTTCACAGACTTGGTCACTCGGCGATCCACAATTCCTCTTGGATGCTCTAGACCTTGACGCCTAACCGTCTGGAAGAAGCACAATCTTCAAAGGTAACAAGCGTCGGATCCACGCAGGATCAATCTCTTCAGTGATGCTCAATCACTTTGGGTTTGTAGGTGTTTTGGGTTTGGGGTTTGGATTTTCCTCACTTGATGATTTTCGCTCAAAGTCCTCGGAGGATGGGTTGCTCTCAAATGACAAGTGTCAAGTTCTCGCGAAGCAGCCAACCAGCTAGTGGTTGTAGGGGGCGGCTATTTATAGCCTAGGGAGCAGCCCGACATGATAAGACATAAATGCCCTTCAATGATATGACCGTTAGGTGGACAAGATACTTTTGGACAACTGGCGCGCAGCACAGCAACGATCGGAAATTTGAGGTACAAATTCCTCAGGGCTCTCATGTTCCTCACTATGTAGGTAATTCGCACTGGCGAATTCCTAACTCCTTAGTCAGAGCAAAGTCCTCAGTGACCAGAAGAACTGCGTCTCTGTCACTGAAGAAATTGAGTGAACTTTATGAGATTTCCAATGGCTTCACTCGAAGGGATTGGTAGGTGTAGGATTTGAGTTGAGCATCACATGGAAATTTTCTCCTTAGTATTTCCTCGACCCCCTTTAATAGTACGGTGTTTCCTATGACTCAAGAAAGAGAAAATGAAACTACGAAAACAAAAGTCTTCACGCTTCATGTTACACGAATGAATACCAAGTCTTCAAGGTCACACCAATTTCTGCACTTTCAAAGTCTTCAATATATCAAAGTCTTCAGCCGAAGAACTTCATTTTTAGGGGTCGACTTTCTTTGTAAATATCAAACTCCTCATAGACTTATAGACCTATGTACACTCATAAACGCATTAGATACTTAAGCTATAAGTCTTCAATACACCAAAATCACTATGGGGCACTAGATGCACTTACACTTTTGATATTTGCATGTGTTGATTTAATGCACCTTGAAGTAGTATGAATATGTGACGTTAAAGCTTTGTAATGCCCCGGTCCTAAAGCAAGAGATGGTTGTGCACGAGGAGGGTGAGATCATGCAGACAAAATAGGACCCGACGATGGAGCTCTCTATGGGGTCGATGGACCTCACCTTGCTCCACTGCCCTTGTGCCTCCACCCCTTGAAGCCTCCAGTGTATGAGGTTCGAATACACCTCGTCCGTTCGGCTGATCGAGCAAGGTGCAGGCTTCTTGATTGATGTGTTGTTTGATTGATTTGTGCAGTGCAAGGGAGGGCACCTGCCTGCGTGGACTACCGCGTCGAGCGCCCTGGGAACCAGCGGCAATGCCAGAAGTGCGAGTGCGGTGAACATGGCAGTGGACACCGTACTCTCCTCGGTGAGGGTGGAGTGACCGCACGAAGGATGTGGGCTCTACGTCACCTACCACAAGCTCGCCGATCACCAGAGCATGTGTCCGCTCGCGCCCTGCAAATGCCCTGTGCCCGTCTACGGCTACGAAGGCCCGCCGCCGGCGCTCTACCACCACATCAGCACTGTGCATCCCATGCCCGTGCAAAGGATCTAATATGGCAAGGTGCTCCAGCTGCAAGTGCCACTATCGGAGCCACGGCTCTTGCTATTCGCGGAGGAGGACGACCGCGCGTTTTTATTGGTCGGCGGCGTTCTTATAAGAAGTATAACGACTTATATGCTTGTTTGTTCAGGAAGTGTTGCATACTTGTGCGAGTTGGCGCAACACATCAAAGTAGTACTACTTCCTCTGATCCTGATTTCTCTGCGCATAAGTCGAGGCACAGATAGCAAGGAGGCCTTGATTGTGTCTATACTTGTACAACTCACCCGACTGCGCACCAGGCACACAAAGCTCGTGTCATGTTGGTGCCGTGTGTGGCCCGCACATTAACCAAAACCTCGCGCCTCCAGCTTAGCCTCCGCGTTTTAAACTTCTCAATCTCAAGGCCAAGGAGCAACGTGAAACCTATGATAGAGCCAATCGGATGGTTGAGAACACTACAATTCGTAGCTACAGATGCGTGTGTGAGAGAGGACGAGTGCGTGCGTGCACCTCTTCTCTTCCTGTATAACATACTAAACTCAGAGTACAAGTGTATGTGGGTGGCATCGACCTAGGGAGCTAGAGAAGCTGCGTGTGAGAATTCATGAGAGATAGGTGTAATGCGTGTGAAAAAAGACTAGTCTATAGCTCGCCACAAGGCTATTCCCGTCGAACGCCCCAATAACCGTAAGATATGTATCCGACGGTGCCAGTTATTACACGTACACAGAGTAGAAAAATAACTAACATGGCATATGCTACACCACGACCGAGAACACATGCCCACGTTACACCATCCGGGAATAGTGCCGCACTTCGAAACTAGAACCGTCAATAAATTTTGAGCTTGCGTCTCGTAACATTCCAAATTACTACTACCACGCTATATTTAATTGCAAACCTGTTCACACCAATCACAACCTAAACAGTTCCCCACTTAGGAGCGTATTAGTACTCGGTTATAAATACTACTATGCCAAGATGACTGCACATTCCTCCCCAACTCCTCATCCATAAAAACAAACAAGTCATTCAACATCCTTCCCTTGCGTCTGCCATGGCCAACGTGAGTTCTGGGTCGAGAGATTACCACCAGGGAGAGGCGAGCATGGAAGCGGAAGCACGAGAGATGTCCCGCATCGCCGTGAAAGCAACCAACATGTCCAGCCATGCGGAAGTAGCAGCACAGACGTCCTACCGTGCC
This sequence comes from Aegilops umbellulata, assembly GCA_032464435.1. Lineage (NCBI taxonomy): Eukaryota > Viridiplantae > Streptophyta > Magnoliopsida > Poales > Poaceae > Aegilops > Aegilops umbellulata. The sequence continues at coordinate 332,713,113 of CP136055.1, forward strand.
GCCGAAGACACACGGAGGTCGCGTCGCACCGTCAATGCAACAGACTGGTCCGACCGCGCCACGGAAGCAGCTGAGATGTCCCGCTGTGCCGCAAATGCAGCAGAGATGTCCCGCCGCGCCGCAGCGGCCAGGGATAATGTCTCGCGGGCAGACGACGACTCTTACAGGCGCATGCATGCGATCGTCCATAGCTAGATGGATCAGATCTCCGGCTGGGCGAGGTTGCAGGATGACATGATAGCCTCGTTTGAAAAGGCTACCGGCATCATCCGACAACTAAGGGAGGACAATGAGAGGCTCCGGGCCGAGCGCGACCTGCTGAGGGCGAAGATCGTCCAAAGTGCAGAGCAACAGGAGGAGACTAGTGCCTTGTTGAAGAGGACCGGTGTCATCGTCAAGAAACTTATGGACGAGAATGACATGCCCCGCATCAAGCGCCTAAGGCTGGTGGAGGAATCCATGGATGCTCTCAAGCAGCGTCTTGAGGACACGACAGAGCTCATCGCTGCTCGCCATGGAGACTAGTTCTCGCGGCCTGCAGCAAGGCATCAAGAAAGTAGAGATCAGCGAGCTAGATCGTTGTCTTCCTTCTTCTTTTGCCCTTGTGTATTTTGGGCGTAACCGCATGTGGATTTTTAAATTATCTTCCTAATTATGTAAGACAATTATTATCCACTGTCGTCGTCCTTATATATTCATCAGTCTTGCTATAAGTCGCAGTAGATCCTATATAGGTCCGCCGGATCTTACATTAAGATCCATGCAAAATTTTCTTTTCAGATTTTCTTTTTTCTCTCTTAAATCTCAGTCGAGTGAGACATAGCCACACCATTAAACAGAGGCTCGGGCGCCATTAATGGAGACCTTGGGAGAGAGGTGGACAACAGATGGAGGTCAAAGGGCTCTCCTCTAGATAAGCACGCATAGGGGTTTGATCACACGCCTCCCATACACAAATAGCTACCCTGCACGGTGCCTCCTAGCTAATAAAAAAGGGGTCGCGTGGCGGCACGTAAATGGTAAATAGAACGCCCAGGGTTTCAATAATACTTGTGTTTCCAATTGTAATGTGACAACACTTGTTCCAAAATGACTTTGTTGATTGTTAATGTGTGCGCCTTCGCAAATCGCACAGCAAAATTACCACAACATGTTGGTGCCATATCATGACACCAAGCCAAGTTTCATGGTTTTCATGCGTGTTTTGGATTTACAGGAATTAAAAAAACCAAATTTCTCAGTATTTCCAGCCGAGCCACGATGACCAGATATTTGAATTTCATTCCCATTTCTTGCGTGGGACCTAGAAATTTACCCGAGGACATACATGTGATTTTTCGACCAACTTTGGTGCACTGGAGCATGTGCTTGTATTTCAAATTTGAATTCTGCACACAAAGGTGACACGTTCCCTGTAACACCCCGGATGTAACTTGCCATATTTGTATTCCAACTCTTGCCATTTTCGACACTAAGTTATGAGATTCGTGGTTGGGTTCTTGTCTTCGTTTTGCATTTTGTCCATGTCATGCATTTCATATCATGGCATCATGTGCATCACATTCGCATACGTGTTCGTCTCATGCATCTGAGCATTTTCCCCGTTGTCCGTTTTGCAATCCGGCACTCCTACGTCCTCCCGCGCCCCCTTTTGCCTTTTTTTCGTGATCGGGTGTTAAACTTTCTCGGAATGGACCGATATTTGCCAAGCGGCCTTGGTACACCACCGGTAGACCGCCTGTCAAGTTTCGTGCCATTTGGAGTCCGTTTGATACTCCAACGGTTAACCGGGAAACCGTAAAGGCCTCGTGTGTGTTGCAGCCCAACACCCATCCAAAGTGTCCCAACAACCCATCCTAACCCCTCCATCCTCTCGGCCGTTCGATCACAATCGTGTGGCCGAAAACCGCACTCCATTTGGAGCTCCTAGCTCCCTCTAACTATAAATAGACCCTCTTCCCCGAAATTTGCGGATGAATCCAACCTAACCCTAGATAAATTCCTCCCCGCCGCCACCGGATGCGTCCGCGACGGCTGGACACGTCCGCCCGCCGCCGCCCGGCCAACCGTTGCCTGTCACGTGACGCCCCCGCGCCCACATCGCCGCCGGCCCGCTAGGCCCGCGAGGGGCCCTCCCGGCCCGCGGCCCCGCCGTTTCCCGTGCCCATGGACGCCGCCGCCTCGCACCGCCGTCCGCCTCCCGCATCGCCGGTGACCGGCCGCCGCCCAGCTCCACCCCGCCTCGCCCCGACGCCACTCCGCCGGCCGCCGCCGTCCGCGTGGTGCCCCGCCGCGCCACCGCCGTCCGCCTCCGCCGCGCCCTCCGGTCATCTCCGGTGCCGCCCCTGACCTCCCTCCTCGTCTCCGGCCCGAACTCCGGCGAGTGGCCCGGCCAACCTCGGGTTCCGTGTGTCCAGATCTAGATCCAACAAAACCTAGGTTGACCCCGATTTCGTCTAAGTCCTTTTTCTGCAGTATTTTTATGCACCATTCAACATGCCATATCTCCTCATCCGTAGATCCATTTTGCATGTATTATATACTAAAATGTTTATCATGATGTGATCTTCATTTTGTTACATTGGGCCATGCTCGTTTGAGTCCATCTTGATGCCCAAATCATTGATGCAAGAGTGCTACAAAATGTTTACTGCTGCAACTTATCAGGTTATGATGATTTGTCATTTTTGTTGCATTTGAGGTGTGCATCTTATGGGTATGAGCTCTACATGTGTTTTGGGATATGCCATGCCATCTTTACATGGGTTTACGCCATGTATTTGTGTGATTTATGTGGTGACTACCACAAGCATGCAAACTAGGCATCGTGAATGTCCCTAAGTTATTTCCCTGCTGTTATTTTTATGCCATGTATTCATGTTGCTACAGTGAGATCCATGCTTCTTTTGAGTATGTTCAGTAAGGATGTTTTGGACATATGGATGTTATATATGCAACCATGCCCTTTTTGGCAATTATGGAGTGACCTAGCATGACCCAATAGGGCTCTACTTTTGCTATGAAATGTTCCTGGCAGATTGTTTACATGTTAATCAATTTTGCCAAGGTTGTTGTAGTTGATCATTGCATGCTATGAATTTGTTCTTGCCATGGTTAGCTTCTTGAGCATGTCTTATTGATTGTAGTATGCTTAGTTTATCTTGTAATGCCTTGTGATGAGTGAATCGAGCTCGCAAAGATGCCTTCATAATTCTGTTTATGCCTTGCTCTGTTTTTCTGCCAAGTCTGAAATTTGTAACGAAACTTGCTATGTTTACATGGGATCCATAATATTTTCTGATCCTTTTTGGCTCATGGTCAGTAAGGGATTTTTGTTCTATGCTTTGAGTAGATTCATTTTATGCCTTGTATTTCTATGTTATGTTCCTGTAGCATGTTATTTTCTTGCTCTAAACATGGCTTCCTGATGTTATTTCTGGCATGTTAGTATTTTCACTAAGTCCGTGAAGCTGATATCTTTTGCACTTTTGCCATTCTTGTTGAAACCTGCTCTGGTGTGATTTAGCCATAGCTCAGTGTTCATCTTTTGTCCAGAGTCTTGAGTACATCGCGGCCATATGCTTGGTTCATATGTTTGAGTGCAGTAGCTCAGTTCTTTGTTGCATTCTAAGTGGCATCATGCTGTTAATTGCAGAATCGTGCCATCCTTGTTTTGCTTGTCATCTGCAAACCGTGCATCCGATTCCGGTGATCTTTACGTCGAATTTAACCAAAATCATCTCACCTTTCCAAAGGCATACTTGGTTTGCCAAGTTGATGCCTTGTTCATCTTTTCCCTTCCGGAGCACGCATATGCATTGCATATCACATCTCGCATATCATGCCATGTTTTGCATCATGTTGCTTGTGCATTGCATCGTGGTTGATAGTTGTTCTTTGCTTGTGTTCTTGCTTTGGGTAGAGCCGGGAGGCGAGTACATGAATGAGGAACCTGTTGAGAACGCTTACGAGGATCAAGCTTTTGACAACTCTGAGAACCTTGCAGGCAAGATGACCATACCCTCGAAATCATTTCTATCTTTGCTTGCTAGTTGCTCACTCTTTTGCTATGTCGCGATACCTACCACTTGCTATATCATGCCTCCCATGTTGCCATTTCAAGTCTCTAACCATCCTTTCCTAGCAAACCATTGTTTGGCTAAGTTACCGCTTTTGCTCAGCCCCTCTTATAGCGTTGCTAGTTGCAGGTGAAGATGAAGTTTGTTCCATGTTGGAACATGGATATGTTGGGATATCACAATGTCTCTTATTGAATTAATGCATCTATATACTTTGTAAAGGGTGGAAGGCTCGGCCTTATGCCTGGTGTTTTGTTCCACTCTTGCCGCCCTAGTTTTCGTCATACCGGTGTTATGTTCCTTGATTTTGCATTCCTTACACGGTTGGGTGATTTATGGGACCCCCTTGACAGTTTGCCTTGAATAAAACTCCCCCAGCAAGTCCCAACCTTGGTTTTACATTTTCCCACCTAAGCCTTTTTCCCTTGGGTTTTCGCGAGCCCGAGGGTCATCTTTATTTTAACCCCCGGTCCAGTGCTGCTTCGAGTGCTGGTCCAACCCGAGCGATGTCCGGTGCCCCTGGGCAACCAGGGTCTATGCCAACCCGACGTCTGGCTCATCGGGTGTGCCCTGAGAACGAGATACGTGCGACTCCTATCGGGAATTGTCGGCACATCGGGCGGCTTTGCTGGTCTTGTTTTACCATTGTCGAAATGTCTTGTAACCGGGATTCCAAGACTGATCGGGTCTTCCCGGGAGAAGGAATATCCTTCGTTGACCGTGAGAGCTTATGATGGGCTAAGTTGGGACACCCCTGTAGGGTATTAACTTTCGAAAGCCGTGCCCGCGGTTATGTGGCAGATGGGAATTTGTTAATGTCCGGTTGTAGAGAACTTGACACTTGACTTAATTATAATACATCAACCACGTGTGTAGCCATGATGGTCTCTTTTCGGCGGAGTCCGGGAAGTGAACACGGTTTTTGGGTTATGTACGAACGTAAGTAGTTTCAGGATCACTTCTTGATCACTTCTAGCTTCTCGATCGTGCATTGCTTCTCTTCTCGCTCTCTTTTGCGTATGTTAGCCACCATATATGCTTAGTGCTTGCTGCAGCTCCACCTCATTACACAATCCTTCCTATAAGCTTAAATAGTCTTGATCTCGCGAGTGTGAGATTGCTGAGTCCTCGTGACTCACAGGTTCTACCAAAACAGTTGCAGGTGCCGACGATACCAGTGCAGATGACGCAACCGAGCTCAAGTGGGAGTTCGACGAGGAACGTGGTCGTTACTATGTTTCTTTTCCTAATGATCAGTAGTTCGATGAGCCCAGTTGGGACGATAGGGGATCTAGCATTTGGGGTTGTCTTCTTTTATTTTGGTTTCATAGTCGGACCTTGATTGTACTCTGAATGATGCATGTTTAATTTATGTATTGTGTGAAGTGGTGATTGTAAGCCAACTCTCTTTATCCCATTCTTGTTCATTACATGGGATTGTGTGAAGATGAACCTTCTTGCGACAAAACCTACAATGCGGTTATGCCTCTAAGTCGTGCCTCAACACGTGAGAGATATAGCCGAATCGTGGGCGTTACATTCCCTCTCAGAACCACGAGACTTCTTGAGAGAAGCTCCGGTTTGCAATAAGCCAATACCAAAAATTGTTCCTATTCGGCCAATTCTTTTACCACAACATGGTAGTACCATGAAATGACACCATGCCAAGTTTCATGATTTTCAAGCGTGTTTTGGATTTACAACAATTTAAAAACAAAGTTTCTCAATGTTCTCAGCCGAGCCACAATGCCCAGATGTTTGAATTTCATTCCCATTTCTTGCACGGGACCTAGAAATTCTCCCGAGGACACACATGTGATTTTTCAACCAACTTTGGTGCACGAGAGCATGTACTTGTAGTTCAAATTTGAATTATGCACATTAAATGACCAGAAACTCAATTAATGTATCAAACGAACCTGGAATAATTCCAAAATTTAGCAGGCCACTCATGTAGTTGTATGTCGCCTCTGTAAAGAAACTCAAGGGGGGCGGCGTATATCATTTCGCACTCAAAGGTGACACGTTCCCTCTCAGAACCACGAGCCTTCTTGAGAGAAGCTCCAGTTTGCAAGAAGCTTATACCAAAACTTGTTCCAAATCGGCCCAATTTTTTTACCACAACATGTTAGTGCCATGACATGACACCATGCCAAGTTTCATGATTTCCAGGCGAGTTTTGGATTTACATGAATTTAAAAACCAAGTTTCTCGATGTTCTCGGCCGAGTCACGACGCCCAGATGTTTGAATTTCATTCCCATTTCTTGCATGGGACCTAGAAATTCACCCAAGGACACACATGTGATTTTTCAACCAACTTTGGTGCACTTGAGCATGTGCTTGTAGTTCAAATTTGGATTATGCACATTAAATGTCCAAAAACTCAATTAATGTATAAAAAAGGCCAAACGAACCCGGAATAATTCCAAAATTTAACAGGGCACTCATATAGTTCTATGTTGCATCTGTAAAGAAAATCAGGGGGAGGCCGCGTATTTCATTTCGCACACAAAGGTGACACGTTCCCTCTCGAAACCACGAGGCTTGTTGAGAGAATCACCGGTTTTGCAAGAAGCTTATACCAAAACTTGTTCCAATTCATCCAAAAATTATACATATGAAAACAGGGTTTAGATTATCCCGAACACCTCACTACCTAGACCAATGTACTCTGATTTGAATTCAACATAAAATGGATGCAAATATTTTAATTGGAGATCGTATGGTACATGTAGTTCATAGTGAAATATGATTACTGCCATATGCATGTTTTTTGTTATCAATATAATATTTAAATGATTGTATAACTTGACAACAACCGTATTAAAATAAGGAAAATTGATTCAAATTTAGTCCATATGGTAGACAACAATATATATGTTCATAGGGTGGAATAAAATGTTCATATATGATGGAAGATCAGAATGTAGGACTACATCCATTATAAACCGCAAGGTCACCTAACGATATATTTGAATTCAACATAACGTGGATTCAAAAATTGAAATTTGAGATCCTGGCATTTGTACTCATATAAAAAGGGTCATGACTCTTTCTTTTGGTGGGAATTGATTTGTTTGTTGTTGTTGTTGTTGAGGGAAGTGCAAGTCAATTTGGTAGTGTACATGGTAATCTTGTTCTCCTGATTTTTTTACATTTTTCTTGTAGTTTTTTCAATGACATTTATAGAAATATAGTAAAAGGGGACATGACTCTCTTGTGTCTTGTGTGAATTGTTTTTCTTGTACACGTTAAGTTTGTTCTGCCAAACAAGGAATCCACGCCTTGTTATCCCGAAATTTTCAAGCTCGAGTGTATCTTGTCTCATCTGCTTTGAAACTCCCGCCTCTTAAACCCGCGCCGCGCCTTGTTATCCTGAAATTTTGATGCACACGAAAACTCCCTCCTCATCCGAAATCGGCCCCGCAGCCCAGACACGCGAAATCCCCATTCTACCCCACAGCCGGAAATGCCGGCTCGATGTCACTGTGTCAAAACCGGTGGGGGTATGCTGGTAACTTACCCTACATTTCAGACAAGCACATCCCTAAGCCATGGCTCCCCCTACCTTCACCTTCGCCCCCCATTCGTACACCAAGGCCGCCAAAACTCGCGAAACCCCACGATCCTCCGTCGGCCTCCGACCGCCGCCCAGCCGAAAACTCTTCCCCGACAACGTCGTCCACCGCAATAGCTCGCCGTCCCTCATCCACCGCACCGGATGAGGATCCGTCTTCGATCTCGTCGTCCAGCTGGATCAGCCGCCCTGTCCTCCACCTCCAAGGAGCTGCCCTCACGTTCGCCTCATCTATCGCCCCACCTCCATCCCCACAGCGCTGTCTTGATCGGCCCCATCGGAACCGCAACACCCTCACCAATTCCTCCGATGAAGCCGAGGCCAACTCGGTGCCACCAAGGAGGTTCTACACTCACCGCTGCATTTTATCTTTTATTCGATCTCACGGGGCTGCCGGTGCTCGATACCGGACAGCCATGGCGGGTCTCTATCGATGGCACCGTCGCCGGCCACATCATCCACAGCGTCTCTCCGGCATGCCATTGCTTCCTCGGCGGCGACTTCCATACCGGCACTAGCTGCAGCTGCTCCGGCTCTCGCTCGCGCTGCTGCTGCTCCGGCTCTTGCTCGCGCTGCTGCTGCTCCGACTCTCGCTCGCGCTGCGGCTCTGTTCTTGCTGTCGGTCGCGCTGCTGCACTGCTCTTGCTTTCGTTCGTGCTGCTGCTCTGCTCTGTTATTGCTGCCGGTCGCGCGGCTGCTCGACTCTTGCTCTCGTTCGTGCTGCTGCTCTGCTCTTGCTCTCGCTCGCGCTGCTGCTGCTGCACGACCTCCGGCAGCTATAGGAGTTGTTGCTTTAGCACTCGCTCACGATGCTGCTGCACGACTTGCTCTCTACTAGTGCGTTCCCTGCTCGAGCGTCTGCTGATTTAGATCACTGCTTCTCTGCTACTAGTGCTGGAACGCCCTAAACATCTAGTGCAATGCTCTGTACTAGTTCAATCAGTTTCGACAGTAAAATTCAGTTTCGACTGTAAAGTTCAGTTTCTTCAGTTAAGTTCATAGTGAACAGTATTTACAGCATCTGTCGTAGCGGCCGTGGCGCGGCTAATACGTTTTACATCTAGCACTTTTTGGTGATGTATTTTACATCATCCATTGCAGATGATATTAGAGTCCCACTTTAGATTAACGTTGTCTGTCTTGTCCTGCTTCAGCCTCGCCGCTGTACACCTCACTGGAGCTCCTCCAACGACAAAACCGTCCATCATAGCGGAGCAGTATCCTCTGCGCTATTTCCAGAGGCCTCAGATCTTCTTCCCCGCATCCGACAGTCACACCAGCATCACCATCCTCCACGTCCAACCCAATGATGCTGAGGTCGACAGGGCTATGCCAAAGAGGTTGTACACTCGTTGCATCACTTTGTTACTATGCATTCATGTCGATCCCTCAGGGGTCCTTTGCTATGGAACTACTATGGTACTACTATTCGTGCATTTGGTTAGAAGGAGTGGAGCAAAGCAAAACTCGAGGATTTTTTCCTTTGGTGTGTCCTTCAAAGAAAAAAACGTAGGAATTTTAATATCCACTTGGACGTCCTTTTCAAATTAATATGCATGAAGAGAAGGACTAACTGCATTACTGGCACAATAAGATTCTTATTTTTTCATTTTCACGTGGTTTGACTTTAATTTGACCATGTTTCTCCATTCATGTGTTCTTCCAATTCATGTGAACCAAACACCCAGGTTGACAAAAATCCTATGTTTCCAAATGCTTTGTTTTATCCTATTCCTCTGTTTTTCCTGTCCCTGCATTTATAGAATCCTCCAATTCTAAGGACACCTTACAGATTTACTTCATTTTCAGACAGGCATAAAAAAACTCTGTGTGTTATGTCTTGCTCCTGCCGTGCCATCATCCACCCCACTTGAGGTGCACCATCGACAGAAGCGTTCACTGCAGCAGAGATTCCCCCTGCAGACTTTCTTTCGCCGCCCCAGATCATCTTCCTCGTTGCCGGCAGCCACGCCAACTGCATTACCATCATCAACTGAGCAGATGAACCTAAGGTCTACACAGTTCCGGAAGAGAGGTCGCAGTTTTTCGTGTTTGCTTACGTTATACATCGGTTAATTATTACCTGCTACTTTATCGTTCAAACTTGAGTTTTAAAATGCCCGTGGGTCTCATATTGAGGCAGCAACGAATAGTATCTGTCTACTATCTGGTTCATCTGGGGTCTTTTATGTGGTTCATGTTGGGTAGGCAACAAATAGTAGACGATCCATTGTCCATCTTTTTAAATTGAAGCTATAATCTACCTGCTATCATTAGTTTTGGATCTACCCACTCATTTTCTACCATTAGTCTTGATTTCTGCATGCACCCCTTAGGCCTCACAAAATCTAACTAATTTTTTTATTATGCATGTCAGTTATTGTACACAATCGTACTGAACATGTAGAGAAAAAGAGAAGACTGTTGCGTGGGAATATAATGTCATGCAGACGCCGCTCCATGGTGGGCGAAGTGGCCCCCTCCCGCCATTCCAGATTGTATTCCAGAGGAAGATAACTATTTAGATGGGGATTCAGAGGGAGCCGACCACTCCTATTTACCACCTGAGGTGTTTGCTCTAACCTGGCATGCTGATGTTGGTCATATCATGCATATGGCGCCTCACATTTCTTACATTATACATCCTATATGTCATCAGCTTAGTTTAGATTTGCTTTGTGTGAATGCCACCTGTTTGGTTTCTATATCATACTCCCACAGTTCCTAAATATTTGTATTTTTAGAGATTTCAACAAGTGACTACATACAGAGCAAAATGAGTGAATCTACACTCTAAAATATGTCTATATACATCCTTATGTGGTAGTCCATTTGAAATCTCTACAAAGACAAATATTTAGGAACATAGGGAGTATATGGGAATTATGCAATGCCATCTTCTTTAGCCAGGCATCATATACGTGAATCATGCAATGCCATCCTTTTTAGCCAGTCATCGTATATGTGAATTGTATCATACCATATGTTTTTCATAATGTATTCCATTTGTCAACAATGTTTATACATTCATCTACTCTTCCTGTGCATCAGCCATTTGAGTCAGTCATGGGAAAATCCGGAGTGAAAAGAAGGTCTTCTGAGCAGTCAGTGCTACCTGTCAATGCAGATTTCTTGCTGGTTATAGATAGCTCCTCAGAGGAGGATTCATAGACAGATGACCAGTCGTATCCCCCCCGAGGTGCATGCTCTAACTTGGCAGGGTTATATTGCTCATATCATGCATATGGTGTCTTGCATTGCCATGCCATCTGCTTAGATTAGACATGCTTTGTGTGAATACCTCCTGTTTGCTTTTATATCAGATATGTGAATTATGTAATGCCATGTTTTTCAGCCAGTTATCATATATGTGAATTATGCACCGCCATGTAGCCATGCATCATATATGTGAATTATCTCATGCCATCTTTTTTTTCATTACGTATTCCATTTGTCTACAATCTGTGTATATTGAAGTACTCTTCATGTGTACTAGCCCTTTGAGCCGGTTATGAAAAAATCAGGAGTGAAACACAAGGTCTTCAGAGCAGGGAATGGTACATGTTGAAGCATATATCTCGATGGTTATAGGGAGCTCCTCAGAGGAGGATTCAGAGACAGTTGACTAGTCCTATATCCCACCTGAGGTGTATGCTCTAAGTTGCAATGTTTATATTTCTCATATCATGCATATGGTGTCTTGCATTGCTTATTTTAGACATCATATGCACAACATTGAATTCCATCTACTTAGTTTAGAGATCATACATGTGAGTGCCAGCTGCTTAGTATATGAATCAATTATGTCAATTATATCATGCCATCCTATATACTTAGACAACATGTATGTGAATTATTTCATCCCAACCTATTTTAGAAAGACATCATATAGTTTTGTCATGTCATCTTATTTAGATACTCATCATATGTTCAGTTATGCCATTATATCTTGTTAAGTTATCCATCATATATCTGAAACTATGTCATGATATCCTATTTAGTTAGGCATCATGTATGTGAAATTGTGTCATGCTGTCATGTTTGCTTAGACAACATATATGTGAATTAGCACATCTGTCTATCATACAATGTCTGTACGTTCAATTTCTTTTCTTGTTTATCAGCCATTTGAATTGGAGGGGTGATGGCAGTATCTAAGGGAGCAAAAAACTGATCTTCACAAAAGACAGTGCTACCCGTCAATGCAGATAGAACCATGGTTATACTGGCCCACAAACTAGCCCACCACACATAATTGAGACTCTTCCAGATTGCACACTTACAACGTTGGGCAGAGAACTAGCTACAACCCATCTAACCCCAACCACAACGGATAGTAACCCACTTCTAGTTGACAAAGCACCATGTCCACCATAGAGTACCCCCACACGAGCAGTTTGTAAAGCAACTACAGAGCCCAAAGCACGAAGACCACCACAGCGAACCCAAACTCCACGTTTAAAGCAGAAGAGCAACTATTCTCAGGTCAGATTCTGTAGATATGGTCCATACTCCTTTGCTGTTGCATCACTGTATTTACTCATACCAACTACTTTCGAATTTGAAGTATCCAATTGAAACTCTTATGGTGCAACATGTATGTTTTAAACCTATTTCTTTAACTGGATTGTTTTTCTAACTTCTTGCTCTATGTTGATTTCAGTTTCAGTTGTATAAACAATTATGTTCTCATGTGATGCACATTACAAGTGTTGCCAATGCTGTGTACTTTCTCACACTTATATTCTGTCTATGCTACTGTGTCTTAAAAATATATGAGTTGAACTGTGTCTCTATCTTGATTTGGCAACATAAACTAGAATGATATGGACAATATAGTGACCATAGTACATAGATATATGTTTGTTTCATGTTGTTATCCTGTCCACCTTACTACTGAACCGGTTTACCAAAATGATTTTCGTATATACCACATGCCAAATGTGACACCCCAAAATTTTGACCTTGTTCTATTGGGATGAATTTTTTTGCCAGGATTTAGAACCTTGATTTTCTGAGCTTCCTTTTTATTTTAATCGTTTTCTTCCTTGTTGTGATGGAGTTTCTCCCAAAGTGAAAACCTTTTTATAGGTTATTTGACCTGTTTAACCAATCTAGAAAAAACTTTTCTTGTAATTGTAGAACTAATTAGATAATTAAGTTGCTTGATTTTTATTTTCTTGAAAATGGTTTTCTCAAGGTTAAAATGGCCATATTTGAACTACAACCATTTGATAAATTCACTTAAAATTTCCACCAAAATTTGGAGAGGTCAGGTGATGTTTTTTAAACCTCTTCTATATAAAAATTATTTTTATTATTAAATTATTTTGAGCTCTACACCCAATTTTTCTTCTCTGGTCCAGAGGTCAGGTGTGAGGAAGAAGAGAGGGACACCTCGGCCATTTTATAGCTCGAGCTCGGTGTTCGGTGGGCGAAGTCCACCAACGCCGCTCGTCGCCCGATTGCCAGTGTTCGGAGTCGAATCTGCGAGCAGTGCCGACAGCACACTGGCCCGCGAGGTGAGTGCACGCTGCCCCGGCAGCTAGCACACCGCGCACTACCGCAGTACAGCCTAGATGCCCTACGCGCTACACGTTGCCGGTGGAGAAAGCGCGGGAAAACTTGCGGGAGAGAGGAAGAAGAAAGAGCCAGGGGGAGAAGAAGAGGCTGACTGTGGACCCCGGGTCCACCTGTCAGCCAGAGAGAGCACTGTGCTCTCGGGTACGACCATCGTATAATTAAATTTAGAAACTATTCTAAATTTATATCCAGCGTAGAAATCTCACGTTTTTGTCTCGAACCGTTGATTTTTTTTCCACGCAACGCCAGTTTTCTCACTGTGGTTTTTCACCACTTATTGCCCTCTCACTGTTACCACATGTTTATTGCATATGATTTTCTTAAAACAGCTTTTAACAAATCTCGAGGACGAGATTTTTCTTAAGGGGGGTAGTATTGTGACACCCCAAAATTTTGACCTTGTTCTATTGGGATGAATTTTTTTGCCAGGATTTAGAACCTTGATTTTCTGACCTTCCTTTTTATTTTAATCATTTTCTTCCTTGTTGTGATGGAGTTTCTCCCAAAGTGAAAACCTTTTTATAGGTTATTTGACGTGTTTAACCAATCTAGAAAAAACTTTTCTTGTAATTGTAGAACTAATTAGATAATTAAGTTGCTTGATTTTTATTTTCTTGAAAATGGTTTTCTCAAGGTTAAAATGGCCATATTTGAACTACAACCATTTGATAAATTCACTTAAAATTTCCACCAAAATTTGGAGAGGTCAGGTGATGTTTTTTAAACCTCTTCTATATAAAATTATTTTTATTATTAAATTATTTTGAGCTCTACACCCAATTTTTCTTCTCTGGTCCAGAGAGTATTTTTGCACTACAACCCTTTTAAATAATTCTTTATAGCCTCCAATAAAATTATGGGATGTTGGTAATAGCCTATGATTCAACTTTATGCAAAAACCTAGTGGTGTTATTTGCAAGTTTTGAGTGGACCAACCTCTTCTTCATTCTGGTCCAACATGATGGTTTGTACAGCAACCACATTTTTAGTTCATCCATTATCCATGATTCCTTTTCCTACTTGTAGCCCTCCCTATTAAACCCCTAAGTCCAAGAGCATGCAACAATTGGATCACTTTTGGTTCATGGAATAATGACCTTTCCTTTCTGTCCAGAATTGGAGTTCAGCAAAACTTACACTAGCAAGTTTCTCTTTTTGCCAAACTAACCTTACCACCCTCTCTTGCATCTAAGGAGACACTGATCTGGAGAATTTGACCACTCCAAGAAATGCCTAAGTGCCCTTGGCATTTTGTCAAACACCTTATGGGCATGAACTGTTTTGGCATGACTTCTGACATTGCACTATGAGCTTGCACTTCTAATTAATCTATCATGTCCAATAGACTCCCCGCTACCCTTAGCTCAGGCCTGCTAAGTCCCAACCTCACCCGAGACCTCTATCGCGCCCTGGCATTTCGTCGAACAAGTCCTGCGCGTGCACTGGGCGCACCCAGAGCGCGCCAACTGCAGCCGTGCACCCAAGCCGCCGCATCGCACCCTGCCTTGGCCCGCACTGCAGAACCTTGCCATGCACTCCCAGCCTAACCGCTACGTGCCAGCCCGCCCTGGCACCCTCCAGCGCCAACACCAGAGCACTTTTGGCGGCACGCCGGCGTCGGCCGACAGCCTCTGCTCCGTTCAGCGCCGCCCAAGCCACCCCGGCTTGCCACCTGGCCCCTGGCACAACCCGAACTCATCCGCAAGGGTGTCCGCTAGCGTTCGTCGCCGCCACGACGCCCTGCAAGCTACAAAGGGGCGGTTCACCGGCGTCCTCATCCACTGCCATGGAACCGACTTCGTCGCGCTATAAAAGGACGCCCCGAAACCTCCCGAGCACGCAGGAGACTCTAAGCCATCCCCTAGGACCCCTTGGGGCAGCCAATCGACCCGGGGAGGTCATCTTCCCCACCTCCGGCAGCAGCGGCCGCCGCCATGGCCCCAGCTCTCCCAGCGCCACCAGGGCCTCTCCCTCCCATTTCTCTTCACCAAGAACACCTCCTTCCTCCCAGGAACCCAACCCCCTACTCGATTTTGATCGGGAACCACTTTCGCCCCAAAACCACTCTGCCATCGAAGCCTCCTCCGCCGCAAAGCTCGCCGCCGGCAGCTCCCTCCGTCCCCACCAGCCTGGCAACCACCGGGAGGATCGCCCTTGAGTGGAGGATCCATCCCCGCCCTCGGGGCCCCGCGAGGAGCCGCCAGTCGCCGGCGACGATCGCCGGAGCCCCGCCTCCACTCGGAACAGAGGAAGGAGAGGGAGGGAAGAATAGTCAAACCTGACTAGTGGGCCCCTTGGACCCACTGTCAGTGGCACACCGCGCCATCCACGTGTTTAAGTGAATACATAATCCACCCCAGTACGTTTCTCCCGCTTCGAAAGCGTATTCCCCTCTGAAACATTTTTCTTTTTCTATTTTATTTAAATCAGTTTTTGACCAGAACTTTGACTGACTATATCTTTTTAAATATAACTCCAAATGAATTAATTCTTTTTCCTACATCTCTCAAATATTGTCTAGTTTATCTTAAGATTTATTTGAAAATTTTCCAAACAACTTTTTTGTGCTGTTTTTGAAATATGTGTTATTTGCATATTTTTGAAAATAGGAGTTTTGGAGAGAGGATAGGAGACTTGCAAGAATCTTGGAGTGCACCTTGCCTTTCCACATCATTAAGGCAAGCATTCTGAACCTCGGAAAAATATTTTGATGTGATAGCTGACACGTTTTTAAATCCCCGCTTATTTCGGGGTATTGTTATTTCATGTACTATGATCTTTTTGTTGGGGAACGTAGTAATTTCAAAAAAATTCCTACGCACACGCAAGATCATGGTGATGCATAGCAACGAGAGAGGAGAGTGTTGTCTACGTACCCTCGTAGACCGAAGCGGAAGTGTTGACGCAACATAGAGGAAGTAGTCGTACGTCTTCCCGATCCGACCGATCCAAGCGCCGTTACTCCGGCGCCTCCGAGTTCTTAGCACACGTTCAGCTCGATGACGATCCCCGGGCTCCGATCCAGCAAAGCTTCGGGGAGGAGTTCCGTCAGCACGATGGCGTGGTGACGATCTTGATGTACTACTGACGCAGGGCTTCGCCTAAGCACTGCGACAATATGACCGAGGTGGAATATAGTGGAGGGGGTCACCGCACACGGCTAAGGAACGATCACGTTGATCAATTGTGTGTCTATGGGGTGCCCCCTGTCCCTGTATATAAAGGATGGAGGAGGAGGAGGCCGGCCAAGGCTTGGTGCGGCCAGGATGTGGAGTCCTACTAGGACTCCAAGTCCTAGTAGGAGTCCACCAAGAGGGGAGGAAGGGAGAAGGAAGTGGAGGAGAAGGAAAGGTGGCCGGCCCCCTTTTCCCTAGTCCAATTTGGACTAGAGGGGAGGGGGGGCGCAGCAGCCTTTTTCCTCTTCCCACTAAAGCCCATCAAGGCCCATTACTTCTCCCGTAATCCCGTAACTCCCCGATACTCCCGAAAATACCCGAATCACTCAGAACCTTTCCGATGTCCGAATATAGTCGTCCAATATATCGATCTTTACGTCTCGACCATTTCGAGACTCCTAGTCATGTCCCCGATCTCATCCGGGACTCCAAACTCCTTCGGTACATCAAAACTCATAAACTCATAATATAACTGTCATCGAAACCTTAAGCGTGCGGACCCTACGGTTCGAGAACAATGTAGACATGACCGAGACACGTCTCCGGTCAATAACCAATAGCGGGACCTGGATGCCCATATTGGCTCCTACATATTCTACGAAGATCTTTATCGGTCAGACCGCATAACAACATACGTTGTTCCCTTTGTCATCGGTATGTTACTTGCCCGAGATTCGATCGTCGGTATCCAATACCTAGTTCAATCTCGTTGCCGGCAAGTCTCTTTACTCGTTCCGTAATACATCATCCCGCAACTAACTCATTAGTTGCAATGCTTGCAAGGCTTGAGTGATGTGCATTACCGAGAGGGCCCAGAGATACCTCTCCGACGATCGGAGTGACAAATCCTAATCTCGAAATACGCCAACCCAACATCTACCTTTGGAGACACCTGTAGTACTCCTTTATAATCACCCAGTTACGTTGTGACGTTTGGTAGCACCCAAAGTGTTCCTCCGGCAAACGGGAGTTGCATAATCTCATAGTCAAAGGAACATGTATAAGTCATGAAGAAAGCAATAGCAACATACTAAACGATCGGGTGCTAAGCTAATGAAATGGGTCATGTCAATCAGATCATTCAACTAATGATGTGACCCCGTTAATCAAATAACAACTCTTTGTCCATGGTTAGGAAACATAACCATCTTTGATTAACGAGCTAGTCAAGTAGAGGCATACTAGTGACACTCTGTTTGTTTATGTATTCACACATGTATTATGTTTCCGGATAATACAATTCTAGCATAAATAATAAACATTTATCATGATATATAAGGAAATAAATAATAACTTTATTATTGCCTCTAGGGCATATTTCCTTCAGTCTCCCACTTGCACTAGAGTCAATAATCTAGTTCACATCGCCATGTGATTTACCAGCAATACTTCACATCACCATGTGATTAACACCCATAGTTCACATCGATATGTGATCAACACCCAAAGGGTTTACTAGAGTCAGTAATCTAGTTCACATCGCTATGTGATTAACACCCAAAGAGTACTAAGGTGTGATCATGTTTTGCTTGTGAGAGAAGCTTAGTCAACGGGTCTGCCAAAATTCAGATCCGTATGTATTTTGCAACTTTCTATGTCTACAATGCTCTGCACGGAGCTACTTTAGTTAATTGCTCCCACTTTCAATATGTATCTAGATCGAGACTTAGAGTCATCCAGATCGGTGTCAAAACTTGCATCGACGTAACCCTTTACGATGAACCTTTTGTCACTTCCATAATCGAGAAACATATCCTTATTCCACTAAGGATAATTTTGACCGCTGTCCAGTGATCTACCCCTAGATCACTATTGTACTCTCTTGCCAAACTCAGTGTAGGGTACACAATAGATCTGGTAAACAGCATGGCATACTTTATAGAACCTATGGCCGAGGCATAGGGAATGACTTTCATTCTCTTTCTATCTTCTGTCGTGGTCAGGCTTTGAGTCTTACTCAATTTCACACCTTGTAACACAGGAAAGAACTCTTTCTTTGACTGTTCCATTTTGAACTACTTCAAAATCTTGTCAAGGTATGTACTCATTGAAAAAACTTATCAAGCGTCTTGATCTATCTCTATAGATATTGATGCTCAATATGTAAGCAGCTTCACTGAGGTCTTTCTTCGAAAAACTCCTTTCAAATACTCGTTTATGCTTTGCAGAATAATTCTACACTATTTCCGATCAACAATATGTCATTTACATATACTTATCAGAAATGTTGTAGTGCTCCCACTCACTTTCTTGTAAATACAGGCTTCACCACAAGTCTGTATAAAACCATATGCTTTGATCAACTTATCAAAGCATATATTCCAACTCCGAGATGCTTGCACCAGTCCATAGATGGATCGCTGGAGCTTGCATTTTGTTAACACCTTTAGGATTGACAAAACCTTCTGATTGCATCATATACAACTCTTCTTTAAGAAATCCCTTAAGGATTGCAGTTTTGTTATCCATTTGCCAGATTTCAGAAAATGCGGCAATTGCTAACATGATTCGGACAGACTTAAGCATAGATACGAGTGAGAAACTCTCATCGTAGTCAACACTTTGAACTTGTCGAAAACCTTTTGCGACAATTCTAGCTTTGTAGATAGTAACACTACTATCAGCGTCCGTCTTCCTCTTGAAGATCCATTTATTTTCTATGGCTTGCCGATCATCGGGCAAATCCATCAAAGTCCATACTTTGTTCTCATACATGGATCATATCTCAGATTTCATGGCCTCAAGCCATTTCGCGGAATCTGGGCTCATCATGGCTTCCTCATAGTTCGCAAGTTTGTCATGGTCTAGTAACATGACTTCCAGAACAGGATTACCGTACCACTCTGGTGCGGATCTCACTCTGGTTTACCTACGAGATTCGGTAGTTACTTGATCTGAAGTTACATGATCATCATCATTAGCTTCCTCACTAATTGGTGTAGCAGTCACAAGAACAGATTTCTGTGATGAACTACTTTCCAATAAGGGAGAAGGTACAATTACCTTATCAAGTTCTACTTTCCTCTCACTCACTTCTTTCGAGAGAAACTCCTTCTCTAGAAAGGATCCATTATAAGCAACGAATGTCTTGCCTTAGGATCTGTGATAGAAGGTGTACCCAACAGTCTCCGTTGGGTATCCTATGAAGACATAGTTCTCCGATTTGGGTTTGAGCTTATCAGGATGAAACTTTTTCGTATAAGCATCACAACCCCAAATTTTAAGACAAGACAACTTTGGTTTTCTTGCCAAACCACAGTTCATACGGTGTCGTCTCAACGGATTTAGATGGTGCCATTTTTAATGTGAATGCAGTTGTCTCTAATGCATAAACCCCAAAACGATAGTGGTAGATCGGTAAGAGACATCATAGATCGCACTATATCTAATAAAGTACGGTTATGACGTTCGGATACACCATTACACTGTGGTGTTCCAGGTGGCACGATTTTGTGAAACTATTCCACATTGTTTTAACTGAAGACCAAACTCGTAACTCAAATATTTCTCTCCGCGATCAGATCGTAGAAACTTTTATTTTCTTGTTACGATGATTCTCTACTTCACTCCGAAACTCTTTGAACTTTTCAAATGTTTCAGACTTATGTTTCATCAAGTAGATATACCCATATCTGCTCAAATCATCTGTGAAGGTTAGAAAATAATGATACTTGTCGCAAGCCTTAATATTCATCGGACCATATACATCAGTATGTATGATTTCCAACAAATCTGTTGCTTGCTCCATTGTTTCGGAGAACGGCGTTTTAGTCATCTTGCCCAAGAGGCATGGTTCGCAAGCATCAAGTGATTCATAATCAAGTGATTCCAAAATCCCATCAGCATGGAGTTTCTTCATGCGCTTTACACCAATATGACCTAAACGGCAGTGCCACAAATAGGTTGCACTATCATTATTAACTTCGCATCTTTTGGTTTCAATATTATGAATATGTGTATCACTAAGATCGAGATCCAATGAACTATTTTCATTGGGTGTGTATGACCATAAAAGGTTCTATTCATGTAAACAGAACAACAATTGTTCTCTAACTTAAATGAATAATCGTATTGCAATAAACATGATCAAATCATATTTATGCTCAACGCAAACACCAAATAACACTTATTTAGGTTCATCACTAATCCCGAAAGTATAGGGAGTGTACGATGATGATCATATCAATCTTGGAACCACTTCCAACACACATCGTCACTTCATTCTTAACTAATCTTTGTTCATTCGGCAACTCCCGTTTCGAGTTACTACTCTTAGCAACTGAACCCGTATCAAATACCGAGGGGTTGCTATGAACACTAGTAAAATACACATCAATAATCTGTATATCAAATATACCTTTGTTCACTTTGCCATCCTTCTTATCCGCCAAATACTTGGGGCAGTTCCGCTTCCAGTGACCAGTCCTTTTGCAGTAAACGCACTCAGTCTCAGGCTTAGGTCCAGACTTGGGCTTCTTCACTTGAGCAACAACTTGCTTGCCGTTCTTCTTGAAGTTCCCCTTCTTCCCTTTGCCCTTTTCTTGAAACTAGTGGTCTTGTTAACCATCAACACTTGATGTTTTTCTTGATTTCTACCTTCGTCGATTTCAGCATCACGAAGAGCTTGGGAATTACTTTCGTCATCCCTTGCATATTATAGTTGATCACGAAGTTCTACTAACTTGGTGATGGTGACTAGAGAATTCTGTCAATCACTATCTTATCTGGAAGATTAACTCCCACTTGATTCAAGCGATTGTAGTACCCAGACAATCTGAGCACATGCTCACTAGTTGAGCGATTCTCCTCCATCTTTTAGCTATAGAACTTGTTGGAGACTTCATATCTCTCAACTCGGGTATTTGCTTGAAATATTAACTTCAACTCCTGGAACATCTCATATGGTCCATGATGTTCAAAATGTCTTTGAAGTCCCGATTCTAAGCCGTTTAAGCATGGTGCACTAAGCTATTAAGTAGTCATCATATTGAGCTAGCAAAACGTTCATAACGTCTGCATCTGCTTCTGCAATAGGTCCGTCACCTAGCGGTGCATCAAGGACATAATTCTTCTGTGCCGCAATGAGGATAAACCTCAGATCACGGATCCAATC
The DNA here is from genome assembly GCA_032464435.1 of Aegilops umbellulata. Lineage (NCBI taxonomy): Eukaryota > Viridiplantae > Streptophyta > Magnoliopsida > Poales > Poaceae > Aegilops > Aegilops umbellulata. The sequence goes on from CP136055.1 coordinate 332,734,643, forward strand.
CGCATCATTGCTACTAACATCTTTCAACACAATTTTCTCTAGGAACATATCAAAATAAACATAGGGAAGCAACAAGGCGAGCTATTGATCTACAACATAGATATGCTAATACTACTAGGACTAAGTTCATGATAAATTAAAGTTCAATTAATCATATCACTTAAGAACTCCCACTTAGATAGACATCTCTCTAATCCTCTAAGTGATCACGTGATCCAAATCAACTAAACCATGTCCGATCATCACGTGACATGGAGTAGTTTCAATGGTGAACATCATTATGTTGATCATATCTACTATATGATTCACGCTCGACCTTTCGGTCTCCATGTTCCGAGGTCATATCTTATATGCATAGCTCGTCAAGTATAACCTGAGTATTCCGCTTGTGCAACTGTTTTGCACCCGTTGTATTTGAACGTAGAGCCTATCACACCCGATCATCACGTGGTGTCTCAGCATGAAGAACTTTCGCAACGGTGCATACTCAGGGAGAACACTTCTTGATAATTAGTGAGAGATCATCTTATAATGCTACCGTCAATCAAAGCAAGATAAGATGCATAAAAGATAAACATCACATACAATCAATATAAGTGATATGATATGGCCATCATCATCTTGTGCTTGTGATCTCCATCTCCGCAGCACTGTCATGATCACCATCGTCACCGGCCCGACACCTTGATCTCCATCGTAGCATCGTTGTCGTCTCGCCAATCTTATGCTTCTACGACTATCGCTACCGCTTAGTGATAAAGTAAAGCATTGCAGGGCGATTGCATTGCATACAATAAAGCGACAACCATACGGCTCCTGCCGGTTGCCGATAGCTCGGTTACAAAACATGATCATCTCATACAATAAAATATAGCATCATGTCTTGACCATATCACATCACAACATGCCCTGCAAAAACAAGTTAGACGTCCTCTACTTTGTTTGTTGCAAGTTTTACGTGGTTGCTACGGGCTTAAGCAAGAACTCATCTCACCTACGCATCAAAACCACAACGATAGTTTGTCAAATAGACTCCGTTTTAACCTTCTCAAGGACCGGGCGTAGCCACACTTGGTTCAACTAAAGTTGGTGAGACAGTCTCCCGCAAGCCATCTGTGTGCAAAGCACGTCGAGGGAACCGGTCTCGCGTAAGCGTACGCGTAAGGTTGGTCCGGGTCGTCTCATCCAACAATACCGCTGAACCAAAGTATGACATGCTGGTAGGCAGTATGACTTGTATCGTCCACAACTCACTTGTGTTCTACTCGTGCAAATAACATCAAACCATAAAACCTAGGCTCGGATGCCACTGTTGGGGAACGTAGTAATTTCAAAAAAATTCCTACGCACACGCAAGATCATGGTGATGCATAGCAATGAGAGGGGAGAGTGTTTTCTACGTACCCTCGTAGACCGAAGCGGAAGCATTGACGCAACGTAGAGGAAGTAGTCGTACGTCTTCCCGATCCGACCGATCCAAGCGCCGTTACTCCGGCGCCTCCGAGTTCTTAGCACACGTTCAGCTCGAGTGACGATCCCCGGGCTCCGATCCAGCAAAGCTTCGGGGAGGAGTTCCGTCAGCACGACGGCGTGGTGACGATCTTGATGTACTACTGACGCAGGGCTTCGCCTAAGCACCGCGACAATATGACCGAGGTGGAATATAGTGGAGGGGGGCACCGCACACGGCTAAGGAACGATCACGTTGATCAATTGTGTGTCTATGGGGTACCCCTGTCCCTGTAAATAAAGGATGGAGGAGGAGGAGGCCGGCCAAGGCTTGGTGCGGCCAGGATGTGGAGTCCTACGAGGACTCCAAGTCCTAGTAGGAGTCCACCAAGAGGGGAGGAAGGGAGAAGGAAGTGGAGGAGAAGGAAAGGTGGCCGGCCCCCTTTTCCCTAGTCCAATTCGGACTAGAGGGGAGGGGGGGGGGGGCGCAGCAGCCTTTTTCCTCTTCCCACTAAAGCCCATCAAGGCCCATTACTTATCCCGTAATCCCGTAACTCCCCGATACTCCCGAAAATACCCTAATCACTCAGAACCTTTCCGATGTCCGAATATAGTCGTCCAATATATCGATCTTTACGTCTCGACCATTTCGAGACTCCTAGTCATGTCCCCGATCTCATCCGGGACTCCGAACTCCTTCGGTACATCAAAACTCATAAACTCATAATATAACTGTCATCGAAACCTTAAGCGTGCGGACCCTACGGTTCGAGAACAATGTAGACATGACCGAGACACGTCTCCGGTCAATAACCAATAGCGGGACCTGGATGCCCATATTGGCTCCTACATATTCTACGAAGATCTTTATCGGTCAGACCGCATAACAACATACGTTGTTCCCTTTGTCATCGGTATGTTACTTGCTCGAGATTCGATCGTCGGTATCCAATACCTAGTTCAATCTCGTTGCCGGCAAGTCTCTTTACTTGTTCCATAATACATCATCCCGCAACTAACTCATTAGTTGCAATGCTTGCAAGGCTTGAGTGATGTGCATTACCGAGAGGGCCCAGAGATACCTCTCCGACGATCGGAGTGACAAATCCTAATCTCGAAATACGCCAACCCAACATCTACCTTTGGAGACACCTGTAGTACTCCTTTATAATCACCCAGTTACGTTGTGACGTTTGGTAGCACCCAAAGTGTTCCTCCGGCAAACGGGAGTTGCATAATCTCGTAGTCAAAGCAACATGTATAAGTCATGAAGAAAGCAATAGCAACATACTAAACGATCGGGCGCTAAGCTAATGAAATGGGTCATGTCAATCAGATCATTCAACTAATGATGTGACCCCGTTAATCAAATAACAACTCTTTGTCCATGGTTAGGAAACATAACCATCTTTGATTAACGAGCTAGTCAAGTAAAGGCATACTAGTGACACTCTGTTTGTTTATGTATTCACACATGTATTATGTTTCCGGATAATACAATTCTAGCATGAATAATAAACATTTATCATGATATATAAGGAAATAAATAATAACTTTATTATTGCCTCTAGGGCATATTTCCTTCACTTTTGCATGGATGCATAATGATGTTATTCCTTGCTGTTGGATATGAACACATTTGTGATGATAATCATACCCATGTGCCCTACATGCATGCCGCAGAGGGATCCGGGAAAGACTCTGCCTTGGGTAGGCATGAGCTTGTCACCGGTCCCTGTCGGAACGGTCATAACCGGTATGGCATGGTGAGTTATATTGGGTGTTGATTTATTGGTTGGAAATAATTCGTGTTACCCGTGTAATGCAGGAACTCATAAACCTCCTGAGTCGACCACAGATCGAGTCTTGTTCTAGTAAAACCCCCTACTTGCCTGGTACTACCACTTGTCCCTCCCACAGGCAGGGTACGGTTCAGTAAGTCGTCAACCCCTTTCAAGCACACACCGTACAGAGAGGCTATGGTGGAAGATGCTGGCTGTAGCCGGTAGGCAGGCCACCTGGTCCGGGGGCATGGGTGTTTTCGGTTGGGACCGAGAGGGGAGGCCATCCCTTAGAGCGCGCGATATAAGTTTGATCCTATGCTACGCGAGGTTGTAGCCTCCCCACTTAGAGTTTGCTTGACAGGTGTCGTGGGTGATTCCAGACACCAATGAGTTAAGCTGGTGTGTGCAAGTTAGATGTGTTTTCAACTAAAAGGCCATAGACGGAATTAGCCCCAGTGGACTAAAGGAATCCGTTACTTGTGTGTATGGAGTACACCCTCTGCAGAGATAAAACCTATTCAAATAGCCATATCCTTAGTTAAAGATTACAGTCTGGGATGGGTCAGGTATCGGTCTTAGAGTCGGTCTCCGGAGGAGAAACTGTTATACCCGAACTGAAACCACGTTTTTGAGACAGGTGGTAATTATGAGTATTATTTTATGGACTAACCCGTATATTGTTGGTATTATCGAATATCCCTGGGATGGTTCTACCTCCCGGATATTCACTATGGTATTTTTTTTAAAGCCCTTTCTGTGGTGTCGCTAAGACGCCCGACTGTGGTATTTCTTTTAAAGCCCTTTTTGTGGTGTCGCTAAGACGCCTGACTGTGGTATTTCTTTTAAATCCCTTTCTGTGGTGTCGCTAAGACGCCCGACTGTGGCATTCCTTTTAAAAGCCCTTTATGTGGTGTCGCTAAGACGCCCGACTGTGGCATTTCTTTTAAAGCCCTTTATGTGGTGTCGCTAAGGCGTGGTGTCGCTAAGACGCCCGACTGTGGCATGCTTGTTGATTATTTCATTAATATTAATACTGCTATGTTATTACTTATTCATAAATAACATGTTTGCACGCATCAGAGTTTTATTTATCCTTTGTGAACTAACGCCATGAGCATAAAATATTTTCAGCATATCGTTGTGATATTATACGTATGTTCATAATGTTTGCGAGTACATTCAAAGTACTCACTGGCTTGTCCCTGGCTATTGTCTTGGCCAGATTGCTTGCTTTGAGAGGAGCGTTGCGAAGACAGCCCCAGTACTTAAGCAGCGGTGATAGCAGCCTCGCGAAGATAGGAGTTAACCTGGTCAGCTGTTCCCATGGGAAATGGAGTCCCATAGACCATGGTGATCCACAAACCGCTTCCGCCCTCAACCACTAGAAACCATTCGATGTACTCATAGGCCACAATGGTCTTGTACTACATATTTTTGTACTCTTGCTTGGAATTTCTGTATCAAGTTGATGCCTCATCAGCTAACAGTAATCCTAGGGCTGATGAGCTCGACGGCCATTTTCTGGAATTTAATCCCTGGAGAACCGATCGCGACAGACTTGGTATCAGAGCCAGGCTGACCATTGGCTAATCCTATTTTAGCAAGGTCAATAAATCTAGGCAAACCAACCCACCGAGCCTTAACCAAACCCCAGCCAAGCTTCTCCCGCAAGATAGCCCCACAGTGGCCCGACACCTTTTGGCAGTCGGTGCCCAACCTACCAACATAGCCGTCGATCACGCGCCAGTGACCGGCCCCCTAAATAGTCCTTTCTCGCATGCGTGCGAAGGCAGACTCCGTCCCCTTTTTCCTATAAAAAGGGCACGCTAGCCCCAACCCAGCACAACACAGCCGCTATCAAACCGAGCCACAATGCCTGGTCCTGTCGTGCACACTGAGACTACGGCAACCAACCTTGGAGGTTTTGTGACCATACTCGCAAACCTCACCCGTCGAGCCTATGCGTTAGAAGAGCCCCCAGAATATGTTGTGTACCAAGGACCCGTAAGCGGTGAAAGCCGTCAATTCTGGGCCACTGTACACATCTACGGTAGGGGTCTAGCACCTGAACGCCCCTACAGGTTCACCGGAAGAACAACTTCCTTTGAGCCACAAGCCATCCAACTAGCTGCTCGAGAAGCTATAGTTCATCTCCGGCACTTGTCGCCCAGAGTTAACTGTCGCTCATTCCACTACTACCCCAGGCGTGAAGGGTATGGTAGACCACCCCAAGTTGCCAACGGAGATCACGAGACAGATCCTGCATTGTTGCACCTGGTGCGCTGTGTAAGTGCACTAGAAGAACTGTGCGATCAGGTCACCATTGATCTTATCGCAGCCCGTGGAGAGCTGGTTCATCGAGCCCCAACAAGAGAAGAGGACGAGCCCAACACCGACAACCCAGTCATGCTGTTTGGACACCCGATCGAGCCCCTGAGGCCTACCCCAGCCGTCGGCCAGGGTGTTGCGATAACCCCAGAAGTGCTTCGTTGCATATTGGGGACACACTCCAACGGGGTTATGGCCAACAATCCCCGAGATGGTCATCATCGCTACCCCTAGCCTGCAGCCCCTCAACCCACTCCAGTTAATTCCGATGGCGAGACCCGTGGAGGAGCCTCAACATCCACAAGGCATGCCCGCATGGATGTAAACGAGGTAGACTAAGTAACCCGAGTTGTATCGAGTCCCAGTGTACCCTCGCCTTGTAACCGTGTGGCCTTGTGTATAATCGTTGCTTGTTGTCCTACTTCGGTTTTAAATAGTAACCTTGTCTAAATACCCAGTATGCAGTATGAGATTTCTATGCCTGGCGCAGTTACCAAAAATCTCCCCGACAACCCCCCCCCCCCCCCACAGTAACACGTCACCTCGGTGAAATATGTGTATCTGTGGCATTAACCTCGACCCGCGGAACAGAGCCGGAAGTTTCATTACCTTTCACCATGGTAAATATAACCCAGCCCCAGTTCTATAAAGAGGCCACCGCGTGACCTTGCAAAACACTTCTCATCTTGCGCACCATCCTCGCAACCACTTCCTGCCATGCCGACACCCAGCATTTACCTGAGAACCCCAGATGCAACCCCGGGTAGTTTTGTCAAGATATTGTGGGATTTTACCTGCAGTACCATGGGCGCTACCCAGCCACCCCAGTACGAGCTGTTCAAATTGAGGATCACCTATTCCACCTCGAGATATTGGGCAGCAGTGCACATCCCTCCCGTGAACTCAAACCAAGACCCACCAAAAGTCTCCTTCGTGGGGAAATCTATGCCAACCCCACAGATGGCCATGGAAGTTGCGGCATACGAAGTGCTTACTCGCCTTCGATTCGCGGTACCTTATGCCAGCGAACGAGGGTATTATTACTTCCCGAGCCGTGCAGCGCCCGGAGGAGTAACAACTTTTCCCGGTGGACGAATCGAGAGAGACCCCGTCCTGGCCAACCTTGTCCAGTACGTCATCGCTCAAGAGCGTTTGACCCAACGCGTGATGGGTTATCTCCAGAGCCTCGCAGATTTAAATCCTCAGATCGCCATCGGCGGAACACTAAGGCCCGACCAGGAGAGACACGTGCATCGAATGGTCAATCCACTTTCCCGATAGAAGAAGAATGTGTCTCAGTACCAGAGACATTCTCTCGGGACCCCGTCCAGTTACCCTTTGCATTATAGACGTCGCAGCTACATTTAAATTATTTCAACTTTTATTTATCCGATGTAACTTATGTGTGGTACCCCGAGTTTGCGCAATGAGTAAATCTTTAGTTTCAATTAATATAAGTGATTCTGTTGCATTGCTGTTTTATTCCGCATATAATCCTGGAGTAAGATTTCTTTTCCCTGAATCTGCTACATCTACATCTTCTCACAACATGGATTATTTTATTTCACACGGCGCAACGACCATAGACACTCGACCATAATCATCCGAGCACATACACTGTTTGCAAAACTTTGCAACGGTGTTACATCTGGCTAACCACCCCCTAACAACAGTTAGCACCCGGCACACCCGCCCACTCCTCGTGATCATCCCCACCGCGGAGAGCCAACACCAGAGCATCAACATCACAATGCTCGTTGAGGATCATCGCGCACAGGAGCACGGAGAGCCCCAGCAGTGTCGCCAGCCCTCCGCATACCAGGATCGCGAACCAGTCCGGCATCACCTCCGCCATTAGAGCCTCACCCGAGCTTTTGTAAGAAGAAATGGAGGAAGAAGGAGGAAGAGAAGCGAGGCCAGGTGTGAGGAAGAAGAGAGGGACACCTCGGCCATTTTATAGCTCGAGCTCGGTGTTCGGTGGGCGAAGTCCACCAACGCCGCTCGTCGCCCGATTGCTAGTGTTCGGAGTTGAATCTGCGAGCAGTGCCGACAGCACACTGGCCCGCGAGGTGAGTGCACGCTGCCCCGGCAGCTAGCACACCGCGCACTACCGCAGTACAGCCTAGATGCCCTACGCGCTACACGTTGCCGGTGGAGAAAGCGCGGGAAAACTTGCGGGAGAGAGGAAGAAGAAAGAGCCAGGGGGAGAAGAAGAGGCTGACTGTGGACCCCGGGTCCACCTGTCAGCCAGAGAGAGCACTGTGCTCTCGGGTACGACCATCGTATAATTAAATTTAGAAACTATTCTAAATTTATATCCAGCGTAGAAATCTCACGTTTTTGTCTCGAACCGTTGATTTTTTTTCCACGCAACGCCAGTTTTCTCACTGTGGTTTTTCACCACTTATTGCCCTCTCACTGTTACCACATGTTTATTGCATATGATTTTCTTAAAACAGCTTTTAACAAATCTCGAGGACGAGATTTTTCTTAAGGGGGGTAGTATTGTGACACCCCAAAATTTTGACCTTGTTCTATTGGGATGAATTTTTTTGCCAGGATTTAGAACCTTGATTTTCTGACCTTCCTTTTTATTTTAATCATTTTCTTCCTTGTTGTGATGGAGTTTCTCCCAAAGTGAAAACCTTTTTATAGGTTATTTGACGTGTTTAACCAATCTAGAAAAAACTTTTCTTGTAATTGTAGAACTAATTAGATAATTAAGTTGCTTGATTTTTATTTTCTTGAAAATGGTTTTCTCAAGGTTAAAATGGCCATATTTGAACTACAACCATTTGATAAATTCACTTAAAATTTCCACCAAAATTTGGAGAGGTCAGGTGATGTTTTTTAAACCTCTTCTATATAAAAATTATTTTTATTATTAAATTATTTTGAGCTCTACACCCAATTTTTCTTCTCTGGTCCAGAGAGTATTTTTGCACTACAACCCTTTTAAATAATTCTTTCTAGCCTCCACCAAAATTATGGGATGTTGGTAATAGCCTATGATTCAACTTTATGCAAAAACCTAGTGGTGTTATTTGCAAGTTTTGAGTGGACCAACCTCTTCTTCATTCTGGTCCAACATGATGGTTTGTACAGCAACCACATTTTTAGTTGATCCGTTATCCATGATTCCTTTTCCTACTTGTAGCCCTCCCTATTAAACCCCTAAGTCCAAGAGCATGCAACAATTGGATCACTTTTGGTTCATGGAATAATGACCTTTCCTTTCTGTCCAGAATTGGAGTTCAGCAAAACTTACACTAGCAAGTTTCTCTTTTTGCCAAACTAACCTTACCACCCTCTCTTGCATCTAAGGAGACACTGATCTGGAGAATTTGACCACTCCAAGAAATGCCTAAGTGCCCTTGGCATTTTGTCAAACACCTTATGGGCATGATCTGTTTTGGCATGACTTCTGACATTGCACTATGAGCTTGCACTTCTAATCAATCTATCATGTCCAATAGACTCCCCGCTACCCTTAGCTTAGGCCTGCTAAGTCCCAACCTCACCCGAGACCTCTATCGCGCCCTGGCATTTCGTCGAACAGGTCCTGCGCGTGCACTGGGCGCACCCAGAGCGCGCCAATTGCAGCCGTGCACCCGAGCCGCCGCGTCGCACCCTGCCTTTGCCCGCACTGCAGAACCTTGCCATGCACTCCCCGCCTAACCGCTACGTGCCAGCCCGCCCTGGCACCCTACAGCGCCACCGCTAGAGCACTTTTGGCGGCACGCCGGCGTCGGCCGACAGCCTCTGCTCCGTTCAGCGCCGCCCAAGCCACCCCGGCTCGCCACCTGGCCCCTGGCATAGCCCGAACTCATCCGCAAGGGTGTCCGCTAGCGTTCGTCGCTGCCACGACGCCCTGCAAGCTACAGAGGGGCGGTTCACCGGCGTCCTCATCCACTGCCATGAAACCGACTTCGTCGCGCTATAAAAGGACGCCCCGAAACCTCCCGAGCACGCAGGCGACTCTAAGCCATCCCCTAGGACCCCTTGGGGCAGCCAATCGACCCGGGGAGGTCATCTTCCCCACCTCCGGCAGCAGCGGCCGCCGCCATGGCCCCAGCTCTCCCAGCGCCACCAGGGCCTCTCCCTCCCATTTCTCTTCACCAAGAACACCTCCTTCCTCCCAGGAACCCAACCCCCTACTCGATTTTGATCGGGAACCACTTTCGCCCCAAAACCACTCTGCCACCGAAGCCTCCTCCGTCGCAAAACTCGCCACCGGCAGCTCCCTCCGTCCCCACCAGCCTGGCAACCACCGGGAGGATCGCCCTTGAGTGGAGGATCCATCCCCGCCCTCGGGGCCCCGCGAGGAGCCGCCAGTCGCCGGCGACAATCGCCGGAGCCCCGCCTCCACTCGGAACAGAGGAAGGAGAGGGAGGGAAGAATAGTCAAACCTGACTAGTGGGCCCCTTGGACCCACTGTCAGTGGCACACCGCGCCATCCACGTTTTTAAGTGAAGACGTAATCCACCCCAGTACGTTTCTCCCGCTTCGAAAGCGTATTCCCCTCTGAAACGTTTTTCTTTTTCTATTTTATTTAAATCAATTTTTGACCAGAACTTTGACTGACTATATATTTTTAAATATAACTCCAAATGAATTAATTCTTTTTCCTACATCTCTCAAATATTGTCTAGTTTATCTTAAGATTTATTTGAAAATTTTCCAAACAAATTTTTTGTGCTGTTTTTGAAATATGTGTTATTTGCATATTTCTAAAAATAGGAGTTTTGGAGAGAGGATAGGAGACTTGCAAGAATCTTGGAGTGCACCTTGCCTTTCCACACCATTAAGGCAAGCATTCTGAACCTAGGAAAAATATTGCGATGTGATAGCTGACACGTTTTTAAATCCCCGCTTATTTCGGGGTATTGTTATTTCATGTACTATGATCTTTTGCATGGATGCATAATGATGTTTTTCCTTGCTGTTGGATATGAACACATTTGTGATGATAATCATACCCATGTGCCATACATGCATGCCGGAGAGGGATCCGGGAAAGACTCTGCCTTGGGTAGGCATGAGCTTGTCACCGGTCCCTGTCGGAACGGTCATAACCGGTATGGCATGGTGAGTTATATTGGGTGTTGATTTATTGGTTGGAAATAATTCGTGTTACCCGTGTCATGCAGGAACTCATAAACCTCCTGAGTCGACCACAGATCGAGTCTTGTTCCAGTAAAACCCCCTACTTTCCTGGTACTACCACTTGTCCCTGCCACAGGTAGGGTACGGTTCAGTAAGTCGTCAACCCCTTTCAAGCACACACCGTACAGAGAGGCTATGGTGGACGATGCTGGCTGTAGCCGGTAGGCAGGCCACCTGGTCCGGGGGCATGGGTGTTTCCGGTTGGGACCGAGAGGGGAGGCCACCCCTTAGAGCGCGTGATATAAGTTTGATCCCATGCTACGCGAGGTTGTAGCCTCCCCACTTAGAGTTTGCTTGACAGGTGTCGTGGGTGATGCCAGACACCGATGAGTTAAGATGGTGTGTGCAAGTTAGATGTGTTTTCAACTAAAAGGCCGTAGACGGAATTAGCCCCAGTGGACTAAAGGAATCCGTTACTTGTGTGTATGGAGTACACCCTCTGCAGAGATAAAACCTATTCGAATAGCCGTATCCTTAGTTAAAGATTACAGTCTGGGATGGGTCAGGTGTCGGTCTTAGAGTCGGTCTCCGGAGGAGAAACTGTTATACCCGAACTGAAACCACGTTTTTGAGACAGGTGGTAATTATGATTATTATTTTATGGACTAACCCGTATATTGTTGGTATTATCAAATATCCCTGGGATGGTTCTACCTCCCGGATATTCACTGTGGTATTTCTTTTAAAGCCCTTTTTGTGGTGTCGCTAAGACGCCCGACTGTGGTATTTCTTTTAAAGCCCTTTTTGTGGTGTCGCTAAGACGCCCGACTGTGGTATTTCTTTTAGAGCCCTTCCTGTGGTGTCGCTAAGATGCTCGACTGTGGCATTCCTTTTAAAAGCCCTTTATGTGGTGTCGCTAAGACGCCCGACTGTGGCATTTATTTTAAAGCCCTTTATTTGGTGTCGCTAAGACGTGGTGTCGCTAAGACGCCCGACTGTGGCATGCTTGTTGATTATTTCATTAATATTAGTACTGCTATGTTATTACTTATTCATAAATAACATGTTTGCACGCATCAGAGTTTTATTTATCTTTTGTGAACTAACGTCATGAGCATAAAATATTTTCAGCATATCGTTGTGATATTATACCTATGTTCATAATGTTTGCGAGTACATTCAAAGTACTCACTGGCTTGTCCCTGGCTATTGTCTTGGCCAGATTGCTTTCTTGGAGAGGAGCGTTGCGAAGACAACCCCGGTACTTAAGCAGCGGTGATAGCAACCTCGCGAAGATAGGAGTTAACCTGGTCAGCTGTTCTCGTGGGAAATGGAGTCCCATAGACCGTGGTGATCCACAAACCGCTTCCGCCCTCAACCACTAGAAACCATTCGATGTACTCATAGGCCACAATGGCCTTGTACTACATATTTTGTACTCTTGCTTGGAATTTCTGTATCAAGTTGATGCCTCATCAGCTAACAGTAATCCTGGGGCTGATGAGCTCGACGACCATTTTCTGGAATTTAATCCCCGGAAAACCGGTCGCGACACTAAACCTGTGATGTGTCTGCTTGTTTCTCTTGTAGTATGCGAACAGAATATTGGAGAAGAGCACCCCACTATGCAATGGTAGAGAAAGTAATGCGGATAAGGTTCAAGATAGTGAGACAACCCTGTTGGTCTCCAAGAAAGGTGATAAAAACGATCTTGTAGATAGTGAGAAAACCCCACAGTCCTGTGTTGATGTAGTGCTCGATTTACCGGCCAGTACCGCTGTCGGGGGAAATCGGCCTCCACGAGCACCTATGGGGACGGAGCCCCTTTACGGTTCGGCGGGGGGCGGAGGTTGCACAAAGAGCAGATCGAGGCGACACACACACAACGATTTTACCCAGCTTCGGGCCGCACGGATTCGTAAAACCCTACTGCTGCTTGTCTGGTATGTTCGAGTTCTTGCTCTGGAGCGCAAGAAGCTACAGTAAGTCGGAGCTGGACGTAGACGAGGGTCTACTGGGTGTCGTCTGGGTGTCCCTCCGGGTATCCCCCTTTCTACGTGCGCATGGGCCTTCTTTTATATGCTAAGGGGTTTCCCACAGGTAGCGACGCAGGTGAGGGTAAAAATGGCAAGGAACTGTGCGAACAGTGGCCGCACAGTGCTATCGCACCTAACTCTGACGGCGGGGGACAAAGGCATTAAATGCCCGTCTGGATCGCCCGAACAGTGCCGAGGCGGACCGTTGGGGGCGCCTCCGCTTGCCACGGGGGCGACTCTGCCAACGTCGCATGCCACCGCGCGCCTCAGGTTGCGCGGCGCCCCGCCACGTGCCTCTGGGGAAGCTCCAGAGTGACACGTGGTCAGGTTAGCTGGAGCGCAGGCCCGAGGTGGTGGTTTGCCGCGGCAAGTGGCTTGCCGCGGTGGTTGTCTTGCCGCACCTGAAAGCTTGCCGCTCGTCAGGCCTTGCCGGGGCGCGTGGCGCGCCGCGGCGGGCTTCTCTCGGGGTGCCTTGGCTTGGCCGTCCCGGCGAGCTCCTCCCGCCGGGGCCTTGGTGCTTTGGCTTAGTCGTCCCGGCAAGATCCTCTTGCCGGGGCCTTGTCGCCTTGGCACGGCAAGCTCCTCTTGCCGGACCTCGCCTCCTTGGCCCGGCAAGCTCCTCTTGCCAGGGCCTGGTCTTCTAGGCTCGATCACTTGGCCTTCGTCCGGCCGAGAAAGGGCCGTGGAGACTCTTGTCGCTCCCCTGGCAAGCCTTGCCGCGGGACGCTACTACTGCCCGTGCACAAGTTCGGGGTACTAAGGTACCCCTACTTTAGTACACCGACAGGAGCCCCCGGGCCTGGGCCATACACGGTGCCGAGCGTTGTTGGGCCAGGCCCTAACAGTGCACGGGCACGCCTGGCCTGGGTTGCGCTGCTCCTTAACTCCGTGCCCGTCGCGCCCTCCCCAAGTGGCGCGCGCTTATCGCGGCGTCGTGGGGGGGCGAGGCGTGCGAGGCGTGCTTGACGTGGGTGGCGTGCGCGGGGCTGAGGCCCACAGGCATGCATCACGTCGGGCACGATTCCTTTATTTGGAAAGGCGAAATGCCCGCCCCCACTTTCAAGTGGGGGGGAGACATGGAGGCGTGGCTTGGTGAACGAACGGGGTCGAGGCGCGGCTTTCGGGGCGCCCGCTCCCACGATCACGGGGTGGGGAGAGGTCGCCTCATCTATCGCCTCGGCCCTGCTCGCCCGCCACGCGTCCTCCATGCACTTGGGGTTGCGGTGGTGGAGGCAGGAAACCGGGCCGACGCGGGTCAAAGTAGAGGGTCGGCCCCGTCGCCTGCCCTTCCTCTGCTTTGATTGGTTGGGCGGGGCGGCTGTGCCCCCACTCCGCCCCTTTATAAGGAGCGGAAGGGGGTGATGAGGGTCCGCACTCCTTCCTTCTTTCTTCTCTTAGATCCCTGGTCCCCTCTCCCCAACTGTCATGGAGAAAGGGAACCCTGGTCCTTCTTCGGTGGCGGCAAGGGTTGCCGCCAGGCAGCGTGCCCCTCCCCCCTTGCCCCCGTGGTGACGGAGCCAACCGTAAGGGGAAGGGGGAGGGGGCGAGGTCGTGGACGAGGCCGAGGCGCTCGAGGCGGGCGGGGCGGCGCGCCGGCCTCGCCTCCGCCGGCGGCTCCGTTTCTCCCGGCGGTTCATCTCGGGGACGACCCCTGCGAGTTCATCATCAGGCTGCGCCGGGCGCCTTGCCGTCGCCTCCGCCTCCCGGCTCCCTTCGTGGACGTCCTGGAGGCGGAGCAACATGAGACGCTGAGACTGCGCATGAGGGGCTGCGGGATCAGTGGTACGCGAGTCCACGTCGAATCCCGAGCCCCCGGCGTGATGTATCTTGGCCGAGGGTGGAAGTCGTTCGCCCGGATCCACAGCTTGATGGAGGGGTTCACCCTCCATTTTAAGCTGATGGAGGGTGATCTCCTCTCCGTCAAGGTCTTCGGGGACCTCGGCACCCGGGCCCGGTGCTGCGTGGATAGCTCCTCTGACAGCGAAGGCTCCTCCTCGAGCGAGAGTGACGAGGAGGGGAGCGACAGCGACGACGAGGGGAGCGGTCGCCGGGATGACGGGTTCGACTAGGTGCCGGTCGCAGCTCCACGTGGCACCGGCGACCCCCATCATCCGCGTCGCTGGCGCCGTGAACTCCCCGGGGTCGCCTCCTTGGGCGACTGGCGTAGGGAGGCTGCGGAAGAGGAAGAGGGCGGGCGGCAAGGCTGCTGCCTCGTCTTCCAGCTTCCCCCCAGACGCCGTCATCACCCTTGTTCGCGGCGACGACCACCGGGGTCTTCTCTCTGGCCCGGCAAGCTCCTCTTGTCGGGGCTTCGTCTTCTCGGGTGGCCGGAGTGGCGAGGCTGCGGAAGGGAGAGAGGCCGGCGGCAAGGCCGTCAACTCGGAGTACGAGGGCTAGATGCCCTCAACAGCGTGTTGACGTCCCGCCGCCTCCTTTTCGAGCTCCGCTTCCGGCGTCGCCGTCTCCATCCAGCCTCCGGAGCCCCCGGGCGGAGCCCCGGATGCTCTCTTGGCGTCTTCTGCCACCCGTAGCTCGTCAAGGCGCCCCTTTTGCCCTTCTCGCCTCCTTGCCCTACCTCCTGAGGAGAGAGACAAGAAAGGGATTACGGGCACCTTATCTCTTTTTATCTTGTAAGCCCTCGGGCCTTAGTTGCGTTTAAATCTTGTAATCCCATCTTTCATGTTTTTCATTCTCTCTGAACTGTACCTGAGTGGAATGTTTTTAATGAAAAGGGGATGTTTGACGGATCATTTGTCTCACGGGTACACCCCGCGGCAAGGGGTGAACCCTTTGCATCGTTAAGATAGACACTTCCCCGCCCGGCAACGGACCCTGCCGTCTCCCCGCGCCCCTTGGCCCTCCTCACGCTCTTGGCGAAGGCAGGGAGAAGGCGGGTTCTGGCCCCTTGCTTCCTCCCCTTGCCGCCGCGGCTACTATTAGAAGCGGGCCCCGAGAACGCGCTCCGGGGTTTGTCGCTTAAGAGAGCACGACAGCTTTTAGGAGGAAGCAAGGTTTTCGCATTCCGCAGCTTACGAGAGAATGCATGATAAGGGATGTAAAGACTTATCTGAGGTTGCAGCCCCCGGCAACCCTGGCTGGCCGGGGCGTAGGTGCTGGCTCGCCCTTCTCCCCTTCTTCGTCCTTGAGCGGCTCAGCAAGGGTATGCAATTCCTGCGAGCCAAAGGGAAAGGACGGGAAAAAGACGCGGACTCGACCTCTAAGTTAGGGGTTAGCGACTGTTAGGCACTATCAACCCTAACCAAGGACGAGACTCGACTCAGCATGCATGCTAAAACTTGGGGGCGCCAGCGCTTCATTATCTGCTGCCAGGGTCTGCGCCTGGCTTTGTACAAAGGATTACATGCAACTGCGGCAAGACTTTGTACAAAGAGTTGGTTGCCGGACGGGGTCCGACAACCGCGCCTTACGGGTAAAACTTGCGAAGATGCTCAATGTTCCAGGAATTGCTCACCGGAGTACCATCTTCGGCCTCGAGGTGGACGGCGCCGGGCCTCGTGACTCGTTTCACCCGGTAAGGGCCTTCCCACTTCGGCATCAACTTGTTGTGTATCTTGGCCGACTGAACGCGCCGAAGAACAAGGTCGCCTTCCTCGAGGCTCCTGGCTTTAACTTTGCGGCTATGATAGCGACGCAGAGCTTTCTGGTAGCGAGCGGATCGCACAGCAGCCTGGAGACGATCCTCCTCGAGGAGCAGTGCGTCATCTTCACACGATCGCTCTTTCTCAAGCTCATCATAAGCGAGCACTCGAGGTGACCCGTATACGAGTTCCGTGGGGGTAACTGCTTCTGCTCCATAGACTAGAGCAAATGGTGTCTGGCCGGTGGCTCGATTTGGCGTCGTTCTGACCGACCAAAGAACCGCCGGCAGCTCCTCGATCCAGTTCCGTCCGCGCTTGAGCAGCCTGTCAAAACTTCTGGTCTTGAGCCCGTGCAGTACCTCGGCGTTGGCCCTTTCCGCTTGACCGTTGCTCCGGGGATGAGCAACAGAAGCGAAGCAGACCGTGGTGCCGAGGTCTTGGATGTACTGCATGAAAGCGTGGCTTGTGAACTGCGTACCGTTGTCGGTGATGATCCTGTTGGGGATCCCGAAGCGGCAAACAATCGACCTGAAGAATTTGATCGCGGACTGGGCTGTCACCTTCCTCACCGGTTCCACTTCTGGCCACTTTGTGAACTTGTCGATGGCAACGAACAAGTACTCAAAGCCCCCAACGGCTCGGGGGAAGGGGCCGAGGATATCGAACCCCCAGACCGAGAAGGGCCAGGACAAAGGGATCGTCTGGAGAGCTTGAGCTGGCTGGTGTATCTTCTTGGAATGGAACTGGCACGCTTCACACTTGGTTACTTGTGCAGTTGCATCCTGGAGGGCTGTTGGCTAGAAGAAACCTTGCCGGAACGCTTTGCCGGCAAGTGCTCTGGCGCCAATGTGGTGTCCACATATGCCTCCATGTATCTCTGCCAACAGCTTCTGCCCGTCTTCCCGGTGAATGCACTTCAATTTCACCCCATTGCGTCCTCTTCTGTACAGTGCGCTGTCGACGAACTGGTACATACTGGACTGCCGGGCTACTCTTTCCGCTTCTTCTTGTTCTTCGGGAAGTTCTCCTGTCTGGAGGAAACGGACGATCTGTTGTGCCCACATCGGAGCCTGTGGCTCGACGACGAGGACTAAAGGCATGTCGGCGGCTGCGGGAACATCAGCTTCTACGGCGAGGACTTGGGGCTCAGTCGGAGCTTGACGTTCCCCGGCAAGCTTGCCGGGGCATGGCTTGCCGGGAGCGCCTGCTTCGTCGGGACAAACCCTGGGGTTTGCCGGAGCGGGTAGCTCCTCAGCACTCTTGGCGTCGATCTTGGGGACTCTCTTGGCGGCGGCTTCGGGAAGCTCTGCCGGGAGATAGTCGCCGAAGATCGATTTCCTCTTCTTGCTTGGCCCAGTCGATGGTGTCACGGATGGCTGAGTCAGCTTGAGCACAAAAGTCCCTGGTTCCACAGGTAGCTTTAGTGTGGCGCATTTCGACAGGCCGTCGGCGATGTCGTTCTCTGCTCTTGGAACGTATTCCATTTGCAGGCCGTCAAAGCGCTCTTCTAGCTTCCTCACTTCATCAACGTAAGCCTCCATCAACGGGCACTGGTAATCCTTGTTCACTTCGCGGACGACGAGCTGCGAGTCACCCCTGACAATGAGCTTCTTGATCCCAAGTTCCGCCGCGATCCTGAGACCGGCGAGCAAACCTTCATACTCTGCCGTATTGTTGGTTGCTTGCTCCTTGGGAAAGTGCATCTGGACGATGTACTTGAGGTGCTCTCCGGTGGGCGCGATGAGCAGCACGCCGGCAACGGCGCCTTCCAGCAAAAAGGCACCATCAAAGTACATCAGCCACTCTTTGGTTGCTTCCTTGCCGGGGATGCTCGTCTCTGGAATTTCTTCGTCCGGTGTCGGCGTCCACTCTGCTATGAACTCTGCCAATGCTCTGCTCTGGATGGTCGATGTGCTCTCGAACTTGAGGCCAAAGCTTGACAGTTCTAGTGCCCACTCGACAATCCTGCCTGTTGCTTCGGGATTCTGCAGTATCCTCTTGAGCGGAAAGCGAGTGACCACTGTGATCTCGTGTGCTTGGAAGTAATGGCGCAGCTTCCTCGAGGCCCTGAGGAGGCCGAAGAGCAATTTCTGCACACTAGAGTACCTCGACCTAGCCCCCTGCAGGAGGGAACTGATGAAGTAAACTGGGCGCTGCACCATCCTCTTCTTCTGCACTTCCCCTTGCGCTTGCGCGGATTCGCCTTTGCCGGGGCCAGAGCTTGTCGGGGAAGCCCCCTGCTTGTCGTCAGACGCGCTTGCCGTGGTTGCGGGCTCATCATCAGCTTCCCTCTCCGCTACTAACGCAACACTAACCACTTGATTGGTTGTCGCTAGGTAGAGCAGCAACTTCTCTTGCGGTCTAGGCGCGACAAGTATAGGAGCGGAGGACAGGTATTTCTTCAAGTCTGGCAGCGCAGCCTCCGCTTCTGGAGTCCATTTTACTGGACCTGCCTTTTTCAAGATTTTGAAAAATGGCAGGGCGCGTTCCGCAGACCTGGAAATAAACCTGCTGAGAGCCGCCACGGAGCCGGCAAGTCTTCGCACGTCCTTGACACGCGTTGGTGCTTCAATCTGCTCGATGGCCTTGATCTTGTCGGGGTTGGCTTCGATCCCACGCTGAGACACGAAGAACCCGAGAAGCTTGCCGGAGGGAACTCCGAACACGCACTTCTCGGGGTTGAGCTTGAGGCTGATCTTGCGCAAGTTCGCAAAGGTCTCTTCCAAGTCTTGAACCAAGGTTGCCTTGTCTCTGCTCTTGACCACAATGTTGTCCATGTAGGCCTCCACATTTCTGTGGATCTGTGGCTCGAAAGCAGTGTGGACAACCCTCGCAAACGTCGAGCCTGCGTTCTTCAGTCCAAAAGGCATCCGCACAAAACAGTACGTGCCGCATGGATTGATGAACGCAGTCTTCTCTTCATCTTCTTCAGCCATGAAGATCTGGTGGTACCCGGAGTAGGCGTCAAGGAATGAAAGCAGGTCGCATCCGGCCGTGGAGTCAACAATCTGGTCGATGCGCGGCAAGGGAAATGGATCTTTAGGGCAAGCTCTGTTGACATCGGTGAAATCGATGCAAAGTCTCCATTTCCCGTTTGCTTTGAGCACGACAACAGGATTGGCCAACCACGTTGGATGGAGCACGCCTCTGACGAGGCCTGCCGCTTCCAATTTCCTGATCTCCTCCGCGACAAACTCTTGGCTCTCCACCGCTTGTTTCCTGACTTTTTGCTTGACGGGCCGCGCATGAGGACAGACGACAAGGTGGTGCTCAATCACTTCCCTGGGAACGCCGGGGATGTCAGATGGTTGCCAGGCAAACACATCGACATTCGCCCGCAGGAAAGCAACAAGCGCGCTTTCCTATTTGGGGTCGAGAGTGGCACTGATGGTAAAGGTACCACCAGTGCCGTCCTCCTTTGCGGGAACCTTCTTGGTCGCTGGTGGAGCAGCCGTCGTCTTCTTGTGTTTGCCGGCGGGGCTCGATGGTGCGTCCTCAACGGCAGCGCAGCGCTCCGAAGAGGCGCGCTTGCCGGAGTGGGCACCAGAGCATTCGCCGGGCTTGGCCTTCTTGCCGGGAGAGCTCAAGGGCACGTCCTCGACAGCAGCGCAGCACTCCGAGGAGGCGAGCTCGCCGGAGTGGGCGCCAGAGCATTCACCGGGATTGGCCTTCTTGCCGGCGGGGCTCGATGGCACGTCCTCGACGGCAGCGCAACACTCCGAAGAGGTGCGCTTGCCGGAGTGGGTGCCAGAGCACTTGCCGGGCTTGGTGTTCTTGCCGGCGGGGCTCGATGGCACGTCCTCGACGGCAGCGCAGCACTCCGAAGAGGCGCGCTTGCCGGAGTGGGCGCCAGAGCACTTGCCGGGCTTGGTGTTCTTGCCGGCGGGGCTCGATGGCACGTCCTCGACGGCAGCGCAGCACTCCGAAGAGGCGCGCTTGCCGGAGTGGGCGCCAGAGCACTTGCCGGGCTTGGTCTTCTTGCCGGCGGGGCTCGATGGCACGTCCTCGACGGCAGCGCAGCACTCCGAAGAGGCGCGCTTGTCGGAGTGGGCGCCAGAGCACTTGCCGGGCTTGGTCTTCTTGCCGGCGGGGCTCGATGGCACGTCCTCGATGGCAGCGCAGCACTCAGAAGAGGCGCGCTTGCCAGAGTGGGCACCAGAGCACTTGCCGGGCTTGGTCTTCTTTCCCCCGGAAGCTCCAGCGGCAAGTGGGCCGCGGGCCGTTGCTGCTGTTGCGTCCCGGTATATTTGGTCGGCGCAGATAAGGGCATCCTTCTTGTCGCCGGGGACAGAAATGACGCTTATCGGGCCAGGCATCTTGAGCATGTTGTACGCGTAGTGAGAGGCCGCCATGAACTTGGCGAGCGCTGGTCGGCCAAGGATCCCGTTGTAGGGCAGCGGAAAGTCGGCGACGTCAAAGGTGACTCTCTCAGTCCTGAAATTCAGCTCGCTGCCAAATGTTACCGGCAGCGTGATCTTTCCCTTCGGCTTGCTCCTTCCCGAGTTGATTCCTTGGAATGTGCCGGTTTCTTCGAGCTCGCTGTCGGGAACTTGGAGTCTCCGGAGAATAGCAGAGGAGATCAGATTCAAGCCGGCCCCGCCGTCAACTAGCATCTTAGTGACCTTGAGGTTGCGGACCGTTGGGGAAACCAACATCGGCAAGCACCCGACCGCGATTGTGCGATCAGGGTGGTCCTCAATGTCGAAGATGATAGGCGTGCTGGACCATCTCAGGGGTCTGCGTGACTCGACGGGTGGCTCCGCTGCATTGACCTCCCGCACCCACCGTTTAAGCTGGTGGTGGGAAGCGTACAGGGAGGCACCGCCGTCCACACACAAGACCTCAGTGGCTTTCTGAAACTCCTGCTCGCTGGTCTCGGGGTCTTCCATGTCTTCTTCGTCGTCATCGTCTTCGTCCTTGTCGCGTCCCCGGGGAGGTCTGTCTGCTTGCCGCTGCTTGTCCTTGCTGCGGCGCTCCCCCGGGCCGGGACGCTTCGTGCCGGATCCCCCGCCGCCTGCTTGGGCTCTCTCCTTGTCGCGTCGTGCGTACTCGGCCTTCTGCAGCTCGACGAGTTGCTCGACTTGCTTGCAACTCTGGAGGTCGTGGCCCCTGGTACGGTGGATCTTGCAGTACTTCTTGTCGGTACCGTCCCGCTTATCGGCAGCAGCCACCGCCCGGCAGTTGGCGCACCCGACAACCTCCTTGCCGGGGCCTCCCGCCTGGGCTTTCTTGGCGGAGCCCTCGCTGCCGGACTTCTCGACAACCAGCACCTCTGGGTTTTTCTTCTTTTTGCCGTTCCGCCGCCGGCCTCTCCTTGCCGGGGCGGTACCTTCACTGTCGGATTCTCCTTCTCCAACACTTTCTTCAGGGAGCTTCCTCCCCTCCTCAGCGCGTGCACACTTGTCGGCCAGGGCGTAAAGCTCGCTGACCTCCTTGAATTTGCACATCGCCATCTCCTCCCGCATCCTGCGGTTGCGTACGTTCTGGTGGAACACGCTGATCACCGCGGCGGGGTGGACGTCTGGGATGTCGTAGTGCACACGGCTGAACCTCTAGATGAACTTGCACAAAGGCTCCCCCTCCTTCTGAACAAGCAGATGAAGGTCGCTTGCCTGGCCATGGGGTTTGTGGCCGCCCGCGAAGGCGCAAACGAACTGATGGCATAGATCTAGCCAGGAGGAGATGGAGCCGTCCGGCAAGTGCATGAGCCAGGATCTGACGTTGGGCTTGAGTACCAGCGGGAAGTAGTTGGCAAGGATCTTGTCGTCCCGTCCCCCGGCAGCCTGCACCGCAATGGCGTAGATGCTGAGGAACTCCGACGGATGCGACTTGCCGTCGTACTTCTCGGGCACGTCGGGCTTGAAGTTCTTCGTGTTGGGCCACTGGACTTGCCGCAGCTCGCGGGTGAACGCGGGGCAGCCTACCGAAAACGGTAGTTCGCCTGGTTCCCCAGGGTGCATGTCTCCAGAGGGCTCAACGCGCTGGTCTGATTGACGCCGCGCCTCTCTTCTGCGCTCGATGCGGGTTCGAGCGTCTTCTTCCCTTCGTTCGTGAAGGACTTGGCGTTGGTCGCGGCGAGTTCGCGGGTTCGACGACGCGGTGGAGTCGTTGATGATGTGAGCCCGGCGAGTCGGCGACCGCGGCTTCTGGGGCGGGGAGTGCACGGTGGTCGCACCCCCGCCATTCTTGGCGCCATCGGTTCTCGCCTAGGTGACTGGCCGCGGCTGCGACGCGCTGTGCTGCCGTGGAGTGTCGCCGTTGGCGAAACCGATGAGGCTCTGGATGGTTGCCCTCCAGTTGTCGAGTTTGTCCGCCGTCGGAGGGTAGTCTAGGAGTAGCTGAGCTCGCGCGAGAGCTTCCGCTGGGGTGGCGGGCAGAGGCAGCGAACGGCGCAAGGAGCGGGATGTGCTCGAACTCCTAACTATGTTAGAAGGAGCAGCACCCGGTCCAGGCAGCCGCGCGACGCTCGTTCCGGCACGCTGGATCGCATGCTGGCCCTGAGCGTCTTGGGACCCACCAGCACGGTCTGGGTCCAACGAGCGTATGGTACCATGGGTACCAGGACGCTGCTGGTTTCGCGCCTCCTGAGAGGGCCGCGGGGCGAGCTCGGACGTCGCGGGACCAAGAACTGGTTCGACGGCGCCCGTTCCTCCGCCGACGTCCTCCCCACCACCCATCTGCTCCATGGGCGGTGGGTTCGACGCTGACGGACCGGTCACCTCCAAAGCTTTCTTCTTCGGCGCCATGCCGGTGCAAAACATGAGAGTCTGTCTCGTGCGGACGCCGGATCTGATTCACACAACCTCGACGTCCCCCTACCTGGCGCGCCAAAGATGTCGGGGGAAATCGGCCTCCACGAGCACCTATGGGGACGGATCCCCTTTACGGTTCGGCGGGGGGCGGAGGTTGCACAAAGAGCAGATCGAGGCGACACACACACAACGATTTTACCCAGCTTCGGGCCGCACGGATGTGTAAAACCCTACTGCTGCTTGTCTGGTTGATTCGAGTTCTTGCTCTGGAGCGCAAGAAGCTACAGTAAGTCGGAGCTGGACGTAGACGAGGGTCTACTGGGTGTCCTCTGGGTGTCCCTCCGGGTATCCCCCTTTCTACGTGCGCATGGGCCTCCTTTTATATGCTAAGGGGTTTCCCACAGGTAGCGACGCAGGTGAGGGTAAAAATGGCAAGGAACTGTGCGAACAGTGGCTGCACAGTGCTATCGCACCTAACTCTGACGGCAGGGGACAAAGGCATTAAATGCTCGTCTGGATCGCCCGAACAGTGCCGAGGCGGACCGTTGGGGGCGCCTCCGCTTGCCACGGGGGCGACTCTGCCAACGTCGCATGCCACCGCGCGCCTCAGGTTGCGCGGCGCCCCGCCACGTGCCTGTGGGGAAGCTCCAGAGTGACGCGTGGTCAGGTGAGCTGGAGCGCAGGCCCGAGGTGGTGGTTTGCCGCGGCAAGTGGCTTGCCGCGGTGGTTGTGTTGCCGCACCTGAAAGCTTGCCGCTCGTCAGGCCTTGCTGGGGCGCGCGGCGCGCCGCGGCGGGCTTCTCTCGGGGTGCCTTGGCTTGGCCGTCCCGGCGAGCTCCTCCCGCCGGGGCCTTGGTGCTTCGGCTTAGTCGTCCCGGCAAGCTCCTCTTGCCGGGGCCTTGTCGCCTTGGCCCGGCAAGCTCCTCTTGCCGGACCTCGCCTCCTTGGCCCGGCAAGCTCCTCTTGCCGGGGCCTGGTCTTCTAGGCTCGATCACTTGGCCTTGGTCCGGCCCAGAAAGGGCCGTGGAGACTCTTGTCGCTCCCCTGGCAAGCCTTGCCGCGGGACGCTACTACTGCCCGTGCACAAGTTCGGGGTACTAAGGTACCCCTACTTTAGTACACTGACAACCGCTGGCACAAGCTCTTCGAACTTTCTGCCAGAATCACTTTGGCTTCTCCAGTCTCAGCTACAAGCTGAAAGGCATCAGTCAGCTGTGCTGCAGCAAGAGGCTGAAGGACCGAGGAAGTCGCTGCAGAATCCAGATGCATACTTTCTTGCGCTACAGCAAGTGCTGGAGGATTTAAGTGCCAAACAAGAGAAAGTTAATAAGCTTGCTAAGCATCTTGCCAGCATTATGGGTACCCAGGATATTGTTTCTTGAGCTCTTCTGAAGTGGTTTCAGTTCTGGACTTGTTTTGCTGCAGTGTTTATTTGCACTGGTCGCCAACTTTGACAACCAGTGTATATGATATGCTGCTTTGTTCCCTATATTTGCACTAGTGGCGAACTTTGCCCAGTGGATGTAATATGTGTAATAGCTGTGATAGCCTAGCATAAGTTGCTTGCTTATTCATTTCCTTGTTGTCTTGTTTATTTGTTTGCTTGTAGTCAGTGCAGTTCTTTTTTCGCGGTTTGCTAGTGGCCGCAATAACCTATTTTTTAAAACTAGGCCATAATAACCATGGGCTACATATTTACTATAGTTACCATGGGCCTCCTACGGGCCGTAGAAATAATGGGCCTTCTAAGGGCCATAGAAACAATGGGCCTTCTACGGGCCATAGCATCAATGGGCCTTCTACGGGCCGTATGATCGATCGGCCAAACATGGGCCGACAATGGACAGCATTATGGGCCTTAAATGGGCTAGAGTTGGAATCGCCCGGTCATGGGCCGACCATAACGGGTCGTCGTTAATCAGCCGTATTTGATGATACTATGAAAACGGCCTAACAGATTAATGGGCCACAAACGGTCCGACTGTAACCATGGGCTGAATTTGGCCCACAATCGGAAAAGGCCAGTAACAGGCCGTAAGTAACCGAATGCTGGAAATGAGACCAAGAATAAATGGGCCCTGAGAAGGCTGAAAGATAACATGGGCTTGAAAGGGCCCAATGGAATAATGGGCTGTTAATGGGTATAAAGCGATATACTGTTCATTACGGGCCAGTTATGGATCATTAATGGGCCAAGAGTTACAATGTGCCTCATATGTGCCGAAAGATGTCATGGGACAGACATGCGCCGGAAGTTACAACGGCCTGGAAACATATTGGACGACCCAGATGACGCTACTGGGCCTAATTCTGATAGGCCATAACAGGCCCTGGGTTAGCAGGCTGTAAATGGGCTATGTGTGAACATGTCGTTAACATGCTTTCCGTGGGCCGGCCCGCTATCTTTTGACCAAGTCAAACGGGCCAGCCTTTTCATAGGAATGGACCTCTATTGGGATGTGCCATGTGTCGACGTATCATTGGCGCATTCTGTCCAATGAGTGGATGACATCTGTCCCAACGGTGAGCCAACACATGTTTCCTCCAGCCAATAATAATTTCACATGTGGAAAATCCCCATTGGTTCGGGCTGTTAACGGGTTATAGGATCCAAAATGGAACCCGATAGCTTAATGGAAACCCGTTACGATGGATGCCACGTGTTGGTCACCCTTGACGAAAGCACTTCTATGACGCGCGATTTTTCGTCATGGAAGTGGACACTTCCATGATGATAGTTTTGGTAATGTCATGGAACACTTATACGACAACATAGGTGTTGGTGTCAAAACCGGCAGATCTCGGGGTAGGGGGTCCCAAGCTGTGGATCATGGATCGATGGGTAACAGGAGACAGGGGACATGATGTTTACCCAGGTTCGGGCCCTCTTAATGGAGGTAATACCCTATTTCCTGCTTGATTGATGTTGATGAATATAGAGATTACAAGAGTTGATCTACCTCGAGATCATATGTTGTGGTCTAAGACCTAAGGGTATGATGAATAATCTCATAATGATCTGTCGAATAGCCTAGCCCTGGCTTTCATAATGTACCAAAGGCCTAGGATAACAAGAGTCCTAGTCGAATACGTTGGTGGAGAGGAGTCCTTATCTTGATCACCAAGCCTTGTGGAACTTTCCTCGTGTGCGGCATGGGCTGCCTAAAGTGGCCCATGAGTGAACCGCCATGGGGGTCCTCGGCCCGATCCAGCTGGTCGGGGGACGACATGGTGAGTACCCCCTAGTCCAGGACACCGTCAGTAGCCCCCTGAACCGGTCTTCAAGTTGGGGACGCTCCTTGATCCTTCCGAACTATTCTTCATCTTCGAAGGTCGGTCTTGAAAACTGGTTCAATAAATCTTCCCATCTTTGATCTTGAGGATTGCCGAAGTAAATCCGAAGATTTTACACGTCGGGTATCTGAGGAGTCCCTTTAAGTTATCGGCCGTTATCAATGCCTTGTCATTTTTCACGCCACACCTCGGGTTCGAAGTTATTCCCGTGTGGCAGTGTCTTCTTGCGTCCGAGCTCCAATGCTGGACTGCATCCGAACTCCAATGCGACACTGTATCTGAGCTCCATCACCAGACTATATCCGAGCTCCAATGCCGGACTATATCCGAAGTCCAACACTGGACTATATTTGAGGTGTCATAGATCACCTTGGTTCGAAAAAGTTGAAGGAATTGAGCCGAGCCTAATGCCGGAAATGCCATCTATGGAGCCAGCCACTTGTGTCCAAGCTTTATGCCGGACTACGTCCGAGGTGGTTTACCACCTTGGTCATGAACTATTTTTTTATGGAATTGTTTCCGATCGGTGCAATTTATTCACTGCCGATATGTATAACCAGTAGCCCTCAAGGTGTGTGTCGATCTAAAACCCGAGATGCACCTGAAGGATAAAATAAAACCGATGACCCTAGTAGCCCCTGAGATTCAGGTCAATTCATAAAATCAGCTTGAGGATCAATTCCCAGCTCGGCAGCATACTTAGGAATAGAAACGTGGTGTAATATATTAGAGGAAATAGTGATCGGCGAACGGGCCCTTGAGTGAGGGTTTTGAGAAGTCGCCATAATATATTAGCTTGATGCCAGATAAGTCCTAGATGATACTTATTGTTGTCCGAAGACGCGTTTGTGCATAGTACGGTCCAGACAAACACTAAGCACTTTGAATTTTCTGCATTGAATAGGCAATGCAGTAGCCCTCGAGACACTGGTCGGGTGGCAACACCAGATCAGGGGATCGATGTGCCCCTTTAGTATTAGTGAATGATAAGCCCGAAGACCAGTAGTCCCCGAGCCTTAATGCGGGCACAGGTGGTGGAATTAAGGATCGATATCCAGAGTAAAATCACAAATTATGTGTAATGGTTCTATGTATCCAAGTACTTTACATCATTAATGCGGATCCGCATTGTACAAAACTTTGTTGACCGATCATTGGCTTCAACCTCCTCGGCCAGAAGCCCGTGAGTGTTTGTCCTACTTTATAACTCCGTTATAAGGGCAAATATTTATGGAAAACAAGGCAATCCAGCCATACGGTTTTTATAAACAAAGGTACGCAGAGAGATATGAAACATCTTCCAAAGAAAATAATCCCACTATCGGTTCCTTTCCTTGGTTGTCATGCTGATCATGATCATGAAACCTCACCTCCAATCAACGTGGGAGGAAAATATTGAGGATTTAGTTCGGAGAAAGTTCCTGAACTCTATGGTATTAATGAACCAAAATTTTCACTTCCATCGTTGCCGACCAATTATATCCTTTAAGATCGCTAGCTTTCGGCTTCATCCAGTCTGAGGTACTAACTCGGATGACCCGATAGTAACAATCACAGAGGAACTCCCTTCACCGCCTAGCCAAACAATTGGGAACGTAGGGGTAAGCATAGAAGCCAGGCAACCCAGCTTAGCCAAAATCTTAAGTCAAATTGATGCATATTTATGGCTTTATAACGATGATTACGGAAGGCAGCCCTCGTATATTAAATACAAACGCCGATGATATGTTTACTTTGACTCTGTTGCGACCGTTTATCAGTTGAAAGTGGCCCATAGTCGGCTTCCATCCCCTTGTAGATGCTACACAGGGTGTTTCCGCAATAACAAAACAACCATTAGCCGACATCTCGGTGCCCGAAGGCGGCTGTGTTAGCGGAAACGAGGCAACCATATATGCGGGCTTTATAACTTTCACTTAATCATAGGAGCTTAAAGGTGGGAGGCCAGTAACTAGCCCCCAATTAGTGTTTGGCGATAGTTGAGGTCAAGCCGTAAACACTTCAGCCAATGTTATGAACGCCATCATTTAACACGGCGTGACTTCTATCGATCGTATGGTTTAATACAGTCATCGGATCACTGACGAGTTTACGCTTATTGTGACAGTCAGTTTTCGACTTTCTCCACTGAGGCGCTTAACCATGCTAGTTGGAAGAACAATCGCAGTGGTTCTCCCTTTGCACACCTAGCCGAACAAAGCGAAACATAGGAGGTAAGCACAGGAGCCGGGCAACCCAACTATTGACCGATGACACAATTCGAAACTGATGCATATAAAGCAGTATCCAAGAACATTTTGCTGAGGACTCCTCGAAGTACCTTGGCCTTTGGTGGCTTCGGCTCAAGCCGCAGCCCCTTGTTGATATCGTCGATGCTTAAAAAGTGTCCGACAGTGTACTGCGGGATTTATGCTCGGGCCCAACACCGAGGTGCAGGTCGGCAGGAAAAATGCCGAACTATGGGTCGAAAAAGATTTCCCAAGCTGGATTATTACGTAGGGTACCTCGGTCAAGAGGATGTCCCACCTCATAAAAGAAAAACACACAAATAGATCAAAAGTGCCATAAGCTTAAAAGCCAAAAAACTTATGCGAAAACTTTACGTCCGAACTAAATCAAGTTTTTTTTGTGCCAATCCGAAAATTGGTCTTAAAATTAGTTTGTGCTTCCGCCGTGATTTAACATGACACATCCGATATCAAGACGTCGAGTGGGTTAGCCTTAGGCTTGAACCTCCTATCCCAAAGGCGTAGTACTTCTCGTTAGGCCAGTTTAGCGAACTAAACTCGAGCGGTCATTAGAGAGAAAATGGGCTATCCGGCTATTAACCACACACTCGCGTCGAAAAAGGAGTAATAGAAAAAGATTTTGCAACGACTAGGAAGAAAACACATTTACTATAAAACGGCTCATATAAATTTAAGAGCCCCTAGTAAACTTGGGTAAGAGAAGTGTTTTTAACAAATAACGTATGTGAATATGGTCGAACCGAACACATATTAAAAATTTAAAACTATGAGCATAAAAGTGACTTAGCTGGTTAATGTGTTCGGCATTGATGACGCGGTCTGAGCTTACGGCGGGACAAGGTCCCAACCCCCAAGCCGGTGCCTAGGTGGCAGAGCGAAGAGCTTGACACTCCGAAGTGGCGACATAGCATGGCCGATGCAGGCCGGCCGTGTGACGCCGAAGTACCCGGCGTGGGTTAATGAAGTGATGACGAAGCCCCCGGTCTAGCCGAGGTGACATGGTATGTCGATACGCCGAGGTGACAGCGCTGCCCTATCTGGATCATTTACCTATGCACAGAATATAGTGCAAGCACGGAGATAATAGTAATAATAATTAATTTTTTTTAATAAAAGTTGCATGATTAATAATTTATGCAATGTGAGTAATAAAAGAAATATGGCCCGTCGCCGAACACCCGACGAGGTAGGACCCTTTTGATGATGCCAAAGTCCCCGAGGCAACCGAACATGTCGGTGTGGCAATTCAATGAACAAGGTGATCATGCGAGCCGATTTATGCCAATTGGGATGACGACGTTGTCTTGCCGAAGTGACCGCATGACGCAGTCATAGTCGATCACCTACACACATAAATAGTGCGGTCCATAAAGAGTTATATATATATATATATATATATATATATATATATATATATATATATATATATATATATATATATATATAAACCTTGCATAATTGGTTTTCGCAAAAATATTTTATTTAAAGAGATGTGACCTGGCGCCGAAGCCAATGTTGATGCAGGTCGTCGGCGTGACACGGTGAAGGCATGGCAAAGCCTGAATTCACAGGCCGGTCCGAGTTCCGGATTCGGCATTCGCCGAACTGTATATGAAAACTGACCGAACTACCACGCGACTGTCGTTAATGCGGCCACCATTTGACAGACCTGTGTATAGATGATGGAACAAACCAGAGTAATAATTCCTCAGAAAAAATAAACCCAAGCAAGAAAATTACTAGGATTAATAGCACCTGGTTTATCTGTTGTAGCAACATGGAAAGACTACTCCCAAAATTGGGACTAGATCCGCACACCCATTGCCTAATGGGTGATGAAGCGATGGCATGGCGATGCTGTTAAAGGTTGGCTCACCGAGGCAAAGCCCCCAGTCCAGCTAACGTGACGAAGCTGGTCGGCTGGTGACGCGGAAGTCTCCAGAGTAGGCTGATGAAGAGATGGCGAAGCCCCAGGTCTAGGCCGAGGTAATGAAGCGGGTCGATAAGGAGACGTTGCAGCTGCCATGTCAGCCAAGGTATTGAAGCAGTTCAGCGTGATGGACATCAGCTTGAAGAAGCAACAGTGCGACCATGCCGACGCTGGTCATAACTTGTGACGCAGTGAAAGCCGGGTTGATGAAGTTACCGAGCGGCAATGTCGGCGCACCTGACCCATGCAATCCGTGGGGCCATGGTGTTGGTGATAATTTAGTATTCGTGATGCCGAACTCTTGTTCGGCTTGCCGAGTGATGATCCGATAAGGTTGGGCTCGGCTCGATGAAGCGCCGATCTGTCTAGCACAGGTCGGCAGACGTGGAGTAAAGGCTGGTTTGACACCGACGTGACGGCGAAGATTACCTCCGAAAAGGAGCAAAATTTGTGAGCATGTGTTCATAAACAAAACACAATACCCTACAAAGAGATTCTTCCAAAAAGGTTGTCCAATAT
Source organism: Aegilops umbellulata (assembly GCA_032464435.1). Taxonomy (NCBI): domain Eukaryota; kingdom Viridiplantae; phylum Streptophyta; class Magnoliopsida; order Poales; family Poaceae; genus Aegilops; species Aegilops umbellulata. The sequence continues at coordinate 332,765,688 of CP136055.1, forward strand.
CCTGTTCATGAAGAAAGATGAACTCGGGTCGGATTCGTATTCACGCAGAAAACATATCCGAAAGGTGATGCACTAATCGGAAGGTTCCCGGAGTTTAGACGGTCGGATCGAGCCGAAATTTTAAGAGCTGGTAGATATAGGAACTCCGGAACAGATCAAAGGTTGGATATTCCAAAGAACGTCCGAGCTAGATGCTGGACACCACGCTCCAAACTCGTCCAGATTCCCGTCCAGATTCGACACGGCTCCGGTATATCGGAGATCGGGGGAGATTGCTCCATCGAAACGCGACGAAATTTTACAGTGTTGTTGTAGACTCAATTCCGCACAATTCCACTGAAGGAATCGTTAAAGCGATGCTCGAGGAGGTGGTGCTAGCGGATACAAGTTCGTTGTTTGGAAAAAAAATAGCACGGTCGCCCAAAGGCAATGTTGACGTTGAGCTCCCGAGCTCCATGGATGATTCCTCCATGATCATGATAGAGATCGAAGTTGATGTTGATGAAGGCCCTCGTCCGAACATGACGACTGGACGTAGCGCACAGTCCTTGGTCAAGCCAAGGTGACCAGTCGAGCCGGTGACAAAGATGCCGACGTCGCAGTTGATCTGCAGGCGAGCCATTGATCTTTTGTCGATCACACAGCTGAACTCTCAATGAAAGCACCATTATCGGTGTCAAAACCGGCAGATCTTGGGGTAGGGGGTCCCAAGATGTGGATCATGGATCGATGGGTAACAGGAGACAGGGGACACGATGTTTACCCAGGTTTGGGCCCTCTTAATGGAGGTAATACCCTACTTCCTGCTTGATTGATCTTGATGAATATAAAGATGACAAGAGTTGATCTACCTCGAGATCATATCTTGTGGTCAAAGACCTAAGGGTATGATGAATAATCTCATAATGATCTCTCGACTAGCCTGGCCCTGGCTTACATAATGTACCAGGGGCCTAGGATAACAAGAGTCCTAGTCGAATACGTTGGTGGAGAGGAGTCATTGTCTTGATCACCAAGCCTTGTGGAATCTTCCTCGTGTGCGGCATGGGCTGCCCGAAGTGTCCCATGAGTGAATGCTACCTCCTGAGCACTGCGTTGGTTTTCCCTTGAAGAGGAAAGGATGATATAGTAAAGCAGTGTAAGTATTTCCCTCAGTTTTTGAGAACCAAGGTATCAATCTAGTAGGAGGCCACGCACGAGTCCCTCGCACCTACACAAACCAATCCCTACACGGTCACTTACGAGAGTGAGATCTGATAGATATGATAAGATAATATTTTTGGTATTTTTATGATAAAGATGCAAAGTAAAATAAAAGGCAATAAAAATAACTAAGTATTGGAAGATTAATATAATGGAAGATAGACTCAGGGGCCATAGGTTTCACTAGTGGCTTCTCTCGAGAGCATAAGTATTACGGTGGGTGAACAAATTACTGTTGAGAAATTGATAAAATTGAGCATAGTTATGAGAATATCTAGGTATGATCATGTATATAGGCATCACGTCTGAGACAAGTAGACCGACTCCTGCCTGCATCTACTACTATTACACTACACATCGACCGCTATACAGCATGCATCTAGAGTATTAAGTTCATAAGAACAGAGAAAAGCCTTAAGTAAGATGACATGATGTAGAGGGATAAACTCATGCAATATGATATAAACCCCATCTTGTTATCCTCGATGGCAACAATACAATACGTGCCTTGCTGACCCTACTGTCACTTGGAAAGGACACTGAGGGAGTCCTGGATTAGGGGGTCGTCGGACAACCGAACTATATACTTTGGCTGGACTGTTGGACTATGAAGATACAAGATTGAAGACTTCGTCCCGTGTCCGGATGGGACTCTTCTTGGCGTGGAAGGCAAGCTTGGCAATACGGATATGTAGATCTCCTCCCTTGTAACCGACTATGTGTAACCCTATCCCCCTCCGGTGTCTATATAAACCTGAGGGTTTAGTCCGCAGGACAACAGTAGTCATACCATCGGCTAGCTTCTAGGGTTTAGCCTCTATGATCTCGTGGTAGATCAACTCTCGTAATACTCATATCATCAAGATCAATCAAGCAGGAAGTAGGGTATTACCTCCATCGAGAGGGCCCGAACCTGGGTAAACATCGTGTCCCCCGCCTCCTGTTACCATCCGCCTTAGACGCACAGTTCGGGACCCCCTACCCGAGATCCGCCGGTTTTGACACCGACATTGGTGCTTTCATTGAGAGTTCCACTGTGTCGTCACCATAAGGTTTGATGGCTCATCTTGTTGTCAAGGACAACATCACCACTTGGGGAGCCCTGGCTGGAGGCCAAACTCCCCGTCTAGGCGGTTTCGTCATGACCGCCCGTTCGGCGACTGCGCCAACGATGACTTCTCGGGTCATCAAAAACAGTCTCCATGTCTTCGTTGAACGAGCTCTTGGATCACATCGCCGCCTTGGGAGTCGCTGTGGACTATGATCGGATTGGGCTTAAACCCGACCAAAGGGAGATTAACTTGTCGGCGTTCTGGGAACGGGGGTCCCCAGACTTGCCTGCCTACGGCCTGCGGCGTGGCTCGAGTGGGGGCCCAACGTGGCCCATCTTCATCAACACAAGGCTCAAGACCCTCGCGAGGGGCCAAGCCTCGCGAGGCGGACGACACGGCGCTTCCTCCAGCACGACCTCCTTAGGCTGGCTCGCGAGGAGGCGGAGAGATCAAGGTGGGGTACCTCACGAGGTGCCCATGACGCAAGCCATGACGACCAAGGGTGCCAGGCGGGCGCCAGCCCGCGCAGTGTCCTCCCTTTCCTCTTTGGTGCAAAGGGGGCAAGCGCAGGCGAGGGGATCAAGCAAAGGCACCCATTTCGGTGCAACGAGACCAAGACCAACTCCGCGACAAGGACGAAGTCACTGTGGAGCCCAAGCCGGCGTCATCACCAGAACCTTTGGTAGGCGAAGACCAACTTTAGTCAGGATAAGTGTACCCGATGTTCCCCTTCAAATTGGCCAATTGTTGGCGCCCTTCCCGCTCAATATTTGGGAAGAGGCCCAGGGCCTTTGCCTATAAATAGGCCTAGCCAACCCCGGGTAGAGGCATCTGATTGAGTATCGAGAGGCATCTGATTCGGCATCTAGAGCAAGTAGAGAGAGAGAGAGAGAAAGAGAAGGGCGATCGAACTCCCCCTAGCAGTTCATCCCCTAGCCAAGAACAGACCCTCGCGAGGTCGTTCTTCCCTGTACTTTTCTTCCTCATCAGCCCAAGAGGCAATCCACCACACCACACTGGAGTAGGGTATTACACCACAATGGTGGCCCGAACCAGTATAAACCCTGTGTCTCTTGTTGTTCCTGCAGTAGTTTACATCCTTATGAGACAGAGAGGTAGAGGGCACGATCTCCGCGCGCACCCCAGAGTTCGAACCTTAAGGGTCTGCCGGAACCCGTGATCCGACATTTGGCGCGCCAGGTAGGGGTGCGCCGGAATCATTCTTCCACCGCTTCACTCTCCTCCGACCACCGCATCCATGTCTGACGCTCGTCGGGCCCGCGCCGAGCGCCGGGCCGCCATCTCTTCCCGCGCCGTCCAGACGGCCCCTGTCGGTGGGCGTCCTCGTCGTTCCCCGTCGCCCGCCGTCAACGCCGCCACCGGCCTGTGATAGCATGGCTTATTAGGGATGATAGACTACTCATATCAATAAGGAATTCCTTCTTTTCCGGGAGCCCATTCGGACAGAACTCCAAAGTTAAGCGTGCTCAGCTTGGAGTAGTGTCAGGATGGGTGACCGACTGGGAAGTTGCTCCCGGGTGCGCACGAGTGAGGACAAAGTGCGCAGAAAAGACTAGTATTGATCTGTGGGGCCAGTCTAGATCCCGCCAGGAGTAACGACCACCGGCGGGTGTGTCCGGGGCGTTACAAGTTGGTATCAGAGCCGACCCTCGTGGTTACACGGATGGTTGCGGACAGGTGCGTAGTCATGTTGTTCATGACGTTTGTGACCCGTCGTGGCACCCGGCATGGCACATGTACAGGACTGGAAGCACAGACGTTTGTGCCAAGAGGGAACGTTCCTGTGGCCCGACGAGGACGTCGGTTCCTCTGAGTGGGGGTGTATGTGATAGCCTGGCTTATTAGGGATGATAGACTACTCATATCAATAAGGAATTCTTTCTTTTTCGGGAGCCCATTCGGACAGAACTCCAAAGTTAAGCGTGCTCAGCTTGGAGTAGTGTCAGGATGGGTGACCGACCGGGAAGTTGCTCCCGGGTGCGCACGAGTGAGGACAAAGTGCGCAGAAAAGACTAGTATTGATCTGTGGGGCCAGTCTAGATCCCGCCAGGAGTAACGAACACCGGCGGGTGTGTCCGGGGCGTTACACGGCTCGGTGGGGAACGAGCAGCAAGCGTCCTCTCGGCACCCGTCCGTGCGGCAGGACGGCCGCACCGCCACTCCGTCGCTCACCCCAGCCGGTTCTTCGTCGCACGCGCTGCGCGCGCCCTTGGAGGCTCGAGCTGCGCTCCTCGCGGCGAACGAGCTCCTGCGCTACCGCCCCGTCGACGACGTCTACGAGGAGTGGCTCGACCGCGTCACCGAGCTTGTCCGCGCCGCAGGGGGCTCTCCCGCGCCTTCCGCACCACTGCGCCGCACTCCGCCCCGCATGGGCAACGAAGCCCCGGGGGCGTTCCAGCCGCCACCTTTCCAAGAAGATGCCATGGCCCCAAGGCGCGCAGCTCCTGGGCGGAACCCGCTCCGTCATGCCCCGGCCCAGCAGGAACGGAGCTGCCAAGAAGTCCCGCGACCGCAAGAGGCCGCCCGGGCGCTCCCGGCCCCGGCTCGCCGAGACCCTGCTCCAGCTCCGGCACGTCAAGACCCCGCGCTGCTCCCAGCTGCAGCGCAAGGGGACCCACAAGGCCAAGCTCTCCCTCAACCAAAACCTCCCGCGGCCACCGCTGGTTGCCGCGCCTACACCCCCGAGCTGCGTAGCGTCGCGTGGCCCGGCAAGTTCAAGCCGGACCTGCCTCCTCGCTACGACGGCACAACTGATCCCACGGAGTTCCTCCAGCTCTACGAGCTGGGAATCGAAGCTGCCAGCGGGGACGAGAAGGTCATGGCGAACTGGTTCCCCATGGCGCTGAAGGAAGGTGCTCACACTTGGCTCCTAAACCTGGCCCTAGGCACGATCTCCTCCTGGGACCAGATGCGTACTCGCTTCATCGCCAACTTCCAAGGTACCCGCGACCGGCCTCCCGCCGTGAGCGACATGCGCCGCATCAAGCAGCAACCTGGAGAGACCCTGCAGAAGTACATCCAGCGCTTCAACAGTGCGTGCCTCAAGATCCCCAGGGTGTCTGAACAAGCCATCATTTCGGCCTTCTCCGATTGCATGCGCGACATCAAGATGAAGGAGGAGCTGGCGATGCATGAAGACCTCTGCACCTCCCTGGAGCTGTTCAACCTGGCGACCAAGTGTGCCAGAGCTGAGGAGGGACGCCTCTCGCTCCTCGAGCTGCCTGCCGCAGACCTAGAAGAGAAGAAGCCCAAGGCCAAGGACGTTAAGCGCAAGGGGGCTGCCGTGCTCGCGGCAGAACCGGACACCAAGCGGGGCAAGGATCTGCCTGAATCCTCCAGGGGCAGCCGGTACTGTGTGTACCACGACCTCCACACCCACAACACCAATGAATGCCAAGAACTCCGCGTCGTGCGAGAAGGAAGAGTCGGCCGACGCCCTGACCGTGCTGACCGGGGCTACGGCCGAGGAGGAGGAAGGAACCCGGGACGCTGGGAAGACCGTGGCCCACGTCCAGGCTGGCGTGACCAACCTCGCGAGGACCGTTGGCGCGACCCGCCTCGCGAGGGGGACTGGAGGGATCAGCCTCGTGAGGATCGCCCTCATGGCAACCCAGGCCTGCCGCCGTTGCCGCCTCAGCCGAGAAGGAATGAAGACCGCCACCAAGACGAGGGGGCTGGGGGCTTCCAGGAGCCTTGCGCCATTGCCTGCATCCTGGGCGGAGCTCAAGCCCAGCCTCTCAACGTATCTTCAAGCAGTTTGCTCTGAAGTGAATGCAGTTCTCCCCAAGCTCGAAGCACTGCGTCCCCTCAGGTGGTCGGCCTGGACCATCACGTTCAGCTCAGCAGACCAGCTCAAGTGCGTAGCCACAGCCGGAGTCCTCCCAATGCTTTGTTCCCTAGTCATCAGCAACGTTCTGGTCACCAGGACCCTCATCGACGGAGGGGCAGGGCTCAATGTCTTGTCCGTGGAAACGTTCAACAGCCTCCAAGTGCCCTATGACCAGCTTCAGCCAACCAAGCCCTTCTCCGGAGTCACCGACGGTTCCACAGTCCCGATCGGGCAGGTCCGCCTCCCAGTCACCTTCGGCACCTACGACAACTACTGCACCGAGCTCATCGACTTTGACGTCGTCCACATCCGCCTGCCGTACAACGCCATCCTCGGGTACCCAGCGCTGGCCAAGTTCATGGCCGTGACTCACCATGGCTACAACGTCCTCAAGATGCCAGGAAGCGGCGGCGTCATCACGGTGCCATGTCAAGAGAAGGATGCAGTGTGTGCCCTGGAGCGAGCCTTCCAGGCCGCGTCACTAGAAGACCCAGATCACGGAAGCAGGAGGCTTCCTGAGACCACCCCCAAGAAGAAGAAGACAATGTCAGGCTCAGACCCTCAGGAGGCAGGCCCTTCAAGGCCCGCGTCTGCCCAGGGGGACCCTCCTTCAATCGCATAGGGAAGCGCGCCCGGCGCCCTCCTCGGGCTGGGCTCGGGGGCTCTCACCTGGAGGGCCACCGACCTCGCCAAGGTCACGAGGGAGGCGCTAGGGCACCATGTGGAGGTGTGTTTCGAATCACGCTTCCCTCAAAAGGAAGCCAGGGGAGGAAGATCAGACCAGTAGGAGTTTGTTAGCAAGACCATTCAAGAACTTCATGAGTCGAGGGTCATGAGAGGTTGCCGTCGCCCACCAGCTGTGGCTCCCCATCCAGGCGAGGATGGTGGGCTGCGCGTCTACGTCGACGTACCAGGGCTCAATCAGATCGCCACGACGGAGCGCCTCTGGCCCTCACAAGTGGGGCGCTGCAAAGGACCACCCCACAGCTATGTTCGCATGCCTTATGGCCTGCCGAGCGTGGCTGCGGCGTACCAGCGCATCATGAGGAGCATCTTGGAGGCGCAAGAAGGCAGGCGTTCCGCAGCCCTGGCGGAGATGGAGGCTGCTCACGAGGAGCCACCAGTGTCTCCGGAGCCTCCCGAGGCCCCCGGGCCTGGGGGCTCATGAGGATCAGCTTCCGCGGCCCACCGAGTCTGCTGCACCAACGCCACTGCACCAACGCCACTGCACCGACGATGTCTTCAGGTGACATCTTTCAAGTTTCATTCTCAGCTGGGAGCGCCCTCCCAGGGTTGCGTCATTCCCAGGCCGCGTGGGTCCGTCCCTGCGGCATGTATCCCTTTTTATCTTCTCAGTCGCTAGATTGCTTTGCTGGGGGCGCCCTTCGGGCTGCATCATCCCCAGGCCACTCGGGTTAGGCCCAGCGGCATCTATCCCTTCCGCGCTTATTTCCAATTATGCATCATTACTCAAGGCCGTCCGCGGCACCTCTTCTTATTCATGTCGACCACTTGCGCGTTAAAGGGGGGTGCCTGAGCATCACGACTCAGGGCTCTTACTGGCTCTCCAGCCCTCACCCTCTGGCCTTGTCCACGGCATCGCGACCTGGCATACCAGCGACGGCAGAGACAAGCTCGAGGGCCGAGACCCGAGGACGTAGAGTGCCGGCATCTAACCAGATTTTGCAGGAACACATCTCAAGATACGGCCCAGTGCCAGGCGCAACCGGCCTAGAGGTAGGGCCTCGTGAGTCCCGCGCTGGCTCACGGGTGCCCAGATACACGTCACCTAGCTCTACCTTGCCAGCCACGTGTCAGGGCGGGGCTGTACACGCCCCGGGGGCTCCTCCCGGAGGGGAGCCCCGTCCCACGTACCAGTGGAAGCACCATGCTCCGCGCTGGCTGACGACACTGCCGAGGAGCGGCTATGCCCGTACACATACGGAAGCGCTATGCTCCGCGCTGGTGATAAACAACTGAGGGTGGCCTCCGGGCCGCGTTAACCTCAGGGAGCCCCGAGCTCAGTGGCCGGCCTCATCACAACGCCTCCCCCCGGGAGCGCCGTGCGAGGGGGCTGGGCACGGGGGCTACGACTGGGTCACGCCCAGCCGTACGCCCCAGCCAGGCCCCTCGGGCCTGGTTCGTCGTGCGTCTCTCCCCGAGCGGAGCCAAGGTATGAAGGCCATTTGCGCGTCATGGGGGACTCCTGAGCATCGTGACTCAGGAGCCTAACTGGCCCCGTAGCCCCTCACTCCTTAGTTCCGAAAGGCTATGCTGGGTGAGGTACACGCGGGGTCGGGCTCTGCAGACGTAGAATGGAAACGCACCTACATCGCGCTTCCCTACTTGTTGCTCGTGCGCTAAGGGGGACTCCTGAGCATCGCGACTCAGGAGCCTAAGTTGTCACGTGGCCCCTCATTCCTTTGGTCCCGTCCTGGTTTCCGGTCGGGGCTGATGCTGGGTGAGGCATGCGCGTGGCCGCGCTCTGCCGGCGTAGAGCATAAGCACGTAGGGAAGAGGAACATAGAATTCAAGGAACTTAAAAGCGAATATTACAACCCATAATGTCGCCTTGGTTCTAAACGCAAATTTAAATGCCTCCTCGAGGCGTCGTGCATGTGCAGGAATCGAAAGAAGAACAGGAACGATAGCGGAGTCACTTGTCGGCAGCGGAGTCGCGTGGAGTGGCTTCACCTTGTGGGGTAGTAGAGCCGACAGCGCCAGCGCCTTGCTTCGGCTTGGTGCTGAAGGCCCAGAACTTCCCCAGTAGCGCCTCCGCGCGCCCCTTCACGGCCTCGACAGCAGCAGCGGCGCCCTCGCCGCTCACCGGCTCCAGCAGGCTGTCAAGGTCGGCGCTGGGGTCGCGAAGGTAGACATGGGCGAAGACCCGCGTCAGCACGGCGGAAGACAGGACGCGCGCCTCGTCTTCGACCGTGGGGACGAGTCCGAGGGCGACATCTCCAAGAGCCTTCACCAAGAAGGGGAGTAGTTTGGCAGGGCCGTCCCCGCCTCCAGCCAGCGGGCAATCCAGGCCACTCTCGTAAAGCATCTTCAACGAAGCGCGGGCATCCTTCTCCATGTCCGCGAAGGCCACGCGATCCTCAGCAAGGACCCGGGCCTTGGCGTCCAGCTCGGCCTTCGTCGTCTCTAGCTCCTTCTTCAGCGCACCTAGGTGGCTGCGGCGCTTCTTGAGCTTCGCCTCCCGGTCCTCGAGCGCCGCCTCGCGAGCCTTCACCTCCTTCTCCTACTCTTGGCGAAGGCGGGTCTCCTCTGCATCCTGACCACGCAGGCCTTGCAACTCATCCTCCAGCTCCTTGCAGCGGCCGCGGATTCCAGCCGCCTCTCCCAGGGCCACGTCACGGGCAGCCTTCGCCTCGAGGGTAGCCTCCTTCTCCTCGTCACAGGCCGTCGAGGCCTGAACTAGCGCTGCCCGGATCGAGGCGTCGGAGCGAATCCACCCCGAGGCCAGCTCCAGGCGCCCGGCCACCAGGCGAGGGTAGGTGCCTAGAAGATCCTGCCGCAGCCGGTCCAGTCCAACATAAGATCGCTCCAGGATGGAAGAAGAAGGCGGGGAAGCATCAGGGCACTTCAGGGCAGCAGGAGGAGTCCCGGAACCAGCAGCCGGCGGAACGGGAGGAGAAGGTAGTGGCAGTGAGGCTGCAGTATCCCGAGGCAGAGTCTGCTGCGCCTCCCCAGCCGTAGCAGTAGCACCAGACAAGGGCACCTCTGGGGTCGATCGAGCCATGGGGGCTGCGGCCCCAGCCAGATCAGCCAAGCCCCACAAGGGCGAGTGGGCAGGGGGAGCCTGTGCGTCGCGGTCGCCCTCCCCTGCAGGTGGAGGTGTCGTCGCAGCCGGGGCCTCGCGAGCCCCATCAGCTTCTTTGTCACGGGCGCCAGCCTGCTCAGGAGAAGTAATCATCAAGCCTCGTCAGCAGAACAAGGAACCAGGAATCAAGGATCAAGCGTTTACAGGTCGTCGGCAGAAAGCTCCGGTGGTCTCCTGCCAAACTTGAAGCCGGAGAGCCGGCTGGAGGGGTCGACCTCGGAAGCAGAAGGCGCGTCAGCGGTTCGCCCCGGAGTCAGGGCGGACCCGCGGGGAATCAACCTGGTCCTGCCCTTCTTCGGGACCGGAGGCGAGCTCCCGCTGCCCAGCACGTCGTCGTCGTCATCATCATCACTCGGCGAAAGGCAGAGAGCACGGGGCTTGCGCTGGTGCGAGGGAGTCCTAGACTCTCCGGCGGTCGCCTCGGAGTCTGGGCCTGCCCCCTGCTCCTCCTCGCCTGCATCTCCGCTAGAGTCGCCGGAAGACACATTCACCAGATCCTCAAGAGCGACCGGGGGCACCAGCCCATCCCCGTCGAAGACGGGCATGGACTCCACCACTTGCTCCCAATCGTCGCGGAGGAACAAGGGCGAAGGCGCGCCCTCCGGCATTGCTGCCTCGCCCCCGACCAGGGACTGGAGAACCGCAGTCACGTCCCCTTCGCCCACGGCTGCGGGACTCGGTCGAGGCCTCCACATCGGGGGAGAATACTGCCGAAGCGGAGCCAGTTGGTGCTCCAGAAACTCCCTCAGCAACGACGCCCCGGTCAGCTTCGCCGCCGCCAAGTTGGCCGGCTTCAGACCAGCGTCCATCTTCGCCAGCACTGACTTCGCGCGGGGATCCGTGAGCTCCGCCCGGCACCAGTCTTCCGAGCTCACGGCCGGCTCCGTGGGAAGGGCCAACCGAGGGTCGACGCACCCGGCATCAACCAACACCCACTTGCTCCGGAAGCCCTCGATCCTCTTCCCCGGATTCGAGATGGCCATGGAGCTGCCGCACGCGACGAAGCCCGCGCACGCCGAAGGAGAACCTTTGGAGGTCCGGAGGTAGAAGTAGTGGCGCAGCAAGGCCACTGAAGGCTGCACCCCCACATGCGCCTCGCAGTAGTAGGTGAAGATCGCTAAGAGAAGGACGGAGTTGGGGTGGAGATGCAAAGCTTGCAAGTTGTAATGGCGGAGTACGACGCGGAAGAACTCAGAAAAAGGAGGTACCAGGCCCGCTGCAATGGAGCTCACGAAGAAAGGATAGAAGGTGCTCCCTTGGCCTTCAGGGGCATTGGAGCCGACCTTGAACATCTGCGCCCCGTCAATGCCCTGCGCCGCGGCCATCCGGTGCAGCAGGGCGAGGCTCGCCTTCGACACATTGGGCGAATCCAAAGCAGGCAAGAACCAAGCTTCGGCCGGGGTCCGGCGAGGCGCCATGGCTACCTGGGACGAGCGGGTGGAGCAGATCTAGAAGCTTGGAGGAAGGGAGAAGAAGCGCAAGGAAGGGGATCTGAGCAGCGGATGAAGAAGGATAGGAACGAAGCCCGAGCAGATGCCACACCTTTAGTATCCTGCGCAGTTGCAAAAGCACCCACGTCCAATCAACCGCCACGCGGCGCCCGAGGCCGCAGGCTGTTAGGTCCCGCGGTGCTTCGCCCTTGCCCTTTCGCCTCTCGGCACGACCAAGTCCGTGCGCGCCTTGGGCCCGGGGGCTACTGTCGGCGTTCTAGGAACGGGGGTCCCTAGACTTGCCTGCCTGCGGCCTGCGGCGTGGCTCGAGTGGGGGCCCAACGTGGCCCATCTTCATCAACACAAGGCTCAAGACCCTCGCGAGGGGCCAAGCCTCGCGAGGCGGACGACATGGCGCTTCCTCCAGCACGGCCTCTTTAGGCTGGCTCGCGAGGAGGCGGAGAGATCAAGGTGGGGTACCTCACGAGGTGCCCATGACGCAAGCCATGACGACCAAGGGTGCCAGGCGGGCGCCGGCCCGCGCAGTGTCCTCCCTTTCCTCTTTGGTGCAAAGGGGGCAAGCGCAGGCGAGGGGATCAAGCAAAGGCACCCATTTCGGTGTAACGAGACCAAGACCAACTCCGCGACAAGGAGGAAGTCACTGTGGAGCCCAAGCCGGCGTCATCACCAGAACCTTTGGCAAGCGAAGACCAACTTTAGTCAGGATAAGTGTACCCAATGTTCCCCTTCAAATTGGCCAATTGTTGGCGCCCTTACCGCTCAATATTTGGGAAGAGGCCCAGGGCCTTTGCCTATAAATAGGACTAGCCACCCCCCGGGTAGAGGCATCTGATTGAGTATCGAGAGGCATCTGATTCGGCATCTAGAGCAAGTAGAGAGAGAGAGAAAGAGAAGGGCGATCGAACTCCCCCTAGCAGTTCATCCCCTAGCCAAGAACAGACCCTCGCGAGGTCGTTCTTCCCTGTACTGTTCTTCCTCATCAGCCCAAGAGGCAATCCACCACACCACACTGGAGTAGGGTATTACACCACACCACACTGTGTCTCTTGTTGTTCCTGCAGTAGTTTAGATCCTTACGAGACGGAGAGGTAGAGGGCACGATCTCCGCGCGCACCCCAGAGTTCGAACCTTAAGGGTCTGCCGGAACCCGTGATCCGACATAACTCTCCACCGGTCACCCATCAGATAGCGGTGGTGGAGGAGTAACTCAGCGATTCTTCCTCTATCTTGAGGATGAACTATATCCGGATTCCCGAGCTCTCCGAGCCGGATACCCATCTACGGGAGGACACGGCCCAAGCCTTGAACCTAGAATCAGGCAGCGGGCCAGACCTAGCAGGCAACATCCCTGAGCCCGAACTTCCAAGATCAGAAAATCCTCCGACCTTGGGTCTCAGATCAGGTCAGGGTTCAGACTAAATCTACCTACCCACCTAGATATAAGTGATCTTTCCCACATTAGACAAGATCCCCAAGAGACAGTACACCACTATTGGGCCAGATTCCTCCTTGTAATGAACAAGGTTAAGGACTGTCGTGAGGAAGACGCAATCGCATTCTTTTGCAAAAATTGCACGGATAGGGGAATCCTCAACGCCATAAGTCATCGTGACATAGCACACTTCGCTGACTTGGCGGCCATAGTACGGAAGTACTGCGCGATGGAAAGCGCTTGGAAAACCCAAACAAAATTTTGGGATCCTCCGGCTCTGACCAAACCCCCCGTCCGAACTAAAAGGGTGTACTCTCGTAAGTCACCTGATCGAACTACATAGAAGCAAAAGCCCACCACAGGGCATGGAACCATATTGGAGGGATGGCTTAATGGGCCATGCAAAATTCACAACACAACCGATTCCATGCCAACACACAACCTTAGAGCATGTTGGGTACTCCGGCAGGTGGCCAAAAGCGGTGAGGATCTCCTCATTAATAATACCGCAGAGCACCATCCTGTGGATAACAACAATACATTATTGACAGTCTTCGAGACCTTCGCCTCAAACAATAGGCATAAGCGAGCACTCCGCAGCCTTGCCGAAGTCTGCAACGTAGCAGCAATAAATCCATGGAGCGATACGACTATCACCTTCAATGCCAGTGACGAACCTAAATTCCAAACAGGCCGAGCACCGGCCGCCTTGGTCCTTAGTCCAATTGTGGACGGCTTTCGGCTTACTAAAGTGCTCATGGACGGCGGCAGCGGATTAAACCTCATCTATGATGAGACTCTTTGAAAAATGGAAATAGACAAAAGCTGCATTGAGCAAAGCAGCATGACCTTCAGAGGAATCATCCCTAGTCGGGAGGCATGATGTGCTGGGAAAATCACACTAGATGTGGTATTCGACACGCGGATAATTGTAGGTCCGAAGAAATCTAATTCCAAGTGGCCCCGTTCAATAGCGGATACCACGCCCTTCTAGGGCGGGAGGCATTCACGATGTTCCAAGCTATACCCCATTACGGGTACATGAAGCTCAAAATGCCCGGACCCAATGGAATCATCACTCTAGCTAGTGATCCGGACATAGCACTCCGCTCCGAAAATAAAACAACCGCACTGACCCTCGAGGCGTTATCCGAAGCCCTCGCGACCGAGGAATTAACTGCGCTGCGCTCCACAGTGGACAGGGACGACGTGATACTCGACAAAAGATCCAAGTCCACCTCTTTCAAACCAGCAGATGAAATAGTCAAATTCCAAGTCCACCCAACAGACCCTACGAAAACAACATCCATCGGGGCACAGTTAAACCCCACAATAGACGCCGCACTACGGGAGTTCTTGCGCGCAAACTGGGACATCTTCGCCTGTCATCCTTCATACATGCTAGGAATCCCACGCAGGCTGGCCGAGCATAGCCTTAACATCCTAAAGGGATTTAAGTCGGTCAAGCAAACTCTTCGGTGCTTCTGTGAGCCTAAGCAACAAGCTATGGGAGAGGAGCTAGCCAAATTACTGGAGGCCGGATTCATTCGAGAAATAAAACATCCAGACTGGCTAGCAAACCTGGTGATGGTACCAAAGAAGGACAAATCCTGGCGCCTATGTGTCGATTTCAAGGACCTTAACAAGGCTTGCCCAAAGGATCCCTTCCCCCTCCCTCGCATCGATCAAATTATCGACGCTACCGCAGGACACGACTCATTGTGTTTCCTCGACGCATACTCCGGATACCATCAAATTAAGATGGCGGAGTCCGATCAAGCCGCAACGGCATTCATCACTCCATACAGGCCATTCTGTTTCAAAACCATGCCTTCCGGGCTTAAAAACGCCGGTGCAACCTATCAACGCATGATTCAAACATGCTTGGAGACACAAATTGGCAAAACAGTGGAGGCATATGTAGACGATGTGGTCATTAAAACCATACACGTCAAATCCTTAACTGACGACTTGAGGCTCACGTTCGACAATCTCCGAACATAAGGCATTAAGCTCAATCCGGAAAAATGCGTCTTCGGCGTACTCGCTGGAAAGCTCTTAGGCTTCATCATCTGCAATAGAGGAATCAAAGCAAATACGGCCAAAATTCGAGCCCTGTCACAGTTGGCCATCCCAACAGACCTCAAGCAAATCCAGAAACTAACTGGATGCGTGGCCGCCTTAAGCCACTTCATCTCCCGATTAGGAGAAAAGGCACTGCCTCTTTATCGCCTTCTTTGACGCACTGAACACTTCGAGTCGACGGATGCGACCACATCCGGATTAGAAGAAATAAAAGCCGTTTTGGCCACAAGCCCAATCTTGGCCGTGCCAAACGTCAGTGAACCAATGCTGTTATATATAGCAGCAACACACCAAGTTGTAAGTGCAGTGCTCGTCGCCAAACGAGAGATGGACGGACATAAGTTCCCGCTTCAAAAGCAGGTATACTATGTATCCACGGTCCTCACTCCATGCAAATCACGGTACCCACATTATCAAAAGATAGCATACACGGTCTTCATGGCATCCCGGAAACTACGACACTACTTTCAAGAGTGTTCAATTACGGTGGCCTCTGAAGTACCACTCAATGATATAACAAACAACTGTGAGGCCACGAGCCGGATTGCTAAATGGGCTATTGAGCTCCTCCCGTTCGACATAATATACAAACCACGGCGAGCCATTAAGTCACAAGTACTGGCTGATTTCGTCGCCAAATGGACAGAAGCTGAACTCCCTAAAGAGTACGACACGTACTCCAATTGGATTATGCACTTCGACGGCTCTAAAATGTTGGCTGGTCTGGGGGCCGGCGTCATCCTGACATCCCCCACCTGAGATACAGTCCAATACGTACTCCAAATACTATACACATACTCCAACAACGCAGCCGAATATGAGGCCCTGTTACAGGGTCTCCGGATGGCAGTCTCGATGGGCATTCAACGCCTAGAGGTGCGTGGGGACTCGAACCTCGCAATATCTCAAATAAATGGAGACTTCGACGCTAAGGATCCAAAAATGGCGGCCTACCGCAATGCCGTCCTCAAAATGTCAGCTCGGTTCGAGGGGCTTGAATCCCACCATGTGGTCCGGGAAAACAACCAGGCGGCGGATATCCTCGCCCGCATCGACGCTAAGCGCGACCCTGTCCCACCTAATATCTTCTTGGAAAGTCTATTTAAACCATCCGTGGTATGGGAAGGAGAGACCGGAAACAATAGTCCGGACCCGGCCACAACACCAGATACCGAACACTCTGACATAATCGGAGGCTCTGCCACCGAGATAACACCTTCCGCCCACGTGATAATGGCTGTCATCGCCCCGTGGATAGAACCATTCCTGGCCTACCTAACTAGGCAGGAGCTACCCTAAGACCCAAACATGGCGCGCTACATTGTGCGGCGGTCTAAAGCCTATAAGGTCCACAAGGGAGAGCTTTATAAGAAAAGCGCCACCGGAGTCCTTCAAAGGTGCATCTCCGAAGAAGAAGGGCGGCAACTTTTGGCAGAAATTCATGCTGGACTTGGTGGCCACCATGCCGCAGCTCGGGCCCTTGTAAACAAGGCCTTCCGTACATGTTTCTATTGGTCGACAGCCCGAGCAGACGCACAGGACCTCGTTCAACGTTGCGTTGGTTGCTAGCTTTTTGCAAACCAAAGCCATATGCCGCCTACCGCTCTCCAAACAATCCCCATTACTTGGCCCTTTGCGGTCTGGGGGCTTGATATGGTCGGACCCCTCAAAGGGGGAAGCCATAGGAAAAAATACTTATTGGTCATGGTGGATAAATTCACCAAATGGATAGAAGCCAAACCAGTTAAAACGGCCGAATCCGGACTAGTGATAGACTTCATATCCGGGGTTGTACACCGTTATGGCGTCCCCCACAGCATCTTCACCGATAACGGCTCAAACTTTACAGCCGACGAGGTAAAACTTTGGTGCAACAACATCGACATCAAGCTCGATTATGCTTCTATCTATCACCCGCAAACTAATGGTCAAGTCGAACAAGCAAACGGTCTTATCATGAGCGGCATTAAACCCAGATTAGTGTGATCCTTGAAGGAATCCAATACACACTGGGTAGAGGAGCTCGACTCCGTACTATGGGGGTTGCGGACCACACTGAATCGCACTACCGGATACACACCGTTCTTTATTGTGTACGCCGCAGAGGCGGTACTACCCCGCGACATAATTCATGACTCACCTCGAGTGTGCATGTACGAAGAGAAAGAAGCCGAGCTTGATCGGAGGACAGTTTGGATGCCCTGGAGGAGGAGCGTGATGTGGCAAAAGCCTGTTCCGCATCCTATCAGTAACAGGCTTGAAGATACCAAAGCAGAGAAGTACGGGCCAAAACTTATAATGTTGGCGAACTTGTTCTGTGCCTACCGGAGAAGAAAAAGAACAAGCTCAAGCCCAAATGGGAAGGTCCCTTCGTCATTGACCAAGTTATGACCGGTGGAGCGTACCGTTTGCGGGATGCATCGGACAATCGACTCAAGCCAAACCCATGGAACACAACCAGGCTCCTAAGGTTCTACGCCTAGCGCCGGACTCGGTGATTTGTCTCCTTACCTCGGTCAATTTTTTACATATTCATTATCTGTCTTTTCTTTCTTTGTCCTCTTTTTTCGTCAAGGCCTTATAAGGCTGCAATGTGTCTTCACTACACAATCTTGATGTGCTAGACGCGCTCATTATACCTGGGGGCTTCTTATACAGATGCTTAATATAGCTAGGTTCCGGGCTTTTGGCCCAACACATGTGTTACTTTTCACACATTCCTTTTTTCGCCATTATATGCATTGGTATGACTTAAGTTTTGGCCAAGCTGGGTTGCCTGGCTCTTGTGTTTATGCCCTACGTTCCCATTAATTTGGCTAGGGCATAAGGGGAGCACCTCTGCGATTGTTACTGCCGGGTCAGCCGGATGTGTACCTCAGACTGGGTGAAGCCGAAAGCTAGCGTTCTTAAGGGAATATTCGGTCGGTGAACAAAAGACGATTTCTATTCATTGTACTACATGCCCCCAGAAGTTTATATCCTGCATCTCTTTTCGCAGTCCGGACATGCACGTTAGGGCATGCGTACCCAGGGAAAGGAACCCTTAACGAAACTATTCTCCCTGGAAGATGTTTCTTACTATCCATGTAATATAACATAGCTAGTTGGGTACTTGTCTGTTCAAGCACTTATGACCCCTACGCCAGGTTTCCACGCATATCCCGGTTTTTACATAACTGAGCGGGTATTCGGATACACTCCGGACTATCGGGTCCGGAGGTTGAAGCGAAAAGGTCCTCCATGACAAATGATTTACAATCCGGCTAGGGACAATATATGTCATTTGAAGTACATAGTCACTTAGTCTGACTAAATTCTTCTTCTATACCATCCAACAAGCTGTCTAGCCTACAGTCCTGTTGAGAATACTTTGCGGCTAATTCTACCTGGTCATAAACCAAACTGATGGGGATATCTTTCCCGTCAGGCCCAACAGGTCCGACCTCGGCCATGTGGTTCGGGTCAGCCTTGGTATATCGCGTCTTCACCCTGGCCCAGGCTTCCCTTGCACCTTGTCGGCAGGATGATATCTTCCATAGTCGGAAGCGCCTCGCGCTCCCTTGAGCTTTTCTACAAGCTCACGCATGCCTCCTGGCAGGGAGGCGGACGACCACAAGGCTTGGGCAATGCCCTGCGTCCCCTACCGCACTTGTTCGTGCAGTTGTGAGAGCTCTGGCATAAGATCGCCCGTAGACCAGGGCATATCCTCCGCGGGACGACCCGTCAACATACCTACAGATATAACTCCGTCAGCCGGTTTGTTTGCCTGACTCTATAAAAGTTCATTCAAGCACTTACTGAAAATGCCGCGTCGAAGCCTCTTATTCTCCTTTACGAAGTCAGCAAGTTGGGCCCGAACATCTTTTAGTTCAATGCTCAGCTGGGTATTGGCGTCTTGGACATCGTTTTTCTCCCGCCTAACTTGCGTAAGCACGCGCTCGCCAGCCTTTAGCTGTCGTTGGGCATGTTGCTCATCCGGATTCACTCCGGGACTATGTGCATAATCTATTATTAGATTTGCACGCATGCCTCATACTACCTGGTACATGACATTCTTTGCAATAAAAGCAAGTCTTACCCGATGGGGCCTTCTCGGACTCCTTCACTGCGGCAACTGCGGCCTGAAGCTGGGCCTTACATTCCTCCAGCTCTCGAGACAACTGGGTATTCTTCTTCGTAAGAGCCTATGCAAACAATGATCCTTAAATCAGTTGTACCAACTATTTCAAGTCTCAGGGGCTACTGATATACATAATTATTAGATTTTTTCTTACCCGTATATCCTATACCCACTGGTCCGTGGCTCTGGCAAGACCATTCTGAGCTGCTCGGATGTACGCATCTCCTGAGTTGAAGGCATCAAACGCCTCTTGGGAGAAACAAGCGTCACGGAGTACGACCCGGCGACGCCTGTCATTCATGGCGCTCTCCACCTTAGAATTTGTAGCGGATAGTCTATCCGCATCCTTTGTAGGAGGAACATCCAGCGTTGGCCCCATGTTAGCGTGTGCCCCTAAGTCCGGCCCTGGAGCCCGACTGGTGGAGGCATGACCGGCAACCTCTCCGGATATGGTCCGGCGAGCGTTTTTCCTACTAGGAAACATGGGCTTAATTATATTTTAAAAGATGACCACCATGGACCGGGGTTCTCTTTCATACCTCTGCGACGGCGTCTCAGTCCTGACCGCTTTCCTTTTAAGCCTACCCGGCTTCGGTGCCCCTCATTGGTGAGTCACTGCGGGTTCGGCATGGCGTCCTAAGAGCCTTCCCTGTAAAGCACCATATGTGTGTGGCAGGTGAAGTGCAGAAAAATGGATCCTTCTTGGAAGTTAGGACTCCGATTTTACTTACGTGCGATGCAGGGAGCAGTCCTGGATAATCGGCTATGATGGCCACCATGGCACCGTCGCAACTTAATTGATAGAATGTCGTGTCAATAAGCTCCACAAATGTGTCCGGAGCTTCTTCAAGTCCGGGGTCGAGGGCCCGGTCAGGGTCCTCTGGTTGTGGAGGCGGGCTGTGGACCTCCCTTACAGCTTTTCGCAGTTCCTGCTATGAAATGGCAAGGTAAATACTTATGACAAAGAATGTGGGAAGGTTGGGAGTAAAAAGTAGCAGCTCACCCAGCTTGGAGGGTTGTACATGGAGAATCCATCCCATGGCTTGATGCGGAGGAACTCCTCTTCCTCTCCTTTGTACAAATTGGACAAAATCTTTGCTAGAGCAGTGACTGAGTCCGGTCCCTTATGGCCCCAGCGGGTGGCATCATATTCTCCGCTGAAGTGCCACATGGGTTGCCCCAGATATTGAAGTGGCTGCACCCCCCGCATCATGCATATTGACATAACTTTGATTACTGTCAATCCTGACTGGGCTAACGTCTGTATCCGACCCATCAGGTAAATGACTTCCCCGTTATCTTCCTCCTGAGGGCGCCGAGGGCGCCAGCTGCGGCGTTTCTTGAAGAGAGCATTGTCGAACTCAGGAAGGCCCATCTGAATAGGGTCTGGGAGGGGGACGTCCTCCATATAAAACCACTCCGAAGGCCAGTCTTCGGACGTCTTCTTTGGGGTACCGGATCGGTATCCGGTCCCGGCGAGGCGCCATATTTCGGCTCCGCCCACTTGATATATCGACCCCTTCTGTGTATGGGGCACGAGGCAGAATAGCCTCTGCCACAGCTCGAAATGGGCTTCGCAGCCTAGAAATAGCTCGCAAAGAGCGACGTAGCCAGCGATGTGTAATATGGAAGCAGGGGTAAAATTATGCAACTGGAGGCCATAGAACTCCAGGAGCCCGCAGAGGAACGGATGAATTGGAAATCCAAGTCCCCTTAATAAATAAGGGACAAGGCATACCAGCTCCCCCTTGGAGGGGTTGGGGAAGCTCTTCGCTTGCTCCCCGCCATTGTAGGTGGTGAGCCCGGCTCGAACGGGGACCATATACGCTGGAGGGAGAAATCCCTGGGTTTGTCACTCCACTAATTGGCTGTGAGGGATGGAACACTCCTTCCAATCGCTGGGCTTAGGGCTACGGGAGCGAGGGGAGGAGCTGCGATGGCCGGCCATGTTGGCATGGATTTTTCCGGGCGCGCTCCGATGGATACTCACTATGGGAGGATGGTGTGATCTGGATCTGAGAATCCCCATCTCTTTAATAGACGTCTCACATGGCTAGGGTGGCAAATGTAAAAATGCCCTAGCTTCTCGCATTAGCTCGACATGTGGAAGATAGCCATTATTAGGCACGGAAGCCAAGGAGTGCAACATTTATGGGAAGCCGGACACTGCTCAGCAGGTACTCGGAATTTGGAGAAGAACCCGCCTTGCAATGCCGAAGACAATTTGCGCGTCGGACTCATCATCATCGAAGCCTGGTTCAGGGGCTACTGAGGGAGTCCTGGATTAGGGGGGTCCTCGGACAGCCGTACTATATACTTTGGCTGGACTGTTGGACTATGAAGATACAAGATTGAAGACTTCGTCCCGTGTCCGGATGGGACTCTCCTTGGCGTGGAAGGCAAGCTTGGCAATACGGATATGTAGATTTCCTCCCTTGTAACCGACTCTGTGTAACTCTAGCCCCCTCCGGTGTCTATATAAATCGGAGGGTTTAGTCCGTAGGACAACAACAATCATACCATAGGCTAGCTTCTAGGGTTTAGCCTCTACGATCTCGTGGTAGATCAACTCTTGTAATACTCATATCATCAAGATCAATCAAGCAGGAAGTAGGGTATTACCTCCATCGAGAGGGCCCGAACCTGGGTAAACATCATGTCCCCCGCCTCCTATTACCATCCACCTTAGACGCACAGCTCAGGACCCCCTACCCGAGATCCGCCGGTTTTGACACCGACAGACACTGCAAGATTGAACGCAAAGCTAAGCACTTCTCCCATTGCAAGAAAGATCAATCTAGTAGGCCAAACCAAACTGATAATTCGGAGAGACTTGCAAAGATAACCAATCATACATAAAAGAATTCAGAGGAGATTCAAATATTGTTCATAGATAAACTTGATCATAAACCCACAATTCATCGGTCTCAACAAACACACCGCAAAAGAAGATTACATCGAATAGATCTCCATGAGAGAGGAGGAGAACATTGTATTGAGATCCAAAAAGATAGAAGAATCCATCTAGCTAATAACTATGGGCCCGAAGGTCTGATGTAAACTACTCACACATCATTGGAGAGGCCATGGTGTTGATGTAGACGCCCTCCGTGATCGATGCCCCCTCCGGTGGAGCTCCGAAACAGGCCCCAAGATGGGATCTCATGGGTATAGAACGTTGCAGCAGTGGAATTAGGTTTTTGGCTCCGTATCTGGTAGTTTGGGGGTACGTAGGTATATATAGGAGGAAGGAGTACGTTAGTGGAGCAACGTGGGGCCCACGAGGGTGGAGGGCGCGCCTAGGGGGGTAGGCATGCCCCCCTACCTCGTGCCCTCCTGGTTGATGCCTTGACGTAGGGTCCAAGTCCTCTGGATCACGTTCATTCCAAAAATCACATTCCCAAAGGTTTCATTCCGTTTGGACTCCATTTGATATTCTTTTTCTGCGAAACTCTGAAATAGGAAAAAACAGCAATTCTGGGCTGGGCCTCTGGTTAATAGGTTAGTCCCAAAATTAATATAAAAGTGTATAATAAAGCCCAATACTGTCCAAAACAGAATATAATATAGCATGGAATAATAAAAAATTATAGATACATTGGAGATGTATCAGTGAACCGCCATGGGGGTCCTCGGCCCGATCCAGCTGGCTGGGAGATGACGTGGTGAGTACCCCCTAGTCCAGGACACCGTCAACAGGTATGAATATCTTCATTCTGTCATAAAATCATCATGGATGTACATGCTTGATAGAAAACATGACCTACTGTGACAAACACGTATCATCACGGAAGTGTATTTTTTTGTAGTGTACGTCCATTTTGCATCATGTTTTCCTACTGTTATTTATAATATTTATGCATAATGATGCTCTATGGATCAATTATATTGCCTTTTCTCTCATAATATGCAAGGTTGACACAAAGAGGGAGAATGCCGGCAGCTAGAATTCTGGACCTGACAAAGCTACATCAAACTCACCTATTCTGCACATCTCCAAATGAGCTGAAAATGTACGGAGAATTGTTTTGGAATATATGAAAAATAATGGAGCAAAAACTACTGGAGGGGGCCCACCAGGTGGCCACAACCCACCTGGGCGCGCTAGGCACCCCAGGCGTGCCCTGATGGGTTGTGCTCAGCCCGACCTACCTCCGGTGCCCATCTTCTGGTATATAGGTCATTTTGACCAAGAAAAAAATAAGGGGAGGACTTTCGGGACGGAGGGCCGCCGTCTCGAGGTGGAACTTGGGCAGGAGCACTTTTGCTTCCGGCGGAACGATTTCACCGAGGGAACTTCCCTCCCGGAGGGGGAAATCATCATCATCATCATCACCAACAACCCTCTCATCTTTGGGAGGCCAATCTTCATTAACATCTTCAACAACAACACCTCCTCTCAAACCCTAGTTCATCTCTTGTGTTCAATCTTTGTACCTTAACCTCAGATTGGTACGTGTGGGTGACTAGTAGTGTTGATTACATCTTGTAGTTGATTACAATATGGTTTATTTGGTGGAAGATTATATCTTCAGATGCATTATGCTATTTAATACCCCTCTGATCTTGTGCATGATTATCATCTGTGAGTAGTTACTTTTCTTCTTGAGGTCACGGGAGAAATCTTGTTGCAAGTAATCATGTGATCTTGATATGTGTTTGATATTTTAATGATATGTATGTTGTGATTCCCTTAGTGGTGTCATGTGAACGTCGACTACATGGCACTTCACCATATTTGGGCCTAAGGGAATGCATTGTGGAGTAGTTATTAGATGATGGGTTGCTAGAGTGACAGAAGCTTAAACCCTACTTTATGCGCTACTTCATAAGGGACTGATTTGGATTAAAACGTTTAATGCTATGGTTAGATTTTATCTTAATACTTTTCTCGTAGTTGCAGATGCTTGCGAGGGGGTTAATCATAAGTAGGAGGTCTGTTCAAGTAAGAACAACACGTAAGCACCGGTCCACCCACATATCAAATTATCAAAGTAGCGAACACGAATCAAACCAACATGATGAAAGTGACTAGACGAAATTCCCGTGTACCCTCAAGAACACTTTGTTTATTGTAAGAGATTGATTTGGCCTGTCCTTTGCCACAAAAGGATTGGACTACCTTGCTGCACTTTATTTACCATTACCGTTACTTGCTCGTTACAAATTACCTTGCTATCAAACTACTCGTTACCAACAATTTCAGTGCTTGCAGAAATTACCTTGCTGATTAATCCCCTATACTTGTGGGTCATCAAGGCTCTTTTCTGGCACCGTTGCCGGGGAGTGAAGCGCTCTTGGTAAGTGCGTGCTGAAATTTATTATCACTTGTTACTTTGGTGAACCATCCTTTGTGGGTTTTGTTCGGGTTATCTTAACCTCGATCGGAACCACAATTATTTGCCCCTGAACCTACTGCACCTACTTAAAATATTTATTATGAAATTCCTATGGGTATGATATAACAACTGCTAGCTAATCCCTATCCAGGAGATGGAACTGAACATCCTGATATGCACTTGATATATGTATGTGATGATATTGGATCTTGGAATTGGAACCGATTGAAATTGGAATTTCATCAAAAAAATTATCCTATGCATCTAGTTAATCGTGATCGGAATTACATATATAATTTTTGGCCTCGTGAAGGAGAAAGTATCGCTCTAGCTTGGGGTAGGCTTAATTCAGTGTTATATTCAAGCCCCAATCACGCGCTCTCGAGAGAAATTATCATTCAGAACTTTTATGCTCGGCTTTCTCGTGATGATCAATCCATGCTCAATACTTCTTGTACTGGTTCTTTTATGAACAAGGCTATTGAGTTCAGGTGGGATATTTTAGAAATAATTAAACGCAACTCTGAAGATTGGGAACTCGAGGAAGGTAAAGAGTTAGGTATTAATCTTGAGTTTGATTGTGTTAAATCTTTTATGAATACTGATGCATTTCAAAATTTTAGCACTAAATATGGACTTGACTTTGAGATAGTAGCCTCCTTTTGTGAATCATTTGCTACTCATGTTGATCTCCCTAAGGAGATGTGGTTTAAATATCACCCCCCTATTAAAGAAGAAATTAAAGAACCAGTCGTAGTTAAAGATGAAACTATCATTTACAATGTTGATCCAGTTATGCCTACTCCTTATATTGAAAAACCACCCTTCCCTATTAGGATAAAGGAACATGCTGAAGTTTCAACTGTGGTTTGCAAAAGAAATATTAGAGCACCTAAACCTGGTGAACAAATCAAAGTAGAACCTATTGTTGCTATGGTTAAAGATCTCTTGGTGGAAAATATTGATGGGCGTGTTATTTATTTCTGTGATAAAGCAGCCAAAATTGCCAAACCCGATGAAAAAGATAAACATAGACCTGTTGTTGGCATGCCTGTTGTCTCAGTCAAAATAGGGGATCACTGTTATCGTGGTTTATGTGATTTAGGTGCTAGTGTGAGTGCTATTCCTTTTACCTTATACTAAGAAATTATGAATGACATAGCACCCACTGAAATAGAAGATATAAGATGTTACTATTAAACTTGCTAATAGAGACACCATCACACCACTGGGGATTGTTAGAGATGTTGAAGTCTTGTGTGGAAAAAAATAAAATATCCTACTGATTTTCTAGTTCTTGGTTCCCCACAAGATGACTTTTGTCCCATTATATTTGGTAGACCTTTCTTGAACACTATCAATGCTACTATAGATTGTCATAAACAAACTGGTAGTGTTAGCTTTGGTGATGAGCCTCATGAATTTAATTTCTCCATGTTTAATGGACAACCTCATAAGAAAGAATTACCTAGTAAGGACGAAATAATTGATCTTGCTTCTATTGTCGTGCCTCCTACTGGTCCACTAGAACAATATTTGCTAGACCATGAAAACGATATGCATATGCATGAAAGAAATGAAATAGATAAAATCTTCTTGGAACAACGACCTCTGCTCAAAAAACATTTGCCTATTGAAACTCTAGGAGGTCCTCCTCCACCTAAAGGTGAGCATGTGTTTGAATTAAAACAATTGCCTGGCACTTTGAAATATGCTTATCTGGATGAGAAAAGGATATATCCTGTTATTATTAGTACCAACCTTTCAGAACATGAAGAAAGATAATTGAAAATTTTGAAGAAGCACCGAGCTGCTATTGGATACTCTTGATGATCTTAAGGGCATTAGTCCGACTCTCTGTCAGCACAAGATTAATATGGAACCTGATGCTAAACCCGTTGCTGATCATCAACGACGTTTGAATCCTAAGATTAAATAAGTGGTAAGATTTGAAATACTAAACCTTTTTGAAGCAGGTATAATCTATCCCATAGCTGCTAGTAGATGGGTAAGTCCTATTCACTATGTCCCTAAGAAGGGAGGTATTACTGTTATTCATAATGATAAAAATGAACTTATTCCACAAAGAATTGTCACTAGCTATAGAATGGTAATTGATTTCAGAAAATTAAATAAAGCAACTAGAAAATATCATTACCCTTTGCCTTTTATTGATCAAATGTTAGAAAGACTATCTAGGCACACACACTTTTGTTTTCTTGATGGATATTCTGGTTTTTCTCAAATACCTGGTTCACAACCTGACCAAGATAAAACCACCTTTACTTGTCCTTTTGGAACTTATGCTTATAGACGTATGCCTTTTGGGTTATGCAATGCACCTGCTACCTTTCAAAGATGCATGACTCCTATATTCTCATATTTTTGTGAAAATATTGTTGAGGTTTTCATGGATGATTTTTTTGTTTGCGGAACCTCTTTTGATGATTGCTTAAGCAACCTTGATCGAGTTTTGCAGAGATGTGAGCAAACTAATCTTGTCTTGAATTGGGAGAAGTGCCATTTGTGGTTAATGAAGATATTGTCTTGGGACATAAAATTTCTGAACGAGGTATTGAGGTGGATAACGCTGATAGCCCACAAGTATAGGGGATCGCAACAGTTTTTGAGGGTACACTACAAGAAAATACACTTCCGTGATGATACGTGTTTGTCGCAGTAGGTCACGTTTTCTGTCATGCGTGTACATCCATGACGATTTTATGACAGAATCAAGATAGTCATACCTGTTGAGGGAGTCCTGGATTAGGGGGTGTTCGGATAGCCGGACTATACCTACAGCCGGACTGCAGGACTATGAAGATACAAGATTGAAGACTTCGTCCCGTGTCCGGAAGGGACTTTCCTTGGCGTGGAAGGCAAGCTAGGCGATGCGGATATTCAAGATCTCCTACCATTGTAACCGACTTTGTGTAACCCTAACCCTATCTGGTGTCTATATAAACCAGAGGGTTCTAGTCCGTAGGACAACTCCATCATACAACAATCATACCATAGGCTAGCTTCTAGGGTTTAGCCTCCTTGATCTTGTGGTAGATCTACTCTTGTACTACCCATATCATCAATATTAATCAAGCAGGAGTAGGGTTTTACCTCCATCGAGAGGGCCCGAACCTGGGTAAAAACATCGTGTCCCTTGTCTCCTGTTACCATCCGGCCTTGACGCACAGTTCGGGACCCCCTACCCGAGATCCGCCGGTTTTGACACCGACATTGGTGGTTTCATTGAGAGTTCCACTGTGTCGTCGCAATCAGGAAGGATGCCTCCTCCCGTCTTTAAAGACGGCGCCGTCGCTAAGGGAGCCCTGGCTGACGGCCAGACTCTCCGGCTAGGTGGTTTCCTTATGACCGCCTGTTCGGCCGTTGCGCCGACGGTGACCTATCGGGTCATCAAAAGCAACCTTCAAGTCAGCTCGGAACTTGTTGAGCAACTAGATTCGATGGAGCTCTCTTCCGTGAACGAGCTCTTGGATCGCATCGCCGCCCTGGGGGTCGCCACGGATTACGACCAGGTTGGGATTAAACCCGATCTAAGAGAAATCAACTCTCCCCAGGCCACCCACCACGTCACCGTGGTAGAGGCGCAGTGCGGCGACCCCTCATCTATTCTAAGGACTAGTTACGTCCGAATTCCCGACCCCTCCAAGCCGGATACCCGCGGAGGGAAGGATATGACTCAAGACCTGAGTTTAGAATCAAGCACCGGGCCAGACTCATTGGACAACATCCAAGAATCTGAACCTCAGAGTTCGGAAGTCCTTCGGCCTCTGAATCTTAGATTTGGCGAGGCTTCAGATTCAACGCCACCTGCCCACCCAAACATAAGCGATCTTTCCCAAATCAGGCAAAAGCCCGAGGAAACAATACATCATTACTGGGCCATATTCCTCCTGGTTATGAACGGGATAAAGGACTGCCGCGAGGGAGACGCAATATCAATCTTCTGAAGTAACTGCACGGACGAGGGAATCCTTAACGCCATAAGTCGTCGCGATATTACACGCTTTATTGACTTGGCGTCCATAGTACAAAAGTACTGTGCAATGGAAAGTGCCTGGAAAACCGAAACAAAATTTTGGGACAATCCGGCCTTGAATAGCAATCTCATTTGAACTAAGGGGGTGCATCGTCGTAAGTCACCCGGGTTAAACACCAAGAAATCAAAACCCTTTACAGGGCATGGAACCGTACTGGACAGATGGCTTGATGGACCTTGTAAAATTCATAGTACAGAGGACGCCACACCAACTCATAGCCTTAGGGCATGTTGGATAATCCGGCAGGTGGCCAAAATTGGCGAGGATCTCTTAACTTTCGAGGCCACGGAAAACCACCCCGGGGACACCAGTACCGTTCTCACAGTCTTCAAGACCTTCGCATCAAATAATATGTGAAAAAGAACACTCCACAGCCTTGCCGAAGTCTACCAAGTAGCAACAATAAACCCATGGAGCCACACGGCTATCACCTTCAATGCAAGTGATGAACCTAAATTCCGAACAGCCCGAGCACTAGCCGCATTGGTCCTCAGTCCAATAGTGGACGGCTTTCGCGTCACAAAGGTACTCATGGACGGAGGCAGCGGACTGAACCTCATCTATGAGGAAACCCTTCAAAAAATGGGATTAGACTGGAACCGCGTTGAGCGAAGCAGCACAACCTTTAGAGGAATAATCCCTAGCCGAGAAGCGCGCTGCACAGGAAAAATCACACTAGATGTGGTGTTCGGCATGCCGGATAATTACAGATCCGAAGAGGTCACATTCCAGGTGGCCCCGTTCAGCAGTGGATATCACGCCCTGCTGGGGCGGGAAGCATTCACAATCTTCCAAGCAATACCCCATTACGGGTACATGAAGCTCAAGATGCCCGGGCCAAACGGAATTATCACTCTCGCTAGTGATCCGGACATAGCACTCCGCGCCGAAAACAAGACAGCCGCATTAGCCCTGGAGGCACTATCCAAAGCCTTAGCAGCTAAGGAACTGACTGCACTGCTCTCCACAGTTAACATGGATGATGTGATACTCGACAAGAGATCCAAGTCCACATCCTTTAAGCCAGCAGACGAAATAGTCAAATTCCAGGTCCATCCAACAGACCACAATAAAACAGCTTCCATCGGGGCATGATTAAACCCTGATATGGACGCCGCCCTGCGAGAATTTCTACGTGAGAATTGGGACATCTTCGCCTGGCACCCTTCAGACATGCCAGGAATCCCACGCAGGCTGGCCGAACACAGCTTAAATATCCTAAAAGGATTCAAACCTGTCAAACAAGCCCTTTGGCGTTTTTCCGAACCCAAGAGACAGGCTATGGGAGAGGAGCTGGCCAAGCTTTTGGAGGCCGGATTCATTAGAGACATAAAACATCCGGACTGGCTAGCAAACCTGGTGATGGTACCAAAGAAGGACAAATCCTGGCGCCTGTGTGTCGATTTTAAAGACCTTAACAAGGCTTGCCCAAAGGATCCCTTCCCCTCCCCCGTATAGATCAAATTATCGTTGCCACCGCTGTCGGCATTCTGGGAGGGGGGGTCCCCAGACTTGCCTGCCTGCGGCCTGCGGCATGGCTCAAATGGGGGCCCAGCGTGGCCCATCTTCATCAGCACAAGGTTCAAGAACCTCGCGAGGGGCCAAGCCTCGCGAGGCGGACGACACGGTGCTTCCTCAAGCACGGCCTCCTTAGGCTGGCTCGCGAGGAGGCGGAGAGATCAAGGTGGGGTACCTCACGAGGTGCCCATGACGCAAGCCATGACGACCAAGGGTGCCAGGCGGGCGCCAGCCCGCGCAGTGTCTCCCTTTCCTCTTTGGTGAAAAGGGGGCAAGCGCAGGCGAGAGGATCAAGCAAAGGCATCCATTTCGGTGCAACGAGACCAAGACCAGTCCAATGGTGGGAAGGAGGTCACCATGGAGCCCAGGACGGCGTCACCACAGGGCCTTTGGCAGGCGAGGACCAACTTTAGTCAGGATAAGTGTACCAGATGTTCCCCTTCAAATTGGCCAATTGTTGGCGCCCTTCCCGCTCAATATTTGGGAAGAGGCCCAGGGCCTTTGCCTATAAATAGGGCTAGCCACCCACAGAGTAGAGGCATCTAGAATCTGATCTGATCGAGTACCAAGGAACCAGTAGAAGCAAGTAGAGAGAGAGAGAGAGAAGGGCGATCGAACTCCCCCTAGCAGTTCATCCCCTAGCCAAGAACAGACCCTCGCGAGGTCGTTCTTCCTTGTATTGTTCTTCATCATCAGCCCAAGAGGCAATCCACCCACCACACTGGAGTAGGGTATTACACCGCAATGGTGGCCCGAACCAGTATAAACACTGTGTCTCTTGTGTTGTTTTTGCAGTAGTTTAGATCCTTGCGAGACGGAGAGGTAGAGGGCTCGATCTCCTCGCGCACCCCAGAGTTCGAACCTTAAGGGTCTGCCGGAACCCAGAATCTGACATTTGGCACGCCAGGTAGGGGTGCGCCGGAGTCCGTCTTCCACCGCTCCGCTCTCCTCCGACCGTCGCATCCATGTCTGATGCTCGTCGGGCCCGCACCGAGCGCCGGGCCGCTATCGCTTCCCGCGCCGTCCAGACGGCCCCCGTCGGTGGACGTCCCCGTCGCCTGCCGTCAACGCCGCCACCGGCCCGGCGGGGAACGAGCAGCAAGCATCCTCTCAGCACCTGTCCGTACGGCGGGATGGCCGCACCGCCACTCCGTCGCTCACCCCGGCCGGTTCTTCGTCGCACGTGCTTCGCGCGCCTTTGGAGGCTCGGGTTGCGCTCATCGCGGCGAACGAGCTCCTGCGCTACCGCCCCGTCGACGACGTCTACGAGGAGTGGCTCGACCGCGTCGCCGAGCTCGTCCGCGCAGCAGGGGGCTCTCCCGCGCCTTCCGCACCACTGCGCCGCACTCCGCCCCGCGTGGGCAATGAAGCCCCGGGGGCGTTCCAGCCGCCACCTTTCCAAGAAGATGCCATGGCCCCAAGGCGCGCAGCTCCTGGGCGGAACCCGCTCCGTCGTGCGCCGGCCCAGCAGGAACGGAGCTGCCAAGAAGTCCCGCGACCGCAAGAGGCCGCACGGGCGCTTCCAGCCCTAGCTCGCCGAGACCCCGCTCCAGCTCCGGCACGTCAAGACCCCGCGCTACTCCCAGCTGCAGTGCAAGGGGACCCACAAGGCCAAGCTCTCCCTCAACAAAAACCTCCCGCGGCCACCGCTGGCTGCCGCGCCTACACCCCCGAGCTGCGTAGCGTCGCGTGGCCCGGCAAGTTCAAGCCGGACCTGCCTCCTCGCTGCGATGGCACAACTGATCCCACGGAGTTCCTCCAGCTCTACGAGCTGGGAATCGACGCAGCCAGCGGGGACGAGAAGGTCATGGCGAACTGGTTCCCCATGGCGCTGAAGGAAGGTGCTCGCACTTGGCTCCTGAACCTGGCCCCAGACACTATCTCCTCCTGGGACCAGATGTGTACCCGCTTCATCGCCAACTTCCAAGGTACCCGCGACCGGCCTCCCGCCGTGAGCGACATGCGCCGCATCAAGCAGCAACCTGGGGAGACCCTGCAGAAGTACAACCAGCGCTTCAACAGTGCGCGCCTCAAGATCCCCAGGATGTCTGAAGAAGCCATCATTTCGGCCTTCTCCGATGGCGTGCGCGACGTCAAGATGAAGGAGGAGTTAGCAATGCACGAAGACCTCTGCACCACCCTGGAACTGTTCAACCTGGCGACCAAGTGCGCCAGAGCTGAGGAGGGACGCCTCTCCCTCCTCGAGCTGCCTGCCGCAGACCCAAAAGAGAAGAAGCCCAAGGCCAAGGACGTGAAGCGCAAGGGGGCTGCCGTGCTCGCGGCAGAGCCAGACACCAAGCGGGGCAAGGATCTGCCCGAATCCTCCAGGGGCAGCAGGTACTGCGTGTACCACGACCTCCACACCCACAACACCAATGAATGCCAAGAACTCCGCGCCGTGCGGGAAGGAAGAGTCGGCCGACGCCCTGACCATGCTGATCGGGGCTACGGCCGAGGAGGAGGAGGGAACCCGGGACGTTGGGAAGATCGTGGCCCATGTCAAGGCCGGCGTGACCAACCTCGCGAGGACCGCTGGCGTGACCAACCTCGCGAGGACCGCTGGCGTGACCCGCCTCGCGAGGGGGACTGGAGGGACCAGCCTCGTGAGGATCGCCCTCATGGCAACCCAGGCCTGCCGCCGTTGCTGCCTCAGCCAAGAAGGAATGAAGACCGCCACCAAGACGAAGGGGCTGGGGGCTTCCAGGAGCCTCGCGCCATCACCTGCATCCTGGGCGGAGCTCAAGCCCCAGCCTCTCAACGTATCTTCAATCAGTTTGCTCGCGAAGTGAATGCAGTTCTCCCCAAGCTCGAAGCGACGCGTCCCCTCAGGTGGTCGGCCTGCACCATCACGTTCAGCTCAGCAGACCAGCTCAAGTGTGCGGCCACAGCCGGAGTCCTCCCAATGCTTTGTTCCCCAGTCATCAGCAACGTTCTGGTCACCATGACCCTCATCGACGGAGGGGCAGGGCTCAATGTCTTGTCTGTGGAAATATTCAACAGCCTCCAAGTGCCCTATGACCAGCTCCAGCCAACCAAGCCCTTCTCCGGAGTCACCGACGGTTCCACAGTCCCGAACGGGCAGGTCCGCCTCCCAGTCACCTTCGGCACATACGACAACTACCGCACCGAGCTCATCGACTTTGACGTCGCCCACATCTGCCTGCCGTACAACGCCATCCTCGGGTACCCGGCGCTGGCTAAGTTCATGGCCGTAACTCACCATGGCTACAATATCCTCAAGATACCAGGAAGCGGCGGCGTCATCACGGTGCCATGCCAAAAGAACGATGCAGTGTGTGCCCTGGAGCGAGCCTTTCAGGCCGTGTCACTAGAAGACCCGGATCGCGGAAGCAGGAGGCTTCCTGAGACCACCCCCAAGAAGAAGAAGACAACGTCAGGCTCAGCCCCTCAGGAGGCAGGCCCTTCAAGGCCCGCGTCTACCCAGGGGGACCCTCCTTCAATCGCATAGGAAAGCGCGCCCAGCGCCCTCCTCAGGCAGGGCTCGGGGGCTCTCACCTGGAGGGCCACCGACCTCGCCAAGGTCACGAGGGAGGCGCTGGGGCACCATGTGGAGGCGTGTTTCGAAGCACGCTTCCCTCGAAAGGAAGCCAAGGAAGGAGGGTCAGACCAGCAGGAGTTTGTTAGAAAGGCCATTCAAGAACTACAGGAGTCAAGGATCATGAGAGGTTGCCGTCGCCCACCAGCTATGGCTCCCCATCCAGGCGAGGATGGTGGGCTGCGCGTCTGCGTCGACGTACCAGGGCTCAATCAGATCGCCACGACGGAGCGCCTCTGGCCCTCACAAGTGGGGCACTGCGGAGGACCACCCCACAGCTATGTTCGCATGCCTTATGGCCTGCCGAGCGTGGCTGCGGCGTACCAGCGCATCATGAGGAGCATCTTGGGGGTGCAAAAAGATAGGCATTCCACAGCCCTGGCGGAGATGGAGGCTGCTCACGAGGAACCACCAGTGCCTCCGGAGCCTCCCGAGGCCCCTGGGCCTGGGGGCTCGTGAGGATCGGCTTCCGCAGCCCACCGAGTCTGCTGCACCAACGCCACTGCATCAACGACATCTTCAGGTGACATCTTTCAAGTTTCATTCTCAGCTGGGAGCGCCCTCCCAGGGTTGCATCATTCCCAGGCCGCGTGGGTCCGTCCCTGTGGCTTGTATCCCTTTTTATCTTCTCAGTCGCTAGCTTGCTTTGCTGGGGGCGCCCCTCGGGCTGCATCATCCCCAGGCCGCTCGGGTCAGACCCAGCGGCGTGTATCCCTTCCGCCTTTATTTCTAATTATGCCTCATTACTCGATGCCGTCTGCGGCGCCTTTCTTCTTCATGTCGACCACTTGCACGTTAAAGGGGGGGTGCCTGAGCATCGCGACTCAGGGCTCTTACTGGCTCTCTAGCCCTCACCCTCTGGCCTTGTCCACGACATCGTGACCTGGCATACCAGCGACGGCTGAGACAAGCTCGAGGGCCGGGACCCGAGGACGTAGAGTGCCGGCATCTAACCAGATTTTGCAGGAACACATCTCAAGATACGGCCCAGTGCCAGGCGCAACCCGCCTAGAGGTAGGGCCTCATGAGTCCCACGATGGCTCACGCGTGCCCAGATACACCTCACCTAGCTCTACCTTGCCAGCCACGTGTTAGGGCGGGGCTATACACGCCCCGGGGGCTCCTCCCGGAGGGGAGCCCCCTCCCACGTACCAGTGGAAGCACCATGCTCCGCGCTGGCTGATGACACTGCCAAGGAGCGGCTATGCCCGTACACATACAGAAGCGCTATGCTCCGCGCTGGTGATAAACAACTGAGGGTGGCCTCCGGGCCGCATTAACTTCAGGGAGCCCCGAGCTCAGTGGCCGGCCTCATCGCAACGCCTTCCCCCGGGAGCGCCGCGCGAGGGGGCTGGGCACGGGGGCTACGACTGGGTCACGCCCAGCCGTACGCCCCAGCCAGGCTCCTCGGGCCTGGTTCGTCGCGCGTTTCTCCCCGAGCGGAGCCAAGGTATGAAGGCCGTTTGCGCGTCAAGGGGGAATCCTGAGCATCGCGACTCAGGAGCCTAACTGGCTCCATAGCCCCTCACTCCTTAGTTCCGAAAGGCTATGCTGGGTGAGGTACGCGCGGGGTCGGGCTCTGCAGACGTAGAACGGTAGCCCCGCCTACATTCCATCTCATGCTATTCGCGCGTCAAGGGGGACTCCTGAGCATCGCGACTCAGGAGCCTAACTGGCTCCGTAGCCCCTCACTCCTTAGTTCCGAAAGGCTATGCTGGGTGAGGTAAGCGCGGGGTCGGGCTCTGCACACGTAGAACGGAAACGCACCTACATCGCGCTTCCCTACTTGTTGTTCGTGCGCCAAGGGGGACTCCTGAGCATCGCGACTCAGGAGCCTAACTTGTCACGTGGCCCCTCATTCCTTTGGTCCCGTCCTGGTTTCCGGTCGGGGCTGATGCTGGGTGAGGCATGCGTGTGGCCGGGCTCTGCCGGCGTAGAACATAAGCAAGTAGGGAAGAGGAACAAAAAATTCAAGGAACTTAAAAGTGAATATTACAACCCATAATGTCGCCTTCGTACCAAACGCAAATTGAAATGCCTCCTCGAGGCGTCGTGCATATGCAGGAATCGAAAGAACGACAGGAACGATAGCGGAGTCACTTGTCGGCAGCAGAGTCGCGTGGAGTGGCTTCGCCTTGTGGGGTAGTAGGGCCGGCAGCGCCTTGCTTCGGCTTGGTGCTGAAGTCCCAGAACTTCCCTAGCAGCGCCTCTGCGCGCCCCTTCACGGCCTCGACAGCAGCAGCGGCGCCCTCGCCGCTCACCGGCTCCAGCAGGCTGTCAAGGTCGGCGCTGCGGTCGCGAAGGTAGACATGGGCGAAGACCCGCGTCAGCGTGGCGGAAGACAGGACACGCGCCTCGGCTTCAACCGTGGGGACGAGTCCGAGGGCGACATCTCCAAGAGCCTTCACCAAGAAGGGAAGCAGTTTGGCGGGGCCGTCCCTGTCGCCAGCCAGCGGGCAATCCAGGCCACTCTCGTAAAGCGTCTTCAGTGAAGCGCGGGCATCCTTCTCCATGTCCGCGAAGGCCACACGATCCTCGGCAAGGACCCGGGCCTTGGCGTCCAACTCGGCCTTCGTCGTCTCCAGCTCCTTCTTCAACGCACCTAGGTGGCTGCGACGCTTCTTGAGCTTCGCCTCCCGGTCCTCGAGCGCCGCCTCGCGAGCCTTCACCCCCTTCTCCTGCTCTTGGCGAAGGCGGGTCTCTTCTGCAAGCTGACCACGCAGGCCTTGGAACTCGTCCTCCAGCTCCTTGCAGCGGCCGCCAATGCCAACCGCCTCTCCCAGGGCCGCGCCACACGCAGCCTTCGCCTCGAGGGTAGCCTCCCTCTCCTCGTCATAGGCCGTCGAGGCCTGAACCAGCGCTGCCCGGATCGAGGCGTCAGAGCGAATCCACCCCGAGGCCAGCTCCAGGTGCCTGGCCACCAGGCGAGGGTCGGCGCCTAGAAGATCCTACCGCAGCCGGTCCAGTCCAGCAACAGCTCGCTCCAGGATGGAAGAAGAAGGCGGAGAAGCATCAGTGCGCTTCAAGGCAGTAGGAGGAGTCGCGGAACCAACAGCCGGCGGAACAGGAGGAGAAGGTAGCGGCGGCGAGGCTGCAGTATCCCGAGACGGAGTCTGCTGCGCCTCCCCAGCCGTAGCAGCAGCACCAGGCAAGGGCACCTCTGGGTTCGACCGAGCCATGGGGGCTGCGGCCCCAGCCAGATCAGCCAAGCCCCGCAAGGGCGATTGGGCAGGAGAAGCCCGCGCGTCGCAGTCGCCCTCCCCTACAGGTGGAGGTGTCGTCACAGCTGGGGACTTAGGAGCTCCGTTCAGCTTCTTCGCCGCGGGCGCCAGCCTGCTCAGGAGAAGTAATCATCAAGCCTCGTCAGCGGAACTAGAAACCAGGGATTCAAGCACTTACAGGTCGTCGCCAGAAAGCTCCAGCGGTCTCCAGCCAAACTTGAAGCCGGAGAGCCGGCTGGAGGGGTCGACCTCGGAAGTAGAAGGCGCGTCAGCGGTTCGCCCCGGAGTCAGGGAGGACCCGCGGGGGATCAATCCAGTCCTGCCCTTCTTTGGGACCGGGGGCGGGCTCTCGCTGCCCAGCAAGTCGTCGTCATCATCATCATCACTCAGCGAAAGGCGGAGAGCACGGGGCTTGCGCTGGAGCGAGGGAGCCCTGGACTCTCCGTCAGTCGCCTCGGAGTCGGGGCTTGCCTCCTGCTCCTCCTCGACCCTGTCTCTGCTGGAGTCGCCGGAAGACACATTCACTAGATCCTCGGGAGCCACCGCGGGCACGAGCCCGTCCCCGTTGAAGACGGGCATGGACTCCACCACTTGCTCCCAATCGTCGCGGAGGAACAGGGGCGAAGGCGCGGCCTCCAGCCTTGCTGCCTCGCCCCCGACCAGGGACTGGAGGACCGCAGTCATGTCCTCTTCGCCCACGGCTGCGGGGCTCGGGTGAGGCCTCCACATCGGGGGAGAGTACTGCCGAAGCGGAGCCAGCTGGTGCTCCAGGAACTCCCTCAGCAACGACGCCCCGGTCAGATTCGCCGTCGCCATGTTAGTTGGCTTCATATCGGCGTCCATCTTCGCCAGCATCGACTTCGCGCGGGGATCTGTGAGCTCCGCCCGGCACCAGTCTTCCGAGCTCACGGCCGGCTCCATGGGAAGGGCCAACCGAGGGTCGACGCACCCGGCGTCAACCAATACCCACTTGCTCCGGAAGCCCTCGATCCTCTTCCCTAGATTCGAGATGGCCATGGAGCTGCCACACGCGACGAAGCCCACGCACGCAGAAGGAGAACCCTTGGAGGTCCGGAGGTAGAAGTAGTGGCGCAACAAGGCCACTGAAGGCTGCACCCCCACATGCGCCTCGCAGTAGTAAG
This sequence comes from Aegilops umbellulata, assembly GCA_032464435.1. NCBI lineage: Eukaryota > Viridiplantae > Streptophyta > Magnoliopsida > Poales > Poaceae > Aegilops > Aegilops umbellulata. Next base: position 332,803,541 of record CP136055.1, read on the forward strand.
CGAAGATCGCCAGGAGAAGGACGGAGTTGGGGTGGAGATGCAAAGCTTGCAAGTTGTAATGGCGGAGGACGGCGAGGAAGAACTCAGAGAAAGGAGGCACCAGGCCCGCTGCAATGGAGCTCATCAAGAAAGGATAGAAGGTTCTCCCTTGGCCTTCAGGGGCATCGGAGCCGACCTTGAACATCTGTGCCCCGTCAATGCCCTGCGCTGCAGCCATCCGGTGCAGCAGGGCGAGACTCGCCTTCGACACGTTATGAGAATCCAAAGCAGGCGAGAAACAAGCTTCGGCTGGGGCCCGGCGAGGTGCCATGGCTACCTGGGTCGAGCGGGTGGAGCAGATCTGGAAGCTTGGAGGAAGGGAGGACAAGCGCTAGAAAGGGGATCTCGGCAGCGGATGAAGAAGGAGAAGAACAAAACCCGAGCAGATGCCATGCCTTTAGTATCCAGCGCAGTTGCCAAAGGCACCCACGTCCAATCAACCGCCACGCGGCGCCCAAGGCCGCAGGCTATTAGGGCCCGCAGCGCTTCGCCCTTGCCCTTTCGCCTCTCGGCACGGCCAAGTCCGTGCGCGCCTTGGGCCCGGGGGCTACTGTCGGCGTTCTGGGAACGGGGGTCCCAAACTTGCCTGCCTGCGGCCTGCGGCGTGGCTCAAATGGGGGCCCAGCATGGCCCATCTTCATCAGCACAAGGTTCAAGAACCTCGCGAGGGGCCGAGCCTCGCGTGGCGGACGACACGACGCTTCCTCAAGCACGGCCTCCTTAGGCTGGCTCGCGAGGAGGCGGAGAGATCAAGGTGGGGCACCTCACGAGGTGCCCATGACGCAAGCCATGACAACCAAGGGTGCCAGGCGGGCGCCAGCCCGCGCAGTGTCTCCCTTTCCTCTTTGGTGCAAAAGGGGCAAGCGCAGGCGAGAGGATCAAGCAAAGGCATCCATTTCGGTGCAACGAGACCAAGACCAGTCCAACGGTGGGAAGGAGGTCACCATGGAGCCCAGGACGGCGTCACCACAGGGCCTTTGGCAGGGGAGGACCAACTTTAATCAGGATAAGTGTACCAGATGTTCCCCTTCAAATTGGCCAATTGTTGGGGCCCTTCCCGCTCAATATTTGGGAAGAGGCCCAGGGCCTTTGCCTATAAATAGGGCTAGCCACCCACAGAGTAGAGGCATCTAGAATCCGATCTAATCGAGTACCAAGGAACCAGTAGAAGCAAGTAGAGAGAGAGAGAAGGGCGACCGAACACCCTCTAGCAGTTCATCCCCTAGCCAAGAACAGACCCTCGCGAGGTCGTTCTTCCTTGTATTGTTCTTCATCATCAGCCCAAGAGGCAATCCACCCACCACACTAGAGTAGGGTTACACCGCAATGGTGGCCCGAACCAGTATAAACCCTGTGTCTCTTGTGTTGTTCTTGCAGTAGTTTAGATCCTTGCGAGACGGAGAGGTAGAGGGCTCGATCTCCGCGCGCACCCCAGAGTTCGAACCTTAAGGGTCTGCCGGAACCCAGAATCCGACAACTGCAGGACACGATTCATTATGTTTTCTCGACGCATACTCCGGTTACCATCAAATCAAGATGGCAGAATCAGACCAAGCTGCAACAACATTCATCACACCATACGACCCATTCTGCTTCAACACAATGCCCTTTGGGCTGAAAAACGCCAGCGCAACATATCAGCGCATGATTCAGACATGTCTGGCAAACCAGATCGGCAAGACAATGGAGGTGTACGTGGATGACGTGGTCGTGAAAACAAGACATGTCGAATCTCTAGTAGAAGACTTGAGGCTAACATTTGACAACCTCCGAAAATACGACATCAAGCTCAACCCGGAAAAATGCATTTTCGGCGTTCCGGCCGGAAAGCTTTTGGGCTTTATTGTATCTGGTAGAGGAATTGAAGCAAATCCGGCCAAGATCCGAGCTTTGTCGCAACTGGATATCCCAAAGGACCTCAAACAAATATAGAAATTAACCGGATGCGTGGCGGCTTTAAGCCTCTTTATCTCTCGCTTGGGAGAAAAGGCACTGCCCCTTTATCGCCTCCTTCGGCTCACCGAACACTTCGAGTGGACGGATGCCGCTGCGGCCGGACTCGATGAAATAAAGGCCATATTGGCAACAAACCCAGTCCTGGCCGCACCAAACACCGGCGAACCAATGTTATTATACATTGCAGCAACACATCAAGTTGTCAGCGCAGTGCTCGTTGTCGAGTGGGAAACGGACGGACACAAACTCCCCCTTCAAAGGCCAGTATATTACGTGTCCACTGTCCTCACTCCATGCAAATCACGATACCCACACTATCAAAAGATTGCATACACGGTATTCATGGCATCCCGGAATCTACGACACTACTTTCAAGAGTGTTCCATAACAGTAGCCTCAGAAGTACCACTTAACGATATTATCAACAACCGCGATGCAACGGGCCGGATCGCAAAATGGGCCATCGAGCTCCTCCCGTTCGATATAACCTATAAGCCACGGCGAGCTATTAAATCGCAAGTTTTGGCCGACTTCGTCGCAGAATGGATGGAGGCCGAACTCCCTAAAGAGTACGGCACATATTCAAACTGGATCATGCATTTTGACGGCTCCAAAATGTTGGCCGGACTAGGGGCTGGCGTCGTCTTGACGTCCCCCACAGGAGACACAATTCAATATGTGCTCTTGTTGGGGAACGTAGTAATTTCAAAAAAAAATTCCTACGCACACGCAAGATCATGGTGATGCATAGCAACGAGAGGGGAGAGTGTTTGTCTACGTACCCTCGTAGACCGAAGCGGAAGCGTTATATCAACGCGGTTGATGTAGTCGTACTTCTTCACGATCCAACCAATCTAAGCACCGAACGTACGGCACCTCCGAGTTCTGCACACGTTCAGCTCGATGACGATCCCCGGGCTCCGATCCAGCAAAGCATCGGGGAAGAGTTCTGTCAGCACGACGGCGTGGTGACGATCTTGATGTGTTACCGGCGCAGAGCTTCGCCTAAGCACTGCAACGATATGACCGAGGTGGAATTTGGTGGAAGGGGGCACCGCACACGGCTAAGGAACGATCCGTAGATCAACTTGTGTGTCTATGGGGTGCCCCCTGCCCCTGTATATAAAGGAGGGAGGAGGAGGAGGCCGGCCAAGGGTTTGGCGCGCCAGGGTGTGGAGTCCTACTAGGTCTCCAAGTCCTAGTAGGAGTCCACCAAGAGGGGATGAAGGGAGAAGGAATAGGAGGAGAAGGAAAGGTGGCCGGCTCCCTTTTCCCTAGTCCAATTCGGACTAGAGGGGAGGGGGGGCGCAGCAGCCTTTTTCCTTTTTCCCACTAAAGCCCATCAAGGCCCATTACTTCTCCCGTAATCCCGTAACTCCCCGGTACCTCCGAAAATACCCGAACCACTCAGAACCCTTCCGATGTCCGAATATAGTCGTCCAATATATCGATCTTTACGTCTCGACCATTTCGAGACTCCTCGTCATGTCCCCGATCTCATCCGGGATTCCGAACTCCTTCGGTACATCAAAACTCATAAACTCATAATATAACTGTCATCGAAACCTTAAGCGTGCGGACCCTACGGGTTCGAGAACAATGTAGACATGACCGAGACACGTCTCCAGTCAATAACCAATAGCGGGACCTGGATGCCCATATTGGCTCCTACATATTCTACGAAGATCTTTATCGGTCAGACCGCATAACAACATACGTTTGTTCCCTTTGTCATCGGTATGTTACTTGCCCGAGATTCGATCGTCGGTATCCATTACCTAGTTCAATCTCGTTACCGGCAAGTCTCTTTACTCGTTCCGTAATACATCATCTCACAACTAACACATTAGTTGCAATGCTTGCAAGGCTTATGTGATGTGCATTACCGAGAGGGCCCAGAGATACCTCTCCGACAATTGGAGTGACAAATCCTAATCTCGAAATAAGCCAACCCAACATGTACCTTCGGAGACACCTGTAGAGCACCTTTATAATCACCCAGTTACGTTGTGACGTTTGGTAGCACACAAAGTGTTCCTATGGTAAACGGGAGTCGCATATTCTCATAGTTAAAGGAACATGTATAAGTCATGGATAAAAGCAATAGCAACATACTAAACGATCGGGTGCTATGCTAATGGAATGGGTCATGTCAATCAGATCATTCAACTAATGATGTGATCTCGTTAATCAAATAACAACTCTTTGTTCATGGTTAGGAAACATAACCATCTTTGATTAATGAGCTAGTCAAGTAGAGGCATACTAGTGACACTCTGTTTGTCTATGTATTCACACATGTATTATGTTTCCAGTTAATACAATTCTAGCATGAATAATAAACATTTATCATGATATAAGGAAATAAATAATAACTTTATTATTGCCTCTAGGGCATATTTCCTTCAGTCTCCCACTTGCACTAGAGTCAATAATCTAGATCACATCACCATGTGATTAACATCAATAGATCACATCGCTATGTGACCGACACCCAAAGGGTTTACTAGATTCAGTAATCTAGTTCACATCGCTATGTGATTAACACCCAAAGAGTACTACGGTGTGATCATGTTTTGCTTGTGAGAGAAATTTAGTCAACGGGTCTGCCACATTCAGATCCGTTATGTATTTTGCAATTTTCTATGTCTACAATGCTCTGCACGGAGCTACTTTAGCTAATTGCTCCCACTTTCAATATGTATCTAGATTGAGACTTAGAGTCATCCAGATTAGTGTCAAAACTTGCATCGACGTAACCTTTTACGACGAACCTTTTTGTCACCTCCATAATCGAGAAACATATCCTTATTCCACTAAGGATAATTTTGACCGCCGTCCAGTGATCTACTCCTAGATCACTATTGTACTCCCGTGCCAATCTCAGGGTAGGGTATACAATAGGTCTGGTACATAGCATGGCATACTTTATAGAACCTATGGTTGAGGCATAGGGAATGACTTTCATTCTGTTTCTATCTTCTGCCGTGGTCGGGCTTTGAGTCTTACTCAATTTCACACCTTGTAATACAGGCAAGAACTCTTTCTTTGACTGTTCCATTTTGAACTACTTCAAAAATCTTTTCAAGGTATGTATTTATTGAAAAACTTATCAAGCCTCTTGATCTATCTCTTATAGATCTTGATGCTCAATATGTAAGCAGCTTCACCGAGGTCCTTCTTCGAAAAACTCCTTTCAAATACTCCTTTATGCTTTACAGAATAATTCTACATTATTTCCGATCAATAATATGTCATTTACATATACTTATCAGAAATGTTGTAGTGCTCCCACTCACTTTCTTGTAAATACAGGCTTCACCGCAAGTCTGTATAAAACTATATGCTTTGATCAACTTATCAAAGCGTATATTCCAACTCCGAGATGCTTGCACCAGTCCATAGATGGATCGCTGGAGCTTGCATATTTTGTTAACACCTTCAGGATCGACAAAATCTTCTAGTTGCATCGTATACAACTCTTCTTTAATAAATCCATTAAGGAATGTAGTTTTGTTTATCCATTTGCCGGATTTCATAAAATGCGGCAATTGCTAACATGATTCGGACAGACTTAAGCATAGATACGAGTGAGAAACTCTCATCGTAGTCAACACCTTGAACTTGTCGAAAACCTTTTGCGACAATTCTAGCTTTGTAGATAGTAACACTACTATCAGTGTCCGTCTTCCTCTTGAAGATCCATTTATATTCTATGGCTTGCCGATCACCGGGCAAATCCATCAAAGTCCATACTTTGTTCTCATACATGGATCATATCTCAGATTTCATGGCCTCTAACCATTTCGCGGAATCTGGGCTCATCATCGCTTCCTCATAGTTCGCAAGTTCGTCATGGTCTAGTAACATGACTTCCAGAACAGGATTACCGTACCACTCTGGTGCGGATCTCACTCTGGTTTACTTACGAGATTCGTTAGTAACTTGATCTTAAAGTTACATGATCATCATCATTAGCTTCCTTACTAATTGGTGTAGTAGTCACAAGAACAGATTTCTGTGATGAACTACTTTCCAATAAGGGAGAAGGTACAATTACCTTATCAAGTTTTCTACTTTCCTCCCACTCACTTCTTTCGAAAGAAACTCTTTCTCTAGAAAGTTTCCGAACTTAGCAACAAAAGTCTTGCCTTCGGATCTGTGATAGAAGGTGTATCCAACAGTTTCCTTTGGATATCCTATGAAGACACATTTCTCCGATTTGGGTTCGAGCTTATCAGGTTGAAGCTTTTTCACATAAGCATCGCAGCCCCAAACTTTAAGAAATGACAGCTTAGGTTTATTGCTAAACCATAGTTCATACGGTGTCGTCTCAACGGATTTAGATGGTGCCTCTTTTAACGTGAATGCAGCTGTCTCTAATGCATGATCCCAAAACGATATTGGTAAATCGGTAAGAAACATCATAGTTTGTACTATATCCAATAAAGTACGGTTATGACGTTCAGACACACCATTATTGTCGGTGTACTAAAGTAGGGGTACCTTAGTACCCCAGACTTGTGCACGGGCAGTTGTAGCACCCTGCGGCGAGGCCCGCCCAGGAAGCGCCAAGAGAAGACCAAGCATTCAAGACAAGGCCCCCGGCAAGAGGAGCTTGCCGGGCCAAGAAGACAAGGCCCCCGGCAAGAGGAGCTTGCCAGGCCAAGAAGACAAGACCCCGGCAAGAGGAGCTTGCTGGGACGACTGAGCCCGTGTAATACCATCCAAGAACAAAGTATACGAGACAGAAGATCGAGACCCCGACAAGAGGAGCTTGTCGGGAAGGCCGAACCCAGGCACCACAAGAGAAGCCCGCCACGGCGCGCCATGCGCCCCGGCAAGGCCTGATAGTCGACAAGCTATCAGGCACAGGAAGACGACCCCCGCGGCAAGCCACTTGCCGCGGCAAATCGCCACCTCAGGACTGCGCTCCAGCTCGCCCGCCCACGCGTCGCTCCGGGGCTTCCCCCAAGGGCACGTGGCGGGGCACCGCGCAGCCTGGGGTATGCGGTGGCATGCAGCCACCATCGTGGCGAGCGGTGGCGCACCTAACGGTCCGCCTCGGTGCTGTCCGGGCGACCGTGACGGGCATTTAATGCCCTTGTCCCCTACCGTCAGAAGTAGGTATGATAACACTGTGCCGCACTGTAGCGCCACTGTTCCCGCACTGTCACAACTTCCACCCCTTTTACACTTTTACCCCTTTCTCTTACGTTGACACCTATCGGTGACCCCTTTGCGCTATAAAAGGAGGCCCGTGTGCAACGTAGAGGGGGTTCGGAGGTGCGGAATCCAGACAGCCATACGCTCGGTGCAGCTAGCTCTCCAAGCTCCCGAGCTCCCCAGTTCAATACAACCAAGCAGGAGTAGGGTTTTACGCGTCCATCGCGGCCCGAACCTGGGTAAACCGCCCGTGTGCTCGCCTCGATCTGCTCTCCGTGCTCCCTCCGCCCCCCTCATCGGACAACGAAAGGGGCTCCGGCCCCATAGGTGCTCGCGGGGGACGCCGTCCACCCCGACATCTTTGGCGCGCCAGGTAGGGGGCGCGTCGAGGTTGTGCGGATCTGATTCAGGCGAACACTGGTAAGTTCAGGTATGAACAGGTACCTTTTCGCCCCGCTCCGCGGGGCGGAGGCATTCCTCCCTACGGAATCGTGCACGGCCCTCCTCGAGTACCCACTCACGCAGAATTCGGGCAAGAAGCAGCTGCTCCTTGAGGAGGACCGCCTTCCGGCCGCTGGGCGAACCGCTCGCTTCCAGCGAATCCTGCGCCGCTCCTGTAGCCGCAGCGGTTAGCGCCGGAAGCCGCGAAAAAGGCGACCTCGTTCTTCGGCGCGTTTCGTCACGCCAAGATCCAAACGAGTCGACGCCGACCGTGGGAGGAGTTTCGCCAACGCGATTGCCGGAACCCGTTCCGTCAACCAACCTCCCTGCCCAAGTCTTGCCGCAGTTGCATGTGATCCTTGGCGCAGGGGCGGGCGCAGACCCCGCGCATCAGTGAAAGCTCCTATGCTTTGCGCTTTTTGCCTTTTACATGCTCCTCCTCGTTATTTGCATGTATTATTTGGCATCCTGCGTAACATGCATGTCCAGTAAGCATCAGCACGCCGAAAGGCCATGTGCTTGCTTCCCTCTTTATTTTCCTTGCCTCTTAGACAGAGGGAGCGTTCCTCGCGCACAAAGTTTGCCGGGGGAAGGAGATGGGAGAGGAACCAAGTGCTGGAACCAAGTGCTGTCCGAGAAAAAGAAGCCTCGTCGAGGAACGAGCGTTATGCATAAGCTAAGTTATTAGAATTTGAGCAGTTCAGATTCTTAATTTTCGGTTGTCTTCCTTGAACAGTCACACTTTGTATGGAAAACCTGTGCGCGGAGGAACCTACCCGCGGCTAGCCGCACCCTCACCTTGTTTCGAGTACGCTCAACGGTTTAAGTGAGCTGCGATGAGCGTCGCGCCCTTGTTTCGTTTCCGAGCACACTCAACAAGCTGAGCGCGATTGCGACTGGCTGCGGCGAGGTTGCTTCCCGGTGAGGCCTTGGCCGGCAGGCTGCTATAAGCCCAAGGGCCCCTTGCCGGAAAGTTCCCCGGGAGCGTAGGGTGAAAAGCATACAAAGTAAAGGGCCAGGACAAGGAAGATAACAATGCACTGATTGGTTCAGATAAGATAAAAACCTTACGTAACTTATCACAGTGGCTAATGAGCTCATAACGCCATGTGCAGCGACAAAAAGAGATAAGATAAAGGAGGCTTAGTCTACGCGGTCGGCGACCTGCTCCTTCAGCGCCTCCATGTCAGCGTCGGCCGGCAGGCTGCGAAGAACGTTGATGAGATTTATACCGGGATTGCGGTATACAATCTTCGTCAGCACACGCTCCAAGGTTCCCGTGCAGGCCCGGCGCGTCTCCTCGGCCAGTTGCGCGGGGATCTTCTTCCGAAGATCCGCAAGAGCCGGCGCGACCCCTCTGAAGAAGAGGCTGAGCTTGGCGCTGTGAGGGAGGTCCGGGTCCGGAGAGTAGATGAGGTGTTCCAACTTCAACGCCAGCAACTCCTGGTCGATGTTGGATGCAGAAGACACCAGGTCCTCGGTCCACACCGCGACGGTCCGACGGAAGTCCTCGGCCGCAGTGTTGGCGCTCTCCGCCAAGCTTCGCTCCTTGCGGAGCCCCTCCTCCAGCGCGGAGACTTTCAGCTCCAGGGCCTCGATAGAGTCCTTGGCGGCCTTCAGCTCGTCGCCCTGCTTGGAGAGACGCGCCTGGAGTTCGGAGTTGGCGTGGGCGTCCTTCTCCCGCTCCGCATTGAGCGCGCCGACCCTCTCCGCGCTCACCTTCAACGACTCCTCTAGCTGCGCGACCTTGGCGGCAAGCTCCTCCCTGGCGGTCTCCGCGGCCGCCGTGGCGGCTTTCGCCTCTTCCAGCTCCTCGCCAAGGGCCCGCTCCCGAGCGGCAAGTTCCTCCTCGTGGGAGTTGAGATTGGCCTGCAGCTGGGCAAGCTCTCCCTCTCGCCGGGACAGCTCCACCCCGGCGAGCCGCTGCTGCTCTTCGGCGTCGGCCTTCTGCAGCACCCACTCCTGGTACTCCCCGGCGAGCCTCTCGCGCTCCTCCGCCACGCAGCGGAGGGCAGCTTGGTTGGCGGCGCGGAGCTCCGTCGCACGCTTCTCCATCTCGACGGCGGCCTCCGCAGCGAGGGTCTCCCGGGAAGCAAGCTTCGCCTGCCTGGCCCGGTAAAGGGCCAGGAACCGGCGAAGCAGCTTCTCCTCCTCGGGCTCTTCGGCCCCGCCGGGCGCCTCGACAATCTTCAGGCCCGCGGAGGCGAGGACCTCCCCATCAAGGGCCTCGCCCTCCGCGGGGGCCCGCGCAGAAGAGCCCCATGGCACCTGGATGAAGATGCCATTGGGGGCTTCAAGGTAATGACCCGCCCGCTCCTTTTCGGCGGAGGGGCCGGCGGCCGGCGCAGCGCCTGGTGCTCCTGCTGCCTCCGGGTCGGCAGTGCGACCGCCGTCCCCCTCCCCGGCCGTTGCGTCCGCCACTGGGGCGGTCTCCTGCGCGGATGGCTCGGCAGCTCCCGCCGCGTCCTCAGCGGCAGGGGCGTCGCCGCTGCCGCCGCGCGCACCCTCCTCCTCCTCGATGTTGATGACCTCCGTCTCCATCTGCTCGGGGGGAGGGGAATCTAGAAGAAGGAGAATAGAGAACAAAAGAAATTCAAGCAAACATCCAAAAAAAAAGAGACGAACCCAAGATGACTAAGTCATAGAGCTTGCCTTGGCGGACGTCATCAGCGGCGGGTTCCCTCGCCGGGGAGCTCTGCCTTGGCGGGGTCACCGCCCTCGCCGGGCTACCCGCCCCTGGCGGGGTACTCGCCCTCGGCGGAGTGCTCGCCCTTGGCGGGATGCTCTCCTTTACCGGAGAGCTCGGCCTTGGCGGGGACGGCGGGGCCCGCGGCTCCTCGGGGGCGGTTTCTGGACGCTCCTGCGGCTGCGGCCCCACCTCTGCACGAGACAGTATTATCAAGATACCAGCGCAGGGACGATCCCTCAAGCACGCCCGACGAGCGAAAGTACGGAACCCAGACTTACGCTGGGGGCTGCGCTGGGGGCTGCCCCTCGGAGCAGCGCTCGGATCCGGCAGGCTGGGCTCCGGCACGCCCCCAGTTGCCGCGGTGGGCGAGTCGCCCACAACCTCAACCACGGGCGCCTTGGCTTTCTTCGCCACTCGCTCCGCCAAGGTCCTGAAGTTAAGATAAGGAACAAGATCAGAGCCTGCGACAATCAAGGCAAAGTTTACGAAGATGCAAGACCTCAAAGCTCTTACTCCCGTTCGTCCTCGTCGTCGTCGTCGCTCAAGGCGGAGAAATCAAACTCCACCTGACGCGCGGTCACGCGGGGGGCGGGAGGCGAGGTCTCCCTCGGGCGCTTGGCGGTCCCGACGGTTGCCGGGGCCCGGGGAGCGGGCGGAGCCGCCGCTCCACCCTCCAAGGGCTCCTTTCCGTGCGGCGCTGCCTTACGGGGCGCCCCCGACGTGGCTGACGCGCCGGGCGCCCTCGTCGCAACCTGGCTCCCCCGGGAGGCTCGTGCCGCTTGGCGGGGTGGTTGTTGCCGGGAGGCCGGCGCCTTTGCCCCCATCGCCGTCCTGCGGAGGCGCTTCGCTGGAGAACGCCTGGGGCTTACACGGGGCGAGGAGGTCTCCGACGCTGAGGGAAGGTCATCGGCGTAAAGCTCCAAGGATCCGTCGGAGCCGTCGTCACCACCGTCCTCCTCCTCCACCCCGGCAAGCCCGCTGGACCCAGCGTCCTGCGTTGTGGCCCCTTGTCCTCCGGCGGTGGTGGCCCTCGCCGCGGCCTCGATCAAGATCCCCTGGATCCCGGAGTGCCTCAGAGAGGGAACCCCGGCGAGCTCGTCGGGGGGCAGCTTCAGCAGTCTGCGGATCTCCGCCACCTCCGCTTGGCGGGACGCCTCCGCGGCCTCCGCCTCCTCGGGCGAGATGCCGAACTCCCCGGCCGCTGCGGCTGCGGTGGCCTCTTCAGCCCAAGAAGCTATGCATGCTACCTCTCGCGCGGTGGTGTCCCGCGTCAGCCCCAGGGCCTCGTCCTTCTTCTTCGCCACCTCCGCCAGGTTGTCGAAGAAGTTCATGATGACGTCTGGCTTGGGCGGAATCCACGTGCGGTCGACGCCGTGCGAGTCGCACGCGGGCATCATGGCGCGAAGGGAATCCCGGGCCAAGCTGTTGCAAAGAGGCACAACTCCCCGGGGCTCCCTGAACCACTCTGGGTGGGCCGGGTCATGCTTGAATAGCTCCCGGACCATCCCCTTCAGCTCCACCGACGTGAAGTTGAAGTTGAGCCCGGGGCGCAGCCTCATTATGTCCGCCGCGTTGCTATACTCCCAGACTGGCCTCTTCCTATCTTGAAGAGGGGCGATGCGGCGGCGGAGGAAGTCTGCGCCCACCTCTCCGACGGACAGCCTCGCTGACCGAAGACGGAGAATCCTGATGAGGGCGACGTCGAGCTTGCGGTCGTCCGAATCCAGCTCGCTCCAATCCTTGCCGCGCATAATAGGTGTTGCGCGCGGCGCGGTGAAAGGTTGCGGCTGGTCCTCGACAACCCAGCACCAGTCGGCACGCCACTCCTCCCATTTGCCGCGGAGCTCCCCCGGCAAGTAGGAATCCTTCTTGTTCAGGCGAAAGACCCAAGATATCCCTCCGGCGAGGGGGGCGCCGGCCTCTACTCTAGGGATGAAGAAGTGCCTAAAAAGCGCGACGTTTGGATATACCCCAATATAGTTTTCGCACATATGCGCGAAAACCGCCATCGTGAGGACGGCGTTGGGAGTGAAGTCAAGAAGGTGGAGGCCGAAGGTGTTCATTATGTCGCAGAAGAAGTCAGAAAAAGGAGGGCAAAGACCGCAGTGGAAGAAGGCTGCGAAGAAATAATACCCGCCGGGGTAGTTGCCCTTGGCGGCGGCCGGATAGGCTCGGGTGCGGGGATGCGCCTTGGTCTCCTCGGCCCAGAACAAGTAGTACTTGTTCCAGAGCTCCCGCGCGCTGAGCTTCGGCGAGAAGACGAGGTTCTGCTTCCGCAGCAAGGTGAGCATCGCCGCGTGCTCCGATTTCTCTTTCTTGGTCTTCTCCGCCTTCGCCTTCTCGGTCTTCGGGGCCATGGCGGAGGCGGCGAGGGAAGGGAGACGAAGGATCCGGTAGCACCGCAGGTGCGAGCGAGCGGCGGAGGAAATATGGAGGCGGAGCGCAAAGGGGATCTCTGGAGACGGGAGAGGACGCAGTAAAGGCGAAGGAGGGGAGCCGCTCCCGTTTCCTCTGCCTTATAAGGGGAAGTGGCGGACACTCCGTTCTTGCCATTAAGAGATCGTGCGCGACGTGACGCACGCCTGCGCGGTTTAGCCCCGCGCACGCCACCTACGTCACGCTCACCCCGCACGCACCGCCCCCACGACGCCGCGATAAGCGCGCGCCGCCTGGGGAAGGTGCGACGGATGCGGAGTTAAGGAGCAGCGCGACCAAGGCCACGCGTGCCCGTGCACTGTTAGGGCCTGGCCCAACGACGCTCGGCACCGTGTGTGGCCCAGGCCCGGGGGCTCCTGTCGGTGTACTAAAGTAGGGGTACCTTAGTACCCCAGACTTGTGCACGGGCAGTTGTAGCACCCTGCGGCGAGGCCCGCCCAGGAAGCGCCAAGAGAAGACCAAGCATTCAAGACAAGGCCCCCGGCAAGAGGAGCTTGCCGGGCCAAGAAGACAAGGCCCCCGGCAAGAGGAGCTTGCCGGGCCAAGAAGACAAGACCCCGGCAAGAGGAGCTTGCCGGGACGACTGAGCCCGTGTAATACCATCCAAGAACAAAGTATACGAGACAGAAGATCGAGACCCCGACAAGAGGAGCTTGTCGGGAAGGCCGAACCCAGGCACCACAAGAGAAGCCCGCCACGGCGCGCCATGCGCCCCGGCAAGGCCTGATAGCCGACAAGCTATCAGGCACAGGAAGACGACCCCCGCGGTAAGCCACTTGCCGCGGCAAATCGCCACCTCAGGACTGCGCTCCAGCTCGCCCGCCCACGCGTCGCTCCGGGGCTTCCCCCAAGGGCACGTGGCGGGGCACCGCGCAGCCTAGGGTATGCGGTGGCATGCAGCCACCATCGTGGCGAGCGGTGGCGCACCTAACGGTCCGCCTCGGTGCTGTCCGGGCGACCGTGATGGGCATTTAATGCCCTTGTCCCCTACCGTCAGAAGTAGGTATGATAACACTGTGCCGCACTGTAGCGCCACTGTTCCCGCACTGTCACAACTTCCACCCCTTTTACACTTTTACCCCTTTCTCTTACGTTGACACCTGTCGGTGACCCCTTTGCGCTATAAAAGGAGGCCCGTGTGCAACGTAGAGGGGGTTCGGAGGTGCGGAATCCAGACAGCCATACGCTCGGTGCAGCTAGCTCTCCAAGCTCCCGAGCTCCCCAGTTCAATACAACCAAGCAGGAGTAGGGTTTTACGCGTCCATCGCGGCCCGAACCTGGGTAAACCGCCCGTGTGCTCCCCTCGATCTGCTCTCCGTGCTCCCTCCGCCCCCCTCACCGGACAACGAAAGGGGCTCCGGCCCCATAGGTGCTCGCGGGGGACGCCGTCCACCCCGACAATTATGCTGTGGTGTTCCAGGTGGCATGAATTTGTGAAACTATTCCACATTGTTTTAATTGAAGGCCAAAACTCGTAACTCAAATATTTTACCTCTGCGATCATATCGTAGAAACTTTTTTATTTTCTTGTTACGATGATTATCCACTTCACTCTGAAATTCTTTGAACTTTTCAAACGTTTCAGACTTATGTTTCATTAAGTAGATATACCCATATCTGCTTAAATCATCTGTGAAGTTCTGAAAATAATGATACTTGTCGCGAGCCTTAATATTCATCGGATCATATACATCAGTATGTATGATTTTCGACAAATCTGTTGCTTGCTCCATTGTTCCGGAGAACGGCGTTTTTAGTCATCTTGCCCAAGAGGCATGGTTCGCAAGCATCAAGTGATTCATAATCAAGTGATTCCAAAATCCCATCAGCATGGAGTTTCTTCATGCGCTTTACTCCAATATGACCTAAACGGCAGTGCCACAAATAAGTTGCACTATCATTATTAACTTCGCATCTTTTGGCTTCAATATTATGAATATGTGTATCACTATGATCGAGATCCAACAAACCATTTCGTTGGTGTGTATAACCATAGAAGGTTTTATTCATGTAAACAGAACAACAATTGTTCTCTAACTTAAATGAATAACTGTATTGCAATTAACATGATCAAATCATATTCATGCTCAACGCAAACACCAAATAACACTTATTTAGTTTCAACACTAATCCCGAAAGTATAGGGAGTGTGTGATGATGATCATATCAATCTTGGAACCACTTCCAACACACATCGTCACCTTGTCCTTTAACTAGTCTTTGTTCATTCTGCAACTCCCGTTTCGAGTTACTAAATTTTAGCAACTGAACTAGTACCAAATACTAAGGGGTTGCTATGAACACTATTAAAGTATACATCAATAACATGTATATCAAATATACTTATGTTCACTTTGCCATCCTTCTTATCCGCCAATCACTTGGGGTAGTTCCGTTTCCAGTGACCAGTCCCTTTGCAGTAGAAGCACTTAGTCTCAGGCTTAGGACCAGACTTGGGCTTCTTCACTTGAGCAGCAACTTGCTTGCCGTTCTTCTTGAAGTTCCCCTTCTTTCCTTTTGCCCTTTTATTGAAACTAGTGATCTTGTCAACCATCAACACTTGATGTTTTTCTTTGATTTCTACCTTCGCTGATTTTAGCATCGCGAAGAGCTTGGGAATATTTTCCGTTATCCCTTGCATATTATAGTTCATCATGAAGTTCTACTAACTTGGTGATGGTGACTAGAGAATTCTGTCAATCACTATCTTATCTAGAAGATTAACTCCCACTTGATTCAAGCGATTGTAGTACCCAGACAATCTGAGCACATGCTCACTAGTTGAGAGATTCTCCTCCATCTTTTAGCTATAGAACTTGTTGGAGACTTCATATCTCTCAACTCGGGTATTTGCTTGAAATATTAACTTCAACTCCTGGAACATCTCATATGCTCCATGACGTTCAAAACGTCTTTGAAGTCCCGATTCTAAGCAGTTAAGCATGGTGCACTAAACTATTAAGTAGTCATCATATTGAGCCAGCAAAACGTTCATAATGTCTGCATCTGCTCCTGCAATAGGTCCGTCACCTAGCGGTGCATCAAGGACATAATTCTTCTGTGCAGCAATGAGGATAAACCTCAGATCACGGATCCAATCCGCATCATTGCTACTAACATTTTTCAACACAATTTTCTCTAGGAACATATCAAAATAAACATAGGGAAGCAACAACGCGAGCTATTGATCTACAACATAGATATGCTAATACTACCAGGACTAAGTTCATGATAAATTTAAGTTCAATTAATCATATTACTTAAGAACTCCCACTTAGATAGACATCTCTCAAATCCTCTAAGTGATCACGTGATCCAAATCAACTAAACCATGTCCGATCATCACGTGAGATGGAGTAGTTTCAATGGTGAACATCACTATGTTGATCATATCTACTATATGATTCACGCTCGACCTTTCGGTCTCCGTGTTCCGAGGCCATATCTGTATATGCTAGGCTCGTCAAGTTAAACCTGAGTATTCCGCGTGTGCAACTGTTTTGCACCCGTTGTATTTGAACGTAGAGCCTATCACACCCGATCATCACGTGGTGTCTCAGCACGAAGAACTTTCGCAACGGTGCATACTCAGGGAGAACACTTCTTGATAATTTAGTGAGAGATCATCTTATAATGCTACCGTCAATCAAAGCAAGATAAGATGCAAAAAAGGATAAACATCACATGCAATCAATATAAGTGATATGATATGGCCATCATCATCTTGTGCTTGTGATCTCCATCTTCGAAGCACCGTCATGATCACCATCGTCACCGGCGCGAAACCTTGATCTTCATCGCAGCATCGTTGTTGTCTCGCCAATCTTATGCTTCTACGACTATCACTACCGCTTAGTAATAAAGTAAAGCATTACATCGCGATTGCATTGCATACAATAAAGCGACAACCATATGGCTCCTGCCAGTTGCCGATAACTCGGTTAAAAAACATGATCATCTCATACAATAAAATTTAGCATCACGTCTTGACCATATCACATCACAACATGCCCTGCAAAAACAAGTTAGACGTCCTCTACTTTGTTGTTGCAAGTTTTACGTGGCTGCTACGGGCTTTAAGCAAGAACTCATCTTACCTACGCATCAAATCCACAACGATAGTTTGTCAAATAGACTCCGTTTTAACCTTCTCAAGGACCGGGCGTAGCCACACTCGGTTCAACTAAAGTTGGAGAGACAGTCTTCCGCAAGCCATCTATGTGCAAAGCACGTCGAGGGAACCGGTCTCGCGTAAGCGTACGCGTAAGGTTGGTCCGGATCGTCTCGTCCAACAATACCGCTGAACCAAAGTATGACATGCTGGTAGGCAGTATGACTTGTATCGTCCACAACTCACTTGTGTTCTACTCGTGCAAATAACATCAAACCATAAAAACCTAGGCTCGGATGCCACTGTTGGGGAACGTAGTAATTTCAAAAAAAAATTCCTACGCACACGCAAGATCATGGTGATGCATAGCAACGAGAGGGGAGAGTGTTTGTCTACGTACCCTCGTAGACCGAAGCGGAAGCGTTATATCAACGCGGTTGATGTAGTCGTACTTCTTCACGATCCAACCAATCTAAGCACCGAACGTACGGCACCTCCGAGTTCTGCACACGTTCAGCTCGATGACGATCCCCGGGCTCCGATCTAGCAAAGCGTCGGGGAAGAGTTCTGTCAGCACGACGGCGTGGTGACGATCTTGATGTGTTACCGGCGCAGAGCTTCGCCTAAGCACTGCAACGATATGACCGAGGTGGAATTTGGTGGAAGGGGGCACCGCACACGGCTAAGGAACGATCCGTAGATCAACTTGTGTGTCTATGGGGTGCCCCCTGCCCCTGTATATAAAGGAGGGAGGAGGAGGAGGCCGGCCAAGGGTTTGGCGCGCCAGGGTGTGGAGTCCTACTAGGTCTCCAAGTCCTAGTAGGAGTCCACCAAGAGGGGATGAAGGGAGAAGGAATAGGAGGAGAAGGAAAGGTGGCCGGCTCCCTTTTCCCTAGTCCAATTCGGACTAGAGGGGAGGGGGGGCGCAGCAGCCTTTTTCCTTTTTCCCACTAAAGCCCATCAAGGCCCATTACTTCTCCCGTAATCCCGTAACTCCCCGGTACCTCCGAAAATACCCGAACCACTCAGAACCCTTCCGATGTCCGAATATAGTCGTCCAATATATCGATCTTTACGTCTCGACCATTTCGAGACTCCTCGTCATGTCCCCGATCTCATCCGGGATTCCGAACTCCTTCGGTACATCAAAACTCATAAACTCATAATATAACTGTCATCGAAACCTTAAGCGTGCGGACCCTACGGGTTCGAGAACAATGTAGACATGACCGAGACACGTCTCCAGTCAATAACCAATAGCGGGACCTGGATGCCCATATTGGCTCCTACATATTCTACGAAGATCTTTATCGGTCAGACCGCATAACAACATACGTTTGTTCCCTTTGTCATCGGTATGTTACTTGCCCGAGATTCGATCGTCGGTATCCATTACCTAGTTCAATCTCGTTACCGGCAAGTCTCTTTACTCGTTCCGTAATACATCATCTCACAACTAACACATTAGTTGCAATGCTTGCAAGGCTTATGTGATGTGCATTACCGAGAGGGCCCAGAGATACCTCTCCGACAATTGGAGTGACAAATCCTAATCTCGAAATAAGCCAACCCAACATGTACCTTCGGAGACACCTGTAGAGCACCTTTATAATCACCCAGTTACGTTGTGACGTTTGGTAGCACACAAAGTGTTCCTATGGTAAACGGGAGTCGCATATTCTCATAGTTAAAGGAACATGTATAAGTCATGGATAAAAGCAATAGCAACATACTAAACGATCGGGTGCTATGCTAATGGAATGGGTCATGTCAATCAGATCATTCAACTAATGATGTGATCTCGTTAATCAAATAACAACTCTTTGTTCATGGTTAGGAAACATAACCATCTTTGATTAATGAGCTAGTCAAGTAGAGGCATACTAGTGACACTCTGTTTGTCTATGTATTCACACATGTATTATGTTTCCAGTTAATACAATTCTAGCATGAATAATAAACATTTATCATGATATAAGGAAATAAATAATAACTTTATTATTGCCTCTAGGGCATATTTCCTTCAGCTCTAGATCATGTATACGGACTCCAACAACGCAGCCGAATATGAGGCCCTCCTACATGGTCTCTGGATGGCAGTATCCATGGGCATTCAACGCCTAGAGGTACGCGGGGACTCGAACCTCGCGATATCCCAAATAAACGGAGACTTCGACGCCAAGGATCAAAAAATGGCAGCATACCGCAACGCCGTCCTAAAAATGTTAGCTCGGTTCGAAGGGCTGGAGTTTCATCATATAGCCCGAGAAAACAATCAAGCAGCAGATGTCCTGGCGCGCCTTGGTGCAAAACACGATGCAGTACCCCCCAACATCTTTTTAGAAAGACTGTTCAAGCCATCCGTAGCATGGGAGGGGGAACCCGCAGATAACAACCCGGACCTAACCGCACCACTCGACGCCGAACAAACTGACATAATTGGAGGCTCTGCCACCAAAATTACACCCTCAGCCCACGTAATAATGGCGGTCATCACCCCGTGGACAGAACCATTCCTAGCCTACCTTACTAGGCAGGAACTCCCAGAGGACCAAAACGAGGCATGCTGCATAGTACGACGATCTAAAGCCTATAAAGTCCACGAGGGAGAGCTTTATAAGAAAAGCACTACCGGGGTCCTTCAAAGGTGCATCTCCGCAGAGGAAGGGTGGAACCTGCTGGCTGAAATTCACGCCGGACTCGGTGGCCACGACGCTGCAGCTCGGGCCCTTGTAAGCAAGGCTTTCCGTACAGGCTTTTATTGGCCGACGGCCCGAGCACACGCTCAGGACTTGGTCCAACGAAGCGTAGGTTGCCAACTTTTCACAAACCAAAGCCATATGCCACCCACCGCCCTCCAAACTATCCCCATCACTTGGCCTTTCGCGGTTTGGGGGCTTGACATGGTTGGACCCCTTAAAGGGGCAACCCACAAGAAAAAATACTTACTGGTCATGGTGGACAAGTTCACTAAATGGATAGAAGCCAAGCCCGTTAAGACGGCCGAATCCGGACCTGTGATAGACTTCATATCCGGGGTCGTACACCGTTACGGCGTCCCCCACAGCATCATAACTGATAACGGTACAAACTTCACCGCCGACGAGGTAAAACTCTGGTGCAAAAACATGGGCATCAAGCTCGACTATGCTTCGGTCTATCACCCACAAACTAACGGTCAGGTCGAGCGTGCAAATGGTCTTATTATGAGCGGCATTAAACCCAGACTAGTGCGGTCCCTCAAGGAATCTAATACGCACTGGGTAGAGGAGCTCAATTCCGTACTCTGGGGGCTGCGGACCACGCTGAATCGCACCACCGGATACACACCATTCTTTATGGTGTACGGCGCAGAGGCAGTTTTTCCCTGCGACATAATCCATGACTCACCTAGAGTGCGCATGTATGAAGAAAGAGAAGCCGAGCTAGATCGGCAGGACAACTTGGACGCCTTGGAGGAGGAGCATGACGTGGCAAAAGCCCGTTCCGCATTTTACCAATAGCAGGCTCGAAGATATCAAAGCAGAGAAGTACGGGCCAAAAATTACAATGTTGGCGAACTAGTTCTACGCCTGCCGGATAAGAAAAAGGACAAACTCAAGCCCAAGTGGGAAGGTCCATTCATAATCGACCAAGTCCTGACTGGTGGAGCGTACCGCCTGCAAGATGCATCGGATAACCCACTCGAGCCAAACCCATGGAACGCCACCCGTCTCCGAAGATTCTATTCCTAGGGCCGGACTCTGTGTTTGTCTCCTTCCTGTGTCTAGTTTTTACATTTTTGTCTTAAATTTCTCTCCTTCCCCTCTTTTCTCTTATAGCCCTTAAAAGGCTCATCACGTGATGCGCTACCCGCGCTCATTTAACCCTGGGGGCTTCTCTAACAGAAGCTTATTTATATGGGCTTCACGCCCACCACATGGGTCAAACTTCTGCATGTACCTTTTCTTCACCATTATATGCATCGATATGACTTAAGTTTTGGCCAAGCTGGGTTGCCTGGCTCCTGTGCTTACCCCTACGTTCCCGATTGTTCGGCTAGGCGGTAAAGGGAGCACCTCTGCAATTGTTACTGCCGGATCAGCCGGATGTGTACCTCAGACTGGGTGAAGCCGAAAGCTAGCGTTCTTAAGGGAATATTCGGTCGGTGAACTAAAAGATGACCTTTTTTACTTATTCATATACATGCCCCAGATGATTTTTCTGCATTTGCAGTCCGGACATGCACTTTAGGGCATGCCTCCCAGAGAAAGGAACCCCTAACGGAACTATTCTCTCTGGAAGATGTTTCTTACTAACCATGTAATATAACATAACTAGTTGGGCACTTGTCTGATAAAGCACTGATGACCCCTACGCCTGGTCTCCACGCATACCCCGGTTCTTACATAACCGGTAGGGTATTCGGACACACTCCGGACCGTCAGGTCCCGAGTGAGAAGCGAAAAGGTCGGCAATGACAAACGATCTACAATCCGACTAGAAGGCATTACACATGTCAATTACACAGTCACTCTGACTGATTGTATTCCTCCTTTATACCATCTAACAGGCTGTCCAATTTACAGTCCTGCTGGGAATACTTTGCGGCCAACTCTACTTGGCCGTAAACTAGGCTTACAGGGATCTCCTTCCCGTCAGGCCCCACAGGTCCGACCTCGTCCATGTGGTTTGGGTCAGACTTCGTAAACCGGGTCTTCACCATGGCCCAGGCCTCCCTAGCGCCTTGCCGGCATGCTGATATCTTCCACAATCGGAAGCACCGCCAGGCTCCCTTCAGCTTCTCCGCAAGCTCTCCAAGGCCCTCGGGCATGGAGGGGGAAGGCCATAAGGCTTGGACAACGCCTCTCATCGCCCGCCGAACTCGCTCGTGCAGTTGCAAGGGCTCGGGAAGAAGGTCACCCGTTGAACCGGGCATCTCCTCGGCAGGACGACCTGTGAGCATACCTACAGACATTACTCTATTAGTCGGCTTCCTCGCCAAACTCTTTTTTCAAAGTTCGCTTAAGCACTTACTAAATATGCCGCGTCGAAGCTGCTGATTCTCCTTAGTGGAGTCCGACAGCTGGCCATGAACATCTTTCAATTCAACGTCCAGTTTGGTGTTGGCATCCTGAAGATCATTCTTCTCCTGCCTCACCTTTGTCAGCACACTCTCATCGGCCTTTAGCCGGCGTAAGAGTTGTTGCCTCTCCGGATGTAGTCTGGCACCGTCTGCAATACGATTTGTCAGACCCGCACGCATGCCGCACAATA
Organism: Aegilops umbellulata; assembly: GCA_032464435.1. Lineage (NCBI taxonomy): Eukaryota > Viridiplantae > Streptophyta > Magnoliopsida > Poales > Poaceae > Aegilops > Aegilops umbellulata. The sequence goes on from CP136055.1 coordinate 332,825,635, forward strand.
CTAATCTTTCAAAGTATATCTTACCAGAAGGGGTTTCTTTCGGCTCCCCTGCTGCGGCTAGTGCGGCCTCTAGTTGCGCTTTGCACTCTTTCAGCTCCTGGGACAGTACGGTATTCTTCTCTGTAAGAACCTGCATAAACAAATGATCCTTAAATCAGTTACTCTAACTGTTTCAAGTCTCGGGGGCTACTGGTATATATATATATATATATTACCAAAATTTTCTTACCCGTATGTCTTTTACATACTGCTCCGTGGCTCTGGCTAAACCATTTTGAGCGGCACGGAGGTACGCATCTGCCGAATTAAAGGCATCTAAAGCCTCTTGGGAGAAACAAGAGTCATGTAGAACTGTCCGGTGACGCCTGTGGTTCATGGCACTCTCCACCTCAGAATTTGTGGCAGACAGCCTATCCGCATCCTCTGTCGGAGGAGCGTCCGGTGCGCGCCTTGTGCTCGCTTCCCCCTCCTGGCCAGACGTTGGAGCCTGGCTGGTAGAGGCACGATTGGCAACCTCTCCGGATATAGTCCGGCGAGATCTCTTCGTCCTGAAGATAGCATGAACGTTAATATGCCCTAAAAGAATAACACCAGGGAAGCAGAGGGCGCGCTATACCTTTGCGCCGGCATCTTAGTCCGGACCACATTCCTCTTTGCCCCACAGGGCCCTGCGGCCCCTCGTTGGCTAGCCGCTGCAGGTTCGGCCTCCCGCCTCGGAAATCTCCCCTGCAAAACACGGTTGTTGTCAGAACAATCGAAACATGTGGGAATGGAACCCCTCTCAAGGGAATGAGACTCCGGTTTCTGTCACCTGGGAGGCCGGGATTAACCTTGGGTAATCAGCCATAATGGCTACCAAGGTATCGTCCTTTCTTAGTTGATGGAACACCCCGTCGATAAGCTCCACCGAGATATCCGGATCCTCTTCGGAGTCCGGATCGAGGGACCGTTCTAGGTCCTCGGGTTGTGGAGGATGGTTGTTTATATCCTTTACCTCATGTCGCAGTTCCTGCATTGAAGTCGTTAGACTACATATCTAATCATGGGAGTATAAAACGAACGGGCGAGCACGATTATTCACTTACCCAACTAGGAGGGTCGTACATAGTAAATACGCCCCGCGGGTTGACGCGGTGGAATTCCTCCTTTTCCCCCTTGTACAAAGAGGACATGATCTTTACTAGAGCGGCAGCTGAGGCTGGCCCCTTACGATCGTAACGGGTGGCGTCATCCTCCCCGTTAAAATCCCACATGGGGTGGCCTCTATATTGAAGTAGTTGCACCCCCCGCATAATGCATACGACCATGACTCCAATCATGGTTAGTCCGGAATGAGCCAATAGTCTTATCCGGCCCATCAAGTAAAGGACGTCTCTGTCACCTTCTCTCTGAGAGCTCCATGGGCGCCAGCTCAAGCATTTCTTTAATGGAGCACTGTTGAACTCGGGGAGACCGACCCGGATAGGGTCCGGCAGCGGGACATCGTCTATGTAAAACTATTCTGAAGGCCAGTCCTCGGACGCCTTCTTTGGGGTTCCGGATAAGTATCCGGTCCCGGCGATGCGCCATACTTCGGCTCTGCCCACTTGATATATGGACCCCTCTTGAGAACGGGGCACCAGGAAGAATATCCTCTTCCACAACGCGAAATGGGCCTTGACACCCAAGAATAGATCGCAAAGGGCAACGAAGCCCGTGATATGCAATATGGAGGCAGGCGTGAGATTGTGCAGCTGGAGGCCGTAGAACTCCAGAAGCCCACGGAGAAATGGATGAATTGGAAATCCCAGTCCCCTCATTAGATAAGGGACAAGGCACACCCGCTCTCCTTTGGAGGGATTGGGGGTGCTCTCCGCTTGCTTTCCGCCATTGTAGGTGGCGAGTCCGGCTCGGACCGGGACCATGTAAGCCTGGGGGAGAAATCCCTTAGTCTGGAGCGACACTAACTCGCTGTGCGGGATGGAACAACTCTCCCAGTCTCCGGGCTTAGGACCGGAAGGGCGAGGGGAGGAGCTGCGACTGCTGGCCATGTTGGAATGGACCTTTGCTGGAGGCGCTCTGATGATAGCTCATGAAGGGGAGAAGATGTGGTTTGGATCTGAATCCCCATCCCGTTAAATAGGCGGCTCGTTTATATGACAAGGGGTGTGGATGTAAAAACACCCCGACTTTTCGCATTCGTTTGACATGTGGAAGAACAACCATTATTGGGCGTGGAAGCCGAGGAACTCAGCATTATAAAAATCGGACATTATTCCTCCAGGTACACAGAATTTGGAGAAGAACCCGCCTTGCAATGCCGAAGACAATCTGCGCGCCGGACTCGTCGTCATTGAAGCCTGGTTAGGGGGCTACTGAGGGAGTCCTGGATTAGGGGGTGTTCGGATAGCCAGACTATACCTACAGTCGGACTGCAGGACTATGAAGATACACGATTGAAGACTTCGTCCCGTGTCCGGAAGGGACTTTCCTTGGCGTGGAAGGCAAGCTAGGCGATGCGGATATTCAAGATCTCCTACCATTGTAACCGACTTTGTGTAACCCTAACCCTGTCCGGGGACTATATAAACCGAAGGGTTCTAGTCCGTAGGACAACTCCATCATACAACAATCATACCATAGGTTAGCTTCTAGGGTTTAGCCTCCTTGATCTCGTGGTAGATCTACTCTTGTACTACCCATATCATCAATATTAATCAAGCAGGAGTAGGGTTTTACCTCCATCGAGAGGGACCGAACCTGGGTAAAAACATCGTGTCCCTTGTCTCATGTTACCATCCGGCCTTGACGCACAGTTCGGGACCCCCTACCCGAGATCTGCCGGTTTTGACACCGACACCTGTGCTATCATAGAAGTGTTCCATGATTACCAAAATTATCATCACGGAAGTGTCCACTTCCATGACGATAAATGTTGCATCGTCGAAGTGTTTTCGTCAAGGGTAACTGACATGTGGTCCACCGTAACGGGTCGCCATTAAGCTATCTGGTCCGGTTTTGGATCCAATAACCCGCTAACAACCACGACCAATGGCATTTTTCCACGTGTAAAATTCTCATTGGCCGACGGAACCACGTGTCAGCTCCGCGTTGGCACAGATGTCACTCATCCAATGGGCGAGATGCGCCTATGATATGTTGACAAGTGGACTGGTCGAAAAGTGTCCCCTAAAGATTAAATGGGCCGGCCCAACTGAAGGCCCACAAGATTTTGCAGACCATAATGGGCCAGCCCAGCTAAAGGCCCACAAATTTTGCAGACCATAATGGGTCGTCCCAGCTAAAGGCCCACAAGATTTTGAAGACACTAGTGGGCCGGCCCGTTAATAGGCTGCCATGTTTTGGGCAAAATGCCGGCCCATATTTGATCCGGTCCATTAACAGTCTGCCACGTTCTGGGCCTAATAAGGGCCCATATGAGATCTGGCCCATTAATAGCCTGATACGTCTCCAACGTATCTATAATTTTTTATTGCTTCATGCTATATTATATTCTGTTTTGGATGTTTATGGGCTTTATTTTGCACTTTTATATTATTTTTGGGACTAGCCTATTAACCCAGAGCCCAGTGCCAGTTCCTATTTTTTCCCTGGTTTCAGTGTTTCACAGAAAAGGAATATCAAATGGAGTCCAAACGGAATGAAACCTTCGGGAAAGTTATTTTTGGAACGGGAGCAATCCAGAAGACTTGGAGTATACGTAAGGAAGCAACGAGGAAGGCACGAGGCAGGGGGGCGCACCCACCCCCCTGGGCGCGCCCTCCACCCTCATGGGCCCCTTGTGGCTCCTCTGATGTACTTCTTTCGCCTATATATTCCCATATACCCTAAAAACTTTGGGGAACAGAATAGATTGGGAGTTCCGCCGCCGCAAGCCTCTTTAGCCACCAAAAACCAATCGAGACCCTGTTCCGGCACCCTGTCGGAGGGGGATCCCTCACCGGCCGCCATCTTCATCATCCCGGATCTCTCCATGACGAGGAGGGAGTAGTTCACCCTCGGGGCTGAGGGTATGTACCAGTAGCTATGTGTTTGATCTCTCTCTCTCTCTCTCATGTTCTTGAGATGGTACGATCTTGATGTATCGTGAGCTTTGCTATTATAGTTGGATCTTATGATGTTTCTCCCCCTCTATTCTCTTGTAATGGATTGAGTTTTCCCTTTGAGGTTATCTTATCGGATTGAGTCTGTAATGATTTGAGAACACTTGATGTATGTCTTGCATGGGATACCCATGGTGACAATGGGGTATTCTATTGATCCACTTGATGTATGTTTTGGTGATCAACTTGCTGGTTCCGCCCATGAACCTATGCATAGGGGTTGGCACACGTTTCGTCTTGACTCTCCGGTAGAAACTTTCGGGCACTCTTTGAAGTACTTTGTGTTGGTTGAATAGATCAATATGAGATTGTGTGATGCATATCGTATGATCATACCCACGGATACTTGAGGTGACATTGGAGTATCTAGGTGACATTAGGGTTTTGGTTGATATGTGTCTTAAGGTGTTATTCTAGTACGAACTCTTGAATAGATCGATCCAAAAGAATAACTTTGAGGTGGTTTCGTACCCTACCATAATTTCTTCTTATGTTCTCCGTTATTAGTGACTTTTGAGTGACTCTTTGTTGCATGTTGAGGGATAGTTATATGATCCAATTATGTTATTATTGTTGAGATAACTTGCACTAGTGAAAGTATGAACATTAGGCCTTGTTTCCTAGCATTGCAATACCATTTGTGCTCACTTTTATCATTAGTTACCTTGCTGTTTTTATATTTTCAGATTACAAAAACCTATATCTATCATCCATATTGCACTTGTATCACCATCTCTTCGCTGAACTAGTGCACCTATACAATTTACCATTGTATTGGGTGTGTTGGGGACACAAGAGACTCTTTGTTATTTGGTTGCAGGGTTGTTTGAGAGAGACCATCTTCATCCTACACCTCCCATGGATTGATAAACCTTAGGTCATCCACTTGAGGGAGATTTGCTACTGTCCTACAAACCTCTGCACTTGGAGGCCCAACAACGTCTACAAGAAGAAGGTTGTGTAGTAGACATCATAGCCTACCACGTTCTAGGCCAAATTACAACCCATATCAGATCCGGCCCTTTAAGAGCCTTTGGGCTAAATTATGGCCCATATCAGATTCGGCCTGTCAACTGGTCCTGTGCTTTTGGGCCCACTTGAGGCCCGTTTAGGATTTCTCTTAGTTTTGGCCTCTTAAAGGCCCGTTTAACATTTCGGCCCTATATTTATTTCGGCCTGTTAAAAGCCTATCATATAGTTGGGCCTAACTATGGCCCGCTTTGCATCTGGCCTGCTCACAGCTGATAATCTAATTGGGCCAAACAAGGATCGAGACAATTTTGGCTGTTAACGGCCTGTAATGTAGATTGGCACAATCATGGGTCGGGGTCTATTTCAGCCTGCTGTCGGCCCATGGGCTGTTCGGCACGTTTCAAGCCCAACCTACTTTTCAGCCTACTAAAAGCCTATTGAATTTTCGTGTGAAAATAGGGCCGGCGGTTTACTCGGCCTATTAAAGGCCCGATACTACTAGTGGGCCAGTTTACATTTAGGCCTATTAACGGACCAAGATGACTGGGCCCATGATGCAGCACATACATAGTGATTTGCATGACGGCCCGATTACGTACCGCAATTTTACGGTTTGGCCGGTTTAATTTTCATGGAGCAAAGACATGATATATATACAGTAAAATAACTGTAGCATGGTGAATAAGAAAAAACCTAGACTACACAATAAACAAATTATGGCATATTACATCCACTAGGCATCAAAGTTCGCCACTATGATAATAAAGCAGAAGCAGATAGCAGATTACATACGATGGGCATCAAAGATCGTCACCAGTGCAAATAAACACGTCGAAAAAATAATATACAAAACAGACAACACTTCAACAGAGTTCAAGAAAGGTTAGCCGTGCTCGGGAGCTGCAGCACAAGCAGCTGAGCAAGCTGATGAGACTGTGCTTGTTTGATGCTTATATCCTCCTCACTCTGAAAGAGAAACAAGCAGACAGATGACAGGTTTTGCACATATAAGTATCAGTGCTGACAATTCATCACATTTCTTATTGACGAATAAAGTGACACAGTTTAAAATAGCATTAACACAATATGGTATTGTTCAGGTTAAGACATGGTAGGAAATGACATTGTGAAGGAGTTGGCAGCTTCACAACACCACTAGATTACAGATCAAGAACTCATAAGTATAAATGGTTAGTGTGCTGTCAATTTAAGACATTTCAGATTGGCAAATAAAGGGACAGTTTAAATAATAGTAGAATGATATGACATTGTTCATAGCTAAGACATTGCAGAATATGACATTGTGCTGTAGTGGGTAGGTTCACCACACCACTGGATTACGGATCAAGCACAGAAGCATGCATGCAGTGCAAAAGAAGATCACTTGCTCTGTATAGTTTAGTTTACATGGTATGAAGAAGGAACTTGGTTGTACAACTGAAAACTTAAATTGAGAAGGGAAAACTTTTGTTTATGAACTACATAATAAACTTTAAACATGCAATTTGACGCAAACACCAAAAATAAACAGCTGTTGCAGTCATGCCTAACCAAATATACACAAGAAAGTTTGAAGGCTTGAGAAGGACAAACTTACATTAGTGGTTAATAATGGCTCTATAAAGCCCTTGTCCATGCTGATGGGGAGGGGCAATTCAAGAAGTTTACCACAGAATCTTCTTTGTAAGCATTGTCTTTATTCTACATTTTGTTAAGAGTAAATATATATGTGATAATATAATAAAAAATAGAGAATATTTAAGATAAGATGAAGAGTGATGCTACATAACCAAGTAGCTATATATGTAAGTACAACGATACAGACAAAAGGTATAGCCAAGAGCAATGCAGAGCTAAACTTTTTCAGTACCATCGGTGTTATCCAACCTTATGGTAAGAGTAAATATAGATCTGATGTGTAGAAAATGGAGGGCAAAGGAAAATAAGCTACAGAATGATGGTACATGAACACTAGCTGTCAATATAAGTACACTGATAAAGGACAGCAGGTACTTACAAGAACAATGCAGAGCTAAACTTTTTCATTGGCATTGGATATATTCTACACTAATGTAACCATTCATACAAATCAGATAATTTGGAGCGAACAATTGATAAGCAAGCTATCATGCATACTGCTGTCACATAATGTACCAGCTATGAATGCAAGTACAGTGATACAAGACAAGAGGTACTAACAAGAGCAAAGCAGCGGGCAGCATATTTGTGACATCATGTCGTCCTTTTCAAATCGGAATTCTTCTTCGAGCAGATTTCCTGCAAAAGAGATCCGTAAGGCACATGCGGAAAAGTAGAAATTCAAATTGTCATGTGATATCATAGACACTACCTCATCCTAGGAACAAGACCAATGCATAACAACGTTTTTCCATTCAATGTCTTCTAAATTGAGCACATGAGACTTCACCGGAAATTCATTTATAGACTTGCCATCGAAGTGTGATTTCCTCAGGTAACACCGATACAGCTGCAATGCTTCCTTAAAAAGCGCAAGCAAGCTTTGCTTGTCATGACTATCTAGATTGACCCTCACCTACTTACAACAATGTAATGTAAATCATTGATGTGTTCAATCAGCAGAAAACAGGAAAATAATCATCATGAATAATAGCACTTACACGTAAGTGGGACAGGAAGATGTGAAAATGGTGTTTGTCTTCACTATAATCTTCCCATGATGGGAATATATGCACGTAGTCCCTAACAACATTGAAAGCATTTGTATTTTAAACTGGGAATAACTGGCATGGGGTTCCAATCTGCAGGAATTGGCCGTCTCTGCAGTTGTGATAGGTCTTCGGCTGGTGGACTTGCTGTACTTTTTGCTGGAGTGAGATTTTTATGTGCTACGGCTGGTGCTATGGCAACTGAAATCGGCATACCTTTTGCTGGAGTGTAGGTCTTGTGTGGTGGGGCTAGTGGTGTGGTCAGTGAAGTATGGGTATAGTCTACTAGAGTCGGTCCTACGTTTTGTGTCACTGGTTGTAGAGCCAATATAAGTGGGGTGTTGTCTGATTTCTCCGGCACCACCATGTTTTTCAAGGACTTTGCTGGTGCTCCTTCAGGTTCGGCAATCACCCTCTTCCTTTTTGATGTCTGATGCACAAGAACAACATTTGAGTGAAAAAACAAGGTATGATGACAGATGGAATATGTATTGATAATGGATGGGCATCTTGACATATATGATGAGTAAACTAAGCAGATGGCGGTGCAACAAAGTAGAAGAAATGCAAGACACCTTATGCAAGATACATGCACAATCTATAAATCCTTGCCAAATTAGAATAGGCACCTTGTTGGGTGAATAGGACAGGCCATCTGCCTTCGACTCCTCGAGGTCAGAATAGTCATTAGGATCATATTTTGAACAGGAATCTGCAGGTGGGGAGTGTATGAGTTTCATTGCATCCAAAATGGCACTCAATGCCTTGGTCCAATTTTGTTAGTCATTGCAATGTTCCACAATATTCTTCTGATGTGTGGACTCTGATATTTACTGCGATTACGTACAATATCTGAGAAGCATGAAAGCATAAAAGTAGTGAGATTATCTTTGTAATGTAATGGATATTCTAATATAGGGGCTCCTTGTAAACCCTTGTGTGCTATCACTGGGTTCTGATGAGAGAGCCCATGTGTGCTGTAATATGGTGCGTGCATTAATATATTCTGGCACAAGTACACAAAAAATAGGCTCCAGAAGTAGGTATAGTTGGCAGATGATATGTTCATAATATACTGTATAGAGAGTTTATTGCCAAGCCATGATAACAAGAGCACACAACAACTAGGCAGATTGTAGTGTACATAAAAGGGGTAACCCATAACTAGCATATATAAATCGGGAAAGTGGAACTGGCTGGAAAATACGGTGTTGTATTGACGCTACTAATTGAAAGCCTATCTATCACATTCATGCCAGCTCTATCAGCTATTGACTGCACATGTCCCTGCTCCCCTTCCTGACAAGGAACATACTGTACGTACTAAATACAGAATAACAAAAGAGGAACATGTTAAAGAACAGAAGAGGAAGCATATTCTTGAGGTTCCGCTTCTTTGCATACAATGTTGGTTGCCCACTCATGATGAATCACAGCGCCCAAAGAAATGCAATTCCATGCTATATCTCTATATGTGGCCACATGCATTTGGAAAATCAAGTGGGAGCATTAGTTGACCAATTAAATGTGTGTCTATTAACTAATATCAGTATCATATCACAATTCGTATTTGAAGAAGTAAGGTTTGGACTTATGATTGGTCTGTTGTTTAGCTTCAAGAGTGGACTGCTGCTAGTGCGACACAAAGCAGCTACACAGATCATAGTGTAGATATAACGGGAAAACTGTAAGTATCAGAAGTAAAATCAGGAAAGTTGAACTTGCTGGAAAATATGGGCTACTATTGCCGGTACAGCTAGAAAGGCTTCGGATACCAGCCCTCTTCAACTTAAGGTGCAACACTATTAATATTAGTGTAACTCTCAAAGGCAACACAACTCCCCGCATTTCCTTGCTAATCTTATAGGATTCAAGTGGGCGGGCCACTACAATTCCTATTCCTATATTTACAAAATCCTACGAATCAAAGAGGTCTGAAGAGTTGAAAGTGTCCATCACAACCGACCGAATAGACCTCTACACTGCAAATGTCCCTGCTCCTCTTCACTACAAGGAACATACTGTACTACTATCATACTCCCTCCATTCCAAAATATAAGTCTTTGTAGAGATTTCCACTATGGATCACATATAGATGTATACAGATACATTTTAGAGTGTAGATTCACTCATTTTGCTCCATATGTAGTCCATGGTGGAATCTATACAAAGATTTGTATTTAGGAACGGAGAGAATACTTATTAAAGAAGAACAGAAGAGGAACATGCTAAAGAAGGGCAAGCAGATTTTGGATAATAAAATGTTCATTGCACAGTGCCCACACATGATGAACCAGAGAGCATTCAGAATGCAACTCCATGTTGTCTCTCTATATGTGGTGCACATGCTTTTCGAAATTAAAGTAGGAACATCAACTGACCAATTAAACGTTATCTGTTTTAGTAATATCCGCATCATATCATATTCGTATTTGAGCAACAAGTTTGGAATTATGGGTGGCACGTTGTTTAGCTTGATGGATTGGGGACCAGTGCTAAGCAGCTACGATGATTGTACTAAATATAAAGGAATGTCTGCATGCAAGTCGTGTGACTTTCGTCATTTGCGTTAGTCGACCATTTCAGGCGGTTGGATGAAGATCCTACTTCTCCTAACCCTTCTTCTTCCTCATCTCTGATTCTTCCCCTACATAGCACCGCACGGGCCGTCGGCCAAACCACCAGCCCCGACCCCCCCCCCCGCCCTCTCCTGAACCGCCACCCCCACCCCGCCCCTACCCGCGTCAAGTTTTCTTCGTTCAATGAGGTCCCACCACCACCAGGGCACCGCCCCCACAACCACCGTCCCCACCTGAGCCCCTTCCTTCCCTCCGGCAAACTCTGTCGAGCTCTCAAAACTCGACTGGCCCAATTTTGAAATTTAGTCTACTGTCATTTAACTAGTATGGAATATAAAAGGGGAAAACCATAAGCATTGCGAGTATAGTGTTGAGTGTGGCATGGCAGATCTGAAGGTACAAACCGGACAAAGGCAACTTCGCAACCCATGATTGTTTTCAACTAACAAGTAAGATCCTAAGTTATGGACAAGAAATCACATTAAAGCAGTGGTGATCTATTTTCTTGCTGCGATAAATAAGTTGAGCAGATACAAAAGAGTACCACCTCTAGTGCGGCGTCGTGTATGCATCTGCTGAGAATTTGACTGTGCTGCGGTAGCGATGGCTGTCGACAGCATGGAAGCAGATCTAGGAGGGTAGACGGTGGCGTCGGCGTAAGTATCCCGGCGCGGTGGAACAGACGGTCATAGGAGCGGCGCTGGCAAGGTGGACGACAACAGGGATGAAGCGAGAAGACGGGATGCAAGGATCCTGGTCCGAAGCCATGGACGAGAGAGGTTAATATCTTGTAATGTATGACGGGGTCGGGGTATCAGCTCCGGCATGGTGGAGGAGGACGGCGGTGGATGGGGTGGCGGACAGAGGCGGCTGGGGTGGAGAGGGTGTTTCGGCGCCCACGGAGTACGAATGGGGAAATGGAGGGAGAGAGGAAGGGGGAACCATGTCTTTTCAGGGCGTGCTTGTATCAAATGTGAGGAAATTTACAAACTTAGCCCCCGTTTAAAATTTCCTACATCACAACAATATTAGTTGGTTGGGGATTGGACAGTAATCTCGCATACACCGAATATTTAGCGACGGACATTTCGGCTGACGAGAGTTTGTTTTGCCGCCCACCATGTAGGGAGGGAGGCGATTTCAGCCGAGGAGACACTGTGTTTTGGCGCCCATCGTGTATGAATCCGGGTGAGAGGCGGTTATGTCACGTTTGAGTGAAATTACAAATCTACCCCTATCGAAACCTATAGAATTCGAGCCGATAGGCTTTGCGTGTCAGGGATAGGCAGTAATTTCCATCTCGCAGATTTTGGTTTCGGGTGGTTACTTCGACTTTCCCCGCTTCGTTCAAATTTTTGCAGAGAAAGAGTGCACGTTTACCATGCCAACTCAATTCAAATATAGTGTGTATTCTATTTTTGTTCGGGCAGGTTCCATTTTCGATTGGAATAAAATTCTATATACATGATTTTTTATATATACTTTCAAAAGCACGACAAAGAATTCTGCCCCTTTATATACTAGTCATTTGTACGTGCTTTGCACGTGAGACTGTTATGTATAATCAAAATAAGAAAACATTAAAAATTACAACCAAAGCACATATGTTATGATAAATTTTATGTTGGAATTTTCAGCAGGAGATCATATTTTCTAGTACAAACTCATGAAAAATCCCTTGTTCTTTGCATCAGAACACAATAGCCAGCAATGTCTTTCTTTATGTAGAAGGTTCTACACACATCCTTAGTTTTTTTTCAAAAAGAAATGTTATTGACATACCATGATATATTTATTTTTTAATTCAATATTGAAATATAGAAAAAAAAATATTTATGTAATAACTATTCACCTTTCCATTTTCCCTCTTTTTCTCACCCTCAAGTCAGAATTTCTCATAATTTCTATTTCATGATTGTAAGAGAGGAGAAAATCAATTCTCTACAGGTTGTTTGAACATTTCTCCCCCTTAACGGCTCCTGTTAACTACTTAAAAAATCTTTCTGTAGATGGTCCAACGGGATGCTGCCATGGTAGGTTTCTATGCGTGCTCAGGAGATATTTCTAACATGTTCTACCTTGTCTATTATGACCAGTTCACCACATCTTAGCTGGCTGAAAGTTCGGGAGCAAGGGTCATATCAAATGGAAGGCAGGGGTAGTGGGCCCCAACACGAATCCCTTCAATATGGACCATAGGATTCGCTGATCCAATGGCATAAATGATGCCACGTCTTGCCAATTTCAAATCAATGAATTAGAGCCGTTTGATCGTATTGATCCAACGGCCCATATGTTCCTCTACTCGTACACTATATAGTAGTATAGATATAATATGGTTTATAAATACAATGATCTCAAAATCATAAGTTTTTAAACCAAATTATGTGCTACTAGAACTTATGGATCAGTAATATCTACATATTAAATAACATAGATGCGCGTGAATTCATATGAGTATGCATGTTTGATAGATCAATTTTGGTTCGAGTATGAATTACATGTATCATCATCTCGAATTCAAATATTTGAATCCTTTTTATGTTGACATTTTCTATACACGCAACTAAATATTTGAATCTCCTTTCACGCCCATCTCTCTCGCATGCTCCTTCATGTAGCTATCACTCTCTTTTCCTCGGCTCACCCGCACGCTCACTTTATGTTTCTCCTTTTTTCGCAAACATGGTATCTCGACGTCTCCTTTGAGAAGTGTCACACTCTCCCTATCATTATACATTACACGGTTTTCATTATATCTCACGTCTCTATCGTTCTCTGGTATCACTTGGTACCTAAGCTTCCTTTTTCACCGCCGCACACACACTCTCACTCGTCTTTCACTAGGTACCTAAGCTTTCTTTTTGACCACCAGACACACACTCTTACTCGTCTTTCACTTTGTCTTTCTCTCTAGGGTTCTCTCACGCACCCTATATCTCTCTAGATATGACTCCTACCACTAAAATTACTCTCTCCCACAGACACAAAATTTGTTGCGGTCCCCTTTTCGTCTTCATTTGCTTACCAATCAAACAAACTCTCCCCGTTTCTCCCTCTCTCTCTCTCACACACACACACAACTCCTGCTTCCACTCCCCTTCCTGGCTACCGTCTCTCTCTCACACACACAAAACTCTCGCTTTTGCACCCCGACTTGTATTTCTCTCACAAACATTGATCGACTAGCCTCCAGATAAGTTTATACGCCCGCACACTCTTGCTTCCACTATCTCGTACATGTCTCTCTTGCGCTCCTTGTATCTATGTAGATTTTTCGTCCCTTATTGAGACACGCCCTCTCGATCATGCACACACACACACACACACACACACTATCGCCTCATTTTATGGTGATACCTCTTGCACACACACTCTTTGTGTCTTTGTCACACACGTACTCTGTCCTTCGCCTCTCTCCCTCTCTCTCTCACACACACCACACACACATGGGCTTTTTCCAATAACTAGCAACATGCCCATGCGTTGCACGGTGTCGGTGTACTAGAGTAGGGGTGCCCTAGTATCCCGAACTTGTGCACGGGCAGTCGCAGCGCCCCGCGGCAAGGCTTGCCAGGTGACCGCCAAGGACCTACTTGGTTCCTTTGGAGCCATTCAAGAACAAAGTATTTGAGCCAATGAGACAAGGCCCCGGCAAGAGGAGCTTGCCGGGAAGGCCACTTAGGACATAAGGCCCCGGCAAGAGGAGCTTGCCGGGAAAGGCCACTCAAGGCACAAAGCCCCGGCAAGAGGAGCTTGTCAGGAAGGCCAACCGAGACATCTCAAGGAACTTGCCGCGACACGCCACGCGTCCCGGCAAGACCCGGCGAGCGACAATCTCCCGGACGCGACAAGACAACGGCCGCGGCAAGGCGTTTGCCGCGGCAAGCAACCACTCTGTACCTGCGCTCCATCTCACCTACTGACGTGTCGCTCTGGGACCCTTCCAGGCGTACGTGGCGGGAGGCTGTGCAGCCAGGGGTGCACTGTGGCAAGTGGCGCTGACAAGATCGCCATCGTGGCGAGCGGTGGCGTCCCTGACGGTCCCTTTTCTGCACTGTTTGGGCGACGTAGATAGGCATTTAATGCCCTTGTCCCCTGCCGTCGGGGTTAGGTAGGATACACTGTGTAGGTAGTTGTACCTACCGCAGCACCTTTCCATTTTTACCCTTGCCTACGTTGCCACCTGTTGGAGACCCCTTGAGCATATAAAAGGAGGCCCATGCACAATGTAGAGGGGGAGGACGAACAGTAGAACACTCTCGCTCGGTCTCATTAGCTGCTTGGGTGTACTGTAGCACTCAGCGCTCCCGAGCAAGAACTCAATACAAACCACAAAGCAGCAGTAGGAGTATTATCTCTCCGGAGAGCTCCGAAGCTGGCTAAAATCGCTCGTGTGCCCCGCCTCGATCTGCTCTTCGTCCCCATAGGTGCTCGAGGAGTCAGTTTCCCCGGCATATTTGGCGCGCCAAGTAGGGGGCATCGAGGTTGTGTGAACCTGATCCGGCGTGCACACGAGCTAGATCTTCATCGACTTCATCGACATGCCGCCGAAGAAGAAGGCTTCAGAGGCGGCTGCTCCGTCCGCTTCGAACCCACCGCCGCCGGAGCAAACGACTGGTGGGGAAGACGCGAGCGGAAGAACGGGCGTCGACGAGGGAGCCCACGGTGCCGCCAGGTCCAAGGACAAGACTGCGTTGCCCGTAGGCGGCGTGGCCGGCTCCCACGACGACCGGGCGTCCGTAGATGCACCGCGCCCATCTCAGGAGGCGCAGGACCGGCAGCGACGTGGTACTCACGGTACCATACGCTCGCTGGACCCAGATCAAGCTGGCGGATCTCGGGATGCTCCAGGCCAGCATGTGCGCCAACGTGCTGGCGCGAGCGAGGCATAGTCGCCTGGACGGGATATTGCTCCTTCTAACGCAGTTAGAAGTCCGAGCATATCCCGCTCCTCGCACCGTTCGCCACCGCTACCCGCCACTCCAGCAGAAGCTTTGGCGCGAGCTCAATTGCTCCTAGACTTCCCTCCAACGGCGGACAAGACCGACGACTGGAGGGCCACCATTCAGAGTCTCATCGGCTTCGCCAACGGCGACACTCCACGGCAGCCGAACACATCGCAGCCGCGGCAAGCCAGCCATGTGCGAGCTGATGGCGACAAGACCGGTGGGGGTGCAACCACCGTGCACTCTCCGCCCCGAAGGCCAAGATCGTCGACTCGTCGGGTCCGCCACAACAGCGACTCCACTGCTTCATCAGATCCGCGAACTCGCCGCGATCAGCGCCAAGTTCTTCATGAACGACAGCAAGAAGACGCTCGTACTCGCATCGAGCACCGAAGAGAAGCGCGGCGTCAGTCAGACAAGCGCACTGGGCCCACTATCGACATGCATGCGCCAGGGGAACCAGGCGACCTGCCGTACGTGGTAGGTTGCCCTGCGTTCACCCGTGAGCTGCCGCAAGTCCAGTGGCCCAGCACGAAGAACTTCAAGCCAGACGTACCCGAGAAGTACGACGGCAAGTTGCATCCGTCGGAGTTCCTCAGCATATACACCATCGTGGTGCAAGATGCTGGGGGGCGCGACGACAAGATCCTTGCCAACTACTTCCCGCTGGTGCTCAAGCCCAACGTCAGGTCCTGGCTCATGCACTTGCCGGAAAACTCCATATCTTCATGGGCAGACCTATGCCATCAGTTTGTCGGCGCCTTGACAGGTGGCCACAAACCTCATGGCTAGGAGAGTGATCTTCATCTGCTTGCCCAGAAGGAAGGAGAGCCCCTGCGCAAGTACATCCAGAGATTTAGCCAAGTGCAACGCAACATCCCAGATGTCCACCCTGCCGCGGTCATCAGCGCGTTCCACCAGAACGTGCGTAACCATAGGATGCGGGAGGAGATGGCGATGTGCAAGATCAGAGACGTCAGTGAGTTGTATGCCCTGGCCGACAGGTGTGCATGTGCTGAGGAAGGGAGGAAACTCCCCGGAGAGGATATAGGAGCAGGAGATCTGACAGCGATGATGCTGCCCCGGCAAAGAAAAACCGGCGGCGGAACAACAGGAAGAGGAAAGGCAAAGATGTGCTAGTTGTTGAGCAGTCCGGCGATGAAGGTGGCGCCAAGACAACCAAGACTGGTAGCTCCGGCAAGGAGGTTTCCGCATGCGCCAACTGCCAGGCTGTGGCGGCCGCCGACAAGCAGGACGACACCAACAAGCAGTATTGCAAGATCCACCGCACCAAGGGCCATGACCTCCAGAGCTGCAAGAAGGTCGAGCAGCTTGTCGAGCTGCAAAAGGCCGAGTACGAGCGACGCGACAAGGAGAAAGCCCAAGGAGGTGCTGGAGGATCCGGTACGAAGCGCACCGGCCGGGGAGGACGCCGCGGCAACGCCAAGCAGCGGCAAGGCGACAGACCTCCCGGCGGCCGCGACAAGGATGAAGATGACGACAACGACGAAGACATCGATGATGCCGAGACCAGAGAGCAGGAGTTCCAGAAAGCCACAGAGGTCTTGTGCGTTGACGGCGGTGCTTCTCTGCATACTTCACACCGCCAACTCAAGCAGTGGGTGCGGGAAGTCAATGCAGCAGAGCCACCCGTTGAGTCACGCAAGCTTCTGAAATAGTCCAGCACGCCTATCATCTTTGATATTGAGGACCACCCTGATCGCACAACTACTGTCGGGTGCTTGCCGATGTTGGTTTCACCAACTATCCGCAACCTCAAGGTCACTAAGATGCTAGTTGACGGCGGGGCCGGCTTGAACCTGATCTCCTCCGCTGTGCTCCGGAAACTCCAAGTCCCTGACAGCGAGCTCGAAGAGACCGGCATGTTCCAAGGAATCAACCCGGGAAGGAGCAAGCCAAAGGGGAAGATCACGCTGCCGGTGACATTTGGCAGCGAGTTGAACTTCAGGACTGAGAGGATCACTTTTGACGTTGCCGATTTTCCATTGCCTTACAATGGAATTCTCGGCCGTCCAGCGCTCGCCAAGTTCATGGCAGCCTCTCACTATGCATACAACATGCTGGAGATGCCAGGCCTGATAAGTGTCATCTCTGTCCCTAGCAACAAGAAAAATGCTCTTATCTGTGCCGACAAGATCTACCGGGAAGCAGCAGCCGCGACGGATCGCGAGACACTTGCCGCTGAAGCTCCCGGGGGGAAGAAGAAGACCAAGTCCGGCAAGAGCTCTGATGCCCACTCCGGCAAGCGCACCTCTTCGGAGTGCTGCGCTACCATCAAGGACGCACCATCGAGCTCCACCGGCAAGTGTAAGAAGACGATGGCAGCTCCGCCAGCGACCAAGAAGGTGTCCGTCAAGGAGGACGACACTGGTGGTACTTTCACCATCAGTGCCACCCTTGACCCTAAATAGGAAAGCGCGCTCATTGCTTTCCTACGGGCGAATGTCGATGTGTTTGCGTGGCAACCGTCTGACATCCCTGGTGTTCCCAGGAAAGTAATTGAGCACCACCTTGCCGTCTGTCCTCATGCGCGGCGCGTCAAGCAGAAAGTCAGGAAGCAAGCAGTGGAGCGCCAAGAATTCATTGGAGAAGACATCAAGAAGTTGGAAGCAGCAGGCCTCGTCAGAGGAGTGCTCCATCCTACGTGGTTGGCCAATCCTGTAGTCGTGCGAAAGGCAAACGGGAAATGGAGGCTTTGTATCGACTTCACCGATGTCAATAAAGCTTGTCCCAAAGACCCATTTCCCTTGCCGCGCATTGACCAGATTGTTGACTCCACGGCCGGATTTGATTTGCTTTCATTTCTTGACGCATACTCAGGATATCATCAGATCTTCATGGCAGAAGAAGATGAGGAGAAAACCGCATTCATCACTCCCTGTGGCACGTACTGTTTCATACGGATGCCTTTCGGTTTAAAGAATGCTGGTTCAACATTTGCAAGGGTCGTCCATACCGCTTTTGAGCCACAAATACACAGAAATGTGGAAGCCTACATGGATGATATAGTGGTCAAGAGCAGGGACAAAGCAACTCTGATTCAAGATTTAGAAGAGACTTTTGCAAATCTGCGCAAGATCAGCCTCAAGCTCAACCCCGAGAAGTGCGTGTTTGGAGTCCCTTCCGACAAGCTTCTCGGGTTCTTTGTGTCTCAGCGAGGAATTGAAGCCAACCCCGACAAGATCAAGGCCATTGAGCAGATCGAAGCCCCAAAGCGCGTCAAGGATGTACAGAGACTTGCCGACTGCGTGGCGGCTCTCAGCAGGTTTATCTCTAAGTCTGCTGAGCGCGCCCTGCCGTTTTTCAAAATTTTGAAAAAGGCAGGTCCAATGAAATGTACTCCGGAAGCGGAGGCTGCGCTGCAGGACTTGAAGAGGTACCTGTCCTCCACTCCAATACTTGTCGCACCTAAGCCACAAGAGAAGTTGCTGCTGTATCTGGCGGCAACCAATCAAGTGGTTAGTGCTGCATTAGTAGCGGAGAGGGAGGCAGATGATGAGCCAGCAACCACGGCAAGCACATCCAGCGACAAGCAGGGGGCTTCCCCGACAAGCTCTAGTCCCGGCAAAGATGGATCTGCGCAGGCACCTGAGGAGATACAGAAGAAAATGGTGCAGCGCCCAGTCTACTTTGTCAGCTCCCTTCTGCAGGGGGCTAGGTCAAGGTACTCTGGTGTGCAGAAATTGCTTTTCGGCCTTCTCATGGCCTCGAGAAAGCTGCGCCATTACTTCCAAGCACATGAGATCACAGTTGTCACTCGCTTTCCGCTGAAGAGGATACTGCAGAATCCAGAAGCAACAGGCAGGATTGTTGAGTGGGCACTGGAACTGTCAAGCTTTGGCCTCAAGTTTGAGATCACTTCAACTATCCAACGCAGAGCATTGGCAGAATTCATAGCAGAGTGGACGCCAACACCAGATGAAGAAATTCCAGAGACGAGCATCCCCGTCAAGGAAGCAAGCAAAGAGTGGCTGATGTACTTTGATGGTGCTTTCTCACTGCAAGGCGCCGGTGCTGGCGTGCTGCTTGTCGCACCCACCGGGGAGCACCTCAAGTACGTAGTCCATATGCACTTTCCCAAGGAGCAAGCAACAAACAATACTGCAGAGTATGAAGGTTTGCTTGCCGGCCTCAGGATCGCGGCAGACCTTGGGATCAAGAAGCTCATTGTCAGGGGTGACTCGCAGCTTGTCGTCCGCCAAGTGAACAAGAATTATCAGAGTCCGTTGATGGAAGCTTACGTTGATGAAGTGAGGAAGCTAGAAGAGCGCTTTGTCGGCCTACAGATGGAACATGTTCCAAGAGCTCAGAACGACATCGCCGACAGCCTGTCAAAGTGCGCAGCATTTAAGTTACCTGTGGAACCAGGAATCTTTCTGCTCAAGCTGACTCAACCGTCTGTTACGCCATCAACTGGACAGAGCAAGAAGAGGAAGTTGATTTCTGGTGTATTTTCCAGCAGAGCTTCCTGAAGCCGCCGCCAAGAAGGTCCCCAAGATCAACGCCAAGAGTGCTGAGGAGCAGTCTGCTCCGACAAGCCCCAGGGTTTGTTTCGTTGAAGCAGACGCTCCCGACAAGTTTTGCTCCGGCAAGCTTGCTGGGGAACGTCAAGCTCCGGCTGAGCCTCAGGTTCTCGCCGTAGAAGCGGATGTTCCCGCAGCAGCAGATATGCCTTTAGTCCTTGTTGTCGAGCCACAAGCTCCAGCATGGGCACAACAGATCGTCCGTTTCCTTCAGACAGGAGAACTTCCCGAAGAGCAAGAAGAAGCGGAAAGAGTAGCCCGACAGTCAAGTATGTACCAGTTCGTCGACAACGCACTGTACAGAAGAAGACTCAACGGTGTGAAATTGAAGCGGAAGACGGACAAAAGCTGTTGGCAGAGATACATGGAGGCATATGTGGTCACCACAGTGGTGCCAGAGCACTTGCCGGCAAAGCGTTCCGGCAAGGTTTCTTTTGGCCGATAGCCCTCCAGGATGCAACTGCACAAGTAACCAAGTGTGAAGTGTGCCAGTTCCATTCCAAGCAGATACACCAGCCAGCTCAAGCTCTCCAGGCGATCCCTTTATCCTGGCCATTTTCGGTCTGGGGGCTCGACATCCTCGGCCCCTTCCCCCGAGCAGTCGGGGGCTTTGAGTACTTGTACGTTGCGATCGACAAGTTCACAAAGTGGCCGGAAGTGGAAGCAGTGAGGAAGGTGACAGCACAGTCAGCAGTCAAGTTCTTCAGGTCGATTGTTTGCCGCTTCGGGATCCCTAACAGGATCATCACCGACAACGGTACACAATTCACGAGCCGCACCTTCATGCAGTACGTCCAAGATCTTGGCGCCAAGGTCTGCTTCGCTTCTGTTGCTCACCCCAGGAGCAACGGTCAAGCGGAGAGGGCAAATGCTGAAGTGCTGCGTGGACTCAAGACCAGGACTTTCGACAGGCTGCACAAGTGCGGAAGAAACTGGATTGAGGAGCTGCCGGTGGTTCTTTGGTCGATCAGGACGACGCCAAATTGAGCCACTGGCCAGACACTTTTTGCTCTAGTCTATGGAGCAGAGGCAGTTATCCCCACGGAACTCGTATACGGGTCACCTCGAGTGCTTGCTTATGATGAGCTTGAGCAAGAGCAGCTGCGGGAAGATGACGCGCTGCTCCTTGAGGAAGACCGTCTTCAGGCTGCTGTGCGAGCTGCTCGCTACCAGCAAGCTTTGCGCCGCTACCATAGCCGCAAATTTAACGCCAGAAGTCTCGAGGAAGGCGACCTTATTCTTCGGCGCGTTCAGTCCGCCAAGAATTCCAACAAGTTGACGCCAAAGTGGGAAGGCCCTTACCGGGTGAAACGAGTCACTAGGCCTGGCGCTGTCCGCCTTGAGACCGAAGATGGCATTCCGGTGAGCAACTCCTGGAACATCGAGCATCTTCGTAAGTTTTACCCGTAAGGCGCGGTTACCGGACCCGTTCCGGCAACCACCTTTTGTACAAGTCTTGCCGCTGTTGCATGTAATCCTTCGTACAAAGCCAGGCGCAGACCATGTGCATAAATAAAGCTCATGTGCTCCGCACATCTCGTCAATTTCATGCTTTTTATTTTTTGCATGAATTATCTGACACTTTGTGCAGCGCCAAACCCCGGTAAGCAACAACGAGCCATAAGGCTCCATATCATTATTTTCTCTTCTCTCTTTTCTCAAGGAAAGGAAGGTTCCTGTCGCCCACAAATTTGCCGGGGGGGAGGAGAAGATAATGGTGTGGACCAGGCGGCGTTCAAGAAAGTTTCGCCTTGCCGGAAAGCAAACAACAGAAAAGCTAAGTTGCCAAAGTTTGAGCAATCAGATTTTTTTAATTTTTTTAAGTTATCTTCCTTGAACGACCATGCTTTGTATGGAAAACCCATGCGCGGAGGAACCAGCTCGTGGCTAGTTGCGCCCTTACTTTGTTTCGAGTTCGCTCAACAGTTTAAGTGTGCTGCGACTAGAGTCCCGCCCTTACTTTGTTTCGAGTTCGCTCAACAAATTAAGTGAGCTGCGACTAGTCACGACAAGGTTTCTTGTCGGTAACGGCACCGCCAGCAGGATGCTGACGTCCCGCACTCAGCGCTCGCGGCAAAGGTACCTACGCCGGCAAGTTCCCTAAAAGCGTAGGGCAAAAACATACAAAGGAAGGAATCAAGTAAAGGGAATAACATTGCAATCACTACCCAAAATAAAGTTATATATTACAAGATAGCTTGTCGCGGCTCTAATAGACTATTTTCGTGACATGACCAGCAGCGACAAGAAAAGAAGAAAATAGGCGGCCTAGTCCACGCGGTCGCCCTCAACCCTCTTGATCCCACTCACCTTGTCCACAATGGGTGCGACAAGGTCCTTGAGCGCCTCCAGGTCGGCTTCCGCCGGCAGGGATCTGAGGACGTTGGTGAGGTTGAGACCCGAGTTGCGGAAGGCCACCTTCACCAACACCTTCTGAAGAGCTCCTGCGCAGATCTTGCGCGACTCGTCGGCCAGCTGCTTTGGGATCCTCTCCCGGAGTCGCTGGAGGGCCGTCGCCACGCCCTTGAAGAACAGAGTGAGCTTGGCGCTGGATGGGAGGGTCTCATCGGAGGGATACCCGAGATCCCCCATCCCCAGCTGCGCCAGCTCCTTGTCGATGTCTGCGGCAACATTCACAAGACCCTCCGTCCACTGCTCCACAGTTTCTCTAAAATCATTCTGGGTGGCGGCAATGCTCTCCAGTAGTGCCTTGTCGGCCTTGATCTCCTTCTTTAGAGCCACCTCCTGCTCCCTGGCGCCGTCCAGCGTTTTGGTCAGAGCAGCCAGCTTCAGCTCAAGATCGGCGTTGGAGTCCTTGGCGGCGGCAAGCTCCTTGATCTTCCCGGCGAGACGACCCTGCAGCTCGCCAAAGGTGTAGGCGTCCTTCTCACGCTCATGCTTGAGCGCGGCAAGCTCTTCACCACTCACCTTGAGATTAGTATCCAGCTGCGCCACCTTCGTCTCCAGCTCCTTCTTGGCGGCCTCGGCAGCTGCGGCATCATCCTTTGCTTCCTTGAGAGCTTCGCTGAGTGTTTGCTCGCGCACAGCAAGCTCCTCTTCGTGGCTGTCCAGGCTGGCCTTCAGCTGCACCAACTCGCCCTCTCGCGCAGATAGCTCCTCGGCGGCAAGCCGCTGTTGCTCTACAACTTCTGCCTTCTCGAGGATGAAGGCCTTCTGTGCCTCATCGAGCTGCACACGCTCTGCCACCAGCGACCGGAGAGCTGCCTGGTTGAGACCTCGGAGCTCCTCTGTGCGCTTCTCCATGTCCACCCCCGCCCTCGCGACAAGCGCTTCGCGGGACTCCAGTTTGGCCTGGCGGGCACGGTAGAGCGACAACAGCTTCCGCAGCAGTCGCTCCTCCTCAGGCTCGTCGCTGCTGCTGCTTGGCGCGTCGACCAGCATCAGCCCAGCAGAGGCAAGCACCTCCATGTCAAAGCTTTCTCCTTCGACTGGCGCCCTGGACGTTGACGCCCAGGGGAGGTTGATGAAGACGCCATCGCCGGCCTTCAAGTAGACGCCTGGCTGGGGTCTTCGGAGCCTGAAGCTGCGGCAGCGGCGGGAGGATCGGCGGTCGGTGTAGCGCCTGTCGCTCCTGCGGCCTCAGGGTCGTCAGTGCGATCGCCAGACCCCTCGTCAGCTGCGGCGGCGGCAGCCTTGGCGGCCTCTTCGCCGGCGGGATCATCAGCGCCGGCCGCTTCTTCGGTGGCGGCGGCATCATCAACAGCAACCTCGGTCTCCATCGGCTCCGCAGTAGATGGATCTGACGGCCGGGAAAGGAAGAAAAGTTAAGCAGATATCCAAAAAGAAGATTAAACGAAGAAGAACCCAAGGGAAGTTTCGAAGCAAGAGGTTTACCTGCACCGTGCTCGGCAGTTGTGGTCTCCACCACCGGAGGACCGCTGGTGTTGTCCCTTGCCGGAGACTCCTCCCTTGCCGGAGAGCTCCCCCTTACCGGAGAGCTCTCCCTTGTCAGAGGATCCTCCCTTGCCGGAGAACTCTCCCTTGGCGGCGTAGTCGAAGCGGGTGGCATGTCAGGGGTGGCCTCCGGACGCTCCTGATGGGGCTGCTCTGCTCCAACACAAGCCAACAGTCAGATATCAGCAAACAAAGAGTATCCATGCGCGCCCAGCAGCACGAAGTAAACCATATACTTACGCTAGGGGCTGCGCTGGGGGCTGCTCTGAAGAACAGCTGCCGGATCCGGCAAGTTTGTCTCAGGCGCACCCCCTGCTGACACGGTGGGATCGTCCTCGATGACAATCACTGGGACCTTGGCTCTCTTTGCCGCTCTCTGGGCCAGAGTCCTAAAAAGGAATAAGTTCAGAGTAAAGCAAATGAGATAGAAGACAAGACAACAAGTATTGAAGACATACAAGTACAACAAGAATCTTACTCTTCTTCTTCCTCGTCGGAGCTGAGCGCGGAGAAGTCAAAGCCTGGCCCACCTCCGGCGCGAGGAGGCGGAGGAGTAGGATCCCTTGGCCGCTTGGCAGGAGCTGGAGCGGCGGACCGGGAGGACCACGCTCCAGTTGCCGCTGCAGCATGAGGTGCTTCCGCGGCAACAGAACTTGCCGCGGTGGAGCGCGTCGTGCGGCGCGGGGGGGGGGGTGACTCGTCCGCCGCTCCGCTACGTCCCCGGCCTTACGAAGACGCCTTCTTGGTGGAACCGGGGCTCCGCTTGTGGAGCCGGGGGCTCTGCTTGCGGCAAGCTGCCCGAAGACGAAGAGGAAGAGGAGCCGATCTCCAACGAGCCGCTCGTGTCCTCGGCGGGCCCGCTTGGCCCGACGTCATGCCCGGCGGACTTCCCGGCGGACTTCTCCTCGCCGGCAAGTTCCTCTCGCTCGGCAAGGCTTGCCGCCTCTGCTGCCTCTGCCTCCTCCAATGTGAACCCAAACTCGCCCGCAGCTGCGGCTGCCGCCGCCTCTTCCAGCCTGGTGGCGATGCGCTTGAGCTCCTCGTCGGTGGTGTCCCGGGTGAGGCCCCTCTGCTCATCGGCGTCGACCGGCACTTCTACCAAGTTATCGAAGAACGCCCGCACGACATCATCTGCAGGCTCTATCCAGGCTGGATCAATTCCATGCGAGTCGCACAGTGGCATCATTGCACGGATGCGGTCGAGTGAGGAGTTGTTGCACAGCGGAACGACGCCCCTCGGCAACCTGAACACTTCGGGATGCTGAGGGTCGTACTTGAATAGCTCCTGGAGCATCGCGGTGAGCTCCAGGACAGTGAAGTTGAAGTTGAGGCCCGGCCGCAGCCTCATGATATCCGCCGCGTTCTGGAACTCCCAGGCGGGTCTCCTCCTCTCCTGCAGGGGGGTGATGCGGCGGCGAAGGAAATCTACGCCAACCGCTCCTACAGTAAGCCCAGCAAGCCTGAGGCGTAGGATCCTGGCGACGGCAATCTTCAGTCTGTCGTCTTCCGGGGCCAGGCTACTCCAATCACTGCCGCGCACTACTGGAGTTTCGCGCTGGGCGGTAAACGGCTGCGGGTTCTCCTCGACAATCAGGCACCAGTCTGCCCTCCACTCCTCCCACTTGCTGCGGAACTCTCCATCCAGATAAGCATCCTTCTTGCTGGCCTTTGAGATCCAGGCGATTCCGCCGGATAGAGGCTCTCCTTTATCAACTCGAGGCGAAAAGAAGTGGCGGAAGAGGGCTACATTTGGGTGGACTCTGACAAAGTTTTTGCAGAGATGTGCGAAAACTGCCATGGTCAGGACAGCATTGGGGGTGAAGTCAAGGAGGCGGAGCCCATAGGTGTTCATGACGTCACAGAAGAATTCAGAAAAGGGCGGGCAGAGCCCGCAGTAGAACAACAAGGCAAAGAAAGGGTACCCAGTGGGAGCCTTTTCCCAAGCGGTGGCTGGGAGTACCTTCGTGCGCAGATGCGCTCGCGTCCCCGTCGACCAGAAGTGGTAGTAGAACTCCTTCAGCTCTTCCGCGTCAAGCCTAGGAGGGAAGATTGCCCGCTCCTTTCGCAGCGCCGCGAGCCGCTGCGCCTCGGCCGACTTCACCTTCTCGGCTTTTGGAGCCATGGCGGGAGTGGTGAGGGAGGACGACGGCGTTGGTGGTGCTGGCGGCGATGGGGGCGGAGTGCTGCTCTCTTTCGGCTTTGAGAAGAAGGGGAGCGGCGGAGATTTTCGAGTCTGGAGTAGCAACGGGCGGATGGGCGGTCTGCCCCTGTTCCCGCTGCTTATAAGGAGGGAGGGGGCGGACGTTTCGCCTTTCCGAATAAAGAAACCACCCACGATTTCTCCCACGACGCTGCGATTGACGCGTGTCGTTCGGGGAGGGCGCGGTGGATATGGAGTCAGATACGACGTGACCCAGGCCACGTGTGCCCGTGCCCTGTTTTGGGCCTGTCCCAACAGCGCTCGGCACCGTGTATGGCCCAGGCCCGGGGGCTCCTGTCGGTGTACTAGAGTAGGGGTACCCTAGTATCCCGAACTTGTGCACGGGCAGTCGCAGCGCCCCGCGGCAAGGCTTGCCAGGTGACCGCCAAGGACCTACTTGGTTCCTTTGGAGCCATTCAAGAACAAAGTATTTGAGCCAAGGAGACAAGGCCCCGGCAAGAGGAGCTTGCCAGGAAGGCCACTCAGGACATAAGGCCCCGGCAAGAGGAGCTTGCCGGGAAAGGCCACTCAAGGCACAAAGCCCCGGCAAGAGGAGCTTGTCGGGAAGGCCAACCGAGGCATCTCAAGGAACTTGCCGCGACACGCCACGCGTCCCGGCAAGACCCGGCGAGCGACAAGCTCCCAGACGCGACAAGACAACGGCCGCGGCAAGGCATTTGCCGCGGTAAGCAACCACTCTGTACCTGCGCTCCAGCTCACCTACCGACGTGTCGCTCTGGGACCCTTCCAGGCGTACGTGGCGGGAGGCTGTGCAGCCAGGGGTGCACTGTGGCAAGTGGCGCTGACAAGATCGCCATCGTGGCGAGCGGTGGCGTCCCTGACGGTCCCTTTTCTGCACTGTTTGGGTGACGTAGATAGGCATTTAATGCCCTTGTCCCCTGCCGTCGGGGTTAGGTATGATACACTGTGTAGGTAGCTGTACCTACCGCAGCACCTTTCCATTTTTACCCTTGCCTACGTTGCCACCTGTTGGAGACCCCTTGAGCATATAAAAGGAGGCCCATGAACAAAGTAGAGGGGGGAGGACGAACAGTAGAACACTCTCGCTCGGTCTCGTTAGCTGCTTGGGTATACTGTAGCACTCAGCGCTCCCGAGCAAGAACTCAATACAAACCACAAAGCAGCAGTAGGAGTATTATCTCTCCGGAGAGCTCCGAAGCTGGGTAAAATCGCTCGTGTGCCCCGCCTCGATCTGCTCTTCGTGCGACCTCCGCCCCTCGCCGAACCGAAAGGGGCTCCGTCCCCATAGGTGCTCGAGGAGTCAGTTTGCCCGGCACACGGAACATCAAGATGCATTTGTATGAGTTGTTTATCTTGTGGGAGAAAAGGATGAACGAGGGAAGGCCTTATTTGCAAATGTGGAAATGGGTGTGGGTATCTTTTTGCAAAATTGCCATAGTTTCCTTCCTATCCGTTAGATATAAATCAGACGCCCTGTATTGCAGGATGCCAGGCACACCATCATCACCAACTCTGTTTTTATAAGAGTAGATAGAGATATACCACTTCTCGAGTCTTAAAACGAACCACATTCTTCATCAAAACCGCCAAAGGAATATATTTTGAGTGAAACATAACATATTTTTAGTGATATACGTATTTCAAAACTTGACTTTTTTCTATCAAATCGGTGAATATGTATTAATCTATTTTGATCGTGTGGCAACGTGACACGTCTCCAACGTATCTATAATTTTTTATTGTTCCATGCACTTTTATATTATTATCTAGTGTGAATATGTATTATATTATCTGTTTTGGATGTTTAATGGGCTTTACTATGCACTTTTATATTATTTTTGGGACTAACCTATTAACCGAAGGCCAAGTGCAAATTGCTGTTTTTTTGCCTATTTCAGGGTTTCGCAGAAAAGGAATATCAAACGGCATCCAAACGGAATGAAACCTTCGGGAGATTCATTTTTGGAACAAACGCAATCCAGGAGACTTGGAGTGGACGTCAAGGAAGCAATGAGGAAGCCACGAGGCAGGGTGGCCCGCCTAGGGGGGTAGGCGCGCCCCCACCCTCGTGGGCCCCTCGTGGCTCAAACAAACTTCTTCTTTCGCCTATATATACTCATATACCCTGAAAACATCCGAGAGCACCACGAAACACTATTTCCACCACTGCAACCTTCTGTACCTGTGAGATCCCATCTTGGGGCCTTTTCCGGCGCTCCGCCGGAGGGGGAATCGATCACGGAGGGCTTCTACATCAACACCATAACCTCTCCGATGATGTGTGAGTAGTTTACCATAGACCTTCGGGTCCATAGTTATTAGGTAGATCGCTTATTCTCTCTCTTTGGATCTCAATACAAAGTTCTCCTCGATCTTCTTGGAGATCTATTCGATGTAATTCTTTTTGCGGTGTGTTTGTCGAGATCCGATGTGTCGTGGATTTGTCACGGCAGATGTCCTTAGTGTCAGGACTTAGTCGCGAGGCCAACGCATCCATGTGGTAGCTTGAGAGGGGTTGAGTGGGACGAGAGACGCAGGGCGGATCAACACGCAAGACAAGGATTTAGACAGCTTGGGACCCCGGGAAACATCATCCGATAATAACCCTACATGCTGTTTGAGGCTAGGTCTCATTATCATCCCGAGGGAGACGCCGTAAACCGGCTCTTCGTGTCTAGCCCTAGAGATTATTGATTGCTTGTCGCTTCTAACTTCTAACCTGTCCCCCTTTGGGGAGCCCTGCCCCTCCTTATATATGTTGAAGGGGCGGTTTACATGTGGATTCCTATTAGGATTAGTACTAGTCTATCTCTAATACAAACCGGATACAAGTCCTGGTCTTAACTCTTTGTAAGATAAATATTCCTTTCCTCTTAAACCGGCCCACCATAGTTGAACCGGCCTTCTAGGCCTTGGGTCTTGTCATCCGTCTGATCCGCCCGTCGATTTACCAGTGAGTCATAACGACCAAGCGGATTGCTTGTAAACCGCCAAGGTCAGGGCGGGTCTTCAGATAAACCGCCAAGTCCGGCCGGGTTAACTTCCGGCTGGTTTACACCGCGGGGTATATCCCCGACACGATGAATCGTGGGTTTATGATCAAGATTATCTATGAACAATATTTGGTTCTTCACTGAATTCTTATATGCATGATTTGTTATCTTTGCAAGTCTCTTTAAATTATCAGTTTGGTTTGCCCTACTAGATTGATCTTTCTTGCCATGGGAGAAGTGCTTAGCTTTGGGTTCAATCTAGAAGTGTCCTTTCCCAATGATAGCAGAGCAGTAAGGCACGTATTGTATTTTTGCCATCGAGGATAAAAAGATGGGGTTTATATCATATTTCTTGAGTTTATCCCTCTACATCATGTCATCTTGCCTAATGTGTTACTCTGTTCTTATGAACTTAATACTCTAGATGCATGCTGGATAGCGGTCGATGTGTGGAGTAATAGTAGTAGATGCAGAATCGTTTCGGTCTACTTGTCGCGGACGTGATGCCTATATACATGATCATGCCTAGATATTCTCATAACTACGCGCTTTTCTATCAATTGCTTGACAGTAATTTGTTCACCCACCGTAAATTATGCTATCTTGAGAGAAGCCACTAGTGAAACCTATGGCCCCCGGGTCTATCTTTCATCATATTAATTTCCTATCAATTTACTATTTCTTCCGTCTTTTATTTTGCAATCTTTACTTTCCAATCTATATCAGAAAAATTCCAAAAATATTTATTTTATTATCTCTATCAGATCCCACTTTTGCAAGTGGCCGTGAAGGGATTGACAATCCCTTTATCGCGTTGGTTGCAACTTTCTTATTTGTTTGTGTAGGTACGAGGCAACTTGCGTGTAACCACCTACTGGATTGATACCTTGGTTCACTGAGGGAAATACTTACGCTACTTTGCTACATCACCCTTTCCTCTTCATGGGAAAACCAACACATGCTCAAGAGGTAGCAAGAAGGATTTCTGGCGTCGTTGCCGGGGAGGCTTACGCTAAGTCAAGGCAAGTCAAGACATACCAAGTACCCATCACAAACTCTTATCCCTCGCATTACATTATTTGCCATTTGCCTCTCGTTTTCCTCTCCCCCACTTCACCTTTGCCATTTTATTCGCCCTCTTTCCGTTCGATCTTGTGTTACCATGTACCTTCTTTTTGCTTGCATCTTCGCTTGCTAAAATTTTGTGGATCCTCATCCACTTGCTAATCTCTTTAAGAGATCCAATTATGATGAACCTATTGCTAGTGAGTTGAGTGCACTAGATTATCTTTATGAGGTTTTGCTTGAAATTCGTGAATCTGACAATTGTGATGAAGTACTTTATGAAGCGATTCACGATAACTCCATGAATGAAAAGCATGATTGCAATGACTTTATTATAAATTCTATTGTTGTAAATTGTGCTAATAATATGCAAAACCCTAAGCTTGGGGATGCTAGTTTTGCTATGTCCTGTACTTGTTGCAATGATCATGATTGGGGTGATTCTTCTTATGGTCTTGAAAATTTATTTAAGCCCCATGATGAATATGAGATTTATAATATGTTTGCAATAATATTGAAAGTGGGTTTGGAAGAGTGTCAACTTTAGATCCCACATATTTGGAGAATGTTCAATCTTATGAAGTTTTTGATAAAAGTGGGTTTGGAGAGGTCATGACTTTAGTTAATGTTAATCCCACTATTTTGGAAGAGTGTCAACTTTGCATACATGTGGATTGTGTTAAGAATATGTTTTGTTATACATATATTGTTGAATTTGCTTATGATCCTACAAATAATTATTATGAGAGAGGAAAATATGGTTGTAGAAATTTTCATGTTACAAAATTACCTCCTGTTATGTTGAGATTGCTATTGTTTCTTTCCACTTCCTTGCATATGCTAGTTTTTGCTTGCTATGATAATTTGTTTGCCTATAAGATGCCTATGCATAGGAAGTATGTTAGACTTAGATGTGTTTGTCACGTGTTTCATGATGCTCTCTTTGCGCTTCAATTCTTGTCTTTCATGTGAGCATCATTAAAATTATAGATGCCTAGCTAGGGGCGTTAAACGATAGCGCTTGTTGGGAGGCAACCAAATTTTATTTTTGTTTCTTTCTTTTTGTTTCTGTTTAGTAATAAATAATTCACCTAGCTTATGTTAAGATGTGTTTATATGTTTTAATTTGTGTTTGTGCCAAGTAGAACCTTTGGGAAGACTTGGGTGAAGTCTTTATGATCTTGCTGTAAAAAATAGAAACTTTAGTGCTCACGAGATTAGATGCCATTTTTTACTGAAGAGTGCTATTAGGTTGATTATTTTTGAAGATGATTAATAGAAAAATTCCTCACGTCCACCAATTTATTTCAGAATTTTTGGAGTTACATAAGTATATGTTTGATCCAGATTGCTACAGACTGTTCTGTTTTTTGACAGATTCTGTTTTTCTTGTGTTGTTTGCTTATTTTGATGAATCTATGGCTAGTATCGGGGGGTATGAACCATAGAGAATTTGGAATAAAGTAGGTTTAACACCAATATCAATAAATAATGAGTTCATTACAGTACCTTAAAGTGGTGATTTGTTTTCTTATACTAAAGGAGCTCATGAGATTTTCTGTTGAGTTTTGTGTTGTGAAGTTTTCAAGTTTTGGGTAAAGGTTTCATGGATTATGGAATAAGGAGTGGCAATAGCCTAAGCTTGGGGATGACCAAGGCACCCCAAGGTAAAATTCAAGGACAACCAAAAGTCTAAGCTTGGGGATGCCCCGGAAGGCATTCCCTCTTTCGTCTTCATCCATCGGTAACTTTACTTGAGGCTATATTTTTATTCACCACATGATATGTGTTTTGCTTGGAGCGTCTTGTATGATTTGAGTATTTGCTTTTTAGTTTACCACAATCATCCTTTCTGTACACATCTTTTGGAGAGACACACATGAATCGGAATTTATTAGAATACTCTATGTGCTTCACTTATATCTTTTGAGCTAGATAAATTTGCTCTAGTGCTTCACTTATATCTTTTAGAGCACGGTGGTGGTTATATTTTATAGAAATTATTGATCTCTCATGCTTCACTTATATTATTTTGAGAGTCCTTTAGAACAGCATGGTAGTTTGCTTTGGCTATAAAATTAGTCCTAATATGATAGGCATCCAAGATGGGTATAATAAAAACTTTCATAAAAGTGCATTGAATACTATGAGAAGTTTGATACTTGGTGATTGTTTTGATATATGAAGGTGGTA
The DNA here is from genome assembly GCA_032464435.1 of Aegilops umbellulata. Lineage (NCBI taxonomy): Eukaryota > Viridiplantae > Streptophyta > Magnoliopsida > Poales > Poaceae > Aegilops > Aegilops umbellulata. Next base: position 332,857,817 of record CP136055.1, read on the forward strand.
ATATTAGAGTCATGCTATTTGATTAGTTTTGAATTTGAGAAATACTTGTGTTGAGGTTTGCAAGTCCCGTAGCATGCACGTATGGTAACCGTTGTGTGACAAATTTGAAACATGGGATGTTCTTTGACTGTCATCCTTATGAGTGGCGGTCGGGGACGAGCGATGGTCTTTTCCAACCAATCTATCCCTCTAGGAGCATGCGCGTAATGCTTGTTTTTTCATGACTTGTAGATTTTTGCAATAAGTATGTGAGGTCTTTATGACTAATGTTGAGTCCATGGATTATACGCACTCTCACCTTTCCATCATTGCTAGCCTCTTCGGTACCGTGCATTGCCCTTTCTCACCTTGAGAGTTGGTGCAAACTTCGCCGGTGCATCCAACCCCTGTGATATGATATGCTCTATCACACATAAACCCCCTTATATCTTCCTCAAAACAGCTACCATACCTACCTATTATGGCCTTTCCATAGCCATTCCGAGATATATTGCCATGCAACTTTCCACCGTTTCATTTATTATGACACGCCTCATCATTGTCATATTGCTTTGTATGATCATGTAGTTGACATCGTATTTGTGGAAAAGCCACCATGCATAATTTACCATACATGTCACTCTTGATTCATTGCTCATCGCGGTACACCGTCGGAGGCATTCATATAGAGTCATATTTTGTTCTAGTATCGAGTTGTAATCATTGAGTTGTAAATAAATAGAAGTGTGATGATCATCATTAGAGCATTGTCCCAAAAAAAAGAAAAAAAGAGTAAGGCCAAAAAAAGGAAGGCCCAAAAAATGAGAAATAAAAGGGACAATGCTACTATTTTTTCCACACTTGTGCTTCAAAGTATCACCATGATCTTTATGATAGAGAGTCTCTTGTTTTGCCACTTTCATATACTAGTGGGAATTTTTCATTATAGAACTTGGCATGTATATTCCAACAATGGGCTTCCTTAAATGCCCTAGGTCTTCGTGAGCAAGCAAGTTGGATGCACACCCACTTAGTTTCTTTTGTTGAGATTTCATACATTTATAGCTCTAGTGCATTCGTTGCATGGCAATCCCTACTCCTTGCATTGACATCAATTGATGGGCATCTCCCTAGCCTGTTGATTAGCCGCGTCAATGTGAGACTTCCTCCTTTTTTGTCTTCTCCACAAAACCTCCATCACTATATTCTATTACACCCATAGTGCTATGTACATGGTTCACGCTCATGTATTGCGTGAAAGTTGAAAAAAGTTTGAGATTACTAAAGTATGAAACAATTGCTTGGCTTGTCATCGGGGTTGTGCATGATGAGAGCATTTTTGTGTGACGAAAATGAAGCATAACCAAACTATATGATTTTGTAGGGATAAGCTTTCTTTGGCCATGTTATTTTGAGAAGACATAATTGCTTAGTTAGTATGCTTGAAGTATTATTTTTTTATGTCAATATTAAACTTTTGTCTTGAATCTTTCGGATCTGAACATTCATGCCACAATAAAGAAAATTACATTAAGAATTATGCTAGGTAGCATTCCACATCAAAAATTATGTTTTAACCATTTACCTACTCGAGGACGAGTAGGAATTAATCTTGGGGATGCTTGATATGTCTCCAACGTATCTATAATTTTTATTGTTCTATGCTATTATATTATCTATTTTGGATGTTTAATGGGCTTACTATGCACTTTTATATTATTTTCAGGAATAACCTATTAACTGAAGGCCCAGTGCAAATTGTTGTTTTTTTCCCTATTTCAAGGTTTCGCAGAGAAGGAATATCAAACGGAATCCAAACGGAATGAAACCTTCGGGAGAGTTATTTTTGGAAGAAATGCAATCCAGGAGACTTGGAGTGGATGTCAAGGAAGCAACGAGGAAGCCACGAGGTAGGGAGGCGCGCCCCCCACCCTCGTGGCTCCACCGACCTACTTCTTTCACCTATATATAATCATATACCCTGAAAACATCCGAGTTCATCACGGAACCTATTTCCACCACCGCAACCATCTGTACCCGTGAGATCCGATCTTGGGCCTTTTCCGGCGCTCCGCCGAAGAGGGAATCGATCATGGAGGGATTCTACATCAACACCATAGCCTCTTCGATGATGTGTGAGTAGTTTACCCCAGACCTTCGGGTCCATATTTATTAGCTAGATGGCTTCTTCTCTCTCTTTGGATCTCAATACAAAGTTCTCCTCAATCTTCTTGGAGATCTATTCAATGTAATTTTTTTTGCGGTGTGTTTGTCGAGATCCCATGAATTGTGGGTTTATGATCAAGATTATCTATGAACAATATTTAGTTCTTCTCTGAATTCTTATATGTATGATTTATTATCTTTGCAAGTCTCTTCGAATTATCAGTTTGGTTTGGCCTATTAGATTGATCTTTCTTGCCATGGGAGAAGTGCTTAGCTTTGGGTTAAATCTTGTGGTGTCCTTTCCCAGTGACAGCAGGGGCAGCAAGGCACGTATTGTATTGTTGCCATCAAGGATAAAAAGATGGGGTTTATATCATATTGCTTGAGTTTATCCCTCTACATCATGTTATCTTGCCTAATGCGTTACTCTGTTCTTATGAACTTAATACTCTAGATGCATGCTGGATAGCGGTCGATGTGTGGAGTAATACTAGTAGATGCAGAATCGTTTCGGTCTACTTGTCGCGGACGTGATGCCTATATACATTATCATGCCTAGATATTCTCATAACTATGCGCTTTTCTATCAATTGCTTGACAGTAATTTGTTCACCCACCGTAAATTATGCTATCTTGAGAGAAGCCACTAGTGAAACCTATGGCCCCCGGGTCTATCTTTCATCATATTAATTTCCTATCAATTTACTATTTCTTCCGTCTTTTATTTTGCAATCTTTACTTTCCAATCTATATCAGAAAAATACCAAAAATATTTATTTTATTACCTCTACCAGATCCCACTTTTGCAAGTGGCCGTGAAGGGATTGACAACCCCTTTATCGCGTTGGTTGCAAGGTTCTTATTTGTTTGTGCAGGTACGAGGCGACTTGCGTGCAACCTCCTACTGGATTGATACCTTGGTTCACAAAAACTGAGGGAAATACTTACGCTACTTTTTTGCATCACACTTTCCTCTTCAAGGGAAAACCAACACATGCTCAAGAGGTAGCACAACGCATTGCCACATTGCTAGTTATTACTACTGTATAATTTTTTGGACACCAGACAAACAGTGGAGTACATATATGAAGAGAAGAGGCGCACGCACGCAGCCGGGTCTCTCGCTATCTTGCACACATGAGAGTTACGTAAAGGCACCGTAAACAAATAAACCCTAAAACCCTAGGTGCACAATTGCTGCATGCGCGGGTACCGGGTACGTGGTGGAGCGCACCTTTATAGGAATAGTCAGCTCGCGTGATAATTTGATCCGTAGGAGTTGATGGTCAGGACCACAGGTGAACAACCTGGAGGATGTGGCTCGCCAGTCGCCACTGATCGAGTAGCCATGTTTAAAATATGTTTTTTAGCGGGGTAAGAGTTCTGATTTTCAATGGCGTGTTATAAGTACGAGTAGTTTTTAGAACGATTGGTATGGAGCAAAAATGGAATTCATAACTACTACCTCTGTCCTGGTTTACTAGTCCCGATCGCATTTTGGGTCAAAGTTTGTCCACGAATTTTACTTGTAAAATGTCAATGGAAAACGAGATTTTGGTATACCCAAACAAAAAAGGACTGGAGGGAGTGATTGCTTTGACACGGACTCGACCTCTCATAGTGCAGGCATTGAACCGGCGCGCCGGCCAAGAGGGCCCTACTCACTGCAGGCCAGGCTGAACACGCCTCCTCGCCACATGCAACTGGCTTCAGACTGCCCTGCCTAGCTCCATTGAATCCACGCGTGTGCCGGCAACACGTCCTACCGCGAGCTGGCCGGCATTTTAGAACACAACACCGGTTGGCTCCTCTTGTCCGCCCGCTACTTAAACGAGGCCAGACGCCTGGCAAGAACCTCACCACACTGCCGCGCCCCATATCCTCCTTGAACCATTTTCTCCACACTCTCCATAGCATCCAGTGAGCAGGAAGACGAGTTCTCTAGCATAAAAGCCGCCTCGGTATCCCAACCAGCCAGACAACTCGCTGCCCCACCTCCCTCCCCGCCCTAGGCCGTCAGTACCACGGGCGAGGCTGCAGGCGGGCAAGCGGAGGAGCAAGCCACCACTCCAAGCTGGCCCCTGGTGCATCAACTCGACTCTCCAAGCCTGTTCGCAAAAGATTCACTAGTTGCTGCATGCCGGCACACGGGGGACCACGACGTCCAGTGCACCATGGGTTGCCGCGCCATTCCACGCGAACATTGGCGAAACTGCGGCATGCCGGCGGAGGTGGCCAACACGTGTGCGGCCACCTCCAACATCGATGAATAGTAGACCAAGGGAGCCGTCGGCGCTCAGAAACCACGAATGTTACGACCACCTCGTCACCGGCAGACACCCGGTGTGTTGCCGGGTTTGGCTCAAAACATCGTGGACCCCAGCCACGGCCGGCATTAGAAATATTATGCCTGCCTCCAAAGTTATTCGCGTTTAGTCAAAAAATGTCCAAAATATAATTAATTATGTATGGTCTTGACTTGTTGTGCTCGCACTAGTAGTAGGAACTAGAGGTTTTTCTTTATTTATAACTCTCCTCACATTTTTTTGGCTTTGAAGTGAATCATGGTTGTGGACATTATCTATGAATGTGAAGATATCTGTGAACATGAGTTTGATGTGGAAGTTGAACTTGGAATGTTGGGATTGCGTATGAACTATACCATGTCAAATGCTTCGTCTATTATTGTTTGGAAAATAATTGTTGTTATTACATGACCCGAATAAATTTTATTTTGTGCCACATCAGTAGATGCACGGACATCACAACATGCATGCTGACTGGATAAACATCTGAACCTTGCTATTATGAAGGAAAATTTGACAACAGTTTTAGATAGCAGGGGACGCCTAGCCTGCTCTGCCTCTGCTAGCTTCTTTCCGGCTTCTTCCATCTCTTCTTTGGCTTGGGCGAAGAGAGCATCTGATTGCTCTTTTCGCTTCTTCAGGAACTCAGCTACATTCTAAAGGGTTGTTGCACACTTTCTTTTAGCCTTTACTAGAGCCACGAGGACATGGACAGTTGACGACTCCACCTGGCTTGTGTGTAATCCAACATCATCTCGGAATTTGCACCTTGTGTCTAATCCAGCATCATTAGGGAATAGTCACCTTGTGTGTAATCCAACCTCATTTTGGAAACATGATCTCGAGGTTGACCATACTTCCATCCTCAGAGGAACTGCATCCTGACATGAAGTTACTTCTTTTCTACATCAATACTCAGAGCAACCCAGATCCATTTAGTAGAAGCCAGATAAACAGTACTCGGATAAGTGAATTCAAAAGGAGAAATATAAAAACAGACTCCAAGGTGAGAATACCCACTTCCTACATCAAGCTAAAAATGAAAGCATTAGGACAATTTAGACTCTTCTTATTACACATCGAAGAACACGAGGCTAAGAGAAACAGAAACTACAACATATACACATCAAAGAACACGAGGCTAAATGAAAGTAATTGAATGGGTGTTACTTACCAAATCTCGTTTTATAGGTTCGGTGCAGCTCCTCTTTAACTTGCCATGTTCCTTGAAGATGTCCCCAATATCCCATGTTTGGTCTTCATTGCTCCTCGGCATGTTCACACTCGTGGTTTTAAAATCTCAACATGGCAAGAAAAATATAGTAATACTCACGCATATTGTGGGCAACATTAAAGCACTCATCTGCACTCATCTTCCATGCTAGAGCATCTCCAACAGAAGCACAACACGTTGCGCATTAAAAAAACGTTTACAGTGCTAGAATAGCCAGTTTTTGCGGGACGCGGAGTGCTGGCTTCAGCGGCCGTTGCAAAAAAAATTATGCGCGCGCGCCGCTCCAGCAGATGCGCTATATTTTTTCTCCTTTCTACTCTGAATCGATACACATTCGACTCTGAGTTGATACTGGCATAGATAGATACATAGATAGTTCTCAACATGGATATAACATAGATAGATAGAAAAATAGATAGTTCAACCACTCCTGGTCGTCCGACTCCACCTCGGTGATGTCCTCCTCCGACGTCTCAATGTAGGCGTCAAGATACCGATCATCGTGGGAGTCCCAGGGCGACGCTGCTCCTAGCTTGATGTTGAACTGAGCGGCCGCCTTCCGCGTACGCCTGTCCTCGCGATAGGCGGCTCGCTCCGTCCTCCTCTTCTTCCTCTCTGCCCTCCTTTGCGCATAGAACTCGCACTCGTTGATGATGTCCTGCTGGAAGCGTTGGTGCCACAGCGCCATGGCTTCCTCGTCCGTCTCGGCGAAGCCGAGACGGTGCTCCCACCTTCGATTTTTGCGACGATCCTCATCGGTGATAAGCCGTGGCGGAGGCGCAAGCTCCTGCGCCCGCTCCCGCGTCGGCATGTTGGGGAAATTCATCTCCCTACGAGACTGCCGGAGGCGCCACGCCGCCGCGTCATACGTGTGTGCGGCCTCGTGGGCGGTGTCGAAAGTGCCAACGTAGAGGCGCATCTCGCGGAACCGGATCTTGGCGGAGAAGCCGCCAAGAGGGGCGCGCAGATGACGCGGTAGCCCCAAATTTCCCAGTGGCACGGCGGTGGCAATGCAAGAAAGAGTGGGAAGAGAGCGCTGGCGAGGCACAGAGCAGCGGGAGTGTGTTGTATTTTATAAAGCTCGTCGGACGTCGCACGCCAAAACTAGCGCGCGCCCGGCCGCTTTTTTCCGCGTGCGCGCGATCCTTTCCTGACGCCCCTACTATCTCTACTCTCTTCTCTACTCTTATATTATATATGTATTATATTTATATTTATCACTACTTCTTATATCTTATATATCTCTTATATATATTATATACATCTACTATCTACTATCTCTACTACTCTTATAAAAACCGAGTTGGTGATGATGGTGTTCCTGCCAACTTGTAATATAGACCGTACGATCTATATCTGACGGATAGAAAGCAAACCATTACAATTTTACAAAAGATACCCACACCTCTCTCCACAATTACAGATAAGGCCTTGCCTCGTTCATCCTTATCTCCCACAAGATAAACTACTCATACAAATGCATCTTGATGTTCCATGCAACGCATGGGCATCTTGCTAGTTCTAAAAAACTTTCCATTGTTTGCCACACTACTGGTTGTAGATGAAGAACCTACCCAAGCACAATGCAATAAAGGAGCGACTCACAATTACAAGGTGATATTCTGTTGGACAATGCAAGCTATAACCAATTACTTTTATGGGAATAATAGCAACCAGGAAATTTGAAGGGTAGGTATGAACAAAATTGGAACTGCACATGTACTGCTAAGAGATTCAATACACACATTACCAATCAGGAGGAGTACGATGGTCGCGGCAGCCTCTGTGCATCATGGTCGGCAACGAGATTCAGTTCATTGTCCACGACGGTGGTGCTTCTGTGCTTGGCGTCGGATTCTGGGAAGCAGATCCGAGATCGTGGAAGACGGTGCTGGGGAAGAGGCTCCGTGTACAATGACGATGGTGGACCGGCTCCAGTGCGGCGTACGACATCGGCGATGAGGCAGATGCGTTGTGGTGGACGAGTGCGCCGATGTAGAAGGGGAGGAGCACGAAGGCAGGTGCCGTGGAGAAGTCTATTTTGCGGTGAGGATAGAAAATGGGGAGTATTCAGGTGTACTATTCTGGGTGCGGGGGTGGGGTTGGCTGGGTAGGGTGAACCTGAAGTTACCAAAATAGCCCCCTACCAACCATCATCCGTAGGCCTGTTCCAAAGGGTATGATGGTAACTTTGCACTGCTCGGATCAGGCTCGCGGGAGATTTTCCCGCCGACCTCAAATTTTGTGACACTGAACTCCCCGTTTGGCGTGTTGGGTGATATGGCTAATTAACTAGCGAGTAGTACTATTATCTACTACAACTCCCTCCGTTTTTATTAACTCTGCATATTAGGTTTGACCGAAGTCAAACTTCCTAGAGTTTGACCAAGTTTATAGAAAAATATAAACATTTACCATAACAAATATGTACGACATGAAAGTACATTCAATAATGAATCTAATGGTATTTATTTGTTATTGTATATGTTAAGATTTTTTGTTATAAACTTTGTGAGAGTTTACAAAACTTGACTTTGACCAATGCTAATACACGGACTTAAATAAAAACGGAGGGGGTACACATTTATTTTCTTAGTTTGTAGTGGAATTAATCATTTGTTGTATTCATGAAATAAATATATTAGGCTACTGACTTCGAATGTAATGGTTTATACAATTCAATAGTTAGAATGATTGTTGAATTCCAAGATGTATACGAGGTCTATAGTACTTCACAATATGCTCAAACTCACATAATCCCAGTCAAATGAAAATCTCAATGCATTTCATAGTTATTACTTTGTAGGATGCAACAAAACCAACCATAACTCTACACAATCCATTATAAAAGCAACATTTTGAACACATCCCAATATGTGAATGAAACGTGTAGAGAGAGCTTGCGAAGATGGAGCAGATAGGGCGGGAAAGATTGTATGTATGTGGGCGAGAGAGTAGGAGACAAACCTAACGAGAGAGAGAGAGAGAGAGAGAGAGAGAGAGAGGGAGAGAGAGAGAGGAAGAAGTTAGGTCTATGAGAAAGATGGAGACATGTAATATACGTGAGATGCATGTGCATCCAGATTTTGTACACATGGAAGGAGAAGAGACAACGGGTTTGATGAGAGAGCTGGAAAAACATGGACGAGAGGGGAAGGATCTTGTGGGTTGAGGGATTGATAATTTTGTGTGGGAGAGAGAGAGGGGGGAGGAGTCAGTCAGCCATCGTCACATCATCCTGCTTCCAAATGGCACCGCATTCTCTAGTGCAGTGTGGTCGCCGTGTTCGATCTCCTCGATGCCCTCCTTGAAGATTGAGGTGGTGTGCATGATGGGGTGCAGAGAAGCACAAGCGAGAGTGGTCGCCATATAACCTTGGATGGGGATGAATTGTGTGCTTGGGGGAGGGGGAGTGTGTGTGCGTGTGTCAGATATTGAGAGAAATCAAACCTATGGAGAGAATGTGTGTGTATGTGACGGAAAGCTACATGCTAAATAGGGTTTTCACGCAGAGATTGTGCGAGCGAGATAGAGAGCGATGTGCGAGCCTTGAGGCGGGCAGGGGCCAGGTGAGGGTGTCAAAATGTGTGCGTTGATGCATGTGTTACATGCGACCGTGCGAGGGACAGACGAATTGAGAGAGATGGTTGTTGTGTTACAGATGCTCCTCTCTCTCTCTCTCTCTCTCTCTCTCTCTCTCTCTCTCTCTCTCTCTCTCTCTCTCTTCTTGCACACACATAACTACAAATAGAAGACCGTTCTCTCATGTATACTCAACATATCGTCATCTTTCTATGTCTCACTCATGCATGATCATTTGCACATTCACACCTCTCTATGTCTCTATGACACGCACACCGTTCCACACTGCCCTTCCACCACAACACACATATGGACACATACACACGTTCTCTCTCAGTCACACACACAAAATCAATATTAAAAAAACTAGGGCGCACCTAAAACGTCCAAATCCAAATAAGCACGAACTGAAGCTAAATTCAAATGTATGGAAGTATTGTAGCGTGAAGAACTTTTCCAGGAAAAAAAAGTAGAGTAATATTCGGGGATTGTTTCCACACACACAAAAAGGTTCGGTGGATGTCCTTCGGGCGCGACACGGTGACACACCGTTCGATCGACCGCGCGGCCGCGGTGCACGTGCTTGCACAGGATTTCGTATCGATGCTTTGCTAACTAATATGGTAGTATAAGCGCTGCATCAGTCTAATGTTTACGTGTACTAGTACGGTGTTCTTTTAAGTTTGACCGACCCTATATAAAACTAAACTAAGCTCCCATATGCACACTCATCAATATGTCGCCGCCGCCGTTGCGCCGCCTGCTTCGGCCGACCATTTCTCGCCCATCACCGCCGTGTCCCCGCCATCCCTGTGCCATGAAGCCGAAGGCTCGCTCGCTCATGTCGTCTGCAGTCCCTTCTCGCGATGCCTCCGCGCTGCCAAGCATGCAAGCAGCTGGTGGAGCTGCGTCTATGCCCACAGCGTACGAAGAGGAGGACGAGCACGTGCTCCAGCATGCCGGCGAGGAGGACCTAGCGTGTCATTATCGTCTCCGCCCGCGCAGAGGAGGCACGTATGGCGGCTGTCGTGGCGGAAGCCGGTAACACCCGCGCGGAGCCCGCAAACCGGGTGCAGACGTGGAATCTACCTTCGAGACCTTGAATGCCACGTGGATCCTGCAATCTAAAGGAATAATTTGGGTTAGTCGACTCTTGTGAGCTGTTGGATGCAACATGGACGGCCAGAAGGGCTTCTTCAACCTCCGAAATTGATGCATTGTTCATCTTCTCTCTCAGGCATCGAGCCGCCATCCCGCCACAGGCCTAACCGCCTGCCAGGCACGATCCATTTTTTCGGCGAACTGCATTCCACACCCAACACTCATAAGATAGATCATGGGCACCCTACCACCCTAATATAGATACTGGGGTAGCTTCTCTGCCATCTTCTTCCTTCACTCCTTCGAACTTCTTCCACAAATCGACAGACCCAAATTATAATACTAGTACGTATTAAGTACAGTAGGAATGCGAAGATCCGAGCAGTAGTACCAACTACAAGAAGAATAGTAGTAGGCCATACTAGTACTACTACGTACTAAAGAGTTCAAATAACGAGAAAGAACATAAAATAGTTATGCTGGGGGCTCAGCACAACACACTCCTAAAATAAAACTAAGAAACTAGTCCGCTTGACACTTCAGTAGAACCAGCATGAGCGACGACACTGCCACCTTACTCGGAGTTCGAGTCCATGTCCTCATCCCTCTTCCTCTTCCTCTTTGCCGACACTTCTTTGCTTGAACCGTACACTGGGCTCTGCTTCTTCATCCAACCCTTGCAGATATTTAAACAAAGGTAGGCTTCCGTTGCTGCGTACAGGATGTGATCTTCATCTATTGTCTTCGAACCCATATAGGATGAAACTCGTGGTGAGGTTTCTTCAGTTGAGTGTACGAAGGATCAATCATGGCTGCTGACAGGGTCAGCATTGAAGGCTGAGAGGAGGACATCGGGCTTGCCTTCTGGAGAACGAATGGCTGGCATACAACGAGGCCTATCTGACCCAGGACTATCCTGTTGTTCGTGAAGTCTATACTAATGAATTTCACTCTTTTGTCCTTGAGGAAGAACTCAAATTCCTGCCACCTAACGTCAGCATGGCATATGTGGTAGACCAAGCACATGTTATGTACGCAAACCTGGATCACAACGGGCTTCTTCTTCTCTGACTCCTTTAGAAGCTTCTCGCTTTCCAGGACTGTGGTGTACTCAACGTCTAGCCCAGCGACCCACTCATCCTTTGAACTTTGGAACATGCGTAGGAAGCGAACAAGGCATGCTTCCACCGTCGCAGATCTACGGGTGTAGATGATGATGAACTCATCGCCAGTGATGGTTCTAACTTGGTACTTAGTGGCGATCATGGAGATTGGGGAGGCCATGGATTTTGGAGGCGGGTTAGGAGAAGTTCAACTGGTGTAATGTGAAAGGATGGGACGATTGGGAGTGAACTATTGTAAGGTAGAAGACAGGGACGAGTAGGGCGTGCAAACAGTGTGGGGTGGTTGGCTTGCCCGGTGGATAAACGGTTGCATGCCCCCAAAGAGTTCTCGAGTACTATGCGGGACCCACTAGATGTCACGTCTACTAGACCCATATCATAGGCTGGCAGTATAGCTTCTGCATGTTCGCACGCCATGCCGGCACGTGGATGTAACTTCACTTAATTCCATCAACCGTCGCGCCTCCCACGACCTTCGCCTCCCTCACGCGGTCGCGCCCTTTGAGACTTCAGACGGCTATAAATGAGCAACTTTTTTGCCTACTCCGCATGCATGATACTCCCTATGGTCCTTTTTACTCTGCGTAAGATTTGTGTCAAGTCAAAGTTTGCAAAGTTTTGACCAAATTTATACTAAAAATATCAATATCTACAATACCAAATATATATTTTATGAAACTACATTTCATAATGAGTATAAAAATATTGATTTGAGATTGTAAATGTTGATACATTTTTCTATAATTTTGGTCAAAGTAGAGGTACTTTGACTTCAGACAAAACTTATATGCACAATGCAGACTAGTTCCTCCGTCCAGGTGCGTGCCATGTCCTATCTAGTCATCACAACAAGGTTAGCTATTAGAGTACTACTACGTCCCTTCTAGTTTAAAGGGCTCGATTCAAAATTTTCACCTACTCTTACCAAGATAGAGGCGGTGGAATAGTTTTTGTAGTCTGCAAAAGTACTCAATTAATGCTCTCGTTCTTCACAAACAAATGCGTTTACCAATGCATTATCGCATTGCATGCATGCATGAACACTTGTAAATGACAAAGATTTTTACATGCACTAGCAAGATGCCCGTGCATTGCATGGAACATCAAGATGCATTTGTATGAGTAGTTTATCTTGTGGGAGAAAAGGATGAATGAGGGAAGGCCTTATTTGCAAATGTGGAGAGGAGTGCAGGTAAATTGTCATAGTTTCCTTCCTATTCGTTAGATATAGATCGAATGACCCATATTGCAGGATGGCAGGCACACCATCATCACCAACTCTGCTTTTTATAAGAGTAGAGATTAGTTAATATTCTATTTAGGCTACTCATAGTGGAAAGGATCATAGACTAGTATCATGTGCATGATACTAGTGTATGGTACGGGACTACCTTTATAGTGCTGTCGGTGTCAAAACCGGCGGATCTCGGGTAGGGGGTCCCGAACTGTGCGTCTAGGCGGATGGTAACAGGAGACAAGGGACACGATGTTTTTACACAGGTTTGGGCCCTCTCGATGGTGGTAAAACCTTACTCCTGCTTGATTAATATCGATGATATGGGTAGTACAAGAGTAGATCTACCACGAGATCAAGGAGGCTAAACCCTAGAACCTAGCCTATGGTATGATTGTTGTTCTGTTGTTCGTCCTATGAACTAAAACCCTCCGGTTTATATAGACACCGGAGAGGGCTAGGGTTACACAAACTCAGTTACAATGGTAGGAGATCTACATATCCGTATCGCCAAGCTTGCCTTCCACGCCAAGGAAAGTCCCTTCAGGACACGGGACGAAGTCTTCAATCTTGTATCTTCATAGTCCAGGAGTCCGGCTATCCGAACACCCCCTAATCTAGGACTCCCTCAGTAGCCCCCGAACCAGGCTTCAATGACGACGAGTCCTGCGCACAAATTGTCTTCGGCATTGCAAGGCGGGTTCTCCACCAAATTCCGTGTACCTGTTGAATAATGTCCGGTTTCTTGTAAATGTTGCGCTCCTTGGCTTCTACGCCCAATAATGGCTATCTTCCACGTGTCAAATGAATACGAAAAGTCTGGGTGTTTTTATATTCACACCCCTAGCCGCATAAATGAGCCGCCTATTTAAAGGGACGAGGATTTAGATCCAAACCACACCTTCTCCCTTCCGCGAGTGTTCACCAGAGCGCATCCGACAAAGGTCCATTCCACCATGGCCAGTCGTCGCAACTCCTCCTCTCGCCCTTCCAGCCCTCAGCCTAGAGATTGGGAGAGGTGCTCCATCCCGCATAGCGATCTAGTGACGCTCCAGACCAAGGGATTTCTTCCCCCGGCCTACATGGTCCCGGTTCGAGCCAGACTTGCCACCTATAATGGCGAAGAGCAAGCGGAGAGTGCCCCTAATCCCTCCAAAGGAGAGCGGGTATGCCTTGTCCCTTATTTAATAAGAGGGCTCAGATTTCCAATCCATCCGTTTCTCCGGGGGCTCCTAGAGTTCTACGGCCTCCAGCTACACAATCTCACGCCTGCCTCCATATTGCATATCGCGGGCTTCGTAGCCCTTTGCGAGCTGTTTTTGGGTGTTGAGGCTCATTTCGCGCTGTGGAAGAGGCTATTCTGCCTGGTGCCCCGTTCTCAGGAGGGGTCAATATATCAAGTGGGCGGAGCCGAAGTGTGGCGCATCACCGGGACCGAATATCTATCCGGAACCCCAAAGAAGGCGTCCGAGAATTAGCCTTCGGAATGGTTTTATATAGAGGACGTCCCGTTGTCGGATCCTGTTCGGATCGGCCTCCCTGAGTTCGACACTGCTCCCCTGAAGAAGCGCCTAAGCTGGCGTCCACGGAGCCCTCAGAGGGAAAGTGACAGGGACATCCTTTACCTGATGGGCCGGATAAGATTATTAGCTCATTCCGTACTAACCATGATAGGAGTCATGGCCGCATGCATCATGCGGGGGGTGCAGCCGCTTCAGTATAGAGGCCACCCCATGTGGGACTTCAACAGGGAGGATGACGCCACCCGTCACGGCCATAATGGGCCGGATTCGGCTGCCGCTCTAATAAAGATCTTGTCCGCTTTGTACAAGGGAGAAGAGGAGGAATTTCTCGGCGTCAACCCACAGGGTGGATTTACTATGTACAACCCTCCGAATTGGGTAAGTGGACACTTTTACTTGCCCATCCGTTTTATATTCCCATCATTTTAGTATATAGTCCAGCGACTTCAATGCAGGAACCGCGCCAGGCTGTTAAAGAAATAAGCAGCCCTCCTCCACAGCCCGAGGATCCGGGACGGTCCCTCGACCCACCTCCCAAGAGGATCTGGACTTATCCGTGGAGCTAATTGATGGAGTGTTCCATCAATTGAGCAAGGACAATGCCTTGGTGGCCATTACGGCCGATTACCCAGGGCTAATCCCGGCCTCCCACGTAACTGAGAACAAAGTCCCAGTGCCTCAAAAAGGGGTCCACCCTCGCGTGTTTTCAGTTTCCTGATTACAACCGTGTTTTGCATGGGAGGTTTTTGAGACGGGAGGTCGAGCCTGCGGCGACAAGCCACGAGGGGCTGTAGGGCCCCATGCGCAGAAAAGAAGTGCAGTCCGGACCGAGGTGCCAGCGCAAAGGTATAGCGCGCCCTTTTATTCCAGGTGTTATTCCTTCAAGGCATATTAACACTCGTGCTCTCTTCAGGACAAAGAGACCTCGCCGGACTATATCCGGAGAGGCTGCCAATCGCGCCTCCACCAGCTAGGCTCCAAAGCCTGGTCCGGAGGCGGGGGCGAACACGAGGCGCGCACTGGACGCTCCTCCAACAGAGGATGCGGACAGGCTGTATGCCACCAATTCCGAGGTGGAGAGTGCCATGAACCACAGGCGTCGCCGGACAGTTCTTCGCGACGCTTGTTTCTCCCAAGAGGCATTAGATGCCTTCAATTCGGGAGATGCGTACCTCTGTGCCTCTCAAAAGGGTCTAGCCAGAGCCACGGAGCAATATGTAAAAGACATACGGGTGAGAAAATTTAATGGTTATATATATTAGTAGCCCCCGAGACTTGAAACAGTTAGAAGAACTGATTTAAGGATCATTTAAAAATGCAGGGTCTTGCGGAAAAGAATACCCAACTGTCCCAGGAGCTAGAAGAATGCAAAGCCCAACTTGAGGCCGCACTAGCCGCGACGGGGAGCCCAAGGAGACCCCCGTTGGTAATATATACTTCCAAAAGATAAGTATTTTGCGAAGTGCGGCGTGTGTGCAAATCTGACAAATAAAATTGCAGATGGCGCCGGATTAGATCCGGAAAGGCAAAAACTCCTACGTGGGTTAAAGGCTGGTGAGAGCATGCTGACAAAGGTGAGGCGGGAGAAGAATGATCTCCAAGATGCCAACACCAAGCTGGGCGTTGAACTGAAAGATGTTCGTGCCCAGCTGTCAAACTCCGTTAAGGAGAATCAGCGGCTTCGGCACGGCATATTTAGTAAGTGCTTAAACGAACCTTTGTAAAAAGAAAAAAAGGTTCAGCGAGGAAGTCGACTAACAGAGTAATGTCTGTAGGTGTGCTAACAGGTCATCCTGCAGAGGAGATGCTCGGATCTACGGGTGACCTTTTCCCGAGCTCTCGCAACTGCACGAGCGAGTTCGGCAGGTGATGCGAGGCATTGCCCATGCCTTGTGGCCATCCCTCTCCATGCCCGAAGGCCTTGGAGAGCTTGCGGAGAAGCTTAAGGGAGCGCGGCGGCGCTTCAGATTGTGGAAGATATCGGTCTGCCGTCAAGGCGCTAGGGAGGCCTGGGCCACGGTGAAGACGCAGTACACGAAGGCTGACCCCAACCAAATGGCCGAGGTCGGACCTGTGGGGCTCGATGGGAAGGAGATCCCTGTAAGCTTAGCATACGACCAAGTAGAATTGGCCGCAAAGTATTCCCAGCAGGACTGTAAACTAGACAGCCTATTAGATGGTATTGAAGAGGAATACAATCAGTCAGAATGACTATGTAATTGACATTTGTAATGCCTTCTAGCCGGATTGTAGATCGTTTGTCATGGCCGACCTTTTCGCTTCAACCTCGGGACCTGACGATCCGGAGTGTGTCCGAATACCCTCGCAGTTATATAAGAACCGGGGTATGTGTGGAGACCAGGCGTAGGGGTCATTAGTGCTTGAACAGACAAGTGCCCAACTAGTTATGTTATATTACATGGTTAGTAAGAAAAATCTTCCAGGGAGAATAGTTTTGTTAAGGGTTCCTTTCCCTGGGAGGCATGCCCTAAAGTGCATGTCCATTCTGCGAAAAATACGCAGTAAAAGCATCTGGGGGCGCATAAATAAATAAGTGAAAAGATCGTCTTTTAGGTCGCCGACCGAATATTCCCTTAAGAACGCTAGCTTTCGGCTTCACCCAGCCTGAGGTACACATCCGGCTGACCCGACAGTAACAATCACAGAGGTGCTCCCTTTACCACCTAGCCGAACAATCGGGAACGTAGGGGTAAGCACAGGAGCCAGGCAACCCAGCTTGGCCAAAACTTAAGTCATATCGATGCATATAATGGTGAAAAAAAAGGTACATGAGGAAGTATGACACATGTGTTGGGCATAAAGCCCATATAAATAAGCTTCTGTTTAAAAGAAGCCCCCAGGTTTAATGAGTGCGAATAGCACGACATTTGATGAGCCTTTAAGGGCTATAAGAGAAAGGGAAGGGAGAAGGAGAGAAATGTAAGACAGACAGTATATAAAAAATGGACATAGGAAGGAGACGAACACAGAGTCCGGCGTTAGGCATAGAATCTTCGGAGACGGGCTGCGTTCCACGGGTTCGGCTCGAGTCGGTTACCCGATGCATCTCGCAGGCGGTACGCTCCACCAGTCAGGACTTGGTCAATTATGAAGGGACCTTCCCACTTGGGCTTGAGTTTGTCCTTTTTCTTGTCTGGCAGGCATAGAACTAATTCGCCAACGTTGTAATTTATGGCACATACTTCTCTGCTTTGGTATCTTCGAGCCTGCTGTTGATAAAATGCGGAACGGGCTTTTGCCACGTCACGCTCCTCCTCCAAGGCGTCCAAACTGTCCTGCCGATCGAGCTCGGCTTCTCTTTCTTCGTACATGCGCACTCGAAGTGAGTCATGAATTATATCGCAAGGCAAAACTGCCTCTGCGCCGTACACCATGAAGAATGGTGTGTATCCGGTGGTGCGATTCGGCGTGGTCCGCAGCCCCCAGAGTACGGAGTCGAGCTCCTCTACCCAGTGCGTGTTAGATTCCTTGAGGGACCGCACTAATCTGGGTTTGATGCCGCTCATGATAAGACCATTTGCACGTTCGACCTGGCCGCTAGTTTGTGGGTGATAGACGGAAGCATAATCAAGCTTGATGCCCATGTTTTTGCACCAGAGTTTTACCTCGTTGGCCGTAAAGTTCGTGTCGTTATCAGTGATGATGCTGTGGGGGACGCCGTAACGGTCTACAACCCTGGATATAGAGTCTATCACTGGTCCGGATTCGGCTGTCTTAACAGGCTTGGCTTCTATCCATTTGGTGAATTTATCCACCATGACCAGTAAGTATTTTTCTTGTGGGTTCCGCCTTTAAGGGGTACAACCATGTCAAGCCCCCAGACCGTGAAGGGCCAAGTTATGGGGATAGTTTGGAGGGCGGTGGGTGGCATGTGGCTTTGGTTTGCAAAAAGCTGGCAACCGACGCATCGTTGGACTAAGTCCTGGGCGTCTACCCGGGCCGTCGGCCAATAAAAGCCTGTACGGAAGGCCTTGCTTATAAGGGACCGAGCTGCGGCGTGATGACCACCGAGTCCGGCATGAATTTCAGCCAGAAGGTTCCGCCCTTCCTCTTCGGAGATGCACCTTTGAAGGACTCTGGTAGTGCTTTTTTTATAAAGCTCTCCCCCAGGGACTTTGTAGGCTTTAGATCGCCGCACTATGCAGCGTGCCTCGTTTTGGTCCTCGGGGAGTTCCTGCTTAGTAAGGTAGGCTAGGAAAGGTTCTGTCCACGGGGCGATGACGGCCATTATTGCGTGGGCTGAAGGTGTGGTTTCGTTGGCAGAGCCTCCAATTATGTCAGATTGTTCGGTATCGGGCAGTGCGGTTGGCTCCGGCTGTTATTGCCGAGTTCCCCGTCCCATGCTATGTATGGCTTGAACAGCCTTTCCAAGAAGATGTTGGGGGGACGACATCGCGTTTTGTGCCGATGCGTGCCAGGACATCCGCCGCCTGATTATTTTCCCGGGCTATATGGTGAAATTCGAGCCCTTCGAACCGAGCTGACATTTTTAAGACGGCGTTGCGGTAAGCTGCCATTTTTGGATCCTTGGCATCGAAGTCTCCATTTATTTGGGATATCGCGAGATTCGAGTCCCCGCGCACCTCTAGGCGTTGAATGCCCATGGATACTGCCATCCGGAGACCATGTAAAAGGGCCTCATATTCGGCTGCATTGTTGGAGTCTGTGTACATAATCTGGAGTACATATTGAACTGTGTCTCCTGTGGGGGACGTCAAAACAACGCCAGCCCCTAGACCGGCCAACATTTTGGAGCCATCGAAATGCATGATCCTGTTTGAATATGTGCCGTACTCTTTAGGGAGTTCGGCCTCCGTCCATTCTGCGACGAAGTCGGCCAAAACTTGCGACTTGATAGCTCGCCGTGGCTTATAAGTTATGTTGAACGGGAGGAGCTCGATGGCCCATTTTGCAATCCGGCCCGTTGCGTCGCGGTTGTTTATAATATCGTTAAGTGGTACTTCCGAGGCTACTGTTATTGAACACTCTTGAAAGTTGTGTCGCAGCTTCCGGGATGCCATGAATACCGCGTACGCAATCTTTTGATAATGCGGGTACCGTGATTTGCACGGAGTGAGGACAGTGGACACATAATAGACCGGCTTTTGGAGGGGGAATTTGTGTCTGTACGTTTGTCGTTCGACGACGAGCACTTCGCTTACAACCTGATGGGTTGCTGCAATGTACAATAGCATTGGTTCGCCAATGTTCGGCGCGGCCAGGACTGGGTTTGTTGCCAATACGGCTTTTATTTCGTCGAGTCCGGCCGTGGCGGCGTCCGTCCACTCGAAGTGTTCGGTGCGCTGAAGGAGGCGGTAGAGGGGTAGTGCCTTTTCTCCCAAGCGGGAGATAAAGCGACTTAGAGCCGCCACGCATCCGGTTAATTTTTGTATTTGTTTGAGGTCGTTTGGGATATGTGAGACCCAAAAATTTTTGGCCTAGTTTTATTAATTAAATTTTTTTCCAGGAATTAAAACTTTTATTTTCTGGGCTCCCTTTTTATTTCTGAACCATTTTCCCCCTTGTTATTATGGAGTTTTTCCCCAAAGTGAAAACTTTTCAAACATGTTTTTAGACTTGTTTAAAACTCTCAAGAAAAACTTTTCTTTCATTAGTATAACTAATTACATAATAATTTGTTTGATCTTCAATTTCTGGAAAAAATGATTTGTCAGGTTATATGGCCATATTTGAACTACAACCATTTGATAAAATGACTTAATATTCCAACCAAAATTTGGAGATGTCATGTGATGTTTTTAAATCACTTTTGTGCAAAAATATATTTTTATTCTTGAAATAATTTGAGCTCTACACCCAATTTTCTTCTCTGGTCCAGTGGGCAATTTTGCACTACAACCCATTTAAATACTTCTTTCTAGCTTCCACCAAAATTATGGGATATTGGTAGTAACATATGAATCAACTTTATGCAAAAACCCAGTGGTGTTATTTGAAAATTTTGAGTGGATCAACCTCATCTTCATTCTAGTCCAACATGATGGTTTGTACAGCAACCATATTCTTGCTTGCTCTTTGGCCCTTGAGCATTCACATGCTTGTAGTGCACCTTGCCAAACCCTTAAGTCCAGGAGAGTGGTCCCATTGGATGACTCTAAGTGCTTGCAATCATACCCTTTTCCTTCTGTCCAAAACTGAAGTTTTGCAAAACTTGCACTAATAAGTTTGTTCTTTTTACAAACTAACCTCACCACCTCCTCCTTCATCTAAAGAGACACTGATTTGGAAGTTTTGGCCACCCCAAGAGATGCCTAGGTGCATGTGGCATTCTGTCGAGCACCCTGTAGGCATGACCAGTTTTAACATGAGTTTTAGCTTGCACTATGATCTTGCTTCCCTTGCCTAACTACCTTGTCCAATAGACTCCTCGCTACTCATGACCTAGGTCTGCTAATTCCCAGCCTCACCCGAGACCTCTAACATGCCCTGGCTTTTCGTCGAGCACGTCCCGTGCGTGCACTGGGCGCGCCCAGAGCGCGCCAATTGCAGCCGCATGTGCGCCCGAGCCGCCGCGTCCCGCCCCGCACTCACTCCGGTCCGTGACCGACCGTAGCCAGCACCCCTTCTGCCCCCACAAGCCCCGCAGCTCTCGCCACGTCTCCGGCAGGACAGCAGCTAGCCGCCAACGCCGCCCGACAGCTCCTGCGCTGGCCAATGCCGCCCAAGCCGCCTCTGCTCACCAGCTCGCCCATGGAACAGTAGCTGCTCGTCCGCTAGCTCCTGCCGCCATCTCCAGCCCCGCCACGATGCCCTGCAGCTACAGAATGGCGGTCGTCGGCATTCTTATCCCCGGCCATCGTCGGAACCGCCTCGACTCGCCTATTTAAGTAAGCCCCGAGCCCGTTCTCGCACGTAGGCAACCTCAGGCCACCCCTATGGCACTCCCCTAGCTCGCATTCGACCCAGGGAGGTTTCCTTCCCCGTCTCTGGCAACTCCTGTCGCCGCCACCGCCCCGACCATTCTGGCACCACCAGGACCTCCCCCTCTCCACTCTCTCCAACAGGAGCCTTCTCTCCCTCCCGTGAACACTTCCCCCTGCTCGATTTTGATCGGGAGCCACCGCAGCCTCAAAAGCACTTTGCTCCCGAAGCCTCCTCCGCCGCGAAGCTCGCCGCCGGCAGCTCCCTCCGTCCCCACCTGCCTGGCGACCACCGGGAGGACCACCCTGGAGTGGTGGATCCATCCCCGCCCTCGGGGCCCCGCGAGGAGCCTCCAGTCGCCGGCGACGATCGCCGGAGCTCCGCCTCCGCTCGGGACAAAGGAAGGAGGGGGAAAAAGACTAGTCAAACCTGACTAGTGGGCCCCTTGGACCCACTGTGAGTGACACCCCGCACCATCCACGTGTTTAAGTGAAAGCGTAAAACTCCCCAGTACGTTTTCCCTGCACCGAAAGCGTATTCTGTCCGAAGCGTTCTCTTTTATATCTTTATTTTAAAAACAGATTTGACCAGAACTTTGACTGTCTATAACTGTTTAAATATAACTCCAAATGAATTGATTCTTTTTCCTACATCTCTCAAATTCTGTCTTGTTTATTTTAAGATTTATTTGAAAATTTTCCAAACAACTTTTTGTACTGCTTTTGAAATATGTGTTATTTGCATACTTTTGAAAATAGGAATTTTGGAAGAGAAGAGAACTTTCAAAAGTTTTGGAGAGCACCCCCACCTCTCCACACCTTTAAGGCAAGCATTCTGAACCTCGGAATAATATTTCAATGTGATAAGTGACACGTTTATAACACCACCTCGTTTCGGAATATTGTTATTTCATGTGATATGATCATTTGCATGGATGCATTTTTGGTGATTGCCTTGCTGTTGGAAATGTACATGCTTATGATGGTAATCATCCTCATGTACCTTACATGCATGCTGGAGAGAAATCCGGGAAAAGCCTCTGCCTTGGGTCGGCGTGAGCTTGTCGCCGGTCTCCGTCAGGACGGTTGTATCCGGTATGGCATGGTAAGGTATAATGAGTGTTGATTTATTGGTTGAAAATAATTTTATTACGCATGTCATGCAGGAAACTCTTAAGCCTCCTAAGTCGGCCATAGATCGAGTCTTGTTCCGGTAACCCCCATACTTGTTTTGTACTGCCGCTGGTCCCTACTGTATGTGGGGTATGGTTCAGTAAGTAGTTAACCCTTGTCTTGGCACACACCGTACAGACAGGCCATGGTGGAAGATACCGGCTGCATCCGGTAGGCAAGCCACCTGGTCCGGGGGCATGGGTGTAACCGGTTGGGACCGAGAGGGGGATACCCCTTAGAGCGCGCGATAGAAATTTGATCCCATGCTACGCGAGGTTGTGGCCTCCCCACTTAGAGTTTGCTTGACAGGTGTCGTGGGTGATTCCAGTCACCGGTGAGTTAAGCTGGTGTGTGCAAGTCAGGTGAGTTTTCAATTAAAAGACCGTAGACGGAATTAGTCCCGATGGACTAAAGGAATCCGTTACTCGTGGGTAAAGAGTACACGCTCTGCAGAGATATTTAAACCTATTCGAATAGCCGTTATGGATTACAGTCTGGGATGGGTCAAGTGTCGGTCTTAGTGTCGGTCTATGGAGGAGAAACTACCAAACCCGAATATTGATTATGACTTGTGATATATGATGATTATGATTATTACTATCATTAAGAACTAACCGTTTGCATGATTTGAAATATTGGATATCCCTGGGACGGTACTACCTCCCGGATATTCACTAAGGTTATAAGCCCTGTATGTGGTGTCGCTAAGACGCCCGACTGTGGCATTTCTTTTATGGCCCTTTCTGTGGTGTCGCACAGACGCCCGACTGCGGCATTTCTTTTAAAGCCGTGTATGTGGTGTCGCTAAGACGCCCGACTGCGGCATTTCTTTTAAAGCCCTTTCTGTGGTGTCGCACAGACACCCAACTATGGCATTTCTTTTAAAGCCCTGTATGTGGTGTCGCTAAGACGCCCGACTGCGGCATTTCTTTTAACGCCCTTTATGTGGTGTCGCATAGACGCCCGACTGCGGCATTTCTTTTAAAGCCCTGTATGTGGTGTCGCTAAGACGCCCTACTGCGGCATTTCTTTTAAAGCCCTTTATGTGGTGTCGCACAGACGCCCGACTGCGGCATTTCTTTTAAAGTCCTTTATGTGGTGTCACACAGACGCCCGACTGCGGCATTTCATTAAAGCCCTTTATGTGGTGTCGCTAAGACGCCCGAATGTGGCATGCTTGTTGTATATTCCAATTTTTTTACTAATATGTTATTACATATTAATATATAACATGCTTGCACGCATCAGAGTTTTATTTATCTTTTGTGACTAACGTCATGAGCATAAAATATTCTTCAGCACATCATTGTTATATTATACCTATGTTCTTTATGTTTGCGAGTACATTCAAAGTACTCACTGGCTTGTCCCTGGCTATTGTCTTGGCCAGATTGCTTGCTTGGAGAGGAGCGTTGTGACGATAGCCTCAGAACTTTAGCAACGGTGATAGCAGCCTCGCGAAGATAGGAGATAACCTGGTCAGCTGTTCCCGTGGGAAATGGGGTCCCATAGACCGTGGTGATCCACAAACCGCTTCCGCCCTCAACCACTAGAAACCATTTGATGTACTCATAGGCCACAATGGTCTTGTACTTCATATTTTGTTCTTTTTCTTGGAATTTCTGTAAAAAGTTGGTGCCTCATCAGCTAACAGTAATCATGGGGCTGGTGAGCACAACGACCCTTTCTGGAAATTAAAGCTCGGAAAATCGGTCGCGACAGACTTGGTATCAGAGCCAGGCTGACCATTGGCTAATCCTATCTTAGCCAGGTCAATAAACTTAGGCAGGCCAACCCACCAAGCCATAACCGAACCCCCAGCCAAGCTTCTCATGCAAGATAGCCCCACAGTGACCCGACACCTTTTGGCAGTCGGTGCCCAACCTACCAGCCTAGCCGTCGATCACGCGCCAGTGACCGGCCCCCTAAGTAGTCTTTCTCGCAAGCGTGCGAAGGAAGACTCTGTTCCCTTTTCCTATAAAAAGGGCATGCTAGCCTCAACCCAGCACAGCACAGCCGCTACCCCAAACCAAGCCACAATGCCTGGCCCTGTCGTGCACAATGAGACCACAGCAACCAACCTTGGAGGTTTTGTGACCATACTCGCAAACCTCACCCGTCGTGCCTATGCGTTAGAAGAGCCCCCAGAATATGTTGTGTACCAAGGACCCATGAGCGGCGAGAGCCGTCAATTCTGGGCCACTGTACACATCTACGGTAGGGGTCTAGCACCTGAACGCCCCTACAGGTTCACCGGAAGAACAACTTCCTTTGAGCCACAAGCCATCCAACTAGCCGCTCGAGAAGCTATAGTTCATCTCCGACATTTGTCGCCCAGAGTCAACTGTCACTCGTTCCACTACTACCCCAGACGTGAAGGGTATGGTAGACCACCCCAAGTTGCCAACGGAGATCACGAGACAGATCCTGCATTGTTGCACCTGGTGCGCTATGTAAGTGCACTAGAGGAACTATGCGATCAGGTCACCATTGATCTTATCGCAGCTCGTAGAGAGCTGGTTCGTCGAGCCCCGGCGAGAGAAGAGAACGAGCCCAACGCCGACAACCAAGTCGTGCTGTTTGGACACCCGATCAAGCCCCTGAGGTCTGCCCCAGCCATCGGCCAAGGTGCTGCGATAACCCCAGAAGTGCTTCATCGCATATTGGGAGCACACTCCAACGGGGTTATGGCCAGCAATCCCCGAGATGGTCATCATCGCTACCCCGAGCCTGCAGCCCCTCAACCCACTCCAGCTAATTCCGATAGCGAGACCCGTGGAGGAACCTCAACATCCACAAGGCAAGCCCGCATGGATGTAAACGAGGTAGACTAAATCGCCCGAGCCTATCGAGTCCCAGTGTACCCTCGCTTTGTAACCATGCGGCCTTGCAAATAAACGCTACCTGTTGTCGTACCTCTGTTTTAATAGTAGCCTTGCCTGGATACACCAGTATGCAGTGTAAGATTTCTATCCCTGGCACAGTTACCAAAGACCTCCCGACAACCCCCACAGTAACATATCACTTTAGTGAAATGTGTGAATCTGTGGCTTGATCCCGACCCTTGGAGCAGAGCTGGATATTTTCTTTACCATTCACCACGGTAAAAATGGCCCAGCTCCAATGCTATAAAGAGGCCACCGCATGACCTTGCCAAGCACCTCTCACCTTGTGCGCCACCCTCACAACCATTTCCTAGCCATGCCGACCCCCAGCATTTACCTGAGAACCCCAGATGCAACCCCGGGTAGTTTTGTCAAGATATTGTGGGATTTTACCTGCAGTACCATGGGCGCTACCCAGCTACCCCAGTACGAGCTGTTCAAATCGAGAATCACCTCTTCCACCTCGAGATATTGGGCAGCAGTACACATCCCTCCCGTAAACTTAAACCAAGACCCCACGGAGGTCTCCTTCATAGGGAAATCTATGCCAACCCCACAGATGGTCGTGGAAGCTGCGGCATACGAAGCGCTTGCTCGCCTTCGATTTGCGGTACCCAATGCCAGCGAACGAGGTTATTATTACTTCCCGAGCCGTGCAGCGCCCGGAGGGGTAACATCTTTTCCCGGTGGACGAATTGAGAGAGACCCAGTCCTGGCCAACCTCGTCCAGTACATCATCGCACAAGAGAATTTAACCCAACACGTGATGGGTTATCTCCAGAGCCTCGCAGATTTAAATCCTCAGATCGCCATCGGCAGATCACTAAGGGCCGACCAGGAGAGACACGTGCATCGACTGGTCAATCCACTTTCCCCGATAGAAGAAGAGTGTGTCTCAGTACCAGAGACATTTTCCCGGGACCCCGTCCAGTTACCGTTTGCATTATAGACGTCGCTGCTACGTTTATTATTACGACATTTATGTGATGTAACTTATGCGTGGTACCCCAAGTTTGCGCAACGAGTAAATCTTCAGTTTTAATTAATATGAGTGATTCTGTTGCAATACTGTTTTCTTCCGGGAATGAGATTTCTTTTCCCTAAGCTACCACATCTGCACCTTCTCACGACATGGATTATTTTATTTCACACAGCGCAACGACCGCACACTCACAACCGTAATCACTCGAACACATACACTAGTTACAAAACTTTGCAATGATAAGCACTCCCGAACAACAGTGAACACCCGGCACACCCCCACCTACTCCTCGTGATCACCTCCACCGCGGAGAGCCAGCACCCGAGCAGCAGCGTCGCAACGATCATCAAGGATCATCGCACACAGGAGCACGGAGAGCCCCAGCAGTGTCGCCAGTCCTCCGCATACCAGGATCGCGAACTAGTCCGGCATCGCCTCCGCCATTAGAGCCTCACCCGAGCTTTTGTAAGCAGGAAATGGAGAAAAGAGGAGAAGGAGAAGCAAGGCCAGGTGTGAGGAAGAAAAGAGAAAACACCTCGGCCGTTTTATCGCTCGAGCTCGGTGTACGGTGGGCGAAGTCCACCAACGCCGCTCGTCGCCCGATCGCCGGTGTTCGGAGTCGAATCCGCGAGCAGTGCCGACAGCACGCTGGCCTGCGAGGTGAGTGCACGCTGCCCCGGCAGCTAGCACGCCACGCACTACCGCGGTACAGCCTAGATGCCCTACGCGCTAGACGTCGCCGGTGGAGAAAGCGCGGGAAAGCGCGCGGGAGAGAGGAAGAAGAGAGAGCCAGAGGAAGAAGAAGAGGCCGACAGTGGGCCCTGGGTCCACTTGTCAGCTAGAGAGAGCACTGTGCTCTCGGGTGCGATCAGCGTATTCGTAAATTTAGAATTTATTCTAAATTTATATCCGTCGTAGAAATCCCACGTTTTTGTCCCGAACCATAGATTTTTTCACGCAACGCCAGTGTCCACATTGTGGTTTTACACCACTTATTACCCCCTCACTGTAGCCACATTTATTTTTTTATTGCATATTATTTGCTTAAAACAGCTTTTAACAAATCTCGAGGACAAGATTTTTCTTAAGGGGGGTAGTGTTGTGACACCCAAAAAATTTTGGCCTAGTTTTATTAATTAAATTTTTTGCCAGGAATTAAAACTTTTATTTTCTAGGCTCCCTTTTTATTTCTGATCCATTTTCCCCCTTGTTATTATGGAGCTTTTCCCCAAAGTGAAAACTTTTCAAATATGTTTTTAGACTTGTTTAAAACTCTCAAGAAAAAACTTTTCTTTCATTAGTATAACTAATTACATAATAAATTTGTTTGATCTTTAATTTCTGGGAAAAATGATTTGTCAGGTTATATGGCCATATTTGAACTACAACCATTTGATAAAATCACTTAATATTCCAACCAAAATTTGGAGATGTCAAGTGATGTTTTTAAATCACTTTTGTGCAAAAATATATTTTTATTCTTGAAATAATTTGAGCTCTTCACCCAATTTTCTTCTCTGGTCCAGTGGGCAATTTTGCACTACAACCCATTTAAATACTTCTTTCTAGCTTCCACCAAAATTATGGGATATTGGTAGTAACATATGAATCAACTTTATGCAAAAACCCAGTGGTGTTATTTGAAAATTTTGAGTGGATCAACCTCATCTTCATTCTGGTCCAACATGATGGTTTGTACAGCAACCATATTCTTGCTTGCTCTTTGGCCCTTCAGCTTTCACATGCTTGTAGTGCACCTTGCCAAACCCTTAAGTCCAGGAGAGTGGTCCCATTGGATGACTCTAAGTGCTTGCAATCATACCCTTTTCCTTCTGTCCAAAACTACAGTTTTGCAAAACTTGCACTAATAAGTTTGTTCTTTTTACAAACTAACCTCACCACCTCCTCCTTCATCTAAAGAGACACTGATCTCGAAGTTTTGGCCACCCCAAGAGATTCCTAGGTGCATGTGGCATTCTGTCGAGCACCCTATAGGCATGACCAATTTTGACATGAGTTTTAGCTTGCACTATGGTCTTGCTTCCCTTGCCTAATTACATTGTCCAATAGACTCCTCGCTACTCATGACCTAGGTCTGCTAATTCCCAGCCTCACCCGAGACCTCTAACATGCCCTGGCTTTTCGTCGAGCACGTCCCGTACGTGCACTGGGCGTGCCCAGAGCGCGCCAATTGCAGCCGCACGTGCGCCCGAGCCGTAGCGTCCCGCCCCGCACTCACTCCGGTCCGTGACCGACCGTAGCCAGCACGCCATGTCCCCTTCTGCCCCCACAAGCCCCGCAGCTCTCGCCACGTCTCCGGCAGGCCAGCAGCTAGCCGCCAACGCTGCCCGACAGCTCTTGCGTTGGCCAGCGCCTCTCAAGCCGCCTCCGCTCGCCAGCTTGCCCTTGGAACAGTAGCTACTCGTCCGCTAGCTCCTGCCGCCATCTCCAGCCCCGCCACGATGCCGTGCAGCTACAGAATGGCAGTCGCCGGCATTCTTATCCCCGGCCATCGTCGGAACCGCCTCAACTCGCCTATTTAAGGAAGCCCCGAGCCCGTTCTCGCACGCAGGCAACCTCAGGCCACCCCTATGGCACTCCCCTAGCTCGCATTCGACCCAAGGAGGTTTCCTTCCCCGTCTCCGGCAACTCCTGTTTCCGCCACCGCCCCGGCCATTCTGGCACCACCAGGACCTCCCCCTCTCCACTCTGTCCACCAGGAGCCTTCTCTCCCTCCCGTGAACACTTCCCCCTGCTCGATTTTGATCGGGAGCCACCGCAGCCTCAAAAGCACTTTGCTCCCGAAGCCTCCTCCGCCGCGAAGCTCGCCGCCGGCAGCTCCCTCCGTCCCCACCTGCATGGCGACCACCGGGAGGACCACCCTGGAGTGGTGGATCTATCCCCGCCCTCGGGGCCCCGCGAGGAGCCTCCAGTCGCCGGCGACGATCGCCGGAGCTCCGCCTCCGCTCGAGACAGAGGAAGGAGGGGGAAAAAGACTAGTCAAACCTGACTAGTGGGCCCCTTGGACCCACTGTGAGTGACACCCCGCGCCATCCACGTGTTTAAGTGAAAGCGTAAAACTCCCCAGTACGTTTTCCCTGCAACGAAAGCGTATTCTGTCCGAAGCGTTCTCTTTTATATCTTTATTTTAAAAACAGATTGGACCAGAACTTTGACTGTCTATAACTCTTTAAATATAACTCCAAATGAATTGATTCTTTTTCCTACATCTCTCAAATTCTGTCTTGTTTATTTTAAGATTTATTTGAAAATTTTCCAAACAACTTTTTGTACTGCTTTTGAAATATGTGTTATTTGCATACTTTTGAAAATAGGAATTTTGGAAGAGAAGAGAACTTTCAAAAGTTTTGGAGAGCACCCCCACCTCTCCACACCTTTAAGGCAAGCATTCTGAACCTCGGAATAATATTTCAATGTGATAATTGACACGTTTATAACACCACCTCGTTTCGGAATATTGTTATTTCATGTGATATGATCATTTGCATGGATGCATTTTTGGTGATTTCCTTGCTGTTGGAAATGTACATGCTTATGATGGTAATCATCCTCATGTACCTTACATGCATGCTGGAGAGAAATCCGGGAAAAGCCTCTGCCTTGGGTAGGCGTGAGCTTGTCGTCGGTCTCCGTCAGGACGGTTGTATCCGGTATGGCATGGTAAGGTATAATGAGTGTTGATTTGTTGGTTGAAAATAATTTTATTACGCATGTCATCCAGGAAACTCTTAAGCCTCCTAAGTCGGCCATAGATCGAGTCTTGTTCCGGTAACCCCCATACTTGTTTCGTACTGCCACTGGTCCCTACCGTAGGTGGGGTATGGTTCAGTAAGTTGTTAACCCTTGTCTTGGCACACACCGTACAGAGAGGCCATGGTGGAAGATACCGGCTGCATCCGGTAGGCATGCCACCTGGTCCGGGGGCATGGGTGTAACCAGTTGGGACCGAGAGGGGGATACCCCTTAGAGCGCGCGATAGAAATTTGATCCCATGCTACGCGAGGTTGTGGCCTCCCCACTTAGAGTTTGCTTCACAGGTGTCGTGGGTGATTCCAGTCACCGGTGAGTTAAGCTGGTGTGTGCAAGTCAGGTGAGTTTTAAATTAAAAGACCGTAGACGGAATTAGTCCCGATGGACTAAAGGAATCCGTTACTCGTGGGTAAATAGTACACCCTCTGCAGAGATATTTAAACCTATTCGAATAGCCGTTATGGATTACAGTCTGGGATGGGTCAAGTGTCGGTCTTAGTGTCGGTCTATGGAGGAGAAACTACCAAACCCGAATATTGATTATGACTTGTGATATATGATGATTATGATTATTACTATCATTAAGAACTAACCGTTTGCATGATTTGAAATATTGGATATCCCTGGGACGGTACTACCTCCCGGATATTCACTAAGGTTATAAGCCCTGTATGTGGTGTCGCTAAGACGCCCGACTGTGGCATTTCTTTTATGTCCCTTTCTGTGGTGTCGCACAGACGCCCGACTGCGGCATTTCTTTTAAAGCCGTGTATGTGGTGTCGTTAAGACGCCCGACTGCGGCATTTCTTTTAAAGCCCTTTCTGTGGTGTCGCACAGACGCCCGACTGCGGCATTTCTTTTAAAGCCCTGTATGTGGTGTCGCTAAGACGCCCGACTGCGGCATTTCTTTTAAAGCCCTTTATGTGGTGTCGCACAGACGCCCGACTGCGGCATTTCTTTTAAAGCCATGTATGTGGTGTCGCTAAGACGCCCGACTGCGGCATTTCTTTTAAAGCCCTTTATGTGGTGTCGCACAGACGCCCGACTGCGGCATTTCTTTTAAAGTCCTTTATGTGGTGTCGCACAGACGCCTGACTGCGGCATTTCATTAAAGCCCTTTAAGTGGTGTCGCTAAGACGCCTGAATGTGGCATGCTTGTTGTTTATTCCAAAAAAAATTACTAATATGTTATTACATATTCATATATAACATGCTTGCACGCATCAGAGTTTTATTTATCTCTTGTGACTAACGTCATGAGCATAAAATATTCTTCAGCACATCATTGTTATATTATACCTATGTTCATAATGTTTGCGAGTACATTCAAAGTACTCACTGGCTTGTCCCTGGCTATTGTCTTGGCCAGATTGCTTGCTTGGAGAGGAGCGTTGTGACGACAGCCTCGGAACTTTAGCAACGGTGATAGCAGCCTCGCGAAGATAGGAGATAACCTGGTCAGCTGTTCCCGTGGGAAATGGGGTCCCATAGACCGTGGTGATCCACAAACCGCTTCCGCCCTCAACCACTAGAAACCATTTGATGTACTCATAGGCCACAATGGTCATGTACTTGATATTTTGTTCTTTTGCTTAGAATTTCTGTAACAAGTTGGTGCCTCATCAGCTAACAGTAATCCTGGGGCTGGTGAGCACAACGACCCTTTCTGGAAATTAAAGACCGAAAAACCGGTCGCGACAGGATATCTGTCGGATTTCGGGTTCCGGCAGACTCTTAAGGTTCGAACTCTGGGGTGCGCATGGAGATTACGCCCTCTACCTCTCCGTCTCGCAAAGATCTAAACTACTGAAAGAACAACACACGAGACACGGGGTTTATACTAGTTCGGGCCACCATTGTGGTGTAATACCCTACTCTAGTTTGTGGTGGGTGGATTGCCTCTTGGGTTGATGATGATGAACAGTACAAGGAAGAATAGCCTCGCGAGGGCCTGTTCTTGGCTGGGAGGATGAACTGCTAGGAGGAGTTCAGCCGCCCTTCTCTGTCTCTCTCTTTCTGGATTCTAGCTTGCTGGGTACCGACCGATCTATCTCTCTCCACCCTGGGGGTGGCTAGTCCTATTTATAGGCAAAGGCCCTGGGCCTCTTCCCGAATATTTGAGCGGGAAGGGCGCCAACAGTTGGCCATTTTGAAGGGGAACATCTGGTACACTTATCCTGACTAAAGTCGGTCCTTGCCTGCCAAAGGCTCTGTGGTGACGCCGTCCTGGGCTCCACGGTGACCTCCTTCCCGCCGTTGGACCGGTCTTGGCCTCGTTGCACCAAAATGGATGCCTTTGCTTGATCCTCTCGCCTACGCTTTCCCCCTTTGCACCAAAGAGGAAAGGAGGACACTGCGCGGGCTGGCGCCCGCCTGGCGCCCTTGGTCGTCATGGCTTACGTCATGGGCACCTCGTGAGGTACCCCTCCTAGATCTCTCCGCCTCCTCGTGAGCCAGCCTTATGAGGCCGCGCCTAAGGAAGCTCTGCGTCGTCCGCCCCACGAGGCTTGGCCCCTCGCGAGGGTCTTGGGTCTTGTGTTGATGAAGATGGGCCATGCTGGGCCTCCTTTGAGCCACGCCGCAGGCCGCAGGCAGGCAAGTCTGGGGACCCCCATTCCCAGAACGCCGACAGTAGCCCCTAGGCCCAAGGCGCGCCCGGACTTGGCCGTGCTGAGAGGCGAAAGGGCAAGAGCGAAGCGCCGTGGGCCCTAACAGCCTATGGCCTTGGGTGCCGCGTGGCGGTTGATGGGACGTGGGCGTCTCCGCTTCCCCACGACGCCTCGGTGATTGCGTGGATTGGACAAGTCCCTGCATGCAAATCGTGTCATGATTACCTGTGATCGTGGAGGTTGACGGTTGGCCTCCGCCGGCTATAAGTACGGAATCGTGCGTGCCCTTCCAGTCCATCCCTCCTTGCTTTTCCTTCTTCCCGATCCTTGCTCCATCTTGCTGCGATGGCTCCGATCCGCTGGTTCTCTGCAGCGGAGAAGGGAAAGGCCCCTCGAGAGGAACCAGACCCGCTCCTGCCGAAGAAACGGCTCGCCCTTTGCGGCCGGGACGAAGAGGACCGTCTGGTGGTGTCGAGGCCTTGGTGCGAGCTACCTCCGCCGGGGTTCCCGCTTCCCCTGTATGCCCATGTCGAGGGCCCTGAAGGAGTTGATGCCGACCACCGCGATCAGCGCCGTCGTTGACGCCGACGGGTCACGAAGGTGTGGGTTGTTCCTCCTGGGGTCCACGCCGAGGGCTCCTCCCGCGAGTTCGTGCTCCACGCCGCTGTGCCCACTCGATCTTGGATTCGCCTTCCTCCCTTCTTCGCCTCTGTCATCCCGCAGGGATGGCTCCTGGAGCTATGGATGCAGCACGCCGGCTGCAGCACCCCCGCGACCGAGGCAGAGGTCGCGGTCGTTGCCTCGGGCGAGGTCTTCATGACTCGAGGCTGGGGTGAGATCGCCCGGGGTTGCAGAGCAAGGGGCGCCCTCACGGTCCACTTGGAGTATGATGGTGCTTCGGTGATGTTCTTCAAGGTCTTCGACGCGAACGGGCGCCGGCTGGAGTGTTGCCCCGGGAGGGGTGGCCAGGACCTCGCCATGGTGAGGGCTAGGCCCGTCGACCGCTCCCTTGGAGGCTCCAGAAGCGACGGGGGCACCGGAGGATCCAGCGACTCCAGCGAGATCCTCGCGACTCCGGAGATGAGCGACGACAGCTACGAGCCTACGAGCCGGCGCCGCTCCTGGAGCAGGGCGGGCTCGTTTGGCCGTCGCCGACTCTGATCTGGATAGGGTTGGTGCCGGCGCTTGACGGCCCACTGTTGATGATGGCGTCTTTTGCGGGGGCGTACATAGTTAGCGTTCCTTAGGCTCCGTCCCCTGCGAGGGATCAAAATGCGCCCCATGGGGGCTTGTAAGGTGCCTGTGATCCTGTTTGTTAATATATAACCCTTGTTGTAGAGCTATGTGAGTTGTTGATTCCGTCTTAGCTTAGTTCTCCCTTTCGAACCTCGCGAGGGCCTGGTGCTCTACGCCGACAGGTCCCAGTCCCAAGGCAGCGTCAGCCATCGCTGGTATGCCAGGTCGCGGTGCCATGGTCAAGGCCAGGAGGTGAGCGACCCGGGGTCCGGTAAGAGCCCCTGAGTCGCGATGCTCAGGAGGTCCCCTTTGGCGCCCAAGCAGCCGTCATTCGGCGAGAAAGGAGAGCGGCGTCGCTAACACGGAGTTGCATTAGGTGCGGGGTAGTGCCATGGTAGGAGGTGCTTTTGGGCGATGACTTATCTCGATGATCGGGGATTATTCCTGGTGCGTCATCGGGTCCGCGCGTCGGCAGGAGCGGAGTCGCTTGGCGAGGTCCTCGCGTGCCCCTTCTCACTCGCCTTTGCTCCCCTTTCTGCTCTACATCCTCGGTGTTGGAAATATGCCCTAGAGGCAATAATAAAAGCATTATTATTATATTTCCTTGTTCATGATAATTGTCTTTATTCGTGCTATAATTGTGTTATCCGGAAATCGTAATACATGTGTGAATAACAGACAACAACATGTCCCTAGTAAGCCTCTAGTTGACTAGCTCGTTGGTCAATAGATAGTCATGGTTTCCTGACTATGGGCATTGGATGTCAATGATAACGAGATCACATCATTAGGAGAATGATGTGATGGACGAGACCCAATCCTAAACATAGCATAAGATCGCATAGTTCGTTTGCTAGAGTTTTCCAATGTCAAGTATCCTTTCCTTAGACCATGAGATCGTGTAACTCCCGGATACCGTAGGAGTGCTTTGGGTGTGCCAAACGTCACAACGTAACTGGGTGACTATAAAGGTTTACTACGGGTATCTCCGAAAGTATTTGTTGGGTTGACACGGATCGAGACTGGGATTTGTCACTCCGCTTGACGGAGAGGTATCACCGGGCCCTCTCAGTAATGCATCATCATAATGAGCTCAATGTGATCAAAGTGTTTGATCACGGGATCATGCATTACGGTACGAGTAAAGTGACTTGCCGGTAACGAGATTGAACGAGGTATTGGGATACCGACGATCGAATCTCGGGCAAGTAAAATACCGATTGACAAAGGGAATCGTATACGGGATTAATTGAATCCTCGACATCGTGGTTCATCCGATGAGATCATCGTGGAGCATGTGGGAGCCAACATGGGTATCCAGATCCCGCTGTTGGTTATTGCCCGAGAGCCGTCTCGGTCATGTCTGCATGTCTCCCGAACCCGTAGGGTCTACACACTTAAGGTTCGGTGACGCTAGGGTTGTGAAGATATGTATATGCAGTAACCCGAATGTTGTTCGGAGTCCCGGATGAGATCCCGGACGTCACGAGGAGTTTCGGAATGGTCCGGAGGTAAAGAATTATATATAGGAAGTGCTGTTTTGGCCATCGGGACTAGTTTTGGGGTTATCGGTATTGTACCGGGACCACCGGAGGGTCCCGGGGGGTCCAACGGGTGGGGCCACCTGCCCCGGAGGGCCCCATGGGCTGAAGTAGGAAAGGATCCAGCCCAAAGTGGGCTGGGGCGCCACTTCCCCAGGGCCCATGCGCGCCTAGGGTGGGGAAACCCTAAAGGGGGGGGCGCCCCCTTGCTTGGGGGGCAAGCCCCACCCCTTGGCCGCCGCCCCCCCTAGGAGATTGCATCTCCTAGGGCCGGCGCCCCCCTAGGGGGCTATATAAAAGGGGGAGGGGATGAGGGGCAGCCGGACCCTGGTCTTTGGCGCCTCCCTCTCCCTCTCCAACACCTCCTCCTCCTCCGTAGAGCTCGGCGAAGCCCTGCCGGAGTACTGCAGCTCCACCATCACCACGCTGTTGTGCTGCTACTGGAGCCATCTTCCCCAACCTCTCCTTTGCCTTGCTGGATCAAGAAGAAGGAGACGTTACGCTGACTGTATGTGTGTTGAACGCAGAGGTGCCGTCCGTTCGGTGCTAGGATCTTCGGTGATTTGGATCACATCGTGTACGACTACCTCATCCCCGTTCGTTGAACGCTTCCGCTCGCGATCTACAAAGTGGTATGTATATGCAATCTCTCTCCCATGACTCGTTGCTTAGATGAACTCAGAGATGGATCTTGGTGAAACGTAGGAAAAAATTTAATTTTCTGCAACGTTCCCCAACAGTGGCATCATGAGCTAGGTCTATGCGTAGTTCTCTATTGCACGAGTAGAACACAATTTGTTGTGGGCGTAGATGTTGTCAACTTTCTTGCCTCTACTAGTCTTATCTTGCTTCAGCGGTATTGTGGGATGAAGCGGCCCGGACCAACCTTACACGTACGCTTACGTGAGTCCGGTTCCACCGACTAACATGCACTAGTTGCATAAGGTGGCTGGCGGGTGTCTGTCTCTCCCACTTTAGTTGGAGAAGATTCGATGAAAAGGGTCCTTATGAAGGGTAAATAGAAGTTAACAAATCACGTTGTGGCTTTCACGTAGGTAAGAAAACATTCTTGCTAGAACCCTAATTCAGCCACGTAAAAAACTTGCAACAACAATTAGAGGACGTCTAACTTGTTTTGCAGCAAGTGCTTTGTGATATGATATGGCCAAACTTGTGATGAATGACGAATGATCTATATGTGATGTATGAGATGTTCATGCTATTGTAATAGGAATCACGACTTGCATGTCGATGAGTATGACAACCGGCAGGAGCCATAGGAGTTGTCTTTATTTTTTGTATGACCTGCGTGTCATTGAGAAACGCCATGTAAATTACTTTACTTTATTGCTAAACGCGTTAGCCATAGTAGTAGAAGTAATAGTTGGCGAGCAACTTCATGGAGACACGATGATGGAGATCATGATGATGGAGATCAAGGTGTCAAACCGGTGACAAGATGATCATGGAGCCCCAAGATGGAGATCAAAGGAGCTATGTGATATTGGCCATATCATGTCACGTTTATTATTTGATTGCATGTGATGTTTGTCATGTTTTGCATCTTGTTTACTTAGAACGATGGTAGTAAATAAGATGATCCCTCATAATAATTTCAAGAAGTGTTCCCCCTAACTGTGCACCGTTGCGACAGTTCGTTGTCTCGAAGCACCACGTGATGATCGGGTGTGATAGATTCTAACGTTCACATACAACGGGTGTAAGACAGATTTACACATGCAAACACTTAGGTTGACTTAACGAGCCTAGCATGTACAGACATGGCCTCGGAACACAGAAGACCGAAAGGTCGAGCATGAGTCGTATAGAAGATACGATCAACATGAAGATGTTCACCAATGTTGACTAGTCCGTCTCATGTGATGATCGGACACGGCCTAGTTGACTTGGATCATGTAATACTTAGATGACTAGCAGAGGGATGTCTATCTAAGTGGGAGTTCATTAAATAATTTGATTAAGATGAACTTTATTATCATGAACTTAGTCTAAAAACATTTACAATATGTCTTGTAGATCAAATGGCCAACGTAGTCCTCAACTTCAACGCGTTCCTAGAGAAAACCAAGCTGAAAGACGATGGCAGCAACTATACGGACTGGGTCCGGAACCTGAGGATCATCCTCATAGCTGCCAAGAAAGATTATGTCCTACGAGCACCGCTGGGTGACGCACTTGTTCTCCCTGCAGAACAAGACGTTATGAACGCTTGGCAGTCATGCTCCGATGATTACTCCCTCGTTCAGTGCGGCATGCTTTACAGCTTAGAGCCGGGGCTCCAAAAACGTTTTGAGAGACATGGAGCATATGAGATGTTCGAAGAGCTGAAAATGGTTTTCCAAGCTCATGCCCGGGTCGAGAGATATGAAGTCTCCGACAAATTATTTAGCTGTAAGATGGAGGAAAATAGCTCTGCCAGTGAACACATACTCAAGATGTCTGGGTTGCACAACCGCTTGACTCAACTGGAAGTTAATCTCCCGGATGAAGCGGTCATTGACAGAATCCTCCAGTCGCTTCCACCTAGCTACAAGAGCTTTGTGATGAACTACAACATGCAGGGGATGGTAAAGACCATTCCTGAGGTATATGCTATGCTGAAATCAGCAGAGGTAGAAATCAAGAAGGAGCATCAAGTGTTGATGGTGAATAAAACCACTAAGTTCAAGAAGGGCAAGGGTAAAAAGAACTTCAAGAAGGACGGCAAGTAAGTTGCCGCGCCCGGTAAGCAAGTTGCCGGGAAGAAGCCAAAGAATGGAGCCAAGCCCGAGACTGAGTGTTTTTATTGCAAGGGAAGTGGTCATTGGAAGCGGAACTGCCCCAAATACTTAGCGGACAAGAAGGCCGGCAAAACAAAAGGTATATGTGATATACATGTAATTGATGTGTACCTTACCAGTACTCGTAGTAGCTCTTGGGTATTTGATACCGGTGCAGTTGCTCACATTTGTAACTCAAAGCAGGAGTTGCGGAATAAACGGAGACTGGCGAAGGACGAGGTGACGATGCGCGTCGGGAATGGTTCCAAGGTCGATGTGATCGCCGTCGGCACTCTACCTCTACATTTACCTACGGGATTAGTTTTAAACCTCAATAATTGTTATTTAGTGCCAAGTTTGAGCATGAACATTGTGTCTGGATCTCGTTTAATTCGAGATGGCTACTCATTTAAATCCGAGAATAATGGTTGTTCTATTTATATGAGAGATATGTTTTATGGTCATGCTCCGATGGTTAATGGTTTATTCTTAATGAATCTCGTACGTGATGATACACATATTCATAGTGTGAATACCAAAAGAGTTAAAGTTGATAACAATAGTCCCACATATTTGTGGCACTGCCGCCTTGGTCACATAGGTGTCAAATGCATGAAGAAGCTCCATGCAGATGGACTTTTAGAGTCTCTTGATTATGAATCATTTGACACGTGCGAACCATGCCTCATGGGTAAAATGACCAAGACTCCGTTCTCAGG
Source organism: Aegilops umbellulata (assembly GCA_032464435.1). Lineage (NCBI taxonomy): Eukaryota > Viridiplantae > Streptophyta > Magnoliopsida > Poales > Poaceae > Aegilops > Aegilops umbellulata. Next base: position 332,896,664 of record CP136055.1, read on the forward strand.
AACAATGGAGCGAGCAACCAACTTATTGGAAATCATACATACCGATGTGTGCGGTCCAATGAGTGTTGAGGCTCGCGGTGGCTATCGTTATGTTCTCACCCTCATTGATGACTTGAGTAGATATGGGTATATCTACTTAATGAAACACAAGTCTGAGACCTTTGAAAAGTTCAAGGAATTTCAGAGTGAGGTTGAAAATCAACGTGATAGAAAGATCAAGTTTCTACGATCAGATCGTGGAGGAGAATACTTGAGTCACGAATTTGGCACACACTTAAGAAAATGTGGAATAGTTTCACAACTCACGCCGCCTGGAACACCTCAGCGTAATGGTGTGTACGAACATCGTAATCGCACTCTGTTAGATATGGTGCGATCTATGATGTCTCTTACCGATTTACCGCTATCTTTTTGGGGCTATGCTTTAGAGACTGCCGCATTCACTTTAAATAGGGCTCCGTCGAAATCCGTTGAGACGACACCGTATGAATTATGGTTTGGGAAGAAACCTAAGCTGTCGTTTCTAAAAGTTTGTGGATGCGATGCTTATGTCAAGAAACTTCAACCTGAAAAGCTCAAACCCAAGTCGGAAAAATGCGTCTTCATAGGATACCCTAAAGAAACTATTGGGTATACCTTCTACCTCAAATCCGAAGGCAAGATCTTTGTTGCCAAGAATGGATCCTTTCTAGAGAAAGAGTTTCTCTCGAAAGAAGTAAGTGGGAGGAAAGTAGAACTTGATGAAGTGTTACCTCTTGAACCGGAAAATGGCGAAGCTCAGGAAAATGTTTCTGAGGTGCCTGCACCGACTAGAGAGGAAATTAATGATGATGATCAAGATACTTCTAATCAAGCTCCTACTGAAATTCGAAGGTCCACAAGGACACGTTCCGCACCAGAGTGGTACGGCAACCCTGTCTTGGAAATCATGTTGTTAGACAACGGTGAACCTTCGAACTATGAGGAAGCAATGGCGGGCCCGGATTCCGACAAATGGCTGGAAGCCATGAAATCCGAGATAGGATCCATGTATGAAAATGAAGTATGGACTTTGACTGACTTGCCCGTTGAACGGCGAGCCATAGAAAATAAATGGATCTTTAAGAACAAGACAGACGCGGATGGTAATGTGACCATCTATAAATCTCGGCTTGTCGCTAAGGGTTATCGACAAGTTCAAGGGGTTGACTATGATGAGACTTTCTCACCGGTAGCGAAGCTGAAGTCCGTCCGAATCATGTTAGCAATTGCCGCATTCTATGATTATGAAATATGGCAAATGGACGTCAAAACGGCATTCCTTAATGGTTTCCTTAAGGAAGAATTGTATATGACGCAGCCGGAAGGTTTTGTCGATCCTAAGAATGCTGACAAGGTGTGCAAGCTCCAACGCTAGATTTATGGGCTGGTGCAAGCATCTCGGAGTTGGAACATTCGCTTTGATGAGATGATCAAAGCGTTTGGATTTACGCAGACTTATGGAGAAGCCTACGTTTACAAGAAAGTGAGTGGGAGCTCTGTAGCATTTCTCATACTATATGTAGATGACATACTTTTGATGGGAAATGATATAGAACTCTTGGACAACATTAAGGCCTACTTGAATAAAAGTTTTTCAATGAAGGACCTTGGAGAAGCTGCTTATATATTAGGCATCAAGATCTATAGAGATAGATCAAGACACCTCATAGGTCTTTCACAAAGCACATACCTTGATAAGATATTGAAGAAGTTCAATATGGATCAATCTAAGAAGGGGTTCTTACCTGTGTTACAAGGTGTGAAATTGAGCTCAGCTCAATGTCCGACCACGGCAGAAGATATAGAAGAGATGAGTGTCATCCCCTATGCCTCGGCCATAGGTTCTCTTATGTATGCCATGCTGTGTACCAGACCTGATGTAAACCTTGCCGTAAGTTTGGTAGGAAGGTACCAAAGTAATCCCGGCAAGGAACACTGGACAGCGGTCAAGAATATCCTGAAGTACCTGAAAAGGACTAAGGAAATGTTTCTCGTTTATGGAGGTGACGAAGAGCTCGTCGTAAAGGGTTATGTCGACGCTAGCTTCGACACAGATCTGGATGACTCTAAGTCAGAAACCGGATACATGTATATTTTGAATGGTGGGGCGGTAAGCTGGTGCAGTTGCAAGCAGAGCGTCGTGGCGGGATCTACATGTGAAGCGGAATACATGGCAGCCTCGGAGGCAGCACATGAAGCAATTTGGGTGAAGGAGTTCATCACCGACCTCGGAGTCATACCCAATGCGTCGGGGCCAACCAAACTCTTCTGTTACAACACTGGAGCTATTGCACTTGCCAAGGAGCCCAGGTTTCACAAGAAGACCAGGCACATCAAGCATCGCTTCAACTCCATTCGTGAAAATGTTCAAGATGGAGACATAGAAATTTGTAAAGTGCACACGGATCTAAATGTCGCAGATACGTTGACTAAACCTCTCCCTAAGGCAAAACATGATCAGCACCAGAACTCTATGGGTGTTCGATTCATCACAATGTAACTAGATTATTGACTCTAGTGCAAGTGGGAGACTGTTGGAAATATGCCCTAGAGGCAATAATAAAAGCATTATTATTATATTTCCTTGTTCATGATAATTGTCTTTATTCGTGCTATAATTGTGTTATCCGGAAATCGTAATACATGTGTGAATAACAGACAACAACATGTCCGTAGTAAGCCTCTAGTTGACTAGCTTGTTGATCAATAGATAGTCATGGTTTCCTGACTATGGGCATTGGATGTCAATGATAACGAGATCACATCATTAGGAGAATGATGTGATGGACGAGACCCAATCCTAAACATAGCATAAGATCGCATAGTTCATTTGCTAGAGTTTTCCAATGTCAAGTATCCTTTCCTTAGACCATGAGATCGTGTAACTCCCGGATACCGTAGGAGTGCTTTGGGTGTGCCAAACATCACAACGTAACTGGGTGACTATAAAGGTATACTACGGGTATTTCCGAAAGTATCTGTTGGGTTGACACGGATCGAGACTGGGATTTGTCACTCCGCTTGACGGAGAGGTATCACCGGGAACTCTCGGTAATGCATCATCATAATGAGCTCAATGTGATCAAAGTGTTTGATCACGGGATCATGCATTACGGTACGAGTAAAGTGATTTGCCGGTAACGAGATTGAACGAGGTATTGGGATACCGACGATCGAATCTCGGGCAAGTAAAATACCGATTGACAAAGGGAATCGTATACGGGATTAATTGAATCCTCGACATCGTGGTTCATCCGATGAGATCATCGTGGAGCATGTGGGAGCCAACATGGGTATCCAGATCCCGCTGTTGGTTATTGCCCGAGAGCCGTCTCGGTCATGTCTGGATGTCTCCCGAACCCGTAGGGTCTACACACTTAAGGTTCGGTGACGCTAGGGTTGTGAAGATATGTATATGCAGTAACCCGAATGTTGTTCGGAGTCCCGGATGAGATCCCGGACGTCACGAGGAGTTTCGGAATGGTCCGGAGGTAAAGAATTATATATAGGAAGTGCTGCTTTGGCCATCGGGACAAGTTTCGGGGTTATCGGTATTGTACCGGGACCACCGGAGGGTCCCGGGGGGTCCACCGGGTGGGGCCACCTGCCCCGGAGGGCCCCATGGGCTGAAGTAGGAAAGGATCCAGCCCAAAGTGGGCTGGTGCGCCACTTCCCCAGGGCCCATGAGCGCCTAGGGTGGGGAAACCCTAAAGGGGGGGGGCGCCCCCTTGCTTGGGGGGCAAGCCCCACCCCTTGGCCGCCGCCCTCCCTAGGAGATTGCATCTCCTAGGGACGGCGCCCCCCTAGGGGGCTATATAAAAGGGGGAGGGGAGGGGGGCAGCCGGACCCTGGTCTTTGGCGCCTCCCTCTCCCTCTCCAACACCTCCTCCTCCTCCGTAGAGCTCGGCGAACCCTTGCCGGAGTACTGCAGCTCCACCATCACCACGTCGTTGTGTTGCTGCTGGAGCCATCTTCCGCAACCTCTCCTTTGCCTTGCTGGATCAAGAAGAAGGAGACGTTACGCTGACTGTACGTGTGTTGAACGCGGAGGTGCCGTCCGTTCGGTGCTAGGATCTCCGGTGATTTGGATCACGTCGTGTACGACTACCTCATCCCCGTTCGTTGAACGCTTCCGCTCGCGATCTACAAAGTGGTATGTAGATGCAATCTCTCTCCCATGACTCGTTGCTTAGATGAACTCATAGATGGATCTTGGTGAAACCGTAGGAAAAATTTTAATTTTCTGCAACGTTCCCCAACACTCGGGTCCCGGCCCTCGAGCGAGTCTCAGTCGTCGCTTGTATGCCAGGTCGCGATGTCGTGGTCAAGGCCAGAGGGTGAGGGCTGGAGAGCCAGTAAGAGCCTTGAGTCGCGATGTTCAGGCACCCCCCCTTTAACGTGCAAGCGGTTCGTGTGGACAAGAGTGAAAGGAACGCCGCGAGGGCCTTGCCTGGCGCAACTCCCTTTGGAGATCCTGTAAACTCATCATAGAAGGAAGAAGGGGTTGCCATGATAGTTATCAGTCAGCCGTTAGTTGCTTCCGAGGGGAGGCGAGGCACTGAAGGCTTGACGAGGTGCCGCCATGTGGGGCTGCCGCGACCAGAGCTCAGCCATTCAGGTTTGTCGGTGTTGCAGGGACGGACCCATGCGCAAGCGTCGTGCCGTTGTGGGAGCATTCCGTCAGTTGGGGTCAGTTGAACAGGCAACTAGAACAAACACATTAGCCGAGAAGGAGTGAATCCATTCAAATAAACGCTGGGAAGGTAGACGTCGCTGGGTCAGGCCCGAGTGACTTGGGGATGATGCAGCCCGAGGGGCGCCCCCAACAAAGCAAGCTAATCGACATGAAATAAAAAGGGATACACGCCGCAGGGACGGACCCACGCGGCCTGGGAATGATGCAGCCCTGGGAGGGCGCTCCCAGCTGGAAATGAAACTTGAAAGATGTCACCTGAAGATGTCGAGGATGAAGGGGTGTTGGTGCAGCAGACTCGGTGGGCTGCGGAAGTCGGTCCTCACGAGCCCCCAGGCCCTGGGGCCTCGGGGGGCTCCGGAGGCCCTGGTGGCTCCTCACGAATCATCTCCATCTCCGCCAAGGCTGCGGAACGCCTTTCTTCTTGAGCCTCCATGATGCCCCTCATGAGGCGCTGGTACGTAGCAGCCGCGCTCGGCAAGCCGTAAGGCATGCGAGCGTAGCTGTGGGGCGGACCTCTGCAGCGCCCCACTTGCGAGGGCCAGAGGCGCTCCATCGTGGCGACTTGGTTGAGCCCTGGTACGTCAATGCAGACGCGCAGCCCACCATCCTCGCCTGGATGGGGAGCCACAGCCGGTAGACGGCGGCAACCTCTCATGATTCTCGATTCCTGTAGTTCTTGAATGGCCTTGCTGACGAACTCCTGCTGGTCTGACCTTCCTTGCCTTGCTCCTCCTTGAGGGAAACGTGCTTCGACACACGCCTCCACGTGGTACCCTAGCGCCTCCCTCGTGACCTTGGCCAGGTCGGTGGCCCTCCAGGGAGAGCCCCCGAGCCCTGCCTGGGGAGGGCGCCGGGCGCGCTTTCCTATGCGATGGAAGGAGGTTCCCCTTTGGCAGACGCGGGCCCTGAGGGGCCTGCCTCCTAAGGAGCCGGTCCGGACGATGTCTTCTTCTTCTTGAGGGTGGTCTCAGGAAACCTCCTGCTCCCGCGATCCAGGTCTTCCAGTGACACGGCCTGAAAGGCTCGCTCCAGGGAACACACTGCATCCTTCTCTTCGCAGGCACCGTGATGACTCCGCCACTTCCTGGCATCTTGAGGACGTTGTAGCCATGGTGAGTTACGGCCATGAACTTGGCCAGCGCTGGGTACCTGAGGATGGCGTTGTACGGCAGGCGGATGTGAGCGACGTCGAAGTCGATGAGCTCAGTGCGGTAGTTGTTGCGTGCCCCGAAGGTGACAGGGAGGCGGACCTGCCCAATCGGGACCGTGGAGCCATCGGTGACTCCGGAGAAAGGCTTGGTTGGCTGAAGCTGGTCATAGGGTACTTGGAGATTGTTGAAAGTTTCCACGGACAGGACGTTGAGCCCTGCTCCACCATCGATGAGGGTCCTGGTGACCAGTACGTTGCTGATGACTGGGGAGCAAAGCATCGGGAGGACTCCGGCTGTGGCCGCACACTTGAGCTGATCCGCTGAGCTAAACGTGATGGCGCACGCCGACCACCTGAGAGGGCGCGTTGCTTCAAGCTTGGGTATGACTGCATTCACTTCGCGGGCAAACTGCTTGAAGTTGCGTTGGGGGGCTGGGGCTTGAGCTCCGCCCAGGATGCAAGCAATTGCGCGTTGCTCCTGGAAGCCCCCAGCCCCTTCGTCTTGATGGCGGTCCTCGTTCCTACTTGGCTGAGGCGGAAGTGGAGGGAGGCCTGCGTTGCCTTGTGGGCGATCCTCTCGAGGCTGATCCCTCCAGTCTTCCTCACGAGGCAGGTCTCGCCAGCGATCCTCGCGAGGTTGATCACGCCATCCTGCATTTCTTCCTCCTCCTCGGCTGTAGCCCCGGTCAGCACGGTCGGGACGACAGCCGATCCTTCCTTCTCGCACGGCACGGAGTTCTTGGCATTCGTTGGTGTTGTGGGTGTGGAGGTCGTGGTACACACAGTACCAGCTACCCCTGGAGGATTCAGGCAGATCTTTGCCCCTTTTGGTGTATGGTTCTGCCGCGAGCACGGCAGCCCCCTTGCGCTTCACGTCCTTTGCCATGGGCTTCTTCTCTTCTGGGTCTGCGGCAGGCAGCTCGAGGAGGGAGAGGCGGCCTTCCTCAGCCCTGGCGCACTTGGTCGCCAAGTTGAAAAGCTCCAGGGAGGTGCACAGGTCTTCATGCATCGCCAGCTCCTCCTTCATTCTGATGTCGCGCACACCATCGGAGAAGGCTGAGATGATGGCCTCCTCGGACACCTTGGGGATCTTGAGGCACGCACTGTTGAAGCGCTGGATGTACTTTTGCAGGGTCTCTCTGGGTTGTTGCTTGATGCGGCGCATGTCGCTCACGGCAGGCGGCCGGTCGCGAGTACCTTGGAAGTTGGCGATGAAGCGGTGCGCATCTAGTCCCGGGAAGAGATCGTGCCTGGAGCCAGATTCATGAGCCAGGTGCGAGCTCCTTCCTTGAGCGCCATGGGGAACCAGTTCGCCATGACCTTCTCGTCCCCACTGGCAGCTTCGATGCCCAGCTCATAGAGCTGGAGGAACTCTGCAGGGTCGGTCGTGTCGTCGTAACGAGGAGGCAGGTCTGTCTTGAACTTGCCGGGCCATGCGACGCTGCGCAGCTCGGAGGTGTAGGCACGGCAGCCTGCGGTGGTCACGGGAGGCTTTGGGTGAGGGAGAGCTCGGTCTTGCGGGTCCCCATGCGCTGCAGCTGGGAGCAGCGCGGGGTCTTGACGCGCGGGAGCAGGAGCAGGGTCGCGACGTGCCGGAGCAGGGAGTGCCCGGGCAGCTTCTTGCGGGCAAGGGACTTCTTGGCAGCTCTGCTCTATCGCGCCGGTGCCTGACGGAGCGGGTTCCTGCCAGGGGCCGCGCGCCTTGGAGCCACGGCGTCTTCTTATAGAGGGGGCGGCTGGTACACCCCCGGGGCTTCGTTGCCCGCGCAGGACGGGGTGCGGCGCAGTGGAACGGACGGCGCGGGAGAGCCCCCTGCGGCGCGGACGAGCTCCGCGACACGGTCGAGCCACTCTTCGTAGACGTCGTCGACGGGACGGTAGCGCAGGAGCTCGTTTGCCGCGATGAGCGCAGCTCGAGCCTCCAAGGGTGCGCGGAGCGCACGGGACGAAGAACCAGCGGGTGTGAGCGACGGAGTAGCAGTACGGCCATCTTGCCACACAGACGGATGCTGAGACGACGCTTGCTGCTCGTTCCCCGCCGGGCCGGTGGTGGCGTTGACGGCGGGCGACGGGGAACGACGAGGACGCCCGCCGACAGGAGCGGTCTGGGCGACGCGGGAAGCGATGGCGGCCCGGCGCTCGGCGCGGGCCCGTCGAGCGTCGGACATGGACGCGACGGTCGGGGGAGAGCGGAGCGGTGGAAGACAAATTCCGGCACACCCCTACCTGGCGCGCCAAATGTCGGATTTCGGGTTCCGGCAGACCGTTAAGGTTCAAGTCTGGGGTGCGCGCGGAGATTACGCCCTCTACCTCTCCGTCTCGCAAAGATCTAAACTACTAAAAGAACAACACAAGAGACACGGGGTTTATACTAGTTCGGGCCATCATTGTGGTGTAATACCCTACTCTAGTTTGCGGTGGGTGGATTGCCTCTTGGGCTGATGATGATAAACAGTACAAGGAAGAATAGCATTGCGAGGGCCAGTTCTTGGCTGGGAGGATGAACTGCTAGGAGGAGTTTAGCCGCCCTTCTCTGTCTCTCTCTTTCTGGATTCTAGCTTGCTGGGTACCGATCGATCTATCTCTCTCCACCCTGGGGGTGGCTAGTCCTATTTATAGGCAAAGGCCCTGGGCCTCTTCCCGAATATTTGAGTGGGAAGGGCACCAATAGTTGGCCATTTTGAAGGGGAACATCTGGTACACTTATCCTGACTAAAGTCGGTCCTTGCCTGCCAAAGGCTCCGTGATGACGCCGTCCTGGGCTCCACGGTGACCTCCTTCCCACCGTTGGACTGGTCTTGGTCTCATTGCACCAAAATGGATGCCTTTGCTTGATCCTCTCGCCTGCGCTTGCCCCCTTTGCACCAAAGAGGAAAGGAGGACACTGCACGGGCTGGCGCCCGCCTGGCGCCCTTGGTCGTCATGGCTTACATCATGGGCACCTCGTGAGGTACCCCGCCTTGATCTCTCCGCCTCCTCGTGAGCCAGCCTGATGAGACCGCGCCTGAGGAAGCTCTGCGTCGTCCGCCCCGCGAGGCTTGGCCCCTCGCGAGGGTCTTGGGTCTTGTGTTGATGAAGATGGGCCGTGCTGGGCCTCCTTTGAGCCACGCCGCAGGCCGCAGGCAGGCAAGTCTGGGGACCCCCGTTCCCAGAACGCTGACAATATCCAATTGTGCCAGAGCTCGGATCTTGGCCGGATTTGCTTCAATTCCTCTACCAGATACAATGAAGCCCAAGAGCTTTCCGGCTGGAACGCCGAAAACACATTTTTCCGAATTGAGCTTGACATCGTTTGTTCAGAGGTTATCAAATGTGAGCCTCAAGTCGTCTACTAGGGACTCGACATGTCTTGTTTTAACAACCACGTCATCCACGTATGCCTCCATTGTTTTGCCGATCTGGTTTGCCAGACATGTCTGAATCATGCGCTGATATGTTGCACCAGCGTTTTTGAGCCCGAAGGGCATTGTGTTGAAGCAGAATGGGCCGTATGGTGTGATGAATGCCGTTGTGGCTTGGTCGGACTCTGCCATCTTGATTTTATGGTAACCGGAATATGTGTCGAGGAAACACAACGAATCGTGTCCTGCGGTAGCGTTGATAATTTGATCGATGCGGGGTAGAGGGAAGGGATCCTTTGGGCAAGCCTTGTTAAGGTCTTTAAAATCAACGCACAGGCGCCAGGATTTGTCTTTCTTTGGTACCATCACCAGGTTTCCTAGCCAGTCCGGATGTTTTATAATAGCTTGGCTAGCTCCTCTCCCATTGCCTGTCTCTTAGGTTCGGAAAAACGCCGGAGAGCCTGTTTGACGGGTTTGAATCCTTTTAGGATATTTAAGCTGTGTTCGGCCAGCCTGCTTGGGATTCCTGGCATATCTAAAGGGTGCCAGGCAAAAATGTCCTAGTTCTCATGTAGGAACTCTCACAGTGCGGCGTCTACACCAGGGCTTAATTGTGCCCCGATGGAAGTTGTTTTGTTGGGGTCCGTTGGATGGACCTGGAATTTGACTATTTCATCCGCTGGTTTAAAGGAGGTGGACTTGGATCTTTTATCGAGTATCACATCGTCCCTGTTCACCGTGGAGCGCAGCGCAGTCAGCTCCTCAGCCGCTAGGGCTTCGGAGAGTGCCTCAAGGGCCAGTGCGACCGTCTTATTTTCGGCGCGGAGTGCTATGTCCGGATCACTAGCGAGAGTGATAATTCCGTTCGGCCCAGGCATCTTGAGCTTCATGTACCCGTAATGGGGTATTGCTTGGAAGATTGTAAACGCTTCCCGCCCTAGCAGAGCGTGGTATCCGTTACTGAACGGGGCCACTTGGAACGTGACCTCTTCGGACCTGTAATTATCCGGTGTGCCGAACACCACATCTAGTGTGATTTTTCCTATGCAGCGCGCTTCCCAACTGGGGATTATTCCTCTAAAGGTTGTGCTGCTTCGCTCAATGCGGTTCTAGTCTATTTCCATTTTTTGAAGGGTTTCCTCGTAAATGAGGTTCAATCCGCTGCCTCCATCCATGAGTACCTTGGTAAGGCGAAAGCCGTCCACTATTGGACTGAGGACCAACGCGGCTGGTGCTCGGGCTGTTCGGAATTTAGGTTCATCACTGGCATTGAAAGTAATAGCCGTGTCACTCCATGGGTTTATTATTGCTACTTGGTAGACTTCGGCAAGGCCGCGGAGCGTTCTTTTTCGCATATTATTTGATGCGAAGGTCTCGAAGACTGTTGATACCGTACCGGTGTCTTTGGGGTGGCTTTCTGTGGCCTCCGGAATTAGAAGATCTTCGCCAATTTTGGCCACCTGCCGGAGTATCCAACATGCTCTAAGGCTATGAGTTGGTGTGGCGCCCTCTGTACTGTGAATTTTACAGGGTCCATTAAGCCATCCTTCCAGTACGGTTCCATGCCCTGTAGAGGGTTTTTGCTTTTTGCTGTTTAACTCGGGTGTCCAGCGCTGATGCACCCTTTTATTTCGGACTGGGTTTGTATTCAGGGCCGGATTATCCCAAAATTTTACCTCGGTTTTCCAGGCACTTTCCATCGCACAGTACTTTCGTACTATGGACGCCAAGTCAGTGAAGCGTGTAATATCACGGCGACTTATGGCATTGAGGATTCCCTTGTCCGTGCAGTTATTGTAGAAGAATGAGATTGCGTCTTCCTCACGGCAGTCCTTGATCCTGTTCATAACCAGGAGGAATCTGGCCCAGTAATGATGTACTATTTCTTCTGGCCTTTGCCTAATTTGGGATAGATCGCATATGTTCGGGTGGGTGGGTGGAATTAAGTCTGAAACCTCACCCAATCTGAGACTCAGAGGCCAAGGAGTTTCCGAACTCAAAGTTTGGATTCTTGGATGCTGTCCAATGAATCTAGCCCGTTGCCCAACTCTAAGTTCGGGGCTTGAGTGATGTACTCCCCTCCGCGGGTATCCGGCTTGGAGGGATCGGGAATCCGGACGTAGCTGGTCCTTAAGATAGATGAAGGGTCGCCGCATTGTCCCTCTACCACGGCAACGTGATGGGTGACCTGGGGAGAGTTGATCTCTCTCAGATCGGGTTTAGGCACGATCTGGTCGTAATCCGTAGCGACTCCCAGGGCGGCGATGCGATCCAAGAGCTCGTTTATGGAAGAGAGCTCCATTGGATCTAACTGCTCGGCAAGTTCCAGGCTGACATGAAGATTGCTTTTGATGACCCGAGAGGTCTTCGTCGGCGCAGTAGCCGAACAGGCGGTCATAAGAAAACCACCTAGCCGGAGAGTTTGGCCGGTAGCAAAAGCTCCCTTAGTGACGGTGCCGTCTTTAAAGACGGGATGAGGCATCCTTCCTGATGGCGATGGCACAGAGGAACTCTCAATGAAAGCACCAATGTCGGTGTCAAAACCGGCGGATCTCGGGTAGGGGGTCCCAAATTGTGCGTCTAGGCGGATGGTAACAGGAGACAAGGGACACGATGTTTTTACCCAGGTTTGGGCCCTCTCGACGGAGGTAAAACCCTACTCCTGCTTGATTAATATTGATGATATGGGTAGTACAAGAGTAGATCTACCACGAGATCAAGGAGGCTAAACCCTAGAAGCTAGCCTATGGTATGATTGTTGTTCTATTGTTCGTCCTACGGACTAAAACCCTCCGGTTTATATAGACACCGGAGAGGGCTAGGGTTACACAGAGTCGGTTACAATGGTAGGAGATCTACATATTTGTATCGCCAAGAATGCCTTCCACGCCAAGGAAAGTCCCTTCCGGACACAGGACGAAGTCTTCAATCTTGTATCTTCATAGTCCGGGAGTCCGAGTGAAGGTATAGTCTGGCTATCCGAACACCCCCTAATCCAGGACTCCCTCAAGTGCCATGCATGACACAAAGTAGCATTATATTTAACATGATACGGTATATACCTATGTTACTCTAACCCCCTGTCTCTTCTTTAATTCTTTGCCACATCAACATGTTTGCTATTCCCGTATGCATGATACTAGCTAAGATACCACCACTATGGCCAGCCTTAATCATCGCATGCAATAATTTAGTGCACCTTGAAATATGAACATGTGTGGGGCGTGTATGTTTTTAATGACTTGAGACTATACCTAGCCCGGCATGCAAGATGACTTATGCACCGTTCCCCATACCCGTAGGAAGCCCGTTCATCTCCAAATATTTTCCTCTCCATGCATGAAAACAATCTGCCTGCTTAACCAAATCTACCTGCTTAATTGGCCCCCCTGATTTTAAGTGGTGGGGCCCGTCCTACTTAACCAAATCACAGCCAGCAATCCTTAATTAGCCCATGTAAAGTGCCAGTGTGTGTAGCATTACTCCTCCTCCTCCCCCCGCGCTCGTCCAGTCCATCGTGACCAGCAATATTTCCACCCCTTCACTCCCCCGTAATTTACTCCAACAAATATGCCCACATAGCTTTTACGTTAATCACGCAATATCTTACGGGACGCTGCAGGTGCATTGGGTCACTGACATGTGAGCCCAATAGGCATCTGGCCCACATGACAGTGATGCAACTGCACCTGCAGTTAAGTCACTGAAGCTCAGTCCATATCTTACATAGGTGTGCCATCGCTCGTTATAAATACTGTGCCTCCCACCGCACTCGGAAGAACGCTCACGTTCACCGCAATCTCCTCCCCCTCCCTCTACGTCGACCACCATGGCATCGCCCCTCCCAAGCCCTAGGCACCCCTTGCTGCACCACGTGGACGGTCACACGTCATCGTTTTGTTCCTCGCCCACCACTAGTCGAGGAGGACGCGTCAGCGTTCCGCTGCTCTGTGCGATGCGTCGAGGTGGACGCGTCGGTGTTCCGAAACTCGCCAGCACACTCGTTGGCTCCCCGCAACGAGGAGAACATCACGCCACCCACCAAGCCCCCTAGCCTTGAGGAGCTTTGGAAAGAAATGGAGGTCGCCTTGTGGGAGGCTTTGCCTTCGGCAGAACGCGCCAAAATAGAGGCGGAGAAGAAGGCCGAGGAAGAGAACCGCACCGCAAGGCATGCTGACTGGCATGCCTATGTCGCGTCCGAGAGAGTCAAGCAATTTGCTCTTTGGCAGAAGGCTCGTGCGGGGGCCATGAGGGTGGCGGAGGATGCCCGTGCCAAAGCCCTGAGTGCAGTCGGACCCAAGCGCCTCATCTACGCTTGCCGGTACGTGGACCGGGTGCACGCTTCCAGCGAGGAGGAGTACCTGTTGGCACCGGATCACCACACCGGTGATATCTCGCTCGCCCGCTAACAAACCACCAATTAGCACCTCACGAGTTGCGAGGCTGAGGAAGAGGCGTTGTGTCGGCGCGCTGGGAAACGGCCGCGCACCAGGGCACTCGTGGCGCGCCGCAAGCGCTCATGCGAATGCCATGGCTTTTATTAGGAATAATTTAGTTTCGTAAGGCGATATCATTAGTTTTGGGACGCAAATGATAAATCCTGAACGTTCGGGAATTATTAGCGTTCTTAATTATGTAAAAGGAAAAGTTTGGAAACCTTGTGTATCCTACGCATTTTGTAAGTACGTGCATATAGCAGAAACTTAACTATATATCGCACTACATGTCTCTCTCTATATATGCTTGTATAATGTGCTACTACTATTACTTATGTACGTGCAAATGCATGTTTTAACATTATGATGCGGTTTTTGTAAAAGTAGAAAACAACACTAGTCAACCTTGTGAAATGATTCAATGCAAAAATGCTCGTTTGATTGTTTACTTTTAGCTTCCTTCTGTGTGGTTATTTCTCTATCGTACTTTGTACGGAGTATCTCACAGGTCGAGAAGGCATGCAAATTCCCAAACCGCTTCGTACACCCTGTATTGAATTTTTTGCCTAACAAGTTGTGCCATGCAAGTGGAATTCCAACTTGAGTACTATGTACCACTAGGAGTACCAGGGGCCAGTTCTTTTAGGCTTCTTGATTAGTAATCCCATAACTACTACCTCCGTCCTGGTTTATTGGTCCCCATTGTAATCTGTGTCAAAATTTGAACATAAATTTAACTAATGAAATGTTTATGCATGTCACAAAAAAATTTATAACTTTTGTTGACATGCACTAACATTTTATCAGTTAAATCTTTGGTCAAAATTTAGCACAAATTACAATGGTGACTAATAAACCAGGACGAAGGTAGTAGTTTAGAAGCCCAAATGAATGAGTGAGGCGCCTTATGTTACTCTCCATTGTGACTAGTCTTATGGGAAAAGCTGGGGAAGAGACTGCTTATTTTTTAAGCCGCCAAAAGAACTGGCCCTAGGAGTAGTAGCTAGGGATACCAAGAGTAATAGCTAGGGATCGAGTGTGCGAGATGAACCGAACAAACTAAATGCAGAGAGATGAAATGCAAAAAAGATAGAGGGATGTGATGGTTGCTTGTCCGTTTATTTTAGCAGGCCACTTATTATCGGGAGTGGTGGGGTTTTGTGATATGATGGCTTTACTACAGTGCCACGAGCGGTGTGAGACTCCCATGCAGCGCCACCCTCTACACTAGTACTACCTCGGTCATGGTTTATTAGTCCTGCATTGAATTTGGCTGGAGATTTAACTGACAAAATGTTAGTGCATGTCAACAAAAACTATATCGTTGGATTCCTATTTGAACAGAGTTTTCAATGATATAATTTTTGGTGACATGCATGAGCATTTATCATACTATATATAGTAAGGTGCCCGTACCTTGCATGGAACAGTGAAATGCATTGATCGGGGAGTTGTTTATTTCGACAAAGTATGTGGGGGTCATCTCATGTGTAACGAGTACCGATAGGTTTCTTCGGATATTATTTCTTCTCTAGAGCTCACAAACATCCGGGTGAAATAGATAAAAAAAGAGTATCTTTTGCAAACAAAAGCGTTCAACTGTTCAACCTGCATCCAAAACTTGTGAAGGAATAACATTTATTGTGCTTTGCAAGAAATGATCTTTAAGAATTAATTTTTGAGTATCGGTTTTGTTTATTTTTTCTAGACCACCATGAATGTACTCCCTCCGTGTAGGTGAATAAGTCATCTTAAGTTGTGCACTGTGACCAAGAATAAGGGGAAAAGAAGAGAACTTAATGTTTATTTGCTAATTAATAGCATTGCATGTAATGAACTAACCATGTCATGTCGTGTTTGATAGTCTTGAGTCATTGAAAACATGCACGCCCCACATCTCTTATTGGTTGACATGTCAAGAAACAAGAAACGAGGTCGGAGTTAATGCACCGTGCCTAAGTGTTTTGGGATTTTTGGTTTTCGTAGGGTGACTTAGAGTGAGTACAACAAGGTACAATCAGCAGGTTGTAAGAACTAAAGTAATATTTACAATGCTTAGTTGGAGGAGATAGGATAGGAGAGAGAATGTAAGCGGGCTCTCATGCAAGAGCCAGGTGCAGCATGTGCTCCTAGGCACTATGTGAGAGTGGAAAGTGGGCCATGTATTAATAAAGTATCACATACTTATAGCTAATTGTTATACATGTTGGGTATAAGTTATCTATAGATGATATGGCACTTTCTTATAGAGTTATAGTCAATAGTTGGCTATACTATTAAGTATTAACCATGCTCTTATACACCTAGACGGAGGGATTAAATCAGGATTACTTGGAAGGGGGCATAGGAGATGTAAGAACTGGTTCATCATAAGTCTTTCACAATTACTGTACTAAAAATTCTCAATTAACCTCATAAATGGCAAGCGAGAAATCTAATGGAGCAAAAGCATACGTGGAAGATTCTAGACTAAACCATAAATGGTTACACTTTTATTCAAGCGCGATACTCTAATAGAGAAAGATCATGCATGGAAGGTTCTATACTATATAAATAAGAAGTCTCCACATGCTTAGATAGCGGATTACATTGACCGACGACTAATGATGAACATTTGACTTGGTAATGCATATGACCAGGTGAACCTCCTTGGAGTCCCCGTGCACTATCTTGGGGTGAAATCATACCAAGCGCCTTCAATGTCCACATTGCCGGGAACGGAGCAACTCAGCATAGTCCCAGTCAGCATGATGGAGGCGGCTTGGGCGCCCTCGTACCTCGGAGGGGCAGTAACAGTGAGAATGCACCCGTACACCGGCCTCGTGTCAGCGTCATCCGCGTTGCCCCTGACGCACACTACAGAGATGGGGCGGCGGCCTGCGTGGGCCTTGCCGGTGCCCACGGCCAAGAGGAAGACGCTGTCGTCCTCCTCCGCGACTAGCAGGCATGGGTGATCCTCCAGCGACTCCCGCATAGCAAATGGGTAGCACGTCTCGTACTTGATGTTCACCGCCGTGGGCCAGTAGTGATCGACGTACGGTGCCGTGAGGTGATGCACGAGGCTCACCAGCGAGCCCTCAAATGGCGGCGTGCACTCATAGCAGTAGCAGGGTGCGTGCACGCATATGGAACTATGCACCGCCAGCGAGTGCTGGTCGACGTACATCGCAGCCGAAACACTTGTAGACGTGGGGCACCTTGCAGGCATCGACCAGGCCGTCCATGAAATGGGAGTGGCTGCAATGGACGTTGCGCTCGCCGAATGGAGCGTAGGAGGGATTGGTTGTAGGGGACGTTGCATCCGCTGAATGGAGCGCAAGAGTAGAACACGAAGCAGTAGGTGGTGTCCTTACTAGTCTCTACTCTCTACTCTTAGAAAAACTCGAGTTGGTGATGGTGGTGTGCCTGCCATCTTGTAATATAGACCATCCGATCTATATCTGACGGATAGAAAGCAAACTATGAAAATTTTACAAAAGATACCCGCACCTATCTCCACATTTACAGATAAGGCCTTGCCTTGTTCATTCTTATCTCCCACAACCTCATTGCCGAGCAATTAAAAAAGGAAGTCTCTGGAACAATCTGGCATGGTGGCCGCTGCCGGTGCCATCCATCCCCATGCCTCCGCCCAGTCCGACCACCAGTCACCACCGCGCCCCACTCCTCTCTCTCTCATCTTTCTCGAGACTAGCAAGATGCCCATGCATTAAAGGCCTTATTTGCGAATGTGGAGAGGGGTGTGGGAATCTTTTTGCAAAATTGCCATAGTTTCCTTCCTGTCCGTTAGATATAAATCAGATGGCCTATATTGCAGGATGGCAGGCACACCAGCATCACCAACTCTATTTTTTTATAAGAGTAGAGATATCATTTTTTTATGAAATTCTCGAGATACCATTTTTCTGGTAAAATTCATGAGATGTCATTAGTTTTTTACACATGGTATTACTCCTGAATGGATCAATCACAACATGTGTTTTTAAAAAAAATGCATCTTGATGTTCCTTGCAATGCACGGGCATCTTGCTAGTTTGCATATAATTCCAAACACCACGTAGACACGGTCTTTGACCATTTTACAACTATGTTAGTATCATTGTTAGTGGTCAGTTGGTGCAAGTTAAAGCCTCGGGTGTTTTAACCTTTTTTAGTAATGATATCTGGCGATTGTTCGCCACGAGCTCAATTTCTGGCGAATCCCACGTAACCGTCAGATTTCCATCTGACAGTGTCCTGTTCATCGCTACAAACGGCTGTTACAGCAGTATGCTACTTTCCTGTGATATCATGATGGCTTGCTTATATTACTATCAACGTTTACTGAAAAATATTCATGCTCATAACATGCTGGTCTTAAGATTGACTATAGTACGAGCCCTTTCTTTTGACTCCAACTTGATATGATGTTGTTGGCCGCCCGGTGTCCCTACCCTTCCTAATCCCAGAACCTTTCAAAGAAAAGAGGCATGGCAGTTGCAGGTGGTTCCTGGCTCAATTAGACGATGACAAACGATTGATGATCCTTCGCACGTACCGGATGTGTTGTTTCGCGGAATAAAATCACAGTCACTGCAAGGTCTTTGAGCAGGATC
The DNA here is from genome assembly GCA_032464435.1 of Aegilops umbellulata. Taxonomy (NCBI): domain Eukaryota; kingdom Viridiplantae; phylum Streptophyta; class Magnoliopsida; order Poales; family Poaceae; genus Aegilops; species Aegilops umbellulata. Next base: position 332,914,903 of record CP136055.1, read on the forward strand.
CCAGCTTCTCTGGGCCTTCAGGAATTTTTGACTGGAGGCTGGTAAGTAGCCTTGGTACACACTCTCTGTTTCTCGGACTGAATTATCTGATTAACCAGGAGATAACTAATACTTCTCCAACGTATCTATAATTTTTTATTGTTCCATGCTGTTACATTAATCTTGGATGTTGTATAATCATTTTATAGTCATTTTATATCATATTTTGGTACTAACCTATTGACATAGTGCCAAGTGCCACTTGCTGTTTTCTGCATGTTTTTTACATCGCAGGAAATGAATACCAAACGGAGTCCAAATGCAACGAAACTTTACGGAGATTTTTTTTTGGACCAGAAGACACCCAATGGGCCAAGGCTATGCTTGGGGGTGGTCAAAAGGGAGCACAACCCACCAGGGTGCGCCAGGAGGCCCAGGCGCGCCCTGGTGGGTTGTGCCCACCTCGGGTGCCCACCAGACCGCCTCTTTGCTCTATAAATACCACAATATTCCAGAAACCCTAGGGGAGTCAACAAAAATCAATTCCAGCCGCCGCAGAGTCTAGAACCACCAGATCCAATCTAGACACCATCACGAAGGGGTTCACCACTTCCATTGGTGCCTCTCTGATGATGCGTGAGTAGTTCTTTGTAGACCTTCAGGTCCGTAGTTAGTAGCTAGATGGCTTCCTCTCTCTCATTTGATTCTCAATACAATGGTCTCTTGGAGATCCATATGATGTAACTCTTTTTGCGGTGTGTTTATTGGGATCAGATGAACTTTGAGTTTATGATCAGATCTATCTTTTTATATCCATGAAAGTTATTTGAGTTTCTTTGATCTCTTATACGCATGATTACTTATAGCCTTGTATTTCTTCTCCGATATTTGGGTTTTGTTTGGCCAACTTGATCTATTTATCTTGCAATGGGAAGATGTGCTTTGTAGCGGGTTCGATCTTACGGTGCTTGATCCTAGTGACAGAAGGGGAACCGACATGTATGTACCGTTGCTACTAAGGATAAAACGATGGGGTCTATCTCTACATAGATAGATCTTGTCTACATCATGTCATCATTCTTATTGCATTACTCCGTTTCACCGTGAACTTAATACACTAGATGCATGCTGGATAGCGGTCGATGTGTGGAGTAATAGTAGTAGATGCAGGCAGGAATCGGTCTACTAATCTTGGACGTGATGCCTATATAATGATCATTGCCTGGATATCGTCATGATTATTTGAAGTTCTATCAATTGTCCAATAGTAATTTTGTTTACCCACCGTTTGCTATTTTTCTCGAGAGAAGCCACTAGTGAAACCTATGGCCCCCGGGTCTCTTTCTCATATTATTTGCCTTTGCGATCTATTTTCCTTTGCTTTTATTTTTAGATCTATCAAAGTAAAAATACAAAAATACCTTGCTGCAATTTATTCTTATTTATTTTATTTGGCGTTCGATCTACCAATCTACTAAAATTTATTCACGTCCGTTTTGCCAATTTCTGGCACCGTTACCCGAAAGGGATTGACAACCCCTTTAATATGTCGGGTTGCGAGTAGTTGTTATTTGTGTGCAGGCACCACTTATGTGTTGCTGCTTGGTTCTCCTACTGGTTCGATAAACTTGGTCTCATCACTGAGGGAAATACCTACCGTCGTTGTGCTGCATCATCCCTTCCTCTTTGGGGAAATACTGACGTAGCTTCAAGCCGCATCAATAACCGATGGCAAGGATCATGATGGCAGCTGATAACCCACAAGTATAGGGGATCGCAACAGTTTTCGAGGGTAGAGTATTCAACCCAAATTTATTGATTCGACACAAGGGGAGCCAAAGAATATTCTTGAGTATTAGTAGCTGAGTTGTCAATTCAACCACACCTGAAAGACTTAATATATGCAGGAAAGTATTTAGTAGCAAAGTAGTATGGAAGTAGCGGGAATGGTGGCAAAAGTAACAGTAGCAGCTTTGTAGTAATCGTAACAATGTCAACGGGAAAGTAAAGTAGCAAAGATCAATATATGAACAGCTCGTAGGCAATGGATCAATGATGGATACTTATGTCGAATGGCATTCATCATGCAACGGTTATAACATAGGGTGACATAGAACTAGCTCTAGTTCACAATTATAATGTAGGCATGTATTCCGAATATAGTCATACATGCTTATGGAAAAGCACTTGCATAACATCTTTTGTCCTACCCTCCCGTGGCAGCGGGTCCTATTGGAAACTAAGGGATATTAAGTCCTCCTTTTAATAGAGTACCGGACCAAAGCATTAGCACTTAGTGAATACATGAACTCCTCAAACTACGGTCATCACTGGGAGTGGTCCTGAGTATTCTCACTCCGGGGTTGCCGGATCATAACAAGTGGTGGGTGACTATTGACTTGCAAGATAAGATCAAGAACGCAAATATATTCATGAAAACAAAATAGGTTCAGATCTGAAATCATGGCACTCGGGCCCTAGTGACAAGCATTAAGCATAGCAAAGTCATAGCAACGTCAATCTTAGAACATACTGGATACTAGGGATCAAACCCTAACAAAACTAACTCGATTACATGGTAAATCTCATCCAACCCATCACAATCCAGGAAGCCTACGATGCGATTACTCACGCACGGCGGTGAGCATCATGAAATTGGTGATGGAGGATGATTGATGATGACGATGCGATAGATTCCGCTCTCCGGAGCCCCGAACGGACTCCAGATCTGCCCTCCCATGGAAGAACAGGGCTTGGCGGCGGCTCCGTATCATAACACACGATGAATCCTTCTCTCTCATTTTTTTTCTCCCCGAACATGAATATATGGAGTTGGAGTTGAGGTCGGTGGAGGTCCAGGGGGCCCACAAGGTCGGAGGGCGCACCCCCACCCTTGTGACCAGGGTGTGGGCCCCCTTCTGTTGATTCTTTCGCCAATATTTTTATTAATTCCAGAACTTATCTCCGTTAAGTTCCAGGTCATTCCGAGAACTTTTTATTCTGCACAGAAATAACACCATGGCAATTCTGCTGAAAACAGCGTTAGTCCGGGCCAGTACCATTCAAATCATGCAAGTTAGAGTCCAAAACAAAGGCAAAAGAGTTTGGAAAAGTAGATACAACAGAGACATATCAACTCCCCCAAGCTTAACCCATTGCTTTTCCTCAAGCAATTCAGTTGACAAACTGAAACTGATAAAGAAAAACTTTTACAAACTCTGTTTGATCTTGTTGTTGCAAATATGTAAAGCCAACATTCAGGTTTTCAGGAAAGATTATAAACTAACCATATTCACAATAACATTTAGGTCTCACATTTACTCATATCAATGGCATAATCTGCTAGTGAGAAATAATAATAAATCTCGGATGACAACACTTTCTCAAAACAATCATGATATGATATAACAAGATGGTATCTCGCTAGCCCTTTCCAAGACCGCAAAACATAAATGCAGAGCACCCCTGAAGATCAAGGACTCACTAGACATTGTAATTCATGGTAAAAGAGATCCAGTCACAGTCATACTCAATATAAATTAATAACAATGCATACAAATGACGGTGGTGCTCTCTAACTGGTGCTTTTTATAAGAGGATGATGAATCAGCAATAAAAGTAAATAGATAGGCCCTTCGTAGAGGGAAGCAAGGATTTGCAGAGGTGCAAGAGCTCAAGTTTTGAAATAGAGATTGAATAATATTGTGAGCGGTATACTTTCATTGTCAACATAACAACCAAGAGATCTCAGTATCTTCCATGCTACATACATTATAGGCAGTTCCCAAACAGAATGGTAAAGTTTATACTCCCCCACCACCAACAAGCACACTCCACAGTTGGTCCGAAACAACGGGTACCGTCCAACTAACAACAGTCCTGGGGGAGTTTTTTTGCAATTATTTTGATTTATTTGAGCATGGGACTGGGCATCTCGGTTACCATCCATTTTCTTGTGAATGATGAGCGGAGTCCACTCATCGTGAGAATAACCCACCTAGCATGGAAGATATGGACAACCCTAGTTGGTACATGAGCGATTCGAGCATACAAAACAGATTATTATTTGAAGGTTTAGAGTTTGGCACTTGCAAATTTACTTGGAACGACAGGTAAATGCCGCATATAGGAAGGTATGGTCGACTCATATGGAACAACTTTGGGATTTATGGAAGTGGATGCACAAGCAGTATTCCCGCTTAGTACAAGTGAAGGCTAGAAAAAGACTGGGGAGCGACCAACTAGAGAGCGACAACAGTCATAAACATGCATTGAGATTAACCAACATTGAATACAAGCATGAGTAGGATATAAATCACCATGAACATAAATATCGTAGAGGCTATGTTGATTTTGTTTCAACTACATGCGTGAACATGTGCCAAGTCAAGCCACTCGAATCATTCAAAGGAGGATACCATCCTATCATACTACATCATAACCATTTTAATTTCCATGTTGGCACGCAAGGTAAACCATTATAAACTCCTAGCTGATTAAGCATGGCATGAATAACTATAATCTCTAATTGTCATTGCAAACATGTTTCATTCATAATGGGCTGAATCAGGAACGATGAACTAATCATATTTACAAAAACAAGATAGGTCGAGTTCATACCAACTTTTCCTCATCTAAATAATTTCATCATATATCGTCATTATTGCCTTTCACTTGCACGACCGAATGGTGTGGATAATAATAATAGTGCACGTGCATTGGACTAAGCTGGAATGTGCAAACATTTATTCAACGGAGAAGACAAGGTAATATGGGCTCTTTGTTAGATCAACAATAATGCATGAGAGCCACTCAACATTTTCATGATGGTCTTCTCCTCTCGATCCCAAAGAAAAGAAAGTAATTTCAAAGAAACACACTGAAATATTTTTGGAGTTTTTGTTTTTCTGAAGAAAATAAAACAAGAACGAGAAAAACTATTTACACGGGAAAGCTCCCAACAAGCAAAAGAAGAACGAGAAATCTTTTCGGGTTTTCTTTTAATTTTACTACTACTAACACTACTACAGGATGCTGCTAATGCGACACTACGATGAGAGACCCTTCGGCAAAACTGTGTGCGATGCAATAATCACAAACAGTGGTGTAAAAGAACCATAAAAAAGGTGCAAAATGTTTGCAATGCCGGATGCATCAAACACGGTTCTGATTTTAATTGCATGTGTGATGCAGGGCATACGGTTCAGTTCAATGAACTATTTGCGATGAGGCGGAACAAAAGAAACGAGTAGCCAGATGAAGGTGTGTGCGATATACAGCATACGGTTCACTCGGATGAACTGTTTGCGATGAGGAGGAACAATAGAAATGGGAAGCTAGATAAAGGTGTGTGCGATTAAGGGCATACGCTTCAGAAGGATTAACTGTTTGCGATTAGGCAACAGAACCGAAATGGGTCAGCCAGATCCAAGTTTCTGCGATTGATGGCATACACTTCACACAAATGAACTGTTTGCGATTAGCCACAACAAACAGAAACAATTAGATAGATCAATGTGTGTGCGCTAGACGGGCACAAACATTCTAATTAAAAGAAGTGTGTGCGATGGTAATAACGAGTGCGCATGGTTGTTGGAACAAGACGTGCGCTGACATTGCCTATTGTGGTGCAAAAGCCAGGTACGCGGCCGAGAAGGTGTGCCCACATTACCTTCCAGGAATAGTGCCGCACTTATAACCATCAATAAATTTTGAGCCTGCGTCCCGTCACATCCCAAATTACTACCACGCTATATTTAATTGCAAACCTGTTCACACCAATCAAAACATAAACGGTTTCACACTTAGGAGCGTATTAGTAGTCATTTATAAGTATTACTACTCCAAGATGACTGCACAATCCTCCTCAACTCCTCATCCACAAAAACAAACAAGTCATTCATCATCGTTCCTTTGCGTCTGCCATGGCCAGCATGAGTTCTGGGTCGAGAGATTGCCACCATGGAGATGCGAGCATGGAAGCGGAAGCACGAGAGATGTCCCGCCTCACTGCGAAAGCAGCCGGCATGCCCCACCACGCGACCGCAGCAGCGCATAGGTCCCACCGCGCCGTCGAAGCAGCACGGTGGTCCCGCCGCACCGTCAATGCAGTAGACTGGTCCGGCCACGCCGCGGAAGCAGAAGAGATGTCCCACCGCGCTGCGAACGCAGCAGATATGTTCTCCTGCGCCACGGTGGCCTGGGAAAATGTCTCGCGGGCAGGCGAGGACTCTTACAGGCGCATGCATGCGATCGTCCATAGCCAGATGGATCAGATCCCCGGCTGGGCGAGGTTGAAGGACAACATGGAAGCCTCTTTTAAACAAGCGACCGGCATCATTTGTCAACTAAATGAGAGCAATGTGAAGCTCCTGGCCGGTCATGAACTGCTGAGGGTGAAGATCGTCGAAAGTGCGGAGCAGCCGGAGGAGACCACTGTCGGCATTCTGGGAACGGGGGTCCCCAGACTTGCATGCCTGCGGCCTGCGGCGTGGCTCAAGTGGGGGCCCAGCGTGGCCCATCTTCATCAACACAAGCTCAAGACCCTCGCGAGGGACCAAGCCTCGCGGGGCGGACGACAGAGAGCTTCCCCAAGTACGACCTCATCAGGCAGGGCTCACGAGGAGGCGGAGAGATCAATGCAAGGGTACCTCGTGAGGATCCAGTGACGCAAGCCATGACGATCAAGGCCAGGCGGGCGCCGGCCTGTGCAGAGTCCTTGTATCCCCTTTGGTGCAAAGGGGGCAAGCACAGGCCAAGGCATCAGGCAAACTTTACCATTCCAGTGCAACGAGACCAAGACCAGCCGGACGGCCGGACGGAGGTCACCGTGGAGCCCAAGACGGCATCACCACCAGAGCCTTTGGTAGCCGAAGACCACCTTTGGTCAGGATAACTTGTACTAGATGTTCCCCTTCAAAATGGCCAATTGTTGGCGCCCTTCCCGCTCATTATTTCGGGGAGAGGCCTAGGGCCTCTATAAATAGAGCTAGCCACCACAGAGTAGAGGCATCCAGCCACAGGCATAGAGAAATCTGATAGAGCCTAAGTAGAGAGATAGGGAGAGAGGCGCCTGAACTGACCCAAGCAGTTCCTCGCACCAGCCCAAGAACACCTCTCGCGAGGCTGTTCTTCCTTTGTACTGTCCATCATCAACCCCAGAGGCAATCCACCACACCACACACTGGAGTAGGGTATTACACCACAACGGTGGCCCGAACCAGTATAAATCTCGTGTCCCTTGTGTTGTTCATTGTTTTCATCTTAGTTCGCACGAGAAGATCAGACGTAGATAGGTAGGGGAGAGATCTCCGCGTGCACCCCAGTGTTCGAACCTCAAGGGTCTGCCGGAACCCGAAATCCGACATTTGGCGCGCCAGGTAGGGGTGCGCCGGAATCCTTTCTTCCGCCGTTCTCGTGTGGTCTTCCGTCGTGTCCATGGCTGACGCTCGTCGGGCTCGCACCGAGCGCCGAGCTGCTCTCGCCACCCGCGTCGCCCAGACGGCGCCCATCGGTGTTCCCCCCCCCCCCCCCCTCGTTCCCCGTCGCCCGCCGCCAACGCCGCCACCGGCCCGGCGGAGAACGAGCAGCAGGCTTTGTCCCAGCATCCTTCGGTGCGGCGGGATGGCCGCACTGCTACCCCGTCGCTGACCCCGGCTGGCTCGTCGTCCCACGCCCGTCGCGCCCCCATGGATGCACGCGCCTCGCTGCTCTTGGCGAAAGAGCTTCTCCGTTACCGCCCCGTCGACGACCTCTAGGAGGACTGGCTCACCCGCATCACCGAGCTTGTCAGCGCCGTAGGGGGCTCCCCTTTGCGGTCCCCCTCGCTACCACGCCCTCTGTTCCGCGCAGGAGGCGATGATCAGGAGGTGCCTCCGCCACCTCCTCCCCAAGAAGGCACCTTGGTTGCAAGGCGTGCAGCCCCAGGGCAAGACCTACTATGTCCAGCGCCTGCAGAGCAAGAAAGGAGCTGCCAAGAGATCCCGCGTCCCCGAGAAGGTGCACGCGCGCTCCCGGCGCCGGCGTGCCAAGATCGCGTCCCAGCGCTTCCATGACAAGACCCCGCGCTGCTCCCAGCGGTGGCGCGTGGCGACCTGCAACAGCAAGATCGGCACCAGCCAAGGGCGCCGGTGGCCACAGCGGGTGGCCTCGCCTTCACCCCAGAGCTGTGCGGCGTCACATGGCCAGGCAAGTTCAAGCCTGACCTCCCTCCTCGCTACGATGGCACAGCGGACCCCGCGGAGTTCCTGCAGCTCTACGATCTAGGCATCATGGCCACCAGCGGGGACGAAAAGGTCATGGCAAATTGGTTCCCCATGGCGCTCAAGGACGGAGCCCGCACCTGGCTCCTGAACTTGGCCCTCGGCACGATCTCCTCCTGGAGCGAGATGCGCACCCGCTTCGTCGCCAACTTCCAGGGCACTCGCGACCGGCCCCCGGCCGTGAGCGACCTGCGCCGCATCAAGCAACAGCCAGGGGAAACCCTGCAGAAGTACATCCAACGCTTCAACTATGCTCGCCTCAAGATCCCCAAGGTGATTGAGGAAGCCATCATATCAGCTTTCTCCGACGGTGTGCGCAACATCAAGATGAAGGAGGAGCTGGCCATCCATGAAGACCTGTGCACATCCCTGGAGCTGTTCAACTTGGCGACCAAGTGCGCCAGGGCTGAGGAAGGGCGCATTTCCCTTCTCGAGCTCCCGGCAGCCGACCCAGAAGAAAAGAAGCTCAAGGCCAAAGACGTGAAGCGCAAGGGGGCTGCCGTGCTAGCAGCAGATCCAGACACCAAGCGAGGCAGGGATCAGCCTGAGTCATCCAAGGGCGGACGTTACTGTATGTACCACAACCTGCACACCCACAACACCAATGAATGTCAAGAGCTCAGAGCCATGCGAGACGGGCGAATCGGCCGACGCCCCGAGCGCAACGGCAGGGGCTATGGCCGAGGAGGAGGAAGAGGTGGAGGACGATGGGAAGACCGCGGCCCGCGCCAGGGATGGCGTGACCGCCCTCGCGAGGACCGCTGGCAAGACCAGCCTCGCGAGAGGGGCTGGAGGGACCAGCCTCGCGAAGATCGCCCGCACGACAACGCTGGCCTCCCGCCTCTGCCGCCACCACCAAAGAGGAATTAAGACCAGCATCAGGACAATGGAATTGGGGGCTTCCAGGAGTCGCGCGCAATTGCCTGCATCTTGGGTGGCGCTCAGGCTCCGGCCTCACAGCGCATCATCAAGCAGTTTGCTCGTGAGGTGAACGCAGTTCTTCCCAAGCTTGAGGCCACATGCCCTCTCAGGTGGTCTACGTGCACCATTACGTTCAGCTCAGCGGATCAGCTCAAGTGCGCGGCAACGGCTGGACTCCTCCCGATGCTTTGCTCCCCAGTCATCAGCAATGTGCAGGTCACCAGGACCCTCATCGATGGCGGTGCTGGACTCAACGTCCTGTCCGTCGAGATGTTCGACAATCTCCAAGTGCCATACGATCAGCTTCAGCCAACCAAGCCTTTCTCAGGAGTCACCGATGGTTCTACTATTCTGATTGGGCAGGTGTGCCTTCCACTCACCTTCGGGCATCGCAACAACTACCGCACTGAGCTCATCGACTTTGACGTCGCTCACATCCGTCTACCGTACAACGCCATCCTCGGGTACCCGGCCCTAGCCAAGTTCATGGCAGTGACTCACCATGGTTACAATGTCCTCAAGATGCCTGGGAGTGGTGGAGTCATTACCGTGCCCTGTGAAGAAAGAGATGCAGTGTGTTCACTGGAGCATGCGCTCCAAGCCGCGGCAATCGAAGACCCAGACCAAAGGGGCGGGAGACCTCTCGAAGCGATTGAGAGAAGAAGAAGACCTCGCCAGGCTCAAGCCACAAGGGGGCTGGCGCCCCTGGAGGTGTTGCGTCAAGCTCTGCGCTCGATCAGGGAGCGCCACCCTCTCACGCATAGGAAAGCGTGCCCAGCGCCCTCCTTAGGCCAGACTCGGGGGCTCCTCCTTGGAGAGCCACCGACCTTGCCAAGGTCGCGAGGGAGGCGCTGGGGCATCACTTGGAGGGGCGCTTTCAGGCGCTTTTCCCTCAGGAAGGTACAGGGCAAGGAAGACCAAACCCTCAGGAGTTCGTTGCAAGAAACACTCAAGAGCTCAAGAGTCAAGAGTCATGCGCGGCAGCCGCCGCCTGCCTGTCGTAGCCCCACGTCCAGGCGAGGATGGTGGGATGCGCGTCTGCATCGACGTCCCAGGGCTCAACCGAGCCGCGTCTCAGGAGCGCCTCTGGCCTTCGCGCGTGGGGCGTTGTGAGGGGCCACCTCACAGCTACGTTCGCATGCCCTTCGGCCTGCCGAACGTGGCCGTCGCTCACCAGCGCCTGCTGCGGAGCATTCTGGAGGCTCAGGAGATCAGGCACCACATGGTCCTGGCAGGGATGGAGATGGCTCTCGAGGACCCGCTTGGGCCCGCGGAGCCCCCCGAGGCCCCAGGGCCTGGGGGCTCGTGAGGGCCGACGTCTTCACCGCGCATCGCTCGCTTCCTCAGCATCACTTCATCTTCAACAACGTCAGGTGACATCTTTCAGAGTTTTACTTTCAGCTGGGAGCGCCCACAGGGCTGCACCATTCCCAAGCCACGTGGGTCCGTCCCCGCGGCATGTATCCATTTTGTTCATGTTCTTTACTTACCTAGTTGGGGGCACCCTTCGGGCTGCATCACCCCCACGCCACTCGGGCCCGACCCAGCGGCAGCTGCATCTTTAATATTTGCCTTGGGATGAAGTGTTCTCTCGCGCTAAATTGGGTTCCAGTAAGTTATCGCCTACTACTTATTGTCATGCAAAGCGCTTTCACGTTAAAAGGGGGGCGCCTGAGCATCGCGACTCATGGGCTCCTACTGGCTCTCCACCCCTCACCCCCTGGCCTTGACCCATGGCATCGCGACCTGTCATACCAGTGGCGGCTGAGCTCGCTCGAGGGCCGGGACCTGAGGACGTAGAGCATTTGCATTCTAACAACCCTGCAGGAACACACCAGTTGATAAAGGCCTAGAGCCAGGCGCAACCCGCCTCGAGGTAGGGCCTCGTGAGTCCCACGCTGGCTCACGGGTGCCCAGATACACCTCTCCTAGCCCTACCGTGTCGGCCACGTGTCAGGGCGGGGCTGTACACACCCCGGGGGCTCCTCCCGGAGGGAGCCCCCTCCCACGCACCAGTGGAAGCACCATGCTCCGCGCTGGCTGACGACACTGCCGAGGAGCGGCTATGCCCGTACACATACGAAAGCGCTATGCTCCGCGCTGGTGATAAACAACTGAGGGCGGCCCACGGCCGTACCAACCTCAGGGAGCCCAGAGCTCAGTGTCCGGCACCATCGCAACGCCTCCCCTCAGGAGTGCCGCGCGAGGGGGCTGGACACGGGGGCTACGCCCGGGCCTCGCCCGAGCACGCCACCCAGCCAGGTCCCTCGGACCTGGTCGTCGCACGCCACTCCGTGAGCGGAGCCAAGGTACGAAACCCGTTTGAGCGTCAAGGGGGACTCCTGAACATCGCGACTCAGGAGCCTAACTGGTCACGTAGCCCCTCACTCCTTCGTCCCGTCCTGGTTTCTGGTCGAGGCTAATGCTGGGTGAGGTACGCGCGGGGCCGGGCCCCGCCGACGTAGAACGGCCAATCCACTCCTCGCTCCCCTCTTCCCTACTTGTTGCTCGCGCGTCAAGGGGGACTCCTGAGCATCGCGACTCAGGAGCCTAACTTGTCACGTAGCCCCTCACTCCTTAGTCCCGTCCTGGTTTCCGATCGGGGCTAACGCTGGGTGAGGTACGCGTGGGGCCGGGCCCTGCCGACGTAGAGCGCAAGCAACTAGGAGAGGAAAATGCACATTTCAGGAAATTCAAAGCAAATATTACAAGCCAAAGACTATTCCATAACACCAAACACAAGTTTAAACGCCTCCGTGAGGCATGGTGCATGTTGCAGGAATAGTAAATAGGACAGAAGCCGCGAGGGGATCACTCTCCAGTGGCGCCGTCGCCTGTGGTGGAGTCATGGTGGACGGCTTCGCCTCTCGAGGTCGCAAGGCCGGCGGTGCCGCGTCCGGGCAAGACGCTGCGGGTGCGGAACTTCCCCAGCAAAATCTCAGCTTGACCTTTCACGGCCTCAGCGGCAGCAGCGGCACGGTCGCCGCTCACGGGCTCCAGCAGGCTGCCAAAGTCAACGTCGGGGTCGCGCAGATAGACGTGGCTGAGAACATGCGTCAGCGCCACGGAAGACAGGGCGCGCGCCTCAGCCTCGACCATGGGGCCAAGGCCATCTGCGACGTCCTCGAGCGCGTCAACCAGGAAGGGGAGCAGCTTGGCAAGGCCATCCTCCGCACCAGCTAACGGCTCCTCCAGGCCGCTCTCATACAACGTCTTCAGTATGCCGCGGGCCTTCTTCTCCTGCTTCGCAAAGGCCACCCGGTCCTCTGCCAGGACCTTCGCCTTGGCGTCCAGCTCGACCCTCTCTGCCTTCAGCGACTGCTCCAGCATCTCCAGTTGGCGATGGCGGTCGTCGAGCTTGGCATCCCGGTCCTTAGCGGTGGCCTCCTTAGCCTTCATCTCCTTCTCCTTCTCCTTCCGGCTGTGCACCTCCTTGGCGAGCTCGTCGCGCAGGCCCTGCTTCTCGGCCTCGAGTGCCTTGCAACGGCCCTGAGCGGCTGCAGCGTCGCCCAGGGCAGCATCGCGAGCGGCCTTGGCTTGGTTGGCGGCCCGCTTCTCCTCGTCGGAGGACGACACAGCCTGGCTCAGCGCCGCTCGGACAGAGGCAGCAGAACGAGCCCAGCCAGAAGCCAACTCCAGGCGCCCGGCCACAAGGCGAGGATCCGCGCTCAGGAGATCCTCCCGCATCTGGCTTAGCTCATTGGCAACCTGATCCAAGACAACAGCAGAGGGAGCAGAAGAGACAAGGACCTGTGGCGCAGGCGAAGAGGATGGCAGCGTGACCACGGCTTGGCAAGAAGGGACCTCCTGAGCCTTGGTCGCATTGGACGCAGCGTCGGGCATAGTCGATTCCAGGCCCAGCGGGGCCACGGGGGCTAACTCCTCGCCGGGGCGCCCCAGTAGGCCTCGCGAGGGCAGCAAGACCGGGGAGGTGCGAGCTTCGCCGTCCCCTCCCCCTGCAGCCGAAGGCGTCGCCCCGGTGTACGGGTTCGCCCCAAGCGGGGCCGCAGAGGCCTATTTCAACCTCTTGGCCGCGGGTGCCGACCTGGCAAGGAGCGCAAACATCAAGTTTCAGCAGAAAAGACCAAGCAGAGCATAGATCGAGCACTTACTGGGCATCATCCGTGGACTCAAGAAACCTCCGACCGTACTTGAAGCCCAAGAGCCTGCTGTGGGGGTCGGACTTTGGTGGCCCGGAAGCAGAAGGTGCCTCAGGAGGGATGGCGTCGACCTTGGACCCCTCAGGGACCATAGTAGACCCTGGGGGAACCAGGCTCGACCTGCCCTTCCTCGTGACCAAGGAAGAACCCTTCCCTCCTCGCCTGGCGTCGGCCTCATCGTCGTCCAACATGGAGCGGAGGGCCCGGGTCCTGCGCTTAAGGAGGGACTCCCCCCAGTCCTCGCCAGTCTCCTCTGAGTCAGGCGCTTCCTCCTCCACCTCTTCTCCCCCCTCTCCCCCGCTGGAGCTGTCGGAGGACAAGTTCACCGTCGCCAGAATCGTCAGGTCATCAGGGGCTGCCGCAGGCACCGGCCCCTCGTCGTTGAAGGTGGGCATGGCGTTCACCACCTGCTCCCAGTCGTCACGAAGGAACAGGGGGACGGGGGCGCCCACAGGGCTCGCTACGTCTCCCCCAACCAAGCAATGAAGGGCCGCAGGCAGATCCTCGTCGGTCAGCGCCTCAGAGCTCAGGCGCATAACGGCGTCCGCCCTTCCAAGCTTCCACAGTGGGAGCGGGTGCTCCTGGAGGGGAGCCACCCAGTGCTCCAGGAACTCCCTCAGGAGCGAGGCCCCGGTCAGCTTCGCCGCCCCCAAGTTGCTTGGCTTCAGGTCCGCGTTCATCCTCCTTGGCACCGCCTTCGCGCGAGGGTCGACGAGCTCTGCGCGCGACCTAGCGTCGACGGACTTAGGCTGCCCCGTGGGCAATACCAGACAAAGGTGGAGGCGCCTGACGTCCATCATGACCCACTTGCTCCGGTAGCCCTCGATCCTCTTCCCAGGCTTCGAGATGGCGTTGGAACTGGAGTATGCAATGAAGCTCGCGCATGCAGAGACCTGTGCACCGGAGACCCGGAGGGAGAAAAAGTGGCGCAGCAAGGCCACCGAGGGCTTGACACCAACGTGAGCCTCACAGTAATAGGTGAAAATCGCCAGGAGAAGGATGGAGTTGGGGTGGAGATGCAGAGCCTGCAAGTTGTACTGGTGGAGAACGGCATGGAAGAACTGAGAGAAAGGAGGCACCAGACCAGCGATAATGGCGCTCAGGAAGAACGGATAGAAGGTGCTCCGCTTGCCCTCAGGCTGGTCGGATCCGACCTTGAGCGCAGTCGTCCCCTCGCTGCCCTGCGCCACCGTCATCAGGTGCGCGAGGGCAAGGTTCTTCTCCGACAAATTCAGGGAATCCAAGGCCGGCGAGTACCAGGCATCGGCCGGGGGCTTGCGAGGCGCCATGGCGTGCTGGATGCGAAGGATTGAGACGGATCTAGAGGATTTCGGGAGCAAGAGGAAGGAGAGCGAGAAAGGGGATCTAGGGCAAGACAGACGAGAGCGGGGTAAGCAAGCCTGGCCCGAGCATCCCCTTTTGTCAGACGTGCAGTTGCCGAGGCATCGTGGGAAGCGCAGGCGCCCATGTCCAATCGACCGCCACGCGGCTCCCAAGGCCGCAGGCTGTTAGGGCCCGCGGCGCTTCGCGCTTGCCCCTTCGCTTCTTTGCTAAGCCAAGCCCGTGCGCGCCTTGGGCCCGGGGGCTACTGTCAGCGTTCTGGGAGCAGGTATCCCCAGACTTGCCTGCCTGCGGCCTGCAGCATGGCTCAAGTGGGGGCCCAGCGCGGCCCATCTTCATCAACACAAGCTCAAGACCCTCGCGAGGGGCCGAGCCTCGCGGGGAGGACGACAGAGAGCTTCCCCAAGTACGACCTCATCAGTCAGGGCTCGTGAGGAGGCGGAGAGATCAATGCAAGGGTACCTCGCGAGGATCTAGTGACGCAAGCCATGACGATTAAGGCCAGGCGGGCGCCGGCCTGTGCAGAGTCCTTGTATCACCTTTGGTGCAAAGGGGGCAAGCACAGGCCAAGGCATCAGGCAAAGGTTACCATTCCAGTGCAACGAGACCAAGACCAGCCGGACGGCCGGACGGAGGTCACCGTG
Organism: Aegilops umbellulata; assembly: GCA_032464435.1. Taxonomy (NCBI): domain Eukaryota; kingdom Viridiplantae; phylum Streptophyta; class Magnoliopsida; order Poales; family Poaceae; genus Aegilops; species Aegilops umbellulata. The sequence continues at coordinate 332,930,209 of CP136055.1, forward strand.
GAGCCCAAGACGGCGTCACCACCAGAGCTTTTGGTAGCCGAAGACCACCTTTGGTCAAGATAACTTGTACTAGATGTTCCCCTTCAAAATGGCCTATTGTTGGCGCCCTTCCCGCTCATTATTTCGGGGAGAGGCCCAGGGCCTCTATAAATAGAGCTAGCCACCACAGAGTAGAGGCATCCAGCCACAGGCATAGAGAAATCTGATAGAGCCTAAGTAGAGATAGGGAGAGAGGCGACTGAACTGACCCAAGTAGTTCATCGCACCAGCCCAAGAACACCTCTCGCGAGGCTGTTCTTCCTTTGTACTGTTCATCATCAGCCCCAGAGGCAATCCACCACACCACACATTGGAGTAGGGTGTTACACCACAACGGTGGCCCGAACCAGTATAAATCTCGTGTCCCTTGTGTTGTTCATCGTTTTCATCTTAGTTCGCACGAGAAGATCAGACGTAGATCGGTAGGGGAGAGATCTCCACGTGCACCCCAGTGTTCGAACCTCAAGGGTCTGCCGGAACCCAAAATCCGACAACCAGTGCCTTGTTGAAGAGGACCGGCGTCATCGTCGAGAAACTTATGGACAAGAAAGCCATGCTACACATCGAGCGCAGAAGGCTGGTGGAGGAATCCGTGGATGCTCTCAAGCAGCATCTTAAGGACAAGAAAGAGCTCATCACCACTCGCCGCGGAGACTAGTTCCCGCGGCCTACAGCAACGCATCAAGAAAGTAGAGATCAGCGAGCCAGATCGTTGTCTTCCTTCTTCTTTTGCCCTTGTGTATTTCGGGTGTTGCCGGATGTGGCTTTTTTTAATTATGTTCCTAAATATGTAAGACAATTATTATCTGAAGGAAATATGCCCTAGAGGCAATAATAAAGTTGTTATTTATATTTCCTCATATCATGATAAATGTTCATTATTCATGCTAGAATTGTATTAACCGGAAACTTAGTACATGTGTGAATACATAGACAAACAGAGTGTCCCTAGTATGCCTCTACTAGACTAGCTCGTTAATCAAAGATGGTTAAGTTTCCTAGCCATAGACATGTGTTGTCATTTGATGAACGGGATCACATCATTAAAGAATGATGTGACGGACAAGACCCATCCGTTAGCTTAGCACTATGATCGTTTAGTTTATTGCTATTGCTTTCTTCATGACTTATACATGTTCCTATGACTATGATATTATGTAACTCCCGAATAATGGAGGGACACTTAGTGTGCTATCAAATGTCACAACGTAACTGGGTGATTATAAAGATGCTCTACAGGTGTCTCCGATTATGTTTATTGAGTTGGCATAGATCGAGATTAGGATTTGTCACTCCGGTTGTCGGAGAGGTATCTCTGGGCCCTCTCGGTAATGCACATCACTATAAGCCTTCCAAGCAATGTGACTAATGAGTTAGTTATGGGATGATGCATTACGGAACGAGTAAAGAGTCTTTCCAGTAACGAGATTGAACTAGGTATGGTGATACCGACGATCGAATCTCGGGCAAGTAACATACCAATGACAAAGGGAACAACGTACGTTGTTGTGCGGTTTGACCGATAAAGATCTTCGTAGAATATGTAGGAGCCAATATGAGCATCTAGGTTCCCTATTGGTTATTGACAAGAGATGTGTCTCGGTCATGTCTACATAGTTCTTGAACCCGTAGGGTCCGCACGCTTAACGTTCGATGACGATTTGTATTATGAGTTTTTGTGATTTGATGACCGAAGGTTGTTCAGAGTCCCGGATGAGATCATAGACATGACGAGGAGTCTCGAAATGGTCGAGACATAAAGATTGATATACTGGACCATGTTATTCAGACACCAGAAGTGTTCGGGTAGGTTTCGGATAAAATCGGAGTGCCGGAGGGGTTACCGGAACCCCCTGGGGAAGTAATGGGCCTTAGTGGGCCTTAGGGGAGAGAGAGAAGCAGCCACGAGGTGGAGCCCCCCTCCCCAAGGGGAGTCCGAATAGGACTAGGGGAGGGGGCGCGGCCCCTGTTTCCCTCTCCCTCTCCTTCCTTCTTCTCCTACTTGGACTAGGAAAGGAGGAAACCTACTCCTACTAGGAGTAGGAATCCCCCCCTTGGGTACACCCCTTGTGGCCGGCCCTCCTCCTCCTCCCCTCCTTTATATACGGGGGAGGGGGGCACCCCATAGACACACAAGTTGATCTTTAGCCATGTGCGGTGCCCCCTCCACAGTTTTCCACCTTGGTCATATTGTCATAGTGCTTAGGCGAAGCCCTGCGTCGGTAACTTCATCATCACCATCACCACGCCGTCGTGCTAATGGAACTCTCCCTCGGCCTCAGCTGGATCAAGAGTTCGAGGGACGTCACCGAGCTAAACGTGTGCAGATCGCGGAGGTATCGTGCGTTCGGTACTTGATCGGTTTGATCGCGAAGACGTTCGACTACATCAACCGTGTTACTAGACACTTCCGCTTTTGGTCTACGAGGGTACGTGGACACACTCTCCCCGCTCGTAGCTATGCTTCTCCTAGATAGATCTTGCGTGATCGTAGGATTTTTTTTGAAATACTACGTTCCCCAAACAGTGGCATCCGAGCCAGGTCTATGCGTAGATGTTGTATGCATGAGTAGAACACAAAGAGTTGTGGGCGATAATAGTCATACTGCTTACCAGCATGTCATACTTTGATTCGGCGGTATTGTTGGATGAAGCGGCCCAGACCGACATTACATGACCGCGTTCATGAGACTGGTTCTACCGCCGTGCCTCGCACACAGGTGGCTAGTGGGTGTCTATTTCTCCAACTTTAGTTGAATCGAGTTTGACTACGCCCGGTCCTTGTTGAAGGTTAAAACATCACACTTGATGAAAAATCGTTGTGGTTTTGATGCGTAGGTAAGAGCTGTTCTTGCTAGAAGCTCGTAACAGCCACGTAAAACTTGCAACAACAAAGTAGAGGACGTCTAACTTGTTTTTGCAGGGCTTGCTATGATGTGATATTGTCAAGACGTGATGATATATAAATTTTTGTATGAGATGATCATATTTTGTAACAGTTATCAGCAACTGGCATGAGCCATATGGTTGTCGCTTTATTGTATGAAATGCAATCGTCATGTAATTGCTTTACTTTATCACTAAGCGGTAGCGATAGTCGTAGAAGAAATAATTGGCGAGACGACAACGATGCTTCGATGGAGATCAAGGTGTCAAACCGGTGACGATGGTGATCATGACGATTGTTTGGAGATGGAGATCAAAGGCACAAGATGATGATGGCCATATCATATCACTTATATTGATTGCATGTGATGTTTATCCTTTGTGCATCTTATTTTGCTTAGTACGGCGGTAGCATTATAAGATGATCTCTCACTAAATTTCAAGCTATAAGTGTTCTCCCTGAGTATGCACCATTGCTACAGTTCGTCGTGCCGAGACACCACATGATGATCGGGTGTGATAAGCTCTACGTTCACATACAATGGGTGCAAGCCAGTTTTGCACACGCAAAATACTCGGGTTAACTTGAAGAGCCTAGCACATGCAGATATGGCCTCGGAACACTGAGACCGAAAGGTCGAGCTTGAATCATATAGTAGATATGATCAACATAGTGATGTTCACCATTTAAAACTACTCCATCTCACGTGATGATCGGACATGGTTTAGTTGATATGGATCACGTGATCACTTAGATGATTAGAGGGATGTCTATCTAAGTGGGAGTTCTTAAGTAATATGATTAATTGAACTTTAATTTATCATGAACTTAGTACCTGATAGTATTTTGCATGTCTATGTTGTTGTAGATAAATGGCCCATGCTACTGTTCCATTGAATTTTAATGTGTTCCTAGAGAAAGCTAAGTTGAAAGATGATGGTAGCAACTACACGGACTGGGTCTGTAACTTGAGGATTATCCTCATTGCTGCACAGAAGAATTATGTCCTGGAAGCACCGCTAGGTGTACCACCCGCGCCAGCAACTATAGACATAGTGAATGCCTGGCAGTCGCGTGTTGATGACTACTCGATAGTTCAGTGTGCCATGCTTTATGGCTTAGAACCGGGACTTCAACGACGTTTTGAACGTCATGGAGCATATGAGATGTTCCAGGAGTTGAAATTCATATTTCAAGCAAATTCCCAGATTGAGAGATATGAAGTCTCCAATAAGTTCTACAGCTGCAAAATGGAGGAGAATAGTTCTGTCAGTGAACACATACTCAGAATGTCTGGGTACCACAACCACTTGACTCAGCTAGGAGTTAATCTTCCTGATGATAGTGTCATTGATAGAGTTCTTCAATCACTGCCACCAAGCTATAAAGGCTTCGTGATGAACTATAATATGCGAGGGTTGAACAAGACAATTCTCGAGCTCTTCGCAATGCTAAAGGCTGCGGAGGTAGAAATGAAAAAGGAGCATCAAGTGTTGATGGTTAACAAGACCACTAGTTTCAAGAAAAAGGGCAAAGGGAAGAATGGGGACTTCAGGAAGAACGGCAAGCAAGTTGCTGCTCAAGTGAAAAAGCCCAAGTCTGGACCTAAGCTTGAAACTGAGTGCTTCTACTGCAAAGGGACTGGTCACTAGAAGCGGAACTGCCGCAAGTATTTGGCAGATAAGAAGGATGGCATGGTGAAAGGTATATTTGATATACATGTTATTGATGTGTACCTTACTAATACTCGTAGTAGCGCCTAGGTATTTGATACTGGTTCTGTTGCTCACATTTGCAACTCGAAACAGGGGCTACGGATTAAGCGAAGATTGGCCAAGGATGAGGTGACGATGCGCATGGGAAATGGTTCCAAAGACGATGTGATCGCCGTTGGCACGCTACCTCTACATCTACCTTCGGGATTAGTTTTAGACCAGAATAATTGTTATTTGGTGCCAGCGTTAAGCTTGAACATTATATCTGGATCTTGTTTGATGCAAGACAATTATTCATTTAAATCATAGAATAATGGTTGTTCTATTTATATGAGTAATATCTTTTATGGTCATGCACCCTTGATGAGTGGTCTATTTTTATTGAATCTCAATGGTAGTGATACACATATTCATAGTATTGAAAGCAAAAAATATAAGTTTAATAATGATAGTGCAACTTATTTGTGGCACTTCCGTTTAGGTCATATTGGTGTAAAGCGCATGAAGAAACTCCATGGTGATGGGCTTTTGGAATCACTTGATTATGAGTCACTTGATGCTTGCGAACCATGCCTCATGGGCAAGATGACTAAGACTCCGTTCTCCGGAACAATGGAGCGAGCAACAGACTTGTTGGAAATAATACATACTGATCTATGCGGTCCGATGAGTGTCCATGCTCGCGGTGGGTATCGTTATTTTCTGACCTTCACAGATGATTTGAGCAGATATGGGAATATCTACTTGATGAAACATAAGTCTGAAACATTTGAAAAGTTCAAAGAATTTCAGAGTGAAGTGGAAAATCATCGTAACAAGAAAATAAAGTTCTACGATCTGGTCGTGGAGGTGAATATTTGAGTTGCGAGTTTGGTCTTCATTTGAAACAATGAGGAATAGTTTCGCAACTCAAGCCACCCGGAACACCATAGCATAATGGTGTGTCCGAACGTCGTAGCTGCACTTTATTAGATATGGTGCGATCTATGATGTCTCTTACTGGTTTACCGCTATCGTTTTGGGGTTATGCTTTAGAGACAGCTGCATTCACGTTAAATAGGGCACCATCTAAATCCGTTGAGACAACACCTTATGAACCATGGGAGACTGAAGGAAATATGCCCTAGAGGCAATAATAAAGTTGTTATTTATATTTCCTTATATCATGATAAATGTTTATTATTCATGCTAGAATTGTATTAACCGGAAACTTAGTACATGTGTGAATACATAGACAAACAGAGTGTCCCTAGTATGCCTCTACTAGACTAGCTCGTTAATCAAAGATGGTTAAGTTTCCTAGCGATAGACATGTGTTGTCATTTGATGAACGGGATCACATTAGAGAATGATGTGATGGACAAGACCCATCCGTTAGCTTAGCACTATGATCGTTTAGTTTATTGCTATTGCTTTCTTCATGACTTATACATGTTCCTATGACTATGATATTATGTAACTCCCGAATAATGGAGGGACACTTAGTGTGCTATCAAATGTCACAACGTAACTGGGTGATTATAAAGATGCTCTACAGGTGTCTCCGATTGTGTTTATTGAGTTGGCATAGATCGAGATTAGGATTTGTCACTCCGATTGTCGGAGAGGTATCTCTGGGCCCTGTCGGTAATGCACATCACTATAAGCCTTCCAAGCAATGTGACTAATGAGTTAGTTACGGGATGATGCATTACGGAACGAGTAAAGAGACTTGCCGGTAACGAGATTGAACTAGGTATGGCGATACCGACGATCGGATCTCGGGCAAGTAACATACCGATGACAAAGGTAACAACGTATGTTGTTGTGCGGTTTGACTGATAAAGATCTTCGTAGAATATGTAGGAGCCAATATGGGCATCCAGGTTCCGCTATTGGTTATTGACCGGAGATGTGTCTCGGTCATGTCTACATAGTTCTCGAACCCGTAGGGTCCGCACGCTTAATGTTCGATGACGATTTGTATTATGAGTTTTTGTGATTTGATGGCCGAAGGTTGTTCGGAGTCCTAGATGAGATCACGGATGTGACGAGGAGTCTAGAAATGTTCGAGACATAAATATTGATATATTGGACCATGTTATTCGGACAAGGAAGTGTTCGTGTTGGTTTCGGATAAAGCCGGAGTGCCGGAGGGGTTAGCAGAACCCCCTGGGGAAGTAATGGGCCTTAGTGGGCCTTAGGGGAGAGAGAGAGCAGCAGCCAGGAGGTGGCGCCCCCCTCCCCAAGGGGAGTCCGAATAGGACTAGGGGAGGGGGCGCGGCCCCTGTTTGCCTCTCCCTCTCCCTGTCCTTCCTTCTTCTCCTACTTGGACTAGGAAAGGGGGAAACCTACTCCTACTAGGAGTAGGAATCACCCCCTTGGGCGCGCCCCTTGTGGCCAGCCCTACTCCTCCTCTCCTCCTTTATGTACGGGGGAGGGGGCACCCCATAGACACACAAGTTGATCTTTCGCCATGTGCGGTGCCCCCTCCATAGTTTTCCACCTCGGTCATATTGTCGTACTGCTTAGGCGAAGCCCTGCGTAGGTAACTTCATCATCACCGTCACCACACCGTCATGCTGACGGAACTCTCCCTCGGCCTCAGCTGGATCAAGAGTTCGAGGGACGTCACTGAGCTGGACGTGTGCAGATCGTAGAGGTGTCGTGCATTCGGTACTTGATCGGTTGGATCGCGAAGACGTTCGACTACATCAACCACGTTACTAAACGCTTCCACTTTCGGTCTATGAGGGTACATGGACACACTCTCCCCGCTCGTTCCTATGCTTCTCCTAGATAGATCTTGCGTGATCATAGGAAATTTTTTGAAATACTGTGTTCCCCAACATTATCCACTTTCATCATCCTTATATCCATCATGCTTGCTATAAGTTGTAGTCGATGTTATATAGGTCCGTCAGATCTTAGATCAAGATCCATGGAAAACTTTCTTTTCAGATTTTAATTTGTCTCTCTTAAATCTCAATCCAGTGAGACATATAGCCACGCCGTAGAATAGGGGCTCTGGCACCATTAATGGAGACGTTGGGAGGGAGGTGCGCGGCGGGTAGAGGTCAAAGGGCTCTCCTCCCGATGAGCATGCGTAGGGGTCTGATCGCACGCCTCCCGTACTCAAATAGCTACCCTGCACGGCACCTCCTTGCCAATAAATAAAGGGGACGCGTGGCGGCACGTAATTGGTAAGCAGAACGCCCACGGTTCCAATAATACTTGTGTTTCCGATTTGTAACGTGACAACACTTGTTCCAAAATGACTTTGTTGATTGTTAATGTGTGCGCCTTCGCAAACCAGACAGAAAAATTACCACAACATGTTGGTGCCATGTCATGACACCATGCCAAGTTTCATGATTTTCAGGCATGTTTTGGATTTACAGGAATGAAAAAAACCAAGTTTCTCAATCTTTCTGGCCGAGCCACGACGCCCAGATGTTTTAATTTCATTCCCATTTCTCGCATGGGACCTAGAAATTCTCCCAAGGACACACATGTGATTTTTCAACCAACTTTGGTGCACTGGAGCATGTGCTTGTAGTTCAAATTTGAATTATGCACATTAAATACCCAGAAATTCAATTAATGTATAAAAATGCCAAATGAACCCGGAATAATTCCAAAATTTAGCACGATACTTCTATTTGGTCTAATCTGCCTGTGTAAGAAAATTAAGGCGGGAGAAGGCAGTGTACATATGTAGTTTCGCACACGGAGGTGACATGTTCCCTCTCGAAACCACGAGCCTTCTTGAGAGAAGCTCCGATTTGCAAGAGCTTAAACCAAAGCTTGTCCCAATTCGGCCAAAATAATTACCGCAACATGTTGGTGCCATGTCATGACACCATGCCAAGTTTCATGATTTTCAGGCGTGTTTTGCATTTACAAGAATTAAAAAAACCAAGTTTTTCAATCTTTCCGGCCGAGCCACGACGCCCAGATGTTTGATTTTCATTCTCATTTCTTGCATGGGACCTATAAATTCACCCAAAGACAGACATGTGATTTTTCAACAAACTTTGGTGCACTGGAGCATGTGCTTGTAGTTCAAATTTTAATTATGCACATTAAATGTCGACAAACTCAATTAATGCATAAAAATGACAATTCCAAATTTAAACACGACACTCATGTACTAGTTGCATGTTCACTGTACGTAAATGTTCTAGCAATTCAAACACCATCCTTTCCTCCGTAACACCATTTTGTCTTTCAAAACATAATGAAAAAATCAGGTATACCACAAACAGTTTACTAGAAAGAATTGTGTGGGATGCGATATAAAATATCTTGGTGCACCGTCTTGTCTGGCTTACGTAGGAAGCTTCTTCATCTACAGTCCACCGCACCCGCTTGAACCACACTTGCGCGCCAGTTTCTCGCGGCACTGAGCGAATTTTTTTTGCCACCATGGAAATATCTATCTCCCCGCCCCCTCCCTCCCACCAAAAGCCACATTTCCACTGTTCCTCCTTGCTTTCCAAGTTCAAACCTTCACTGCTGCTTATTGGCAGCTCAGCCTCCTTGCCAGCGACCCTTCTTCTTGAAGTGTCGCCTCCTCGCCGGCTACCCTTCTTCTTAAAGCACTGCCTCCTCGCCGGATATCCTTCTTCTTGCAGCGCCGCCTCCTCGTTGGCGACCCTTCTTCTTGCAGCGCCGCCTCATCGCTGGCGACCCTTCTTCTTGCTGCGCGGCCTCCTCGCCGCCGACTCTTCTTCTTGTTGTGCGGCCTCGTCGATATGGTCAGGTAATCCACACCCCACCCACACCATCCTCCTCCTTTCCCGTCCCACATGCCCCGACCGACGGCGCTACACCTTCCGCCGAAATTGCTGTCCCCCTCCTCCAATTAAGCACCACCCATAGCCATTTTGCACGCAGTATAACATGGAGCTCAGTAGCATGCGGCCTCACGCGCGCATAAGGTCGCTATGGCTGTCATGTGTGCTGACCGCCAGATCTTGGAGGAGCACCTCGTCTTCAAGGCCACCATCGACACCGCCACGGGGTTGTCTACTTAAAATACAGTTCGTGTTGTTCTCTCGAGGCCACCGCCAGTTCCTTCTAGTGATTTGTCCTCTGTAATGTTAATATGCAATCTGATGTTCAGTTAACCGTTTGGTCCTCTGAAATGTAATGTTCAGTTAACACTTTGATCCAACAATTACTACATTTCGTAGTACTATTCTCAAGCATTCTTCATTTTGGTAACTGTCTTATCTTCTAGTACATGTTTCTATTCTGCAATGTCATGCTCAGTTAACTATTTTGGTTCATTTGGTCTGTTGTCCATTTAACTGTTTGGTTCAGTTTTGCAATTTGATTTTCATTTGTTGTGGGTATAGTTTTGTATTGTTATGCATGTGAAATAAATCGAGTTTGGCTGTACTCAATACATATTCTACTGATAGTATGGCAACTCTCAGTTAACCTGATCAAGATCTTCCTGATGTGTGTTGCAGGGAAATAATGGGAGACACTGCGGTTTACCATCGAGGTTTGTTGAAGCATGGTCCTTTGGCTAATAGCACATTATTGTGCAGTTGCAGGAGTCATTCTAATATTTAGGTTCCTTACAATTTGGTCTTGCACATGTAGGTCCTGCTGTCAGAGGCTTAGACCCACTATTCGACCCATTTTGCATATGGGGAAATGAGATGTCCATGAATGTCAGTCAAGTCAAGAAACTCAGAAAGACTGTTTGGCTGAAGAAACTAGCAATGAATAACAACAAGATCTTTGTTTGCACAATGAAGAAGAAGTCAGTCAACTATAGGATGGTACTAACTCTTTTACCTTGTTTTTACCCCTTGCGCCATTTCAAAATCTATAACAACGATTCATGCATATCTTTGTTTTCAGTACTTTTCAAAGCAGTTCACCGTTGATTACCTCTCAACCCACCTACATGGTCAAGAGGCGAGGAAGGTATTCATTCAACACCCACAGTACAATATTGAAGTCTTGCTGAAGAGGATGAAGGTTGGGCGGGCAATTATCCATAGCCACTGGCCTAAAGTTGCAAGGACATTCAACATCATTGAAGGCTCAATATTTGTCTTCCGCTTCTACAGTTTCTCAGATGAGATTCATCTGTCTATTTACAGTGTATGATGCTACTTTCCGAAGGTTTTTGATGTTGCATGTCAAACTTGGTGCTGTTGTATAATGGCATAACTGAGTGCCGAAGCTATCTGATGTAATTCGATTATGAAATCATGGTTGCTGTCATACGGATATGAAATATCTGGTGTGTTTTGTAAGAAATATCAATTTGATTAGTACATGGATTATCAATAATAGGCTATTACCCTGCTTATTGGCGTTTTCTATTGCAGACGGTTACTCAGACAACACCGTGGGCGATGAACTCAAACAACCCACACGGTTTCTAGAAAGTAGGCGTGTTTGATCAACTAACAATCACACACGGCTTCCGTCAGAGAATTGTTTGCCTTAGGCCACCTTGCACAAACGTTTCCACACACAAAAACTGTGTGTGATATACATACGAACGGAAATGGTTTTCTTGGATTCACCGTGTGGGATGTACATACAAACATAAACAATTGGGTTTCAATGCCCCGCCAGAACACACACAAGCTCATTTTGCCCCAGTGATGTCGCTTGAAGCTACGTCGATATTTCCCCAAAGAGGAAGGGATGATGCAGCATAGTGGCGGTAGGTATTTCCCTCAAATATGAAACCAAGGTTATCGAACCAGTAGCAGAACCAAGCAACACAACATAAACAGCCCATGCACATAGATAACAAATCCTCGCAGCCCGACGTGTTAAAGGGGTTGTCAATCCCTTCCACGGTACGGCGCCTCAGGTAGGCAAACGGACGTGAGATAAATTTATAGTAAATTGATAGGTCAAACGCCAAATAAAATAAATAAGAATAATTGAAGCAAGGTATTTCTGTATTTTTTTTTGTTTAATAGATCAAAAAATAAATGCAAGGAAAAAGTAGATCGCAAAGGCAAATATATGAAAAAGAGACTCCGGGGCCATAGATTTCACTAGTGGCTTCTCTTGAGAAAAATTAGCAAACGATGGGTGAACAAATTACTGTTGGGAAATTGATAGAACTTCGAATACTCATGACGATATCCAGGCAATGATCATTATATAGGCATCACGTCCAAGATTAGTAGACCGCCTCATGCCTGCATCTACTACTATTACTCCACACATCGACCGCTATCCAGCATGCATCTAGTGTATTAAGTTCATGGAAAAATGGAGTAATGCAATAAGAACGATGGCATGATGTAGACAAGATCTATCTATGTAGAGATAGACCCCATCGTTTTATCCTTAATAGAATGATACATACGTGTCGGTTCCTTTTCTGTCACTGGGATCAAGCACCGTAAGATCGAACCCACTACAAAGCACCTCTTCCCATTGCAAGATAAATAGATCAAGTTGGCCAACAAAACCCAAATATCGAGAAGAAATACGATGCTATAAGAGATCATGCATAAAAGAGATCAAAGAAACTCAAATACTTTCATGGATATAAAAAGATAGATCTGATCATAAACTCAAATTTCATCGATCCCAACAAACACACCGCAAAAGAGGTACATCATATGGATCTCCAAGAGACCATTGTATTGAGAATTCAGCGAGAGAGCGAAAGCCATCTAGCGAATAAGTATGGGCCCGAAGGTCTACAAAGAACTACTCACGCATCATCGGAGAGGCACCAATGGTGGTGGTGAACCCCATCCGAGATGGTGTCTAGATTGGATCTGGTGGTTCTGGACTCTGCGGCGGCTGGATGAATATTTCGTCGACTCCTCTAGGGTTCTGGAAATATTCGGGTATTTATAGAGCAAAGAGGCGGTCCGGGGGGCACCCGAGGTGGGCACAACCCACCAGGGCGCGCCTGGGCCTCCTGGTGCGCCCTGGTGGGTTGTGCCTTCCTTGGGGCACCCCCCAGGTGCAGTCAGGGCTTGTTGTGTTCCTTCTGGCCCATAAAAATTCTCCGTAATGTTTCGTGGCATTTGGACTCCGTCTGATATTGATTTTCTGCGATGTAAAAAAATGGAAAAACAACAACTGGCACTTGGCACTATGTCAATAGGTTAGTACCAAAAAATGATATAAAATGACTATAAAATGATTATAAAACATCGAAGATTTATAATATAACAACATGGAACAAGCAAAAATTATAGATACGTTGGAGACGTATCAGCATCCCCAAGCTTAACTCCTACTCGTCCTCGATTAGGGAAGTGATAAAAACAGAATTTTTGATGTGGAATGTTGTCTATCATGTCATATCATATTCTTTTGTTTATAGCATGGACGTTTGGACTTTTATATTGTTCAAAGCAATAGTCTAGTTTTGACATCATAATTTAAATACTCAAGCATATCAACAAGCAACCATGTCTTTCAAAATATCAACACTAAAATAAGTTATCCCTAGCCCATCATGCTCAACCGTTGATCAATTCATGAAATGCACTCGCATATTAGTTACACCCAATACTTAAGTACGATCATATTGCCTCCTAGTTGGTGCTTTTGTAAGAGAAGATGGAGACTCAAATTAAAAAATAAAAATTGCATAAAGTAAAAGAAAGGCCCTTCACGGAGGGAAGTAGGGATTTGTAGAGGTGCCAGAGCTCAAATCAAAAAACTTAGAGATAAAAACATATTGAGAGGTGTATCCATCCCACCAACGAAAATGGCTTAGAGTTCCCAACACTTTCCATGCTAGATATATCATAGGCGGTTCCCAAACATAAAATAAAGTTTATTCCTTTTTCAACCATACTTTCACTTTCCATGGCTAACCGTATCCATGGGTGCCTTCCATACAAACACTTTCCAAGGAATTTATTTTTTGACAACATAAAGTAAATTCATTTTTCATTTCGGGACTGGGCATCCCTAATACCTTTGCCTTACTCTCGTGCAATGACAAGTGAATAAACACCCATCTTGAGAATAACACATCTAGCATGGAAAATATTAGCCACCCCTCACCGCTCTGCGAGCGAAACAAACACACAAAAGAGAAGTTTATTTTGAAATTAGAGATGGCACATACAAATTTGCTTAGAACGGAAAAATAATACCGCATATAGGTAGATATAGTGGACTCATGTGGCAAAACTGGTTGAAAGGTTTTTGGATGCACAAGTAGAGGTCATACTTAGTGCAAAATGAAGGCTAGCAAATGATTGAGAAGCGACCAACCAAGAAACGAATAATCTCATAAGCAAGCATTAAGCATAAATAACACCGAATAATGCACCACAAGTAGGATATAATTTCATTGCATGACTATTGATTTTCGTACTTGCATAGGGAATCACAAACCTTAACACCAATATTCTTACTAAAGCATAATTACTCATCAACATAACTCACATATCACATCATCATATCTCAAAACTATTACTAAGAATCAAGTTTATTTTGTCCAAAGATCTTCGTGAAAGTTTTTATTATATACTTCTTGGATATCTATCACTTTGGGACTAATTTTCATGTGTTGCTTTTCATAGGCTCAAACAAATATAAGTGAAGATCATGAGCATAATTTTTATTTCTTTCTCTCAAATTAATTTAAGTGAAGCAAGAGAGAATTTCTTGAAAATTTTACTAAATCTCAAATAAATCTAAGTGAAGCAAGAGAGCATTTCTTCAAAAATACTAAAGCACACCATGCTCAAAAAGATATAAGTGAAGCACTAGAGCAAGTCCATAGCTCATAAAAATTTAAGTGAAGCATAGAGAGCAATTCTAACAAGTCATGATATAATTTTGGCTCTCTCAAACAGGTGTGTCTAGCAAGGGATCAAGACTTAAAAACAAAATAAAACAAGCAAACACCCATATCATACAAGAGGCTCCAAGCAAAACACATATTATGTGACGAATAAAAATATAGTTTATAGTAAAATACCGATGGTCGTTAGAAGAAAGAGGGGATGCCACTCGGGGGCATCCCGAAGCTTAGTTGGTTGCTCATCTTTTGATAATAGCTTGAGATGTCGGGGCATCCCCAGGCTTAGGCTCTTCTATCCTTTATTCCTTCATCCATCGTAATATAACCCAAAACTTGAAAACTTCAATCACACGAACTCAGCAAAACCTTCGTGAGATCCGTTAGTAAAAGAAAGCAAATCACTACTATAAGTATTGTACCAAACCAATTCATATTTTGTTTTTGCATTATATCTACTGTATTCCAACTTTTCTATGGAAAAAGTCAACCAAGAAAACCATAGAGACATCAAAATAAGCACACAAGACAAAGAAAACAGAATCTGTCAAAACAGAACAGTCTGTAGCAATCTGACTATTTCGAAAACTTTTGGAACTCCAAAAATTCTGAAAAGCTAGGACGACCTAATAAATTTGTATATTAATCTTCTGCAAAAAGAATTGGTATTTTATCACGCTCTGGTAAAAAATGAGAATTGTTTTCGTGAGCGCAAAAGTTTCTATTTTTCAGCAAGATCAAACAACTATCACCCAAGAAGATCCTAAATGCTTTACTTGGCACAAACACTAACTAAGACACAAAAAACACAATCATAACAGTAGCATAATTGTGCAAACACTCAAGAACAGAAAGCAAAAAGCAAAAATAAATTTTATTCATTGGGTTGTGTCACACCCTGCATTTTGTAACACTTCATTTGCATTAATAAAGCGTGAAAATTTGGACCAACAAAAACTTTTGCATTATTTGGCTTTTATTTCGAAGTTGGATTTCTGTGTGTGGTTTTTCAAGTGCTCTTTAAAGTCAACTACTCCAGCTTCTATACTTCATCTCCTTGCCCCAAACTTCTGCCCAATGATCATGCCATGTGTATAGAGCAATATAGTACTGTCTTACAAAAATAATTTGGCCAAAAAGTATTTTCAAAAATTAGTTTTCCAAAAAGCCCTGAATTAAGGATTTCACTTCAAGTACTTGATTTGGGGATGAAAAATATTTCAAAAGGTATATTTGAAACCTATTAGATATAGGACACCTAGAAACCACAAAAATATAATTTTAAAAGTTATTCTTCTATTTTATTTAAAGGCTTTTTCTTAAGGCCAGAAATGGTCTTTAATAGGGAAAAATTATTTTATTGTTTTAAAAATATTTGGGAAAAATCAGGGAAACTCAGTGGGCATATATTTTCCATATATATGAGTTTCAACACATGGGTTGATCAAAACATTGGACAAAACCTCCCAAAACCATTTCTTCCCATTTCTAGGATTTGAAATATTTCTACAGGAAATATATTCATAAAAATCCAAGGAAAATCCAGCAAGTCAAAAATGCATATTGTGATCACCTTGCAAAGCCTCATGTTAATTAAAGTCATTTTGGTTCACCAAGATGCCCCATAACCCTCTCTGACCAGAATCAAATTTGATCAAGTTTGTACTACCAACTTTCTCTCCTTGACCCCAACTTTTGTGAGCATGTTCACATGACCAAATGAGGCCACTACACCAAGTGGTGCATCAAGGAGAAGTGATTTGCTCAACTAGATCTACACAAGTCCATTTCTGCTAATTTCTAGGGTTTACAAAAGTTGCATTGGCAACTTTGCCCAAATAATCTCCAAATTGGTGGAAGGCCCTGAATATATGTGTCATTTCACCCTGTGGAGTCTCATGGCAAATGGAAGCCATCTACTTGCCCAAACCAGCATCAAACACCTTCTGCCACTTTACAAAACTCCCATTTTTGGCCTCTTCCACTAATCTCCGTAGGCTCAACTTTTTGCCACGGCACCTCCTAGTCCCCCTCTAGCACCTGTGTGCTTTGCTGCCCGAGGAAGCAATGATGAAGGGGGGGAGAACCCCATTTTTCTTCTCTGGACAGCAGATTTCCCTCTCTCTCTCAGCCTCCTTCTCTCCTCTCAGCTTTCCGGAGCATCCAAGGCTCGTTCCAGCTTTTGCCCATGCCCCCTGCAGCCTCCAGACACAAGTGGACGCGCGCGGATGTGGGAAAGCCATGGATGCCGGCCAAAGTCGCGCTCTGGAGCGCCTGCCAGAGCACCCGACCGTTGACGCCGCGTCTCCCGACCACCTCGAGCCTCCCCCGCGCGCCAGTCGATGCCCCTCGACGTCCGCTCCACGCCAGCAGGCCGCCCACTTGCTCCCGCGCCCTCCTCTCTCTCCTGCAGCTCGCGCCAGAGCGCCGCCCCGCTCGGCCAATGCTCGCGCCACTCCTGTGGCCCGCGTGCAGCTCGTCCCGCTCCTCCTCTCTCTCCCTGGCACCCTACACCACTCCCACGAACACCCCCTAGCCCCCCATTCCCTCTCTAACGGCCACCCGAGCTGATCCCGCGGGAACCCGTAGGCCGCGCCCACGATGGACCTCGGCCAGCCTATAAAAGGCGACCCCGAGCCTCTCTCTCGCTCCCTGTCGCTTCCCCACACTCTTAATCCACCTCCCACACCAACCATTGGTCTCCAGAGCCGCTCGAGCTCGAAATAGAGCTCGAGACCCGCCGCCTCGGCTCGTCGGCGTTCGCGCAGTACAGGCCTCCTCCGCCCCCGTTTTCTCTTGATCTGGAACCGCACGGCCACGCTGACCTTTTCCCCTCTCTTCCCCACTCTTTTTGCAGTCGGGAACGGCCGGAGCCATCGACGCCCGAGGCACCTCCGCCGCGTGACCTCGTCGCCGGCGAACCAGACTGCTCCGGCAACCGTCTCCACCACCACCCGAACGGCGACATCCTCCCGAGTCCAACGGTACCAACCATGCATCTCCCCGTGCCCTATATCGCTGCCGGCGAGCTCGCCGTTGCCTCTGGACGGAGGTAGACGACGACGGCCGTGGGCCTGCCCGTCAGCCTCACGCCCTGACGGGTGGGATCCACCCATCAGGTTTAAACGCGCGCGCGCGCGCATCGGTTCGCCCGTCGGCAGAAGGCGTGCCCCGCCTTTACGCCTTAGACGTGGCGGCCTCGCGCGGGCCGATTTCCCCTCTGGGCCTGCTGCCCGTGGCCTCTCTGGCCCAGTGGCACAGCGCCACTTTTCTTTTTCTTTTTCTGTCACCCTTCCAAAAATCCCACAGGATAAAATATTTATCCAAATGAAGTGATTCCAGTTCCTAAAATCTTGTAATAATCCCACCTATTTAATGGTGCAACTTTCATTCAAATCCAACCAACTTTTATGTACTGTTCAAATTTAAATTCAAATTTGAGCAGTTTAATCTCTGTTTGGAAATCCATATCCCCTCTTATATAACTCCAAATCCAAAACTAGGAATATTTCCCTTCCTAGTTTTCCTCTTAGTATTTTACAAAAATAAGTAGACATTTTTCTGAGCACTTTGATTTTTCTGTTTTTATCATTGTCTTATTTTTTTGTTATTTTCCTGCGATGTTTAGATCCCGTATTTGACGAAGTAGCTGAAGAGGAAGCAGGAGAAGGATTTGAAGAGCTCGAAGAACAAGCCAATCAAGGCAAGCAGCCCTTTGACCATGTCTATGAAACCTTTTTATGCATGTCATCTGGCACTTTTATTGCTTGTATCGAGATCATGATGAGATGGTATCCACTTTGGTGGGTTGCCTTCATTACTTCCTCATTGGTACCTGCATTATGCATGACCCTACCATCTTACGAGGGTTATGCCGGCGGGAATAGACAGGATGCTAAGTAGTGCTACGCAAAAAGGGATGGGAATATGCATAGTGATGGAGGCAAGATATTTTCAAAGGACTTTCGGAAACCCCGTCGGGTGCCACTTATGCCCGAGGGAGATGATGAGTTGGGTAGCCACTTGATGACGAAGTGGCGTCCCGAGGCAAGTGTGCGTGTTGTTTTCAAAAATGGATTAGATTTAAGATTTGTTGACTGTCCCAACCTTACATGCGCAACCACTCTACCCTCATATGGGAAAGGGCATTATTGATTACTTAGGCCGATACTAGCATGGAGCCCGCATTACTAGTGATGGGGTAGAGTTGGTGCTCTCTCTCGGGATGGGGTTGTGCCAGGTAGGGCGGCCATGACTGTTTTCACAGGGCACCGGATACACCGTTGTGTTCCCTCTCGGATGTTACGATCTCGAGCGAGCCTCGTATGATGTACATCGTGAGGATACGGAACAACGAGTCGACTCCTTGTTAGTGTCGTATAGGGAAAGATAGTGATCGGGTGCTTACCCCGGGTACTTGAGGTACCGCGGGTCGTGGATGACACGGAAGTTCCTCGGATCTTGTGGGTAAAGTGTGCAACCTCTGCAGAGTGTAAAACTATTCGAATAGCCGTGTCCACGGTCAAGGACAGTTGGGCGGTGCTGCTTAAACTACGTCCACATGTTTACAAACCAGTGTGTGTGTTTGGATAAGTGGGAAGAACTACTTGGGTTAAGTCAAGGACTTGACATGGTTGAGTTGGGTTGGTGCCCACTCTAAATATGTTGATATCTGTAACCTGTCCTCATGGTTACTTGAATTCTCCTAATGCATGTCTTACAAGTTGTTGAGCATGTCATTGCACTTAAAACTAGCTTTCCGCAAAAATTTACCTATATCATGCATTGTTGTACCTTGAACCAAAACATGGGTTGCTTGCGAGTACATTCAAAGTACTCATTGGCTTGCCACTGGTTATTTAATTGGCCAGGCATGGAAGAACAGGAGTTCGAGGAAGAGTTCTTTGGTGATGATCACGCGAACTAGGACGCTTCCCAGTCAGAATGCCTGTAGGGTTAAGGCAGATGGCATGGGTTCTGCTTTTCGACAAAGATTTTCGCTGCTTGTGTTTCATTTGATATTCAGCCCTTAAGGCTCTATCTATGTAATACTTGACCATAATGGTCATAATTTGTGTAAGACGGTATGTATGGATGTAAGACTCTTGTTATTCAGCTTCTGTGTGTTCAGTGAGCATTGATCCCTGGGATCACTGTACACGTGCATTCGGTGATCACGACTTATGAGTCGGGGTCCCCACAGAGCTGGCATCAGAGCCATCCTGACTGTAGGAAGCCTTAGTTAGCGTGGACGTTAGTTAGAATGATAATATCTACAAAAAAATTACCTATATACCTACGCCTTCTAAAAATATCCCGAACATGGGTCGTATCTCCTATATTGACCCTTCCCTTTCCACTTTTGTAGATGGCTGTCGTACCGGAGGGCATCCTGACCACTGGATTTCCCGTGCTCCTTGAGGACAGCCTCAAGAAGTGCTAGTTCACTCGAGCCCCCACTTTCTCCTACCAAGAGCACTGGATCAACAGCACTAAGAAGGAGTATCACGTGGAGGTAGTCGTGAGGGCAAACAACTCCCCGACGAGCTGGTTCTTTGAGGGACCCCAGATGGCGACCCTGCTCCTCGCCGTTGACACTGCTGCCCTCAAGGCGCTGACTCGCCTTCGGGATCTCCTGCCAGAGATGGCGAGTGAGCCAGCCACTCGTTACCTACCTTATCGTAAGGAAGGTGATGACGAGAGCAGCGCACCAGCTCCACCCATGGACGAGGGACTTCCCCTCCGTTTCCAGACCTACTTCAGCTTGTGTGCTGACAGCCTTGCGCAGCACTTGGCCTCGGAGTCGATGGAGCTTCGGAGGGAACTCCATGAGACCAAGGAACTCCTCCGCCTAGCTCAGACAAGGGCGCAGGATCAAGAAGGATGGTGTACCCCCTGGACAGCCTGTTGTTGCCTATCGAGGCGGACGACCCCCACAGGTTACGCATGCCAGAGGATCATCTCAGCCACGCCGTATGACGGCAAAGGAATACCGCAACCTCTTCACGGTGCCACCGGTGAAGCAGCGCCGTGTTCAGCTCCTCCACTCCCCCATTCCCTCAAGTGACGAAGATACTGAGACAGATGAAGATGAGGAGGAAGACCCAGAGGAGCCGGAATACGCAACCGAGCATTCCACCACTTGGACACCGTTCGAGACTAGGATAGGCCAGTCCGCAACCCTTAAGGTAGGATAGGTCGTGTACCCCTATGCGAAGTCGAGTCCATGTAATGGTTCAAATGAAACCATGTTGTGTTTTCTTTCAACTTGTTTTGATGGAAGTCGTACTTTCCTTCGGGAACTTGTAAACGACTACATCACCCATTTGGTTTTAATGCTTGAGTTTGGCCCTTCTGGCCCTTGCTTAACTTAAAATTGTGTCACGCCCACACCCTTACTAGGCATCCCATCTATATTATTTTTTCCCCATCTTTCCCAATTATGAGACCTTGACCGCTCCAACAGGATGCCTGTTGTAACACGTACTGGTACCTCTACCCAGCAGCAAGAAGCCGGAGGTTCTGCTGAAGCAGGAGCCAACCAGGACCAAGCCCGAGAACAAGCTCCACCACCGCCACCGCCTCCGAACATGGACATGGCTCAGATTCCTCCAAGCCTTCCGAGAGGAACGCCAAGCCAACACAACAGCCCTCCAGATGATTGCTCAAGCGGTCAACCGCCAGCCGGCGGGGAACGGCAATGGACGTTCCACGTTGGTGGAGTTCAAGAAGCATGCACCACCCACCTTCATCGAGACTGCTGAACCCCTGGATGCAGACGACTGGGTCCGCACCATTGAGGATTTGCTGGAACTAGTCGGATGCACTGAGGACCGTGAGAGGGTGGCATATGCTGCTCACTGTCTCGGGGGAACTGCCAGAGCTTGGTGGGATGGATTCAAGGCCATGCATGCTGAGCGAAACATCACTTGGAATGACTTCAAGGCAGAATTCCGCAATGCCCACATTCCTTCCGGAATCATGGCCAAGATATTCTCGAAGACGGAAGAAGAGCACGAGCAACACTTGAGAATGGTCCTAGACAAGCTTCGAGAGCACCAACTGTATGCCAAGTTCAGTAAGTGTGAATTTTGGCTGCATGAGGTTGGATTCTTGGGTCATGTTTTGACTGAAGAAGGATTGTCGGTCGATCCCGCTAAGATTGAAGCCGTGACTGAATGGCAATCCCCAAGCAATGTGAAGGAAGTCAGAAGCTTCCTTGGACTCGCGGGATATTACCGCAAGTTCGTTGAAGGATTCTCAAGCATTGCACGACCCATGACTCAGCTCTTGAAGAAGGACAAGAAGTTTGAATGGACGCCAAAGTGGGAAGAGAGCTTCCAGGAGCTGAAGAAGAGATTGACCACCGCCCTAGTTCTGGCCACACCAGACATACACAAGGAGTTTGTGATATATTGTGATGCGTCAAAACTGGACTGGTAGGTGTTCTGATGCAAGAAGGCAGAGTCATAGCTTACCTTTCAAGGCAACTACGGCCTCATTGTCAGGACCCCGATCCTAAGCCACATCGATCCAGCGTGTAACACATCATATCACTTTGCGGCCTCACGCACGGTACTGCCACGGGTGCCACCTTACCTGGCCCCGGACCGTTTGCGCCTTTTGGCTCCCGTATATGATAGTGTCGCTAGCATCCATATGACAGAGAACCCGGGCCGACATGGCTAGTCGTGAACCCAAAGCGGCGCTAGCCTATGAGGACAGGCATACATGAATCACATCGAACATGTCGGTCATCAACGTATCTATTCGGGCTGTAGCACTGGGCTAACAGGACTCCGGTAACCCGGGCTGTAGCAGGCTAGGCAGGACTCCGAATAACAGCGCGTGACATTTCCCCGAAGGGACAGACATAGGAACGACGTGAAACACATGCCGGCCAGTCAAGTGTCCAAGCAGTAGTGCTGGGCTAGCAGGACTCCGGTGAACCGGGCTGTAGCGGACTACTATCGCTCAGAAGCACAAAACCTACATTTCCCCATATGAAAGGCTGCCAAGGATAAACAACTAGATAGTCGGATCCCACTCATACCAAGCATTTCAATCATACACACAATATGCCCGATATGAGTAAATACAACATGGCATCACAACAGTACTCTACGACTCAAGTACTTTATTTAGAAGGCTCCGAGGATCCATACATATCATCCATACAGATAGGGGTCACATGACCCAACACTCAAGTCATACAAACATACAAGCACATGCGGAAGCAAAGTAATCTGAGTACAGACACTAGAAAGAAAGAAGGCTTGACGAAGCCTGTCTATCTACAACGACCCTTCACAAGTCTTGGATCACCACCTGGTGATAAGTCACTCGTCAACGTCGAGGTCTACATAGAACCCATCAGAGGGGTTGGTGCAGTCGTCTGAAAAACATGATTAAAGCAACATGAGTACGAAGGTACTCAGCAAGTCTTACAACAGGAACCTATTATACATGCACATTCTCAAGAAGGTAGTGGGGTTATTGCAGCAAGCCAACTTTGACTCTTGGCTAAACTATCCTACGATAGACACCACTTGTAAATCATTTGTCGCACACGAGTCCACTAACACCATCACAATACTCCACCGTGGATCCTCTCTCGCCATCCTGCGAGAGGGCCATCCGCGGTACTCACACTTATCTTGAGAGTTTTAGAAGTATCCATTTAACTTGTCTATGAACTGATATAGGCAACCCAGAAGTCCATTACCGCGGACACGGCTATTCGAATAGATCATTTGTAACCCTGCAGGGGTGTACTTCTTCACACATGTTTCCACCACTTAGCGCCTGCACACGACATGTGCTCGGCAGACTTCAAGCGAAAGCCGACGTGGGTGTAGACCACGACCTACCTAAACACTCAAGTCTCTAGTCCAGGTTTATCGCCTATTCGGGTTCCATCCGCAGGGAGTCCGGCCGAGGTTTCCACTAACGGCCCCGAACGATGTGAACAGGGTTCCCGAGACACCAAACGGGCGAGTCGGTACACCGTGCCACGTGCCTACCGCAACACAGCCCACCCCGATGGTCAGCGCCGCGTGCGGCCCCCAGCATACTACAAACTCCAGAAACTACTTGCAACTCCTGGACAGAGGACAAGGGTGGATAAGAAGTCGAGCGGGGTCATATTTCAAGGCCCAATGTGTGGTAGTAACTGTATCATGGATCACAAACACAGATCTCAGTTCTTAAGGACGGCCTCAATGAAACAACCCACCATGTACTCCTACATGGCCTCTCATCGATTCCTTTACCAAATCGTGTTCAACACTTCACTCTTGTCACCGACACAACCTTTCACTCCAGTTCATCATCCCGATGAGCCAGACCTGACACAACTCTAAGCATAGCAAGCATAGCATGGTAGGAACACACACACATGTATTGGCTCAATCAACTCCTACACATGCTAGTGGGTTTCATCTAGTTACTGTGGCAATGACAGGTCATGCAAAGGAAGTGGGTTCAACTACCGCAACACACAGCAGTTTGAAACGCGTTGTCTTAATGCAGTAAACAAGAGCAGAAGCGAGAACATGGGTTTGTATCGGAATGATCAATGGGTTGCTTGCCTGATGGAGTGGTCGTGGGATACTGCCCTTCAGTTGGATACTCGGAGATATCCTCGGAGGCAGAACCTACCACGATGAACACATCGGAACACAATCAATACATGGCGATATGCAACAATATGATGCATGCTATGACATGGCAATATGGATGTGTCCTGACCTAGTGCAAGTTAAACCAGAAGGGAATGAACCCATTTGAACCAAAGATTCAAATGGTAGCTCATTTATGAAGATCATATTAGTGTATCAACTTGTAATGCCTAAACAGTGGGTTTAACTTGTTCTGACATGCATGAAACCAGTACCAATGGATAGGTTGGATTTTTCTGATAATTTTTCATATATAAAACTTTGCATTTGGATTTATAGATAATTTTCTATGAATTTTTGAAGTTTAAACTAATTTCTGGAATTTCCTGTGCAAAAATAAATCCAGAAAATTAATTGTGGCGTCAGCATGAGGTCATGCTGACCTCAGCAGGTCAACAGACCCGGTCCAGGTCAAACCTGACGCGTGGGTCCCGCGTGTCAAGGTCATTAGCTTAAACAGATTAGATTATTTCTAATCCTGGATTAGTTAGCGGGCGGGGCCCACATGTCATAGACCCAGGGGGGTCAAACTGGGCCCACCCATGGTCAACAAAGGGGTCAGCGGGTCAACTCCGCCGGCGTTGAGCCGCCGGCGACGTCCAGACGCGGCGGAGGAAGTGCATATTCGCGCTCCGGCGACCAAATCGACGGCGGAGCACGTCTACGTGATGCGGGAGGTGAGCCGCATCGAGTGGTGGTGGTAGTTGGCCTCGGGGTCGCCGGAAATGACGCCGGCGACGAGTTTGTCGGCGCCGGGGCTCGGGCGAAGGTGAAACCGGGGCTGCGGGGCACGGCGAGGCGCGTGGAGTGATGCGTCGGGCCCCTGGGTGTGCGGTGAGGCTAGTGGACAAGGTGGTGCGGCCATTGGGTGGCCGGAGCCTCGTCGGCGACGAGCTCCGCGGCGGCGCGTGCGGGTGAGCTACAAGTGATCGCTACGGGGCTCGAGAGAGAGAACGGGGAGGAAGGGAAGGTGGCCATGCTCACGGTGATTGCAGCGAGCGTCGAGGCGGGCTCGGGGAGGGTCGGAGCTGAGCGGGGCGACGATGGCGATCTCGGCGGCCGGAGTTGGGGAAGACGGGGTCAGGGGCGACTCCAGAGCGGGCGAGCGCTCGGGGCTCGTCTTGCTCGAAGAAGAGGAGGGTGGCGGAGCTCGTGGACACGGTCGGGTGGCGCGGGGACGACGGTAGCTATGGCTACGGCGGCGGAGCGGCGAGGGTGGCGTCGGCCATGGCGAAGGAGAGCGAGGGAGAGAGACAGGGGGGAAGTGGACGTGTCCACGGGGTCGGGGGCACGACGTGGAGGCCGTCCAGCGCGTCGGGCGGCGAAGCGGCGAGCAGGTGGCGTCGTGGCGAGCTCGCGCTCGTCGGCGTCACCACCCTGCCTGCCTGGCGGGGACGAAGCAGCTGGCTGGCTCGGGCCAGCACAGTGCTGGGCCGCCAGGTGGGCCGGCTGGGGGGTTTGGCCAGGTAAGTCTTTTCTGATTTTTGTTTCCTTTTCTATTTCTTTTGTAACTTTGTAGACTTATTAAAAATACTAGCACAACTCCAAAAATCACCAAACTGCACCTGGTCCTTAGTTGGAATATTTCCAGCAAGGAACATTTTAGTTTGGAGATATTTGGGCATTTGAAATGTTTTATAAATTTTAAATGCCCAAATTCAAATACTTATGCATTAATTCAATGACCTTCTGTTGACCTAGAAAAATGTGCACTATTTTTGCCAGAGGTTTAAGACCAAAGCAAAGATGATGAACATTTTAGAAGGGCATTTCAGGTTCATTGAAAAAGGTTTTAGTAAACCCTAGTAGATTCAGGAGGGGTGCTGGGGGTTCTGCCTTCCCCATTTCAATTTTCTTGTCAAAAGAAAACATGATGCACACTCTAATGCATGAACTAGGTAGGATGTGACAACTCACCCCCACTCAAAAGAATCTCGTCCCGAGATTTAGGATCTGTCGGAAAGAAGGTGGGGTACTCAAGTCGAAGACGATCCTCCCTTTCCCTTGTAGCTTCTTGCTCGGAATGGTGTGACCATTGAACCTTGAGAAACTTGATATTGTGGCGTCGAGTGGTACGCTCGGCTTGATCAAGGATACGAACGGGGTATTCCCGATAAGTGAGGTTATCTTGGAGATCAAGCGTTTTGTGGTCCACTCCACGGATAGGATCCGCGAAGCAACGCCTGAGTTGAGAAACGTGGAAGACGTCATGAACTCTGGAGAGATGCGGAGGTAGTTCCAATTGGTAGGCAACTTCTCCTCGTTTGGCAAGAATGCGAAAAGGTCCAATGTAACGAGGAGCCAATTTGCCTTTGATACCGAATCGATGGGTTCCCTTTAAAGGTGTAACCCGAAGGTAAGCCATCTCGCCGACTTCATAAGCCATGGGCTTATGCTTGCGGTCATACTGACTCTTTTGTCGAGACTGGGCGGTTTTCAACTTCTCACGAATAATACGAACCTGCTCTTCTGCATCCTGGATCATGTCCGGGCCAAAAAGTTGTCTCTCGCCGGTTTCTGACCAGTTAAGAGGCGTTCGACATTTTCGTCCATAGAGAACTCCGAAAGGAGCTTTACCCAAGCTAGCTTGATAACTGTTGTTATAAGCGAACTCGGCGAATGGAAGGCACTTCTCCCAATTCATACCGAAAGAGATGACAGAAGCTCGGAGCATATCCTCCAGAATTTGATTGACTCGTTCTACTTGACCACTTGATTGCGGATGGAAGGCGGTGCTAAAGGAGAGACGAGTCCCCATAGCATTTTGGAAACTTTCCCAAAATCGAGAGATGAAAAGACTTCCACGGTCTGAATTAATTTCCAATGGAACACCATGGAGAGATACTATTCGAGAGATGTACAAATCCGCTAGCTGGCTAGCGGTTATACTCTCGCGAACAGGTAAGAAGTGGGCTACTTTGGAAAGACGATCAACAACAACGAAGATAGCATTATTCCCTCTTTTGGTTCTGGGAAACCCGGTAATGAAATCCATACCGATTTTATCCCATTTCCATTCAGGAATCTGCAATGGTTGAAGGGTGCCAGCGGGCCGTTGATGCTCTGCTTTGACACGACGACAGACGTCGCAACTAGCAATGTATTGAGCGATTTCTCTCTTCATCCTAGTCCACCAAAACCTCTGGCGTAGGTCTTGATACATTTTAGTACTACCGGGATGAATGGTGAGAGGGGATTCATGAGCTTCCTTAAGGATCAATTGTCGTAAATGTTGTTTCTTGAGAACCACCAAGCGGTTCTCGAAGAAGACAACACCTCGTTCATCCATGGAAAAACATTTAGCAACTCCGCTAGCGATATTTTCCTTAATCCAAGATATGCCCTTATCGCGCTTCTGGGCAGCTATGATTTGATCCGTAAGGTTAGGTTTCGCCACCAGGGTGGAAAGGAATCCTCGAGGAACAATGTGAAGGTTAAGCTTATGAAATTCCTCGTGGAGAAATGGTTGACCTTGTTGTAACATCAGATTGTTACAATAAGATTTACGACTTAGTGCATCAGCCATGACATTGGCTTTGCCTGGGGTGTAGGTTATTCCTAAGTCGTAATCCGAGATCAACTCGACCCAACGTCTTTGCCTGAGATTCAAATCCGGTTGGGTGAAGATATATTTCAAGCTTTGGTGATCAGTGTAAATTTCGCAACGGTTACCCAGGAGGTAATGTCGCCAGGTTTTGAGTGCATGGACTACTGCTGCAAGCTCTAGATCATGAGTAGGATAATTATCCTCATGTGGACGCAACTGTCGAGATGCGTAGGCAATCACATGACGATCTTGCATGAGTATGCAACCTAGTCCTTGTCGCGAGGCGTCGCAATAGATAACAAAGTCCT
The DNA here is from genome assembly GCA_032464435.1 of Aegilops umbellulata. NCBI lineage: Eukaryota > Viridiplantae > Streptophyta > Magnoliopsida > Poales > Poaceae > Aegilops > Aegilops umbellulata. The sequence goes on from CP136055.1 coordinate 332,958,139, forward strand.
TAGAGAAGTCTGGTGGTACCAGTATGGGAGCAGACGTCAGGCGTCTTTTCAGTTCCTGAAAGCTGAACTCGCACTGTGGGGTCCACTCGAACTTTTTATCTTTCTTGAGGAGTTCAGTTAGAGGCTTAGCAACTTTGGAGAAATTCTCGACGAAGCGGCGGCAATAGCTCGCTAAACCAAGAAAACTCCGAACTTGTTTGACCGTTTCAGGTGGAGTCCAGTCAAGGACAGCTTGAACTCGCTCGGGATTGACAGCAATGCCCTTACCAGAGATTACATGGCCCAGATAGGTCACTTCTGGCAACCAGAATTCGCACTTGGAGAATTTGGCATAAAGGCGATGCTCTCGAAGTTTCATCAATACTAGCCTTAGATGTTCGTCATGTTCTTCCTCATTCTTGGAGTAGATGAGTATATCATCGAGGTATACTACGACGAATTTATCCAAGTACTCCATGAAGATCGAGTTCATTAACCGAGAGAAGGTGGCTGGAGCATTGGTTAAACCGAAGGACATGACGGTGTACTCGTATTGGCGGTAACGAGTAACGAAAGCCGTTTTGGGAATGTCCCCGTTCTTGATTTTGATTTGATGGTAGCCCAACCTCAAATCCATCTTGGAAAAGACTGAGGATCCAGCGAGCTGGTCATACAGGTCGTTGATCCTGGGTAGCGGATACTTGTTCTTGATAGTGACCAAATTGACAGGTCGGTAATCTACAACCATCCGATCCGTTCCATCCTTCTTCTTGACGAAGAGGACGGGGCAAGCCCATGGAGATGAACTAGGACGGATGAAACCCTTTTGCAAGGACTCATCGAGTTGTTTCTTAAGCTCAGCTAGTTCTAGGGGTGCCATCTTATAAGGTCTTCTAGAGATTGGGACGGTTCCTGGAACAAGGTCTATCACGAACTCGACATCTCTGTCAGGTGGAACACCTGGCAATTCCTCAGGAAAGACATCCGGGAAGTCACGGACTACCGGAATATCTTCGAGGTCTGGAAGGGGATTGGCATTTAGAGAGTAGAGCTGACGCTCCGATACTCGGGTCAGAACATTGACTGTCTTGCCCGATGGATGGGTAAGTTGAACAGTTCTAGTTGAGCAGTCAATCTTGGCGTAATGAGCTGACATCCAGTCCATACCCAAGATGAAGTTTATGTCTGAGGACTTGAGAGCTATTAGTGACGCAAGGAAGACCAATCTGTCAACAAGAATTTCATTTCCATGGCTGATCCTAGAGGTTTGCCACTTAGAACCAGGGGTTTGAATTACCATGGAGGTAGGCATGTCACAAAAAGTGGTGTTGTGCAAACGAGCATAGCTCTCAGAAATAAATGAATGAGATGCTCCAGTATCAAAGAGAACAGTTGCCGGATGGCAATTAACAAGGAGCGTACCGAGAACGACGTTGGGGTTCTCTTGAGTTTCTTCAGCTGAAACGTAGTTGACATGGCCACGAGCAGTGGTGGCTGGCTTGGCGACGAGCACCTTTGCTGTTGACTTACCACGTCCAACATACTTTCCGAACTGACTGGGGTTGTTCTGGGGACACTCACGGATGTAGTGGCCCGGCTCACCACACTTGAAGCAAGTTATCATATTGGGGCGTGGAGCAGTATTGGCAGTGGGGCCACCAAAAGTCTTGGGCGGCACATACTGTTGGTTGGGAAGAGGCGCCTCAAAAGATGGCCTCGGGGTATACCTGGGTGGCATAGCAGAATTTGGGATCCAGACCCGGCGCTTCTGAGATCCAGAGCCGGATGAAGATCCATAGTCACGGGAGTGCTTGCGTGAAGCTTCAAAATCATTCTGCCCTGTCTCGGCACTGATGGCCTTATTGACTAGCTTCGGAAAAGAAATGCATTCATGCAGACGAAGGTCACGACGGAGCTCAGGGCTAAGTCCCTTGCGGAACCTTGCCTGCTTTTTAGCATCGGTGGATACCTCTTCGGGAGCATAGCGTGCAAGCTTACCAAACTCGCGACTGTATGCATCCACAGTCAGCTTCCCCTGGGTGAAGTTACAAAACTCCTCCCTCTTGCGATCCATGAGGCCTTCCGGGATATGATGCTCACGAAAAGCGGCACTGAAATCAGCCCAAGTAGTGAGTTGGCCGACCGGACGCATAGCTTCATAATTCTCCCACCAAAGGCTGGCAGGGCCTTCGAGGTGATAGGCAGCAAAGGTGACTTTATCATCTTCAGCCACGTTGGCAGAACGTAGCTTGTGAGCGATGCTGCGGAGCCAGTCATCCGCATCGAGAGGTTCGATGGAATGATTGAACTTTGGCGGGTACAGCTTGACAAAGTCATTGATGGACACTGAATTGATCCTCTGCTGGCGTGCAGTGTTCTGCTCAATCCGCTCTAACAAGCGGTTGGTGTCGCGCCTGTTGCGCTCTGCCTCCAGCATCACTTCGGCCAGAGAAGGTGGTTGAGGCAGACTTTCCTCTCTAGGTGCACTAGCTTCTCCCTGCTCCGAAGCAGCAGGGTTGCTGCGGGTGTTGACCATCCTGGGAAAACAAAACAGCGATTTAAACCAGGATGGCAAAATCTGGCCAAAGAAGTGCGGAATGTAATGGGTAACAAGGAATGCAGAGATGATCATCCGTATGACATGGTAATATAGAAACTGCCATATATATACCAACGGTCATACACATCATACATAGTTTAGTACAAGCTCAAGCTGAAGTACAACTAAGACGGAAGACGTTACATCTCATCGGAGGCATTCCAACCTCCTATACATTATTTTTCTACACCTCCGGAATTGATACACACTAAGTTATATTCCACAATCACGCAGGACGGTGGACATACAACTATTACAATACTAGCGAGACTACTACTAGCTCAGACGGCTCCGTAGAAGTCCTCATAGAAGTCACCACCCAGACCTGGAAGCGGAACATGGTCATCTGGGAACAGACGGTCCTGCGGTGCTTGTGGACCATAGGGACTTGGGTGCGGCCTCGGTCCAACAGATGGCGGCAGAAGAGGTCCACGAGGAGGGGTGATGCCTCCCACCTCACGCCATTCCATGAAGTCTGGCAGACTAGCCCGCATAGGGTACAAGTCTCTCGTGTCCATGTATCCGGCTTGCACAGCAGGTGCAAACCTCGTCAAGGTGGCCCAATGATCAGCACGAGCATTAAAGAGCTCCATACGCAAGGCCCGGTTTTCACGGTCCTTATCTTCCAACATCTCAGTAGTGGTGCAAAGGAGTGAGTCTTCATGGGATGCATCACTGTACATGCCCTGAAGGTAACCATGCGCCCCAGGGAGGGATGCTGGCATGTAGCGAAATTCAGTGTTGCTCAACAAGGCAGTTCTAGCTCGCATAATGGTCATCATCGAGTAGGCTGCATCTTGAACGGACATCCCAATAGTGATCCCGAGTCCATAAGAACGGTGGAGTGGTTCCGTGGCTCCGGGATATGATGGATATATCCTGACCGTGCACAGATATTGGCTCTAGTTAAAATCTCTAAACTGCTCCTCGACGGTGTATTCAGGGTACCATCGGTAACCTGCCTCAACCATCACTGGAACCAACATGGCGGTATGACCACATACACCGATGCAACGGGTCAGACGAACCACTTGGTTTTGGGGACGGGTAGCCATCTGAAAGCACAAAATAGTGCAAAGGCATTAGAATTTCTGGATGAAATTGGACAGCATAACGGCTGTAAATGCTCAGAAAAAGAATTGAGACATCCACAACAGTTTGCGAAACCACTCAACAACATCATATCAAGGTTCTGGTTCAAATGGCAACATACTAAACTTTAGTAGAACTGAACTGGGTTGAACCAACAATCCTATAAGTTACTACGGATTTAGTAACACGTGAGCCTGATAGAGAGAAGAGAGCCTAGTCCTTAACCCACGTAGAATGAGAAGAGAATGACTCAGAATAGAGGGCATAAGGTAAAGGAGTAAAAGAGCCTTACGTTCCCTCCCACAATCAATTCCCCTACATATAACTAAAGCATTTCTAGACTTGACATCGACCAGTTTGGCTTAGCGAACCTACAGGCAGTCCGGCTCTGATGCCAACGCTGTCAGGACCCCGATCCTAAGCCACATCGATCCAGCGTGTAACACATCATATCACTTTGCGGCCTCACGCACGGTACTCCCACGGGTGCCACCTTACCTGGCCCGGGACCGTTTGCGCCTTTTGGCTCACGTATATGATAGTGTCGCTAGCATCCATATGACAGAGAACCCGGGCCGACATGGCTAGTCGTGAACCCAAAGCGGCGCTAGCCTATGAGGACAGGCATACATGAATCACATCGAACATGTCGGTCATCAACGTATCTATTCGGGCTGTAGCACTGGGCTAACAGGACTCCGGTAACCCGGGCTATAGCAGGCTAGGCAGGACTCCGAATAACAGCGCGTGACATTTCCCCGAAGGGACAGACATAGGAACGACGTGAAACACATGCCGGCCAGTCAAGTGTCCAAGCAGTAGTGCTGGGCTAGCAGGACTCCGGTGAACCGGGCTGTAGCGGACTACTATCGCTCAGAAGCACAAAACCTACATTTCCCCATATGAAAGGCTGCCAAGGATAAACAACTAGATAGTCGGATCCCACTCATACCAAGCATTTCAATCATACACACAATATGCCCGATATGAGTAAATACAACATGGCATCACAACAGTACTCTACGACTCAAGTACTTTATTTAGAAGGCTCCGAGGATCCATACATATCATCCATACAGATAGGGGTCACATGACCCAACACTCAAGTCATACAAACATACAAGCACATGCGGAAGCAAAGTAATCTGAGTACAGACACTAGAAAGAAAGAAGGCTTGACGAAGCCTGTCTATCTACAACGACCCTTCACAAGTCTTGGATCACCACCTGGTGATAAGTCACTCGTCAACGTCGAGGTCTACATAGAACCCATCAGAGGGGTTGGTGCAGTCGTCTGAAAAACATGATTAAAGCAACATGAGTACGAAGGTACTCAGCAAGTCTTACAACAGGAACCTATTATACATGCACATTCTCAAGAAGGTAGTGGGGTTATTGCAGCAAGCCAACTTTGACTCTTGGCTAAACTATCCTACGATAGACACCACTTGTAAATCATTTGTCGCACACGAGTCCACTAACACCATCACAATACTCCACCGTGGATCCTCTCTCGCCATCCTGCGAGAGGGCCATCCGCGGTACTCACACTTATCTTGAGAGTTTTAGAAGTATCCATTTAACTTGTCTATGAACTGATATAGGCAACCCAGAAGTCCATTACCGCGGACACGGCTATTCGAATAGATCATTTGTAACCCTGCAGGGGTGTACTTCTTCACACATGTTTCCACCACTTAGCGCCTGCACACGACATGTGCTCGGCAGACTTCAAGCGAAAGCCGACGTGGGTGTAGACCACGACCTACCTAAACACTCAAGTCTCTAGTCCAGGTTTATCGCCTATTCGGGTTCCATCCGCAGGGAGTCCGGCCGAGGTTTCCACTAACGGCCCCGAACGATGTGAACAGGGTTCCCGAGACACCAAACAGGCGAGTCGGTACACCGTGCCACGTGCCTACCGCAACACAGCCCACCCCGATGGTCAGCGCCGCGTGCGGCCCCCAGCATACTACAAACTCCAGAAACTACTTGCAACTCCTGGACAGAGGACAAGGGTGGATAAGAAGTCGAGCGGGGTCATATTTCAGGGCCCAATGTGTGGTAGTAACTGTATCATGGATCACAAACACAGATCTCAGTTCTTAAGGACGGCCTCAATGAAACAACCCACCATGTACTCCTACATGGCCTCTCATCGATTCCTTTACCAAATCGTGTTCAACACTTCACTCTTGTCACCGACACAACCTTTCACTCCAGTTCATCATCCCGATGAGCCAGACCTGACACAACTCTAAGCATAGCAAGCATAGCATGGTAGGAACACACACACATGTATTGGCTCAATCAACTCCTACACATGCTAGTGGGTTTCATCTAGTTACTGTGGCAATGACAGGTCATGCAAAGGAAGTGGGTTCAACTACCGCAACACACAGCAGTTTGAAACGCGTTGTCTTAATGCAGTAAACAAGAGCAGAAGCGAGAACATGGGTTTGTATCGGAATGATCAATGGGTTGCTTGCCTGATGGAGTGGTCGTGGGATACTGCCCTTCAGTTGGATACTCGGAGATATCCTCGGAGGCAGAACCTACCACGATGAACACATCGGAACACAATCAATACATGGCGATATGCAACAATATGATGCATGCTATGACATGGCAATATGGATGTGTCCTGACCTAGTGCAAGTTAAACCAGAAGGGAATGAACCCATTTGAACCAAAGATTCAAATGGTAGCTCATTTATGAAGATCATATTAGTGTATCAACTTGTAATGCCTAAACAGTGGGTTTAACTTGTTCTGACATGCATGAAACCAGTACCAATGGATAGGTTGGATTTTTCTGATAATTTTTCATATATAAAACTTTGCATTTGGAGTTATAGATAATTTTCTATGAATTTTTGAAGTTTAAACTAATTTCTGGAATTTCCTGTGCAAAAATAAATCCAGAAAATTAATTGTGGCGTCAGCATGAGGTCATGCTGACCTCAGCAGGTCAACAGACCCGGTCCAGGTCAAACCTGACGCGTGGGTCCCGCGTGTCAGGGTCATTAGCTTAAACAGATTAGATTATTTCTAATCCTGGATTAGTTAGCGGGCGGGGCCCACATGTCATAGACCCAGGGGGGTCAAACTGGGCCCACCCGTGGTCAACAAAGGGGTCAGCGGGTCAACTCCGCCGGCGTTGAGCTGCCGGCGACGTCCAGACGCGGCGGAGGAAGTGCAGATTCGCGCTCCGGCGCCCAAATCGACGGCGGAGCACGTCTACGTGATGCGGGAGGTGAGCCGCATCGAGTGGTGGTGGTAGTTGGCCTCGGGGTCGCCGGAAATGACGCCGGCGACGAGTTTGGCGGCGCCGGGGCTCGGGCGAAGGTGAAACCGGGGCTGCGGGGCACGGCGAGGCGCGTGGAGTGATGCGTCGGGCCCCTGGGTGTGCGGTGAGGCTAGTGGACAAGGTGGTGCGGCCATTGGGTGGCCGGAGCCTCGTCGGAGACGAGCTCCGCGGCGGCGCGTGCGGGTGAGCTACAAGTGATCGCTACGGGGCTCGAGAGAGAGAACGGGGAGGAAGGGAAGGTGTCCATGCTCACGGTGATTGCAGCGAGTGTCGAGGCGGGCTCGGGGAGGGTCGGAGCTGAGCGGGGCGACGATGGCGATCTCGGCGGCCGGAGTTGGGGAAGACGGGGTCAGGGGCGACTCCAGAGCGGGCGAGCGCTCGGGGCTCGTCTTGCTCGAAGAAGAGGAGGGTGGCGGAGCTCGTGTACACGGTCGGGTGGCGCGGGGACGACGGTAGCTATGGCTACGGCGGCGGAGCGGCGAGGGTGGCGTCGGCCATGGCGAAGGAGAGCGAGGGAGAGAGACAGGGGGGAAGTGGACGTGTCCACGGGGTCGGGGGCACGACGTGGAGGCCGTCCAGCGCGTCGGGCGGCGAAGCGGCGAGCAGGTGGCGTCATGGCGAGCTCGCGCTCGTCGGCGTCACCACCCTGCCTGCCTGGCGGGGACGAAGCAGCTGGCTGGCTCGGGCCAGCACAGTGCTGGGCCGCCAGGTGGGCCGGCTGGGGGGTTTGGCCAGGTAAGTCTTTTCTGATTTTTGTTTCCTTTTCTATTTCTTTTGTAACTTTGTAGACTTATTAAAAATACTAGCACAACTCCAAAAATCACCAAACTGCACCTGGTCCTTAGTTGGAATATTTCCAGCAAGGAACATTTTAGTTTGGAGATATTTGGGCATTTGAAATGTTTTATAAATTTTAAATGCCCAAATTCAAATACTTATGCATTAATTCAATGACCTTCTGTTGACCTAGAAAAATGTGCACTATTTTTGCCAGAGGTTTAAGACCAAAGCAAAGATGATGAACATTTTAGAAGGGCATTTCAGGTTCATTGAAAAAGGTTTTAGTAAACCCTAGTAGATTCAGGAGGGGTGCTGGGGGTTCTGCCTTCCCCATTTCAATTTTCTTGTCAAAAGAAAACATGATGCACACTCTAATGCATGAACTAGGTAGGATGTGACACTCATGAAGAGAACTATGCTACTCATGACCTCGAGTTGGCAGCTGTAGTTCATGCCCTGAAGACATGCCGACATTACCTCCTAGGGAAGCGGTGTGAGATATACACGGATCACAAAAGTCTAAGTATATTTTCACTCAGAAGGAATTGAACATGAGGCAAAGGAGATGGCTAGAGTTGATCAAGGATTATGACCTCAGTGTTCAATACCGCCCTGGGAAGGCTAATGTGGTAGCAGATGCATTAAGCAGAAAGGCTTGTACCTTGAATGCTATGCTTAAGAAAAGGCTACCTGCCTTGTATGAAGAACTTGAAAGCTTCGGGTTGGAACTGGTTGCACCAGGATTCTTAGCCAACCTTGAAGTCAAGCCTACCCTGATGGATGATATTAAGGAAGCTCAAAAGGGACACTAAAGTATTGAAGGCATTAAGAGGAAGATCAAGACAGGCAAGGCCCCAGGATTCTCAGAGGATGGGCAAGGAATCGTGTGGTTTGGGAATCGCATTTGCGTACCCAACAAGATTGAGCTCAAGAGTTTGATCTTACAAGAAGCTCATGACACTCCATATTCCATCCACCCTGGAGGAACTAAGATGTATCAAGACCTGAAGGAAAGATTCTGGTGGCATGGCATGAAGAGAGAGATAGCCACTTTCGTCGCTAAGTGTGATGTATGCCAAAGGGTCAAGGCTGAACATCAGCGACCTGCTGGATTACTCCAACCACTCAAGGTTCCCGAGTGGAAATGGGATAAAGTCGGGATGGATTTCATCACTGGGTTACCTAGGTAAAATAAGGGTCATGACTCCATCTGGGTTATAGTCGACCATTTGACTAAAGTAGCCCATTTCATTCCTGTTAAGACTACCTATGATGGCAACCAGCTAGCAACTCTATACATCAGCAGAATCGTAAGCCTTCATGGTGTTCCCAAGGAGATTGTGTCAGACCGAGGAACCCAGTTTACCTCAAGGTTCTGGAAGAAGTTCCAAGAGGCCATGGGAACCAAGTTGTCCTTCAGCACTGCTTTCCACCCGCAGACCGGAGGTCAGACAGAACGAGTGAATCAGATACTCGAAGACATGCTCCGAGCCTGTGTCTTAGCATATGGAGCTAGGTGGGAAGATTGCCTCCCTTTTGCCGAGTTCTCCTACAACAACAGTTATCAGTCAAGCCTCCAGATGGCACCATTTGAGGTATTGTATGGTCGGAAGTGCCGCACACCCATCAATTGGTCAGAAACCGGAGAAGAACTAGTATTTGGGCCTGAAATCCTCCGTGAAGCAGAAGAGCAAGTTCAGCTAGTCAGAGAACAACTGAAGACCGCTAAGTCCAGACAGAAGAGCTATGCTGACACTCGACGCCGACGAGTAGACTTCCAAGTCGGAGACCATGTATACCTACGAGTAACTCCTCTTAAGGGAACCAAGCATTTCCACGTTAAGGGAAAGCTCGCACCAAGATTCATCGGCCCTTTCAAGATCACCGCACGACGTGGAGAAGTGGCTTACCAGTTGGAACTGCCACCTGAACTATCCGATGTGCACAACGTATTCCACGTGTCATAACTCTGGAAGTGTCTCCAAGTCTCAGACAAGCCTGATCTTTACAAGGACGTCAATCACCAAGCCATTGACCTACAGCCTGATTTGACTTACCGTGAAAGGCCCATCTGCATTTTGGATGAGGCTGAGCGGCGCACTCGAAGCCGCACCATCAAGTACTTCAAGGTCCAGTGGAGCAACCACACTGAAGCAGAAGCAACCTGGGAACGTGGAGACTACCTTAGATCCGAGTTTCCGTATCTCTTTAAAGCCTAGTTTAGGAATCTCGGGGACGAGATTCTTGTAGGGGGGTAGGTCTGTCACACCCTGCATTTTGTAACACTTCATTTGCATTAATAAAGCATGAAAATTTGGACCAACAAAAATTTCGCATTATTTGGCTTTATTTTGAAGTTGGATTTCTCTGTGTGGTTTTTCAAGTGCTCTTTAAAGTCAACTACTCCACCTTCTATACTTCATCTCCTTGCCCCAAACTTCTGCCCAATGATCATGCCATGTGTATAGAGCAATATAGTACTGTCTTACAAAAATAATTTGGCCAAAAAGTATTTTCAAAAATTAGTTTTCCAAAAACCCTTGAATTAAGGATTTCACTGCAAGTACTTGATTTGGGGGATGAAAAATATTTCAAAAGGTATATTTGAAACCTATTAGATATAGGACACCCAGAAACCACAAAAATATAATTTTAAAAGTTATTCTTCTATTTTATTTAAAGGCTTTTTCTTAAGGCCAAAAATGGTCTTTAATAGGGAAAAATTATTTTATTGTTTTAAAAATATTTGAGAAAAATCAGGGAAACTCAGTGGGCATATGTTTTCCATATATATGAGTTTCAACACATGGGTTGATCAAAACATTGGACAAAACCTGCCAAAACCATTTCTTCCCATTTCTAGGAATTGAAATATTTCTACAGGAAATATATTCATAAAAATCCAACGAAAATCCAGCAAGTTAGAAATGCATATTGTGATCACCTTGCAAAGCCTCATGTCAATTAAAGTCATTTTGGTTCACCAAAATGCCCCAAAACCCTCTCTGACCAGAATCAAATTTGATCAAGTTTGTACTACCAACTTTCTCTCCTTGACCCCAACTTTTGTGATCATGTTCACATGACCAAATGAGGCCACTACACCAAGTGGTGCATCAAGGAGAAGTGATTTGCTCAACTAGATCTACACAAGTCCATTTCTGCTAATTTCTAGGGTTTACAAAAGTTGCATTGGCAACTTTGCCCAAATAAGCTCCAAATTGGTGGAAGGCCCTGAATATATGTGTCATTTCACCCTGTGGAGTCTCATGGCAAATGGAAGCCATCTACTTGCCCAAACCAACATCAAACACCTTCTGCCACTTTACAAAAATCACATTTTTGGCCTCTTCCACTAATCTCCGTAGGCTCAACTTTTTGCCACGGCACCTCCTAGCCCCCCTCTAGCACCTGTGTGTTTTGCTGCCCGAGGAAGCAATGATGAAGGGGGAGAACCCCATATTTCTTCTCTGGACAGCAAATTTCCCTCTCTCTCTCTCTCTCAGCCTCCTTCTCTCCTCTCAGCTTTCCAGAGCATCCAAGGCTCGTTCCAGTTTTTGCCCATGCCCCCTGCAGCCTCCAGACACAAGTGGACGCGCGCGGACGCGGGAAACCCGCGGATGCCGGCCAAAGTCGTGCTCTGGAGCGCCTGCCAGAGCACCCGACCGTTGACGCCGCGTCTCCCGACCACCTCGAGCCTCCCCCGCGCGCCAGTCGATGCCCCTCGACGTCCGCTCCACGCCAGCAGGCCGCCCACTTGCTCCCGCGCCATCCTCTCTCTCCTACAGCTCGCGCCAGAGCGCCGCCCCGCTCGGCCAATGCTCGCGCCACTCCTGTGGCCCGCGTGCAGCTCGTCCCGCTCCTCCTCTCTCTCCCTGGCACCCTACACCACTCCCACGAACACCCCCGAGCCCCCCATTCCCTCTCTAACAGCCACCCGAGCTGATCCCGCGGGAACACGTAGGCCGCGCCCACGGTGGACCTCGGCCAGCCTATAAAAGGCGACCCCGAGCCTGTCACAGCCCTAGAATTCTGCATTGTAATTAGTTGCATCAGTGAGTGGCATCCATGCACCATGTCTAAATTTCCAGTGAAATTGAATTGAGGGAATTTTCAAGCCTCAGAGATCATTTCTAAAAATGATCAACATTAAAAATTGCTTCAAACAAACCCAATAAAATGTTCCTGTTAAACTATAGAAAATATTGGCAAGAAGTAAAACTCAAACCGATATTTTTGTAGTCTCAGAAATATTTGTTTGGGGCATTTGAGTTAATCCAATAATTATTTGCATTGGACTTATATTTGTGATATACTAACTATATGTCCAATAATTCTGATAATTGTTGAGGGGCTTCGGAATAATCCATTTAGTCCCTGCAAAAATTATCAGAAGCCGAAAAATTAGTTTGGTTCAAAAACCAAATTAAAACCAATTTGCATAAATAGAAAACAGTAAACAAAATAGAAATCAGAGAGGGAGGGAGTATCTGTAGCTTACCTGGAAGCCCAGTAGACAGCCGTCCCAGTCAGCCCAGCCGGTGCTGTCTTCAACCTTTGCCAGTAGGCAGAGGCGAAGGCGCACGCGCGCACGCGGAGGCCTCCACCTCCTACTTCGCGGTGGCAGCCTCCCCGGCCTCCTACCGCACCACGGAGACGCCCGCGGCCCCTCGATCCTCTCCTCTCTCTCTCCGCACCTCTCTGCCCCTCTCTCACTCCCCTAGTGTCTCTCCCCCTGGATCCCCCTCTTTCTCTCAACCCAAATGGAGCCGTTGCCACCGTCGCCGTTTCCGCGCCCAGAGCCTCTTCCCCGCCTCACCGACGCGTCCCAGGGATCCGCCTCGTCGCCCTCTTCCACCTCGTCGAGCCATGCTTCGCCGGAGGCCCTGCATCGCCGCAACCTGGTCGTCTTCAACCTTGGGAACCGCCGGATGTCGCCGCTCGATTCGCCGACTACAAGACGACCCCAAGCTCACTAATCTGCTCCTCCGCCTCGCGTGAGCTCCTGCTCCCAACCCCTCTCTCCCCTCGGTCGTTTCTTCCCCTAACCCACTGGCCATCACGGCCGAAGCTCGCCGCCGCTTGCCTTGTCGTGCGAAACCGCTGCAGCCTGTGCCGTCGTTGCTGGGCATGGCAACGAGCTCCTGGTGCCCCCAGGAGTCCGCCTTGCCCTTTTGCTGACTCGCCCGTGCCCCGTAGCACCGCTGGCCACATGTGTCGAGCGCCACCGCCGCCCAGCTCGATGCCGTCGATGATTCCGGCCACCCGGCGACCAACTGATGGCATAGTTGGACGCGGATCACTCCCACGAACCAGTAGAACCCACCCACGCGACAAATGGTCGCCGGAGAAGGAATTCCGGCGAGCCCCCACCGTCCTGTACGGTCGCCGGTGATTAGCCTCCGGCTAATCACGTTTTTAGCGCCTAACTAACCCCCCTAGAGTCACTGACAGTGGGACCCGCATGTTTAACTCAGCGGGCTAATTTTCCTGGTTAAGATTAGTTTATAACCCAGCGGGACCCACGTGCTAGAGTTGACCGTGCTGACTTGGCAGTTGACCGACCCCACACGTCCGGTTTGACCCGGACCAGCCCGTGTTGACTTGCTGACGTCACACTGACGCCAGGCTGACGCAGTAAATCCTTTTCTGGATTTATTCTTATATAGGAAATTCCAGAAAATAACCAAAACTTCTAAAAATCATAGAAAATCAACCGTAACTCCAAATTAAATAATTTATATATGAACAATTATCAGAAAAATCCAATCTATCCATCTCTACCATTTGCATGCATGTTAGAACACTTTAGCTTTGCTGTTTAGGTGAAACAAATTAATGCACTAATATGACCTCTTATTTTGCGTTTACATTTGAATCCTTGATTCAAATGAACTCAAACCAATCTGTTCTAAGTTGCATTAGCCAAAACACACTCATTTTGCCATGTCATATTCATGCATTATATTGTTGCATTGCATTGATTGTGTTTTCTCTGTGTTGCCGGTATTTGTCCCCTCTCGATAGACGTTGTTCCGACGATGAGTTCGATGACACCGATGAAGAACTATACTATCTTCAGAAGTGCCAGGCAAGCAAAACCCCCTTGTTCATTCCGAAACAATCCTACTCTCTCGCTCCTGCTCTCTTTTACTGCATTAGGACAACAACGATTCATGTGTTACTTGTTGCGGTAGTTGAACCCCTTATCCTCTGCATGACCTGTCATTGCCACAGTAAATAGATGAAACCCACTAGCATGAGTAGGAGTTTCTTGAGCCCTGATGTGCCTACTCATTCATGCTTGTTTGTCGTGCCTGCTACTGCTTAGAGTTGAGTCGGGTCTGATTCATCGGGAATGAATTGGAATGGTGATGAACTTGTCCTACTGTGTGTGAGCTAAGTGTGTGAACACGATTTGGTAAAGGTAGCGGTGAGAGGCCATGTAGGAGTACATGGTGGATTGTCTCATTGCAGCCGTCTTCAGGAACTGAGTTCTGTGTTTGTGATCCATGAAACAGTTACTACCACACATTGGGATCCTTAATTGACTCTCTCGTCTTCTTAACCACCCTTGTCCTCTGTCCAGGAGTTGCAAGTAGTTTCTGGTGTTTGTAGTATGTTGGGGGCCGCACGCAGTGCTGACCGTAGGGGTGGGCTGTGTTGCGGTAGGCACGTGGCACGGTGTAAAGGGCGCCCGTTTGGTGTATCGGGAACCCTGCACACATCGTTCGGGGCCGTATGTGGAAACCTCGACCGGACTCCCTGCGGATGGAACCTGAATAGGCGATAAACCTAGACTAGAGACTTGAGTGTTTAGGTAGGCCATGGCCGACACCCTCGCTGGGCTTCCGCTTGAAGGTTGCCGAGTACATGTCGTGTAAACGGCGATAAGTGGTGAGAGCATGTGTGAAGAAGTACACCCCTGTAGGGTTAACATCATCTATTCGAATAGCCGTGTCCGCGGTAATGGACTTCTGGGTTGCCTATAACAGTTCATAGACAAGTGAAAGTGGATACTCTAAAATGCGCAAGATAAGCGTGAGTGCTATCGATGGCGTTCTCGTAGGAAGACGGGAGCGGATCCATAGTGGTGTATTGGTATGGTGGATATGTGGACTCGTGTGCGCCACCTCAAAAGAGTTACTTGCAGTCATAGTTCAGTATAGCCACCCAGTCAAAGCTGGCTTGCTGCAGTCAAACTCCACCACCCCCTTTTGATACTGATGCATATGTAGCTAGTTCTGATGTAAGTCTTGCTGGGTACATTTGTACTCACGTTTGCCTATTTTATGTTTTTGCAGAGAGACGCCAGTCTCGCTAGTAGTTCCGTGTGGACTTCGACATTTAGCTTGATACCTCAGCTACGATCTTGTGCCCTCGGCAGGATCTGGTAGATAGTCAGGCTTCTCAGCCTTTTTCATTTGTAGATGTCTGTACTCAGACATGTTAAGCTTCTGCATGTGCTTGTTGCTTGTATGCTTTGAATGTTGGGTCATGAGACCCATGTTTGTAATATCTCGCTCCTCGGAGCCTAATGATAAATACTTTGAGTCGTAGAGTTATGTTGTGATGCCATGTTGTATTTACACATATCGAGCATATTGTGTGTATGATTGAAATGCTTGGTATGTGTGGGATCCGACAATCTAGTTGTTTATCTTTGGCAGCCTCTCTTATGGGGAAATGTAGTCTAGTGCCTTCTTGAGCCATAGTAGTCCGCTACAGCTCGGTTCACCGGAGTCCTGCTAGCCCAGCACTACTGCTCAGGACACTTGACTGACCGGCATGTGTTTCACTTCGTTCCTGTGTCTGTCCCTTCGGGGAAATGTCACGCGGTGACATCTGGAGTCCTGCCTAGCCTGCTACAACCCGGGTTACCAGAGTCCTGTTAGCCCTGTGCTACAGCCCGGATTCACACGCTGTTGACCGACATGCTCGAGGTTGATTCATGTATGCCTGTTCCCATGAGCTAGTGCCGCTGTGGGTTCATGACTAGCCAAGTCGGCCCGGGTTCTTTGCCATATGGATGCTAGCGACACTATCATATACGTGAGCCAAAAGGAGCAAACGGTCCCGGGCCAGGTAAGGTGGCACCCATGGGAATACCGTGCGTGAGGCCACAAAGTGATATGATGTGTTACATGCTAGATCGGTGTGACTTAGGATCGGGGTCCTGGCAGCGTTGGTATCAGAGCCTGACTGCCTGTAGGATTACCAAGCCAAACTGGTCGAAGTTGTGTCTAGAAATGCTTTAGTTATATAAGGGAATTGATTGTGGAAGGGAACGTAAGGCTCTTTTTACTCCTTATACCTCATGGCCTTCTGATCTGAGTCAACCTCTTCTCTTCTACAGGGATTAAGAAATAGGCCTTCTCATCTATCTCTCAGGATGACGTGTCACTGAACGTAGTTGCCTAAGATTGTTGGATTTAAGCCCCAATTCAGTTCCTACTACTTCGGTGTGTTGTTAGTTGATCTCAGAATCTTGATATTGTGATGTTGTGTGGTCATGCCACCATTTTGCAGGATGTCTCAAATCATTTTGAGCATTTACAGCCGTTATGCTGTCCGAGTCATCCCAGGTCTCTAAATAGTCTGATGCATTTGCAAATCCTTCCTTTCCGTTCCCGATTTCCTTTTGGTCAGAATAAGCACACTAACCGGTCGGTTGAGGTACTCTATTGCCTCGACGTGTATGTTCGAGTTAGTACTATGACCCTAGGTGTCTTATGAAACTATCTAGTAATCTGTCCATGTTTTGTGCTCCCAGTGTGATGATTCTGGCCACCATTCTCGAAAGCATTCTGTGATGCCATTTAGTAGTAGGTATTCTACTCCTGGGTTTTCAAACCCGAGATTCACCCTACTTCATGTTGTTAGTATTTGCTAGTTCCTTTAGGATATTAGTAACCTTTGCATTAGTCCTCGAGGTCCGTGGTATTTCCTTCTTCCAAATACCATGAACCAATATGGCAGAAGTTCTTCTGAACCAAAAGATCACAACTAGAGTGCTCTAGATGAGTTCTCGATTCTATATTGTGACTCTGCCAATTCTACCTTTCTGCATGGGTTATCCGGAAGAAATATGTTGAGCTTTGTTCGACATACTAATGTATGCATGTTCCCTTGAGTTGCCCCTCTTCATTTGTATTCCAACCAACATCTATCAATTGATAGTCAGGAATAGTTGTGCATTCGTGTTCATCGATGCCTATTAATCTTGTGGTCTGTCAAGCCATTCTAGTTCAGAATGACTAGGAGAAACAAACTCCAGTACCTCATCCATTTCTAGGATTGGTCAAAGCAGTTGTGTTCCGCAGATCAAGTACTAATCCAGCTTTTGTTCTGTTCTACCTTGGAGTATTACCATCTTTATATTAAGATTATCATGGGAATTGCACACCATCCTATGAACTCTTGATACAGTGATACTTCTCGCCATCATTATTCATTCCTTGGTTCCATGTTATTGTAACCGGAACGCCGACAAGTGAATCGTGATGTGTGAAATCAATACTCATTCTTAGCGTGTTGGTTATTGAATCATCATTCTAAGACTGATCGTGCTACCTAGTCCTTATTTCTGGTGCACTCCTCGATCAATGAATTAGGATTGTGTCAATCCCTCACTCTTTTGATCATATCATCTTGCCCTGAAAAGCAAGATTGTTCCCAAGCTTAGTAACATATCGGTGGTTCGTGATGTTCCGGATATCTTCTCGGAAGTATTACCTGGTTGTCGCCTCCTCCAACCACCCATTCTCCAAGAATCTGTGTTTGATTCCCCTGAGCTAGTTGGTTAAGCTTAAACAACAACTTGGAGAGTTGGAAGATAAAAGCTTGTCCGACCACGCTCATCCCTAAGGGATATCTTTTTGTGTGTGTGTGTGTGTGTGTGTGTGTGTGTTGAAGAAGGATCATGTCTCCATCGATTGGTCCTCGTGATCAGTTGTTGGATCTATTTCCTTGTCAAAACTATGACTTGAGTATGGGCTATCGTCAAGTCAAATCAGAACCAACGATCTTCGTAATGTTGTCTTACTCGTGGTTGTCCCTCGAGCATACACCATTATATCTTTTGGGTCTGACCAATGCTAACATCTTGTTCACATCGTTGTGGGATTCCATTTATATGGAAACCTGGATGAATTGTTGTTGATCCCATCGACAACAACCTTATAATTTCCATGATTTATGTTGAACATTAAGCTAGTGTTGGAAACTTTGTAAGCGTTGCCCTTGTGTCCCATTCATGAGGTATATGTTTGGATGAAAGAAGATACTTCCTCTAATTCACGTGCACTTGATGTAAGTTGCCGTCGTGAATTCGAGAAGGTTTGTTTTTGCTTCCTCTGGAATCATCCCAAGTCAGTCATGCATGTGCGAAGTATTCTATGGTTTGATAGACTGATCATCTTCATTCCATATGTATTCCATAGCACACCAAGCCACTGAGGGAATTGTTCAAGGAGAAGAAGCTCCTTCCTAAGAGCTAACCCGGGCTTATTAAAGGACTTTGTTATCCGCAATGATGGTTCCCCACCTGAACTCGGTAGTGTTTTATTATAAGACTACTACGTGATCATGCTTGTCTGGGATAGTGTGTTCACATGTATGTAGCAGAACCAGCTCATGTTTAGGAGCTTGCTATCGTAGTTCATTTCCCGAGAATCTCGCAACGTCATCTCGTCGGTTTGTGTTGCAAACTTTCTTTTCCAGACATGTTGTCTGAAATATCCTGTTTCCAACCAGATCTAAATCTCAGGCAAATATGATGGTTGGAACGTTTCCCGAGAACTATAATATTGGTCTCTCTGTAACCCGGTAAAGTGGATGTTGTGGCCAACACACCAGCCGGAAGACCTATTATCGTAGTATCTCGATTGAGGAAGTTGGCCACCTCCCCACAAGGATCTCGCAGGATTTACTTCCATAGTTATTCCTTATGGATTCTTGTGCTCCCAAAGTCTGACCTTTTACTTGATGTTCTAGATATCAAACCATATCTGTTAATGGGTTACGCTAGCACATCAAGGGGAACATTAGAAGCGGAGTGCTAAATGTCTCTTGGTCGATCATCCAGATTTTGTTTCCTTGGCCTCTAAGGTGAAATCTGAGAAGGTGGTATCTTCCTTTGCATCTGCATCGTCCATCACTATTCATCATGGTAGTATGTTGTGTTGCCAAGATCCTTGACACGGATGTTGGTAGAACCTTGATGAATATGGAAATGCTCAAGTTCTTGAGAGCACGCGCAAGCAAAATCATCCCTTGCGTTGTGTTCAACAAGGTAGTTCACATCATCCATTCTAAACCGAGTGTGTCGTTCTCTCGAACTCAGTCAAACGAATGTTTGTAAATTGCCTTAGGCTGGTATAAAGAGTTTCAATGATCTCCGAATCAAAAGTAATTCTTTTTGCCACTTAAGGGAATATTTCTGCGAGTCACCTTGCCTGAGGTGTTCCGTTATGGAATCATGGCAATTATCTCCTCACTACCTTGAAAACCATGCACTATCCTACTCCAGCATGGAATTGTCGCCTACCAATTTGAACCTTTGTTATATGTTTCTCATCCATCATCTCTGATGTGTGTTTTGCGTCTTAGCTCAAGGGATGTTTCTACGTCTCATTCCGTGAGTTGATCTTGTGTTCATTAAGATAGATGATCCATCCTTGTAGAGTTATCTCGCTCTTTTGTCCTCGTGTTGGGTGAGGATCTCGCGAGCAAAGATGTCAAAGATCAATATGAAGCAATTAATCAATGTCTTCGAGATGGCAATTGGATCGAGAAGATTGTGTAGCTTTGTGTTCCCTCTGTTTTCTAACCTCACATCTTAAATCTCGGGACGAGATTCTTGTTTAGTGGGGGTGAGTTGTCACAGCCCTAGAATTCTGCATTGTAATTAGTTGCATCAGTGAGTGGCATCCATGCATCATGTCTAAATTTCCAGTGAAATTGAATTGAGGGAGTTCTCAAGCCTCAGAGATCATTTCTAAAAATGATCAACATTAAAAATTGCTTCAAACAAACCCAATAAAATGTTCCTGTTAAACTATAGAAAATATTGGAAGAAGTAAAACTCAAACCAATATTTTTGTAGTCTCGGAAATATTTGTTTGGGGCAATTGAGTTAATCCAATAATTATTTGCACTGGACTTATATTTGTGATATATTAACTATATGTCCAATAATTTTGATAATTGTTGAGGGGCTTTGGAATAATCCATTTAGTCCCTGCAAACATTATCAGAAGCGGAAAAAATAGTTTGGTTCAAAAACCAAATTAAAACCAATTTGCATAAATAGAAAACAGTAAACAAAATAGAAATCAGAGAGGGAGGGAGTATCTGTAGCTTACCTGGAAGCCCAGTAGACAGCCGGCCCAGTCAGCCCAGCCGGTGCTGTCTTCAACCTTTGCCAGTAGGCAGAGGCGAAGGCGCACGCGCGCACGCGGAGGCCTCCACCTCCTACTTCGCGGTGGCAGCCTCCCCGGCCTCCTACCGCACCACGGAGACGCCCGCGGCCCCTCGATCCTCTCCTTTCTCTCTCTCTCCGCACCTCTCTGCCCCTCTCTCACTCCCCTAGTGTCTCTCCCCCTGGATCCCCCTCTTTCTCTCAACCCGAACGGAGCCATTGCCACCGTCGTCGTTGTCGCACCCAGAGCCTCTTCCCCGCCTCACCGACGCGTCCCAGGGATCCGCCTCGTCGCCCTCTTCCACCTCGTCGAGCCATGCTTCGCCGGAGGCCTTGCATCGCCGCAACCTGGTCGTCTTCAACCTTGGGAACCGTCGGATGTCGCCGCTCGATTCGCCGACTACAAGACGACCCCAAGCTCACTAATCTGCTCCTCCGCCTCGCCGTGAGCTCCTGCTCCCAACCCCTCTCTCCCCTCGGTCGTTTCTTCCCCTAACCCCACTGGCCATCGCGGCCGAAGCTTGCCGCCGCCTGCCTTGTCGTGCGAAACCGCTGC
The DNA here is from genome assembly GCA_032464435.1 of Aegilops umbellulata. Lineage (NCBI taxonomy): Eukaryota > Viridiplantae > Streptophyta > Magnoliopsida > Poales > Poaceae > Aegilops > Aegilops umbellulata. The sequence continues at coordinate 332,978,876 of CP136055.1, forward strand.
AGCCTGTGCCTACGAGCTCCTGGTGCCCCCAGGAGTCCGCCTAGCCCTTTTGCTGACTCGCCCATGCCCTGTAGTACCGCTGGCCACATGTGTCGAGCGCCACCGCCGCCCAGCTCGACGCCGTCGATGATTCCGGCCACCCGGCGACCAACTGATGGCATAGTTGGACGCGGATCACTCCCACGAACCCATAGAACCCACCCACGCGACAAATGGTCGCCGGAGAAGGAATTCCGGCGAGCCCCACCGTCCTGTACGGTCGCCGGTGATTAGCCTCCGGCTAATCACGTTTTTAGCGCCTAACTAACCCCCCTAGAGTCACTGACAGTGGGACCCGCATGTTTAACTCAGCGGGCTAATTTTCCTGGTTAAGATTAGTTTATAACCCAGCGGGACCCACGTGCCAGAGTTGACCGTGCTGACTTGGCAGTTGACCGACCCCACACGTCAGGTTTGACCCGGACCAGCCCGTGTTGACTTGCTGACGTCACACTGACGCCAGGTTGACGCAGTAAATCCTTTTCTGGATTTATTCTTATATAGGAAATTCCAGAAAATAACCAAAACTTCTAAAAATCATAGAAAATCAACCGTAACTCCAAATTAAATAATTTATATATGAAAAATTATCAGAAAAATCCAACCTATCCATCTCTACAATTTGCATGCATGTTAGAACACTTTAACCTTGCTGTTTAGGTGAAACAAATTAATGCACTAATATGACCTCTTATTTTGGGTTTACATTTGAATCCTTGATTCAAATGAAACCAATCTGTTCTAAGTTGCATTAGCCAAAACACACTCATTTTGCCATGTCATATTCATGCATCATATTGTTGCATTGCATTGATTGTGTTTTCTCTGTGTTGCCGGTATTTGTCCCCTCTCGATAGACGTGGTTCCGACGATGAGTTCAATGACACCGATGAAGAACTATACTATCTTCAGAAGTGCTAGGCAAGCAAAACCCCCTTGTTCATTCCGACACAATCCTACTCTCTCGCTCCTGCTCTCTTTTACTGCATTAGGACAACAACGATTCATGTGTTACTTGTTGCGGTAGTTGAACCCCTTATCCTCTGCATGACCTGTCATTGCCACAGTAAATAGATGAAACCCACTAGCATGAGTAGGAGTTGCTTGAGCCCTGATGTGCCTACTCATTCATGCTTGTTTGTCGTGCCTGCTACTGCTTAGAGTTGAGTCGGGTATGATTCATCGGGAATGAATTGGAATGGTGATGAACTTGTCCTACTGTGTGTGAGCTAAGTGTGTGAACACGATTTGGTAAAGGTAGCGGTGAGAGGCCATGTAGGAGTACATGGTGGGTTGTCTCATTGCAGCCGTCTTCAGGAACTGAGTTCTGTGTTTGTGATCCATGAAACAGTTACTACCACACATTGGGATCCTTAATTGACTCTCTCGTCTTCTTAACCACCCTTGTCCTCTGTCCAGGAGTTGCAAGTAGTTTCTGGTGTTTGTAGTATGTTGGGGGCCGCACGCAGTGCTGACCGTAGGGGTGGGCTGTGTTGCGGTAGGCACGTGGCACGGTGTAAAGGGCGCCCGTTTGGTGTCTCGGGAACCCTGCACACATCGTTCGGGGCCGTATGTGGAAACCTCGGCTGGACTCCCTGCGGATGGAACCTGAATAGGCGATAAACCTGGACTAGAGACTTGAGTGTTTAGGTAGGCCATGGCCGACACCCTCGCTGGGCTTCCGCTTGAAGGTTGTCGAGTACATGTCGTGTAAACGGCGATAAGTGGTGAGAGCGTGTGTGAAGAAGTACACCCCTGTAGGGTTAACATCATCTATTTGAATAGCCGTGTCCGCGGTAATGGACTTCTGGGTTGCCTATAACAGTTCATAGACAAGTGAAAGTGGATACTCTAAAATGCGCAAGATAAGCGTGAGTGCTATCGATGGCGTTCTCGTAGGAAGACGGGAGCGGATCCATAGTGGTGTATTGGTATGGTGGATATGTGGACTCATGTGCGCCACCTCAAAAGAGTTACTTGCAGTCATAGTTCAGTATAGCCACCCAGTCAAAGCTGGCTTGCTGCAGTCAAACTCCACCACCCCCTTTTGATACTGATGCATATGTAGCTAGTTCTGATGTAAGTCTTGCTGGGTACATTTGTACTCACGTTTGCCTATTTTATGTTTTTGCAGAGAGATGTCAGTCTCGCTAGTAGTTCCGTGTGGACTTCGACGTTAAGCTTGATACCTCAGCTACGATCTTGTGCCCTCGGCAGGATCTGGTAGATAGTCAGGCTTCTCAGCCTTTTTCATTTGTAGATGTCTGTACTCAGACATGTTAAGGTTCCGCATGTGCTTGTTGCTTGTATGCTCTGAATGTTGGGTCATGAGACCCATGTTTGTAATATCTCGCTCCTCGGAGCCTAATGATAAATACTTTGAGTCGTAGAGTTATGTTGTGATGCCATGTTGTATTTACACATATCGAGTATATTGTGTGTATGATTGAAATGCTTGGTATGTGTGGGATCCGACAATCTAGTTGTTTATCTTTGGCAGCCTCTCTTATGGGGAAATGTAGTCTAGTGCCTTCTTGAGCCATAGTAGTCCGCTACAGCCCGGTTCACCGGAGTCCTGCTAGCCCAGCAGTACTGCTTAGGACACTTGACTGGCTGGCATGTGTTTCACTTCGTTCCTGTGTCTGTCCCTTCGGGGAAATGTCACGCGGTGACATCCGGAGTCCTGCCTAGCCTGCTACAGCCCGGGTTACCGGAGTCCTGTTAGCCTAGTGCTACAGCCCGGATTCACACGCTGTTGACCGACATGCTCGAGGTTGATTCATGTATGCCTGTTCCCATGAGCTAGTGCCGCTGTGGGTTCACGACTATCCATGTCGGCCCAGGATCTTTGTCATATGGATGCTAGCGACACTATCATATACGTGAGCCAAAAGGCGCAAACGGTCCCAGGCCAGGTAAGGTGGCACCCGTGGGAATACCGTGCATGAGGCCGCAAAGTGATATGATGTGTGACATGCTAGATCGGTGTGACTTTATGATCGGGGTCCTGACAGAGCCACTCTCTCGCTCCCCGTCGCTCCCCCACACTCTTAATCCACCTCCCACACCACCCATTGGTCTCCAGAGCCGCTCGAGCTCGAGATCGAGCTCGAGACCCGCCGCCTCGGCTCGTCGGCGTTCGCGCGGTACAGGCCTCCTCCGCCCCCGTTTTCTCTCGATCTGGAACCGCACGGCCACGCTGACCCTTTCCCCTCTCTTCCCCACTCTTTTTGCAGTCGGGAACGGCCGGAGCCATCGAGACCCGAGGCACCTCCGCCGCGTGACCTCATCGTCGGCGAACCAGGCTACTCCGGCGACCATCTCCACCACCACCCGAAGGGCGACATCCTCCCGAGTCCAACGGTACCAACCATGCATCTCCTCGTGCCCTATATCGCCGCCGGCGAGCTCGCCGTTGCCTCTGGACGGAGGTAGACGACGACGGCCGTGGGCCTGCCCGTCAGCCTCACGCCCTGACGGGTGGGATCCACCCATCAGGTTTAAACGCACGCGCGCGCGCACCGGTTCGCCCGTCGGCAGAAGGCGTACCCTGCCTTTACGCCTTCGACGTGGAGGCCTCCCGCGGGCCGATTTCCCCTCTGGGCCTGCTGCCCGTGGCCTCTCTGGCCCAGTGGCACAGCACCACTTTTCTTTTTGTTTTTCTGTCACCCTTCCAAAAATCCCACAGGATAAAATATTTATCGAAATGAAGTGATTCCAGTTCCTAAAATCTTGTAATGATCCCACCTATTTAATGGTGCAACTTTCATTCAAATCCAACCAACTTTTATGTACTGTTCAAATTTAAATTCAAATTTGAGCAGTTTAATCTCTGTTTGGAAATCCATATCCCTCTTATATAACTCCAAATCCAAAACTAGGAATTTTTCCCTTCCTAGTTTTCCTCCTAGTATTTTACACAAATAAATTGACATTTTTCTAAGCACTTTGATTTTTCTGTTTTATCATTGTCTTATTTTTTTGTTATTTTCCTGCGACGTTTAGATCCCGTATTTGATGAAGTAGCTGAAGAGGAAGGAGGAGAAGGATTTGAAGACCTCGAAGAACAAGCCAATCAAGGCAAGCAGCCCTTTGACCATGTCTATGAAACCTTTTTTATGCATGTCATATGGCACTTTTATTGCTTGTATCGAGATCATGATGAGATGGTAACCACTTTGGTGGGTTGCCTTCGTTACTTCCTCATTGGTACCTGCATTATGCATGACCCTACCATCTTACGAGGGTTATGCCGGTGGGAATAGACAGGATGCTAAGTAGTGCTACGCAAAAAGGGACGGGAATATGCATAGTGATGGAGGCAAAGTATTTTCAAAGGACTTTCGAAAACCCCGTCGGGTGCCACTTATGCCCGAGGGAGATGATGAGTTGGGTAGCCACTTGATGACGAAGTGGCGTACCGAGGCAAGTGTGCGTGTTGTTTTCAAAAATGGATTAGATTTAAGATTTGTTGACTGTCCCAACCTTACATGCGCAACCACTCTACCCTCATATGGGAAAGGGCATTATTGATTACTTAGGCCGATACTAGCTTGGAGCCCATATTACTAGTGACGGGGGAGAGTTGGTGCTCTCTATCGGGACGGGGTCGTGCCAGGTAGGGCGGCCATGACTGTTTTCACAGGGCACCGGATACACCGTTGTGTTCCCTCTCGGATGTTACGATCTCGAGCGAACCTCGTGAAGGAAATATGCCCTAGAGGCAATAATAAAGTTATTATTTATTTCCTTATATCATGATAAATGTTTATTATTCATGCTAGAATTGTATTAACTGGAAACATAATACATGTGTGAATGCATAGACAAACAGAGTGTCACTAGTATGCCTCTACTTGACTAGCTCATTAATCAAAGATGGTTATGTTTCCTAGCCATGAACAAAGAGTTGTTATTTGATTAACGAGATCACATCATTAGTTGAATGATCTGATTGACATGACCCATTCCATTAGCATAGCACCCGATCGTTTAGTATGTTGCTATTGCTTTTATCCATGACTTATACATGTTCCTTTAACTATGAGATTATGCAACTCCCGTTTACCGTAGGAACACTTTGTGTGCTACCAAACGTCACAACGTAACTGGGTGATCATAAAGGTGCTCTACAAGTGTCTCTGAAGGTACATATTGGGTTGGCGTATTTCGAGATTAGGATTTGTCACTCCGATTGTCGGAGAGGTATCTCAGGGCCTTCTCGGTAATGCACATCACATAAAGCCTTGCAAGCATTGCAACCAATGAGTTAGTTGCGAGATGATGTATTACGGAACGAGTAAAGAGACTTGCCGGTAACGAGATTGAACTAGGTATTGGATACCGACGATCGAATCTCGGGCAAGTAACATACCGATGACAAAGGGAACAACGTATGTTGTTATGCGGTCTGACCGATAAAGATCTTCGCAGAATATGTAGGAGCCAATATGGGCATCCAGGTCCCGCTATTGGTTATTGACCGAATATGTGTCTCGGTCATGTCTACATTGTTCTCGAACCGTAGGGTCCGCACGCTTAAGGTTTCGATGACAGTTATATTATGAGTTTATGAGTTTTGATGTACCGAAGGAGTTCGGAGTCCCGGATGAGATCGGGGACATGACGAGGAGTCTCGAAATGGTCGAGACGTAAAGATCGATATATTGGACGACTATATTCGGACATCGGAAGGGTTCTGAGTGGTTCGGGTATTTTCGGAGGTACCGGGGAGTTACGGGATTACGGGAGAAGTAATGGGCCTTGATGGGCTTTAGTGGGAAGAGGAAAAAAAGGGCTGCTGCGCCCCCCCTCCCCTCTAGTCCGAATTGGACTAGGGAAAAGGGGGCCGGCCACCTTTCCTACTCCTCCTATTCCTTCTCCCTTCCTCCCCTCTTGGTGGACTCCTACTAGGACTTGGAGACCTAGTAGGACTCCACACCCTGGCGCGCCAAGCCTTGGACGGCCTCCTCCTCCTCCTCCATCCTTTATATACAGGGGCAGGGGGCACCCCATAGACACAAGTTGATCTACGGATCGTTCCTTAGCCGTGTGCGGTGCCCCCTTCCACCAAATTCCACCTCGGTCATATCGTTGCAGTGCTTAGGCGAAGCCCTGCGCCGGTAATACATCAAGATCGTCACCACGCCGTCGTGCTGACGGAACTCTTCCCCGACGCTTTGCTGGATCGGAGCCCGGGGATCGTCATCGAGCTGAACGTGTGCCAAGAACTCGGAGGTGCCGGAGTAACGGTGCTGTGATCGGTTGGATCGCGAGGAGAACGTACGACTACTTCCTCTACGTTGTGTCAACGCTTCCGCTTCGGTCTACGAGGGTACGTAGACAACACTCTCCCCTCTCGTTGCTATGCATCACCATGATCTTGTGTGTGCGTAGGAAAATTTTGAAATTACTACGTTCCCCAACAGTGGCATCCGAGCCTAGGTTTTTATGGTTTGATGTTATTTGCACGAGTAGAACACAAGTAAGTTGTGGACGATACAAGTCATACTGCCTACCAGCATGTCATACTTTGGTTCAGCGGTATTGTTGGACGAGACGATCCGGACCAACCTTACGCGTACGCTTACGCGAGACCGGTTCCCTCGACGTGCTTTGCACATAGATGGCTTGCGGAAGACTGTCTCTCCAACTTTAGTTGAACCGAGTGTGGCTACGCCCGGTCCTTGAGAAGGTTAAAACGGAGTCTATTTGACAAACTATCGTTGTGGTTTTGATGCGTAGGTAAGATGAGTTCTTGCTTAAGCCCGTAGCAGCCACGTAAAAATTACAACAACAAAGTAGAGGACGTCTAACTTGTTTTTGCAGGGCATGTTGTGATGTGATATGGTCAAGACATGATGCTAAATTTTATTGTATGAGATGATCATGTTTTGTAACCGAGTTATCGGCAACTGGCAGGAGCCATATGGTTGTCGCTTTATTGTATGCAATGCAATCACGATGTAATGCTTTACTTTATTACTAAGCGGTAGTGATAGTCGTGGAAGCATAAGATTGGCGAGACGACAACGATGCTACGATGGAGATCAAGGTGTCGCGCCGGTGACGATGGTGATCATGACGGTGCTGCGGAGATGGAGATCACAAGCACAAGATGATGATGGCCATATCATATCACTTATATTGATTGCATGTGATGTTTATCTTTTTATGCATCTTATCTTGCTTTGATTGACGGTAGCATTATAAGATGATCTCTCACTAATTATAAAGAAGTGTTCTCCCTGAGTATGCACCGTTGCGAAAGTTCTTCGTGCTGAGACACCACGTGATGATCGGGTGTGATAGGCTCTACGTTCAAATACAACGGGTGCAAAACAGTTGCACATGCGGAATACTCAGGTTTAACTTGACGAGCCTAGCATATAACAGATATGGCCTCGGAACACGGAGACCGAAAGGTCGAGCGTGAATCATATAGTAGATATGATCAACATAGTGATGTTCACCATTGAAACTACTCCATCTCACGTGATGATCGGACATGGTTTAGTTGATTTGGATCACGTGATCACTTAGAAGATTAGAGGGATGTCTATCTAAGTGGGAGTTCTTAAGTAATATGATTAATTGAACTTAAATTTATCATGAACTTAGTCCTGGTAGTATTAGCATATCTATGTTGTAGATCAATAGCTCGCGTTGTTGCTTCCCTGTGTTTATTTTATGTTCCTAGAGAAAATTGTGTTGAAAAATGTTAGTAGCAATGATGCGGATTGGATCCGTGATCTGAGGTTTATCCTCATTGCTGCACAGAAGAATTATGTCCTTGATGCACCGCTAGGTGACGGACCTATTGCAGGAGCAGATGCAGACATTATGAACGTTTTGCTAGCTCAATATGATGACTACTTAATAGTTTAGTGCACCATGCTTAACTGCTTAGAATCGGGACTTCAAAGACGTTTTGAACGTTATGGAGAATATGAGATGTTCTAGGAGTTGAAGTTAATATTTCAAGCAAATACCCGAGTTGAGAGATATGAAGTCTCCAACAAGTTCTATAGCTAAAAGATGGAGGAGAATCGCTCAACTAGTGAGCATGTGCTCAGATTGTCTGGGTACTACAATCGCTTGAATCAAGTGGGAGTTAATCTTCCAGATAAGATAGTGATTGACAGAATTCTCTAGTCACCATCACCAAGTTAGTAGAACTTCGTGATGAACTATAATATGCAAGGGATAACGGAAAATATTCCCAAGCTCTTCGCGATGCTAAAATCAGCGAAGGTAGAAATCAAAGAAAAACATCAAGTGTTGATGGTTGACAAGATCACTAGTTTCAAGAAAAGGGCAAAAGGAAATAAGGGGAACTTCAAGAAGAACGGCAAGCAAGTTGCTGCTCAAGTGAAAAAGCCCAAGTATGGTCCTAAGCCTGAGACTAAGTGCTTCTACTGCAAAGGGACTGGTCACTGGAAGCGGAACTACCCCAAGTGATTGGCGGATAAGAAGGATGGCAAAGTGAACATAAGTATATTTGATATACATGTTATTGATGTGTACTTTACTAGTGTTCATAGCAACCCCTTAGTATTTGGTACTAGTTCAGTTGCTAAAATTTAGTAACTCGAAACGGGAGTTGCAGAATGAACAAAGACTAGTTAAAAGACAAGGTGACGATGTGTGTTGGAAGTGGTTCCAAGATTGATATGATCATTATCACACACTCCCTATACTTTTGGGATTAGTGTTGAAACTAAATAAGTGTTATTTGGTGTTTGCGTTGAGCATGAATATGATTTGATCATGTTAATTGCAATACAGTTATTCATTTAAGTTAGAGAACAATTGTTGTTCTGTTTACATGAATAAAACCTTCTATGGTCATACACACCAATGAAAATAGTTCATTGGATCTCGATCGCAGTGATACACATATTCATGATATTGAAACCAAAAAGATGCGAAGTTAATAATGATAGTGCAACTTATTTGTGGCACTGCCGTTTAGGTCATATTGGTGTAAAGCGCATGAAGAAACTCCATGCTGATGGGATTTTGGAATCACTTGATTATGAATCACTTGATGCTTGCGAACCATGCCTCTTGGGCAAGATGACTAAAAACGCCGTTCTCTGGAACAATGGAGCAAGCAACAGATTTGTTGGAAATCATACATACTGATGTATATGATCCGATGAATATTAAGGCTCGCGACAAGTATCATTATTTTCTAACCTTCACAGATGATTTGAGCAGATATGGGTATATCTACTTGATGAAACATAAGTCTGAAATGTTTGAAAAGTTCAAAGAATTTTAGAGTGAAGTGAAAATCATCGTGACAAGAAAATAAGGTTTCTACGATCTGATCGCGGAGACAAATATTTGAGTTACGAGTTTGGTCTTCAATTAAAACAATGTGGAATAGTTTCACAAATTCATGCCACCTGGAACACCACAGCATAATGGTGTGTCCGAACGTCATAACCGTACTTTATTGGATATAGTACAATCTATGATGTTTCTTACCGATTTACCAATATCGTTTTGGGATCATGCATTAGAGACAGCTGCATTCACATTAAAAGAGGCACCATCTAAATCCGTTGAGACGACACCGTATGAACTATGGTTTAGCAATAAACCTAAGCTGTCGTTTCTTAAAGCTTGGGGCTGCGATGCTTATGTGAAAAAGCTTCAACCTGATAAGCTCGAACCCAAATCGGAGAAATGTGTCTTCATAGGATATCCAAAGGAAACTGTTGGATACACCTTCTATCACAGATCCGAAGGCAAGACTTTTGTTGCTAAGTTCGGAAACTTTCTAGAGAAAGAGTTTCTTTCGAAAGAAGTGAGTGGGAGGAAAGTAGAAAACTTGATAAGGTAATTGTACCTTCTCCCTTATTGGAAAGTAGTTCGTCACAGAAATCTGTTCTTGTGACTACTACACCAATTAGTAAGGAAGCTAATGATGATGATCATGTAACTTCAAGATCAAGTTACTACCGAATCTCGTAAGTAAACCAGAGTGAGATCCGCACCAGAGTGGTACGGTAATCCTGTTCTGGAAGTCATGTTACTAGACCATGACGAACTTGCGAACTATGAAGAAGCGATGATGAGCCCAGATTCCGCGAAATGGTTAGAAGCCATGAAATCTGAGATATGATCCATGTATGAGAACAAAGTATGGACTTTGATGGATTTGCCCGATGATCGGCAAGCCATAGAAAATAAATGGATCTTCAAGAGGAAGACGGACGTTGATAGTAGTGTTACTATCTACAAAGCTAGAATTGTCGCAAAAGGTTTTCGACAAGTTCAAGGTGTTGACTACGATGAGAGTTTCTCACTCGTATCTATGCTTAAGTCTGTCCGAATCATGTTAGCAATTGCCGCATTTTATGAAATCCGGCAAATGGATAAACAAAACTACATTCCTTAATGGATTTATTAAAGAAGAGTTGTATACGATGCAACTAGAAGGTTTTGTCGATCCTGAAGGTGTTAACAAAATATGCAAGCTCCAGCGATCCATCTATGGACTGGTGCAAGCATCTCGGAGTTGGAATATACGCTTTGATAAGTTGATCAAAGCATATAGTTTTATACAGACTTGCGGTGAAGCCTGTATTTACAAGAAAGTGAGTGGGAGCACTACAACATTTCTGATAAGTATATGTGTATGACATATTGTTGATCGGAAATAATGTAGAATTATTCTGCAAAGCATAAAGGAGTGTTTGAAAGGAGTTTTTCAAAGAAAGACCTCGGTGAAGCTGCTTACATATTGAGCATCAAGATCTATAGAGATAGATCAAGACGCTTGATAAGTTTTTCAATAAGTACACACCTTGAAAAGATTTTTGAAGTAGTTCAAAATGGAACAGTCAAAGAAAGAGTTCTTGCCTGTATTACAAGGTGTGAAATTGAGTAAGACTCAAAGCCCGACCACGGCAGATGATAGAAAGAGAATGAAAGTCATTTCCTATGCCTCAGCCATAGATTCTATAAAGTATGCCATGCTGTGTACCAGATCTATTGCATACCCTACCACTGAGTTTGGCAAGGGAGTACAATAGTGATCTAGGAGTAGATCACTGGGCAAGCGGTCAAAATTATCCTTAGTGGAATAAGGATGTGTTTCTCGATTATGGACGTGACAGAAAGGTTCGCCGTAAAGGGTTACGTCGATGCAAGTTTTGACACTAATCTAGATGACTCTAAGTCTCAATCTAGATACATATTGAAAGTGGGAGCAATTAGCTAAAGTAGCTCCGTGCAGAGCATTGTAGACATAGAAAATTGCAAAATACATAACGGATCTGAATGTGGCAGACCCGTTGACTAAATATCTCTCACAAGCAAAACATGATCACACCGTAGTACTCTTTGGGTGTTAATCACATAGCGATGTGAACTAGATTACTGAATCTAGTAAACCCTTTGGGTGTTGGTCACATATCGATGTGAACTATGGATGTTAATCACATGATGATGTGAACTATTGATGTTAATCACATGGTGATGTGATCTAGATTATTGACTCTAGTGCAAGTGGGAGACTGAAGGAAATATGCCCTAGAGGCAATAATAAAGTTATTATTTATTTCCTTATATCATGATAAATGTTTATTATTCATGCTAGAATTGTATTAACTGGAAACATAATACATGTGTGAATGCATAGACAAACAGAGTGTCACTAGTATGCCTCTACTTGACTAGCTCATTAATCAAAGATGGTTATGTTTCCTAGCCATGAACAAAGAGTTGTTATTTGATTAACGAGATCACATCATTAGTTGAATGATCTGATTGACATGACCCATTCCATTAGCATAGCACCCGATCGTTTAGTATGTTGCTATTGCTTTTATCCATGACTTATACATGTTCCTTTAACTATGAGATTATGCAACTCCCGTTTACCGTAGGAACACTTTGTGTGCTACCAAACGTCACAACGTAACTGGGTGATCATAAAGGTGCTCTACAGGTGTCTCCGAAGGTACATATTGGGTTGGCGTATTTCGAGATTAGGATTTGTCACTCCGATTGTCGGAGAGGTATCTCAGGGCCTTCTCGGTAATGCACATCACATAAAGCCTTGCAAGCATTGCAACCAATGAGTTAGTTGCGAGATGATGTATTACGGAACGAGTAAAGAGACTTGCCGGTAACGAGATTGAAATAGGTATTGGATACCGACGATCGAATCTCGGGCAAGTAACATACCGATGACAAAGGGAACAACGTATGTTGTTATGCGGTCTGACCGATCAAGATCTTCGCAGAATATGTAGGAGCCAATATGGGCATCCAGGTCCCGCTATTGGTTATTGACCGGAGATGTGTCTCGGTCATGTCTACATTGTTCTCGAACCGTAGGGTCCGCACGCTTAAGGTTTCGATGACAGTTATATTATGAGTTTATGAGTTTTGATGTACCGAAGGAGTTCGGAGTCCCGGATGAGATCGGGGACATGACGAGGAGTCTCGAAATGGTCGAGACGTAAAGATCGATATATTGGACGACTATATTCGGACATCGGAAGGGTTATGAGTGGTTCGGGTATTTTCGGAGGTACCGGGGAGTTACGGGATTACGGGAGAAGTAATGGGCCTTGATGGGCTTTAGTGGGAAGAGGAAAAAAAGGGCTGTTGCGCCCCCCCTCCCCTCTAGTCCGAATTGGACTAGGGAAAAGGGGGCCGGCCACCTTTCCTACTCCTCCTATTCCTTCTCCCTTCCTCCCCTCTTGGTGGACTCCTACTAGGACTTGGAGACCTAGTAGGACTCCACACCCTGGCGCGCCAAGCCTTGGCCGGCCTCCTCCTCCTCCTCCATCCTTTATATACAGGGGCAGGGGGCACCCCATAGACACAAGTTGATCTACGGATCGTTCCTTAGCCGTGTGCGGTGCCCCCTTCCACCAAATTTCACCTCGGTCATATCGTTGCAGTGCTTAGGCGAAGCCCTGCGCCGGTAATACATCAAGATCGTCACCACGCCGTCGTGCTGACGGAACTCTTCCCCGACGCTTTGCTGGATCGGAGCCCGGGGATCGTCATCGAGCTGAACGTGTGCCAAGAACTCGGAGGTGCCGGAGTAACGGTGCTGTGATCGGTTGGATCGCGAGGAGAACGTACGACTACTTCCTCTACGTTGTGTCAACGCTTCCGCTTCGGTCTACGAGGGTACGTAGACAACACTCTCCCCTCTCGTTGCTATGCATCACCATGATCTTGCGTGTGCGTAGGAAAATTTTGAAATTACTACGTTCCCCAACACCTCGTATGATGTACATCATGAGGATACGAAACAACGAGTCGACTCCTTGTTAGTGTCGTCTAGGGAAAGATAGTGATCGGGTGCTTACCCCGGGTACTTGACGTACCGCGGGTCGTGGATGACACGGAAGTTCCCCGGATCTTGTGGGTAAAGTGTGCAACCTCTGCAGAGTGTAAAACTATTCGAATAGCCGTGTCCACAGTCAAGGACAGTTGGGCGGTGCTGCTTAAACTACGTCCACATGTTTACAAACCAGTGTGTGTGTTTGGATAAGTGGGAAGAACTACTTGGGTTAAGTCAAGGACTTGACATGGTTGAGTTGGGTTGGTGCCCACTCTAAATATGTTGATATCTGTAACCTGTCCTCATGGTTACTTGAATTCTCCTGATGCATGTCTTACAAGTTGTTGAGCATGTCATTGCACTTAAAACTAGCTTTCCGCAAAAATTTACCTATATCATGCATTGTTGTACCTTGAACCAAAACATGGGTTGCTTGCGAGTACATTCAAAGTACTCATTGGCTTGCCACTGGTTATTTAATTGGCCAGGCATGGAAGAACAGGAGTTCGAGGAAGAGTTCTTTGGTGATGATCACGCGAACTAGGATGCTTCCCAGTCAGAATGCCTGTAGGGTTAAGGCAGATGGCATGGGTTCTGCTTTTCGACGAAGATTTCCGCTGCTTGTGTTTCATTTGATATTCAGCCCTTAAGGCTCTATCTATGTAAGACTTGACCATAATGGTCATAATTTGTGTAAGACGATATGTATGGATGTAAGACTCTTGTTATTCAGCTTCGTTTGTTCAGTGAGCATTGATCCCTGTGATCACTGTACACGTGCATTCGGTGATCACGACTTATGACTCGCGGTCCCCACAGAGCTGGCATCAGAGCCATCCTGACTGTAGGAAGCCTTAGTTAGCGTGGACGTTAGTTAGAATGAGACTATCTACAAAAAAAATTACCTATATACCTACGCCTTCTAAAAATATCCTGAACATGGGTCGTATCTCCTCTATTGACCCTTCCCAAGCATCTTCCAAAGATTCATCAAGTAAATAATGAAAAATTCCAGAATCATCTTCATCACAATGGTTAAGATTTTCCTTAACCACCCCGGTAGATCCTTCCATAGCATCATTGTTTATGAGCTTAGAGAGGACAAAGGGGCTACCCAAAGTATTAAGACTCGGGAGAAAACCCTTAGCTCTTTTAAGATCGGACATGGCGAGAAAATGGTGAACGAAAAGGAGAGGCAAATAAAATGGCAAATTTTTGTGAAGTGGGGGAGAGGAAAACGAGAGGCAAATGGCAAATAATGTAAATTGCAAGGAGATGAGATTTGTGATTAGGAACCTGGTATATGTTTAAGATCCTCTCCGGCAACGGCGCCAGAAAATTCCTTTTGATGTCGGTTGAAGCTACGTCGGTATTTCCCCAAAGAGGAAGGGATAATGCAGCACAACGGCGGTAGGTATTTCCCTCAGATATGAAACCAAGGTTATCGAACAAGTAGGAGAACCAAGCAACACAAGTAAACAGCCCCTGCACAGAGATAAAAAATCCTCGCAACCCGACATATTAAAGGGGTTGTCAATCCCTTCCGGGGTACGGCACCTCAAGTAGGCAAACAGACGTGAAATAAATTTGTAGTAAATTGATAGATCGAACGCCAAATCAAATAAATAAGAATAAATTGGAGCAAGGCATTTTTGTATTTTTGGTTTAATAGATCTGAAAATAAATGCAAGGAAAAAGTAGATCTCAAAGGCAAATAATGAAAAAGAGACCCGAGGGCCGTAGGTTTCACTAGTGGCTTCTCTCGAGAAAAATAGCAAACGGTGGGTGAACAAATTACTATTGGGCAATTGATAACTTCAAATATTCATGACGTTATCCAGGCAATGATCATTATATAGGCATCACGTCCAAGATTAGTAGACCGGCTCCTGCCTGCATCTACTACTATTACTCCACACATCGACCACTATCCAGCATCCATCTAGTGTATTAAGTTCATGGAAAAATGGAGTAATGCAATAAGAACGATGACATGATGTAGACAAGATCTATCTATGTAGGGATAGACCCCATCGTTTTATCCTTAGTAGCAACGATACATACGTGTCGGTTCCCTTTCTGTCACTGGGATCAAGCACCATAAGAGCAAACCCACTACAAAGCACCTCTTCCAATTGCAAGATAAATAGATCAAGTTGGCCAAACAAAACCCAAATATCGGAGAAGAAATACGAGGCTATAAGAGATCATGCATAAAAGAGAACAAATAAACTCAAATAATTTCATGGATATAAAAAGACAGATCTGATCATAAACTCAAAGTTCATCGATCCCAACAAACACACCGCAAAAGAGTTACATCATATGGGTCTCCAAGAGACCATTGTATTGAGAATTCAGCGAGAGAGAGAAAGACATCTAGCTACTAACTACGTACCCGAAGGTCTACAAAGAACTACTCACGCATCATCAGAGAGGCACCAATGGAGGTGGTGAACCCCATCCGAGATGGTGTCTAGATTGGATCTAGTGGTTCTGGACTCTGCGTCGGCTGGATGAATATTTCGTCGACTACTCTAGGGTTCTGGATATATTGGGGTAATTGTAGAGGAAAGAGGCGGTCCAGGGGGCACCCGAGGTGGGCATAATCCACTAGGCGCGCTTGGGCCTCCTGGCCCACCCTGGTGGTTTGTGCCTCCCTCGGAGCACCCCCCAGGCGCAGTCAGGGCCCGTTGTGTTCCCTCTAGCCCATAAAAATTCTCCGTAAAGTTTTGTGGCATTTGTACTTCGTCTAATATTTATTTTCTGCGATGTAAAAAACATGAAAAAAACAGGAACTGGCACTTGGCACTATGTCAATAGGTTAGTACCAAAAAATGATATAAAATGACTATAAAATGATTATAAAACATCCAAGATTGATAATATAACAGCATGGAACAAGCAAAAATTATAGATACGTTGGAGACGCATCACCCAGCCAGTGAGCCAGGAGGGCCTATCCTCGACAGTTTCTGTGTCGTGTGGGAAGGACCTGTCGGATTCCGGGTTCCGGCAGACCCTTAAGGTTCGAACTCTGGGGTGCGCGCGGAGATTACGCCCTCTACCTCCCCGTCTCGCAAGGATCTAACTACGGAAAGAACAGCACAAGGAACACAGAGTTTATACTAGTTCGGGCCACCGTTGTGGTGTAATATCCTACTCTAGTTTGTGGGGGATGGAAGCCTCTTGGGCTGGTGGTGATGAACAATACAGGGAAGAACAGCCTCGCGAGGGTCTGCTCCTGGCTAGGGGGATGAACCACTAGGGGAAGTTCGCCTGCCCTTCTCTCTTTCTCCTTGCTCTCTGCTTGCTCTGACCCTAGGTTCTGCCAGCCAGATTGCTCGATGTCTCTACCCTGGAGGTGGCTAGTCCTACTTATAGGCAAAGGCCTTGGGCCTCTTCCCAAATATTGAGCGGGAAGGGCGCCAACAATTGGCCAATTCAAAGGGGAACATCTGGTACACTTATCCTGACTAAAGTTGGTCCTCGCCTGCCAAAGGCCCTGTGGTGACGCCATTCTGGGCTCCACGATGACCTCCTTCCCGCCGTTGGACTGGTCTTGGTCTCGTTGCACCGAAATGGATGCCTTTGCTTGGTCCTCTCGCCTGCGCTTGCCCCCTTTGCACCAAAGAGGAAAGGGAGGACACTGCGCGGGCTGGCGCCCGCCTGGCGCCCTTGGTCGTCATGGCTTGCGTCATGGGCACCTCGCGAGGTACCCTGCCTTGATCTCTCCGCCTCCTCGTGAGCCAGCCTGACGAGGCCGTGCCTGAGGAAGTGCTGTGTCGTCCGCCCCGCGAGGCTTGGCCCCTCGCGAGGGTCTTGGGTCTTGTGTTGATGAAGTTGGGCCGTGTTGGGCCCCCTTGAGCCACGCCACAGGCCGCAGGCAGGAAAGTCTGGGGACCCCCGTTCCTAGAATGCCGACAGTAGCCCCCGGGCCCAAGGCGCGCCCGGACTTGGCCGTGCTGAGAGGCGAAAGGGCAAGGGCGAAGCGCCGCGGGCCCTAACAGCCTGCGGCCTTGGGCGCCGCATGGCGGTTGATTGGACGTGGGTGGCACTGTTCCCCCACGCTTCCTTATTTTGCGCCTTGCTATGTGGACTCGCAGTTGTACACAGCCGCTCCCTTTCCTGTTGCTCGACCGTCCCCTATCTTTCCTCCCTTCGACCTCCGACTCTTGTCTCCAATCCCATCTCTCATCTTCACCCTCCTTTTCGTCGCCATGGCACCGACGAAGAAGGAGAAAGGGAAGAAACCCATGACTCCGTCCCGCTCGCCGCCGTCGGTGAACCCCCGCCGTCGGCAAATCGATCATACTCAATCAAGAGTGCCTGGGTAAGCTCAGCCCGGCTCTGGCCACCACCTTCAACGAGTGTGGGAGGATGACGGCCCGGTCTACGTCTCACTTCCCCACTGACAGGATAATCACTGAGGTCCATTTTTCGCCGATGCCTTGTGGGCGGGTCTGGTTCCCCCCTTTTCTGATTTCTTCAAGGCCGTCCTCTCCCATTACCAGATCCATATGATGCATTTGGGTCCCGAATCCATCACCCTCCTTTCGGTCTTTGCTTTTGTTTGCAAGGTGATAATGGGCATCCCTCCTTCCGTTGTCTTGCTGCGCCACTTCTTCTCTTTGCGCCTTACTGACCCCACTCAATGCTCAGCGTGTGTGAGCTTCGTTGCCGCACCCGAGACTGCGGCCCCGGGGATTGACTTCAAGCTCCCTCCACCTTCAGCTGGGTTCCGCGAGCGGTGGTTGTACGTTGATGTCGGGGTGCCCAGCCCCAGCTGGCGAAGCCAACTTCCCCTGCGGCACCCAATTCGGGCTGGGGCCAGGAGACGCTCGTGAGCCCCCGGCTCGCCTTCATCTGGCGCCGCTTCGCGTCCTTGAGGTCGCTCGGCGTGACGGCACCAAAAGTGGTGAAGGAGTTCTTGTTACGCCGCATCGCCCCTCTTCAACGCCACTCTCGTCGAATGTGGGCTTTCAGCGGGCATGGTGATCGCATGAGGCTCCAGGAAGAAGACCTGACGCCTGCGGCGCTAAGGACCGTGCTCTCGGTCCTGACCGGCGACCCCAACCCGGGCAGCATCCAGAGAGGAGGGGCCCTGCTGTACCTCTGCCAGAACAGGGACGACTTCGTGAAGCAGATGCCCTCCTTCGACGAATGGGGGCTGCGCCCCGCCGGCCTCCAAGGGCGGTCGGTCAAGGCGAATCCTCCTTGAGCGGCGGGGCAGGGAGGCATGAGATGACGGAGACCGATGAGGCTCCCGAAGAGGAGACTGCGCCTGGCGATGCCCTCGAGGAAGCAGCTCCTGAGGCTCGTGCTGCAGAGGCTGTGGGTGGCAAGCAGTTGCTCCCAGCGCCTGGGGCCGAGGCTCCCGAGGTCCCAGCCGCATCTTCCGCCGAGGTGATTGGCAACACGCGCCAAGCAGGCGCCCCTGACGCGGATAGCACTGCTGCTTCGCCTTCGTCGCGGGTTGATCCTTGCGCTCTTCTCCTGGGCCGCTTCCGTGTGGACTTCGAGGCCTTTTGGAGGAAAAGGGAGGCCCTAGGTGATGACTTCCCTTGTCGCTTGCTGAAGCGCCGGAAGTACTTCGCCACCGACGAGTAAGCCTTCTCCTTTCCTGGCTCCTGATCCCCTTGTTGCGTCTGCTGATCCTTGCTCTGCAGGCCTCTTCCTGCCGAGGTCGTGGGAACCGTTGAGGTGCCGCCTCCTTTGGCTTCACCTCCCCTGTCGCCCCAAGATGTCCCGAGCAGCACGGCTCTTGTGGTGAGGACGAACGAAGGGGCGGACCGTCCTGAGGTGCCCCGCAGCCCTTCTCTTCCTGCGATCTTCCTTCGTGGGCCCTCTCTTGGCATGGCCAGCCTGCCGTGGGCTTCTCATCTGGTCACGGGCTGCGACTGGCTGAGGCGCCCCCTGCGCCCTTCTTCTGGAGACGAGCCGGCCCCAGGCCGAGCTTCTGGCGAGGCGCGCCCAGCCGTTGTGGGGGCGCCAGCCCCCTGCCCGGAGGGGGAGCGATGATTCGTGCTTCCAGGTGCCTGCCTGGGGCAGACGATGGTGTGGGAGACGTGCTCGAGCGTGCTCGGGAGCGCCGCGCTCGCCGCCGCGAATTCCTTTGAAGGGCGAGCGGCACGGTAGACCTGCTTGGGGAGGAGCTTGCCGACGAAGACGCACGCCTGGAGGCCGAGGGCCTGCGCCTGGCCGCGGAGAGGCGCGAGCTGGAGGCCGCCGTCGCCCTCGCGTGCCACCATCGCGGCCTTGAAGACGAAGAGGCGAAGGCGTCGTTGGAGGCCTCCTGGGTGGCCCGATCCCAGGCCGCTGAAGAGGCCCTGGGAGCCGACCGACGGCGAGAAGCGGTGGAGGAGCGGGCTTGGGAGCTCCTGGCCCGATGTCACTCGTTAGAGGAGCAGGTGGAACTGCGCGAGGCGGCCCTTGCGTCGATGAGGGTGGCCTCTGGCGACCCCACTGAGCTCCAGAGACGTGAGGAGGCGTTGACGCTGGAGGCCGCCGAACGCACCCACGAGGACGAGCGGTTGGAGATGAGGGAGCGCCTGGTGACACAGGCGGAAGATGAAGTCGTTGCGCGGGAGGCACGTGTCCTGGAGGAGGTTGGTCGTCGGGTGGCGACAACACGCCAAGGCCTTGAGCGCGAGTTCGAGAGGAAGTTGGAGTTGATCCGGGTCGAGGCTGAGGGAAGAACCGCAGCCCTGAGGGCCCAACGGGATGAGGCGACGCGGCGGGTCGACGCTTCCCGGGCCGCCCTTGAGGCAACGCAAAAGGAGTCGGCTGCCCTTCAAGCTGAGGTACTCCGTCTTCATCAGCGGGTGGAAGAGGCCGAGGCCGTCAAGCGCTAGAATGCTGATGAGATACACCAGCGGCAGGTCCTGGAGCACGTGCATGGCCCCATGCTAGCTATGCTGAGGGAGAGGGCTAACACAGCCTTGGGCAACATCTGCGAGGCGACTGTCGGCGAGCCGCACACGATCAACTATGCCGGCAACCTGCAGTTCTTCACCGCCGTGGTGACGCAGCTGGAGGCGCGGTCGGTCAGGGCCGACAAGTTGGTGGAGGAGAGGAGCCGCGCCCTGCTCGGGCGCGCCTTTTCCCGTGTCTTCAGCCATCTTCAGGACATGGATCCCCACTTCGACTTCGATGCCGCCATCACCCCAGTCCCCCAGGCCGTCCGAGGCAACCTGGCGGACTGGGTGGAAAACAACGTCGACGCTCTTGTGAAGGCCTTCACTTCGGATGACGACGGCGTGATCATGGCTGCCGACGAAGGCGGTGTGGTGGATGGCCTTGACGCCGCTGGCGACGATGCAGGTAGCGGTGGCGAATCCAGCGATGCCAGCGGCGGCTCGGAAGGTGCTCCCGACGATGCCTTGGGGGATTTGTCAAACTAACTGTGTGTTGCTCCTGTCTTTTGCCCTGCATGGATAGAACTCAGGTGTTTGGCCTAATGGTCGTGAGAGCGTTTTGGGAGGGGAAGCCCCTCATGTAAAACTTGTGTAGATCGTATTAGCAGCTATTGTGTTGCGCGAGCATCCGCGCCTGGCAGCTGGCTGTTTTACCTTTGTTTCACGCAAGCCCCGAGGCAGCTTGTGGGAGGATGTGGTGTCCTGAGTGTTCTCCCGTTGAAATCGTAGGACACGCAGGTGCTGTTAGCGAGGGGCTTCACAGGCGCTGGCCTTCTTCATAGGCTCCGGGCCTTTTCATGAACGCGATAGCTTCACAGGCATTCGCCTTCTTCACAGGCTCCGGGCCTTTATAAACGCGATAGCTTCACAGGCATTCGCCTTCTTCACAGGCTCCGGGCCTTTTTATAAACGCGGTAGCTTCACAGGCATTCGCCTTCTTCACAGGCTCCGGGCCTTTTTATAAACACGATAGCTTCACAGGCATTCGCCTTCTTCACAGGCTCCGGGCCTTTTTATAAACGTGATAGCTTCACAGGCTCCGGGCCTTTTTATAAACGTGATAGCTTCACAGGCATTCGCCTTCTTCACAGGCTCCGGGCCTTTTTATAAACGCGATAGCTTCACAGGCATTCGCCTTCTTCACAGGCTTCGGGCCTTTTTATAAACGCGATAGCTTCACAGGCATTCGCCTTCTTCACAGGCTCCGGGCCTTTTTATAAACGCGATAGCTTCACAGGCATTCGCCTTCTTCACAGGCTCCGGGCCTTTTTATAAACGCGATAGCTTCACAGGCATTCGCCTTCTTCACAGGCTCCGGGCCTTTTTATAAAGGGACATCCTCCGCAGGTACTGGAAAGTCCTCCCGAGAAGGAGCAATAACGGCAGTCTGGGTTGCGCACGAGCCTGGCCCGGCCCGACTCGCAAGGGGCTCGCGAGGGGAGGCAGCTGTGGTGAAGCGGTAATCAGAATGCGAGAAATAGCTCGAACGAGACTAAGCACCCCTTCCCCGAACGCACGCAAATCTCAAATTAGAATCCAACTTAAATCCAGTAGGGGAAAAGTTAGAACCAAAAAGAAGAAGGCAATGAAAACAGGCAAATGGCCGCGTCCGGCACCTAATCTAGTCTTGGACGTCTTCTCACCAGCGCGGAGCTAAGTGCTGTCCACTGGGCGTGGGAGGGAGCCCCAGGGCCTGAGGCCGGCACCCCTAAGACTCCGGGGCGTGTACAGCCCCACTCATTATTACGTGAGAGTGTCACGGGGCGGCGAGCTTCACAGGCACTGGGCCTTCTTCACAGGTACCGGCCTTGCTTCATATCGCCACATGAGGGCCCCGCCTTGCGCCACACTCTAGTGCCACCAACGACGACCGGAAACCAGGACGCCGCCGGTGGGGTAGAGCGGTCGCCAGCGGTTCCCCCAACGACCACGGGTCCTCCGCCAGGGGCAGGCCCTCAGGCACCTCCCCAGCGAAGGGCCTACCTCCTGAGAACACCTTGCTCCGAACGCCGCGGTGGTGATGTAGGGTCCCTGCCCCTCTCCTGCAGCCCCCTGCGCCCTCCTCTCGAGGGGTAGGAGACTGTGGGAGCGGGGCAGATACTCGTTGCGGCGACCTGCACCTCCTGCGATCCATGATTAGCGTATGCCTGCTCCTGAGGGATTAGTGGTACCCGATAATTGTCGCCTCTAGCGTGGCCGACGGAGCCGTCCCGGGGCTCCTGGAAGAGCTCAGCTTCTGGTGTCTCGTCTCCCCAGTTTGGGCTGAGAAGCGAGCCTTGTTCGCCCTCGTGAGCGTGCACTTGGTCCATCATGCGGGGCACGTATTCTTTTGGCGCCGCCACCCCGAAGGCTGTGTTGTAGTGCTCCGTGCGCCATGCGGCGCTGCTTGACCTGCCCACCGTGGTGTGGTAGCGCGGCTGCCCACCGGCGCCGTGGACTGCACCGAGCCCCTCTCCCTCACGCGCCGGGGGCAGGGGTAGCGCTACTGCCAACTCGGCGCCGATGGACTCGCTGGTGTTGGGGTAGCCCAGAGGCCCGCGGGAGCGTGCGGGGCCCCCGCGTGTGCCGCCCTGGGCTTGAGACGGAAGCTGGATGCAGAAGGGGTGAGCCCCCGAAGCGGCGAAGCCCAGGAGTTCGGCGACCCGCTCCAGCAGCACATCGCGGCCACCTTCCAGCAGCCTACACTGCAGCAATTCTCGGGCCACCGTGAGCGCGGCCCTCGAGTTCGCTTGCTCCCGGCGGGTGTACGGTGTCGTGGCCGCGGCATGATTAGAGGCCCTTGCTGCCGACCGCGCTTGCCGCGGCGTAAGGGTTGTTGAAGCCTGTCCGCGCCGCCCGCGGCCCGCAGTGCCCTGTGGACCGCGAGCTTCCTGGGGCGTGGGGTCGCCTGAGGCGGGCGGCTCCACGCGGGCGGGCCACGCCGCCCATGGATCTTGGTTGCCCGCCTGGTCGCCGGACATGGTGATGGCGGTGCGACGGGACGCGGAGCGGTAGAGAGATGGACTCCGGCGCACCCCTACCTGGCGCGCCAAATATTGGATTCCGGGTTCCGGCAGACCCTTAAGGTTCGAACTCTGGGGTGCGCGCGGAGATTACGCCCTCTACCTCCCCGTCTCGCAAGGATCTAACTACGGAAAGAACAACACAAGGAACACAGAGTTTATACTAGTTCGGGCCACCGTTGTGGTGTAATACCCTACTCTAGTTTGTGGGGGATGGATTGACTCTTGGGCTAGTGGTGATGAACAATACAGGGAAGAACAGCCTCGCGAGGGTCTGCTCCTGGCTAGGGGGATGAACCGCTAGGGGAAGTTCGCCCGCCCTCCTCTCTTTCTCCTTGTTCTCTACTTTCTCTGATACTAGGTTCTGCCAGCCAGATTGCTCGATGTCTCTACCCTGGGGGTGGCTAGTCCTACTTATAGGCAAAGGCCTTGGGCCTCTTCCCAAATATTGAGCGGGAAGGGCGCCAACAATTGGCCAATTCAAAGGGGAACATCTGGTACACTTATCCTGACTAAAGTTGGTCCTCGTCTGCCAAAGGCCCTGTGGTGACGCCGTTCTGGGCTCCACGATGACCTCCTTCCCGCCGTTGGACTGGTCTTGGTCTCGTTGCACCGAAATGGATGCCTTTGCTTGGTCCTCTCGCCTGCGCTTGCCTCCTTTGCACCAAAGAGGAAAGGGAGGACACTGCGTGGGCTGGCGCCCGCCTGGCACCCTTGGTCGTCATGGCTTGCGTCATGGGCACCTCGCGAGGTACCCTGCCTTGATCTCTCCGCCTCCTCGTGAGCCAGCCTGACGAGGCCGTGCCTGAGGAAGTGTTGTTGGGGAACGTAGTAATTTCAAAAAAATTCCTACGCACACGCAAGATCATGGTGATGCATAGCAACGAGAGGGGAGAGTGTTGTCTACGTACCCTCGTAGACCGAAGCGGAAGCGTTGACACAATGTAGAGGAAGTAGTCGTACGTTCTCCTCGCGATCCAACCGATCACAGCACCGTTACCCCGGCACCTCCGAGTTCTTGGCACACGTTCAGCTCGATGACGATCCCCGGGCTCCGATCCAGCAAAGCGTCGGGGAAGAGTTCCGTCAGCACGACGGCGTGGTGACGATCTTGATGTGTTACCGGCGCAGGGCTTCGCCTAAGCACTGCAACGATATGACCGAGGTGGAATTTGGTGGAAGGGGGCACCGCACACGGCTAAGGAACGATCCGTAGATCAACTTGTGTGTCTTTGGGGTGCCCCCTGCCCCCGTATATAAAGGATCCAAGGGGGAGTGGCTGGCCGGCCAAGCCTTGGCGCGCCAGAGAGTCCTACTCCCTCTGGGAGTAGGATTCCCCCCCCCCAATCCTAGTTGGACTAGGATTCTCCAAGGGGGAGAGAGAGAGAGAGAGGGGCGCCCACCTCTCCTAGTCCTAATAGGACTAGGGGAAGGGGGGAGGCGCGCAGCCCATGGGGCATCCCTCTCACCTCTCCTCCAAGGCCCATGTTGGCCCATTATGCTCCCGGGGGGTTCCGGTAACCCTCCCGGTATTCCGGTAAAATCCTGATTTCACCTGGAATGCATCCGATGTCCAAACATAGGCTTCCAATATATAATTATTTATGTCTCGACCATTTCGAGACTCCTCGTCACGTCCGTGATCACATCCGGGACTCCGAACTCCTTCGGTACATCAAAATGCATAAACTCATAATAACTGTCATCGTAACGTTAAGCGTGCGGACCCTACGGTTCGAGAACAATGTAGACATGACCGAGACACGTCTCCGGTCAATAACCAATAGCGGGACCTGGATGCCCATATTGGCTCCTACATATTCTACGAAGATCTTTATCGGTCAGACCGCATAACAACATACGTTGTTCCCTTTGTCATCGGTATGTTACTTGCCCGAGATTCGATCGTCGGTATCCAATACCTAGTTCAATCTCGTTACCGGCAAGTCTCTTTACTCGTTCCGTAATACATCATCTCGCAACTAACTCATTGGTTGCAATGCTTGCAAGGCTTTATGTGATGTGCATTACCGAGAAGGCCCTGAGATACCTCTCCGACAATCGGAGTGACAAATCCTAATCTCGAAATACGCCAACCCAATATGTACCTTCGGAGACACCTGTAGAGCACCTTTATAATCACCCAGTTATGTTGTGACGTTTGGTAGCACACAAAGTGTTCCTACGGTAAATGGGAGTTGCATAATCTCATAGTTAAAGGAACATGTATAAGTCATGGATAAAAGCAATAGCAACATACTAAACGATCGGGTGCTATGCTAATGGAATGGGTCATGTCAATCAGATCATTCAACCAATGATGTGATCTCGTTAATCAAATAACAACTCTTTGTTCATGGCTAGGAAACATAACCATCTTTGATTAATGAGCTAGTCAAGTAGAGGCATACTAGTGACACTCTGTTTGTCTATGTATTCACACATGTATTATGTTTCCAGTTAATACAATTCTAGCATGAATAATAAACATTTATCATGATATAAGGAAATAGATAATAACTTTATTATTGCCTCTAGGGCATATTTCCTTCAGTCTCCCACTTGCACTAGAGTCAATAATCTAGATTACAAAGTAATGATTCTAACACCCATGGAGTTTTGGTGCTGATCATGTTTTGCTCGTGGAAGAGGCTTAGTCAACGGGTCTGCAACATTCAGATCCGTATGTATCTTGCATATCTCTATGTCTACCACCTGGACCAAATCCCGGATGGAGTTGAAGCGTCTTTTGATGTGTTTGGTTCTTTTGTGAAATCTGGATTCCTTTGCCAAGGCAATTGCACCAGTATTGTCACAAAAGATTTTCATTGGACCCGATACGCTAGGTACAACACCTAGATCGGATATGAACTCCTTCATCCAGACTCCTTCATTAGCAGCTTCTGAAGCGGCTATGTACTCAGCTTCACATGTAGATCCCGCCACGACGCTTTGTTTAGAACTGCACCAACTGACAGCTCCACCGTTTAATGTAAATACGTATCCAGTTTGCGATTTGGAATCGTCCGGATCAGTGTCAAAGCTTGCATCGACGTAACCGTTTACGACGAGCTCTTTGTCACCTCCATAAATGAGAAACATATCCTTAGTCCTTCTCAAGTACTTAAGGATGTTCTTGACCGCTGTCCAGTGATCCACTCCTGGATTACTTTGGTACCTGCCTGCTAAACTTACAGCAAGGCACACATCAGGTCTGGTACACAGCATTGCATACATGATAGAGCCTATGGCTGAAGCATAGGGAACATTTTTCATTTTCTCTCTATCTTCTGCGGTGGTCGGGCATTGAGTCTTACTCAACTTCACACCTTGTGCCACAGGCAAGAACCCTTTCTTTGCCTGATCCATTTTGAACTTTTTCAAAACTTTGTCAAGGTATGTGCTTTGTGAAAGTCCTATTAAGCGTCTTGATCTATCTCTATAGATCTTAATGCCCAATATGTAAGCAGCTTCACCGAGGTCTTTCATTGAAAAACTCTTATTCAAGTATCCCTTTATGCTATCCAGAAATTCTATATTATTTCCGATCAGTAATATGTCATCCACATATAATATCAGAAATGCTACAGAGCTCCCACTCACTTTCTTGTAAATACAGGCTTCTCCAAAAGTCTGTATAAAACCAAATGCTTTGATCACACTATCAAAGCGTTTATTCCAACTCCGAGAGGCTTGCACCAGTCCATAAATGGATCGCTGGAGCTTGCACACTTTGTTAGCTCCCTTCGGATCGACAAAACCTTCTGGTTGCATCATATACAACTCTTCTTCCAGAAATCCATTCAGGAATGCAGTTTTGACATCCATTTGCCAAATTTCATAATCATAAAATGCGGCAACTGCTAACATGATTCGGACAGACTTAAGCATCGCTACGGGTGAGAAAGTCTCATCGTAGTCAATCCCTTGAACTTGTCGAAAACCTTTTGCAACAAGTCGAGCTTTATAGACAGTAACATTACCATCAGCGTCAGTCTTCTTCTTAAAAATCCATTTATTCTCAATTGCTTGCCGATCATCGGGCAAGTCAACCAAAGTCCACACTTTGTTCTCATACATGGATCCCATCTCAGATTTCATGGCCTCAAGCCACTTTGCGGAATCTGGGCTCACCATCGCTTCTTCATAGTTCGTAGGTTCATCATGGTCTAGTAACATGACTTCCAAAATAGGATTACCATACCACTCTGGTGCGGATCTTACTCTGGTTGATCTACGAAGTTCAGTAGAAACTTGATCTGAAGTTTCATGATCATTATCATTAGCTTCCTCCCTATTTGATGTAGGTGTCACAGAAACAGATTTCTGTGATGTACTACTTCTCAATAAGGGAGTAGATACTGTTATCTCATCAAGTTCTACTTTCCTCCCACTCACTTCTTTCGAGAGAAACTCCTTCTCTAGAAAGTTTCCGACTTTAGCAACAAAAATTTTGCCTTCGGATCTGTGATAGAAGGTATACCCAATAGTCTCCCTTGGGTATCCTATGAAGACACATTTTTCCGATTTGGGTTCGAGCTTATCAGGTTGAAGCTTTTTCACATAAGCATCGCAGCCCCAAACTTTAAGAAACGACAACTTTGGTTTCTTGCCAAACAACAGTTCATAAGGCGTCGTCTCAACGGATTTTGATGGTGCCCTATTTAACGTGAATGCGGCCGTCTCTAGAGCATAACCCCAAAAAGATAGCGGTAAATCGGTAAGAGACATCATAGATCGCACCATATCCAGTAAAGTACGATTACGACATTCGGACACACCATTACGTTGTGGTGTTCCGGGTGGCGTGAGTTGCGAAACTATTCCTCATTGTTTCAAATGTAGACCAAACTCGTAACTCAAATATTCTCCTCCATGATCAGATCGTAGAAACTTTATTTTCTTGTTACGATGATTTTCCACTTCACTCTGAAATTCTTTGAACTTTTCAAATGTTTCAGACTTGTGTTTCATTAAGTAGATATACCCATATCTGCTTAAATCATCAGTGAAGGTGAGAAAATAACGATATCCGCCACGAGCCTCAACATTCATTGGACCACATACATCAGTATGTATGATTTCCAATAAATCTGTTGCTCTCTCCACAGTACCGGAGAACGGTGTTTTAGTCATCTTGCCCATAAGGCACGGTTCGCAAGTGCCAAGTGATTCATAATCAAGTGACTCCAAAAGTCCATCAGTATGGAGTTTCTTCATGCGTTTTACACCGATATGACCTAAACGGCAGTGCCACAAATAAGTTGCACTATCATTATCAACTCTGCATCTTTTGGCTTCAACATTATGAATATGTGTATTACTACTATCGAGATTAAGTAAGAACAAACCATTCTTTAATGGCGCATGACCATAAAAGATATTACTCATATAAATAGAACAACCATTATTCTCTGATTTAAATGAATAACCGTCTCGCATCAAACAAGATCCAGATATAATGTTCATGCTCAACGCTGGTACTAAATAACAATTATTTAGATCTAATATTAATCCCGAAGGTAGATGTAGAGGTAGCGTGCCGACCGCGATCACATCGACTTTGGAACCATTTCCCACGCGCATCGTCACCTCGTCCTTAGCCAATCTTCGCTTAATCCGTAGCCCCTGTTTTGAGTTGCAAATATTAGCAATAGAACCAGTATCAAATACCCAGGTGCTACTGCGAGAATTAGTAAGGTACACATCAATAACATGTATATCATATATACCTTTGTTAACCTTGCCATCCTTCTTATCCGCCAAATACTTGGGGCAGTTCCGCTTCCAGTGACCAGTCTGCTTGCAATAGAAGCACTCAGTTTCAGGCTTAGGTCCAGACTTGGGTTTCTTCTCTTGAGTAGCAACTTGCTTGCTGTTCTTTTTGAAGTTCCCCTTTTTCTTCTCTTTGCCCTTTTTCTTGAAACTAGTGGTTTTGTTAACCATCAACACTTGATGCTCCTTTTTGATTTCTACCTCCGCGGCTTTTAGCATCGCGAAGAGCTCGGGCATAGTTTTGGTCATCCCTTGCATATTATAGTTCATCACGAAGCTCTTGTAGCTTGGTGGCAGTGATTGGAGAATTCTGTCAATGACGCAATCATCCGGAAGATTAACTCCCAGTTGAATCAAGTGATTGTTATACCCAGACATTCTGAGTATATGCTCACTGACAGAACCGTTCTCCTTCATTTTACAGCTATAGAACTTATTGGAGACTTCATATCTCTCAGAAAGCGTTGCCGATAACTCGGTTACAAAACATGATCATCTCATACAATAAAATTTAGCATCACGTCTTGACCATATCACATCACAACATGCCCTGCAAAAACAAGTTAGACGTCCTCTACTTTGTTGTTGCAAGTTTTACGTGGCTGCTACGGGCTTTAAGCAAGAACTCATCTTACCTACGCATCAAAACCACAACGATAGTTTGTCAAATAGAGTCCGTTTTAACCTTCTCAAGGACCGGGCGTAGTCACACTCGGTTCAACTAAATTTGGAGAGACAGTCTTCCGCAAGCCATCTATGTGCAAAGCACGTCGAGGGAACCGGTCTCGCGTAAGCGTACGCGTAAGGTTGGTCCGGATCGTCTCATCCAACAATACCGCTGAACCAAAGTATGACATGCTGGTAGGCAGTATGACTTGTATCGTCCACAACTCACTTGTGTTCTACTCGTGCAAATAACATCAAACCATAAAAACCTAGGCTCGGATGCCACTGTTGGGGAACGTAGTAATTTCAAAAAATTTCCTACGCACACGCAAGATCATGGTGATGCATAGCAACGAGAGGGGAGAGTGTTGTCTACGTACCCTCGTAGACCGAAGCGGAAGCGTTGACACAATGTAGAGGAAGTAGTCGTACGTTCTCCTCGCGATCCAACCGATCACAGCACCGTTACTCCGGCACCTCCGAGTTCTTGGCACACGTTCAGCTCGATGACGATCCCCGGGCTCCGATCCAGCAAAGCGTCGGGGAAGAGTTCCGTCAGCACGACGGCGTGGTGACGATCTTGATGTGTTACCGGCGCAGGGCTTCGCCTAAGCACTGCAACGATATGACCGAGGTGGAATTTGGTGGAAGGGGGCACCGCACACGGCTAAGGAACGATCCGTAGATCAACTTGTGTGTCTTTGGGGTGCCCCCTGCCCCCGTATATAAAGGAGCCAAGGGGGAGGGGCTGGCCGGCCAAGCCTTGGCGCGCCAGAGAGTCCTACTCCCTCTGGGAGTAGGATTCCCCCCCCCCAATCCTAGTTGGACTAGGATTCTCCAAGGGGGAGAGAGAGAGAGGGGGGGCGCCCACCTCTCCTAGTCCTAATAGGACTAGGGGAAGGGGGGAGGCGCGCAGCACATGGGGCATCCCTCTCACCTCTCCTCCAAGGCCCATGTTGGCCCATTATGCTCCCGGGGGGTTCCGGTAACCCTCCCGGTATTCCGGTAAAATCCTGATTTCACCTGGAATGCATCCGATGTCCAAACATAGGCTTCCAATATATAATTCTTTATGTCTCGACCATTTCGAGACTCCTCGTCACGTCCGTGATCACATCCGGGACTCCGAACTCCTTCGGTACATCAAAATGCATAAACTCATAATAACTGTCATCGTAACGTTAAGCGTGC
This sequence comes from Aegilops umbellulata, assembly GCA_032464435.1. NCBI lineage: Eukaryota > Viridiplantae > Streptophyta > Magnoliopsida > Poales > Poaceae > Aegilops > Aegilops umbellulata. The sequence goes on from CP136055.1 coordinate 333,009,787, forward strand.
GGACCCTTCGGTTCGAGAACAATGTAGACATGACCGAGACACGTCTCCGGTCAATAACCAATAGCGGGACCTGGATGCCCATATTGGCTCCTACATATTCTACGAAGATCTTTATCGGTCAGACCGCATAACAACATACGTTGTTCCCTTTGTCATCGGTATGTTACTTGCCCGATATTCGATCGTCGGTATCCAATACCTAGTTCAATCTCGTTACCGGCAAGTCTCTTTACTCGTTCTGTAATACATCATCTCGCAACTAACTCATTGGTTGCAATGCTTGCAAGGCTTTATGTGATGTGCATTACCGAGAAGGCCCTGAGATACCTCTCCGACAATCGGAGTGACAAATCCTAATCTCGAAATACGCCAACCCAATATGTACCTTCGGAGACACCTATAGAGCACCTTTATAATCACCCAGTTACGTTGTGACGTTTGGTAGCACACAAAGTGTTCCTACGGTAAATGGGAGTTGCATAATCTCATAGTTAAAGGAACATGTATAAGTCATGGATAAAAGCAATAGCAACATACTAAACGATCGGGTGCTATGCTAATGGAATGGGTCATGTCAATCAGATCATTCAACCAATGATGTGATCTCGTTAATCAAATAACAACTCTTTGTTCATGGCTAGGAAACATAACCATCTTTGATTAATGAGCTAGTCAAGTAGAGGCATACTAGTGACACTCTGTTTGTCTATGTATTCACACATGTATTATGTTTCCAGTTAATACAATTCTAGCATGAATAATAAACATTTATCATGATATAAGGAAATAAATAATAACTTTATTATTGCCTCTAGGGCATATTTCCTTCAAGTGTTGTGTCATCCGCCCCGCGAGGCTTGGCCCCTCGCGAGGGTCTTGGGTCTTGTGTTGATGAAGTTGGGCCGTGTTGGGCCCCCTTGGGCCACTCCGCAGGCCGCAGGCAGGCAAGTCTGGGGACCCCCGTTCCCAGAACGCCGACAGGACCCCCCCCCCTATCGCCCACACTCACTTGGTGACGGTTCCAAACGCCCTTGTGGAAAGGGGTTAAAATCCGTTTGTATGGCACGTCGTTGTACCAGTGTAAGCATGGAAAGTAAATTAAGCAGGAGCTACAAGTATTTTTTTTAGTTTTTCTTAAGGTTTTTCAAACACACAAGAAGAAAGCAGGAAAAAGAAATAAACTAGCATGGAAATTACAATGAAAGAGTATGAGCACCGACAACTGGAATGAGTGTGCGAACATGAATATAATTTCGGTGAGAAATGCGTGCTCCCCCAAGCTTAGGCTTTTGGTCTAAGTTGGTCTAAGCCCATGGCTGTCCTGGTGGATATCCAAAGTTGTAGTTGGGGTTGTACTGAGACGCGTCAGCCACTGCCTGAAGTGTTGTAGCATGGAGACGAGCAGCCTCCGCTGTTCTCTCATACTCATTTGCTTCCTCTCTAGTTAGAAAATATCGCCCATTTGCCTAAAAGTTAAAGAAAGCAGGAGCAGGAAGAGTAACAAGGACGGCATGTCGTCTATCAAAGATTAGTCGGTACTGGAGGATCTGTTCGTTCCTCTTAAGAAACTGGTAGCGTACCATAGCCTCATAATTCAGAAAAGCGAGTGGCAACTCAATATCATAACCTCTAATAGGTACACCCAAATAGTTAGCTAAACGAGTTGCATAAATCCCACCAAATAAATCTCCATCTTTAGCATTGAGATGTAGCCTTCTAGCAATAATGGCCCCCAAGTTATATCGTTTATCACCTAACACCACACACTTCAGGACACTAAGATCTGGAATGCAAATGTGGCAATGCTCATGTTTTTCATTAATACACCTACCGATAAAGAGAGCAAAATAATGTATGGCAGGAAAGTGAATGCTCCCTACGGTTGCTTGTATGATATTTCTAGTTTCTCCAACAGTAATGCTAGCAAGGAAATCATTATATTTAGATTTTTTAGGCTCACTAAGAATACCCCATTATGGAATTTTGCATGCATCACAAAAATCTTCTAGGTCCATGGTATAAGATTCATCATAAAGATCAAACAGGACAGTATGAGTATTACGCTTGGATGGAAACACAAGCCTCCGAACGAAGGAAACGGTGAGATAATAATATTGTAGGCACTTATCCAATAAGAAGTCCTCGAGGCTGGCATTTTTTATGTACGCATAGAATTCATCCTTGAAACCTGCACGATCCATAAATTCATCCGACGACCATTCACACAAATTCACTTGAGCTTCCCTTGGTGGTTCAAGGTCCAATTCGCATATCCCATGCCTCGGTGCTTGCTTTCTTGAAGAACCATCTTGGTACATTTTCCTAGACATAAAAGTGAACCAAACTCAACAAGATTGATAGAAACTACTCCTACAAGTGCCTAGAGGCTATATCATGCACCAAAACTACTTTGGACCATATAAATTTGACATGCAAGCTCAAGAACAAGGTCACCACAGCAGCAAAAATTTGCGATGAATAAAGCACTAGAACAAAAACTAATTGGACCATTGGAGGAGTCATATACCGAAGAACAATCCCCCAAAGCAGTTTTGTGAATGGGGCTTTGAGCAAGGAGATCGAAAATGGCAGCAAGATGAGCAAGAACACGAGTTTGAGCTATGGAGTGGTTTTTTCTGGAGGAAGGAGTGGATGGGTGCTGGAATAAGTGCAGGGGGACCACGTGGGGCCCACAAGGTTAGGGGCGCGCCCCAGGGGTGGGCACGCCCTTCACCCTTTTGGCCAGGTGGTGAGGCCTCCTGGTGAATGTTCAGCGCCAGAAGTCCTTAAATATTGCATAAAAATCATACTAAATTTTCAGGGCATTTGGAGAACTTTTATTTTTGGGACATTATTTATTATACTGATAATTCAGAAAATGGACAGAAAATACTATTTTTGCTTTATTTAATCTAAATAACAAAAAGTAAAAGATGGGTACAGAGAGTTGTGCCTTCTAAAATGATCCATTTCATGCTCATCAAAAGGAATCCATTAACAAGGTTGATCAAGTCTTGTTAACAAACTTCTCCGAATGCCATGAAACCGGAGAACTTTCGAATAACACTAGGTTACCTTAATGGGGATATGCATGTCCCCAACAATAAGAATATCATATTTGTTTTTTATAGTAGGAAGAGGGAATTCAAATCCTCCAATGGTAATAGTTGAAATTTTTCCAATAGAATTGATACTATGAACTTGAGGTTGTTTCTTCGTAAGTGTACCATATGCTCATTACCGTTAACATGAAAAGTGACATTGCCTTTGTTGCAATCAATAACAGCCCCTAGAGTATTCAAAAAGGGTCTACCAAGAATAGTCATAGGAACCACCGTACTATTAAGTGGGGTCCTAGTGAACAAAGTCAGAGTGACTGAAGTTATGCTCAACCAAATCCTATGTCTTCGAGTGAAGATGATGAGAGCAAATCTTATCCAGAGCTGGATGAGTCAGCTTTACTTGTAGCCCAAGTCAAGCTACCATGTGTGTTTGAAATCCGACCGTTGGACACGTGTCGGTTCCTTAGTGACCCAGGGTCATTTCGAACAAATCAGGTCGGGTTGCCTCCTGGCTATAAATAGCCCACCCCCTACACCATAAATTGGTGGTTGCTCATAGTTAGTGCACAGCTTTTGTCGTTTGAGAGCAACCCACCTCCGAAGCATTTGAGAGAGAGATCCTTGCGAGGACAAAACCCAAAACACCCAAGCCCAAAGAGTTTTTGGCATCACTGAAGTCTTTCTATCCGCGTGATCTGAAGACTTATTACACTTGAAGACTGTAATCTTCCAGTTGGTTAGGCGTCACATTCTGAGGATTCAAGAGTCATTGTGGATCGCCAGTGAACGAAGTCTGTGAAGGTTTGTAAGTCTACCTTGAAGACTTACCAGAGTGATTGGGTGAGGACTGGGTGTCCTTAGCTCAAGGGGAATAAGGTGAAAACGCGGTCTTCTGAGTTAAATCTCAGCCTCCTAACCAGACGTACTGTGAACGTATGTAGATCTTATATAGATGGAAACATCTTGTACCTACCATATCTTGTTGATACGTGTAGATTGTTTCTTGGCTTCCAAGCCTTTGTAACCGTGTCATATATATATGAGCCGATCGCCCCTGTTGTGAGGCGTCTTCCCTCAAAGTACTTCTCACGATACACGTTCATATGGTATCAGCCCTTTCGATCTAATCTCACTTCCGCCGCCACCATGACGACTCCAGCCCAGACCTCCTCCGCCATGAACGCCCTCACCTCCGGCGCCCTCTCCACCACCGTGCTTCCTGCTGCGTCGCCGGCCTCTCTCGCCGTCAACGTCGCCAGTGTCAAGACACATGTTCCCATCGTCCTTAACCTCCAGGCCTCCAACTACTCGAAGTGGCGCATGCTGATGGGTGTGCTCCTTGGCAAGTACGAGCTCACCGGCCACATCTCCATCGACACGCCGGCCGGCGAGCGCACCGCCGAGTGGTCTCGCCTCGACTACGTCGTCCGCTCGTGGCTCTACGGCTCCATCAGCGACGACATCCTCGACATCATCATGGATCAGGATCAGACCGCGTACGAGGCCTACACGCTCATCCGCAACCTCTTCTTGGACAACCAGCTCACCCGTGCCGTCTACCTCGAGGCGGAGTTCCGCGCCATCGTCCAGGGCGATCTCACCATCACCGCCTACTGCCACCGGCTGAAGTCTCTCTCTGACGCTCTTCGCGACGTCGGACAGCCGGTGTCTGACCAGACCCTGGTTCTCACCTGCCTTCGCGGACTGAATCCGCGCTTTGCGGACATCATCACCTTGGTCACCATGCAAGTCCCACCCCCGACGTTCTTGCAGACACGATCCCTTCTGCTCCTTCGCGAGAACCAGCTCGCCCACCCCGCCCCGGGCACACCGTCTCCATCCTCGTCCTAGATCGCCCTCTACGGGAACACCGCCGGGTCCGGTTCCTCTTCCGGTGGCAACTCCGGTGGTGGCGCTGGAGGTGGTGGTGCTGGAGGCGGTGGCGGTGGTCGCTGGCAGAATAAGAAGAAGAACGACGCTCCTGCTGCGTTCGATCCGCGCGGCAACAACTCCTCCACCTCGCCAGGCCCGTGGATCTGCTTCAACCCTTACACAGGCTAGGCGCAGCAGATGCAGTCCACTTGGCGGCCAAGTGGCGGCCCACCTCTCCCTCCTGGCGGACCAGGACTCCTTGGGCCACGACCTACCGGACCACAGCACCGCCCGTCAACATGGGTTCCTCCTGGCCAGCAGGCTTACACGACGCAGCTCGCGCCTCTTCATGGCAACGCATTCGGCAGCAACCCTCCACCTCCCGCGACGCCGTACGTACAGCCTGGACCTGGCGCTCACGGCAAGGGCGCACCAGCATGGGACTGCTCCGCCCTCGTCGCGGCCCTGAACAGCACCTTCGGCGCTCCCATGGCCGGCTCCTCCACCACGGGCACATGGCTGATGGACTCCGGCGCTACATCTCACATGGTTTCGGACCCCGGTATACTCACTTCTCCGTCTCAATTTTCCACTCCATCTTATGTCACTGTCGGCAATGGTGTTTCTTTACCCATCTCCACATCTGGTCATACTACTCTCTCCACACCTCACCGCAAGTTTTTGCTAAATAATGTTCTAGTAGTTCCTGACATCATTAAAAATCTGCTTTCTACTCGTCAACTCACTACTGATAATTCTTGTTCTATGGAATATGACCCCTTTGGTTATTCCATTAAGGATCTTCACACACGGCGCGAGATCATACGCTGCAGTAGCGCCGGTCCTCTCTATGAGTTCTCCACAAGCACCAGCTCTCCATCGCCTTTCGGACTCGTCGCCTCCACCAACTCCACCGAGCTATGGCATCGTCGCTTAGGACATCCTGGGCGTGACGCTATGTCACATTTATCTAAACAATTTGCTATTCCATGTAATAAAGTCAGTATGGTGTGTCATGCATGTCAACTTGGCAAGCATGTACGTCTACCTTTTTCTAGGTCCCAAACACTTTGCAATGTTCCGTTTCAGTTAATTCATTGTGATTTATGGACCTCTCCTATTGCAAGCAATTCTGGTTTAAAATATTATCTTGTCATAGTCGACGATTTCTCGCACTTTATTTGGACCTTTCCTCTACGAAGAAAATCTGACACTTGCGACGTCCTTATTAATTTCATTGCTTATGCTCGCACCCAGTTCAACCTTCCTGTCGTTTCCCTACAAACCGACAACGGCACTGAGTTCGTTAACTCCACCCTAGTCGAGTTTTTAGCTCGCCACGGAATCCACCTTCGCATGTCTTGTCCCTACACTTCATCTCAAAACGGAAAAGCCGAGCGCGCTTTGCGCACTCTCAATGACATCACCCGCACTCTCCTTATTCAAGCACACATGCCACCCTCATATTGGGCCGAGACCCTCGCTGCCGCCACCTACCTCGTTAACCGTCACCCATGCCAAGCCATAGAGTTCCGCATCCCCTACACCTTACTCTACCAACAACCAGCCTCCTACTCCGATCTACGTGTTTTTGCTTGCTTGTGTTATCCAAATCAGTCTGCCATGGCCCCGCATAAGCTCGCAGCTCGGTCCACTGCCTGCGTGTTTCTCGGATACCCATCCTCCCACCGTGGCTACCGATGCCTAGACCTCACTTCTCAGCGTGTCATCACGTCTCGTCACGTAATATTTGATAAAAATATCTTTCCGTTCGCCACCACACAATCAGCGCAACCTGCTGATTCTCTTGATTTTTTGCTGGACTTGGCCGCTACCCAAACAATCCCGACCCAGCCCAACATGCATGTACCCACGTTCCAGCTGCATGGCCCCTCGATCGATCAGATCGATCGCGCATCTGCACGCGCGTCTCCGCCTAGCTCGCCTTCGCCCAGCTCGCCTGCGCCTTCCGTCTCTCCTTCCGCGGCTACGGCACCAAACCCAACCCCACCGCCACCACCACCTCCTCCGCCTAGTACCCGCTCTCGTGCCACTTCCGTTCCGGCCGTCAACACGCACCATATGCTCACTCGTGCTAAACATGGCATCGTTCAGCCGATTGACAAGCTCAATCTCTCGGCTATCTACACCTCGATTTCTCCTATTCCAAAAACATACCGGGGTGCTCTCCAGGATCCGTGCTGGCGTGCTGCTATGACTGATGAGTATGATGCTCTAATTCACAACCGCACGTGGTCTCTTGTGCCTCGTCCGGCTGGTGCTAATGTTGTTTCAGGAAAGTGGATCTTCAAGCACAAATTCTCCTCCGACGGTGGACTTGCTCGCTACAAGGCACGATGGGTTGTTCGTGGGTTCTCTCAGCAGCCGGGCGTTGATTTTGATGAGACATTCAGCCCCGTCGTCAAGCCCGCCACGATCCGCGTCGTCCTCAGCCTCGCCGTCTCCCGTGCTTGGCCGATTCACCAGGTCGATGTCAAGAACGCCTTCCTTCATGGCAATCTTGACGAGGTGGTCTTCTGTGAGCAACCACCTGGCTTCATCGACTCTGCTCGTCCTCAACATGTTTGTCGGATCCACAAGTCTATCTACGGCCTCAAGCAGGCCCCTCGAGCTTGGTACCAGCGCTTCGCCCACTATGCCCATCGTCTCGGTTTCGTGGCATCTCAGTGTGATGTCTCCCTATTTGTTCTCCAACGGGGCGGCGAGCTGGCCTACCTTCTTCTATACGTGGACGACATCATCCTCACTGCCTCCATCGCCAGTCTTCTTCAGCACGTCACCGACCTTCTGCATCGCGAGTTCTCTATGACCGATCTCGGGGATCTTTCATATTTCCTTGGTATATCAGTCACTCGCTCCTCGTCTGGGATGTTGTTGTCACAGCGCCAGTATGCCATTGATCTTCTCCAGCGCGCCGGCATGCAAGATTGCAACCCGTGTCCTACTCCCATAGACACTCGTTGCAAGCTTTCTGCCGACGATGGTCCGCTCGTCGCCGATCCTACTGAGTACCGCAGTTTTGCAGGCGCCCTTCAGTATCTGACACTGACATGTTTGGATACTGCTCATGCAGTGCAGCAAGCCTGCCTCTACATGCATGCTCCTCGGGAACCTCATCTCAACTTGGTTAAGCGGATTCTTCGGTATCTCCAAGGTACACTGGATTTGGGTCTTTGGTTGCACTCCACACCTGCTACGTCTCTCACTGCATACTCGGACGCCGACTGGGCAGGCTATCCCGACACTAGCCGGTCTACTTCAGGCTATTGTGTCTATCTCGGCAACAACCTTGTGTCCTGGTCCTCCAAACGCCAGGCCACGGTTTCTCGCTCCAGTGCTGAGGCCGAGTATCGTGTTGTGGCTCACGTTGTGGCCGAATGTTGTTGGCTCCGTCAGCTTCTTCATGAGCTTCACCGTCCAGTCCATACCATGACAGTTGTTTTTTGTGATAATGTCAGCGCTGTCTACATGGATTGTAACCCGGTTCAGCATCGTCGTACAAAGCATATCAAGATTGATATTCATTTTGTTCGGGAAAAGGTGTCTCTCGGCCAGATTCGGGTTCTTCATGTGCCATCCTCATAGCAGTTTGCAGATATTATGACGAAGGGTCTACTGTCTCAGCTGTTCTTGGACTTTCGGTACAGTCTTTGCATTCGCTCCACCGACGCACTGACTGCGGGGGGATGTTAACGTATGTAGATCTTGTATAGATGGAAACATCTTGTACCTACCATATCTTGTTGATACGTGTAGATTGTTTCTTGGCTTCCAAGCCTTTGTAACCGCGTCATATATATATGAGCCGATCGCCCCTGTTGTGAGGCGTCTTCCCTCAAAGTACTTCTCACGATACACGTTCATACGTACAGTTGTCACAACAACTGGAACTGGTCTACCAAATCCTTGTCTTCACCAAGCAACTGGTTCTATCCTCCACTTTCCTTCATTTTACAGTTTGTCTTCGTGAAGTCATTGCCTGCTTGTATGATATGATTGACTTCACTGAGTGAAGACTATTTACTATTTAGCTTCATACTGTCTTCCATCCTGATCCATTCTACCTAGCTGCTGATAGTCTTCGTGCTTTCACTTCATTGCTTACTTAACTATGGCCTGTCTAGTGTAGTCTACCTTCCGTTGCATATCAATAGGTTCATTTCTACTGTTTGTCTTCAAAAACCTCGTGTTTTGAAGACTTTCGTAAAAATTGCATATTCACCCCCCCCCCTCTAGTCGATAACTAGCACTTTCATCTTCATTAATCGAAAACAGTCTGTCCGACTAAACCGTATGTCGTATATCACACACACCTTGATCTGGCTGGCCGTTTCTGTTGCATTCCCTAATAGAAAATAGTTCATCAAAGTGAACTGTATGCCGTATATCGCACACACATTGATATGGCTGACCGTTTCTGTTGTTCTGTCTAATCGCAAACAGTTCCTGAAATCTGAACCGTGTTTGATGTCTTCGCCATCGCAAATGTTTTGCATCTTTTTTGATGGGTTTTTTACATCCCGGTTTGCGATTAATGCATCACACATAGTTTCGTCAAAGGGCCTCTGATCGTAGTGTCGCATTAGCAGCATCCTGCAGTAGTGCTAGTAGTGTTGATTACATCTTGTAGTTGATTAATATATGGTTTATTTGCTGGAAGATTATATGTTCAGATCTATTATGCTATTTAATACCCCTCTGATCTTGAGCATGATTATCATTTGTGAGTAGTTACTTTTGTTCTTGGGGTCACGGGAGAAATCTTGTTGCAAGTAATCATGTGAACTTGATATGTGTTTGATATTTTGATGATATGTATGTTGTGATTCCCTTGGTGGTGTCATGTGAACGTCGACTAAATGGCACTTCACCATACTTGGGCCTAAGGGAATGCATTGTGGAGTAGTTATTAGCTGATGGGTTGTAGAGTGACAGAAGCTTAAACCCTAGTTTATGCGCTACTTCGTAAGGGACTGATTTGGATGCAAAAGTTTAATGTTATGGTTAGATTTTATCTTAATACTTTTCTCATAGTTGCGGATGCTTGCAAGGGGGTTAATCAAAAGTAGGAGGTTTGCTCAAGTAAGAACAACACCTAAGCACTGGTCCACCCACATATTAAATTATCAAAGTAGCGAACATGAATCAAACCAACATGATAAAAGTGACTAGATGAAATTCTCGTGTACCCTCAAGAACGCGTTGTTTATTATAGGAGACCGTTTTGGCCTATCCTTTGCCACAAAAGGATTGGGCTACCTTGCTGCACTTTATTTACCGTTACCGTTACTTGCTCGTTACAAATTACCTTGCTATCAAACTACTCCTTACCGAAAATTTCAGTGCTTGCAAAAATTACCTTGCTGAAAACCACTTGTCATTTCCTTCTGCTCCTCATTGGTTTCGACACTCTTACTTATCGAAAGGACTATGGTTGATCCCCTATACTTGTGGGTCATAAGGGCACACATCGGAGACCTTGATTATCCCTGCAGTCGACATAGCTAAAACTCCAGGTGGTTAAACCGAATCACACAGAACAAGGGAGCACCTTGCTGTGATACCAATTGAAAGTGCTAGTTATCGACTAGAGGGGGGCGAATAGGCGATTTTTATGGAAGTCTTCAAGACAGGCAATGTCTTTGAAGATAGGTAGTTAAAACAATAACTAAACATAACACAACTGAAGATAAACTACACTATCCATGCAATAGAGTCAAAGTACAACACAGAGAATGCACGAAGACGAGTAGCAGCTAGGTAGATAGATCAGAATAGGAAGATAGTGTGAAGCCAAATATGCAATCAGGATGAATGTCTTCACATAAGGTATTCAACCAGAGCAGGTAAGCAATGACTTCACGAAGCTAAACTAAAGTAAAGGGATGAAGTGATAGAACCAGTTGCTTGACGAAGGCGAGGATTTAGTAGACTAGTTCCAGTTGCTGTGACAAATATACGTCTGGTTAGAGAGGCTGAGATTGAACTTAGAAGACCACATCTTCACCTTATTCCCCTTGATCTAAGGTCACTTAGTCCTTGCCCAATCACTCAGGTAAGTCTTCAAGGTAGACTTTCAGACCTTCACAGACTTCGTTCACCGACGATCCACAATGACTCTTGAATCCTCAGAATGCGACGCCTAACCGACTGGAAGATTATAGTCTTCAAGTGTAATAAGTCTTCAGATCACGCGGACAGAAAGACTTTAGTGATGCCAAAAAATCTTTGGGCTTTGGGTGTTTTGGGTTTTGTCCTTGCAAGGATTCTCCTTCAAAGGCTTCGGAGGTGGGTTACTCTCAAACGACAAAAGCCATGCACTAACTCTGAGCAGCCACCAATTTATGGTGGAGGGGTGGCTATTTATAGCCAGGGGCCAACCCGACATGAGTTGTCTGAAATGACCCTTGGTCATTGGGGAACCAACACGTGTCCAATGGTCGGATTTCAAACACACGCGACAGCTCGACTTGGGCAACAAGCAAAGCTGACTTATCCAACCCAGGATAAGATTTTGTCTCATTGTCTTCACTCGAAGACATAGGATTTGGGTTGAGCATCACGTCAGTTTTCTGACTTTGTTCACTTGAATCCCACTTGATAGTTCGGTGGTTCCAATGACTCAAGAAAGAATAAAATGAAACTACGAAAGAAACTATGACTTCGCACTCCATTATCTTCAAATGAATGTCTTCACACGTCATTATCTTCGACGCGAATGTCTTCGCGAACCACCAATGTCTTCAATGTCTTCATTTATTTTTAGGGGTCATCTTTGATGGGTAAACCGAATCAATAGGGACTTCTACCTGTGCTCTCCTGTGAATCTCACAAACACATTAGTCCCTCAACCACGTTTACCGTCAATACTCCAAAACTAACTAGGGGTGGCACTAGATGCACTTACACATTTTGTTTCAGAAGGTTCTCGAGAAAAATATTATGTCTATATTTTAGGAAGGTGAGCTCACATATATGATGTCATTTCTAAATTCTTAATTACCTATTATTTACGTGATTGCAATGAATCAACACATGCCAAAGCAATCACGAAACAAGATCTCCTCCTCTCATGGGATTTGGTTTTTAATGGGAAGGTGAAAAACTAGTGGGAGAGGGTGGTGGGAGGTGAGACAAAAAATCTAGAACAAAAATAAACCGCACCAGGCTACCAACTCCCGCTTTAGGAGTAGAGAAGAGATAATGATAATAATAAATGGCATAGTACGTGGGATCAATGATTTGTTATTGAGGAATATCTCATTTTGTTTTGGAACATTATCAAGAAAAATATTATGTCTATATTTTAATAAGGTGATCTCACATATATGGTGCGATTTCTTAATTCTTTATTACCTATTATTTACGTGATTGAAATGGATCAGCACTTGCCAAAACAAGCACAAAACAAGATCTTCCCCTTTAATGGGATATGGTTTTTTAGTGGGAAGGAGAAAAACCAGTGGGAGAGGATGGTGGGAGGTGATAGGAAAAAAACGGACGAAAATAAAACGTACCAGGCTACCAACTCACACTTTAGGAGTAGAGATTGATTTTTAATGAGAATGAGAAAAACCCAGTGGGAGAGGGTGGTGGGAGGTGAGAAAAAAGGACAAAAATAAACCGTAAAAGGCTACCAACTCCCCTTTAGGAGTAAAGACCTTTGGAGTAGAGATATTGAGTAATATCTCATTTTTTAAAGGTTATCGAGAAAAATATTACGTCTATATTTTAGGAAGGTGATTTCATATATATGGTGTGAGTTTTGAATTCTTAGTTAACTATTATTTACGTGATTAAAATGAAATAGCATCTGCCAAAGCAAACACGGAACAAGATCTCCCTTTAGTGAACTTTGGTTTTTTAACGGGAAGAAGAAAAACCAGAGGGAGAGGGCAGTAGGAGGTGAGACGAAAATAAACCGTAAGAGGCAACCAACTTCCCCTTTAGGAGTACAGAAGAGACAATGATAATAATAAATGGCATAGTGCATGAGATTAATAATTTGTTATTTAGAAATACCTCATTTTGTTTTGAAAAATTATCAAGATATGTCTATATTTTAGTAAGGTGAACTTATATATATGATATGATTTCTGAATTCTTGATTACATAGTACTCCCTCCGTTTCTAAATATTTGTCTTTCTAGAGATTTCATCAAGTGACTACATACGGAGCAAAATGAGTGAATATGTACTCTCAAATATGTCCACATACATCCATATGTTGTAGTCCATTTGAAATGTCTAGAAAGACAAATATTTTGGAACGGAGGGAGTATTATTTAAGTGATTGAAATGGATCATCACCTGTCAAATCAAGCACGAAACAAGATCACTTTTTTAAATGGGATTTGGTTTTTAATGGAAAGGAGAAAAACTAGTGGGAGAGGACGGTGCAAGGTAAGACGGAAAAAAAACAAAAATAAACCGTACCAAGCTAACAACTCCACCTTTAGGAGTAGAAGATATGCTTATATATATTCGGTTTGTTATTAATTTGCTTTAATAAATATATAACAATAATAGTATTTGTTTAATTGTATCCCCGTATCTCGTGTGATTAATGGCTGCCCTTTATTATTTGTGTACGTGAATAATCAGAAGTGATAAAGGCTCACATTATATATACATCATCCAACCATCGGCCAGCAGGACCGATCTGCGATGAGCAGACCAAGAAAAGAGACGATCGAGAGGGCTGCAGCTCGTGGACGCCATGAAGGACCAGGCCGCCCTCTCGATGCTCCCCCTCCGTGGCCTCGGCCTCCGCGGCGAGCAAAACCTCGCCTTCTCGCCGGCGTCTTTCCACGCCATCCTCTCCCTCCTCGCTGCAGGTACCACCGGTGCCATTCGGGACCAGATCGTCTCTTTCCTGGGCCCCGCCGGTGCTGAAGCGCATGCTGCCCTCGTGTCCCACTTTGGCCAAACACCGAGCCACCAGGAAGAGGACGAGGCAGGACATCCCATGGTCCGGTGCGCCACTGGGGTGTGGGTCGACTCTTCTCTCCGCCTCAAGCCCACCTTCGCGACCATGGCGGCATCCAGGTTCAACGCGGAGGCGCGAGCCGTCTGCTTTGGGTCAAGCCCCGAGCAGGCCAGGTCCGAGATCAACGAGTGGTTCGAGGGCGAGACAGGCGGCCGGTGGAAGGAGCTTGTACCTGAGGGTTCCATCAACGCCGCCACGGCCGTCGTCCTCGCCAACGCGCTCTATTTTAAAGGCTACTGGTACGACCCCTTCGACCCTGAGCTCACACAAGACGGCGACTTCTACGTCTCGCCCGGACACGCCGTTCGCACGCCCTTCATGGTGGGGGGCTACCTGCACGAGTACATGTGCATCGCCTGCCACCCCGGCTTCAAAGTCCTGCGGATGCCTTACTGCGGCCACTACCAGGACTGTCGCTCCTCCATGTGCATCTACCTTCCGGACGATCGCGCCGGGCTGCCGGAGTTGGTGCGCGCGCTCAGCTCTGACCCGTCCGTGCTATTCGCCGTACCGGAGAAACTGGTCTCCACGGGCGAGCTGAGGATCCCCAAGTTCGACGTGTCGGTACGGCTCGAGGCCTCGCACCTCCTCCGTGATCTCGGGCTGGACCTGCCGTTCCGTCTCACTCCAGCCGGTCAGTCCTTCTCGGAGATGCTGGCCTTGGACGAGAACGATTCCAAGATGCCGATGGCGGTGTCGTCCGTCGTCCACCAGTGCTCTGTCAACATCAACGAGCAAGGTACCGTGGCCGCCGCAGCCACCGACATGGAGATTCTGGGGTGTTGCCTGCCATCGGAGAAGGTCGTAGACTTCGTCGCCGATCACCCATTCCTTTTTTTCATCATCAAAGAGGAGGATAACAATGGCGTAATTCTTTTCGCCGGCCAAGTTGTCAATCCTCTCTCTTAGAGCCATTAATATTATGAATTTGTTGCAACAAGTATTGCGAGGCGTTACTCGCTGTGAATCTTTGTAGTACTTCAATGCAAAATTGAGGGCTCCTTTGATACAAAGGAATTTCATAGGATTTTTTGGAGGATTTGAATCCTTAGGATTTTTTCCTACGATGGTGGTTTGATTCGTAGGCTTGAAATCCTTTGAAATTTTTCCATAGGATTCTTTTGTACTATATTTTGGATGAAAACTTCCATCCACTCAAACCTCTTTGTAGAATTCCTTTGTTTTTCCTGTGCTATCAAACACACTTCCAAATCCTATAGGGTACAAAAGGACATGGCACTCTATTCCTGCATTTTTCCTATTCCTGCATTTTGAGAATCCTGCGAATCAAAGAGGCCCTGACTGTTTAGTATCACTGTCAGCCCATACACGGTTTCCTTCGTTTTGTTGTTTCTTCTTTCTAGGGGTATTTTGTTGTTTACCTTAACTCAGGGGTTTTTTAGGGGTCCGTACAACTCAGGTGGGCATCATATAGGTTGTCTATGAATCCTGTACAATATTTTATAACCAGAGCCCCGTCCCAATCATCCGGGCGAGCTGCCCGGTAAGTGCTCGGACAAAATATAGTCATCAAACCGGACAAGTCAAACAAGGCCCAAACGTCCGAGCTGATCGTCGCCCGACACATCCATCACGTCAGACTGAAGGGTGGGCCCGTGCTAAAACACATCGGTTCGAGGGGCTCCTCCTCAGGCCGGGTTGGGATGTATTCATGTCACCGCTCTCGCACGCCGCACGAGGACCAAGTCTTGCTATCTAAGTTGGACAACGACGCAACCCTAGCCCTGTCCCATTCTCATTCCTCCCATCCTCACTATCGTTGCCTGTTTGGTAAACACTCCGGCAGGGGAACGGAAGTTTGCACAAGGGTATTTATGAAGGAAATAGGCATGGGAAGTAGATTTTTACTTTCATTCCCTTGTTTGGCATATGATGGGAATTAGCGTGGGATAGAACTCTACTCACGAATTAACAGGGTACCCCCTAGGAAGAAATCGGTGGGAATTGGCTTCCTCAACTCCCAGTCCCCTTCCCACTTAAACTCTCATTCCCTCTAATCAAACAGTGGACTTTTAATCTCCTTACCCCTCAACTCCCATTCCCCATCTCTAATTCCCCCGAACCAAACACGCTGCAACTCTCCATTCCACTTTAAATCATAGATTCACCAACGCCGACGGCGTCATGGTCCGTAGCAAGATCACCTACTACATGTTATTCATGTTGGAAGCCATCCTCAACTCCATCCAGTCCGAGGCGAAGGTGGAGGCAAACCGCTATTTCCTCCCGAAGGCGGACATGGAGCTTGAGGACGCCTTCGCGTACGAGGAAAACGACGACAGGGGCCATTGTTTCGCACGGCCATCAATGACTACGAGGACAGCAGCTTGCACGAAAGTCATTTACATATTCAATGACGAGTAGTGTATGCGGTGGTTTGCTAGTTCCTACTATGTTTTATCTGATGTTGCATGACTTTGTATGAAAATGGAAATTTTCAAATGGGGAGTATGGTCGGGTGAAATCGAGTGACAGGGCGCTGCATGTGGACGCGTCCGCTGACGTTTTGGGGCTCACATTTGTAAGTGTGATTGAATTTCATTTTAGCGAATAAATGTGGGCTTTATTCCTTGGAAATAGCGTTACAACCTGCAATACAAAGCTAGAGACACTGTCTGGATAATGGTGCAACCAATAAGCGGTGCTACCTCTAGAGCATATTAGTATTCTTTGGCTCACCTTGCATCGGATCAATAGATTTGGTTTGTGATACTTATCATCGAAGATGGTGATCCTCTACACTTGTGGGTTATCACCCTAAAAGACTTCAACCAGACGCCCACATGAAGAAGACTATGTTAGACACATATAAATCTAATTTCTTTTTCTCTTGCAGAAATTCAACAAGTCCCGCATAACTTCTTGACGGCCAGGCCGTGTGGCACTCAGGAAACTACTAATGAGGCTATGCCACACCGTCCAATAAGGTGTCGAGTCAGGAGCTCGGGCATAGGCGCCAGCCGGGCACCATACTAACTTGGGAGACAAGGGAGCGGTCTCATGCGACCAAGGGGAGCAAACCCACCAGTAGTCCGACTCGAGCCTGTAACCAAACTCGACTAAGTATATGAGCCGAGCTAGGGACCCTCTAGGGCTAAGACACGACATTCTAGAGCCATCTAGCTAGGGTTCCACCTACCTCTCATCTTCCTCTTCGGCTGCCGCCACGGGCCGAGAGCTTGTAACACAAGAAGCACCTCTCTTCAGAGATCTTCCCGATCGCTGGTCAACACGCAAGCAATACAACTACCAAAGGCATGAGTAGGGTATATCTTCTCGTAGAGGACCCAAGCATGGGTAGATCATGTGTCTCGTGTGCTACCACCTCAATCTATCACTCACATTTGCTCCGTACAAACTCGTTATCACTCACAAGTGGCGTACCTAGGGGGTGGATAGGGTGGTCCATAGACCACCCTGGAGTTTCTCCATAGCCTATATAGCATAGAAAAATAATAATTTTATGTATATTTATTTATTTATTTATGTGAACATTTGCATTGTCCAATCGCTCTGGCATGTTGGGCTAGCTAGGCCACTGACTCACAGCACCGCCGGCCTCAGAACATCGACAACACATTTTGCTACCACAAATTTCACTTGCAAGTATATCAACACTTTGTACGTGGATTGTTTTACAAACGAAATAAAGTTAGGATCACCAGAATAGGATTGTTTGCAGATAAGGCAGTTAATATGCCGCGACATGGCAAGCCGGCTGCTGTAGTTAACTGGTAAGCTGTTTGTGCATGATATAACGACATGCATAACCGAAGTGTATGTCAGCTATCCAGCCGCACAATTATACTACTCCCTTCATCCCATAATATAAAAATGTTTCTGACACTAGTGTAGTGTCAGAAACGCTCTTATATTATGATACGGATCTTAATTTCGTTTGCTGATACAAAAAGTAACTAGTTACATCGTTCCACAGTTTTGTTTGACAGACACTAGCTCACTCCACTCTCACCTCGCCATCACATTCTAACTAGAGTGCAAATGACATTCTTGTGTAAATCATCATTACTTTGTTTGGAAATTATGCATCTGTGACATGCATACACATTTCGTTTCCAAAAAAAACACAAAACCAAGACTTGTTCTACACAAATTGTGCCAGATATTGTTCGGTTTTAGTAGAGTACTATAGTTTGCATAGGGACACTTAGCACCAACTTTTCCAGAAAAATAAGAATGCGCTAACAATTGATTAGCTTTATCCACCACCGCATCTTCAATTCAAAAGCAACAGCATTATAACAGAGCGTCAGATTATGCATAAACATACTAGTAACATATTTGGCAGTCCAAAAGCGGGTAACAAAGTGAATACATAATTCAACTTCTATGCCCCATTCAATGTGCTGTAGTGAGAATATTATACAGAAGTTTACCATGTCAACAACTTTTATTTCGCCTGTTTTGAAGTACCTGTACTAGCAAATTAAGTACCAATAAACAAAGAATAACCATTGACACAACGAGGATCATGGCAAAGTTACCATACGCATGATGAAAGTTTTAATCCATAAAATAATTGTTGAGTATGATATTGGCATTTGGTAGCCTCCTCCCAATTCCCCACAAAAGTTCGACCAGTTGGTGATCATGGTCCTCCTCATACACAACTTCTATGAGCTTCAACTTCGGGCACTGGAAAGTATTTTGGTCCTGTCGCTGAAGAATTATGTTTTTTCTCACGAGCTGCCCCTCTTTCGCTGATTCTACTGGAAACTTTTGACAGGACCACAAGATTCATGTCAGAAGCTAAACAAATCATAAGATAGGCCAGTAAACATAAAAAGGTTAATTACCATGCAGCACTGCAAGGTAAGCTTCTCCAGACAAGGAGCATTTTGAACAAAGCTCCCTAAAGCGTCCAGCTTGGTGTTGAGTTCACATTTATCAAGCAAACATTGTTCAAGTGACAAGGTTTGCAGGTTAGAAAATATTGGGAATTTAACCGATTCCTCAACAAGCATCGCCTGGAATATATACAAAACAAAACTGAATTTAAGCATCACTCAATTGTCAAAATATTCCTGACATTAAGAATCAAATTAACAGCGAATGATTCATCCTTTTACTGATGTATAGTATTGTATGCCATAATTGTCAAAATATTCCTCACATGAATCAAATCTATATGGATATGAAAAGTAAATAATGAACCTTGTTTAACGGTCAATTCAATTGATTACTCATGTGCAAGATGAACAGGTAATCTGTTAGGAACACATGGGAATCTTTACTTGCAACATAAATGAGTAAACACAACATGTCTAGCAAGGCATACCATTGCGTCGAAACCCGATAGCTCCAGATTCGGCACATTGCACAGGCTACCAAGAAGGCGTTGTTGACATTTCAAATTGAATGTTTCACCAAGACAAAACAAATGAATCGATGCTTTCACAAGAGAAGCTGTCTCATATATCGAAATACCGTCGGAATAGCATCCATATGAAATACCCAGTTGGAGATACGCAACACAGGGTGCCACAATAACCACCGGATCACCAGAGAGATTGCGACAGGAGTCGAAAAAGCTTCTTCAATGTGCGTGACTTAATTTCATGAAAACCTTTCTCACAGCTCCTGAGCACCAAATCTTCCAGGACAGGGCACCTGGAACAGAGCAGCTCGGCGAATTGGTTGTCCAGATAGAAACCATAAAGATGCAACCTTTTGAGGCGGCAAGAACTCGCTCCCATATGAGGAAACTGAATGCGAGGACACGAAGAGATAATAATCTCTATCACTTGGGGGCAGTATTTGATACCACGTCGCACCCATCTATCCAAGTCTCGGAGGCGAAGTGCACAGGCACGAGTAGCACTAGCATATAGCAGGAACTTATCCAAGGACGCGACATTGTCGTGGAACAAGAGCAGGTTGGTGGTGAAGTCCTCGAACTTGCGCCATCTCTCCTCCCGCTCGTCGAGGCCACCCCCTGCCCCACTCCCAATGGTAATCTCGAAGTCGCGCTCTTCGATGCTTATGCAGGGGGTAGAGCGCCAGAGGTCCCTCCACCGCCGCGACAGCACACTCGTCCGCACGACCTGCGGGGCCGGGAGAAAGGACATGACGGCGTGGAGGAGGCCGTCCGGCAGGTCGCTTAAACGGTCGCCCGCGAAGGCGACGGCGTGGCCGCCGCCTGGGCTCGCTCGCTTCGCCGTTGGCTCTGGCGACATCTCCTCTTCCTGTACAGCACCTACCCAATCAGATCTGCTCTTGATTATTCTTACGCTCTGGAACCCCCATAGGCCATAGCCACGCGAGTCCGCTGCCCCGGGCTCACTAAGCCGAGAAATCTCCGACGAGGCCCGTATGAGGAGTAGCTTGCCACCACATCCGTTCAAGCGCGGACAGCGATCGGGTCGTGCCGGCGACCGGTGGCGCTTGAGATGATGGTGGGGGAGGGTTTGGGGAATGGCGAATGCCCCTAGCGGGTAATACGAGAGCGACGCCTAGAAGGCTAGAAACCAACTACCTGGGCTGGCCCATGTGGGTTCTCTTTTTGTTTTTGTTTTCTTTTTTTAGTTATTTTAATTTATTTCCCTAAAAAACATTTTAATTTATAGCAAAAGGGCATGTGCGTTGCAACGGAAGAAAAATATCCCCAAGAATCAGGCTCTCTTTTCTTAGTGAAAATTCACGGGTCAATGCTAATATGTGTTTCCAGGCAGGTGCATGATGTTCAGATCATAAGATATTTAATAGCATAAAACAAAAAGGTCATTGCTAGCAATTTTAATTACAAAAAGTAACTTCTTTTAGGATTTGTCTTGTGTTTTCAGGGATTAGAAGTATATGAAAATATAGGAATGCATCAATATATCTCATCCGAGATAAGGACAATTCTTGAGAAAAATGATTGGAAATTTGAAAAACAAATGTTAGTCATGCATGCTTGCATAGTTACCATAGATGGATGAATGCACGATGCATATTTTTTTTTATCAGTTATCACTTAGACGTTAATAGGTTGTAAACACTTTGCATATACCAAACTCAAAGCCTATTTGAATATTGTAAATGGTATAATTGACTCAACCAATATCATAACACCAATAACTATATTAGCATACATATGTATTCACCCGCAAAAAAAAAGCATACATATGTATTGGCTGAGCAAGTAACAAAAGAATTTAGTCCACATATGTATGTTTATGCACGAAAATCTGGGGAAGTTGTTGTCATAACAGGCATAACAGTAGGAGTTCTGTACCAACATGGGTGTGTACTAACATACACAATGCGTGGCAAAATGAATAGCTACAACACTTAGGCCACAAAATTCACTCAAACTGAATAAAGCTACTTTTGAGAACACTAAAGTTCTTTTGAGCTCCTCAATTGATCTCTCCAATAGCTTGACTTCTTCATCCTTCTCCTTTCATCTGCTATTTGTAAGAGTACAAAAGAAGGGTTCTAAAAGAAGAAAAACGGAAGCATTATTAAGAGCAGAAAACATTAATCAAATAGCATGAACACCTGGCTGTCGTCCGTAGCAATTACTTTCCTTTGTTTTGTCACTGGCAAAGCATCTCCAGCTTTTCTCTCAGAGAGGCACCTGGGAGTCACATTATTGCTTCTCTTCTGAGAGCTTGGAGAAGTTATTCTGCAAATTTTGAAGCAAACCGTTCCTTTCATCGTCAAGTAAATTTCTCAGCTCAATCAACACTTCCTCCAATATTGGAGTGGCATTTCTATTATGGGCTAACTCCTATTTCACAGAGCAATCAATCCGTTCAGTATGGCTGAGTTGAGGTCGCAAATCAGTGTTCACTATAGAAACTGCATTTGGTTTGCAAACTACACTTGCTGGATGCTCCTCCAACACCAAAATCTATTTTTTACTCTTCATAATTTAAGAATTTGCAGGATTAATCAATTTAAACTCACTGGATTGGATGGATAGAGTGTCTAAATAGTAGGATTAAACAATTGGTCCTTTACTGATTGATTAATTAGTGAACTAAACATTTTTCTGAATCTTTGCTTTAATGGATGTGCATGATTAATCAGTTAACACTACAGTGGGGGAGGACATCCTGATGGAGCGGCGCAACCTACTTGACCAGCAAGCCCCACGCCTTCAAATTATTTTAGGAGATCTAACAACATTAAATAAGAAGCATCATCTCATTAAAGTCCTCTTTATTTATTTTATCGGAGGCTCGGAAGAACTTAGTCTCTTCAAAATAAGAAGCATCATCCATGGTCGATTTTGGACCAAAATAACTACATGCATAAATGGACTCTCTTGCCAAGTTGCAAACAAATCAGGGAAAACACCCACAAACTTGAATAAAATGTTGTGATTTTTCAGCAAAAATAATGTTATGTGATCTAAATGAAACAATTGTTGTTTAGATATATCAGTTTCGATTGAATCTACTATGGCATTGCCAGAAGCAGTAGACATCCAGCCATAAACATATCACTGGCCATAGGTTTTATTTTTATTGTTTGGCATGCACTGGCTATAGGTAGATAACATAAGAGCTAGGATCCAACAGTTAGGCAGAACAAGTAAGACACCAAGTCATATAATCAAAATATGCCAATTTGCACACATGTAAATAGTTTGAACGTACTGAAACACAAAGAAAGTAAATAGTAGATTATATTGTCCTAAGGTGATCTTGCATGATAGCATTATCTAGAGAATATCAAAAGGAGAAACATAACTAACCTTGACCTGTTTGTAGCGATCTAGATTTTACACACTCTGGTCGTTTCATCTGAAATCACATGAAAAAGTGTTGCTTTTCTTTGGCCGCTGAAAGGGAAAGTACCAATCTCCACTTCGATCCTCCCTCTGTAATATTATAAGAAAAGCAGTCAACGGTGCATCGCCCTCCCACCATGCCTGTTCTGATAGACA
This sequence comes from Aegilops umbellulata, assembly GCA_032464435.1. Taxonomy (NCBI): domain Eukaryota; kingdom Viridiplantae; phylum Streptophyta; class Magnoliopsida; order Poales; family Poaceae; genus Aegilops; species Aegilops umbellulata. Next base: position 333,032,651 of record CP136055.1, read on the forward strand.
CACAAAAGAATACACAAAGCATCTTCCATCAGTTTTTATAACTTGCTAGAAATACATGCAAACATCATCCAACAAATGAACGGCTTGTGCAATTTGTTTGCAAGCAAATAGAACGAATTATTGCAAACCTGAACATAATTCTATTGTCTATGCATCTTTTCTCTCAGCTCTACAAAGTAGCAATTTCTAAAAAGAATTTGAATGAAGCTACTGTACGTTTGTAGACAGCCACACAGCAAATTGAAGGTCACAGGAGCAACAAAGCATCAGGGATCCTCCTGCGGTCCACACGGTCCTCAACGATAGAGTTGCCTGGTTAGTGGGCTGCCAACAGAGCATCAACTAGAGCGTGAATAATCAACGGAGTTTATAATCGTAGCCCTACACACGAAATTTCATGAGCATGGATAAACTGATCTTGTGATTTGGTAGAAGCAGCAAATTATAGTACCGGCTGAATGAACAGCTTGTGCCATTTACAGATAAATTGAAACCCTCACGTAGTCAGCCAGTACTATAATATGGTACTAGTAGCCATCTGGAACCCAGCCGCGAAGGTACCACCGGTCGCCGCTATACCGGGGCTCGTCCTGGAACTCCTTCGGCGCACTTCTGGAGGAACCTCGCCAGCTTCTCCGGCAGCGTCACCGGTGGCAGCTCCCCCTCTAGTCGCCGGATCCCTTTGTAAAACGGACTCAGTTCGATCAGAGAGGAGGAAGCTAGGGACGTGGTGTGGTGCAGGTAGCAGCGAATTAGCGCCGCCTCTTCCATCCTCAGCCGCCAGCTCGTCGACCGCCCTCTCCATCCCCGGCCTCGATCTTGCCGACACCCGCCCACTCCATCCCCGCCTGTGATCCCGCCGGCGCCACCCTCTAATCCCCTTACTCGAGCCCGCTCATCTCGAGCGCAACACGCCACGCCATGCCTCCCGCGAGGTCGCCTACGCGAAGATCGGCCCTCTCGAGCTCATGGAGCCGGACGCCAGCGCCGCACCCTCCCATCCTCTGCCTCCCACGAGGTCACGACCAGTAGGTAGAGGGGAGCGGTGAACGGCGAAGAAAGCCGCGGGTAAGGAGGAGATGGGATTGGGAGGCAGGAGAAGGCCGGCGGCGCGTGGTGAGGGGCGGAGCGGGGCAGCAGGCGGCCGGCGGCGCGAGGGGCGTAGCAGGAGGTGGGCGGGGCGGGGCGGGGCGGAGCGCCGCGAGGAGGGGGAGTCTGGATAAGATGAAACAGATGAACCGCGCGTTGAATACATACCGTCGTTAGCGACACATCCGCACTACTGGTTCCTACTCCCTCCATCCAAAAATAGTTGTCATCAAAATGGATAAAAAATAATGTATCTAGAACTAATATACATCTAGATATATTCTCTTTTATTCATTTTGATGACAAGTATTTCCGGATGGAGAGAGTACATGACGTTATCATCCCACACTCGCTTCTACTGATTTTATGTAGGCCGATGCTAGGCGCCGGCGGACCGGCGTAAGTTTCGGCCGGTCACATGCGGGCCGTTCGATCTAACTGATTTGAGCCGAACGATTTGTTCTTTTCCCTTACCCTCACACGCGCGCACAGCCGCTGCTTTTCTTCACGCAAAAACAGAGTGCCGCCACAAATAAACTCGCCCAGATGCCCGGTTGAGCATTCTTTGTCGCCGGCCACCAGCTCGCCATGGTTGCTGCTCCCTGCACCGGTGGTCACTGTTCGCAGCTTCCCGAGAATTGATGTTCGCATCATGGACGGCCGCCCCTCACCAGGCACCGTGCTAGTCGCGCTCCAGCATCCGCCGGCGAGCTCAGCGCCGCAGTCGTTGCTCGTCGCACTGATGGGCGCAGTTCACGTCTTGGTAGTCCGTAGTCGCCGCCGTCATAGCTCTTGGCTTGCCGGTCGTAGCACCTCGCTGGTCACCAACATCTCGTTCTCGCCCGACGTAACATCCCAGTTTGCCGGTTGTAGGCTTGTAGCAAAATAGCTCGCCGTTTCCAGCAAACATGCTCGCCGCTTCCAGCAAAAGAGATCATCATTGTAGCTCCACATGTGTCCGGTTCCAGCAAAATAGCTTGCTCGTTCCAGCACGTGGTGGTCGTGGATGCAAAATCTAGCCGTCATCGTCGTGGTGGCATCCTGAATTGGCCATGGTAGCATCCTGAAGAGGTCGTGGACGTAGCATCCTCAAGTGGTTGTGGTAGCATCCGATGGCCATGGTTCCAGCACGTGGTGGTCGTCATGGCAGCATCCAGTGAGCGCTGTTGCAAGCTCCCTGACCATGGTCGCAGCCCACCAACGATGGTTCCAACAAAATCGAGCGCTGGTTCCAGCAAAAATCGTCTCGCCGCCGAACCACCGCAGCTCGCCGTGTTGCCCGTTGCAGCTCGCCATGTCGCCGGTTGTAGCAAAATGAAATGTTGATTATAGCAAAATTCGCGGCGACATGCGCGATGTAGCAAAATGCGACACCGGTGGTAGCAGAATGCGATGCCAGTTGTAGCAAACTGTGATGCCGGTTGAAGCATGTAGCAGAAAAGAAATGATGCGGGTTGTTGCATGGTGCAGTTCGCCCCGTGGTCACCACGCTGGCCGTTCATGGTTGTAACTCCTCTAGACACCGGTTGCAACTCCCTCCAATAACAGTTGTAGCTCTCCACCATGAGCGCTCATTGCCGCAAACGACGGCGAGGATGGGCTGCAGCGACGCTTTGTGCGGGGTAGAGAAAAATTACAGGAGGTCGAGCTCTCCGTTCATGTCGCCTGGGCGCACTGCTGCTCGTTGGGAGAGAGAGAGAAACTATGGCGTTAGGTGGAAGAAGAGAAAAAGATAGAGACGAATGTGTGGATGAAATCTAACCTGAACAGATAAGGGAGGTTGCGTGTGCACATGGACCACCAGCGCGTGCTTTACGCATGCGACGCGAATATACGGCCGTAGGATCTCTAGCGATCCAACGAAGCGCGCGTGACCGGCCGAGCGTTCGGCCGGCATGGCGTAGGTAAACGTTTTCCTTTTATGTAATACCTATCAAGCCTAATAACCAACTAAGCCACCTTTTTTTGGTGTCTATTGTAGAATGAATATATTATTTGAATCTTTCTTCTTTCTGCCATATCAGAAAAAAAAATAAAGTTTGGTTTGGTAACTTTGGCAATGACCAGCGTGATAACTATGGTCCAAGCAACATGATAATTATACCATGATAAGGCCGGTAACTACAGTACGAGAAGGTTAAAAGCATGGGGAAGTATGGTAATTTAACATAGAAATTACCGGTGAAATGTTTCAAAAACTTTCTCCCCTTGGATGAAAGACACCATGGTGTTTAAACGTAAGATATTAGTTATCAAGTTTGCGATGATACATCATCATGTTATTTACACAGAAATTATCGGGTGTATATTTTTCAACAAAAAAGTTTTAGGTCAAAAGTTACAGTGGCGTTTGTATGGGAGTTATCAATTTTGTATGTATCTATTACCATGCTATTTACACAGAGATTAGCGGGGCATCACCTCTCCCCCCTCGCCACAGTCGCCATATTTACCAGGTACATAAGTTATCAAGTCTGCGATGTGTGAATTATCATGTTATTTGCATAAGAGTTATCGTTGTATGGTTCAACAACTCCTCCCACCACTACCCTCACCGACAAAGTTACCAGGACTGGGTACATAATTTATCATGTCTACTATGTGTGATTTATCATGTTATTTGCATAGAAGTTACCGTGGTATGTTTCAATGACTACCCCCACCCCTACCCCCGCTGACAAAGTTACCAGGGCTGGGTACATAATTTATCATGTCTACGATGTATGAGTTATCATGCTATTTGCATAGAAGTTACCAGGACAGTGATGCGTAAACTATGATCATATTTACACAGAAGTTATCGAGGGAATATCTCATCAAAACCACTCCCTTCGGCGGAGGGAAAAGTTATCATGTTTGCGGTGCGTAAATTATCATGATATTCCCACAGAAATTACCGGGTCAAAAGTTATCATGTTTTCAACAACTTTTTTTCTCCGGTCAAAAGTTATCATAGTATTTGTGCGTAAGTTATCGGGTCTGCTGTGTTATATTATTACGTTATTTACACATAATTTACTGGATATGTTTTCAACCAAAAAATCCCAAGACAAAACTTATCATGGTGTTTTTATATAGGTTATCAGGTATGCAGTGTTTATATTACCATGCTATTAGAAAAAATAAGCTACGGGGTATATTTATGTTGGCCCATACTAGATTGTATGTATATTTGTTGTGCTGCACCATGACAAATCACTAGGAACGAGTGCAGCTCAGCAGCAAAATCACGGTCAACAAGAGTCCAGCACAAAAATTCTTGATTGGAATGGTAGATGTTGTAGAGAAGAAATAGTTTAGTGTGGTATAGAAAAGATAACTACACATAATTTGACACCAATACTAGCCTAGGCCAGGTGTTTCCCTCACTTGCCTGTGTAACCTAGGGGCCTGAGTTCGAGTCCCCCCTTTTGATGGTCTATTTTTGCCTAAAAGAGGAGGAGCATGACCAGAAAAGATCCCGCCTGGGTGGAGCTGACCGTGGCGAAAAAAATATGCCCGCGCACGAGGAGAAAAATCCCGCCCGAGAGAAGCGGATCGTGGAGAATGATCGTGGGAGAAAAAAATCTGCCCGGCAGAAGCGGATCGCGAGCCGCTCGGTGCGAGAGAAAATGTAACCGCGCGATTCATATCCAACGGCATCCGAGTCGTTCGGATCTGTTGTAAACGACCAGTCGGCAGGAAATTAGCTTTTGCCTTTTTATAAGGAAATATGCCCTAGAGGCAATAATGAAGTTATTATTTATTTCCTTATATCATGATAAATGTTTATTATTCATGCTAGAATTGTATTAACCGGAAACTTAGTGTATGTGTGAATACATAGACAAACAGAGTGTCACTAGTATGCCTCTACTTGACTAGCTCGTTGAATCAAAGATGGTTAAGTTTCCTAGCCATAGACATGAGTTGTCATTTGATTAACGGGATCACATCATTAGAGAATGATGTGATTGACTTGACCAATTCAGTTAGCTTAGCATTTTATCATTTAGTATGTTGCTATTGCTTTTTTCATGACTTATATATGTTCCTATGATTATAAGATTATGCAGCTCCCGAATACCGGAGGAACACTTTGTGTGCTACCAAACGTCACAACGTAACTGGGTGATTATAAAGGTGCTCTACATGTGTCTCCAATGGTGTTTGTTAAGTTGGCATAGATCGAGATTAGGATTTGTCACTCCGATTGTTGGAGAGGTATCTCTGGGCCCTCTCAGTAATGCACATCACTATAAGCCTTGCAAGCAATGTGACTAATGTGTTAGTTGCAGGATGATGCATTACAGAACGAGTAAAGAGACTTGCCGGTAACAAGATTGAACTAGGTATTGAGATACCGACGATCGAATCTCGCGCAAGTAACATACCGATAACAAAGGGAACAACGTATATTGTTATGCGGTTTGACCGATAAACATCTTCGTAGAATATGTAGGAACCAATATGAGCATCCAGGTTCCGTTATTGGTTATTGACCGGAGATGAGTGTCGGTCATGTCTATATAGTTCTTGAACCCGTAGGGTTCGCAGGCTTAACGTTCTGTGACGATTTGTATTATGAGTTATGTGATTTGATGACCAAAGTTTGTTCGGAGTCCCGGATGAGATCAGAGACATGACGAGGAGTCTCGAAATGGTCGAGACGTAAAGATCGGTATATTGAAAGGCTATATTCGGACATCGGAAATGTTCCGAGTGATTCGGCTATTTTTCGAAGTACCGAAGCGTTCCGGGAATTCGTATCGGCCCTTAATGGGCCATACAGGAAAGGAGAGAAAGGCCTCAAGGGTGGCTGCGCCCCTTCCCCATGGAATGGTACGAATTGGATTAGGGAAAGGGGGCGCCCCTTCCTTTCTTCTCCTTCTCCCTTTCCTTTTTCCTATTCCATGTGAGAGGTGGAATCCTACTAGGACTAGGGAGTCCTAGTAGGACTTGATGTCTACTACGCAACCTTTTCCTTGTAGACGTTGTTGAGCCTGCAAGTGCACAGGTTTGTAGGACAGTAGTAAATTTCCCTCAAGTGGATGACCTAAGGTTTATCAATCCGTGGGAGGCATAGGATGAAGATGGTCTCTCTCAAGCAACCCTGCAACCAAATAACAAAGAGTCTCTTGTGTCCCCAACACACCCAATACAATGGTAAATTGTATAGGTGCACTAGTTCGGCGAATAGATGGTGATACAAGTGCAATATGGATGGTAGATATAGGTTTTTGTAAACTGAAAATATAAAAACAACAAGGTAACAAGTGGTAAAAGTGAGCGTAAACGGTATTGCAATGATAGAAAACAAGGCCTAGGGTTCATACTTTCACTAGTGTAAGTCCTCTCAACAATAATAACATAGTTGGATCATATAACTATCCCTCAACATGCAACAAAGAGTCACTCCAAAGACACTAATAGCGGAGAACAAACGAAGAGATTATGGTAGGGTACGAAACCACCTCAAAGTTATTCTTTCCAATCAATCCGTTGGGCAATTCCTATAAGTGTCACAAACAGCCCTAGAGTTCGTACTAGAATAACACCTTAAGATACAAATAAAAAAAACCTAATGTCACCTAGATACTCCAATGTCACCTCAAGTATCCGTGGGCATGATTATACGATATGCATCACACAATCTCAGATTCATCTATTCAAACCAACACAAAGAACCTCAAAGAGTGCCCCAAAGTTTCTACCGGAGAATCACGACGAAAACGTGTGCCAACCCCTATGCATAGGTTCATGGGCGGAACCCGCAAGTTGATCACCAAAACATACATCAAGTGGCACGTGATATCCCATTGTCACCACAGATACGCACGGCAAGACATACATCAAGTGTTCTCAAATCTTTAAAGACTCAATCCGATAAAATAACTTCAAAGGGGAAACTCAATCCATTATAAGAGAGAAGAGGGGGAGAAGAAACATAAGATCCAACTATAATAGCAAAGCTCGCGATACATCAAGATCGTGCCAAATCAAGAACACGAGAGAGAGATCAAACACATAGCTACTGGTACATACCCTCAGCCCCGAGGGTGAACTACTCCCTCCTCGTCATGGAGAGCGCCGAGATGATGAAGATGGCCACCGGTGAGGGTTTCCCCCTCCGGTAGAGAGCCGGAACAGGGTCCCGATTGGTTTTTGGTGGCTACAGAGGCTTGCGGCGGTGGAACTCCTGATCTATTCTCTGTTCTGGAAGTTTTACGATACGTAGGTATATATGGGTGCAAGGGGTACGTCGGTGGAGCTTCGGGGGCCCCACGAGGCAGGGGGGCGCGCCCCAGGGGGGTGGGTGCGTCCCCTACCCTCGTGGCCAGCTCCCGTATCTTCTGACGTAGAGCCCAAGTCTATCAGGTAGGTTTCCTTCCAAAAATAACTTCTCCAGTTGATTTCGTTCTGTTTTAACTCCGTCTGATATTCCTTTTCCTCGAAACACTGAAATACATAAAACAACAAATCTGGGTTGGGCCTCCGGTTAATAGGTTAGTCCTAAAAATAATATAAAAGTGGATAATAAAGCCCAATATTTTTCAAAACAATAGATAAAATAGCATGGAGCAATCAAAAATTATAGATACGTTGGAGACTTATCAAGCATCCCCAAGCTTAATTCCCGCTCGTCCTCGAGTAGGTAAACGATAAAAAATAATTTTTGATGTGGAATGCTAGTTGGCATAATTTCATTGTAATTCTTCTTAATTGTGATATGAATATTCAGATCCGAAAGATTCAAGACAAAAATTCATATTGACATAAAAATAATAATACCTCAAGCATACTAATGAAGCAATTATGTCTTCTCAAAATAACATGGCCAAAGAAAGTTATCCCTACAAAATCATATAGTCTGGCTATGCTCCATCTTCCCCACACAAAGTATTTAAATCATGCACAACCCCGGTGACAAGCCAAGCAATTGTTTCATACTTTAACATTTTCAAAACTTTTTCAATCTTCACGCAATACATGAGCGTGAGCCATGGATATAGCACTATATGTGGAATAGAATGGTGGTTGTGGAGAAGACAAAAAGAGGGGAAGATAGTCTCACATCAACTAGGCGTATCAACGGGCTATGGAGATGCCCATTAATAGATATCAATGTGAGTGAGTAGGGATTGCCATGCAACGGATGCACTAGAGCTATAAGTATATGAAAGCTCAACAAAAGAAACTAAGTAGGTGTGCATCCAACTCGCTTGCTCACGAAGACCTAGGGCAATTTGAGGAAGCCCGTCATTGGAACATACAAACCAAGTTCTATAATGAAAGATCCCCACTAGTATATGAAAGTGACAACATAGGAGACTCTCTATCATGAAGATCATGGTGCTACTTTGAAGCACAAGTGTGGTAAAAGGATAGTAGCATTGTCCCTTCTCTCTTTTTCTCTCATTTTGTTTTATTTTTTGTTTGGGCCTTTTCTCTTTTTTATGGCCTCTTTTTTTTCGTCCGGAGTCTCATCCCGATTTGTGGGGGAATCATAGTCTCCATCATCCTTTCCTCACTGGGACAATGCTCTAATAATGATGATCATCACACTTTTATTTTCTTACAACTCATGAATTACAACTCATGAATTACAACTCAATACTTAGAACAAGATATGACTCTATATGAATGCCTCCGGCGGTGTACCGGGATATGCAATGAATCAAGAGTGACATGTATGAAAGAATTATGAATGGTGGCTTTGCCACAAATACGATGTCAACTACATGATCATGCTAGCAATGTGACAATGATGGAATGTGTTATAATAAACGGAACGGTGGAAAGTTGCATGGCAATATATCTCGGAATGGCTATGGAAATGCCATGATAGGTAGGTATGGTGGCTGTTTTGAGGAAGATATATGGTGGGTGTATGATACCGGCGAAAAGTGTGCGGTATTAGAGAGGCTAGCAATGGTGGAAGGATGAGAGTGCATATAATCCATGGACTCAACATTAGTCATAAAGAACTCATATACTTATTGCAAAAATCTAGAAGTTATCAAAGCAAAGTATTACACGCATGCTCCTAGGGGGATAGATTGGTAGGAAAAGACCATCGCTCGTCCCCGACCGCCACTCATAAGGAAGACAATCAATAAACACCTCATGCTCCGACTTAGTTACATAATGGTTCACCATACGTGCATGCTACGGGAATCACAAACTTCAATGCAAGTATTCTTTAAATTCACAACTACTCAACTAGCATGACTCTAATATTATCACCTCCATATCTCAAAACAATTATCATGCTTCAATCTTTTCTTAGTATTCAACACACTCATAAGAATTTTTCTTTTATTAGTCTTGTATGCCTAGCATATTAGAATTAAGCACATTACCATGCTATTTAAGACTCTCAAAATAATCTAAGTGAAGCATGAGAGTTCATCTATTTCTTCAAAATAAAACTACCACCATGCTCTAAAAGATATAAGTGAAGCACTAGAGCAACAACAAACTACTTCAAAAGATATGAGTGAAGATCAATGAGTAGTTGTATAATTATGTAACTATGTGAAGATTCTCTAACATTTAAGAATTTCAGATCTTGGTAATTTATTCAAACATCAAGAAAAACAAAATAAAATAAAATGACGCTCCAAGCAAAACACATATCATGCGGTGAATAATAATATAGCTCCAAGTAAAGTTACCGATGAACGAAGACGAAAGAGGGGATGCCATCCGGGGCATCCCCAAGCTTAGACGCTTGGTTATCCTTGAATATTACCTTGGGGTGCCTTGGGCATCCCCAAGCTTAGGCTCTTGCCACTCCTTATTCCATATTCCATCGTATCTTTACCCAAAACTTGAAAACTTCACAACACAAAACTTTAACAGAAAACTCGTGAGCTCCGTTAGCGAAAGAAAATAAAACACCACTTCAAGGTACTGTAATTAACTCATTATTTATTTATATTGGTGTTAAACCTACTGTATTCCAAGTTCTCTATGGATCATACCCTCCAATACTAGCCATAGATTCATCAAAATAAGCAAACAACACACGGAAAATAGAATCTGTCAAAAACAGAACAGTCTGTAGTAATCTGTAACTAACGCAAACTTCTGGAACTCCAAAAATTCTAAAATAAATTGGTGGAACTGAGGAATTTGTCTAGTAATCATCTGCAAAAAGAATCAACTAAATATCACTCTCCAGTAAAAAGTTCTAGCTAATCTCGTGAGCGCTAAAGTTTCTGTTTTTTATAGCATGATCATAAAGACTTCACCCAAGTCTTCTCAAAGGTTCTACTTGGAACAAACACTAATTAAAACATAAAACCACTTCTAAACAGAATCTAGATAGATTATTTATTCCTAAACAGAACCAAAAAGCAAGAAACTAAAATAAAATTGGGTTGCATCCCAACAAGCGCTATCGTTTAATGCCCCTAGCTAGGCATGATGATTCCAATGATGCTCGCACAAAAGATAGGAATTGAAACATAAAGAGAGCATCATGAAGAATATGACTAGCACATTTAAGTCTAACCCACTTCCTATGAATAGGTATTTTGTGAGCAAACAACTTATGGGAACAATAATCAACTTGCATAGGAAGGTAAGACAAGCATAACTTCAAAATTTTAAGCACATAGAGAGAAAACTCGATATTATTGCAATTCCTACAAGCATATGTTCCTCCCTCATAATAATTTTCAGTAGCATCATGAATCAATTCAACAATATTACCGGCACCTAAATCATTCTTTTCATGATCTACTAGTATAGAATTTTTATTACTCTCCACATAAGCAAAATTCTTCTCATTCAGAATAGTGGGAGTATCATAAGAGACTTGAATATTATAAATTGTTTCCACATTAAAGGAGTGATGTTCAGAGAAAGGGTACTCATAATCATGACAAGTTTTATAAATATAATCATCACTACTCTTTATCATAAGTTTTACCACAATAATCATCATAGGTAGCAACTTTATTCTCATCATAATCGATTGAAACCTCTTCCAAAATAGTGGATACATCACTAAATAAAGTCATGACCTCTCCAAATCCAATTTCATAAATATTATAAGATTCAACATCCTCCAATATTGTGGGATCACTACTTCCTAAAGTTGACACTCTTCCAAACCCACTTTCATAAATATAATCATCATAAAAGGCATGCTATCATCATAACTACTTTGCATGTCAAAACTTGAGAGGGTAAAAATATCATCATTATTAAACATAGCATCCCCAAGCTTGGGACAAACATTAATTGCAGCAAATATATTCTCAAATATGCCATCCTCATCAAACATAGCTTCCCCAAGCTTGGGCCTTTTCGTATCATAAGCATAATCACTCTCATCATTAATAACATGGATAGCACCAATAGTATAGCAATTATTATATTCTTCCAAGCAAGTGCCAAAAAGATTTTCAAGATCATAAGGAGTATCATTATCTTCCCAATCGTAATCATCACAACAAGCAATAGGCATAACGAGATCATCATCAAGTGTATCATTTTCATGAGGCACAACAATAATAGGAGCAACTTTATTTGGGAGAGATACCTTTTTACCTCTCTTCCTTTTTCTTTTCTTCTTCTTCACCACATCATGTGTGGTTTCAATCCTCCTTTTGGAGCTCCTTATTAATGAGATTGGTAGAATAGAAGGCTCCTCCTCGTTACCTGATTCATCATAAGAAATAACAGGAGGATATTGGGAAGTCTCTTCCCTTTCATTAGTATTCTCTTCATCCTCTATTTGTTTTCTTTTCTTTATGTAATTGACAATATAAGTATTTTCAATGCAATTCACCGCACAATACATATAAATTTCTTTTAGATCAATATCGACGAATTTCTCAAGGTTATATTCTGGAATATGCTTAGTTTGATGTTTCAATTCTTCATAACCCAAAAGCAAACCTAGTTCATTATAATGCGCAAGGGAAATCAAGTCATCACAATTTTTGGACACGATTCAGTCATGAAACAATTTGCAATTGATATTTAAATGACCATGTTCATTGCAAAGTTCACAAGTACGACTAATATATCTTAAATTTTCAGCACTAACTTCTAGCCTTTCTTGCAACAATTTGGTTTCTAAGTACTTATGCCTCTTGCAATATCTATCTTCCCTATTTGGTGTGTCCTTGCAAACCCAATTTACTCCACAAAAATTGACATGTTTATAGGAGGCATTTTCATCATAACTAGTGCAATCATCATTAGTACCATGGATATTCAAGGATTTCATACTAACAACATTGCAATCATGCTCATCATTCAAAGATTTAGTGCCAAACATTTTAATGCATTCTCCTTCTAACACTTTGGCACAATTTTCCTTTCCATCATACTCACGAAAGATATTAAAGAGGTGAAGCGTATGAGACAAACTCAATTCCATTTTTTTGGTAGTTTTCTTTTATAAACTAGACTAGTGCTAAAACAAGAAACAAAAAGATTCGATTGCAAGATCTAAAGATATACCTTCACTTACCTAGCCTCCCCGGCAACGGTGCCAGAAAAGAGCTTGATGTCTGCTACGCAACCTTCTCCTTGTAGACGTTGTTGGGCCTACAAGTGCATAGGTTTGTAGGACAGTAGCAAATTTCCCTCAAGTGGATGACCTAAGGTTTATCAATCCATGGGAGGCGTAGGATGAAGATGGTCTCTCTCAAGCAACCCTGCAACCAAATAACAAAGAGTCTCTTGTGTCCCCAACACACCCAATACAATGGTAAATTGTATAGGTGCACTAGTTCGGCGAATAGATGGTGATACAAGTGCAATATGGATGGTAGATATAGGTTTTTGTAAACTGAAAATATAAAAACAGCAAGGTAACAAGTGGTAAAAGTGAGCGTAAACGGTATTGCAATGATAGGAAACAAGGCCTAGGGTTCATACTTTCACTAGTGTAAATCCTCTCAACAATAATAACATAGTTGGATCATATAACAATCCCTCAACATGCAACAAAGAGTCACTCCAAAGACACTAATAGCGGAGAACAAACGAAGAGATTATGGTAGGCTACGAAACCACCTCAAAGTTATTCTTTCCAATCAATCCGTTGGGCTATTCCTATAAGTGTCACAAACAACCCTAGAGTTCGTACTAGAATAACACCTTAAGATACAAATAAAAAAAAACCTAATGTCACCTAGATACTCCAATGTCACCTCAAGTATCCGTGGGCATGATTATACGATATGCATCACACAATCTCAGATTCATCTATTCAAACCAACACAAAGAACCTCAAAGAGTGCCCCAAAGTTTCTACCGGAGAATCACGACGAAAACGTGTGCCAAACCCTATGCATAGGTTCATGGGCGGAACCCGCAAGTTGATCACCAAAACATACATCAAGTGGCACGTGATATCCCATTGTCACCACAGATACGCACGACAATACATACATCAAGTGTTCTCAAATCTTTAAAGACTCAATTCGATAAAATAACTTCAAAGGGGAAACTCAATCCGTTACAAGAGAGAAGAGGGGGAGAAGAAACATAAGATCCAACTATAATAGCAAAGCTCGCGATACATCAAGATCGTGCCAAGTCAAGAACACGAGAGAGAGAGAGAGAGAGAGAGAGAGAGAGAGAGAGAGAGAGAGAGAGATCAAACACATAGCTACTGGTACATACCCTCAGCCCCGAGGGTGAACTACTCCCTCCTCGTCATGGAGAGCACCGAGATGATGAAGATGGCCACCGGTGAGGGTTCCCCCCTCCAGCAGAGTGCCGGAACAGGGTCCTGATTGGTTTTTGGTGGCTACAGAGGCTTGCGGCGGCGGAACTTCCGATCTATTCTCTGTTCTAGAAGTTTTACGATACGTAGGTATATATGGGTGCAAGGGGTACGTCGGTGGAGCTTCGGGGGGCCCACGAGGCAGGGGCGCGTGCCCCCTACCCTCGTGGCCAGCTCCCGTATATTCTGACGTAGAGCCCAAGTCTATTAGGTAGGTTTCCTTCCACAAATAACTTCTCTAGTTGATTTCGTTCTGTTTTGACTCCGTCTGATATTCCTTTTCCTCGAAACACTGAAATAGGCATAAAACAACAAATCTGGGCTGGGCCTCCGGTTAATAGGTTAGTCCCAAAAATAATATAGAAGTGGATAATAAAGCCCAATATTGTTCAAACAGTAGATAAAATAGCATGGAGCAATCAAAAATTATAGATACGTTGGAGACGTATCATGACTCCACACTTTGGGCGCGCCCTATGAGGGTCGGCCTCCTCCTCCCTCCATCCTTTATATACGTGGCCAGGGGTCACCCAATAGACACACAAGTTGATCATTGATCTCTTAGCCGTGTGCGGTGCCCCCTCCATCATAATCCACCTCGGTCATATCGTTGCAGTGCTTAGGCGAAGCCCTACGCCGGTAGCTTCATCGTCACCGTCATCACGCCGTCGTGCTGACGAAGCTTTCCCTCGACACTCTGTTGGATCTTGAGTTCGTGGGACTTCACCGAGCCGAACGTGTGCAGATCGCGGAGGTGCCGTACTTTCGGTACTAGGATTGGTCGGGCGTGAAGATGTGTGACTACATCAACCACGTTGTCATAACGCTTCCGCTTACGGTCTACGACGGTACGTGGACAACACTCTCCCCTCTCGTTGCTATGCATCACCCTGATCTTGCGTGTGCGTAGGATTTTTTTTGAAATTACTACGTTCCCCAACAGTGGCATTCGAGCCAGGTCTATGCATAGATGTTATATGCACGAGTAGAACACAAGTGAGTTGTGGGCGATAATAGTCATACTACTTACCAGCATGTCATACTTTGATTCGGCGGTATTGTTGGATGAAGCGGCCTGGACGACATTACGCGTACGCTTACACGAGACTGGTTCTACCGACGTGCTTCGCACACAGGTGGCTGGCGGGTGTCGGTTTCTCCAACTTTAGTTGAATTGAGTGTGGCTATGCCCGGTCCTTGTTGAAGGTTAAAACAACACATACTTGACGAAAAATCGTTGTGGTTTTCATGCGTAGGTAAGAACGGTTCTTGCTAAGCTCGTAGCAGCCACGTAAAACTTGCAACAACAAAGTAGATGACATCTAACTTGTTTTTGCAGGGCTTGCTGTGATGTGATATGGTCAAGACATGATGATATATAAATTGTTGTATGAGATGATCATATTTTGTTAAAGTTATCGGCAACTGGCAGGAGCCTTATGGTTGTCTCTTTATTGCATAAGATGCAAGCGCCATGTAATTGCTTTACTTTATCGCTATGAGATTGCAATAATTGCAAAAGCAATAGTTGGCGAGACGACCATATGACGACACATTGATAGAGATCAAGATGATAGAGATCATGGTGTCATGCCGGTGACGATAAAAATCATGACAGTACTTTGGAGATGAAGATCAAAGGCACAAGATGATGATGGCCATATCATGTCACATATTTTGATTGCATGTGATGTTTATCTTTTATACATCTTATTTTGCTTGGTTCGGTGGTAGCTTTATAAGATGATCCCTTACTAAAATTTCAAGGTATAAGTGTTCTTCGTGAGTATGCACCGTTGCGACAGTTCTTCGTGCTGAGACACCACGTGATGATCGGGTGTGATAAGCTCTACGTTCACATACAACGGGTGCAAGCCAGTTTTGCACATGCAGAATACTCGGGTTAAACTTGACGAGCCTAGCATATGCAGATATGGCCTCGGAACACTGGAGACCGAAAGGTCGAACGTGAATCATATAGTAGATATGATCAACATAGTGACGTTCACCATTGAAATTTACTCCATCTCACGTGATGATCGGACATGGTTTAGTTGATATGGATCACGTGATCATTTAGATGACTAGAGGGATGTCTATCTAAGTGGGAGTTCTTAAGTAATATGATTAATTGAACTTAAATTTATCATGAACTATGTCCTGATAGTATTTGCATATCTATGTTGTAGATCAATAGCTCGCAAATAGCTTCCCCGTTTTATTTATGATATGTTCCTAGAGAAAACTAAGTTGAAAGATGATAGTAGCAATGATGCGGACTTGGTTCGTGATCTGAGGATTGTCCTCATTGCTGCACAAAAGAATTATGTCCTTGATGCACCGCTAGATGACAGACCTATTGCAGGAGCAGATACAGATGTTATGAACATTTGACAAAGCTCGGTATGATGACTACTTGATAGTTTAGTGCACCATGCTTTACGGCTTAAAACCGGGACTTCAAAAATGTTTTGAATGTCATGGAGCATATAAGATGTTCCAAGAGTTGAAATTAGTATTTCAGACTCATGCCCGTGTCAAGAGGTATGAGACCTCTGACAGTACTTTGCCTACAAGATGGAGGAGAATAGCTCAACCAGTGAGCATGTACTCAGCTTGTGTGGGTACTACAATTGCTTGAATCAAGTGGGAGTTAATCTTCCAGATAAGATAGTAATTGACAAAGTTCTCTAGTCACTATCTCCAAGTTACTAGAACTTCGTGATGAACTATAATATGCAAGGGATGATGAAAGTAATTCCCGAGCTCTTCGCGAATTATCTAGGCATCGAGAACCCCGTTGGTCTTCCTGTCAACAGGCACCTCGGCAGGCTCGCTGGATGGGGTCACCGCGAGGGTCGCCGCGAAATGCATGTCGACTTCAAGGGCCGACTCGCCGGCTTTAAAAGAGCAAACCTAGTCGCGCTACAACAGATAGACGTGGTCGATCCTTGGGTGGTAGAGCACAAAACCTTTATTGAGAAGACGTACAATGACCGAGGCCAACAAAGGACGGACGGAGATATAATCAAAGAGCACAACTCATGTTTCACGCGTTGGTTCAAGGAGAAGCTTCTGTCGTACCCTTTACATGAGGATTCTTCCACGGAAGAAAAACTCATATTCGCCTTGTCATAGGGCGCCGAGCACAACCTGATGACCTATGAGGCGTATGATATCAACGGCTACACATTCTACACCGAGGAAAGGACATGAAGAGTGATGATTATCAGAACTCTGGGGTAACGATGGAATCCTACACCGGTAACGATAATGACATATACTACGGAAGGGTTGAGGAGATCTGGGAGCTGAGCTACGCTGGAGAGAAGGTCCCGATGTTCCGTGTGAGATGGGCTAAGAGCGTCCTAAAAGAAGACCGGTATTTCACCACCATGGTTATACGAGAAGCCAAATCCAAGACTACGACGCAAACGTCACCGCGAAAAATGAGCCATCAATACTGGCTTCCCAAGTGGACCAATGCTTCTTCATTACCGTCCCGTCAAAGCTCAGTCGTGTTGTCGTGAGGAGAGGCAAAAGGAAGATCATCGGAATGGATGGAGTTGCCAATGAGCAAGACTTCGACAAGTACGGCGACCCGAAGATCGAACATGACGACGACGATGAAGTACCATACACCACAAGAAGAAGCAGGACCACCCTACCTAAAGGACGTCCGTTCAAGAGTAAAACTCCATTTGCGAAAAAGAAGGGCAAGAAGATTGTGAAAAGATAGCTAAGATCGAATCACGACGTGTCGGCCGCGCGCGCGCGCGTGTGTGTCAGTTGCAAGCTCAATTATTACATGCAACTAAATCATTACATGTATCACTTGATTTCAACCATGTCATCGATCTAATTCTAAATATTTGCACAATGGTTTAAATTGTAGTCTTCATTTCTCGATTGTATTTTGACATATGGAAATGGCATTTCTTCTGTTCTAGTCCTCTATCCAGTAACCTCTTTTGTTCAAAATAGTGGGGATTAATGTTTTCTTCTGGTATTTTAATTGTTTTTATTTATGTTTCTTCTGGTAAAATAAAAAAAAGTTAGTAATGGCGCACCAGGAGAAGGTGCGCCATTGCTATCAAGGTATTTATGGCGCACCCCTAGGAGGTGCGCCATTGATATACCAATTTTTATTTATGTTTATTTTGGTATTTTATTTTTCAGTGTTCCTTTTCCTGCTTAAATTTGCAAATATTTTTTGAAAATGCAAACATTTTTCTAACTCACAAAAAGTATTGAATTTGTTAATATTCTTTGAACTCATGAATATTTTTAAATTTCATGGGCACTTTTTGAATTCATGAATATTTTTCAAATTTGATGATATTTTTCATATTCATAAATGTTTTACCAATTCACAAATGTTTTGCAACACAAGTATTTGAAAATTGGTAATAACTACTTATATCGTAAAATTTTATGGCCATTTAAAAAAAATTATTACATGCAACTAAAAATTCAAAAAAAGTTAGTAATGACGCACCAGGGAAAAGTGCGCCATTGCTATCACAGTGCTTATGGCGCACCCCTAGAAGGTGCGCCATTGATATGTTTATGGCGCACCCCTAAAGGGTGCGCCATTGCTAACCCTCACCCACTCCACTTGCTCCCCTCTCCCTCTAGCCTCTCTCCCTCCCTCGCCAGATCCACCTCGCCCCACACATAACCCGACGACCCTCGCGGGAGCACACCGTCGTCCGCCCGCGCCCGCTCCACCGCCGCCGCCCTGCCTCCTCGGGCCCCCCTCCCCACTTGCCCCCTCGCGCTTCCCCTCGCCCTCTCCGCCCTCTCCTCTCCCCCAGAGCCCAGAAAGCCTCGCCGCCGTCTCCCCGTCCCTGACAACCACCTCTGCACATCGGCCGCCGGCCGTGGGGAGACACCAGCGCTGTACGAGCCGGGCAGCCACACGCGGATCCAGCGCGGGTTCGGACTCGGCTCCGCCCCCGCCCCCGAACCAGCTCCGACGCCTCAACCTCGGCTCCTGGCCACAGCTCGCCATCTTCCACCCCAAGGTCGACGAGATCTCACTCCTCGCCGTCAGCACCGCCACAGTCCACAGGCGTCAACCCGTAAGCTATCTCCCTCCTTCCCCATCTCTTCTTGATTCTTCCCCGTCATCTGCAAATCGTTGAAGTAATTGTGATGGACGGAAGTTGCTGAGTGATTTGCCAGAACTGTATTTCTGATGCTTTTGGCAAACCGAGACAATGTAATGAGTCGTTTCTGTTGTGGTGTACTAATCTCTACCATGCGATTGAGCTTTTTAGTATAATGATAAGATTGATGATCCACTGACAGTAGGCTATAGGTGCACCGATTAATTGCTTGCTCTAACTGAGCATTGCTGCTTTAATGATCATAACATGGTTGCTAGTGCTTCTTCTGTAATTGTTGGCTCATCGGTGGTGACTAATTTGTGTTGCTTCTGCCAAACTGAAATTTTCAAAGCAATGATACATTTCTGTTGCTAAGCTTACTGATTTCTGCTGTGATTATTTGATAGTTACTAGTAGTACTCTCTGCAAATAGTAAGAGTTAATGTGTTGCTTTGTGCTGCAAAGTTTGTGGTCACGAGTAGGAGTAGATGAACATCTTGTGGTTCTGCTAGGACTTGCTCCAGATTTTTTAACCCTAGGATTTCTTTTCTTTTAGTTCTTTTCTTTCAGGATTAATTTCCTTTTTAGATTCTTTTCTTTTATTAGGGTTAATTTTCTTTTAGCATTTCTTTCCTCTCCTCTCCTAAGAAAATCAAAAAAATTCATAAAATACAGAAAATTTACTGAAAATTCAGAAACTTGGAGTAACCTGTGGACTGTACTTTTGTGATCTCCTACTCCTGAATTTTCCTACTGATGACTGTACTTTACTTATGTTAAACCTGTTGAAATAAGCTGAAGATCTTCTACTCCTGAATTTTCTTACTCGACCTGAAGATGAGGATCAACATGATAGTATGTTTAGATCTTCACTGTTAACAAATGCAGTCAACTAAAAATAATCACACTTTAGTGCTTCCAATGCCGTTTCTGCTGTGATCTTCACTGGATCATTTCTGCTGTGATCTGCTGTGATCTTCACTGTTGATTATTTTCCTACTGATTTCTGTTGTGATCTTCACTGTTGATTATTTCAGTACTAGCAACTATTATTAGGCTGGATCAGTTTAGTGCTACAAATGGTGTTACTCTGAAAATGTCTAGTGTATGACTGTATGCCAATTGTACTTGTTATCCATCTCTCCATTCTCTTGCCAGAAGTCATTTCTTACATGAGATGAAGTTGAGACATGCTTGTTCATACCCCTTTCTCCTAAAATGTTGATTAATTTCCGTTTCGATTGAGAATGGGGCACTCCTAGGTCAAGAAAATTAGCAAAGGTCATGCCCAATTTTCTTGACCTAGAAGGTGCCCAATTCTCAACCAAAACAAAAATTAATCAGCATGTATCTTGACATCAACCAACTTTCTAGACACAACCCTCGACAACTAGGTTATCTTGATAACTTAGAGGAGTTGTGGCTTTGCTACAATACACTAACAGGTTCCATCCCAAACTGCCTAGGAAATTTGACCAAACTCACAACCTTGGATCTTGAGAGCAACCAACTTTCTAGACACATCCCTCGAGAACTAGGTTATCTTGAGAACTTAGAGAAGTTGTTTGTTTCCTGCAACACACTAACAGGTTCCATCCCAAACAACATAGGCAATTTGACCAAACTCATAGCCTTGTATCTTTGCAGCAACCATCTTTCTGGAACATCCCTCAAGAACTAGGTTACCTTGAGAACGTGGACTTGGACCTTAGCAACAACACACTAACAGGTTCCATCCCAAAACACCTAGGCAATATCACAAACATCTCTCAATTGTTCCTTGACAATAACCAACTTCTTGGCGACATTCCTCGAGAATTAGGTTATTTGGTCAACTTAGAGATCTTGTTCCTTGACAATAACCAACTTTTTGACCAATTTTTTTTCCTATTTAGAGTGAACCTGGCCAACAACGATGAGGCCGGTGGTTCGGGCAAGGCATTCTGGGAGCTGTCCCAGGAGATGGAGGAAGAACCTCACCGCTATGAGGACGCCGCGGAAGGCACCGATCCCGACTACACAACCCCTAGTGGCGCTGGGGATGACACCATTGATGGTGCCGCCGAGGATGCCACCACTGATGATGGCAGCGCACATACGGATGGCAGCCAACCGAAGAGGCAACAGAAGGACCGGCGCCCGAATGTGCTCGGCATCGTCAAGGAGGAATTTACTGAAGTGTCCTCTATGGGAATCCAACAGCGCCCAAAGAATTAGTCAGTAGATACGCGGGACAACTCGGGTGCATTCTCCGGAGCACCGTCTCGATCAACACCGAGAACCTAAGGCATCATGACCGAGGGAATTTGCGCAACCTCCTCTTCACGAAGCTGCACGAACGATACAAGTTCCCCGGTGACTTCGCAAACACACGCCTCTCAGGGAATAAAGTGAACAGTGCCGCCCTCACGAAGATGAGCACGACCCTGGCTACTTGGAGAGCCGCGGTGAAGGGAAGGATTCTAAGAGGTGATAGTTATGAGAAGATGTGACGCCCGGATAATTAAGCTATAGTGATCCCCGCTAATGATGCCCCATCACCTCGGTTATTGTGGATAAACTCGTGTTAGTTCGAAACCTAGTTCGAATTTCAAATTTAAAACCGAGGCAAACAATAAAAGTTTTCAGACATTAAAACAAAAATGTTCGGTGGGTGCCAAATATTGCACTGGTAATTATGGTGAAGTAAACACATTTTTAGAAAATGCCTAAATATATTAAAATGAAATAAAACAAAAAGTAAAATAAATAAAAAGAAAAGAAACTACAAAAACAAAACAAAACAAAAAAAGAATAAAAGGCCCCCTGGCCAACTGGGCCAGACGGCCCAGCTCACCGGCCAGGCCGGCCCATCCGGCCCACCCGCCCCTGCCTTATCCCCTCACCCACCGAAACCCTAACCTACCTACTCCCCGCTTCCCCCACCACGCCGCCCCCTCCCTCGGCTGGATCTGGATCGGGGCAAACCCCCGATCCCGTCGCTCGCCGCCGCAACGACCTCGCCGTCCTGCGCCAGGACGCCGCGCCCGGAGCCCACGCCTCCCTCGCCGGCCTGCTTCCTCCCATGTCGCTGTCGTCCCCGTCGGCCCTCCCCGAACCTCCCCGCGCCCATTGCCCCGCCCCTACGCTACCCCGTGAGCTGCGCCCCTCCTCTCTCTTCCTCGCCCCGTGCTCCCCTCCTCCCGTGCGCCACTGCCGCCACTCCCTCGCGTCACGCGTGCGTGCGCTGGCGCGCACCACGGCGCCCAGCGCGCCTTCGCAGGCGCCCTGGCACGTGAGCCCGCACCGCTGCATCGCTCGGTGCGGCCCGCCACCGTGCCCGTCCGTGCTCACCGCGGCCTCGCACCACCCAAATCGCATCGCGTGCACGCCGCGGCTCGCCGTCGCACCTCACCTGTGTGCCTCGCGCGCACGCGCTCGTCGAGCGCCCCGCCCCGTGCCCCGTGTGCTCCAGGCCGCTTGAGACCGCGCCGCCCTCCCCTCCTGCTCGTCGCTGCCCGTTTCGCTGCACCGTCGCTGCACGCGCCCGCCCTTGCCCCGTCGCGCCGCGCCGCCCGACCGCATCGCCCCGCTCAGCCCGGCCGTCGGCTGGCCCCGCAGCGCGCGCTTCTCCTCCCCCTCTGCTTCCCCGCGCCCTGTTCTGCCCACCGCCCCATGCCGGCGCGGTCGTGCCGCGGCCGCCCGCCGTTGGCCTCGCTCGAGCCGGCCAGCGCCTGGGTTCGCCCCTGTCGGGCGCCCACGCGCCCGTTATCGGTAGCGCTTGCAAACCCGCATCGGCCCCTGGGGCCTATGACAGATGGGCCCCACGCCCAGAACGTTTTATTAAAAAACTAAATAAAAATAAAAATAAAAATATTAATTAATTAAATTAATTAATTAATCAATTAATTAACTTAATTAATTCTGACTAAATTAAGCAATTAAGATTAATTAATCTAATGATTAATTAACCTAATTAACGACTGTTAATTAACTAACAGTGTATGACAGTGGGGCCCACCCCCATAATTAATACTAATTAGGCTAATTAAACTGTTTAATTAAAATGTGTCACTTACCAGTGGGACCCACTGGTCAGGTTGACCAGTCAACTCTGTTGATTGCTGACGTTAGCATGACATCATGCTGATGTCATTAATTCATTTTCGAATTTAATTAATTAATTAATTAAATTCCAGAAATTAATAAAATCTTTTGAAAATCATATCTTTTAATCCGTAACTCGGATTAAAATATTTTCAACATGAAAGTTGCTCAGAACGACGAGACGATCCTGGATATGCAGCCCTTTGTCCGCCACACACCCCTAACATATCAAACTCGCAACTTTCCCCCTCCGTCTCCTTTGCCCGAAAACGCAAAACATCGGGGATACTTTCCCGGATGTTTCCCCCCTTCACCGGTATCACCTCATACCGCGTTAGGGCACCCCTAGCACCGATACTTGTCACGTCATGTATTGCTATGCATCTATTTGCTTTAATATTTATTGTTTCTTCCCCCTCTTCTCTCGCTAGACACCGAGACTGACGCCGTTGCTACCCAGTACGACTACGGAGTGGACGACCCTTCTCTCTTGCCAGAGCAACCAGGCAAGCCCCCCCTTGATCACCAGATATCGCCTACTCTACTCTCTATTGCTTGCATCAGAGTAGTGTAACATATTACTGCTTTTCGTTATCCTATCCTGATGCATAGCCTATCCTTGCTACTACTGTTGTTACGTTCACCTGCAATCCTACTTGCTTAGTATAGGATGCTAGTTTTCCATCAGTGGCCCTACATTCTTGTCCGTTTGTTGTGCTATACTATCGGGCCGTGATCACTCGGGAGGTGATCACGGGTATATACTATACTTTATACATGATACATGTGGTGACTAAAGTCGGGTCGGCTTGAGGAGCACCCGCGAGTGATTCACGGATTGGGGCTGAAAGGAGCTTTGTCCCGACGGGCCTCTGGGTGGATCTTTGTGGCGGAGCGGCATGGCAGGTTGAGACTACCTGGGTGAGAGGTGGGCCTGGCCCTGGTCGGCGTTCGCGGATACTTAACACGCATAACGAGTTCTTGGCATTTGATCTGAGTCTGGCTACTGGCCTATACGCACTAACCAACTACGTGGGAAAGATATGGTCACTCAGCGTCGTGGTATCAGCCGAAGCCTTCGTGACGTCAGCGACTGAGTGGCACGCGCCGGATTGGACTGGAAAGCCTGCTAGGCTAGGTCTGCTTCCGGCCGCGTTCGCAACGTGCAGGTGTGCTAAGGGCGACGGGCCCAGACCCCTGTGCGCTTAGGTTTTGACCAGCGTGCTGACCTCTCTATTGTGCCCAGATAGGGCTGCGACGTGTTGATCTTCCGAGGCCGGGCATGACCCAGGAAAGTGTGTCCGGCCAAATGGGATCAAGCGTGTTGGGTTATGTGCTGCACCCCTGCAGGGAAGTTAATCTATTCGAATAGCGGTGATCTTCGGTAATAGGACGACTTGGAGTTGTACCTTGACCTTATGACAACTAGAACCGGATACTTAATAAAACACACCCTTCCAAGTGTCAGATACAACCCGGTGATCGCTACAGGGCATCGAGGAGGGGATCGCCAGGTAGGATTATGCTATGTGATGCTACTTGGAGGACTTCAGTCTACTCTCTTCTACATGCTGCAAGACGGAGGCTGCCAGAAGTGTTGTCTTCGACAGGATTAGCTATCCCCCTCTTATTCTGGCATTCTGCAGTTCAACCCACTGATATGGCCCTTTACACATATATCCATGCATATGTAGTGTAGCTCCTTGCTTGCGAGTACTTTGGATGAGTACTCACGGTTGCCTTGTTTCCCCTTTTCTCCATTTCTATACCCGATTGCTGTGACTAGACGATGGAGCCCAGGATCCAGATGCCATCTTCGACGATGACTCCTACTACACTGGAGGTGCCTACTACTACGTGCAGCCCGCTGATGACGACCAGGAGTAGTTAGGAGGATCCCAGGCAGGAGGCCTGCGCCTCGTTCGATCTGTATCCCCGTTTGTGCTAGCCATCTTATGGCAACTTGTTTAACTTATGTCTGTACTCAGATATTGTTGCTTCCGCTGACTCGTCTATGATCAAGCACTTGTATTTGAGCCCTCGAGGCCCTTGGCTTGTATTATGATGCTTGTATGACTTATTTATGTTTTAGAGTTGTGTTGTGATATCTTCCCGTGAGTCCCTGATCTTGATCGTACACATTTGCGTGCATGATTAGTGTACAATTGAATCAGGGGCATCACAAGTTGGTATCAGAGCCGACTGCTTGTAGGAATCCCCCTTCCACACTCCTTGGCCGAAGTTGAGTCTAAACATTGCAAAAACTTTTACTAACATGGCTGTGTGCCTTACGGGCTCACGTTGCCATTGGGTGGTACTAGGATATTTTACTCCTCGACTTTTACTCTGGGACTCTAATCTCTCTTCTATTTGGGTTTAATGAATTTACTAAAATCTAACTTTAGGATCTCGTTACTACTTCCTCCTGGAGAACCCCTCACTCCAGATGATTGCTCCGTGAAATAGAAGAATTCGAAGATACTCTCCGATATTCTCTCGAGACCTTGTGCCCGTCGCTTTTGCAATTCCCTACCACCGGAACATCCCTATGGATAAATACTTATACCTGTC
This sequence comes from Aegilops umbellulata, assembly GCA_032464435.1. Lineage (NCBI taxonomy): Eukaryota > Viridiplantae > Streptophyta > Magnoliopsida > Poales > Poaceae > Aegilops > Aegilops umbellulata. The sequence goes on from CP136055.1 coordinate 333,058,244, forward strand.
GTTCTTACTTTTATTCCCAGTTGATCTTGTTATTACAAGATACCCCGAAATTCTCTCTAATGTTTCGAGTATACTTTGTGCCTAATGCCTTGCAGTTTCTTCCCACATGAATACCCCTACGAATAATTTCTCACACTTATCGAGTGTCCACTCATCCCAGTTGATTCAAATAATTCACAAAAGCCTTCGAAATACTATTTGAACTTCCGAAAATCCTGAGCAGCCTATTGCTCTTGGAATTCTTGCTGGCTTGCATAATGGTTAATCCCAGAAGTCTCGTTACCTTATTGGCATCCCTTGTCATTATCATTTTGAGTCCGTTGATTCAATAAGTTGCGAATGCTCGCAATCCCCAATCAGATCGTAGAATTCATCCTTCCGGCTCAGACATCATTTTAAACATGAACTGGTTCTCGGCCAATCAGATTGCCATCGATTGTACCCCTAAGTCTATTCAACTTATCCATCCTTGATCAGAGCGTTTGCTCCTGATCCCTTGATTTGAAAATCATAATTCCTTTGTTATTTTAACGTTGAATTATTCAGATGTTCTGTAAAACGATGCATTTGCATTCTTTCTTCCTCTGATTGGGTATCGATACTCACATCAGCTCCATTGTGGATCACCATATCCACTGTTGGATTATTATCCGACAATGTCCTTCATAATTAATCACCTTGTGAGTTCTTTCTCCGATACATAATGCCTTTGGTAATTTGTATCCTCTCCTTTTTCCAACCATGCTCTGCTTTCGAGCTGGTAATATTACTCTCAAAGCTTGTGGCATATGTTTCCAAGATGCCCTGATGGGTTGAACCTATGCCTTCCTTAATATGTGTGAACTCGAAAGTTTTCACGAGTCATACTCTTCTGGTATTTTGCCAGATAAAATTTCAACACTACAACTTCTTCGAAAGTGAGAAGTGAATGAAAGGTTATACATTGAAGAAGTGGGAGTCGACCTTGAACCTTGCGTTCATGCCCAGGGACACGACGTATAACTTATCATGGAAGCTGCTCGTAAAAATAATTACCCCCTTGTTATAAGTTCATCTTGTATCCGTGGTTCGATCCTTTATGATCGTGGATTCCGACCATGTTCTCCTTTAAATACCATTTCTCGTTCAAGTTTAAGCACTTGTCTTCTGCAGAGCATTACCCTAGTCCAACCTCTACTTTGATCTGTCGTCGAGTATTACCCCCCGGTATCTCGAGATTATCATGGAACTGCATAACTTCTTATGAGTTCTCCATCAAGTGCTACATTCTCACTGATTCCAATTTTTCACGGGCCCTGAGTTATTAAACACTCAAGGACATCGGTAACTGAATCGAGTCCACATTGTGATTAAACAACTATTAGCAATCTTCTTTACTTACGAGTTTGTACTCGATCACGTCATTTCTAGCCTGATCGACTATATCAGTATCGTGCTGATTTTAACTGTGCTACCTGGTCCTTATTTCTGGAGCACCACTTTCGGCGATGAGCTAAGCTTACGTCGATCTTCCTTGTCTTATCGTTTCACCTCGAACAGCAAGCTTGATTTCGAGTTTGTGTCATACCCATGGTTCCGATAACCTTTCACTTCATCATTCCTTTGACTTGATGTCATCCTCGATTGATCACATCTTCGTGAAATCTCTCGACAAATATGTCATGATCATCATTAGTATTCTGAGCTTTTTCAGGATATCAATTGAATTCATGATGAGAAATACCATCCTTGCCTTAGATGATTTGTGTTGTCATCGACCACTTAATTGCCTTCCGTTTAACACAAACTTGTTTATGTTTTGTGTTATACCTTGAGATCCTTACTATCCAGCAATTGTTCTTCTTTACCTTGGAGTATTACCATCTTTTATGTCAAGAATGTCGTGAGGATTTCACCACCTCTTGAGAAGTATTGATATAAGTGATACTTATCACGATCACCATTCTTTTCTTGGTCCCCGTGTTGTTTCTAACAGGAATAGTGACAATTGGGTTGTGATGTGAAATTTCAAAACTTCTAGCAACCCTATTGCTTTGAAGTTACTGGTTGATAGTTCATTCTTAAACTATTGGTTATTGGGTCACCATTCTAACATTGGTCATGCTACCTAGCCCATATATCAGGTGCATCTTTCAACCAATGTTTAATTGTGTAGGTTTTCCTCGAGCATACATCATTATACCATTTGACCTGGCAAATGTTATCTCCTTGTTCACATAATTGTGGAAATCCATCCTTTGGAAATCTCGATGAATTGTCGCTGAGTCCATCAGCCACCTCCTCGTCCTCTCCTTGGTTAAATGATGAACTCTTGTTATGGAACTCGTTTCCATGGTTCATTTCCAAGAATCTTACATTATCATCTCGTCAATGTGTGTTACACCTTTTTTTCTCAGGCATCCTGAGTCTGAGGTATCCTAACACCGATCAGATCTGAATCTCGGTCAAATATGATGGTTGGAATATATTTTCCAAGAGTTATAACATTGGTCCTTATATGACCCAGTAAGTTGATGTCATGCCTAGCACACCTGGCCGGAGGACCTGTGGTTATAGTTTCCTTTTTAACAAGGCTAACCATTCCTCCATGAGGAAACTGTAAGACTTATTCTATAAGTTGCTCCTGATGGATCCTTTCTTTATCCAAAGTCTGACCTTTGCTTGAAGACCATGTCAATGCTACCTCGAAGCATGTCTGTGGTAATCCAATTTTCAATAACAGCATATGAAGCACAATGCTAAATTTCCTTTAGCATTTATCCTAACACGGTTGTATGGGTAATATCATGAGATTCCTCCCCCTTACCTAAATGGTTTTCTACTTTCTATCCTGTTATGGATATCATGCTCTGCTTGTCCTTGGGAAGGGTATACCCCTGAAATATGTGTGGATACACATTTTCCCTCCCATTGTTCTAATTAAACCTGGTGATCACCTTTCCTTTCCATTGGTTTGCTTAACCCTTCTTGTGATCTATATTATATAGGCAGTAGTAAACTTCTGCTTATGTAAAACACCTTGGTGTACAACCGTGTCAGTAAGATCCTGTTGCTTTTGTTGATAGCATTCCGGTAACCATCGATGGACGAGAACCTTGCCTATTGGTCCGTGAGGGAGTCCTGGATTAGGGGGTGTTCGGATAGCCGGACTATACCTTCGGCCGGACTCCTAGACTATGAAGATACAAGATTGAAGACTTCGTCCCATGTCCGGAAGGGACTTTCCTTGGCGTGGAAGGCAAGCTTGGCGATACGGATATGTAGATCTCCTACCATTGTAACCGAATCTGTGTAATCCCAGCCCTATCCGGTGTCTATATAAACCGGAGGGTTTTAGTCCGTAGGACAACTACATCATACAACAATCATACCATAGGCTAGCTTCTAGGGTTTAGCCTCCTTGATCTCGTGGTAGATCTACTCTTGTACTACCCATATCATCAATATTAATCAAGCAGGAGTAGGGTTTTACCTCCATCGAGAGGGCCCGAACCTGGGTTAAAACATCGTGTCCCTTGTCTCCTGTTACCATCCGACCTTGACACACAGTTCGGGACCCCCTACCCGAGATCCGCCGGTTTTGACACCGACATTGGTGCTTTCATTGAGAGTTCCTCTGTGTCGTCGCTTTTGGGCTCGATGGCTCCTTTGATCATCAACAACGATGCGGTCAAGGGTGAGGCTTTTCTCCCCGGACAGATCTTCGGCTTCGGCGGCTTCGCACTGCGGGCCAATTCGCTTGGCCATCTGGAGCAGATCGAAAGCTACGCCCCTGGCCATCAGGTCAGGTTTGGAAGCCTAAACTACACGGCAGACATCCGCGGAGATTTGATCTTTGACGGATTCAAGCCACAGCCAAGCGTGTCGCACTGTCTCGCCGGGCATGATCTAGCTCTACTGCCGGACAGTACCCTGGAGGCCGCGAGCGCACCGGCTCTGACCCTCAATTCGGAGCCAGTTGCGCCGATCGAGGATGATCGGTTGGACGTCACCTTGGGGGATGCGATCTCAAAGGCGATCGAGCCAAACGCCAGCCCCGCACTCTGCAGGACCTGTGACTCCGAGGATCCGGACTCCTTTCCAGGCTCTGAACCCCCCGCGCCCCTGCCGATTGAATCTGATTGGGCGCCGATCATGGAGTTCACCGCCGCGGACATCTTTCAGCACTCGCCTTTTGGCGACATCCTGAATTCCCTCAAGTCTCTCTCTTTACCAAGAGAGCCTTGGCCGAACTACGGTCAGCGAGGATGGGATACGGACGATGAAGAAATTCAAAGCCCACCCACCACCCACTTTGTAGTCGCTGTCGACGATTTAACCGACATGCTTGACTTCGACTCCGAAGACATCGACGGTTTGGACGGCGATGCAGGAGACGAACAACAACCAGCACCTGTAGGGCGCTGGAAGGCCACCTTGTCATATGATATATATGGTGGACACTCCAAAAGATGGAGATGGCGATGGAACAACGGATGATGATACCTCCAAGAAACAGCCAAAGCGTCGGCGTCAGCGGCGCCACTCTAAATCCCGCCAAAGAAAAAACGGTGATTCCGGCACGGGAGATAATACTACCCCGGATAGCGCCGAAGAACACCCCCTCCAGAAAGATTCGGCATAGGAAGATGGAGAAGCCAGCCCTCATGAGAGAGCTGCAGACCGAGAAGTTGAGGACGATAACTACATGCCTCCCTCCGAAGACGAGGCAAGCCTCGACGACGACGAATTCGTCGTGCCATCAGACCTCGCCGAACAAGAGCGTTTCAAACGCAGGCTTTTGGCCACGGCAAACAGCCTCAAGAAAAAGCAACAACAACTTAGAGCTGATCAAGATCTGCTAGCTGACAGATGGACTGAAGTCCTTGCGGCCGAAGAGTATGAACTCGAACGCCCCTCCAAGCACTACCCAAAGCGCAGGCCGCTACCCCGATCAGAGGAGGAAGCACCCACATCACCAGCGCACGACATGGCCGACCGGCCACCACGCGGCCGTGACAGAGAGGCCTCTCGACCCTCCACTCAAGCCATGCCCCGATGCCGTTCAACCAAGGCACGGGAAAACGTGCCAGACCTGCGAGACGTACTGGAGGATAAGGCAAGACAAACAAGATCGATCTACAGATCGCGCAGGCGCCCTATGGCACGTGACGGAGATATTCATTCCGAATACAACAAATCCAGCCGGGCCGAACACAACAGACATAGCTCTTCTGAGCTGCGTCGTGATATAGCCCAGTATAGAGGCGCCGCACACCCACTATGCTTCACAGATGAAGTAATGGATCATAAAATCCCAGAGGGTTTTAAACCCGTAAACATCGAATCATACGATGGCACAACAGATCCCGCGGTCTGGATCGAGGATTATCTCCTTCATATCCACATGGCCCGTGGTGATGATCTACACGCCATCAAATACCTCCGACTCAAGCTCAAGGGACCGGCCCGACATTGGCTCAACAGCTTGCCAGCAGACTCAATCGTTTCTTGGGAGGACCTGGAAGCCGCATTCCTCGACAACTTCCAGGGCACTTATGTGCGACCACCGGATGCCGATGGCCTAAGCCACATAATTCAGCAGCCAGAGGAATCGGCCAGGCAATTCTGGACACGGTTCTTAACAAAGAAAAACCAGATAGTAGACTGTCCGGACGCTGAGGCCCTAGCAGCCTTCAAGCATAATATCCGCGACGAATGGCTTGCCCGACACCTGGGACAGGAAAATCCAAAATCTATGGCAGCCCTCACGACACTCATGACCCGCTTTTGCGCGGGAGAAGACAGCTAGCTAGCTCGCAGTAACAACTTATCAAAGAACCCTGGTAGTTCGGATACCAAGGATAAAACTGGCAGGACACGCCGGAACAAACAAAAGCGCCGTGCTAACAGCGACAGCAACGAAGATACGGCAGTAAATGCCGAACTCAGAGGCTATAAATCCGGTCAGCGGAAAAAGCCATTCAAAAAGAATACTCAGGGCCCATCCAGTTTGGACCGAATACTCGACCGCTTGTGCCAGATACATGGCACCCCCGAAAGGCCAGCCATTCACACCAACAGAGATTGTTGGGTGTTCAAGCAGGCAGGCAAGCTAAGAGCCGAAAACAAAGACAAGGGGCTGCATAGCGATGACGAGGAGGAGCCCAGGCCGCCGAACAACAGTGGACAGAAGGGTTCCCCACACAAGTGCGGACGGTGAACATGATATACGCAACCCACATTCCCAAGAAGGAACGGAAGCGTGCGCTACGGGACGTATACGCGATGGAGTGAGTCGCCCCAAAGTTCAACCCATGGTCCTCCTGCCCGATCACTTTTGATTGAAGGGACCACCCCACTAGCATCCGTCACGGCGGTTTTGCCGCATTGGTTCTCGACCCAATCATCGACGGATTTCATCTCACAAGAGTCCTCATGGACGGCGGAAGTAGCCTGAACCTGCTTTATCAGGATACAGTGCGGAAAAAGGGCATAGATCCCTCGAGGATTAAGCCCACAAAAACGACCTTTAAAGGCGTTATACCAGGTGTAGAGGCCAACTGTACAGGCTCAGTAACACTTGAAGTGGTCTTCGGATCTCCGGATAACTTCCGAAGCGAAGAGTTAATCTTCGATATAGTCCCGTTTCGCAGTGGCTATCACGCCCTGCTCGGGCGAACTGCATTTGCAAAGTTCAATGCGGTGCCGCACTACGTGTATCTCAAGCTCAAGATGCCAGGCCCTCGAGGAGTAATTACGGTCAACGGAAACACCGAATGCTCTCTCCGTATGGAGGAGCACACGACGGCTCTCGCAGCGGAAGTACAAAGCAGCCTTCTCAGGCAATTCTCCAGTCCGGCCGTTAAAAAGCCAGACACCGCCAAGCGCGCCCGGAGTAACCTACAACAAGACCGCCTGGCATGTTCGGAGCAGGCGTAGCAATGCGGCCCCAACCCCAGCCCTCGCAACATAGCAAAACCAATGCTTCGCGTACATAACTACGCTCTCGAAATACCACGGGCGCAGGGGAAGGGGCACAATAATGGCAAGCCCAAAATACGGCCTAAAACGTACTAGGGGCTGCCGAATTCCTTTTTCTTACTTCCAGGACTCCACACTTCGGACGACCTGTTCAGAAATTCAACTGCCGCACGAACGATGCAAGATCCGGAGAAGTAGACAAGCCATGCCGCACTATGGAACTCCCAGGTGGTCTCTGTTACAAGAAGTATACCTGTTTTAAATACAATTCCACGGCCTGCCCCCGCCCAGGACATGCTAAATAGTCCAGTATCTTTTGCTTATCGCACTATTTGTATCGTCCTGCTTTGAAAGTAGCTTCTTCATAAACAATGCATAGCTTTTTGTCTGTTTTTTGCATTATCCCATTATATATATATATATATATATATATGTTCAGTAATGACATGCGGCACCCGTACACTGTGGTACGTCAAATACGCCAGGGGCTTCAGTACCCCTTAATATGGCGCAAGAAGTCCGAACACTTCATAAGTGCGGCACCCCGAACTTATAGCACTATATGCATCGGCTCCGAATCATGATTTGGGTCAATAGTTGGGTTTGCCCGGCTCCTATGTTTTGGTGCCTTACGTTCCGCTATATCGGCTAAGGTAGCACTAGAAGAACCACTGCGATTGTGCCCGGTTGAGCTGGGTTAAGCACCTCAGTGGAGAAAGCTAAAACTGGCTGTCATGATGAGGCGAGAGACCGGTCGCTGTTCGAGAGGTTTTTTGAGTCCCTAAAGACTCATGCCGCTTCGAGCGAGGAGCCGGCTTTGTCCAGCCAAGGCGTGGATAGCGCCCCGAACTCGGTCTTCTGAACTAGGGGCTTCGCCGAAATTTAAAATTATAAAGTTCTATGGCTAAGTGAGAGTGTTCAAGCATTATAGTCCGATTGCCTGGTTCGTTGTGCTGAGCGCCTCCCTCGAAGGACCCAAACATGGGAAAAAGAGCGCTCAGGTTTATCCCGAACACCCCAGCACTAGTGGCATGGGGGCGGAAGCCGACGACTCGCCATCTCTCAATTTTTTGATAAACGGCCGCACAGAAAATAATATTTTAAATTCAACAAGCATTGCTTAGCGCATATGAACAAGTTTTCAGCGCACAGGATAAACACGAGCGAGTTCATTCAAAAATTACATCCTTGGTACATTCATCCGCCACAAGGCGGGCACCCGCAAGAACATCCTTATAGTAGTTCTCGGGCTTGCGATGCCCCTTCCCCGGCGGCGGCCCGTCCCTCACAAGCTTCTCACCGTCTAGCTTACCCCAGTGCACCTTTGCACGGGCAAGGGCCCTACGGGCACTTCGATGCAGACGGAGCGCTTGATGACATCAAGCCTTGGACAGGCCTCCACCAGCCGCCGCACCAGCCCGAAGTAGCTCCCAGGCAGGGCCTCACCGGGCCACAACCGAACTACGAAGCCCTTCATAGCCTGTTCGGCCGCCTTGTGGAGCTCGACCAGCTGTTTCAGCTGGTCGCTCAAGGGCATAGGGTGTCCGGCCTCAGCATACTGAGACCAGAACACCTTCTCTGTCGAGCTGCCCTCTTCAGCTCGGCAGAATGCGGCGGCGTCGGATACGCTACGGGGAAGATCTGCGAATGCCCCTGGAGAGCTCCGGATTCGGGTAAGTAACAAGTAGTTTACTTTTATATTTCTCCTTTGCATAAAGAATGCCTTACCCGCTGCTATCTTTTTCATCTCCTCCAACTCTTGGAGGGCCTTTTGGGCTTCGGCCTTGGCGGACTTGGCAGCCTCAGAGGCCGTCGTGAGCTTGGACGCTTGCGTTTTTGACTCAAGCTCCAAACTCTCATGTTTTTTCATAAGAGTCTGAAGCTCTTGCCGCACCTCGCCGACCTGGGCCTCAAGTTTCTCTCGCTCGGTGCGCTCCGCGGCCGTTTTCTTTTCGGCCTCAGACAGCGCCTGCTTGAGGGTCACCACCTTAGTCGTGGCCCCTACAATAGGCAGTACAATCCTGTTAATTTTTGCAATCATGTCTTTTTATAGGCATTTCTTCTGTAAGGTATTTCTTACCTTCTTTCTCCTCGAGCTGCCGCTTGGCAAGGCCGAGCTCTTGCTCGGTCCGCTCGAGGCCCTGTTTCAGGGCATCCACCTCCGCAGTCAGCGCGGCAGTGGCTAGCAGCGAAGCCTGCATACGCATATTTTGACTTCTTTTTGTTAGACTCCTGCGAAATTTAATAGATCCTCTATTCGGCTTTTCTTTCCGAACGCCAAACAGAGCATCAGGGGCTACTGTCTATGCGGTTATATTCTTGCATATTTTTTACTTACCTCGAAGCCTGTTAGAAGGCTAGCGCAAGCTTCGTTCAGTCCGCTCTTGACAGACTGAACCTTCCGGATCACCGTACTCATAATAGTACGGTGCTCCTCGTCGATGGAGGCGCCGTCAAGCACCTCCAGCAGATTGTCCGGCACCTCCGGTTGGACGGAGGCCGCCGGCTCAGAAGGCTTGCTCCTCTTGGAAGGAGTTCGCCTACCGCAGTCCGGAACTGTTGAAGATTCCGGCGCGGTGTCCGGCACAAAGCCGGACTTGGAGCACTGGGGGGTTTCGTCCCCTTTACTCCTGGGGTCCGGGAGGTCGCCTTTCGGCTCCTCCAGGACCACCTCCTCTTGCCCTGGAGCTCGTTGCGACGCCACTTCGGCGTCGTCTGCAGTGCGGGGGGACACAGCGGGCGGAACTGAGTTCACGTCCGACGAATCCATTGAGCCGCTCGACGAATCGTCGAGTTCGGCCCGGGGCGGGCTGCACAATTATGTTCGGCATTAGGGAAAGCTGAACGACCAAGGAATATCATGAGTCACTCTGGTATCCGAATACTTACGATTTCGCCGGACGCTTGGCCCTGTCCGGCCACTCCTCGTCGTCCTCGTTGGCATCGGGGGAGTAGTCTGGCGGAGGGGTCTTCCTCTTCCTGGACCCTCCGGCCTCCCCCGTTGGGGCGACCTTCCTTTTTTCTCCCCCCCGCTGGAGGGGGAGAGGTTTCTTCTTCCTCCTCCTCCTCGTTTTCACGGGGGGAGAGCGTCTCGGACTCGTCAGATGACGAGTCCGACGCCGCCATGTTGCGGGCACTCTTTCGAGTCCCCGTGACCTTCTTCTTGGCCTTCTTCTCCGGCACCACATAAGGCGCCGGAGCCAGCAGCTTCACTAAAAGAGCAGGGGCTGGGTCTTCGGGCAAGGGAGCCGGACAGTTAATCGGTCCGGATATCACCTGCCAAGCCTGTTAAAGGTAAGGGAGTTTAGATCCCGCATAGAGTCAAACTATGAAAAGGAGCTTAAACATCCCGTGAAGGGTAGAAATAGCTTACCTCGCTAGCGTGACGCTGCGAGCTGTATCCGCGGTCCTCGGAGGCGGATGTGGGAGCCTCGGCGCCTTTGGTTAGCACCTTCCAGACGTCTTCATACGTCGTGTCGAAGAGCCTGTTGAGGGTTTGGTGCTGCGCCGGGTTGAACTCCCATAGAGTAAAGTCCCGTTGTTGACACGGGAGGATCCGGCGGACGAGCATAACCTGGACCACGTTGACAAGCCTGATCGGTTTGTTCACCAGGGACTGGATGCATGTTTGCAGTCTGGTCACCTCTTTCTCGTCGCCCCACGACAGGCCCGTCTCTTTCCAGGACATAAGTCGCGTGGGGGGTCCGGATCGGAACTCAGGGGCTGCGACCCATTTTGGATCACGTGGCTCGGTGATGTAAAACCACCCGGATTGCCACCCCTTTAGGGTCTCCACGAAGGAGCCCTCGAGCCATAAGACGTTGGCCATCTTGCCCGCCATGGCGCCTCCACACTCCGCCTGGCTGCCGCGCACCACCTTGGGCTTGACGTTGAAGGTCTTGAGCCAGAGGCCGAAATGGGGGCGGACGCGGAGGAAAGCCTCGCACACGACGATAAACGCCGAGATATTGAGGACGAAGTTTGGGGCTAGATCGTGGAAATCCAGGCCGTAGTAGAACATGAGCCCCCAGACGAATGGGTGGAGTGGAAAACCCAGTCCGCGGAGGAAGTGGGGAAGGAAAACTACCCTCTCATGGGGCCTTGGGGTGGGGAGAAGCTGCCCCTCCTTAGGAAGCCGGTGCGCGATGTCCTTGGACAAGTATCCGGCCTTCCTTAGCTTCTTGACATGGCCCTCCGTGACGGAGGAGACCATCCACCTGCCTCCCGCTCCGGACATTGCTGGAGAAGGTTGAGGTGGGAAGTGCGGGTTTGGGCTGGAGCTCGGGTGCGCAGAAAATGGATAGACAAAGGAGGAAGAAGGCGTAGGTAAAAAGGTGGATCCTTATCCCCTTATATGGGTGGATGCGGCTATGCGTCCCCACCAGCCTGGTAAAACTCGCTTGCCTCCCAAGCGCCGTGATAAATGGCGCGGTTGGGTTACCCACGTCCGTATTGATGAGAATCCCGTAAAGAGGGACACGATCTCTGCTTTGACAGGACGTGCCAAGTAAACCGCCTCGTGAAACACGCTGAGGTGGAAGAGTAAAAACTATTCGAGTAAAGGAGTTGGCCGTAGTGTAATGACGCACTGCAGAATACGTCAGCAGATCTGATTTGTGTTAATATTATTCTCTCTATGGCACTATGTGGAAACTTATTTTGCAGAGCCGGACACTACTCTTGGTGTTTACGATCTTCTATGAAGGACTTGGAGGAGGAACCCGCCTTGCGCGCCGGACTCGTTGTCATTGAAGCCTGGTTCAGGGGCTACTGAGGGAGTCCTGGATTAGGGGGTGTTCGGATAGCCGGACTATACCTTCGGCCGGACTCCTGGACTATGAAGATACAAGATTGAAGACTTCGTCCCGTGTCCGGAAGGGACTTTCCTTGGCGTGGAAGGCAAGCTTGGCGATACGGATATGTAGATCTCCTACCATTGTAACCGACTTTGTGTAACCCCAGTCCTATCTGGTGTCTATATAAACCGGAGGGTTTTAGTCCGTAGGACAACTCCATCATACGACAATCATACCATAGGCTAGCTTCTAGGGTTTAGCCTCCTTGATCTCGTGGTAGATCTACTCTTGTACTACCCATATCATCAATATTAATCAAGCAGGAGTAGGGTTTTACCTCCATCGAGAGGGCCCGAACCTGGGTAAAAACATCATGTCCCTTGTCTCCTGTTACCATCCGGCCTTGACGAACAGTTCGGGACCCCCTACCCGAGATCCGCCGATTTTGACACCGACAGTCCGCCTCGTTCAACAAGCAGGAAAATGGTTCTCTTCGTCCCTCACCCTTGGTACCGATGTTGTTGCCGACATAACCGACAAACTATCCTCTGACATGCCTTGCTTTCATGATCGGGCAAGACGTCTCCGCCCTTCTTACTGTTAATCCACATGGTGGGCCCATAACCCACAGTTCCATAGGATCGAAACCTGACTCTCCTGTACACCCTTTTGTCCAAGTTATTTCTCGCACTTGACTTCGTATGTAATTCATGGGCCACCTGCCTAGTGATCTATTCTCGTATCATACGCAATACTTATTCCCGATTGCTTTGAGCCCCTTTCATGCCCTGTTTCAGGCATCGAACGGTTGCCTGCTCGCTCGAAACTTCCCATGAAACCTCATTACTTTGCTCTCGATATTTTCTTAAGTTTCAATTCGAGAGTTACGTTCTGACACCTTCTCCGATGTTATCGACCAGATAGTCAACCTTGTAGAGGTTCGTTCTCCCGGAATACCTCCCTTATTCTTTCGTAAGTACGATGGAACCCCCGAAGAAAGCATGCCGACTTCATCTTGATGACTTGAAGTAGAAAAATGAAGACATCAATATAATGGATCGACCACTTTGAGAAGAGCAATCAAGACCGAGAAGATCCGTTAGATTTTTCGTAACCCAATCCCTTCCCCCTTACTCCCCTCCTAAATCTCGGGACGAGATTTCTTGTAGTGGATGAGAATTGTGACGCCCGGATAATTAAGCTACAGTGATCCCCGCTAATGATGCCCCGTCACCTCGGTTACTATGGATAAACTCGTGTTAGTTCGAAACCTAGTTCGAATTTCAAATTTAAAACCGAGGCAAACAATAAAAGTTTTCAGACATTAAAACAAAAATGTTCGGTGGGTGCCAAATATTGCACTGGTAATTATGGTGAAGTAAACACATTTTTAGACAATGCCTAAATATATTAAAATGAAACAAAACAGAAAGTAAAATAAATAAAAAGAAAAGAAACTACAAAAACAAAACAAAACAAAAAAAAGAATAAAAGGCCCCCTGGCCAACTAGGCCAGACGGCCCAGCACACCGGCCAGGCCGGCCCACCCGCCCCTGTCTTATCCCCTCACCCACCGGAACCCTAACCTGCCCACTCCCCACTTCCCCCCCACCACGTCGCCCCCTCCCTCGGCTGGATCTGGATCGGGGCAAACCCCCGATCCCGTCGCCCTTCGCCGCGACGACCTCGCCGTCCTGCGCCAGGACGCCGTGCTCGGAGCCCGCGCCTCCCTCGCCGGCCTGCTTCCTCCCACGTCGCCGTCGTCCCCGTCGGCCCTCCCCGAACCTCCCCGCGCCCATTGCCCTGTCCCTACGCTACCCCGTGAGCTGCGCCCCTCCTCTCTCTTCCTCGCCCCGTGCTCCCCTCCTCCCGTGCGCCACTTCCACCACTCCCTCGCGTCGCGCGTGCGTGCGCCGGCGCGCACCACGGCGCCCCGCGCGCCTCCGCACGCGCCCTCGCACGCGAGCCCGCACCGCTGCATCGCTCGGTGCCGCCAGCCACCGTGCCCGTCCGTGCTCACCGCGGCCCCGCACCACCCCAATCGTGTCGCGCGCACGCCGCGGCTCGCCGTCGCACCTCACCTGTGCGCCTCGCGCGCACGCGCTCGCCGAGCGCCCCGCCCCGTGCCCCGTGTGCTCCAGGCCGCCCGAGACTGCGCCGCCCTCCCCTCCTGCTCGTCGCTGCCCGTTTCGCTCCACCATCGCTGCACGCGCCCGCCCTTGCTCCGTCGCGCCGCGCCGCCCGACCGCATCGCCCTGCTCAGCCCCCCGTCGGTTGGCCCCGCAGCGCGCCCTTCTCCTCCCCCTCTGCTTCCACGCGCCCTGTTCTGCCCACCGCCCCACGCCGGCGCGGTCGTGCCGCGGCCGCCTGCCGTTGGCCTCGCTCGAGCCGGCCAGCGCCCGGGTTCGCCCCTGTCGGGCGCCCACGCGCCCGTTATTGGTAGTGCCTGCAAACCCGCATCGGCCCCTGGGGCCTATGACAGATGGGCCCCACGCCCAGAACGTTTTATTAAAAAAACTAAATAAAAATAAAAATATTAATTAAATTAATTAATTAAATAATCAATTAATTAACTTAATTAATTCTGATTAAATTAAACAATTAAGATTAATTAACCTAATGATTAATTAACCTAATTAACTACTGTTAATTAACTAACAGTGTATGACAGTGGGGCCCACCCCCTGATTAATACTAATTAGGCTAATTAAACTGTTTAATTCAAATGTGGCACTGACCAGTGGGACCCACCGGTCAGGTTGACCAGTCAACTCTGTTGACTGCTGACGTCAGCTGTGTCATTAATTCATTTTCGAATTTATTTAAATAATTATTTAAATTCGAAAAATTAATATTTTTTTAGAAAATCATATCTTTTAATCCGTAACTCGGATTAAAATATTTTCAACATGAAAGTTGCTCAGAACGACGAGAGAAACCCGGGTACGCATCCCGTTTGTCCGCCACGCACCCCTAACATACCAAACTCGCAACTTTCCCCCTCTGGCTCCTTTGCCCGAAAACGCGAAACACCTAGGATACTTTCCCGGATGTTTCCCCCCTTCACCGGTATCACCTCATACCGCGTTAGGGCACCCCTAGCACCGATACTTGTCACGTCATGCATTGCTATGCATCTGTTTGCTTTAATATTTATTGTTTGTTCCCCCTCTTCTCTCGCTAGACACCGAGACCGACGCCGCTGCTACCCAGTACGACTACGGAGTGGACGATCCCTCTCTCTTGCCAGAGCAACCAGGCAAGCCCCCCCTTGATCATCAGATATCGCCTACTCTACTCTCTATTGCTTGCATTAGAGTAGTGTAAAATAGTACTGCTTTTGGTTATCCTATCCTGATGCATAGCCTGTCCTTGCTACTACTGTTGTTACCTTCACCTGCAATCCTACCTGCTTAGTATAGGATGCTAGTTTTCCATTAGTGGTCCTACATTCTTGTCCGTTTGCTGTGCTATACTATCGGGTCGTGATCACTCGGGAGGTGATCACGGGTATATACTATACTTTATACATGATACATGTGGTGACTAAAGTCGGGTCGGCTCGAGGAGCACCCGCGAGTGATTCACGAATTGGGGGCTGAAAGGACCTTTGTCCCGATAGCCCTCTGGGTGGATCTTTGTGGCGGAGCGGCAGGGCAGGTTGAGACTACCTGGGTGAGAGGTGGGCCTGACCGTGGTCGGCGTTCACGGATACTTAACACGCATAACGAGTTCTTGGTATTTGATCTGAGTCTGGCTATTGGCCTATACGCACTAACCAACTATGTGGGAAAGATATGGGCACTTGGTGTCGTGGTATCAGCCGAAGCCTTCGTGACGTCAGTGACTGAGTGGCACGTGCCGGATTGGACTGGAAAGCCTGCTAGCCTAGGTCTGCTTTCGGCCGCGTTCGCAACGTGCAGGTGTGCTAAGGGCGATGGGCCGAGACCCCTGTGCGCTTAGGTTTAGACCGGCATGCTAACCTCTCTGTTGTGCCTAGGTAGGGCTGCGACGTGTTGATCTTCCGAGGCCGGGCATGACCCAGGAAAGTGTGTCCGGCCAAATGGGATCAAGCGTGTTGGGTTATGTGGTGCACCCCTGTAGGGAAGTTAATCTATTCGAATAGCCGCGATCTTCGGTAACAGGACGACTTGGAGTTGTACCTTGACATTATGACAACTAGAACCAGATACTTAATAAAACACACACTTCCAAGTGCTAGATACAACCCGATGATCACTCTCTAACAGGACATCGAGGAGGGGATCGCCGGGTAGGATTATGCCATGCGATGCTACTTGGAGGACTTCAGTCTACTCTCTTCTACATGCTGCAAGACGGAGGCTGCCAGAAGCGTAGTCTTCGACAGGATTAGCTATCCCCCTCTTATTCTGGCATTCTGCAGTTTAGCCCACTGATATGGCCCTTTACACATATATCCATGCATATGTAGTGTAGCTCCTTGCTTGCGAGTACTTTCGATGAGTACTCACGGTTGCCTTGTTTCCCCTTTTCTCCATTTCTATACCCGATTGCTGCGACCAGACAATGGAGCCCAGGATCCAGACGCCACCTTCGACGACGACTCCTACTACACTGGAGGTGCCTACTACTACGTGCAGCCCGCTGACGACGACCAGGAGTAGTTAGGAGGATCCCAGGCAGGAGGCCTGCGCCTCGTTCGATCTGTATCCCCGTTTGTGCTAGCCATCTTATGGCAACTTGTTTAACTTATGTCTGTACTCAGATATTGTTGCTTCCGGTGACTCGTCTATGATCGAGCACTTGTATTCGAGCCCTCGAGGCCCCTGGCTTGTATTATGATGCTTGTATGACTTATTTATGTTTTAGAGTTGTGTTGTGATATCTTCCCGTGAGTCCCTGATCTTGATGGTACACATTTGCGTGCATGATTAGTGTACGATTGAATCGGGGGCGTCACAGAAGATCAAGGAGACAAATCCTTCGATCAGCAAAGCTGACTACCTGGAGTTCAAGATCAAGTGCGAGAGCAACGCATCTGCGGAATCAAGTCAGTGGGGGAAAGATATGCGGGACTTGAACTTAGGGGGTCCACAAACTCGGTCCCGACGGTTACAGAGTGGCGGAACCTATATGGGACAAGGAGTACGCGGAGCGTGCCGAGCAAGGCCTACCGCCCCTCTTCGATAAATACCGTGACATGCAGACCAGGAACTATGTCAGGGCCTGGTACAAGGTGGACCTGGTAACAAAGGAGCTTACCACGGATCCAAAGACCAAGGTGCTTGAGCTTGTTCTGGTAAGGAATACACCCCCGCGTGATTAGCTCCATATGGTTGCATTCTAATTAATGAAGCCAAATTTCTAAATGGTTCACGTTCCTTCCGCAGGAAACTGAAAGTAGTAGCGCGGGGTCGTCTTAGAGCTCCCCTTGGGACACCACTTTAAATAGGGCGTTGAACATAATGAAACGCACGGATAGGTTCAGTAAGCCGTCGTCAGCTGGTCGTGTGGCCGACAAAGGCTTGTCCACAAAATGGTCGGAATACTATTATGCTGGGTGAAAGGAGAGAAAGACCAGCTCGGAAAGCCAGGAGCGCGAGGTTCAAGAACTCAAGGCACAAGTGGTGCGGATACCGAAGATAGTCGAAGAGCAAGTGCGAGACCAACTAGGAGTGATGATCATCGCCATTGTGCCTACCTTGATTGAGGGGCTGCAGGAGTGGATTGCGGGCGGCCAACAGGGGCCGCCCCGATTCCCAGCTTCACGGGCAGCAACTCGCACAACGCGCCGGTGGCGCCATTGGTGTCTCCGGCGTCGGCGCCGGCATTGAAGCTTAATGCACCTGGGTGTGGGAAGAATACGCCGACCGACACCTCGGCAGCAAGCAGCCCCTCCATCACTTGCACGCCCGGCGTTGGCAGTGCCTCGACATTTGCCGAGCTCGACACCATCACGGTAACTAAGCCTCTCGGCCGATGACTTCATCTCCTTGCCTTTGACTGGGCATCCCTGACGCCCTACATGTTTTCGTAGGGCGCCACCGATGTTCCATGCACTCTCCTGCACTTCGTGGATGGCGAGTTGATCGATGTCGCCAAGGCCAGAATCTTTCAACCGGGCAACCACTTGTTCCACGGTAATCCGATGCCACCCACCGTGTATAGGGTTCACCTGGTTCGGGTGCTGCGGGGCTGCGACGACTTGTTACCTCCGTATCGACCCCTGGGGCCGATGAAGATGATGTGATGACCCTCAGCGCCTGCATAAGCTGGTCCATGCTTTGGCCGAAGATCCAGATTCGTTTGGGGGCGGGGGACACCACCCCACAGACAACACCGCCAGTCGTGCCGACGCCAAGCCATGGCAAGACCACCGCAACGCTACCACCGTCAGCTGATCCGGACATGAGTATGGCACAGGATCCGGACGACGACGATACATTTACCAACGTCGATAAGTACTTCAACGAACATGGGTACGATGACGAATTCTTGGGGCCTCCTTCTCAAGAACCCAACCCTGCAAAAGACGATCGCGATCTAGCTGGTACCACGGAGAAACCCAATTGAAACATGCGTCGTCTGGCGTTCAGTTCTCAGGAGACGTCTCCAGCTGCCGCCTTCACCAAGCCTCAGATAGCCGAGGTGCGAAATATTATCAGCCTCAACACACTCAAGAAGGTGGTCTCTGAGCATAACTCGATCCCATTACTGCAGAAGAAGCAGAAGGGACGGAAAAGAAAAAATAACAAGGGTGCGAGCCAGCCGGCACCGAGTACGATCCGTGCTCAGGACGGGCCACCTTCACCTAAGGATATCTCGAGGAGGGTGCATGTGGCGGGTAGGCCGATGCTACCGACTAATCTGCTCAATGCTGCAACCGGTGCTATGCGGAGTCTGCATGACAGTGTTCTTTCTTTGGAGAAGCGGTGTCTCTCCGAGAATGATGTGGCATACCCGGTTTTCGTGGCCAAGATGCCAGAGGGCAAGGGCTTTGTCGATAGCACCATCGGGGGTATGATCGTCCTGCGGTTTGATGACATCTTCGCTATGTTTAACCTTCATCCGCTGCACTACACCTTCATTCGGCTATTTTCGCTCAGTATGGAGATGCGGATCATTAGAGACAAGACCCCGAACATCGTGATAGTCGACCCCTTCTACATGCGTGCCAAGATCTTGGGCAGCGCTGGGGACTGGCAAGTCATGAGTTCATACCTCGAAGGTGTCATTCTGGCGAACCCAGATAAGGATAACTTCCTCATGCCTTAATTTCCCGAGTAAGTCATCCCCTCACCGCCCCGTAACATATGATTTCTTAGATTTCGATCGTTCTTTTTTTCCTAACGTTTCGTGTTTTGTGCAGTGACACACATTGCACACTAATCCTCTTAAGCCCGAAATATTCCGCGGGCATGTATTTCGACTCGGACCGTCAGTTGAAGAAAGACTACACAAATATTAAGAAAGTTCTTGATGATGCTCTCCCCGGCTATGCCAAATCTGGAGGCACCTTCAGGAGGCCAATTTGTAGGTAAGGCAAGCACGTGTTCACCCACGTAACGACGTTCCCCTGTGTCAAGCAGCCGCCCGGCGGTCATACTACGCCCTCCATCACATGCAGGCGATTGTACAGGACCATAATCACCTTCTGCTACCAACTAATCTCAAAGATTGGGCCGCACACTTGTTGGCAATCCAGGACGCGGACATCAGACAAGAATTCTTTCGCATCCAGTCGAAGTTTGTGGAAATCATCCATCAAGATGTCCTTCGTACCTCGGGGTAGTTCTACCTCAAATATCAACCGTCCAACAGTGAAATAGAAACAATGCTTCAAATGCAGTCTGACAACGATCGCGATTTCATGACCATTACGAAAGACGGCGGCTTCATCCATGCTCCGGTCCCTGAGTCGAGTCGAAAGTAATGATGCTATGTAGTTCTGAAATATCGATTAGCTCATGTTGTAATTAAACTTTAATGAACTTGTATGTCTCTTTAGTTTGGACAGTCGTTCAACTTATATGTAATCGATGCTATTTATTAGTAGGACCATGAATCGTGCTATTAATGTGTTGCTTTTCTCTTCCGATCCTTTTGTTGCAGACTTATATATTGCTTATGTATTGTCTGTGAATTGCTACTAACGTTTTGTTTGTCTAGTGCATAGAGATGCCATCGTATGTCGTGTACAAGGGTAAGGTTCCCGGAGTCTATGACGACTGGGAGGAGTGTCGGAGACAGGTTCACCGTTTCAGCGGTAACAGTTACAAAGGGTACACCACTAGGGCGGAGGCGGAAGCTAGATACGCGCACTATCTAGCGGGAGAGAGGAGGGAGCAGAGGAGGAACCGGATGAAGACCAGTTTCATCGCGATGATGCTCATCGTGACCGCAGCTCTCTTCTATGTGATGGTAGTTTAGATATCGACTTGTAATGTGAAGACAAACTCGCTACTCGCGGTCTCGAGACTGGTAATGTTCTAACTTTGTTCGGTATTTTGAATTCGGAGACTAATATGATGAGTTGTATTCGGAGACCAATCTTCTATTGTATTCGATAAATCTGCTATTTATATGTTGTGCTGTTTATATTCTGTGCTGTAATGTATTTTGTAACCTGTGCAAATATCAGAAAAGCAAAAAAAATCCTAATATTCATAGTAGTGGCGCACCTTGTTGAGCATTAGTGGCGCACCAGGGCTAAATACCAGTGGCGCATTATTGGGCATAGTAATGGCGCACTTGGGGGCATAAGTGAAGGTAAATATGGCCCCCTAGGAGGCATAGTATGCGCACTGTGTGGTGCGCCACTATTACCTGGGATACTAATGGCGCACCAGAGGTGCGCCATTAATAGAAAAAACAGGTGCGCCACTAACAACCTTTTTTCTAGTAGTGAGGAGCGGAGAGATCAAAGCAGGGCAAACCTCGCGAGGTTCTCGTGACGTGAGCCATGACGATCGGGGCCAGGCGGGCGCCAGCGCGCGCAATGTCCTTGTTTCCCCTTTGGTGCTACAGAGGCAAGCGCAGGCGCGGAGTATCGAGGCATCAAGCAAAGGTTTCCATATCAGTGCAATGAGACCGAGACCAGCAGGACGGCAAGACGGAGGTCACCATGGAGCCCAAGAGGGCGTCACCACCAGAGCCTTTTGCAGGCGAAGACCGCTTTTGTCAGGATAAGCTGTACTAGCTGTCCCCGTTCAAATTGGCCGTTGTTGGCTCCCTTCCCGCTCAATATTTGGGGAGAGGACCAGTGCCTATATAAGTAGAAATAGCCGCCACCGAAGGGGATAACTCATTCAGAGGCATCTCACCCAATCCTTAGCCACACACCGAGCACAAGAACGCCTCAACCTCAGGAGGCAGTTCTTCCCATTGTACCGTTCATCATCAGCCTAAGAGGCAATCCACCACCACCACACTGGAGTAGGGTATTACACCACAACGGTGGCCCGAACCAGTATAAATCTTGTGTCTTTTGTGTTGTGAGTTCATCGAGTTCGTCCGCGAGATCTTAGCCAGTTAGGACGCGGATCGGTAGGGAGGAAATCTTCGCGCGCACCCTAGTGTTCGAACCTTGAGGGTTTTGCCGGAACCCGTGATCTGACATTTGGCGCGCTAGGTAGGGGTGCACCGTAGCTTCCCTTCCGTCGATCTGCACTCCGTTGCCGCGCGCCCCACCCTCATGGCAGGCGCCCCGCTACTGACTCCGATGGCTGGCGTTGACGATAGGGCCAGGGGGCTCCGAGCCCTAGCCCCCGCCCTGCTGCAGGTATGGTGGCCACCCATGTTCAAGCCGGAGATGCCGCCACGCTACGACGGCACGACGGACCCGTCGACTTTCCTACTGGCATATGAGGAGGCCGTCCTCGAGGCCGGGGGTGACGACAAGGTCATGGCCAACTGGCTTCCCATGGCCCTCGCTGGCGAGCCGCGCGCCTGGCTGCTCAACCTCCCCGGATCCACAGTGGTGTCTTGGGAGGAGCTACGCGACCTCTTCACTGCGCCCTACGCGGCACCAGCGCACCACGCGGTCGCGGCCCTGCTAGGCGGCTCTTAGGCGCCACCTTCAGGTCGCCACATCAAGCCGTTCCTCCGCTAGATTGGTGCCGCTTCCAAGCGCTCGGGGGCTCCGCTGGGTTGGGCTGCGCCTGAGGCCAACCTCACATTCAACTCAGAAGACCACCCCGAAACCACCGTCGGCTCGGGCAGGCTTCCGATGCTCTGCAAGCCCACCATCTACAACGTCGCTGTCACCAAGATCCTCATCAACGGCTGCGCTGGCCTCAACCTGCTCTCTGTGGAGGCCTTTAGCCTTCTTCACGTACCGCTCGAGCGGCTCAGCCTCAGCAAGCCTTTCTCAGGAGTTGGTGGTGGCACTGCCCGCTCCCTGGGGCAGATCCGCCTCCCTGTCACCTTCGGCACGCGCGAAAACTACCGCACCAAGCTGGTCGACTTCGACAACGCCATTCTCGGGTACCCAGCTCTGGCCCAGTTCATGGCGGCGACTCATCCAGCCTACAACCTCATGAAGATGTCAGGAAGCAAAGGTGTCCTCATCATCAAGGGGGACGCCAAGGAGGCCCTGGCAGCGCTCAAGCTCGCCCTCAAGAACGCTGCGGTGGCGCAGCCTGCCGACGCGGGCGCCTCCGAGCCCAAGGGAGCTGCACCAACCAAGAAGAAGCAGTTGTTCACACAAGACAAGGCGGAAATTACCAAGCAGGTGCCAGTCAACAAGGACGGGTCCTAAGGAGCCACCTTTACAATAGGTGCCGGCCTCGACCCAAGCCAAGAGGAAGCATTGGTGAAGTTCTTGTGCGCAAACAAGGATATATTCGCGTGGGAGCCCAATCAGCTGGTGGGGGTCCCGAGGGAGGTGATTCAGCATCACTTAAGGGTATGCCCCAATGTGCGCCATGTGAAGCAGCAGGCGAGACGGCAGTCCACAGAGAAGCAGGCCTTCATCGTCCAGGAGACCCGCAAGTTGGAGGCAGTGGGTGCCATTCGCGAGGTTCGGTACCCCAAATGGCTAGCGAACCCCGTCGTAGTGCCGAAGAAAGGCGGGAAGGAGCGAATGTGCGTCGACTTCACCAACCTCAACAAGGCGTGCCCTCAAGATCCGTTCCCTCTCCCACACATCGACCAGATCATCGACTCCACCACTGAGTGCAACCTGTTGTGCTTCCTGGATGCGTTCTCAGGGTACCACCAAATCAAGATGGCGGTAGAAGATGTAGAGAAGACATCCTTCCTGACCAGGTGTGGGGTGTACTGCTACACTTGCATGCCCTTCAGGCTGCGCAACACGGGAGCGACCTTCCAGCGGTTGATGCACATCGCCTTAGGGCGGCAACTCGGGAGAAACATGGAGGCCTACGTAGACGACATTGTGGTAAAGTCTTGGGAGGCAAGAACCTTGATCCAAGATCTGGAGGAGACCTTTGCGAGCCTGCGCCAGGTGAACTTGCGACTCAACCCGGAGAAGTGCGTGTTTGGTCTCCCTTCCGGCAAGTTGCTGGGATTCCTCGTGTCCCACAGAGGGATTGAGTCGAACCCGGAGAAGATCAAGGCCATTGAGGATATGAGCCCACCGCAGACCCTCAAGGAAATGCAGAAGCTAGCTGGTCGGGTAACTACATTGGGACGGTTCATCTCCAAGCTGGGAGAGCACGCCCTACCCTTCTTCAAGCTGATGAAGAAGAAGGGCCCATTCGAGTGGACCCCGGAGGCCGACCGAGCTTTTCAAGACCTCAAGAGACACCTGAAGAGCCCTCCGATGATGGTGGCACCACGACCTCTCGAGCATCTAGTACTTTATCTTGCCGCCACCCCGTACTCCGCCAGCGCGGCGCTAGTAGCGGTGCGGGAGGAGCACCAAGCCAAGGGCGCGCCGCGCCAAGCTACGCCGCCAACCGGGATGACGCAAGATCAGGAAGGTGCAGCAGGAGACGTAGCGGCATCAACAGGACACCAAGCCCGACAAGACGACGTCACAGAGATTCCTGCAAGCGATCAGGCACCAGGAGCTCCACCACCTCAGGAGACGTCCCAGCTTCCGCAAGACACGAGCCTCACCAACGCGCCATCCCTCATCGAGCACCCGGTGTATTTCGTCAGCACGGTGTTGCGGGACGCAAGGGCATGATACCCCATGCCCCAAAAACTTCTTCTCGCACTTTTGGTGGCCTCGCGCAAGTTGGGACAC
This sequence comes from Aegilops umbellulata, assembly GCA_032464435.1. NCBI lineage: Eukaryota > Viridiplantae > Streptophyta > Magnoliopsida > Poales > Poaceae > Aegilops > Aegilops umbellulata. The sequence continues at coordinate 333,082,199 of CP136055.1, forward strand.
TACTTCCAGGGCCACCCCATCAAGGTCGTCTCAGCCTACCCATTGGAAAGGGTGCTCAGGAGCCCCAACTCTGCTAGAAGGGTCGCTGAGTGGAACATCGAGCTGCAGGCATTCCAGTTGGAGTTCTGCACTACCAGGGTCATCAAGGGAGCCGCGTTCGCTGATTTTGTGGCGGAATGGACGGACGCCCCGACACTTGAAGTAGGAAAAGACCGGTCCACCTCACCAGGAAGCGAGGCGCCAGACGGTTGGGTCATGTATTTCGACGGCGCCTTCGCGCATCAGGACGCGGGGGCTGGAGCAGTACTCATCTCGCCCACTCAGGACAAGCTCTACTATGTTGTGCAGCTCTGCTTTCAGCAGGGCAAGAAGGTCTCCAACAACATCACAAAATACGAAGGCCTCATAGCTGGCCTGAAGGCCGCGGCAGCTCTGGGGGTGAAGCGCCTCACCGTTAGGGGCGACTCACGGCTCCTCGTCAACTTCTCCAACAAAGTGTACAAGCCAATGGACGAGCACATGGAGGCATACCTCGCAGAAGTGCGTAAGATGGAAAAGCAGTTCCTTGGCTTGGAGTTGCAGCATGTGCCCCGTGGCACCAACAAGGAAGCCAACGACATTGCCAGGAGGGCGTCCAAGCGGCAGCCCCAAGAGCCTGGCGTCTTCGAGGAGCGACTCTTCAAGCCATCAGCAGCCACCACTTTCAAGCACAGCTCAGCCTCGGGAGGAGCTCCCACAGCCGCCTGCCACAGGAGCCCCAGCCTGTGGCCCGACCTCAGGAGCTCGCCTGCTCTTGGCGCTCGAGCCCTAGGAGGGACGATGGACCAAGGAATTCAAGGAATATCTAATGCAAGGGGCGCTGTCGGAGAAGGAGGAGGACGCAGAGTGCATGGCCCGGCAAGCCACGTCATACTACATCCAGGACGGTTAGTTGTACAGGAAGTGGCCAAATGATGTTTCACTGCATTGCATTTCCAGGGTCTAGGGGAAGGAGTTGCTAATTGACATACACGGCGGGGACTGCGGGCACCACTCGTCATCACGGACCCTCATCGGCAAGGTATTCCGCAGTGGATTCTACTGGCCCATGACGCTCAATGATGCAGCTGAGCTGGTGAAGTCCTACGAAGCCTTCCAGTTCCACGCGAAGTAGATCCATCATCCGGCTCAAGGCCTCCAGACCATCCTGCTCACATGGCCGTTCGCGGTCTGGGGGCTGGACATCTTGGGCTCGTTCCCTCGAGCGCCTGAGGGCTACCACTACCTCTACATTGCCATCGACAAGTTCACCAAGTGGGCGGAAGTGGAAGCTGTCCGCACCATCCCAGCCGGCTCCGCAGTCAAGTTCATCAAGGGCCTCGTGAGCCGCTTCGGGTTTCCCAACCTCATCATCACAGATAATAGCTCGCAATTCACTAGTAACCTCTTCGAAACATACTGCGCTAACCTTGGAATGCAGATCTGCTACGCTTCGGTGGCACACCCCAGGAGCAATGGCTAGGCCGAACGCGCCAACCCAGAGGTCCTGAGGGGCCTCAAGACTAGGACCTTCAAGAAGAAGCTCGAGGCCTGCGGCAGGGGCTGGCACGACAAGCTCCAGTCCTTGTTGTGGTCCATCCGCACCACCTTCACCAAGCCAACGGGCGAGACCCAATTCTTCCTTGTCTACGAAGCCGAAGCGGTCCTCCCTCACGAGGTCAAGCATCGCTCCGCACGGGTCCTGGCGTTTGATGAAATGTAGCAGGATGCCACGCGGGGGATGGACCTCGTGCTGGGGGAGGAACGTCGCCGTGAAGCTGCACAGGCGCTGCGGCGATACCACTGTCGCAACATCCGCTCCAGGACGCTCGAGGCGGGTGTCGGTGTCAAAATCGGCGGATCTCGGGTAGGGGGTCCCGAACTGTGCGTCTAAGGCGGATGGTAACAGGAGGCGGGGGACACAATGTTTACCCAGGTTCGGGCCCTCTCGATGGAGGTAATACCCTACTTCCTGCTTGATTGATCTTGATGATATGAGTATTACAAGAGTTGATCTACCACGAGATCATAGAGGATAAACCCTAGAAGCTAGCCTATGATTATGATTGTTCTTGTCCTACGGACTAAACCCTCCGGTTTATATAGACACTGGAGGGGGCTAGGGTTACACAGAGTCGGTTACGAGGGAGGAGATCTACAGATCCAAGTTTCCAAGCTTGCCTTCCACGCCAAGGAGAGTCCCATCCGTACACGGGACGAAGTCTTCAATCTTGTATCTTCATAGTCCAACAGTCCGGCCAATGGATATAGTCCGGCTGTCCGAGGACCCCCTAATCCAGGACTCCCTCAGTAGCCCCCAAACCAGGCTTCAATGACGATGAGTCCGGCACGCAGATTGTTTTCGGCATTGCAAGGCGGGTTCTTCTCCTAATTCCGAGTACCTATTAAGTAGTGTCCAGCTTCCCATGAATGTTGCACTCCTCGGCTTCTGTGCCTAATAATGGCTATCCTCCACGTGTCGAGCGAATGTGAGAAGTCGGGGCATTTTTACATTTGCCACCCTAACCATGTAAGTAAATCGTCCATTTAAAGAGACGGGGATCCTCAAATCCAGATCACACCATCCTCCCACAGCGAGTATCCACCGGAGCGCGCCCGGAAAAGTCCATCCCAACATGGCCGACCATCGCAGCTCCTCCTCTCGCTCCTGTAGCCCTAAGCCAGGCAATTGGAAGAAGTGTTCCGTCCCTCACAGCCAATTAGTAGAGTTACAGACCCAAGGATTTCTCCCTCCAGCGTATATGGTCCCCGTTCGAGCCGGACTCGCCACCTATAATGCGGGGAGCAAGCAGAGAGCTTTCCCAACCCATCCATGGGGGAGCGGGTATGCCTCGTCCCTTACTTATTAAGGGGGCTTGGATTTCCAATCCACCCATTCCTCCGCGGGCTCCTGGAGTTCTACAGCCTCCAGCTGCATAACTTTACTCCCGCCTCTATATTACATATCGCTGGCTACGTCGCCCTTTTGCGAGCTGTTTTTGGGCTGTGAAGCTCATTTCGAGCTATGGAAGTGGCTATTCTACCTCGTACCCCGTACACAGGAGGGGTCAATATATCAAGTGGGCGGAGCCGAGATATGGCGCATCGCCGGGACCGGATACCTGTACGGTACTCCGAAGAAGACATCTGAAGACTGGCCTTTGGAGTGGTTTTACATGGAGGACGTCCCCCTTCCAGAACCTATTCGGATGGGCCTTCCTGAGTTCGACAACGCCCCCCTGAAGAAATACCGCAGCTGGCGCCCTCGGAGCCCCCAGGAGGAAGATAGCGGAGAAGTCCTTAACCTGATGGTCCGGATAAAGACGCTGGCCCAATCAGGATTGACAATAATCGAGGTTATGTCAATATGTATAATGCGGGGGTGCAGCCACTTCAATATCGGGGACAACCCATGTGGCACTTCAATGGAGAAGATGATGCCACGCACTGCAGTCGTAAGGGACCGGACTCAGTCGCTGCTTTAGCGAAACTTGTGTCCGATTTGTACAAAGGAGAGGAAGAGGAGTTCATCCGCATTAAGCCACGGGATGGATTCTCCATGTACAACCCCCCAAGCTGGGTGAGCTGCCGCTTTTTACTCCAAACCTTCCTGCATTCTTCGTCATAAGTATTTACCTTGCCATTTCATAGCAGGAACTGCGAAAAGCTGTGAGGGAGGTCCACAGCCCGCCCCCACAGCCAGAGGACCCTGACCGGGCCCTCGACCCCAAACTCGAAGAAGATCCAGACACATTTGTGGAGCTTATTGACAGAACGTTCTATCAATTAAGCTGCGACGGTGCCATGGTGGCCATCATAGCCGATTATCCTGGACTACTCCCTACATCGCATGTAAGTAAAACCGGAGTCCCAACTTCCAAGAAGGATCCCTGAGGGAGTTCTGGATTAGGGGGTGTTCGGGTAGCCGGACTATACCTTCGCCGGACTCCTGGACTATGAAGATACATGATTGAAGACTTCGTCCCGTGTCCGGAAGGAACTTTCCTTGGCGTGGAAGGCAAGCTAGGCGGTGCGGATACTCAAGATCTCCTACCATTGTAACCGACTCTGTGTAACCCTAACCCTATCCGGTGTCTATATAAACCGGAGGGTTGTAGTCCATAGGGGAGAATCATCATCATACACAATCATACTATAGGCTAGCTTCTAGGGTTTAGCCTCCTTGATCTCGTGGTAGATCTACTCTTGTACTACCCATATCATCAATATTAATCAAGCAGGATTAGGGTTTTACCTCCATCAAGAGGGCCCGAACCTGGGTAAAAACATCGTGTCCCTTGTCTCCTGTTACCATCCGGCCTTGACGCACAGTTCGGGACCCCCTACCCGAGATCCGCCGGTTTTGACACCGACATTGGTGGTTTCATTGAGAGTTCCTCTGTGTCGTCGCCTTTAGGCCCGATGGCTCCTTTGATCATCAACAACGATGAGGTCCAGGGTGAGACTTTTCTCCCCAGACAGATCTTCGTCTTCGGCGGCTTCGCTCTGCGGGCCAATTCGCTTGGTCGTCTAGAGTAGATCGAAAGCTACGCCCTGGCCATCAAGTCATGTTTGGAAGCTTAAACTACACGGCTGATATCCGCGAAGACCCGATCTTCGACGGGTTCGAGCCACAACCAAGCGCGCCGCACTATCTCGAGCGGCATGATCTAGCTCTGCCTCCAAACAGTGTCCTGGAGGCCGCACACGCACCGGTTCCGACCCTTAACTCGGAGCCTATTGCGCCAATTGAGGATGAGCGGTTGGACGTCACCTCGGGGGCTGCGATCTCAAAGGCGATCGAGCCGAACGCCAGCCCCGCACTCCGCGTGACCCGTGATCCCGAGGGTCCGGACTCCTCCCCGGACTCCGAACCCCCCGCGCCCCTGCCAGTCGAAGCCGATTGGGCGCCGATAATGGAGTTCACCGCCGCGGACATCTTTCAGCAGTCGCCTCTTGGCGACATCTTGAATTCTCTCAAGTCTCTCTCTGTATCAGGAGAGCCCTAGCCGAATTACGGTCAGTGAGCATGGGATACGGACGATGAGGAAATTGAAAGCCCACCCACCACCCACTTTGTAGCCATCGTCGACAGCCTAAACGACGTGCTCAACTTCGACTCCACAGACATCGACAGCATGGATGACGATGCAGGAGATACCGATGAACCAACGCTCATAGGGCACTGGAAATCCACCGCATCTCACGATGTGTGCATGGTAGATACCCCTAAGGGAAACGACAACGAGGAAAAAGGGGATGGAACGGGAGATAGACCCCCCGGAAAGCAATCAAAGCGTCGGCATAAACGCCGACCCAAGCCCCGCCTCGATAAAAACCTAGCCATAGAGCAGGACAAGCTGGTAGGCGACGAGCAAGCCTTAGAGCAGCCGTCCGAACAGGGCAACACGAATAGAGAAACCGAAACCCCCTCCCCCGGCGAAAACGGCATTCCGGACAACTTTACGCCGGATAAGTCCATGGAGCAGAAAAGTCTCCACAAGAGGCTCGTTGCAACTGCACGAAGCCTGAAAAAGCAGAAGCGGAAGCTAAAAACAGCGGAAGATGCACTCCGTATTAAATGTAACAAAGTAATCAACACCGCAGACAGATACGACGATGGTCGCCGTACTAAAAGCTATCCAAAGAGAAAGCTCCTGCCCGAATTCGACGAAGAGGCCCTAGAACCCTCGCACTCAAAAAACAAAAAAAGCCATATGGTCGGATAGACGACCCAATAAGGCGGCAAGTGGCATCGCACTCAAATCGGTATGTGACCCACCTAAGGATTCGCATCATGGCCCAGCCAGGTCCATTTATGGGCCAAGAAAGCAAGCTCCTGCGAGCAATGCAAAAAAGCCATCATCAGAATCCGGCACACCCAAATACAGGGGCGCCGCACACCCCCTATGCTTCACCGATGAGGTTCTGGACTATGAATTTCCAGAGGGATTCAAACCCGTCAACATAGAGGCGTATGATGGAACAATAGACCCCGGAGTCTGGATCGAGGATTATATCCTCCACATACATATGGCTAGAGGAGATGATCTCCACGCCATCAAATATTTACCCCTTAAGCTTAAAGGGCCAGCCCGGCACTGGCTTAAAAGCCTTCCTGAAAACACAATTGGAAGTTGGGAAGAGCTCGAGGATGCTTTCCGAGCAAATTTTCATGGGACCTATGTCCGCCCTCCGGATGGAGACGATCTCAGTCACATAACTCAACAGCCCGGAGAATCGGCTCGGCAGTTCTGGAATAGATTCCTTACTAAAAAGAATCAGATAGTCGACTGTCCAGACGCCGAAGCCTTAGCAGCTTTCAGGCATAATGTCCGAGACGAATGGCTCGCCAGACACCTCGGCCAGGAAAAGCCAAGAACAATGGCCGCACTCACAAGCCTCATGACCCGCTTTTGCACAGGAGAGGACAGCTGGTTGGCAAGATGCAACCCTAGCGACCCAAGTACATCCAAAATCAGGGATGGAAACGGAAAACCGCGACGCAACAAGGATCGTCGCTGAACTAAAGAAAAAAGTCCGAAGAGCACGACAGTCAATGCCGGATTCAAAGGCTCGCGACAAAATCAGACAAAGCCACCCCTCCAGGATAATAGGGATGATCCGTCCAATTTAAACAGAATCCTGGACAGGATATGTCAGATACACAGTACTCCTGGGAAGCCTGCTAACCATACCCACAGAGATTGTTGGGTTTTTAAACAATCCGGAAGACTCAATGCCGAACACAAGGGGCTCGACACACCAAGCGAAGACGAGGATGAACCCCAGAAGCAGAGCACCAGGAAACAAAAGAACTTCCCACAAGAAGTAAAAAAAGTGAACTTACTTCACGTAACAAAACGTATGGCACCCACAAAGGTACGCACAATACGACCTATCCCCAATGGGTCCTGCCACTGGTTATTAAAACCAATCACTTTCGATCAACTAGACTATTCTAGAAATATCAAAAACGCAGGCTGGACTGCCCTGATACTCGACCCAATAATTGGCGGATTCCAGTATACAAATGTCCTTATGGACGGCGACAGTGGACTAAACCTGATATATCAGGATACAATCCATCACTTGGGGATAAACCAAGCAAGAATCTGCCGCAGCAAAACCTCCTTTCAAGGGGTAGCACCTGGTCCGGACACCCATTGTATGGGTTTTCTCCGGCTCGAAGTTATATTTAGCTCTGCCGATAACTTCCGTCGCGAAAAGCTGACCTTCCATGTCGTCCCATTTTCAAGTTGCTATCAAGCACTACTGGGACGCGAAGCTTTCGCTCGCTTTAATGCAATACCGCACTATGCATCTCTCACGCTTAAGATGCCCGGTCCACGAGGCATCATCTCTTTGAAGGGGACGCACTAAAGTGCGCCTCTCCCAAGCGGAGGACTGTGCGGCCGCTTAGACAGCCGCACAATAAAATGGCCTCACTAGCCAAAAGACTTTTCTACATAGGTCATTAAAGGCCACGGACCCGGAATAGACGAGTTCGGCACAAGTCCATCATCAACGCAGACTTAGAGGCCATATACCCCCGTGCTAGGGGCTATACGCAGAGACAATAAAGCTCAATTTTACATTTTACTTTATATTTCATTTATTTTAAAACCTTTTGTTCGGCACGACCCGTTTTCAGTTTAGTTCCTCTCTTTTACAGATGAACGTCGTGCGGCGCCCGTCCAGGATACGACACAATGGAGACACATGCGCAGACGTGTAGTAGGGACCCGTCCTAAAGGATTCTTTTCAGATTAAGACCCTGCGTAAACCTTTTTTACTGTCTCTTGTAGCAATACATCCCCTGGTTCTTTCCTACATAACCAAGGAGGAGGCTGGCATCTTGGCATGTGGCCACGTCCGAATTTTTTGCACGTACCTGGACACTAGGGGCTTTTTAGCAAAGAGTGTTGTTTAGCCCGCATTCATAAAGACCGAACACCCTAGGGAGTGTTCGGCGTCGCGAGTTTTGGCATTATATGCATCAGCTCCGAATCATGTCTTTGGTCAAATGTTGGGTTCCCCGGCTCCTGAGTTTGGCTACCTTATGTTCCGCTCTATCGGCTAAGGTAGCACCAGGAGAACTACTGCGATTGTGCCCCGGTTCGGCCGGGCGAGCACCTCAGTAGAGAAAGCCGAAAACTGACTGTCATGATGTAGCGTGAGACTGGTCAGCCACTCGATGACCTATTGGAATCTATCGGATTCCTCCGCGTTAACGAAGGGCCGCTTCCCGGTCAGGCACATACGCGCCCGAACTCGGGTGAGCGCAGTCGCCACCAATGGGCTACCTAAATAGTCCCACTGTCAAGGTCCTATGGCTAAGTGAAAGTGTTAAAGCATTTATAGTTCGGTTGCGTGGCCCGCTGCGCTATCACCTCCTTTGTGGGACCAAGACGTTGGGTTAAGTGTGAAAATGCGTCTTCTGCGAGCACCCCCGCACTATGTGCGTGGGGGTTGAAGCCAATGACTGCAATCTTTCAGATTTTATACATATATTTTAAACGGCCGCACAGGGGGTGTTCACAATACTTGAAGGAACAAGTATAAAAAGGCCACTACAGTTTATAAAGATATTACTTCATCATTACATATGCTATAATAACATAGCATCCTTCGAGCACTGCGACTCTATTACACGAGCGCCTTCAAGGACTTCCTGAAAATAGTGCTCGGAGGATACTCGGCTTTTCTCCGAATCTCGGGACGCAATAACGGTGGTCTCCATCTCTGCCCAGTATGTCTTGACACGGGCAAGAGCCATCCTTGCACCCTCTATACACGCTGACCTCTTCATTGCATTAATGCGCGACACTGCGTCAAGGAAATGCTGCACCAAACTAAAATAACTCTTCGGCTCCGACCTTCCCGGCCACAGATGACCCATGACATACTTCATGGCGAGTCCGGACAACCTATTAAGTTCGCCCCATTGAGCCAAACGATCGTCCACCGCTAGTGGACGCTCTGGATTATGAAATTGTGACCAGAACAGTTTTTCCACTTCACGATCTTCCAGATCTTGGAAGTGTTCGGTTGCATCAGCAGCACTCGCTACCAAATCCAGATAGGTGTCCTCCACACTCCACATCCGGTCCAACGGAGCAAACTTCGGATCGCAAAATTTTCTCCGCAGCATGAAGGGCTTTCTAGCCGCAATCTGTTCGGCCTGATGCAGCTCCTCCTTTGCAGCTCTCATTGCAGAGCGCGCATCCTTGGCATCAGCAACGACCTTTTCTAGACCGCCTGTCTCGTCTGGTCTTCTTTCTCAAGAAGTATGCAACGGTCTGCAGTGCTCTTTAACTTTTCAGCCATAGTGGCCATCTCTTCCTTGCTTCGGCAATGAGAAGCCTGTTCGGCTCTCAGCTCTTCAAGGGCCTTCTTGGCAGCCGCATCACTTCTCCTGGCTTCATCTTTAGCTCGGGCAAGTTCTGCCCTAAGACTCTCCACGTCGGCCGCACCATCTGCGTCAAGCACACATATCGTAAGACGCTGGCATAAAACTCTTCTTACCTAATGCTGCCCGAGGAATCACATACCTTGAGCCTCATCCAACCGCTTGTTGACAAGCGCGATGTCGGCATCTGCCACGTCCAGTTGCCGCTTTAGTTCGGCAACACCAGCAGTTCGGACTGATTCCGGACACCCTGCAGCCTACATTAAAAGGCGAAATTTTAGACCTGGGATTATGATCCTCCGCGTGCCGTCATTTCTTGACGACTTGTAGAGTCTCAGGGGCTACTATCTACATAGGGCGCATCTTATTTACGCGCAACTAACAAAAGTATACATTATCTAATGTACCTCAAAACCCGTCAATAAACTTTCGATGGCCTCACGCAGTCCGCTCTCCGCGGACAAAATCCTTTCAATCACCGTGCCCATTAATGCACAGTGCTCCTCTGAAATAGAAGCTCTCCCTAGCAGAACCTTCAGCTCCTCTGGCCGAGCACCAGATGGTGCCAGACTCGTCCCATGGCCTCTTTCGAAGGCCGGACGCGGAGAACTTCAGGGGGCCCCATCGCTATCTTCCTCCCCTGCCGAACTCGGAGAAACCCTCCGTGACGACACCTCAGGGTCGCCCGCCTCGCTAGGTGGCCCAGCAGAAGGAGGCGTCCCGCTCTCCATCATCTCCGGAAGAAGATCCCCCGAAGACGAGCTCTGCTGAGAAGGGTTGAGGTCTGAACTACAAGGTAAGAATTCGGTTAAAATTCTCAGATATACATCATGGATTTCTCCCATCCCTCGAAAGGAAAATCTTTCTCTACTTACGGCTCGCTGGAGGGCTGATCTCCTTGAGCACGCAGTCCGGCCGAGGAGCTCCCCGGCGCCGGACCCTCTGATGAGGATCTTTTGCCCCGCTTCGAGACCACGGTCTTCGGATCGTCAGAGGCGGCTCTCTTCTTTTCCCTAGGAGAGGAATCGTTGGTTCCTCCCTTCGGAACAACCTCCTTCGAGGAGGCCGTAGTTTCCTTGTCCTCCCCCTTGCTTCCCTCCAAAGGCGCTACCTCCAGCATCCTGACTAGCATGGGATCCGGCCTGGTTTCGGGAAGGGGAGCCGGACACCTGATCAGCTTCGCCTTAGCTATCCACTCCTGTTTAAAAGGAGAGCTTTGTTAAGGGCACGTTAATTATGCGGATAGAAGGTTCGGGCACAAGGTTACTTACTTGAGTATCCGGGCGATTGCGGCTTAGGCCTGCGTCCTCGGTCAAATCCGGACACACTTCTTGTGATCCGAAGAACAGTTTATACATCTCCGCGGGCGTCACGCTCATAAAATCCCGGAGAGCTCGTGGTCCCTCTGGATTGAACTCCCATAGGCGAAGGGGGCGACGTTTGCCGGGCAGTGTCCGACGAATCAGCATGACTTGTGTCACCTTGACCAGGTTGAGGTCTCCTTCCAAGAGATCCTTAATGCGGCCCTGCAGCAAGGGTAGGTCTTTGGGCAAGCCCCAATCTAACCCTATGTTGATCCAGGACGCTAGCCGTGGTGGGGGACCCGAGCGAAAGGCAGGAGGCGCCACCCATGTGGTTCCCCGAGGAGCGGTGATATAAAACCACTCTCGTTGCCACAATCCAAGCTCCTCTTGAATAGAGCCCTCGGGCCATGGAGCATCGGCATTTCTTCTTATGACAGCGTCTCTGCACTCTGCGTATCGCCCCTCGATCATCTTCGGCTCCACTTTGAAGGTCTTGAGCCATAATCCGAAGTGAGGGGTAACATGGAGGAACGCTTCGCACACTACGATAAATGAGGAGATATGGAGGATGGACTTCGGAGCTAAGTCATGAAAATCCAGCCCGTAATAAAACAACAATCCCCTCACAAAGGGATCCATGGGGAAGCCTAACCCTCGGAGGAAGTGAGACTTGAACACCACGCTCTCGCCGGGCTGGGGACTGGGAATAACCTGTCCTTGAGCAGGCAACCTATGCGAAATCTCGCTGGTCAGGAACTTAGCCTCTCTCAACCTTAATACGTCCTCCTCCGTGATGGAGGAAGGCATCCATCGGCCTTGCAGGTCAGAACCGGACATTGTCGAAAGTCCAAAGCGCCTGGAATCTGAAGCTGGGGGTGTTGGAACTCGAGACGACAGGCGAACTCGTTTGAGATTAAGAAAAGGAGCGAGGCCTTGGTCTCTTTATAAGAGGCTGAATACCAAGAGCCCTCCCTGTAACCGTTTTGGACTCACCTTTAATTAAGGGAACGTGCCAACGGGCACGATTGGGTTACCCACGTCCGTATTGATGAGAATACCGTTAAAAGGGGCACACGATCTCTGCTTTGACAAGACGTGCCAAGGAAACCGCCTTGCTAAACACGCTGAGGTGGAAAAGTAAAAACAATTTGTATAAAGAGCTTGGCCGCAGTGTGTTGACGCACTGCGGAGTACGTCAGCAGATTTGATTTGTGTTAATATTATTCTCTCTATGGCAATATGTGGAAACTTATTTTTGCAGAGCCGGACACTATTTTTGGTGTTTACAATCTTCTATGAAGGACTTGGAGGAGGAACCCGCCTTGCAATGCTGAAGACAATCTGCGCGCCGGACTCGTTGTCATTGAAGCCTGGTTTAGGGGCTACTGAGGGAGTCCTAGATTAGGGGGTGTTCAGGTAGCCGGACCATACCTTCGCCGGACTCCTGGACTATGAAGATACAAGATTGAAGACTTCGTCCCGTGTCCGGAAGGAACTTTCCTTGGCGTGGAAGGCAATCTAGGCGGTGCGGATACTCAAGATCTCCTACCATTGTAACCGACTCTGTGTAACCCTAACCCTATCCGCTGTCTATATAAACCGGAGGGTTGTAGTTCGTAGGGGAGAATCATCATCATACACAATCCTACCATAGGCTAGCTTCTAGGGTTTAGCCTCCTTGATCTCGTGGTAGATCTACTCTTGTACTACCCATATCATCAATATTAATCAAGCAGGAGTAGGGTTTTACCTCCATCAAGAGGGCCCGAACCTGGGTAAAAACATCGTGTCCCTTGTCTCCTGTTACCATCCGGCCTTGACGCACAGTTCGGGACCCCCTACCCGAGATCCGCTGGTTTTGACACCGACAATCCCTTTTTCTGCACTTCACCTACCGCACACATATGGTGTATTACAGGGAAGGCCCTCGAGACGCCGTGCCGAATCTGCAGTGACTCACCAACAAGGAGCACCAAATCCGGGTAGGCTTAAAAGGAAGGTGGTGAGGACAGAGACGCCGTCGCAGAGGTATGAAAAAGAACCCCTCTCCGTGGTTGTCGTCTTTTAAAATATAATAACGCCCATGTTTCCTAGTAGGAAAAACGCTCGCCGGACTATATCTGGAGAGGTTGCCGGCCACGCCTCCACCAGTCGGGCCCCAGAGCGAGACTTAGAGGCGGACGCTAACATGGGGCCAACACCGGATGTTCCTCCTACAGAGGATGCAGATAGGTTGTCCGCTACGAATTCCGAAGTGGAGAGTGCCATGAATCACAAGCGTCGTCGGGCCATACTCCGTGACGCTTGTTTCTCCCAAGAGGCGTTCGATGCCTTCAATTCAGGAGACGCGTACATCCGAGCTGCTCAAAATGGTCTTTCCAGAGCCACGGACCAGTACATAAAAGATATACGGGTAAGAAAATCTAGTAATTATGTATATCAGTAGCCCCTGAGATTGAAACAGTTGGCACAACTGATTTAAGGATCATTGTTTGCATAGGTTCTTACTGAGAAGAATACTCAGTTGTCTCGAGAGCTGGAGGAATGCAAAGCCCAGCTACAAGCTACAGTTGCCGCAATGAAGGAGTCCGAGAAGGCCCCCTCTGGTAACACTTGTTCTTATTGAAAAGAATAACATATACCATTTAGTATTCGACATACCTGCAAATCTAACAATAGATTCTGCAGATGACCCCGGAGTGAATCCGGAGGTCGTGCGAGGGAATGAGCAACATGCTCAACGACAGCTAAAGGCTGGCGAACGCGTGCTTATGCAGGTTAGGCGGGAGAACAACGATCTCCAAGATGCCAATACCCAGCTGGGCGTTTAACTGAAAGATGTTCGAGCCCAGCTTGCTGACTCCGTAAAGGAGAATAAGCGGCTTGAATGCGACATTTTTAGTAAGTGCTTGAACGAAGTTTTATAGGGTTCAGCGAAGAAACCAGCTAATAGAGTTATATCTGTAGGTATGTTGACGGGTCATCCCACGGAGGAGATGCCCGGATCTACAGGCGATCTTCTGCCAGAGCTCTCACAACTGCACGAACAAGTTCAGCAGGTGATGCAGGGCGTTGCCCAAGCCTTGTGGCCATCCGCCTCCCTGCCCGGAGGCATGGGGGAGCTTATAGAGAAGCTCAAGGGAGCGCGGCGGCACTTTTGATTATGGAAGATATCAGCCTGCCGACAAGGTGCAAGGGAAGCCTGGGCCATGGTGAAGACGCGATATACCAAGGCTGACCCGAACCACATGGCCGAGGTCGGACCTGTGGGGTCTGATGGGAAAGAAATCCCCGTCAGTTTGGTGTATGACCAGGTGAAATTAGCCGCAAAGTATTCCCAACAGGATTGTAGGCTAGACAGCCTATTGGATGGTATAGAAGAAGAATTTAGTCATTCTAAGTGACTTTGTACTTCAATTGACATATATTGTCCCTAGCCGTATCGTAAATCATTTGTCATGGCAGACCTTTTCGCTTCAACCTCCGGGCCCGATAGTCCGGAATGTATCCGAATAGCCGCTCAGTTATGTAAAAACCAGGGTACGCGTGGAAACCAGGCGTAGGGGTCATAAGTGCTTGAACAGACAAGTACCCAACTAGCTATGTTATATTACATGGATAGTAAGAAACATCTTCTAGGGAGAATAGTTCCATTAGGGGTTCCTTTCTCTGGGTACGCATGCATTAATGTTTATGTTCAAACTGCGAAAAGAGACGCATGATATAAACATCTGGGGGCATGTATTACAATAAATAAAAGCCATCTTTCGTTCACCGACCGAATATTCCCTTAAGAACGCTAGCTTTCGGCTTCACCCAGTCTGAGGTACACATCCGGCTGACCCGACAGTAACAATCGCAGAGGTGCTCCCCTTATGCCCTAGCCGAATTAACGGGAACATAGGGCATAAACACAAGAGCCAGGCAACCCAGCTTGGCCAAAACTTAAGTCATATCGATGCATATAATGGCGAAGAAAAGGTACATGTGGAGAAGTAACACATGTGCGGAGGGCATAGAGCCCGAAACATAGCTATATTAAGCTTCTGTATAAGAAGCTCCCAGGTATAATGAGCACGCCTAGCGCGTCAAGATTGTGTAGTCAAGACCCGTTTTAGCCTTTTAAGGCCTTGAAGAAAAAGGGAAGAGGTAAAGAAAGAAAACACAAATAACAGATATAAAAAATTGACGGATGTAAGGAGACGAACATAGAGTCAGGCACTAGGCGTAGGAACTGCGGAGTCTGGCTGCGTTCCATGGGTTTGGCTCGAGTCGATTGTCCGATGCATCCCGCAGACGGTATGCTCCACCGGTCAGAACTTGGTCGATAATGAAGGCACCCTCCCATTTGGGCTTGAGCTTATTCTTTTTCTTCTCCGATAGGCGTAGAACGAGTTCGCCAACGTTATAATAAGTTTTGGCCCGTACTTCTCTGCTTTGATACCTTCGAGCCTGTTGCTGATAGAATGCGGAATGGGCTTTTGCCACGGCACGCTCCTCCTCCAGGGCGTCCAAACTGTCCTGCCGATCAAGCTCGGCTTCTTTCTCTTCGTACATGCGCACTCGAGGTGAGTCATGAATTATGTCACAGGGCAGTACCGCCTCTGCGCCGTACACCATAAAGAACGGTGTGTATCCGATAGTGCGATTCGGCGTGGTCCGTAGCCCCCATAGTACGGAGTCGAGCTCCTCTACCCAGTGCGTATCTGATTCCTTCAAGGATCACACTAATCTGGGTTTAATGTCGCTCATGATAAGACCATCGACTTGACCGTTAGTTTGCGGGTGATAGACAGAAGCATAATCAAGCTTGATGCCCATGTTGCTGCACGAGAGTTTTACCTCGTCGGCTGTAAAGTTCGAGCCGTTATCGGTGATGATGTTGTGGGGGACGCCGTAACGGTGTACAACCCCGGATATGAAGTCTATCACTGGTCCAGACTCGGCCGTTTTAACTGGTTTGGCCTCTATCCATTTGGTGAATTTGTCCACCATGACCAATAGGTATTTTTTTCTTATGGCTTCCCCCTTTAAGGGGTCCAACCATATCAAGCCCCCAGACCGAAAAGGGCAAGCGATGTGGATTGTTTGGAGAGAGGTAGGTGGCATATGGCTTTGGTTCGCAAAAAGCTGGCAACCGACACAACGTTGAACGAGGTTCTATGCGTCTGCTTGGGCCGTCGGCCCATAAAAACCTGTACGGAAGGCCTTGCTTACAAGGGCCCGAGCTGTGGCATGGTGGCCGCTAAGTCCGGCATGAATTTCTACCAAAAGTTGCCGCCCTTCCTCTTTGGAGATGCACCGTTGAAGTACTTCGGTAGCGCTTTTCTTATAAAGCTCTCCCGCGTGGACCTTGTTGGCTTTAGACCGCCCCACAATGCAACGCGCCTCGTTTGGGTCCTCAGGGAGTTCTTGCCTAGTTAGGTAGGCCAAGAAGGGTTCTGTCCACGGGGCGATGACAGCCATAATAACGTGGGCCGAAGGCGTTATTTCGGTGGCAGAGCCTCCGATTATGTCAGAGTGTTCGGTATCTGGTGTTGTGGCCAGGTCCGGACTGTTGTTGCCGGTCTCTCCTTCCCATACCACGGATGGCTTAAACATCCTTTCCAAGAAGATATTAGGTGGGAAAGGGTCGCGCTTGGCGCCGATGTAGGCGAGGATATCCGCCGCTTGATTGTTTTCCCGGACCACTTGGTGGAATTCAAGCCCCTCGAACCAAGCTGCCATTTTGAGGACGACATTGCGATAAGCTGCCATTTTTGGGTCCTTGGCGTCAAAGTCTCCATTTATTTGAGATATTGCGAGGTTCGAATCCCCACACACCTCTAGGCGTTGTATGCCCATGGAGAGTGCTATCCGGAGACCATGCAACAGGGCCTCATATTCTGATGCATTCTTGGAGTTTGTGTATAATATTTGGAGTACGTATTGGACTGTATCTCCGGTGGGGGATGTCAGGACGACGCCTGCCCCTAGACAGGCCAGCATCTTTGAACCATCAAAGTGCATGATCCAATTGGAGTACGTGTCATACTCTTTAGGGAGTTCGGCTTCCGTCCATTCGGCGACGAAATCGGCCAGTACTTGCGACTTAATGGCTCGCCGTGGTTTATATGTTATGTCAAACGGGAGGAGCTCGATAGCCCATTTAGCAATCCGGCCCGTGGCATCGCGGTTATTTATTATGTCGTTGAGTGGTACTTCCGAGGCCACCGTAATTGAACACTCTTGAAAGTAGTGTCGTAATTTCCGGGATGCCATGAAGACCTCGTATGCTATCTTTTGATAATGTGGGTACCGTGATTTGCATGGAGTGAGGATAGTGGATACATAGTATACCGGCTTTTGAAGCGGGAACTTATGTCCTTCCGTCTCTCGTACGATGACGAGCACTGCGCTTACAACTTGGTGTGTTGCTGCTATATATAACAACATTGGTTCGCCGACATTTGGCGCGGCCAAGATTGGGTTGGTGGCCAGGATGGCTTTTATTTCTTCCAATCCGGTCGTGGCCGCATCCGTCCACTCAAAGTGTTCGGTGCGCCGGAGAAGGAGATAAAGTGGTAGTGCCTTTTCTCCTAATCGAGAGATAAAACGGCTTAAAGCAGCCACACATCCAGTTAATTTCTGGATTTGCTTGAGGTCTGTTAGGATAGCCAACTGTGACAGAGCTCGGATTTTAGCCGGATTTGCTTCAATTCCTCTACTGGAGACGATGAAGCCCAGGAGCTTTCTGGCAGGCACGCCGAAAACGCACTTTTCCGGATTGAGCTTGATGTCGTATGTGTAGGATCGGAAGTATGTCTAGAGGGGGGGGGGTGATTATACTACTTGACCAAATAAAAACTTAACCTTTTCCCAATTTTAGTTCTTGGCAGATTTTAGCAACTTTAGGACAAGTCAAGAAATCATCACACAATTCAAGCAAGCATGCAAAGAGTATATAGGCAGCGGAAAGTAAAGCATGCAACTTGCAAGAATGTAAAGGGAAGGGTTTGGAGAATTCAAACGCTATTGGAGACATGGATGTTTTTCCCGTGGTTCGGATAGGTGGTGCTATCCTACATCCACGTTAGTGGACACTTCAACCCACGAAGGGTAACGGTTGCGCGAGTCCACGGAGGGCTCCAACCATGAAGGGTCCACGAAGTAGCAACCTTGTCTATCCCACCATGGCCATCGCCCACGAAGGACTTGCCTCACTAGCGGTAGATCTTCACGAAGTAGGCGATCTCCTTGCCCTTACAAACTCCTTGGTTCAACTCCACAATCTTGTCGGAGGCTCCCAAGTGACACCTAGCCAATCTAGGAGACACCACTCTCCAAGAAGTAACAAATGGCGTGTTGATGATGAACTCCTTGCTCTTGTGCTTCAAATGATAGTCTCCCCAACACTCAACTCTCTCACACAGGATTTGGATTTGGTGGAAAGAAGATTTGACTGGAAAGCAACTTGGGGAAGGCTAGAGATCAAGATTCATATGGTAGGAATGGAATATCTTGGTCTCAACACATGAGTAGGTGGTTCTCTCTCAGAACATATGAGTTGGAAGTGTAGATGTGTTCTGATGGCTCTCTCCACGAATGAAGAGGAGGTGGAGGGGTATATATAGCCTCCACTTAAAATCCAACCGTTACACACAATTTACCAATCTCGGTGGGACCGAATCAACAAACTCGGTCGGACCGAAAAGGCAAACCTAGTGACCGTTAGAGTTTTTCGGTGGGACTGACATGCATATCGGTAGGACCGATATGGTTAGGGTTTGGGCATAACGTAATCTCGGTGAGACCGATTACACAAACTCGGTGAGACTGATTTGGTAATTAGCTAACCAGAGAGTTGGTCAGGCAAACTCGGTGGGACCGATTTGCTCTTTCGGTGAGACCGAAAAGTTACAAAAGGGAAACAGAGAGTTTGCATTGCAATCTCGGTGGGACCGATCCGCTCTTTCGGTGAGACCGAAAAGTTACGAAAAGGAAACAGAGAGATTGCAATACCATCTCGGTGAGACCGAGATCCCTATCGATGAAACCGATTTGCTAGGGTTTTGGCAGTGGCTTATGACATATGAAGACTCGGTGGCGCCGGATAGAAAGAATCGGTATGACCGAGTTTGGCTTAGGGTTTAGGTCATATGTGGATATGGGAAAGTAGTTGAGGATTTTGGAGCATATCATTAAGCACATAAGGCAAAGAGCTCATTAAGCAACACCTCATCCCTCCTTGATAGTATTGGCTTTTCCTATGGACTCAATGTGATCTTGGATCACTAAAATGTAAAATGAAGAGTCTTGAGCTTTTGAGCTTGAGCCAATCCTTTGTCCTTAGTATTTTGAGGGTTCCACTTTCACCATTCATGCCATGCCAATCATTGAGCTTTCCTAAAATAGTTATCTTGGAATATCATTAGCTCAATGAGCTATATGTTGTTATGAATTACCAAAACCACCTAGGGATAGTTGCACTTTCAGTATGTTTGGAGATTGTTGAATGTGAGCCTCAAGTCGTCTATTAGGGATTCGACGTGTCTGCCTTTAATGACCACATCGTCTATGTATGCCTCTACTGTTTTGCCGATATGTGTTTCCAGGCATGTCTGGATCATGCGTTGATAGGTTGCACCAGCATTTTTAAGCCCGAAAGGCATGGTCACTACAAAAAATACACTTATGTGATGATACGTGTTTGTCACAGTAGGTCGCGTTTTCTGTCATGCATGTACATCCATGACGATTTTATGACAGAATCAAGATAGTCATACCTGTGCTGTCGTAGAAGTGTTCCATGACATTACCAAAATTATCATCACGGAAGTGTCCACTTCCATGACGATAAATCGCGCGTCACAGAAGTGCTTTCGTCAAGGGTGACCGACACGTGGCATCCACCGTAACGGAACACCGTTAAGCTATCGAGTCGGGTTTTGGATCCGATAACCCGTTAACAGCCCCGACCAATGGGGATTTTCCACGTGTGAAATCATCATTGGCTGGAGGAGACACGTGTCAGGTCCGTGTTGGCACTGGTGTCACTCATCCAATGGGCGAGACGCGCCTATGATATGTTGACACGTGGACCGGCCCCATCAAGTTTAAATGGGCCGGCCCAACTGAAGGCCCACAAGATTTTGCGGACCATGATGGGCCGGCCTAGCTAAAGGCCCATGAGATTTTGTGGACCATAATGGGCTGGCCTAGCTAAAGGCCCACAAGATTTTGCAGGCCATAATGGGCCGGCCCAAGTAAAGGCCCACAAGATTTTTGTGTGCCATAATGGGCCAGCCCAGGTAAAGGCCCACAAGATTCTTGCAGATCATAATGGGACGGCCCAGCTAAAGGCCCATGAGATTTCGCCGACATTAATGGGCCGGCCCAGTTGTGGGCCCACAAGATTTTGAGGACCCTAGTAGGCTGGCCCATTAACTAGCTGCCATGTTTTGGGCCAAATGCCGGCCCATATTTGATCCGGTCCATTAATGGCCTGCCACGCTCCGGGCCTAAAAGTGGCCCATATGAGATCCGGCCCGTTAAAAGCCTACGACATTCTGGGCCATATTGCGGCCCAGATCAGGTCCGACCCTTTAAGAGGCTTTGGGCTCAATTATGGCCCATATCAGATTCGGCCCGTCAAGTGGACACTATGCTTTTGGGCCAACTTGCTAAAGGCCCACTTAGTAATTCGGCCTAATATTAGTTTTGGCCTGTTAAGGGCCCGTTTAACATTTCGGCCCTATATTAATTTCGGCCTGTTAAAAGCCCATCATATAGTTGGGCCTAACTACGACCCGGTTTGCATCCGGCCTGCTCACATCATCTGAGGGGTGCTCCTGCTGCCATCATCTGAGGAACTGGAGGGACTAGTGCCCTCACTCATGTGCACAGGCTGCTCTGACTAATTCTGACTATCACTTTGATCTGACATGATGAACAAGCTGACTGCTAACTGCTGACCCCTGTGAATAGTTTATAGATGAGGTAGAGTGGATGAGCATCCAAAAATGCAGAGTTTTTTGCAAAAAGAATGATTCAAAAACTTAGTTTTAGTTTCCCACAGAAAGCATCTCGGATCTACCGATTTTTAAACTCGGTGATACCGAAGCAGTTTTTGGAACCTAAACTAGTGAACTCGGTCAGACCGAGTCACAGTTCGGTGGCACCGAGACCGCTAGGGTTTCCCAAAGTTCAAAAATCGGTCACACCGATTAGTTACACTCAGCCAGACCGAGTTTCACTTGTGCAATGGCATAGGCCAAATCGGTGGGACCGAGGTTTTCAACTCGGTGGGTCCGAGATGGTTTCGGCGGAAACCTAACCCTAAATTTTTTGAATCAAAACTAATCTATGAGTTCTTTGACTGGATAGAAGTTTATCAATCGTGGCAAGAATCATTATGATCACAATGTGCTAGGAATCGGATTGGGGAATAGCACAAAGATCGAGTCCGTACCCTAGTTCCGCGAAGACTCACTACGGCGGCGACGGCGGGGTTGATTCCCATTGACGGCGACGGAGACCAGCGACTGGAGGCTGCTGGCGGCGAGGAGACGATCCGGAGACCACGTCGGCAGAGCGAGCTATGGCGCGGGCGAAGAGGTTCGGAGAAATTTCCAGAATTTTGCCCGTGTCTATATATAGCCCGACCCTGTCGGTGTGACCGAGTGGAACAACTCGGTGGCACCGAGATGCAAAACTGTGTACAGTTATTGCAACTCGGTGTGACCGAATAGTTCAAATCGGTTGCACCGAGATTAAAAACTTAGATCAACTTGATGATCTCAGTAGGACCGAAAGTGGGGTATCGGTCAGACCGAAAATCACAAAGAGGTTTTGGAAGTTTAAGTCTATGACGAATCGGGGACTCCGAGTGCTCCTCACACAGAGTGGTTCGAATCTGACTTGATCAATTTTGTGATGTAGCATGAATAGAGTTTGAGACGAGAAAAGCATAGATAGCTAGAGGGGGTTCTTAGGCATTCTTGTCCATCCACTTGGCAAAAGAAAAATAAAACCAAACAATCAAAACAACAAGTGGATGTCCTCGAATGAGTAAAATATGCAACCAACATGCTCACACAATAAAATGGCAATTGAAATATGTGACAAAACATGCACAACCAATTCTAGCATCTATCAAGCAATTGGCGATGACTAGGTCATCTATATATGAGTATATTGACTTAGGAGTCAAATGAGAACATTTGATCATAGGTCATACTCATCGTTTAAGCTCAAGTGGGGTTACCACTTTTACATAAAGCATTGTTGTGTTCACATCATTAGAGTCGCTTTAGCTCAAGTCTTAGAGTAAAGCTCCCCCTAGATGTGATATCCCCCCAAAGAGGGATGAACTAACCTTGGGTTTTGTCGATGATGACTTCATGTAGATGTTGAAGATGTGGGTGCTCAATGTTGATGTAGATCACTTGGAGCTATCCTTTTGAGTGAATTGCACTTTCAATACCTACATGGGTTAGTCCCACATGGAACAAGCAAGTATATCCATAGACATAGAGTGATGCACATACAAGATGATGTCTATGAAAGCTTTTTAGGTTACCTTGTCCCTTGACTTACCAACAAGAGGGTTTGTGACTCCTTGAACTAGTGCAAGATGTGGAAGTTGATTGCACTTGTTCTTGCCAAAATGATAAGAGTGAAGTGTGTTGGCGGAGTCACCCTCAAGAACTCTCTAGTTCTTCTTCTTTTGGATCCACACCATCTTGATGGGAATCCTTGGAGTTGTAGTCATACTTGATGAAGTGGAACTTGAAGTAGTCTTGGGAATCCACTTGACTAAGGTCTTAGGAGCTTCTTCAAATGCATCTATTTCCTCTTGAAGCTTGTCCTTGCCTTTTTGCTTGTAGTCTTGTGGTGGAAGATCATCTTGAGTTTGTGTCCCCTTGAAAGAAGTTGGGTCATACTTCTCTTGTTGAGGAACAAACTTTGTATTGGGGTATTGATCTTCTTCCCACTCAACTCCATTGGCATTGAACTTTTGTTCAAAACCAACACCTTGATTCTTCTGGTGCCTTCCTTCCTTGCGTACAATCTCCTCAAATTGCTTACTTCCGGCAAGGCTTTTGTACACTCCTTTCTCTATGATTTCCTTCAATATGCTATTTTCTTGCTCAAGTGTAACTTGGCTAAGAGAATCATTAGTGGAATCAAGAGAACTACTAGAAGCAACAATATTGGATTTAACATGATCATTGTTACTACTAGAAGAAGAATCTTTCTTGTTCTTGTTACTAGACTTGACTTGAGGCATGTAAGTGGATAAGAGTAAACGTTTGGCAATGTAAGAATAACTTTTCTTGCGGAGATCATCATTGATTGCCTTTAAAAGCTCATGCTCTTTCTCAAGATTGAGCTTTTCAAAGTGTAACTTCTCATGAGCCCTTAAAAGTTCTCGATGATCTTCGAAGATAGTTTCATGAGCTAACTTAAGAGTGTTTAGTTCTTTAGTTAGAGCCTCAATTTTCTCCTTATCATTGTCATTCATTTTAGCATGATTAATTGACGTTTCATCATAGGATTCATCACTAGAGTTGTCAACAAGTAAATCATCATCGCCTAACAAGTCATCTTCATCACTATTAAAATCTACATACTCAGGATGAGTTACCTTAGGACCTTTGGCCATGAAGCATCTTCCAATTCCTTCATTTGGTGAATCAAATATGTCGTAGGAGTTGGTTGACAAAAGTGCTAGACCGGCAACACCTTCATCTAGAGTATATTCGGAGTCGGAGTGATAACTTCTCTCGGAGTGGTTGTCGGAGTCGGAGCCGGATACCCATTCACCAACATGAGCTTGATGTCTTCGTTTTGTGTAGCTCCTTGATGATTTTTCCTTCCTTTCCGAATCCTTGCTTCTCCGTGAGTATCTTCGTTCATAACGATCATCTCTACTCCTTCTCTCTCGTGACGGTGATTCCTCTCTTTTGCTTCTTCTTTTTGGAGAATCTTCTCTTCTTTTGTAGGGAGCCGTACACTCATTGGAATTGTGTCCGGGTCTTCCACAATTGTAGCAGTTTCGCTCTCGACTAGAAGATCTTTTGTCATTGTAGGACCTTGACTTGGAGCTTCTATCTTTGCTTCTACTCTTGTAGAACTTGTTGAAGTTCTTCACCATTAAGCTCAGTTCTTCATTGAAGTTTTGTTTCTCACTTGATGATGTGGGGGCTTCACATGAGGCTTTGTAAGCACCACTTGATTTGTTGTGAAGTTCCTCTTTATCCTTGAGTGACATCTCATGAGCAACAGTTCTTCTAATGACTTCCGTTGGCTTGAGATCTTTGTAATTGGGCATCATTTGGATCAATGTGCACACGGTATCATATTTTCCATCCAAGGCTCTTAGGATCTTCTTGATGATGAATCGGTCGGTCATCTCTTCACTCCCTAAGCCGGCAATCTCATTTGTGATGAGAGCAAGCCTAGAGTACATTTCAGCGACACCTTCACCATCCTTCATTTTGAACTTGTCAAGTTGACTTTGAAGCACATCCAATTTGGATTCCTTGACGGAGTCAGTACCCTCGTGCATATCAATCAAAGTATCCCAAATTTCCTTTGCATTCTCAAGACGGCTGATTTTGTTGAATTCTTCGGGGCACAATCCGTTGAAGAGAATATCACAAGCTTGAGCATTGTATTGTAGCATCTTCAACTCATCCACGGTAGCTTCACGGTTTGGTTCTTTCCCATCGAAGAAGTCACCTTGCAAGACAACACAAACAATAGCCCAAACGGCTGGGTTATGTTCAAGAATATGCATTTTCATTTTATGCTTCCAACTAGCAAAGTTAGTACCATCAAAGTAAGGACCTCTACGGTGATAATTTCCCTCACTAGACGCCATACTCTCCTAGGTTGTGAAACCAAGGCTATGACCACCAAAAGCTATGGAAATCAAAGCAAATGGAGACCAAAGCTCTGATACCATTTGTAGGATCGGAAGTATGTCTAGAGGGGGGGGGGGGTGATTAGACTACTTGACCAAATAAAAACTTAACCTTTTCCGAATTTTAGTTCTTGGCAGATTTTAGCAACTTTAGGACAAGTCAAGAAATCATCACACAATTGAAGCAAGCATGCAAAGAGTATATAGGCAGCGGAAAGTAAA
Source organism: Aegilops umbellulata (assembly GCA_032464435.1). Taxonomy (NCBI): domain Eukaryota; kingdom Viridiplantae; phylum Streptophyta; class Magnoliopsida; order Poales; family Poaceae; genus Aegilops; species Aegilops umbellulata. The sequence goes on from CP136055.1 coordinate 333,107,064, forward strand.
GCATGCAACTTGCAAGAATGTAAAGGGAAGGGTTTGGAGAATTCAAACGCTATTGGAGACACAGATGTTTTTCCCGTGGTTCGGATAGGTGGTGCTATCCTACATCCACGTAGTGGAGACTTCAGCCCACGAAGGGTAACGGTTGCGCGAGTCCACGGAGGGCTCCACCCACGAAGGGTCCACGAAGTAGCAACCTTGTCTATCCCACCATGGCCATCGCCCACGAAGGACTTGCCTCACTAGCGGTAGATCTTCATGAAGTAGGCGATCTCCTTGCCCTTACAAACTCCTTGGTTCAACTCCACAATCTTGTCGGAGGCTCCCAAGTGACACCTAGCCAATCTAGGAGACACCACTCTCCAAGAAGTAACAAATGGCGTGTTGATGATGAACTCCTTGCTCTTGTGATTCAAATGATAGTCTCCCCAACACTCAACTCTCTCTCACATGATTTGGATTTGGTGGAAAGAAGATTTGAGTGGAAAGCAACTTGGGGAAGGCTAGAGATCAAGATTCATATGGTAGGAATGGAATATCTTGATCTCAACACATGAGTAGGTGGTTCTCTCTCAGAACATATGAGTTGGAAGTGTAGATGTGTTCTGATGGTTCTCTCCACGAATGAAGAGGAGGTGGAGGGGTATATATAGCCTCCACTTAAAATCCAACCGTTACACACAATTTACCAATCTCGATGGGACCGAATCAACAAACTCGGTCGGACCGAAAAGGTAAACCTAGTGACCGTTAGAGTTTTTCGGTGGGACTGACATGCATATCGGTAGGACCGATATGGTTAGGGTTTGGGCATAACGTAATCTTGGTGAGACCGATTACACAAACTCGGTGAGACCGATTTGGTAATTAGCTAACCAGAGAGTTGGTCAGGCAAACTCGGTGGGACCGATTTGCTCTTTCGGTGAGACCGAAAAGTTACAAAAGGGAAACAGAGAGTTTGCATTGCAATCTCGGTGGGACCGATCCGCTCTTTCGGTGAGACCGAAAAGTTACGAAAAGGAAACAGAGAGATTGCAATCCCATCTCGGTGAGACCGAGATCCCTATCGGTGAAACCGATTTGCTAGGGTTTTGGCAGTGGCTTATGACATATGAATACTCGGTGGCGCCGGATAGGAAGAATCGGTATGACCGAGTTTGGCTTAGGGTTTAGGTCATATGTGGATATGGGAAAGTAGTTGAGGATTTTGGAGCATATCATTAAGCACATAAGGCAAAGAGCTCATTAAGCAACACCTCATCCCTCCTTGATTGTATTGGCTTTTCCTATGGACTCAATGTGATCTTGGATCACTAAAATGTAAAATGAAGAGTCTTGAGCTTTTGAGCTTGAGCCAATCCTTTGTCCTTAGTATTTTGAGGGTTCCACTTTCACCATTCATGCCATGCCAATCATTGAGCTTTCCTGAAATAGTTATCTTGGAATATCATTAGCTCAATGAGCTATATGTTGTTATGAATTACCAAAACCACCTATGGATAGTTGCACTTTCAGTATGTTCAGAGATTGTTGAATGTGAGCCTCAAGTCGTCTATTAGGGATTCGACGTGTCTGCCTTTAATGACCACATCGTCTACGTATGCCTCTACTGTTTTGCCGATCTGTGTTTCCAGGCATGTCTGGATCATGCGTTGATAGGTTGCACCAGCATTTTTAAGCCCGAAAGGCATGGTCACTACAAAAAATACACTTATGTGATGATACGTGTTTGTCACAGTAGGTCGCGTTTTCTGTCATGCATGTACATCCATGATGATTTTATGACAGAATCAAGATAGTCATACCTGTGCTGTCGTAGAAGTGTTCCATGACATTACCAAAATTATCATCACAGAAGTGTCCACTTCCATGACGATAAATCGCGCGTCATAGAAGTGCTTTCGTCAAGGGTGACCGACACGTGGCATCCACCGTAACGGAACACCGTTAAGCTATCGAGTCGGGTTTTGGATCCGATAACCCGTTAACAGCCCCGATCAATGGGGATTTTCCACGTGTGAAATCATCATTGGCTGGAGGAGACACGTGTCAGGTCCGTGTTGGCACAGGTGTCACTCATCCAATGGGTGAGACGCGCCTATGATATGTTGACACGTGGACCGGCCCCATCAAGTTTAAATGGGCCGGCCCAACTGAAGGCCCACAAGATTTTGCGGACCATAATGGGCCGGCCTAGCTAAAGGCCCATGAGATTTTGTGGACCATAATGGGCTGGCCTAGCTAAAGGCCCACAAGATTTTGCGGGCCATAATGGGCCGGCCCAAGTAAAGGCCCACAAGATTTTTGTGTGCCATAATGGGCCGGCCCAGGTAAAGGCCCACAAGATTCTTGCAGATCATAATGGGCCGGCCCAGCTAAAGGCCCACGAGATTTCGCCGATATTAATGGGCCGGCCCAGCTATAGGCCCACAAGATTTTGAGGACCCTAGTAGGCCGGCCCATTAACTAGCTGCCATGTTTTGGGCCAAATGCTGGCCCATATTTGATCCGGTCCATTAATGGCCTGCCACGCTCCGGACCTAAAAGTGGCCCATATGAGATCCGGCCCGTTAAAAGCCTACGACGTTCTGCGCCATATTGCGGCCCAGATCAGGTCCGACCCTTTAAGAGGCTTTGGGCTCAATTATGGTCCATATCAGATTTGGCTCGTCAAGTGGACACTATGCTTTTGGGCCCACTTGCTAAAGGCCCACTTAGTAATTCGGCCTAAAATTAGTTTTGGCCTATTAAGGGCCTGTTTAACATTTCGGCCCTATATTAATTTCGGCCTGTTAAAAGCCCGTCATATAGTTGGGCCTAACTACGGCCCGGTTTGCATCCGGCCTGCTCGCAACTGATATCTGATTGGGCCAAACAAGGACCGAGACAATTTTGGCCTGTTAAAAGCCCGTGTTGATTCGCACATTCATGGGCCGGGGTTCATTTCGGGCTGCTGTCGGCCCGTGAGCTGTTCGGCACATTTCAGGCCCAACCTACATCGTGATTACGTGACGGACCGATTATGTTCCGTAATTTTACGATTTGGCCAGTTTACTGCGAAGACAGGATATATATATATATACAGTAAAATAACTGCAGCATCGTGAATAAGAAAAAACCTAGACTATACAATAAAGAAATTACATCATATTACATCCACTGGGCATCATAGTTCGCCATTATGATAATAAAGCACAAGCAGACAGCAGATTACATACACTGGGCATCAAAGATCGCCACCAGTGCAAATAAACACGCCGACAAAATAATATACAAAACCGACATCACTTCAATAGAGTTCAAGAAAGGTTAGCCCTGCTGAGGAGCTGCTGCGCAAGCAGGTGAGCAAGATGATGAGGCTGCGCTTGTTCAACACTTATATCTTCCTCACTCTAAAAGATAAACAAGCAGACAGATGACAGGTTTTGCACATAAAAGTATCAGTGCTGACAATTCATCACATTTCTTACTGACGAATAAAGTGACACAGTTTAAAATTGCATTAACACAATATGGTATTGTTCAGGTCAAGACATGGCAGGAAATGCCATTGTGAAGGAGTTGGCAGCTTCACGACACCACTGGATTACAGATCAAGAACTCATAAGTATCAATGGTTAGTGTGCTGTCAATTTATACCATTTCAGATTGGCAAATAAAGAGACAGTTTAAATAATAGTAGAATGATATGACGTTGTTCATAGTTAAGACACTGCAGAATATGACATTGTGCTGTAGTGGGTAGGTTCACCACACCACTGGATTACAGATGAAGAACAGAAGCATACATGCAGTGCAAAAGAAGATCACTTGCTCTGTATAGTTTAATTTACATGGTATGAAGAAGGAACTTGGTTGTACAACTGAAAACTTAAATTGAGAAAGGACAAACTTTTGTTTATGAACTACATAATAAACTTTAAACAAGCAATTTGATGCAAACACCAAAAATAAACAGCTGTTGCAGTCATGCCCAACCAAATATATACAACAAAGTTTGAAGGCTTGAGATGGACAAACTTACATTATTGGTGAAGACAGGCTCTATAAAGGCCTTGTCCATGCGGATGGGGGGGGGGGCAATTCAAGAAGTTTACCACAGAATCTTCTTCAAAAGCATTCCCTTTATTCTACATTTTGTTAAGAGTAAATATATATGTGATAATATACGAAAAAATGGAGAATATTTAAGATAAGATGAAGAGTGATGCTACATAACCAAGTAGCTATAAATGTAAGTGCAGCGATACAAGCAAAAGGTACAACCAAGAGCAATGCACAACTAAACTTCTTCAGTACCAACCTTATGGTAAGAGTAAATATAGATCTGATGTGTAGAAAATGGAGGGCAAAGGAAAATAAGCTGCAGAGTGATGGTACATGAACAACTACCTGTCATTATAAGTACACTGATAAAGGACAGCATGTATTTACAAGAACAATGCAGAGCTAAAAAAACATTGGCATTGGATATATTCTACACTAATGTAACCATTCATACATATCAGATAATTTGGAGCGAACAATTGATAAGCAAGCTATCATGCATACTGCTGTCACATAATGAACCAGGTATGTATGCAAGTACAGTGATACAGGACAAGAGGTACTAACAAGAGCAATGCAGCGGGCAGCATATTTGCGATATCCTGTCGTTCTTGTCAAACCGGAATTCTTCTTCATGCGGATTTCTTGCAAAAAAGATCGTAAGGCACATGCGAAAAAGTAAAAGTTCAAATTGTCATGTGATTTCATAGAGAGTACCTCATCCTGGGAACGAGACCAGTGCATAACAAGGTTTTTCCATTCAATGTCTTCTAAATTTAGCACAGGAGACTTCACCAGAAATTCGTTTATAGACTTGCCATCAAAGTGTGATTTCCTCAGGTAACACCGATACTGCTGCAATGCTTCCTTGAAAAGCACAAGCAAGCTTTGCTCGTCATGACTATCCAGATTGACTCTCGCCTAGTTACAACAATGTAATGTAAATCATTGATGTGTTCAATCAGCAGAAAACAGGAAAATAATAACCATGAATAATAGCACTTACACGTAAGTTGGACAGGAAGATGTGAAAATGGTGTTTGCCTTCACAATAATCTTCCCATGATGGGAATATATGCACGTAGTCCCTAACAAAATTGAAAGCATTGTCTTTTAAACTGGGAATAAATGGAATGGGGTTCCAATCTGCAGGAATTGGCCGTCTCTGCAGTTGGGATAGGTCTTCGGTGTCGCGACCGATTTTCTGGGCTTTAATTTCCAGAAAAGGGCCGTTGTGCTCACCAGCCCCAGGATTACTGTTAGCTGATGAGGCACCAACTTGTTACAGAAATTCCAAGCAAAAGTACAAAATATGTAGTACAAGACCATTGTGGCCTATGAGTACATAAAATGGTTTCTAGTGGTTGAGGGCGGAAGCGGATTGTGGATCACCATGGTCTATGGGACTCCATTTCCCACGAGAGCAGCTGACCAGGTTAACTCCTATCTTCGCGAGGCTGCTATCACCGTTGCTTAAGTTCCAGGGTTGTCATCACGTCGCTCCTCTCCAAGCAAGCAATCTGGCCAAGACAATAGCCAGGGACAAGCCAGTGAGTACTTTGAATGTACTCGCAAACATTAAGAACACAGGTATAATATAATTGATCAACATGCACGGAAATATTCCATAATCACATCGTCAGTCATAAATAAAATCTTGATGCATGCAAGCAGGTTATTTATATGCAACCGGATTATGCAATGACAGAATAGTAATAAAATGCACCGATCGGATGTCTGAAGCGGCGTCTCGAAAGGATAGTGAAAGTGAGCATGCCTCAGTCGGGCGTCTTAGCAACACCACATAAAGGGCTTATAAGTAAATGAAGTAACAAGTATGCCACAGTCGGGCGTCTGAGCGACACCACAGAAAGGGCTTATAGTAAATGAAATAATAAACATGCCACATTCGGGCGTCTGAGCGACGCCACATAAAGGGTTTATAAGGAAATGAAATAACAAACATGCCATAGTCGGGCGTCTGAGCGACGCCACATAAAGGGCTTATAAGGAAATGAAATAACAAACATGCCACAGTCGGGCGTCTGAGCGACGCCACATAAAGGGCTTATAAGGAAATGAAATAACAAACATGCCACAGTCGGGCGTCTAAGCGACGCCACATAAAGGGCTTATAAGGAAATAAAATAACAAACATGCCACAGTCGGGCGTCTGAGCGACGCCACATAAAGGGCTTATAATTATGATGAATACCCAGGAGGTGGTACCGTTGCAGGGATACTACTTATATCAAACAATGCAAACGGTTAGTCCATAATGATAACAATCATAACCATCATATATCACAGGTCATAATCAATATTTGGGTTTTAGTGGTTTCTCCTCCGAAGACCGACACTAAGACCGACACTTGACCCATCCCAGACTGTAGTCCTTAACCATGGACACGGCTATTCGAATAGGTTTAATCTCTGCAGAGGGTGTACTCTTTACCCATGAATAACGGATTCCTTTAGTCCATCGGGACTAATTCCGTCTACGGTCTTTTGATTGAAAACACACCTATCCGCACACACCAGCCGAACTTACCAGTGTCTGGAAATCACCCACGACACCCGTTAAGCAAAACTCTAAGTGGGGAGGCTACAACCTCGACGTAGCATGGGATCACAAAAATTTATACCGCGCACAAACTGGGGGAGCTACCCCTTCGGCTACAACCGAAACACCCATGCCCCCGGGTCAGGTGGCATGCCTACCAGATGCCTCCGGTATCTTCCACCATGGCCTCTCTGTACGGTTTGTGCTAGGAAAGGGGTTGACAACTTACTGAACCGTACCCTACCTACGGTAGGGACCAGTGGCAGTACGAAACAAGTATGGGGTTACCGGAACAAGACTCGATCTATGGCCGACTCAGGAGGCTTACGAGTTTCCTGCATGACATGTGTAACAAAATTATTCCAACCAACAAATCAACACTCATTATACCTTGTCATGCCATTCCGGATATAACTGTCCCGACGGAGACCGGCGACAAGCTCACGCCTACCCAAGGCAGAGGCTTTCTCGGATTCCTTACCGGCATGCATGTAAGGCACATGAGGATGATTACCAACACACGTATGTTCATTTCCAACAGCAAGGAAATCACGAAAATGCATCCATGCAAATGATCATAACACATGAAATAACAATACTCCGAAATAAAGCGGTGTTATAAACGTGTCAACTTAACACACCAAAATTATTATTCCGGGGTTCAGAATGCTTGCCTTAAAGATGTGGAGAGGTGGGGGTGCTCTCCAAAACTTTTGAAAGTTTTCCTCTCTTCCAAAATTCCTATTTCAAAAATATGCAAATAACACATATTTCAGAAATAGTACAAAAAAGTTGTTTGAAATTTTTTCCAATAAATCTTAAAATAAACTAGGCATTATTTGAGAGAGGTAGGAAAAAGAATCAGTTCATTTGGACTTATATTTAAAAGTTTATAGCCAGTCAAACATTTTATTAAAAACTGTTTTTAATAAAAACAGAAAAGAAAACGTTTCAAACGAGATTACGCTTTCGGTCAGAGGAGGCGTACTTGAGGTTTTACGCCTCCACTTATCCATGTGGACTGGCGCTGGGTCTCTGACGATGGGCCCGCCTGGCCCACTGGTCAGGTTTGACCAGTCGCCCACGTCGTCTCCCTCCTCTGCCCGAGAGGAGCGGGGCTCCGACGATCGTCGCCGGCGAACGGTGGCTCCGTTCGGAAAGCTGAGACCACCAGCGGATTCAGGGGGCCGAGGTGGTCACTCCGGTGGTCGTAGGGTCGTTGGAGGCGGAGGAAATCGTCGGCGGCGAGCTCCGCAGCGGAGGGAAGCTTCGGTGGTAAAGTGGTTTTGAGGCGGCGGTGGTTCCCGATCAACATCGAGTAGGGGGAAGTGTTCACGGGAGGGAAAGAGAGTCCCTTGTGAAGATAATGGAGAGGGGGAGGCTCTGGAGGCGCCGGCAGGTCCTGGGCAGTGGCGGCGGCTGCAGTCGCCGGAGACTGGGAAGAAAACCTCCCCGCGTCGATTGCGAGCTGGGGAAGCGCTATTGGGGTGGCCTGAGGCTGCCCGTGTGCGGGTACGGGCTTGGGGCTTTCCTTAAATAGGCGAGTCGAGGCGGTTCAGCGGCGGCCGCGGATGAGCTCGTCGGCGACCATCTTTCTGTAGCTGCAGGGCATCATGGCGGCGACGAGCGCTAGTGGACATGGCTGCGGATGAGCTCGCGCTGCTCCAGGGGGCAGGTGGCGAGCGCTGGGGGCTTGGGCGGTGCTGCTCATGGCGGAGGCGGTTGCGGCCGCGGGCGTGCCGCCAAACGGCTTGCTGGCAATGCTGCAGAGGCGATCGGGGTGCTTGGCGCGACGCAGCGAGAGGTCAAGTGAGTGGCGCGGCTTGGCAGAGTGGTGGCAAGCCAGGGGCGCGACACGTCGGCTCGGGCGCGGCACGTACAAAACGCGCGCTCTGCCCGCGCCCAGAGCACGCACGGTACGTGTTCGACGAAATGCCCATGCATGCTAGGGGTCTCGGGTGAGGTTGTCAAGCAACAGAACTAGATTAGGTTTAGTAAGGGGATCAAGGGACATGGTGGATGGGTCAGGGGCTCAAGTTCACAATGTAAACTTGAAATCATGTCAAATCTGGCTATGCACTCAGGGTGTTTGTCAAAATGCCAGAGGCATTTAGGAAGTTTTTGGAGTGGCCAAAACTTCCAGAGTGGGGTCTCTATGGATGTATGAGAGGGTGGTGAAGTTAGTTTGCCAAAAGGTGAAACTTGCTAGTGCAAGTTTTGCCAAACTACAATTATGGACAGGGAGTAAATGTCATCACTTCTTGAACCAAAAATGATCCAATGGTTGCATGCTCCTGGACTTAGAGGTTTGGTAGGGTTGACTACAAGTAGAAAAAGGAATCATGGGTAAAGGAGCAACTAAAAATGTGGTTTCTGTACAAACCAGCAAGTTGGGCCAGAATGAAGATGAGGTTGATCCACTCATTTTTTTTCAAAGAACATCACTGGGTTTTTGCATAAAGTTGAAACACATGCTACTACCAACATCCCATAATTTTGGTGGAGGCTAGAAAGAAATATTTAAATGAGCTATAGTGCAAATTTGCACTCTGGACTAGAGAAGAGAATTGGGTATAGAGCTCAAAAATATATTATGAATAAAAGTTATTTTTGCATAAAAGTGATTTAAAAACATCACCTGACATCTCCAAATTTTGGTTGGAATTTTAAGTGAATTTATCAACTGGTTGTAGTTCAAATATGGCCAATTAACCTTGAAAAACCAATTTCAAGAAAATAAAAAAAATCAAGCAACTTATATATTCAATTAGTTCTACTAATAAAGGAAAAGTTTTTCTTGAGAGGTTTAAATAAGTCCAAAAACATATTTGAAAAGTTTTCACTTTGGGGAAAAAATCCATAATAACAAGGGAGATAAGTGGTTCAGAAATAAAAAGGGGGCCCAGAAAAAAAAGTTTTAATTCCTGGCAAAATTTTAATTAATAAAACAAGGCCAAAATTTTTTTGGGTGTCACAACACTACCCCCCTTAAGAAAAATCTCGTCCTCGAGATTAGATAATGGTTGTTTTGAAAAACAAATACGCCAGGATTACGCGTTTTGCAAGCAGGGTGTGTGTTCGGGCGGTTGTGAGTCTGCTGTCGTGATGCTGTGTGAAACTAAATAATCCACGCCGTGAGGAGGTGTACGATGTAGCAACTCAGGGAAAAGAAAATTCACTCCAGGACTTCCGCGAGGGAAAACTGTTAATTTAAAGGAGCACAAACCACAACAAAAACTACTCACATTAGTAGAAGCCAAATAATTGACTCGTCGCACAAACTCAGGGTGTCACGCATAAGTCACACACAAAAATAAATGTTGCAACAATGAACACAGCAGCGACGTCTAAAATGGGAACGGTAACTGGACGGGGTCCTGAGAAAACGTCTCTGGTACTGGAACACATTCCTCTTCTATCGGGGGAAGGTGATTGACCAGCCGATGAATGCGTTTCTCCTGGTCGGGCCTTAGTGATTTGCCGATGGCGATCTGAGGATTTAAATCTGCGAGGCTCTGGAGATAACTCATCACACGTTGGGTAAAATGCTCTTGAGCGATGACGTACTGGACAAGGTTGGCCAAGACTGGGTCTCTCTCAATTCGTCCACCGGGAAAAGATGTTACTCCACCGGGTGCTGCACGGCTTGGAAAGTAATAATACCCTCGTTCGCTGGCATAGGGTACGCGAATCGAAGGCGAGCAAGCGCTTCGTATGCAGCAGCTTCTATGGCCATAAGCGGAGTTGGCATAGATTTCCCTATGAAGTAGACCTCCGTCGGGTCTTGGTTTGAGTTTACGGGAGGGATGTGCACTGCTGCCCAATATCTCGAGGTGGAAGAGGTGATTCTCGATTTGAACCACTCGTACTGGGGTGGCTGGGTAGCGCCCATGGTACTGCAGGTAAAATCCCACAATATTTTGACAAAACTACCCGGGGTTGCATCTGGGGTTCTCAGGTGAATGCTAGGGCTCGGCGTGGCAAGAAATGGTTGTGTGGATGGTGCACAAGGTGAGGGATGCTTTGGCAAGGTTGCGTGGTGGCCTCTTTATAGCACTGGAGTTGGGCCATTTTTACCGTGGTGAATGGTAAAGAAAATTTCAGCTCTGCTCCAAGGGTCGGGATCAAGCCACAGATTCACACATTCCACTCAAGTGATGTGTTACTGTGGGGTTGTCGGGAAGGTTTTTGGTAACTGTGACAGAGATAGAAATCTTACACTGCATACTGGTGTATCCAGGCAAGGCTATTATTAAAACAGAGGCACGACAACAGGCAGCGTTTATTTACAAGGCCACACGGTTACAAAGCGAGGGTACACTGGGACTCGACACGACTCGGTTGACTTAGTCTACCTCGTTTACATCCATGTGGGCGTGCCTTGTGGATGTTGAGGCTTCTCCACGGGTCTCGCCGTCGGAATTAGCTGGAGTGGTTTGAGGGGCTGCAGGCTCGGGGTAGCGATGATGACCATCTCGGGGATTGTTGGCCATAATCCCGTTGGAGTGTGCTCCCAATATGCGACGAAGCACTTCTGGGGTTATCGCAACACCCTGGCCGATGGTTGGGTTAGACCTCAGGGACTCTATTGGGCGTCCAAACAGCACGAGGGTTGTCGGCGTTGGGCTCGTCCTCTTCTCTCGGCGGGGCTCGACGAACCAGTTCCCCACGAGCTGCGATTAGATCAATGGTGATTTGATCGCACAGCTCCTCTAGTGCACTTACGTAGCGCGCTAGGTGTAACAATGCGGGATCTGTTTCGTGATCTCCGTTGGCAACTTGGGGTGGTCTACCATACCCTTCACGTCTGGGGTAGTAGTGGAACGAGCGACAATTGACTCTGGGCGACAAATGCCGGAGATGAACTATAGCTTCTCGAGCAGCTAGTTGTATGGCTTGTGGCTCAAAGGAAGTTGTTCTTCCGGTGAACCTGTAGGGGCGTTCGGGCGACAAACCCCTACCATATATGTGCACAGTGGCCCAGAATTGACGGCTCTCGCCGCTCATGGATCCTTGGTACACAACATATTCTGGGGGCTCTTCTAACGCATAGGCACGACGGGTGAGGTTTGCGAGTATGGTCACAAAGCCTCCAAGGTTGGTTGCTGTGGTCCCATTGTGCACGACAGGACCAGGCATTGTGGCTTGGTTTGGGGTAGTGGCTGTGCTGTGCTGGGTTGAGGCTAGCGTGCCCTTTTATAGAAAAGGGAACGGAGTCTTCCTTCGCACGCTTGCGAGAAAGACTATTCAGGATCCGGTCACTAGCGCATGAGCGACAGGTTGGGTTGATAGGTTGGGCACCGACTGCCAAAAGGTGTCGGGTCACTGTGTAGCTATCTTGCACGAGAAGCTTGGCTGGGGGTTCGGTTATGGCTTGGGTTGGCCTGCCTAGGTTTATTGACCTGGCCAAGATAGGATTAGCCAACGGTCAGCCTGGCTCTGATACCAAGTCTATCGCGACCGGTTTTCCGGGCTTTAATTTCCAGAAAAGGGCCGTTGTGCTCACCAGCCCCAGGATTACTGTTAGCTGAGGAGGCACCAACTTGTTACAGAAATTCCAAGCAAAAGTACAAAATATGTAGTACAAGACCATTGTGGCCTATGAGTACATAAAATGGTTTCTAGTGGTTGAGGGCGGAAGCGGTTTGTGGATCACCACGGTCTATGGGACTCCATTTCCCACGGGAACAGCTGACCAGGTTAACTCCTATCTTCGCGAGGCTGCTATCACCGTTGCTTAAGTTCCGGGGTTGTCATCACGTCGCTCCTCTCCAAGCAAGCAATCTGGCCAAGACAATAGCCAGGGACAAGCCAGTGAATACTTTGAATGTACTCGCAAACATTAAGAACACAGGTATACTATAATTGATCAACATGCACGGAAATATTCTATAATCACATCGCCAGTCATAAATAAAATCTTGATGCATGCAAGCAGGTTATTTATATGCAACCGGATTATGCAATGACAGAATAGTAATAAAATGCACCGATCGGATGTCTGAAGCGATGTCTCGAAAGGATAGTGAAAGTGAGCATGCCTCAGTCGGGCGTCTTAGCGACACCACATAAAGGGCTTATAAGTAAATGAAGTAACAAGTATGCCACAGTCGGGCGTCTGAGCGACACCACAGAAAGGGCTTATAGTAAATGAAATAATAAACATGCCACAGTCGGGCGTCTGAGCGATGCCACATAAAGGGTTTATAAGGAAATGAAATAGCAAACATGCCACAGTCGGGCGTCTGAGCGACGCCACATAAAGGGCTTATAAGGAAATGAAATAACAAACATGCCACAGTCGGGCGTCTGAGCGACGCCACATAAAGGGCTTATAAGGAAATGAAATAACAAACATGCCACAGTCGGACGTCTAAGCGACGCCACATAAAGGGCTTATAAGGAAATAAAATAACAAACATGCCACAGTCGGGCGTCTGAGCAACGCCACATAAAGGGCTTATAATCATGATGAATACCCAGGAGGTGGTACCGTTCCAGGGGTACTCCTTATATCAAACAATTTAAACGGTTAGTCCATAATGATAACAATCATAACCATCATATATCACAGGTCATAATCAATATTCGAGTTTTAGTGGTTTCTCCTCCAAAGACCGACACTAAGACCGACACTTGACCCATCCCAGACTGTAGTCCTTAACCATGGACACGGCTATTCGAATAGGTTTAATCTCTGCAGAGGGTGTACTCTTTACCCGCGAATAACGGATTCCTTTAGTCCATCGGGACTAATTCCGTCTACGGTCTTTTGATTGAAAACACACCTATCCGCACACACCAGCCGAACTTACCGGTGTCTGGAAATCACCCACGACACCCGTTAAGCAAAACTCTAAGTGGGGAGGCTACAACCTCGATGTAGCATGGGATCACAAAAATTTATACCGCACGCAAACTAGGGGAGCTACCCCTTCGTCTACAACCGAAACACCCATGCCCCCGGATCAGGTGGCATGTCTACCAGATGCCTCCGGTATCTTCCACCATGGCCTCTCTGTACGGTGTGTGCTAGGAAAGGGGTTGACAACTTACTGAACCGTACCCTACCTACGGTAGGGACCAGTGGCAGTACGAAACAAGTATGGGGGTTACCGGAACAAGACTCGATCTATGGCCGACTCAGGAGGCTTATGAGTTTCCTGCATGACATGTGTAACAAAATTATTCCAACCAACAAATCAACACTCATTATACCTTGTCATGCCATACCAGATATAACCGTCCCGACGGAGACCGGCGACAAGTTCACGCCTACCCAAGGCAGAGGCTTTCTCGGATTCCTTACCGGCATGCATGCAAGGCACATGAGGATGATTACCAACACACGTATGTTCATTTTCAACAGCAAGGAAATCACAAAAATGCATCCATGCAAATGATCATAACACATGAAATAACAATACTCCGAAATAAAGCGGTGTTATAAACGTGTCAACTTAGCACACCAAAATTATTATTCCAGAGTTCAGAATGCTTGCCTTAAAGGTGTGGAGAGGTGGGGGTGCTCTCCAAAACTTTTGAAAGTTTTCCTCTCTTCCAAAATTCCTATTTCAAAAATATGCAAATAACACATATTTCAAAAACAGTACAAAAAAGTTGTTTGAATTTTTTCCCAATAAATCTTAAAATAAACTAGGCATTATTTGAGAGAGGTAGGAAAAAGAATCAGTTCATTGGACTTATATTTAAAAAGTTATAGCCAGTCAAACATTTGGTTAAAAACTGTTTTTAATAAAAACAGAAAAAGAAAACGTTTCAAACGAGATTACGCTTTCGGTCAGAGGAGGCGTACTTGAGGTTTTACGCCTCCACTTATCCACGTGGACCGGCGCTGGGTCTCTGATGGTTGGCCCGCCTGGCCCACTGGGTCTCCCTCCTCTGCCCGAGAGGAGCGGGGCTCCGGCGACCGTCGCCGGCGAACGGTGGCTCCGTTCGGAAAGCTGAGACCACCAGCGGATTCAGGGGGCCGAGGTGGTCACTCCGATGGTCATAGGGTCATCGGAGGCGGAGGAAATCGCCGACGGCGAGCTCCGCGGCAGAGGGAAGCTTTGGTGGTAAAGTGGTTTTGAGGCGGCGGTGGTTCCCTATCAACATCGAGTAAGGGGAAGTGTTCACGGGAGGGAGAGAGAGTCCCTTGTGAAGAGAACGGAGAGGGGGAGGCTCTGGAGGCGCCGGCAGGTCCTGGGCAGTGGCGGCTGCTGCAGTCGCCGGAGACTGGGAAGAAAACCTTCCCGCGTCGATTGCGAGCTGGGGAAGCGCTATTGGGATGGCCTGAGGCTGCCCGTGTGCGGGAACGGGCTCGGGGCTTTCCTTAAATAGGCGAGTCGAGGCGGTTCAGCGGTGGCTGCGGATGAGCTCGTCGGCGACCGTCTTTCTGTAGCTGCAGGGCATCGTGGCGGCGACGAGCGCTAGTGGACATGGCTGCGGATGAGCTCGCGCTGCTCCAGGGGGCAGGTGGCGAGCGCTGGGGGCTTGGGCGGTGCTGCTCATGGCGGAGGCGGTTGCGGCCGCGGGCGTGCCGCCAAATGGCTTGCTGGCAATGTTGCAGAGGCGGTCGGGGTGCTTGGCGCGACGCAGCGAGAGGTCAAGTGAGTGGCGCGGCTTGGCAGAGTGGTGGCAAGCCAGGGGCGCGACGCGTCGGCTCGGGCGCGGCACGTGCAAAATGCGCGCTCTGCCCGCGCCCAGAGCACACACGGTACGTGTTCGACGAAATGCCCATGCATGCTAGGGGTCTCGGGTGAGGTTGTCAAGCAACAAAACTAGATTAGGTTTAGTAAGGGGATCAAGGGACATGGTGGATGGGTCAGGGGCTCAAGTTCACAATGTAAACTTGAAATCATGTCAAATCTGGCTATGCACTCAGGGTGTTTGTCAAAATGCCAGAGGCATTTAGGAAGTTCTTGGAGTGGCCAAAACTTCCAGAGTGGGGTCTCTATGGATGTATGAGAGGGTGGTGAAGTTAGTTTGCCAAAAGGAGAAACTTGCTAGTGCAAGTTTTGCCAAACTACAATTCTGGACAGGGAGTAAATGGCATCACTTCTTGAACCAAAAATGATCTAATGGTTGCATGCTCCTGGACTTAGAGGTTTGGTAGGGTTGACTACAAGTAGAAAAAGGAATCATGGGTAAAGGAGCAACTAAAAATGTGGTTGCTGTACAAACCAGCAAGTTGAGCTAGAATGAAGATGAGGTTGATCCACTCATTTTTCAAAGAACATCACTGGGTTTTTGCATAAAGTTGAATCACATGCTACTACCAACATCCCATAATTTTGGTGGAGGCTAGAAAGAAATATTTAAATGAGCTATAGTGCAAATTTGCACTCTGGACCAGAGAAGAGAATTGGGTATAGAGCTTAAAAATATTTTATGAATAAAAGTTATTTTTGCATAAAAGTGATTTAAAAACATCACCTGACATCTCCAAATTTTGGTTGGAATTTTAAGTGAATTTATCAACTGGTTGTAGTTCAAATATGGCCAATTAACCTTGAAAACCCAATTTCAAGAAAATAAAAAAATCAAGCAACTTACTTGAGAGGTTTAAATTAGTTCTACTAATAAAGGAAAAGTTTTTCTTGAGAGGTTTAAATAAGTCCAAAAACATATTTGAAAAGTTTTCACTTTGGGGAAAAACTCCATAATAACAAGGGAGATAAGTGGTTCAGAAAGAAAAAGGGGGCCCAGAAAAAAAAGTTTTAATTCCTGGTAAAATTTTAATTAGTAAAACAAGCCCAAAAAAAATTTTGGGTGTCACATTCGGCTGGTGGACTTGCTGTACTTTTTGCTGGAGTGGGATTTTTCTGTGGTACAGCTGGTGCTATGGCAAATGAAATCGGTATACCTTTTGCTGGAGTGCAGGTCCTGTGTGGTGGCTAGTGGTGTGGCCAGTGAAGTATGGGTACAGTCTGCTGGAGTCGGTCCTACGTTTTGTGTCACTGGTTGTACAACCAATATAAGTGGGGTGCTGTCTGATTTCTCCGGCACCACCACATTTTTCAAGGACTTTGCTGGTGCCCCTTCAGGTTCGACAATCACCCTCTTCCTTTTTGATGTCTGATGCACAAGAACAGCATTTGAGTGGAAAAACATGGTATGATGACAGATGGAATATTTATTGATAATGGATGGGCATGGCATCTCGACATATATGATGAGTAAACTAAGCAGATGGCGGTGCAACAAAGTAGAAGAAATGCAAGACAACATATGCAAGATACCCACAATCAATAAAACATTGCCAAATTAGAACATGCACCTTGATGGGTGAATAGGACATGCCATCTTCCTTTGACTCCTCGAGGTTAGAATAGTCATTAGTATCATATTTTGAACAAGAATCAATAGGTGGGGAGCGTATGAGTTTCATTGCATCCAGAATGGCACTCAATGCCTTGGTGCCAATTTTGTAAGTCATTGCGGTGTTTATTTTCAAGAGTGGACTGCTGCTAGTGCGACACGAAGCAGCTACACAGATCATAGTGTAGATATAAATGGGAAAACCTTAAGCATCAGAGTAAAATCAGCAAAGTGGAACTTGCTGGAATATATGTGCTAGTATTGCCGGTACGGCTAGAAAGGCTTCAGATACCAGCTCTCTTCAAGTGAAGGTGCGGTACTGTTAATATCAGTGTAACTCTCAAAGGCGACACAGCTCCCTGTATTGCCTTGCTATTCTTATAGGATTCAAGTGGGCAGGCCACTACAAATCCTATTCCTATGTTTACAAGATCCTACAAATCAAAGAGGCTCAAAGTGTCCATCACAACCGACCGTATAGACCTCTACACTGCAAATGTCCCTGCTCATCTTCAGTACAAGGAACATACTGTACTACTATCATACTCCCTCCGTTCCAAAATATAAGTCTTGGTAGAGATTTCCACTATCGATCACATACAGATGTATCCAGATACATTTTAGAGTGTAGATTCGCTCATTTTGCTCCATATGTAGTCCATGGTGGAATCTATACAAAGACTTGTATCTAGGAACGGAGATAGTACATATTAAAGAAGAACGGAAGAGGAACATGGTAAAGAAGAGCAAGCAGATTTTGGATAATAAAATGTTGGTTGCGCAGTGCCCACACATGATGAACGAGAGCGCATTAAGAATGCAACTCCCAGCTATCTCTCGACCATTTCAGGCGGTTGGATGAAGATCCTACGTCTCCTAACCCTTCTTCTTCCTCGTCTCTGATTCTTCCCATACAGAACACCGCACGGGCCGCCGGCCGGACCACCGGCCCCCACCACCTGTGTTCCTCCGCCACCCCCACCCCCACCACTGCCCCAACCCCCACCCGCGTCGAGTTTTCTTCGTGCGGCGAGGCCCCACAACCACCAGAACCCCTTCGATCGCACCGATGAAGTCCGGCGAGCTCTGAAAAATCGACTGACCCAATTTTGAAATTTAGTCTACTGTGATTTAACTAGTGTGGAATATAAAAGGGGAAAACCATAAGCATTGGGAGTATAGTGTTAAGCGTGCCATGGCGGATCTGATGGTGCAAACCGGACAAAGGAAACTTCGCAACCAAGAGAAGAAATCAGAGTAAAGTAGTGGCGATCTATTTTCTTGCTGCGATAAATAAGTTGAGCAGATACGAAAGAGTACCGCCTCTGGTGTGGCGCCGTGTACGCATCTGCTGAGAATTTGACGGTGCTGCGGTAGCGACGGCTGTCGGCGGTGTGGAAGCAGATCTAGGAGGGTAGATGGTGGCGGCGGGGCGCGGTTGACGAGACGGTCATAGGAGTGGCGCTGGCAAGGTGGACGATGGCGGGGATGAAGCGAGAGGACGGGATGCAAGGATCCCGGTCCGAAGCCGTGGATGAGAGAGGTCGATCTCTTGTAATGGACGGCGACGTTGGGGTATCAGCTCCGACATGGTGGAGGAGTACGGCGGTGGATGGGGTGGCGGACGGCAGCGGGTGGAGGAGGGTGGGGTGGAGAGGGTGTTTTGGCGCCCACGGAGTACGAATGGGGAAAAGGGAGGTAGAGAGGAAGGGGGAACCATGTATTCAGGGTGCGCTTGTCTCAAATGCGAGGAAATTTACAAACTTAGCCCCCGTTTCGAATTTATACTACATCACAGCAACATTAGTCGGTTGGGGATAGGACGGTAGTCTTGCATACACCGAATATTTGTCGACGAGAGTTTGTTTTTGGCGCCCTCCGTGTATGAATATGAATCGGGGAGGGAGTCAATTTTAGCCGAGGACACACTATGTTTTGGCGCCCACCGTGTATGAATCCGGGTGAGAGGCGGTTACGTCACGTTTGGGTGAAATTACAAACCTACCCCCTATCAAAAACTATAGAAATCCAGTAGATAGGCTTTGCGTGGCAGGGATAGGCAGTGATTTCCATCTCAGAGATTTTGGTTTCGGGCGGTTACTGCGACTTTCCCCGCTTCGTTCAAATTTTGCAGAGTGCACATTTACTATGCCAACTCAATTCAAATCTCGTTTGTATTCTAATTTTTTCGGGCGGGATCCATTTTCAATTGGAATTACATTCTATATACATCATTTTTTATATATACTTTCAAAAGCACAACAAAGAATTCTGCTCCTTTATATGTATAATATGATTTACAAATACATCGATCTCGAAATCTTAAGGTTGAATTCGATTTTTTTAACCAAATTATGTTCTACTAAAATGTATGGATCAGTAATATCTACATATTAAATAACATAGATGTGCGTGAATTCATATGAGTATGCATGTTTGAAAGACCAATTTTGGTTCGAGTATGGATTACATGTATCATCATCTCGAATTCAAATATTTGAATCCCTTTTTTGTTCACTCCTTTCACACCCATCTTTCTCGCATGCATGCTCCTTCAGGTAGCTATCACTCTCTTTTCTCTAGCTCACCCGCACGCTCACTTCATATTTCTCCTATCCTCGCAAACGTGGTCTCTCGACGTCTCCCTTGAGAAGTGTCACACTCTCCCTATCATTATACATTACACAGTTTTCATTATCTCTCACGTCTCTACTGTTCTCTGGTATCACTCAGTACCTAAGCTTTCTTTTTCACCGCCACACACACAGTCTCCACTCATCTTTGACTTTGTATTTCTATCTATGGGATTCTCTCACACACCCTATATGTCTCTACATATGACTCATACCACTAAAATTACTCTCTCTCTCTCTCTCTCTCTCCTGTAGACACAACATTTGTTGCGGTCTCCTTTTCGTCTCCATCCCAGACTGACATTATTCATTTGTTTACGGATCAGACAACCCCGACTACCGTCTCCTCTCTCTCTCTCTCTCTCTCTCACACACACACACACACACACACACACACACACACATACACACACACAACTCCTGCTTCCACTCCCCTTCCCGACTATCGTCTCTCTCCCTCTCTCTCTCACGTAAACTCTCGCTTTCGCACCCCGACTCATATTTCTCTCACAAACATTTATCGACTAGCTAGCCTCTAGATAGGTTTATACACCCGCACACTCGTGCTTCCACCATCGCATACATGTCTCTCTCCCGCTTCTTGTATCTATGTAGATTTTTCTTCCCTTCTTGAGACACGCCCTCTCGATCGTGCACACACACACTACCGCCTCATTTCAAGCTGATACCTATCGCACACACACTCCTTGTGTCTTTGTTGCACATGCACTCCGTCCTCCTCCACTCTCCCTCTCTCTCACACACACATGGGCTTTTTGCAACAACTAGCAAGATGCCCATGCGTTGCACGGAACATCAAGATGCATTTGTATGAGTAGTTTATCTTGTGGGGGAAAAGGATGAACGAGGGAAGGCCTTATTTGCAAATGTGGAGAGGGGTGTGGGTATCTTTTTGCAAAATTGCCATAGTTTCCTTCCTATCCGTCAGATATAGATCGGACGGCCTATATTGCAGGATGGCAGGCACACGATCATCACCGACAATGCTTTTTATAAGAGTAGGGATAAAAATAGAGTTGGTGATGATGGTGGGCCTGCCATCCTACAATGTAGGTCGTCCGATTTATATCTGACGGATAGGAAGGAAAATATGGCATTTTACCCGCACTCTTCACCACATTTGCAGATAAGGCCTTCCCTCGTTCATCCTTTTCTCCCACAAGATCTAGATGTTCCGTGCAACGCACGGGCATCTTGCTAGTAAGAGTAGAAATTAGACATATACCACTTATCTGTAACACCCCAAAATTTTGATCTTGTTTTATTGATTAAAATTTTGCCAGGAGATTAAATTTTTATTTTCTGGATTTTCTTTTGATTTCATAACCATCCTTTTCTTTGTTATTATGGAGTTTTTACCCCAAGTGAAAAACTTTCCAAATATATTATTGGACTTGTATACCCTCTCAAGAAAACTTTTCTCTTTATCAGTGGAATTAATTATATAATTATTTTCCTGATCTTTATTTCTTAAAAAATGGTTTCCCATGGTTTTAGGGCCCCATTTGAACTACAACCCTTTGATAAATTTATTTAAAATTCCAACCAAAATTTGGGGATGTCATGTGATGTTTTTAAATCACTTTTGCAAAAACATCTTTTATTCATTGGAGATTTTGAGCTCTACCACAAGTTTGCAAATCTAGTCCAGTTTGAAAAATTGCACTACAACCCATTCAAATATTTCTTTAAAGCTTCCACCAAAATTATGGGATGTCAGTGATAGTATATAATTCAACTTTATGCAAAAATCCACTGATGTTCTTTGAAAAATTTAAGTAGATCAACCTCATCTTCATTCTAGTACAGCTTGGTGATTTGTACTACAACCACATTCTAACTTGCTCTTTTACCCATGATTCTTTGTCCTACTTATAGACCACCCTGAAAAACCCCTAAGTCCAGGAGAGTGGACCCATTGGAGTGTGTTTGGTCCATGCCATGCTGCCCTTTTCTTTCTGTCCAGAATCAGTTTTCTCACAAACTTGCACTAGCAAGTTTTTGTTTGGGACAAACTAACCTTGCCACCCTCTGTGTCATCTAAAGAGGCTCTGATCTGGAGATTTTGGCCACCACAAGAGTTGCCTAAATGCCCTTGGCATTCTGTCAAGCACCTTGAGTGCATGAACAGTTTTGGCATGATTTTGTTTCAGCACTGTGATCTTGACCCCCTGACCAAATCACCATGTCCACTAATCTTCTTGCAAACCCTAACCTTGGCCTGTTAGTCCCCAGCCTCATCCAAACCCTCTAGCACATGCTGGCATTATGCTGAACACGCAGCGTGCGTGCGATGGGCGCGCCCAGAGCGCACGTTTTGCACGCGCGCACATCGAGCCGCCGCGTCTCGCTGCCCCCCTCCCCGCGACCGTTCTGGCCCCTTCAAACTCCCAGCTGTCGCGCCCCGACTCCTCCCTTGTCGCAGGGCCGCCCTGGCCCCCTCCTGGCGCCCTACAGCGCCGCCACCGCATACCACCACCGCCGCCCCGACAGCTCCTGCCCTGGACGGTGCCGCCCGAGCCATACGCGCGCGCCAGCTCGCTCCCTTGAGCAGTGGAGAGCTCGTCAGGATGCGCCGACCAGCCCCAACCGCCTCCACGTCACCCTGTTGCAACAGAACGGCGGTTTGCCGATCTTATCTCCGGCCGCCGCGGAACCGACCTAGCCGCGCTATAAGTAGCCCCCCCGAGCTCATCCAAACACTCAGGCGACCTCAAGCCACCTCTTTAGAGCTCCCACACCCAGCAATCGACGGCGGGAAGCCTTCTCCCTCGTCTCCGGCCGGTTCGGCTGCCGCCCCACTCCGGTGCCGTGCGTCACAAATAGAGCCTCTCCCGTCCATCCAGCACCACCACCCGACTCCCCTCGACCGTGCGGAGCTGCCCAACCTCTCAAACACGATCGAAAACCACCCCAGCCAAACCCCCAAATCCACCCGAAGCCTCCTCCGCCGCGGAGCTCGTCGCCGGCGACTCCCTTCGTCCCCGCCAGCCCTTTGACCACCGGAAGGACCATCCTAAACCAGCGGATCCATCCCTGCCCTCAGGACCCCGTGAGGAGCCACGGTTCATCGACGGCGATCGCGGGAGCCCCGCCCCCGCTCGGACAGAGGAGGAGGGAGGCGCGGGCGGCCGGTCAAACCTGACCACTGGGCCCAAGGGACCCACTGTCAGTGACCAGCCCCGCCACAACATGTTTTAAGTGGAGGCGTATTCCTCCAAATACGCCTTTGCTAGAAGAAAGCGTAAGCCCCCCGAAACATTTTCTTTTTCTGGTTTTATTTAAAAACAGAATATTGACTATACTTTGACTGGCTATAACTTTTTAAATATAAGTCCAAATCACTTGATTCTTTTTCTGTTGTTTCCCAAGAATTGTCTAGTTTATTTTCATATTTATTTGAAAATTTTCCAAACAACTTTTTTGTACTGTTTTGAGAGTATGTGTTAATTTAAATTTTCTAAAAATAGGATTATGGAGAGAGGAAGAAACTTTCAAAAGTTTTGGAATGCACCCTGCCTCTCCACAACTTGAAGGCAAGCATTCTGAACCCTGGCATAATATTGTCTTGTGTTGTTGATACGGTCGCAACCCCACCCTGTCTCGGAGATTTTGCTATTTTTTGCGATGATATGATCATACTCATAAGTGCATATTGATGATTTCATGCTGTTGGTATTTGATATGGTTGTGATAGCAATCACCCTCATATGCCTCTCATGCCTACTGGGAGGGATCCGGGAAAGTCGTTGTCTTGGATAGACACGAGCTTGTCCCTAACCCTTCGTCGAGACGGTTGTGTCCGGTGGGGCGTGGGGAGGTATGATGAGTGGTGGTTCTGTCGGATGGATGTGAAATATAATTCTTGTGCTAACCATGCAGGAAATGCTTTAACCTCCTAAGTCGACCATAGATCGAGTCTTGTTCCAGTAACCCCCATACTTGTTTCGTACTACCACTTGTCCCTGCCACAGGTAGGGTAGGTTCAGTAAATTGTCAACCCCTGTCCTAGCACACACCGTACAGAGAGGCCATGGTGGAAGATACCGGCTGCATCCGGTAGGCATGCCACTTGGTCCGGGGGCATGGGTGTTTCCGGTTGGGACCGAGAGGGGGGCACCCCTTAGAGCGCGCGATATAAGTTTGATCCCATGCTAAGAGAGGTTGTAGCCTCCCCACTTAGAGTTTTGCTTGACGGGTGTCGTGGGTGATTCCAGACACCGGTAAGTTAGGCTGGTGTGTGCGGTCAGGTGTGTTTTTCGAAAGAAAGACTGTAGACGGAATTAGTCCCGATGGACTAAAGGAATCCGTTGCTCATGGGTAAAGAGTACACCCTCTGCAGAGATTATATCTATTCGAATAGCCGTGTCCATGGTTAAGGACTACAGTCTGGGATGGGTCAAGTGTCGGTCTTAGAGTCGGTCTTCGGAGGAAAAACTACTAAACCAGAACATTGATTATGACCTGTGACATATGATGATTATGATTACTATTATTATGGAGTAACCATCTACATTATTTGAATTATTGAGTATCCCTGGGACGGTTCTACCTCCGGGATATTCACTGTGATTATTTATATATAAGCCCTTTATGTGGTGTCGCTCAAACGCCCGACTGTGGCATGCTTGTTACATCTTTTATATATAAGCCCTTTATGTGGTGTCGCTCAGATGCCTGACTGTGGCATGCTTGTTACATCTTTTATATATAAGCCCTTTATGTGGTGTCGCTCAGACACCCGACTGTGGCATGCTTGTTATTTCGATTACTTATAAGCCCTTTATGTGGTGTCGCTTAGACGCCCGACTGTGGCATGCTTGTTATTTCGATTACTTATAAGCCCTTTATGTGGTGTCGCTCAGACGCCCGACTGAGGCATGCTTTATATTATTATCCTTTCGAGGCGTCGCTTCAGACACCCGATCGGTACATTTTATTTCTATCCTCGGGTTGTTTATTCATGTTCTATATGAATAATTTGCTTGAGTGCATCTTATTTCATGACTGACATAGTGATCATGGCATACTTCAAAGCATGATTATCATTTGTTATATTATACCTGTGTTCTTAATGTTTGCGAGTACATTCAAAGTACTCACTGGCTTGTCCCTGGCTATTGTCTTGGCCAGATTTCTTGCGTGGAGAGGAGCGTTGCGATGACAGCCCCGGAACCCACGCAATGGTGATGACAGCCTCGTGAAGATAGGAGTTATCTAGGTCAGCTGTTCCTGTGGGAAATGGAGTCCCATAGACGTTGATGATCCACATACCGCTTCCGCCATCAAACACTAGAAACCTTTTGTTGTACTCATAGGCCAGAATGGTCTTGTACTACATATCTTGAATTTTGCTTGGAGTTTCTGTATCAAGTTGGTGCCTCATCAGCTAACAGTAATCCTGGGGCTGGTGAGCACAAGGGCCATTTTTTGGGAAATTATATCCCGAAAATCCGGTCCTGACATTATCGAATCTTGAAACCAACAACATTCCTCCCTTATCTCATCAAAACTGCCAAAGGAACATATTTTGAGTGAAACATAATATATTTTTAGTGATATACGTATTTCAAAACTAGACTTTTTTCTATCAAATCGGTGAATATGTATTAATCTACTTTGATCGTGTGGCAACGCATTGGCACATTGCTAGTAGTTATTATAATTTTTTGGACACCAGACAAACGGTGGAGTACATATACGAAGAGAAGAGGCGCACGCACACAGTCAGCCTCTCGCTGTCTCGCACACATGAGTGTTACGTAAAGGCGAACTTAACAAATAAACCCTAAAACCCTAGGTGCACGATTGCTGCATTCGCGGGTACCGGGTACATGGTGGAGAACCTTTGTAAGAATAGTTAGCTCGCGTGATAATTTGATCCGTAGGAGTTGATGGTCGGGACCACAGGTGAACAACTTGGAGCGCGGTGGCTCGCCAGTTGCCACAAATCGAGTAGCCATGTTTAAAATATCGTTTTTAGCGGGGTTAAGAGTTCCGATTTTCAATGGCGTGTTATAAGTAGTAAATAGTTTTTAGAACGATTGGTGTGGAGCGAAAATGGAATTCATAGTACTACGTACCTCCTTGGCGTATGGTTGTATGGTTTTTTTTGCAATGGAGGTTGTATGGGTTTATGTTGCGAGATGTTGAACCTGGTAGTTCTAGGGCAAATACTATGGTTTAGATTTAGATGCTGGTTTTCAGTAATGAAAATAGGAAGGGGAAACCCTTCTTTGATTAAAAAAACTACTACCTCCATTCTGGTTTACTAGTCCCCATCGTACTTTGGGTCAAAGTTTGTCCACAAATTTTACTTGTAAAATGTGAATGGAAAACGAGATTTTGTTATACCCAAACAAAAAAGGACTGGAGGGAGTGATTGCTCTGACACGGACGCGACCTCTCATAGCACAGGCATTGAACCGGCGCGCCGGCCAAGAGGGCCGCACTCGCTGCAGGCCCGGCTGAGCACGCCTCCTTGCCGTGTGCAACCAGCTTAAGACTGCCCCGCCTGCCTTCATTGAATCCACGCGTGTGCCGGCAACACGTCTTTCCGTGAGCCGGCAGGCATTTTAGAACACAAAAAATGACTAAAATATAATTAATTTACGCATGGTATTGACTTGTTGTGCTCGCACTGGTAGCAGGAACTAGTAGAGGATTTTCTTTATTTATAACTCTCCTCACATTTTTTATGGCTTTGAAGTGAATCATGGTTGTGGACATTATGTATGAATGTGCAGATATCTGTGAACATGAGTTTGATGTGGAAGTTGAACTTGGAATGTCGGGCTTGCGCGTGAACTATACCATATCAAATGCTTCGTCTGTTATTGTTTGGAAAGTAATTGCTGTTATTACATGATCCCAAAAAAACATTTTGTGCCACATCAGTAGATGCACGGACATCACAACAGGCATGCTGACTGGATAAACATTTGAACCTAGCTATTATGAAGGAAATTTTGTATTGACAATAGTTTTAGATAGCTGGAGACGCCTAGCCTGCTCTGCCTCTGCTAGCTTATTTCTGGCTTCTTCCATCTCTTCTTGGGCTTGGGTGAAGAGAGCATCTGATTGCTCTTTTCGCTTCTTCAGGAACTCAGCTGCATTCTCAAGGGCTACTGCACGCTTTCTTTCGGCCTTTACTAATGCCACGAGGACACGAACAGCAAACGACTCCACCTGGCTTGTGTGTAATCCAGCATCATCTGGGAATTTGCACCTTGTGTCTAATCCAGCATCATTAGGGAACTGACACGTTGTGTGTAATCCATCCTCATTTTGGAAAGATGATCTCGAGGTTGACCATACTTCCCTCCTCGCAGGAACTGCATCCTGACATGAAGTTACTTCTTTTTTAGATCAATACTCAGAGCAACCTAGATCCATTTAGTAGAAGCCAGATAAACAGAACTCGGAGAAGTGAATTCAAAAGGAAAATAAAAACAAAAACAGACTACAAGGTGAGAACACCCACTTCCTACATCAAGCTAAAAACGAAAGCATTAGGACGATTACGACTCTTCTTATTACACATCGAAGAACACCACGCTTAAGAGAAACAGAAACTACAACATATACACATCAAAGAACATGAGGCTACACGAAAGTAATTGAAAGGGTGTTACTTACCAAAGCTCATTTTACAGGTTCGGTGCAGCTCCTCTTTAACTTGCCACGCTCCTTGAAGATGTCCCGAATATCCCGTGTTTGGTCTTCATTGCTCCTCTGCATGTTCGCACTCGTGGTTTTAAAATCTCAACATGGCAAGAAAAATATACTACTAGTAATACTCGCGCATCTTGTGAGCAACATTAAAGCACTCATTTGCCATGTTAGAGCATCTCCAACAGAATCGCAACGCGCGGCGCTTTAAAAAAGCGTTTACAGTGCTGAGATCGAGAAGTAGATACTAGAGAGTAGAGGATAGTTCTCAGCATAGATAGATAAAAAAAGATAATTCAACTACTCCTTGTCGTCTGACTCCTCGGTGATGTCCTCCTCCGACGTCTGACTGTAGGCGTGAAGATACCGATCGTCGTCGGATTCCCAGGGTGACGCTACTCCTAGCCTCATGTTGAATTGAGCGCCCGCTTTTCGCCTACGCTTGACCTCGCGATAGGCGGCTCGCTCCGCCCTCCTCTTATCCCTCTCCGCCCTACTTTGCACGTAGAACTCGCGCTCGTTGATGATGTCCTGCGGGAAGTGTTGGCGCCACAGCTCCATGGCTTCCTCGTCCATCTCGGTGATGCCGAGACGGTGCTCTCGCCTCCGGTTGTCGTGACGATCCTCGTCGGTGCTAAGCCGCCGCAGAGGCGCGAGCTCCTGCGCCCGCTCCCGCGTCGGCACGTTGGGGAAGTTCAATGTTCTACGAGGCCACCGGAGGGGCCACACCGCCGCGTCGTACGCGCGGGCGGCCTCGTTTTCGGTATCAAAATTGCCGAGGCCGAGGCGCATCTCGCGGAACCGGATCTCGATGGAGAAGCTGCCGGAGGGGCATGCGTGGACGCTCCGGTATCCCCAAGTTTCCCGGCGACGCGGCGGCATGGTGGCGCGACGGTGGGCGAGGCGAAAAAGAGCAGGGAGAGAGCGGTGGCAAGGCACAGAGCGGGGAGAGAGCGGTGGCAAGGCACAGAGCGGTGGGAGGGCGTTGGATTTTATAAAGCGCGCCGAACGCCGCGCGCCAAAACTAGCGCACGCTCGGCCGCTTTTTCCCCCGCGCGCGCAATCCTTTCCCGACGTCTCTGCTATCTCTACTCTCTTCTGTACTGTTATATTTATTTAATATTTAATATTTAATATTTATCTCTACTTCCTTTACTGTCGACTTTTTTTCTCTATACTTTTTTTTCTTGCAATATAGGCCGTCCGATTTATATCTGACAGATAGGAAGGAAACAAATGGGAATTTTGCAAAAAGATACCCATACCCCTCTCCAGGTTTGCAAATAAGGCCTTCCCTCGTTCATCCTTTTCTCTCGCAAGATAAACTACTCATAGAAATGCATCTTGATGCGTGCAACGCATGGGCATCTTGCTAGTTCTAAAAACCTTTCCATCATTTGCCACACTACTGGTTGCAGATGAAAAACCTACCCAAGCACAGCGTGATACAGGAGCGATGCACAATTACAAGCTGATATTTTGTTGGACAATGGAGGCTATAACCAATTACTTTTACGGGAACAATAGCACCCAGGAAATTTGAAGGGTAGGTATGAACAAAATTGGAACTGCACATGTACTGCTAAGTGATTCAATACACACATTACCAATCGAGGAGGAGAACGATGGTCGCGGCGGCCTCTGTGAGTCATGGTCGGCAATGGGAGTCAGTTCATTGTCCACGACGGTGGTACTTCTGCGCTTGGCGTCGTCTTCCGAGAAGCAGATCTGAGACCGTGGAAGACGATGCCGGGGAAGAGGCTCCGTGTGCGATGACGATGGTTGATCGGCTCCAGTGCGGCGTACGAGGTCGTCGATGAGGCAGATGCGCTGCGGTGGACGAGTGGGCCGATGTAAAGGGGAGGAGCACGAAGGCTGCGGTGCCATGGAGAAGTCTATTTTGCGGCGGGGATAGAAAATGGGGAGTATTCAGGTGTACTACTCTGGGTGCCGGGGTGGGGTTGGCTGGGTAGGGTGAACCTGAAGTTACGAAAATAGCCCCCTACCAAGCGTCATCCGTAGGCCTGTTCCGAAGGCTGTGATGGCAACTTCCCACTGCTTAAATCAGGGTCGCGAGAGATTTTCCCGCCGACCTCAAAATTTTGTGACACTGGACTCCCCGTGTGGCGTGTTGAGTGATTCGGCTAAGCAACTAGCGAGTAGTAGTAGTAAACTCTGCATATTAGGTTTGACCGAAGTCAAACTTCCTAAAGTTTGACCAAGTTTATAGAAAAATATAAACATTTACCATAACAAATATGTATGATATGAAACTACATTCAATAATGAGTCTAATGGTATTTATTTGTTATTGTATATGTTAATATTTTTTCTTATAAGCTTTCTGAGAGTTTACAAAACCTGACTTTGACCAATGCTAATACGTGGACTTAAATAAAAATGGAGGGAGTACACATTTGTTTTCTTAGTTTGTAGTGAACTAATCATCTGTTGAAATTGTGAAATAAATATATTAGGCTATTGACTTGGAATGTAATGGTCTATACAATTCCGTAGTTACAATCATTGTCGAATCCCAAGATGTATACAAGGTCTATAGTACTTCACAACATGCTCAAACTCACATAATCCTAGTCAAATGAGAATCTAAATGCATTTCATAGTTATTACTTTGTAGGATGCAACAAAAACAACCATAACTCTACATCAACCATTATAGAAGCAACATTTTGACATATCCCAATGTGTGAATGAAACGTGCAGAGAGAGCTTTTGAAGATGAAGCAGATAGGGCGGGAAAGATTGTATGTATGTGGATGAGAGAGTAGGAGACAAACCTAACGAGACACACACACACACACAGAGAGAGAGAGAGAGAGAGAGAGAGAGAGAGAGAGGAAGAAGTTAGGTCTGTGAGAAAGATGGATAGATGTAATATACATCAGATGCGTGTGCATCTGGATTCTGTATACGTGGAAGGAGAAGAGACAACATGTTTGATGAGAGAGCTGGAAAAACATGGACGAGAGGGGAAGGATCTCGTGGGTTGAGGGATTGACAATTTTGTGCGGGGGAGAGAGGGATTGGTAATTTTGTGCGATAGAGAGAGAGGGGGGGGGGGGAGGAGTCAGCCAGCCGTCGTCACATCACCCTGCTTCCAAATGACCCCACATTCTCTAGCGTGGTGTGGTCGCCGTCTTCGATCTGCTCGATGCCCTCTTTGAAGATTGAGGTGTTGTGTATGTTGGGGTGCAAAGAAGCACTAGCGAGAGTGGTCACCGTATAACCTTGGATGGGGATGAATTGTGTGCTCGAGGGAGTGTGTGTGTGTGTTGTGCTGCGTGTGTGTCTCTCTCTCTCTGTGTGTGTGTGTCAGATATTGAGAGAAAACAAACCTAAGGAGAGAAATGGGTATTCACGAAGAGATTGTGCGGGACTTGAGGTGGGCAGGGGCCGGGTGAGGGTGTCAAAATGTGCACGTTGATGCATGTGTTGCATGCGACCGTGCGAGGGACGGACGAATCGAGAGAGATGGTTGTTGTGTTACGGATGCTCCTCTCTCTGTCTCTCTCTCTCCCTCTCTCTCTCTCTCTCTCACACACACAAGTAAACTACAAGACCGTTCTCTCATGTATACACAACGTATCGGCATCTGTCTATGTCTCACTCATGCATGATCATTTGCACATTCACACCTCTCTATGTTTGTATCACACGCACACCGTCTCCACATAGCCCTTCCGCCACAACACACATATGGACACATACACACGTTCTCTCTCAATCACACACACAAAATCAATATTAAAATAAACTAGGGCGCACCTAAAACATCCAAATCCAAATAAACACGAACTGGAGCTAAATTCAAATATATGGAAATATTGCAGCGTCAAGAACTTTCACAGGAAAAAAAAGTTGAGTAATATTCGAGGATTGTTTTCACACACACAAAAAGGTTCGGTGGATGTCCTTCAAGCGCGACACGGTGACGCACCGTTCGATCGACCGCGCGGCCGCAGTTCACGCACTTGCACAGGATTCCGTATCGTGGCTGTGGTACTAACTAATAAAAGCGCTGCCTAAGTCTAATGTTTACGTGTACTAGTACAGTTTTCTTTTAAGTTTGACCAACCTTATATATAAAACTAAAGTAAGCTCCCACACGCGCACTCATCAATATGCCGCCGCCGCCGTTGCGCATGACGGCGACCGCCTCCTCCGGCCAACAATTTCTCGCCCATCACCGCCGTGTCGCCGCCATCCCTGTGCCATGAAGCCGAAGGCTCGCCCGCTCACTGTCAGATTTCGGGTTCCGGCAGACCCTTGAGGTTCGAACTCTGGGGTGCGCGCGGAGATTACGCCTTCTTCCTACCTGCACCCCTCCACCTCGCAAAGACCTAAGCTATGGAAAGAACAACACAAGAGACACAGGGTTTATACAAGTTCGGGCCACCGTTGTGGTGTAATACCCTACTCCAGTGTGGTGTGGTGGATTGCCTCTTGGGCCGATGATGATGAACAATACAAGGAAGAACAGCCTCGCGAGGGTCTATTCTTGGCTGGGGGGATGAACTGCTAGGAGGAGTTCAGTCACCCTTCTCTCTCTCTCTGATTGATTCTATGGATCCTAGCTCCTTCCAATTGCCTCTATCTGCCCTCCTATCGGATCCCTCGATCTCTAGATGCCTCTACCCTGGGGGTGGCTAGTCCTATTTATAGGCAAAGGCCCTGGGCCTCTTCCCAAATATTGAGCGGGAAGGACGCCAACAATTGGCCATTTTGAAGGGGAACATCTGGTACACTTATCCTGACTAAAGTTGGTCCTTGCCTGCCAAAGGCTCTGGTGGTGACGCTGGCTTGGGCTCCACAATGACTTCCTCTCCGCCGTTGGACTGGTCTTGGTCTCGTTGCACCGAAGTGGGTGCCTTTGCTTGATGCTCTCGCCTGCGCTTGCTCCCTTTGCACCAAAGAGGAAAGGAGGACACTGCGCGGGCTGGCGCCCGCCTGGCGCCCTTGGTCGTCATGGCTTGCGTCATGGGCACCTCGTGAGGTACCCCGCCTTGATCTCTCCGCCTCTTCGCGAGCCAACCTGATGAGGCCGTGCCTGAGGAAGCTCCGCGCCGTCCGCCCCGTGAGGCTTGGCCCCTCACGAGGGTCTTGGGTCTGTGTTGATGAAGATGGGCCGTGCTGGGCCCCCTTTGAGCCACGCCGCAGGCCGCAGGCAGGCAAGTCTGGGGACCCCCGTTCCCAGAACGCCGATAGTAGCCCCCGGGCCCAAGGCAAGCCCGGACTTGGCCGTGCAAGGAGGCGAAAGGGCAAGGGTGAAGTGCTGCGGGCCCTAACAGCCTGCGGCCTTGGGCGCCGCGTGGCGGTTGATTGGACGTGGGCGTCTCCGCAACCGCGCGAGTTTGATAAAGGAGCGGCTTCTGCCCAGGCTTTGCTTTTTTGCTTTCTCCGGTTGCTGCTCAGATCCCCTTTCTTGCGCCTCTCCTTCCTTCCTCCAAATTTCCAGATCTACTTCGACCGCGTGACCTAGGAAGCCATGGCGCCTCGTCAGTCCCCGGCCGGAGCTTGGTACTCGTCTGCCCTGGAGTCGCCGAACATGTCGGAGGCGAGCCTCACCCGGTTGCGCCGGATGGCGGCGGCGCAGGGCATCGACGGGGCGAAGGTGTTCAAGGCCGGCTCCGCCACCCCTGAGGGTCGAGGGAGCACCTTTT
Source organism: Aegilops umbellulata (assembly GCA_032464435.1). NCBI lineage: Eukaryota > Viridiplantae > Streptophyta > Magnoliopsida > Poales > Poaceae > Aegilops > Aegilops umbellulata. The sequence goes on from CP136055.1 coordinate 333,140,000, forward strand.
ATCCGCTCTTTGTAAGCTCCATTGCTGCTGGCCTGGTGCCTCCCTTCTCCGAGTTCTTCCTCTCTGTCCTCCGCCATTATAGGCTACATGCTCTGCATCTCAATCCCAACTCCGTTCTTCTCCTGGCAATCTTTGCCTATTACTGCGAGGCTCACATAGGGGTGCAGCCCTCGGTGGCCTTGCTGCGCCACTACTTCTCCCTCCGGACCAATCGCGGTCATGCTTCCGCGTGCGCGAGCTTCGTCGCGTACGGCGGCGCCATTGCCATTTCGAGCCCCGGGAAAAGGATTGAGGGCTTCAGGAGCAAGTGGGTCTTGGTAGATACTGGGCGCATCCACCCTCGGCTGATCTTGCCCACGGACCAACCCACGAGCTCCACCGATTCGGGTCGAGCGGAGCTCGCGGACCCCCGCGCGAAGCCGGTGTTGGAGAAGATGGACGCGGATCTGAGGCCGGCCAACATGGCAGCGGCGAAGCTAACCGGCGCGTCGCTACTGAGGGAATTCCTGGATCACCAGTTGGCTCCGCTTAGACAGTACTCACTTCCTATGTGGAGGCCCCATCCGAGCCCCGCGGCCTTGGCCGGGGAAGATCTGGCTGCGGTCCTCCAATCTTTGGTCGGGGGCGATGTGGCGAGGTTGGAGGGTGCTCCTACACCCTTGTTCCTCCGCGACGACTGGGAGCAGGTGGTGGAGTCCATGCCCGTCTTCAACGGGGACGGGCCTGTGCCCACCGAAGCTCCCGGGGAACCGGTGGACGTATCCTCCGACGACTCCAGCGAAGAGGTGGACGGAGGGGAGCGGGAGAAAGGGCCTGGCTCCAAGGCAACTGGCGGAGAGTCGATGGCTCCCCTCCCCCTGAGCAGGTCCCGCGCTCTCCGCCTCTCTCCGAGCGATGACGACGAGGAAAATGACGTGCTGGGCGGCGGGAGCTCGCCCCCGATCCCGAAGAAGGACAGGACCGGGCTGATCTCCCGCGGGTCTGCCCTGACCCTGAGGCGGACCGCAGAAGCGCCTTCCGCTTCCGAGGTTGACCCTTCCAGCCGGCTTTCGGGCTTCAAATTTGGCCGGAGGATGCCTGAGCTCACCGGCGACGACCCGTAAGCGCTTGACTCTTGTCTTTATTTCTTGTTCTGCTGCTGAGGCTTGACGTCCGCATCTCTTGGATAGGCTGGCACCCGCAGCAAAGAAGCCGAAGGGAGCTCCTGAGGTTCCATCCGGGGCAGCGCCTCTGCCCGCGAAGGAAGGTGACCGCGACGCACGGGCCTCTCCTGCCCGGTCGTCCTCGCGAGGCCTGGCTGAGCCGGCTGGGGCGAGCTCAGCCCCCATGGCCCAAGCGACTCCCAAGGTGCCTTTGCCTGCTGCCGCTACCACATTCGTTGGGGCGCAGCAGGCTCCGCCTCAGGATGCTGTGGTCGTGCCGCCGCCTTCTCCTCCTATTCCATCGACTGCTGTCTCTCCGACTCCTCCTGCCGTTCTGGATAGCGTTGTTGCTGAGCTGGACTGGCTACGGCAGGATCTTCTTGGTGCCGACCCTCGCTTGGTGGCCGGGCGCTTGGAGCTGGCTTCAGGATGGGTTCGCTCCGACGCTTCGATTCGGGCTGCGCTGGTCCAGGCCTCGACGGCTTGCGACGAGGAAAGGCAGGCCGTCCTTGAGGCGAAGGCCGCTGGTGACGCAGCCCTGGGGGAGGCGGCCGAAGTCCGTGGTTGCTGCAAGGTGCTGGAGGACGAGCTGCAAGGTCTGCGGGACCAGCTCGGGAAAGAGGTCCGCCTTCGCCAAGAGCAAGAAGAAGGCGTGAAGGCTCGCGAGGCGGCCATCGAGGGCCGAGAGGCCAAGCTCAAGAAGCGCCGCGACCGCCTAGGCGTGCTGGAGCAGGAGTTGGGGGCGAGGAAGGTCGAGCTGGACGACAAGGCCCGGGTTATTGCCGAGGACCGCGTGGCCTTTGCATATATGGAGGAGAAAGCTCGCTCCTCGCTGAAGACGCTTTACGAGAGCGGCCTGGAGAGCCCGCTGGCTGGCACCGAGGGCGGACCCGCCAAGCTGCTTCCCTTCCTGGTTCGCGCTCTTGAAGATGTCGCCCTTGGCCTTGGCCCCACGGCTAAGGCCGAGGCGCGTGTCCTGTCTTCTGCAGCGCGGACGCGGGTCTTCACCCACATCTACCTTCGCGATCCCAGCGTCGACCTCGGCAGCCTGCTGGAGCCAGCAAGCGGCGAGCGTGCCGCTGTCGCTCCCGAGGCCGTGAAGGGTCGCGCGGAGGCTCTGCTGGGGAAGTTCCGGGCCTTCAGCACCAAGCCGAAGCGAGGCGCTGCCGACCCTGCTGCTCCATGAGGCGAACCCACTCCGCGCTGCTCCATCGCCGCCAAGTGATTCCGTTATGGCTCCTGTCCTGCTTTCAATTCCTGCACATGTATCATGCCTCGGGGAGGCGTTTAAACTTGCGTTTGGCATAACAGTGTGGACTGTAATATTTGCTTTTGAACTCCTTGAATTTTAAGATGGCGCTCCTCTCTCGCCTTTGCTCCCCTTTCCGCTCTATGTCCTCGGGTCCCGGCCCTCGAGCGAGTCTCATCCGTCGCTGGTATGCCAGGTCGCGATGTCGTGGACAAGGCCAGAGGGTGAGGGCTGGAGAGCCAGTAGGAACCCTGAGTCGCGATGCTCAGGCACCCCCCCTTTAACGTGCAAGCGGTTCGCGCGGTTGAGAGTGAAGAAGGCTGTCTTTGGAATTTACGCTTTTCCTTCCTACTTGCTTATGTTCTACGCCGGCAGAGCCCGGCCCCGCGCATACCTCACCCAGCGTTAGCCCCGACTGGAAACCAGGACGAGACTAAGGAGTGAGGGGCTACGTGACAAGTTAGGCTCCTGAGTCGCGATGCTCAGGAGTCCCCCTTGGCGCATGAACAACAAGTAGGGAGGTGAGATGTGGGTGGATCTACCGTTCTACGTCTGCAGAGCCCGGCCCCGCGCATACCTCACCCAGCGTTAGCCTTTCGGAACTAAGGGGTGAGGGGCTACGTGACCAGTTAGGCTCCTGAGTCGCGATGCTCAGGACTCCCCCTTGACGCCCAAATGACCTTCGTACCTTGGCTCCGCTCGGGGAGAGACGCGCGACGAACCAGGCCCGGGAGGGCCTGGCTGGGTGGCGTGCGTCTGGGCGTGACCCAGGCGCAGCCCCCGTGCCCAGCCCCCTCGCGCGGCACTCCCGAGGGGAGGCGTTACGATGAGGCTAGAAACTGAGGTCTGGGCTCCCTGAGGTTGATGCGGCCCGGGGGCCACCCTCAGTTGTTTATCACCAGCGCGGAGCATAACGCTTCCGTATGTGTACGAGCATAGCCGCTCCTCGGCAGTGTCGTCAGCCAGCGCGGAGCATTGTGCTTCCACTGGTACGTGGGAGGGGTCTCCCCTCCGGGAGGAGCCCCCGGGGCGTGTACAGCCCCGCCCTGACACGTGGCTGGCACAGTAGGGCCTCGTGAGGTGTATCTGGGCACCCGTGAGCCAGCGCGGGACTCACGGGGCCCTACCTCTAGGCGGGTTGCGCCTGGCACTGGGCCTTATCTTGTGATGTGTTCCTGCAAATTTGGTTAGATGCCGGCACTCTACGTCCTCGGGTCCCGGCCCTCGAGCTGGTCTCAGTCGTCGCTGGTATGCCAGGGCGCGATGCCGTTGACAAGGCCAGAGGGTGAGGGCTGGAGAGCCGGTAAGATCCTTGAGTCGCGATGCTCAGGTACCCCCCTTTAACGCGCAAGTGGTCGGCATGGAGAAGAAGAGGTGCCGCGGACCGGCATCAAATAATCAAGCATGGTGGGTTGAACGCATAGCCGGAAATAAACGCGAAAGGGATACATGCCGCTGGGTCTGGCCCGAGCGACTTGGGGATGATGCAGCCCGAGGGGCGCCCCCAACAAAGTAAGCTAACAACATGAAATAAAAGGGATACATGCCACAGGGACGGAACCACGCGGCCTGGGAATAACGCAGCCCTGGGGGGCGCTCCCAGCTGGAAATGAAACTCGAAAGATGTCACCTGATGATGTTGAGGACGAAGCAGTGTTGGTGCAGCAGACTCGGTGGGCTGCGGAAGCCGATACTCATGAGCCCCCAGTCCCAGGGGCCTCGGGAGGCTCCGGAGGCGCTGGTGGCTCCTCGTGGACCATCTCCATCTCCGCCAGAGCTGCGGAACACCTGGCCTCTTGAGCCTCCATGATGCCCCTCATGAGGTGCTGGTACGTGGCAGCCGCGTTCGGCAAGCCGTAAGGCATGCGAACGTAGCTATGTGGTTGACCTTCGCAGCGCCCCACTCGCGAGGGCTAGAGGCGCTCCAGAGAGGCGACTCGATTGAGCCCTGGTATGTCGATGCAGACGCGCAGCCCACCATCCTCGCCTGGATGGGGAGCCACAGCTGGTAGGCGGCGGCTGCCTCTCTTGACTCTTGACTCCTGTAGCTCTTGAATGGCCTTGCTGACGAACTCCTGAGGGCCTGACCCTCCTTGCCTTGCTCCTTCTTGAGGGAAACGTGCTTAGAAACACGCCTCCATGTGGTGCCCAAGCGCCTCCCTCGTGACCTTAGCCAGGTCGGTGGCCCTCCAGGGGAGAGCCCCCGAGCCCTGCCTGAGGAGGGCGCCGGGCGCGCTTTCCTATGCGATGGAAGGAGGTTCCCCCTAGGCAGGCGCGAGCCCTGAGGGGCCTGCTTCCTGAGGGACCGGGCCAGACGATGTCTTCTTGTTCTTGGGGGTGGTCTCGGGAAGCCTCCTGCTTCTGCGGTCCGGGTCTTCCAGTGATGCGGCCTGAAAAGCTGGTTCCAGGGAACACACTGCGTCCTTCTCTTCACAAGGCACCGTGATGACTCCGCCGCTTCCTGGCATCTTGAGGACGTTGTAGCCGTGGTGAGTCACGGCCATGAACTTGGCCAGTGCTGGGTACCCAAGGATGGCGTTGTACGACAGGCGAATGTGAGCGACGTCGAAGTCGATGAGCTCGGTGCGGTAGTTGTCGCGCGCTCCGAAGGTGACAGGGAGGCGGACCTGCCAATCGGGACCGTGGAGCCATCGGTGACTCCGGAGAAAGGCTTGGTTGGCTGAAGCGGGTTGTAAGGCACTTGGAGATTGTTGAATGTTTCCACGGACAGGACGTTGAGCCCTGCCCCGCCATCGATGAGGGTCCTGGTGACCACCACATTGCTGATGATTGGGGAACAAAGCATCGGGAGGACTCTGGCTGTGGCCGCGCACTTGAGCTGATCCGCTGAGCAGAACGTGATGGCGCACGCCGACCACCTAAGGGGGCGCGTGGCTTCAAGCTTGGGGAGGACTGCATTTACTTCGCGGGCGAACTGCTTGAAGATGCGCTGAGAGGCTGGGGCTTGAGCTCCGCCCTGGATGCAGGCAATCGCGCGCGACTCCTGGAAGCCCCTAGCCCCCTCGTCCTGATGGCGGTCCTCGTTTCTTCTTAGCTGCGGCGGCAGCGGAGGGAGGCCTGCGTTGCCTTGCGGGCGATCGTCGTGAGGCTGATCCCTCCAGTCTCTGTCGCGAGGCGGGTCTTGCCAGCGGTCCTCGCGAGGTCGATCGCGCCACCCTTGGCGTGGGCCGCGGTCTTCCCAGTGTCCTGCGTTCCTTCCTCCTCCTCGACCGTAGCCCCGGTCGGCACGGTCGGGGCGATGGCCGATCCTTCCTTCCCGCACGGCTCGGAGCTCTTGACATTCGTTGGTGTTGTGGGTGTGGAGGTCGTGGTACACGCAGTACCGACTGCCCTTGGAAGATTCGGGTTGATCTCTGCCCCGCTTGGTGTCCGGTTCTACCGCGAGCACGGCAGCCCCCTTGCGCTTCCCATCCTTGGCCTTGGACTTCTTCTCTTCTGGGTCTATGGCAGGTAGCTCGAGGAGGGAGAGACGCCCTTCCTCAGCCCTGGCGCACTTGGTCGCCAAGTTGAACAGCTCCAAGGAAGTGCACAGGTCTTCATGCATCGCCAGCTCCTCCTTCATCTTGACGTCGCACACGCCGTCGGAGAAGGCTGAGATGATGGCCTCCTCGGACACCTTGGGAATCTTGAGGCGTGCGTTGTTGAAGCGCTGGATGTACTTTTGTAGGGTCTCTCCGGGTTGTTGCTTGATGCGGCGCATGTCGCTCATGGCGGGCGGCCGGTCGCGGGTACCTTGGAAGTTGGCGATAAAGCGGGTGCGCATCTCGTCCCAGGAGGAGATCGTGACTGGGGCCAGGTTCAGGAGCCAGGTGCGGGCCCCGTCCTTGAGCGCCATGGGAAACCAGTTCGCCATGACCTTCTCATCTCCGTTGGCAGCTTCGATGCCCAGCTCATAGAGCTGGAGGAACTCCGCAGGATCGGCCGTGCCATCGTAACGAGGAGGCAGGTCTAGCTTGAACTTGCCGGGCCACGCGACGCTGCGCAGCTCGGTGGTGAAGGCACGGCAGCCTGCTGTGGCCATGGGAGGCCTTGGGTGACGGAGAGCTTGGTCTTGCAGGTCCCCATGCGCTGCAGCTAGGAGCATCGCGGGGTCTTGACGTGCGGGAGAAGGAGCATGGCCGCGACGTGCTGGAGCAGGGAGCGCCCAGGCAGCTTCTTGCGGGCGAGGGACTTCTTGGCAGCTCTGCTCTTGCCGCGCTGGCGCCTGACGGAGCGGGTTCCGCCCAGGGGCCACGCACCTTGGAGCCAGGGCGTCTTCTTGATGAGGAGGCGGCTGGGGCGCCCTCGAAGCTTCGTTGCCCGCGCGGGGCGGGGTGCGGTGCAGCGGAACGGACGGCGCAGGAGAGCCCCCCCACGGCGCGGACGAGCTCGGCGACGCGGTCGAGCCATTCTTCGTAGACGTCATCGACGGTACGGTAGCGCAGGAGCTCGTTTGCCGCGATGAGTGCAGCTTGAACCTCCATGAGTGCGCGGAGCGCGCGGGACGAAGAACCAGCCGGGGTGAGCGAGGGAGTAGCAGTGCGGCCGTCTTGCCGCACGGACGGATGCTGTGACGACGCTTGCTGCTCGTTCCCCGCCGGGCCGGTGGTGGCGTTGATGGCAGGTGACAGGGAACGGCGAGGACGCCCGCCGACGGGAGCCGTCTGGGCGACGCGGGAAGCGAGAGCGGCTCGGCGCTCGGCGCGGGCCCGACGAGCGTCAGACATGGACGCGATGGTCGGAGGAGAACGGGGCGGTGGAAGACGAATTCCGGCGCACCCCTACCTGGCGCGCCAAATGTTGGATTTCAGGTTCCGGCAGACCCTTGAGGTTCGAACTCTGGGGTGCGCGCGGAGATTACGCCTTCTTCCTACCTGCACCCCTCCACCTCGCAAAGATCTAAGCTATGGAAAGAACAACACAAGAGACACAGGGTTTATACTGGTTCGGGCCACCGTTGTGGTGTAATACCCTACTCCAGTGTGGTGTGGTGGATTGCCTATTGGGCCGATGATGATGAACAATACAAGGAAGAACAGCCTCGCGAGGGTCTGTTCTTGGCTGGGGGGATGAACTGCTAGGAGGAGTTCAGTCACCCTTCTCTCTCTCTCTCATTGATTCTCTGGATCCGAGCTCCTTCCAATTGCCTCTATCTGCCCTCCTATCAGATCCCTCGATCTCTAGATGCCTCTACCCTGGGGGTGGCTAGTCCTATTTATAGGCAAAGACCCTGGGCCTCTTCCCAAATATTGAGCGGGAAGGGCACCAACAATTGGCCATTTTGAAGGGGAACATCTGGTACACTTATCCTGACTAAAGTTGGTCCTCGCCTGCGAAAGGCTCTGGTGGTGACGTTGGCTTGGGCTCAACAATGACTTCCTCTCCGCCGTTGGACTAGTCTTGGTCTCGTTGCACTGAAGCGGGTGCCTTTGCTTGATGCTCTCGCCTGCGCTTGCTCCCTTTGCACCAAAGAGGAAAGGAGGACACTGCGCGGGCTGGCGCCCGCCTGGCGCCCTTGGTCGTCATGGCTTGCGTCATGGGCACCTCATGAGGTACCCCGCCTTGATCTCTCTGCCTCCTCGCGAGCCAGCCCGATGAGGCCGTGCCTGAGGAAGCTCCATGTCGTCCGCCCCGCGAGGCTTGGCCCCTCGCGAGGGTCTTGGGTCTGTGTTGACGAAGATGGGCTGTGCTGGGCCCCCTTTGAGCCACGCTGCAGGCCGCAGGCAGGCAAGTCTGGGGACCCTCGTTCCCAGAACGCCGACACTCACGTCGTCTGCAGTCCCTCCTCGCGATGCCGCCCGCTACCAAGCACGCGAGCAGCTCGTGGAGCCGCGCTATGCACGCAGCGTACGAAGAGGAGGACGAGCGCGTGCTCCAGCACGCCGACGAGGAGGAACTAGCGTGTCATTGTCGTCTCCGCCCGCGCAGAGGAGGCGCGCATGGTGGCTGTCGCGGCGGAAGCCGGTCGCGCGCGCGTCGAGCCCGCAAACTAGGTGCGGACGCGGAATCTACCTTCGAGACCTTGAATGCCATGTGGATCCTGCAATCTGAAGGAGCAATTTGGGTCAGTTGACTCATGTGAGCAATTTGATGCAACATGGATGGCTAGAAGGGCTTCTTCCACCTCTTTTGCCGTCTTCTTCCTTCGCTCTGTCGAACTTCTTTCACAAATTGACTGACCCAAATTATACTACCAGTACGAACGTATTAAGTACAGTAGGAACACGAAGATACGAACAGTAGTACCAACTAAGAAGAACAGTAGTAAGACATAGTACTAGTACTACTGTACGTACTAAAGAGTTCAAATAATGAGAAAGAACATAAACATAGTTCTGTTGGTGCCTCAGCACAACACACCCTTGAAAATAAACTAAGCAACTAGTCCGCTTGACACTGTAGTAGAACCAGCATGAGCGACGGCACTGCCACCTACTCGGAGTCCGAGTCCACGTCCTTGATTTCCTCCTCGTCCCTCTTCCTCTTCCTCTTCGCCGACGCTTCTTTGCTTGAACCAGACACTAGGCTCTGCTTCTTCATCCAACCCTTGTAGATATTTAAACAAAGGTAGGCATCCATTGCTGTGTACAAGATGTGATCTTCATCTAATGTCTTCGACTCCCATGCATGATGAAACTCATGATGAGGTTTCTTCAGTCTAGCGTACGAAGGATCAATCATGGCTACTGCCAGGGTCAGCATTGAAGGTTGAGAGGAGGACACCAGGCTTTCCTTCTGGAGATCGAAGGGCTAGCCTACAACGAGACCTATCGGACACGGGACATCCCTGTCGTTCTTAAAGCCTACAGTAACGAATTTCACTCTTTTGTCCTTGAGGAAGTTCTTAAAATCCTGGCACTCAACGTTGTCATGGCATATGTGGTAGACCAATCAAACGTTATGTACACAAACCTGGATCACGGCGGGCTTCTTCCTCTCTTCGTCCTTTAGAGCCTTCTCTCGTCCCAGGACTGTGGTGTACTCAACATCTAGCCCAGCGACCCACTCATCCGTTGAACTGTTGAACATGAGTAGGAAGCGAGGAAGCCGTGCTTTCACCGTCTCGAATCCACACGTGTAGATGATGATGAACTGATCGCCGGTGATGGCTCTAACCTGGTACTCAGCGGCGACCATGGAGATTTGGGAGGCCATGGATTTTGGAGGAGGGTTAGGAGAAGTTGAACTGTTGTACCCCGCAAAAAAAACTGGGAGCGAACTAATGTGAAAGGACGGGACGACTGGGAGCGAACTGTTGTAAGGTAGAAGACGGGGACGAGTAGGGCATGTGAACGGCGTGGGGTTGCTGGCTTGCCTGGTGGATAAATGGCTGCAAGCCCCTAAAGAGTTCTCGAGAACTATGCGGGACCCACTAGATGTCATGTCTACTAGACCCATATCGTAGTCCTGATGGTATAGCTTCTGCCTGTTCGCACGCCATGCCGGCGCGTGGATGTAACTTCACTTAATTCCGTCAAACGTCGCGCCTCCCACGACCTTCGCCTCCCTCGCGCGATCGCGCCCTTTGAGACTTCGACCGGCTATAAATGAGCAATTGTTTTGCCTTTTTTAGACAAGCAATTTTTTTGCCTACTCCGCATGCATGATACTCCCTCTGGTCCTTTTCACTCCCGTCTACCATTTGCAAAGTGTTTGACCAAATTTATACTTTTTTTAACACCACCTTATATTAATTAACCAGCCACACTAGTACACTCATTCGATACAATATTCACCACACAGGGCGGTTCATTATTTACAAGAATACCATCCAATCTATTGTCAAAGCTATACTTAGCGATTAAGTGTGCCACCTTATTGACCGAACGACTAATCTTTGACAATTGAAGATTGTTGATCAACTTCGAGATGCTCAACGCTTTCATCTTCAGGTCACGCATAGCAGACCTGTCATAGTCCCCCGATGCAAGAGACGCTACCACAAAAGCGCAATCAGTCTCTAAAATTACAGGATTATGAAGAGAAATACCTATGTAGAGAGCGGCAATGCAAGCCCTAAGCACCGCTTCCTCCATGCTTTGACAGGCATCAATGAAATCCCACGACCAAATTTATACTAAAAATATCAATATCTACAGTACTGATTATAATGAGTATAAGAACTACGTTTTATAATGAGTGTAAAAATATTGATTTGACATTGTGAATGTTGACACATTTTTCTATAAGTCTGGTGAAAGTAGACGTACATTGACTTCAGACAAAACTTAAATGCACAATGCAGACTAGTTCCTCCGTCCAGGTGCGTGCCATGTCCTATCTTGTCATCACAACAAGGTTAGCTATTAGAGTACCACTACCTCCCTTCTAGTTTAAAGGGCTCGATTCAAAATTTTCACCTACTCTTAGCAAGGTAGTAGAGGCGGTGGAATAATTTTTGAAGTCTGCAAAAGTACTCAACTAGTGCTGTCGTTCTTCACAAAAAAATGTGTTTACCAATGCATGCATAAACACTAGTTACTCTAACCCCCTCTCTTCTTTAATTCTTTGCCACATCAGCATGTTTGCTATTCCCGTGTGCATGATACTAGCTAAGTTACTACCATTATGGCCAGCCTTGATCATCGCATGCAATAATTTAGTGCACCTTGAAATATGAACATGTGTGGGGCGTGTATGTTTTTAATGACTTGAGACTATACCTAGCCCGGCATGCAAGATGACTTATTATGCACCGTTCCCCATACCTGCAGGAAGCCCGTTCGTCTCCAAATCTTTTCCTCTCCATGTGTGGAAACAATATGCCTGCCAAACTCTCCTTCTCCCTCCGGCGGTCCCACCACTCCACCCCGTGTGAAAAATATATTCATGCATGACTCTCCTTCCCCCACACTTGTCCAATCCGTTGTGACCAGCAATATTTCCACCCCTTCGCTCCCCCGTAATTTACTCCAACAAATATGCTCACGTAGCTGTTACTTAACTGCATGTGCATTGGGTCACTGCCATATGGGCCCAACAGGGGTCTGGCCCATATGTCAGTGACGCAACTGGACCTACAGTTAAGTCAGTGCAACTTAGTCCATATCTTACGTAGGTGTGCCATTGCTAGCTATAAATACTGCGCCTCCCACGACATCGCTATCTCCTCCCCCTCACGTTCACGTTCGTTACTATCTCCTCCCCCTCCCTCTCACGTCGACCACCATGGCATCGCCCCTCCCAAGCCCTAGGAGCCCCTCGCTGCACCGTGCGGACGGTCACACGTCGCCGTTCCGTTCCTCGCCGCCACTAGTCGAGTAGGACGCGTTGGTGTTCTGCTCCTCGCCGCTACGTGACGCGTCGCCGTCCCGTTCCTCGCCGCCACTAGTCGAGGAGGACGCGTCGGCGTTCCGCTCCTCGCCGCTACGCGACGCGTCGCCGTTCGGTTCCTCTCCGCCACTAGTCGAGGAGGACGCGTCGGCGTTCCGCTCCTCGGCGCGACGCGTCGAGGTTGACGCATCGGCGTTCCCAATCTTGCCAGCACGCGTGCCGGAGGACGCGTCGGCTCCCCGCTACGAGGAGAACGCCGCGCCGCCCGCCGAGCCCCCCAGCCTTGAGGAGCTTTGGAAAGAATTGGATGTCGCCTTGTGGGAGGCTTTGCCTCCAGCAGAGCGCGCCAAAATAGAGGCGGAGAAGAAGGTCGAGGAAGAGAAGCGCACCACGGAACAAGCTGCCTGGGAGGCCTATGTCGCGTCCGAGAGAGTCAGGCAATTGGCTCTTTGGAAAAAGGCTCATGCGAAGGCCGTGAGGGTGGTTGAGGACGCCCGTGCCGACGCCCTGAGTGCAGTCGGGCCCAAGCGCCTCATCTACGCTTGGCGGTATGTGGACCGGGTGCACACTTCCAGCGAGGAGGAGTACCTGTTGGCGCCGGATCACCACACGGTGAGATCGTGATCGCCCGCCGGCAAGCCGCCAATCAGCACCTCACGAGTTGCGAGGCTGAGGAAGAGGTGTTGTGTCGGCGCGCTGGGAAACGGACGCGCACCAGGGCACTCGTGGCGCGCCGCAAGCGCTCCTGCAAGCGCCGTGGCTTTTAGGAGGAGTATAATTTTTGTTTCGTAAGGCGGTCTCATTAGTTTTGGGACGCAAATCATAAATCCCGAACGTTCAGGAATTTTTAGCATCCTTAATTAAGTATGTAAAAGGGAAAGTTTGGAAACATTGTGTATTCGTACGCATTTTGCAAGTACGTGCATATAGCACAAACTTTACTATATACTATCGCACTACACGTCTCTCTCGATATATGCTTGCAGACTGTACTACTCCATCCGTCTAGGTCAATAAGTCATCTTTGATTGTGCACTGTGACCAAGAAGGAGGGAAGACTTATACACCTAGACGGAGGGAGTACTACTATTACTTATGTATGTGCAAATGCACGTTTTTACATTACGATGCGGTTTTTGTAAAAGTAGAAAAACAACACTAGTCAAGCTTGTGAAACGATTCAATGCAAAACAAATGCAAAAATGCTCGTTGATTGTTTACTTTTAACTTCCTTCTCTGTGGTTATTTCTCTGTCGTACTTTGTACGGAGTATCTCACTGGTTGGAAAGGCATGCAAATTCCTAAACTGCTTCCTGCACCCTGTATCGAATTTTTTTCCTAACAAGTTGTGCCGTGCAATTGGAATTCCAACTTGAGTACTAATACTAGTAGGAGTACCAGGGGCCAGTTCTTTTAGGCTTCTAGATTAGTAATCCCGTAACTACTACCTCCGTCCTGGTTTATTGGTCCCCATTGTAATCTGTGTCAAATTTTGATCATAAATTTAACTAATGAAATGTTAGTGCATGTCACATGCACTACTCCATCCGTCTAGGTGAGTAAGTCATCTTAGGCAGTGCACCGTGACCATAGAGTAGGAGAAAACGAGAAACTTTAATGTTTATTTGCTATCAATAGTATTGCATGCAATGAACTAACCACTGCATGTTGTGTTTGATATCTCAAGTCATTAAAAGCATGCACACTCTTTATCTCTTATTTGTTGATATGTCAAGAAACAAGAAATGAGGTAGAAGTTAATGCATCGCGGCTAAGTGTTTCGGGATTATTTGGTTTCTGTAAGATGACTTACACACCTAGACGGAGGAATTACAATAGTGAGGAATAAACCAGTTAAATCTTTGGTCAAAATTTAGCACAAATTACAATGGTGAGGAATAAACCAGGACGGAGTAGTAGTTTAGAAGCCCAAATAAATGAGTGAGGCGCCTTATTGTTACTCTCCACTGTGACTAGTCTTGTGGGAAAAGCTGGGGAAGCCGCCAAAAGAACTAGCCCTAGGAGTAGTAGCTAGGGATCGAGTGTGCGAGATGAACTGGAGAAAGTAAATGCAGAGAGATGAAATGCAAAAAAGACGGAAGGATGTGATGGTTGCTTGTCTGTTTATTTTACCAGGCCACTTATTACTGGGAGTGGTTGGGTTTTGTGATATGACGGCTTTAGTTCCGCGCCAAGAGCGGGGTCACAGGTGAGACTCCCGTGCAGCGCCGCCCTCTACACTTGTACTACATCTGTCGTTGTTTATTAGTCCCCCATTGAATTTGACTAAAGATTTAACTGACAAAATGTTAGTGCATGTCAACAAAAACTGTATCGTTGGATTCGTATCTGAACATAGTTTTGAATGATATAATTTTAGGTGACATGCATCAGCATTTATCGTACTATATATAATGTTAGTTCAATTTTTGGTCGTACTAATCTATAGTAGTAAGGTGCCCGTGCGTTGCACCGAAGAGTGAAATGCATTGATCGAGGAGTTGTTTATTTTGACAAAGGATGTGGGGGTCATCTCATGTGTAACAGGTATCGATATGTTTCTTCGGATATTATTTCATCTCTAGAGCTCACAAACATCCGGGTGAAATAGATAAAAAGGTATCTTTTGCAAACAAAAGCGTTCAACTGTTCAACCTACATCCAAAACTTGTGAAGAAATAACACTTATTGTGCTTTGCAAGAAATGATCTTTAAGAATTAGTTTTTGAGTATCGATTGTTATACATGTTGGCTACAGATGACATGGCACTTTCTTATAGTCAACAGTTGGCTATACTATTAAGTAATATTTACCATGCCCTTATACACCTAGATGGAGGGATTAAATAAGGATGACTTGCAAGCGGGTAGAGGAGATGTAAGAAATAGTTCATCGTAAGTCTTTCACCAGTACTGTTGTAAAAATTCATACATGGAAGATTCTAGACTAAACCATAAACGAATACACTTTTATTCATGTGCGATACTCCAATAGAGCAAGATCCTACATGGAAGTCTCCACATGCTTAGACAGCGGATTACATTGAGCGAAGACTAATGATCAACATTTAACTTGATAATGCGTATGTCCAGGTGAACCTCCTTGGAGTCCCCGTGCACCGCGTCGGCGGGTAAAGGATGCCATGGGTTTTCCAAGTCAACATTGGTGGGATAGTCCCAGCTCGCTAGACTCCAAGTCCGTGTGTCGCCGCCCACGTGACCCGGAGGGGTAGTAACACTGACCACGCACCCGTACATCGGCCTCATGTCAGTGTCAGCATCAGCGGCGTCGCCACTGACGCACATTACAGAGACGGGGCGGCGGCTTGCGCGGGCCTCGCCGGTGCCCACGATCAAGAGGAAGACGCTGTCGTCCTCCTCTAAGACTAGCAGGAGGCGGTGTTCCTTTAGCGACTCCGGCATGGTGAACGGGTAGCACGTCTCGTACTTGATGTTCTCCGCCAAGGGCCAGCAGTGACCACTGCACGCATCCATGAGGTGATGCACCATGTCTGTCGGCGAGCCACAAAACGGCATCGGACACTCATAGTAGTGGACGAAGGGCTCCTTGGAGGCATCGACCAGGCCGTCCATGAACGGGAGTGGCTGTAGGGGACGTTGCGCCAGTTGAATATATGAGCAAGTTACTACGAGATTTAATCCGAATAAGCACAAAATAAATCATGACAGCTATAACCGAGATGAAACTAATCATGTGGACTAGCATAGTAGTAGGATACATAGTAGAAACATGAATTCTACCACGATTTCGAACAGGAAGGACAGAAACACATACGGTGCAACGGGAGCAGCACCGTTGGCGTTGAGGTTGTCTCCCATGTCCAAACACCACGTAGACACAGTCTTTGAGCATGGTTCGTAGTCGTTCCATGCTCGGGCATTGAAGTTTGTAACTATTTTAGATTAGAATATACTACTCCTCCGGTGCTAGTAGTAGAGCAGAGTCCTACTCTACTCAAGCAAGTTAGGGCATAGCACTGTAGGGAGTACCAGTACTGTGATCACTCAAGCAAGTTATCTGGCATCGACATGACCCTACACTGTTGGTATGTGTCTCGTAAGTCAAGCGGCGTGCTGTAGTCAGCATCACCTGTCCACTTCCCGCATCACATATTCACATCTCCATCTTTGTCCGCACATAATTTCGTCCAATCTTCCATCACCGCTAAGGCGCCTCCCCCCCTCGTCCGAAACCCGAGCACTAACAATGGCAGAACCGAGCAGCGTCCGCCGAAAGAGTGGGTGGAATTCGCTCCCCACAGAGGTAATCAAGCTCATTGTTTCGCGTGAGGACAATCTCAGTACCATGCCGCTCGCCGCGTGCTCATTGGGGCTGTACCATTTACTCAAAGCCCTCAGGCCGGAGTTTTTTAAGCCAGCTCCTTGCTTGCTGATGCCGCCTGATCTTCAGAAACGGCGTGTCACACAACAGAATGATCGTAGGGTGGTGAGCATCAACCCACTTGATTGCGATCCGATCCTCGTCAGCCTCAACTACATTAACGGTATGTACTGGGTCGGCATGAACACGTCTTGGATGGTGCTCGTCAACGGTCGCGGCAGCTGGATGCTCGTGGAGGTCTACACCCGGTGATTGATCCCCCTTCCTTCGATTAACACTGCACTTCTTTGGCACCGCGGCCCAGAATACTCGGAATCTTACAGTAGCCAACATGATACCAAGTTTGATTTGCTCAAGGTTGTAATCTGCCAAGTGCCCACAAGATCTGCGAATTATAAAAACTTCAGGCTAATTGTGTTCTTCAACCGCGGTCTCGCCTATCTGACAGGTCACTGCGGTAAGTGGATAAATCTGCACATCCATCGCAGGATCATACATCCACTACAGGGAAAAGGCATGCTAGTGGCGCACCAGTTTTGCCTACTAATGGCGCACTACTGGTGCGTTACTAGCATCATGCCATTATAATTAAATTCTAATGGCGCACCACTGGTGCGCCATTAGTATCTGGTGTTCTAATGGCGCACCACGTAGTGTGCCATTAGTATATCCCACAGTGCATCATTAGAATGCCTTCCAGGGGGCCATATGTACCCATGTGCTTTGGCATACTAATGGCGCACCAGTGCGTGATGCGCCATTAGTGTTTTAAAAAAATTCAATTTTTTTATTTTTGTTTTCAATTTTTCAATTTTTTTTAATCTCGGGTCACTATGGCTTAATCTCGAGTCAATATGCTTAATCTCAGGTCAAATCGCACTCCGTGGTCAAACTTTCCAAAAGGTCACCCATCCTCACACTACTCCAGCCCAAGCACGCTTAACTTCAGAGTTCTATCCAACCCAAGCACCAGCTCATTTCACAGGCACTTGTTGATATATCTAGCATATCAATCCTATTAAACCTTGTTGATGTTTAGGACTTTGTTCATGTTCATGAGTGTGATGAAATTTTGAAAAACTATTTCAAACTTCCGTTCATATTATGTATCATATTTTGAAAAACAATTCCCGAAAAAAAATCGAAACTATTTTTTTTCTGTTACTAGTGGCGCACCTAGCACATGGTGCGCCACTAGTAAGTTTGAATTTTTTTGAATTTTTTTGCCTCTAGATATTAAAAGCCCCGTAACTTTTTTCTATTAGGTTTTTGAGGATTTTGAAAATGTTTAACAGGGTTCCCCTAGTTAAATTTGGAAGTAACTTTTCGAGTAGATGATTTTTTATATAGAAAACTTTTTTATCCGAGTTCGTATGCAAGAGTTATGCCCATTTTACAAATTCCAAAGAGATTTTCATTCTAGTATAACTTTTCGCTCATTTATCAGAATCAGGCGATTCAAGCACCTAGAGTTTCGTATCGAAACCCTCTTTCTGTGTAACCAACTTAAACAAGATTTTGCTACTTTAAATTTGACTTTAGACCAGTTTAGTAAACGAAGCTTGTTTCTTTCGCCGTTTGAGTTTTGTTGCTTCGTTTGATTTGATTCTTTTTGCAAACCGGAGTTCTTAAGTTGAACTTTCTGGTTAGATATCTTATTTGAGTTTTACCCGTGCCCTTGCTTGATTTATTATTGTATGCTTGTTTGTTTGCTTGCGATAGAGTACCCGGAGTGTGAAGCGTGCTACTACGAGTCTCTAGGTTTCGCGGATCATCAGCAAGGCAAGTAACACTTTGATCATACCTCTTTACTACCCAGTTTTATTGCATTAGATCAATCCTCAAACAATTGCATGGTTAGGATCTGAATTAAATTGTGGGTTGGGAAGTAGATGAGGTAGTACCTATTCACCTATTTATTATCAAACCTTGGGAGTTACTTCTACGTCGCTTATATTGCTATGCTATGCTCGTAGACGTGGATTGGGTTTGACAGTATTCATGCCAGATGTGAGTATTTTTAAATAATGGTTAACTTAAGGTGGCAACTTTAATACACATTTCGGTGGATTGAGTCACCTGGGGAATTCCAGTGATTGTCTGTATTTTTTGGAAATCCCGGGGTACCGTGTGATTCTCCTATGGACTGCCACCCAAGCTCAAAGGGAACATAAGATTATTCATGCTATAAACTTCTGTGTGCAGACACATACCATTATGGGCTCTGGCATAGTTGAGTAAGTTGTGGGAAACCTTTCCATGATGGGCTAGCAGATGTAGGGGATTGTAGGTGTACCGGCCTATCTATCGGTTAAGGGGACCTCTTCGGAAAGATTGTGTCTCGGTCATCCGTTTCTCAAACATCATGCAGTGCGAGAAATCAAATGGAGGAGATCGAGTCTTGTGGGGAAAAGTGCACAAACCTCTGCAGAGTGTACAAACTAATCATGGTTAGCCGTGTCCCCGGTTATGGACATCTTGAGTATCTAGTTCTTGGATTATCATGTGGATCTCATCACTCTTGATTATATAATTTGATTGGGGTTAATGATTATTTTTAATTGGGAATGAGATGGGGTTTACCATTCTCAATGTTTAACAACCACCATGATAGTTAAATAAAATTTATTCCTTAGTTGTAGGAAAAAATGGTTTTCCGCAAAACATATTAACCATACAGCCTCCACCAGCCAAATTTGCATGTAGTGATAGCATTATTCTGTTCATTACTCTTTTGTGTTACCTTGCTAGCATATTCCATGTGCTGAACCGTTTTTGGGCTGCAACATATCATGTTGCAGACTTTCCAGACGATGAGTAAGGAGCCTTAGGTCGTGGTCTTTCACTCAGTGATGCCATTCGAGTTGATGGACTCACTTTATCTTCCAAGCCTTCCGTTGTTATCGTATTAGATGGCCTTAAGCCATATTTATTGTAATAAGTTCTCTTTTGAGACATTCGATGTAATAATTGTGTGATTGCTACTCTGTTATAAATCCTTCAAGTACTATGTGTGTCAGCATTACCGATCCAGGGATGACACTTATGCACAGAGATCAAACTGTTTGAGGTCTGGTCACTACATATTTGGTAGACCCTTCTTGAATATTGTTAATGCTAGGATAGACTGCAAAAAGGATGTTGTTACTATTGGTTTGGGGGATATGTCTCATGAGTTTAAGTTTGCTAAATTTCGTAGACAACCCCGTGATGAGGAATTGCCTAGTAAAGATGAAATTATTGGTTTTGCTTCTATTGTCGTGCCTCCTAATGATACTTTAGAACAATATTTGCTAGACCATGAAAATTATATGTTTATGAATGAAAGAAGGGAAACAGATGAAGTATTCTCTAATCAGGGACCTATTTTGAAACACAACTTGCCTGTTGAAATACTAGGGGATCCTCCTCCATCCAAGGGTGATCGCGTGTTTGAGCTTAAACCATTACCTGATACTCTTAAATATGCTTATCTTAATGAGAAAAAGATATATCCTGTTATTATTAGTGCTAACCTTTCAGAGCATGAAGAAAAGAAATTATTGAAAACTCTGAAGAAGCACCGTGTTGCTATTGGATATACTCTTGATGATCTTAAGGGCATTAGTCCCACTCTATGCCAACACAAAATAAAATTGGAGAAATAAGCTAAACTGGTTGTTGATCACCAACGGCGGTTAAATCCTAAGATGAAAGAAGTGCTAAGGAAAGAAATACTAAAGCTTCTGGAGGTAGGTATAATTTATCCCGTTGCTGATAGTCAGTGGGTAAGTCTTGTCCATTGTGTCCCTAATAAGGGAGGTATTATTGTTGTTCCTAATGATAAAGATGAATTGATCCCACAAAGAATTGTTACAGATTTTAGAATGGTACTTGATTTCCGCAAATTAAATAAAGCTACCAAAAAGGATCATTACCCTTTACCTTTTATTGATCAAATGCTAGAAATATTATCCAAACATACGCATTTTTGCTTTCTAGATGGTTATTCCGGTTTCTCTCAAAGACCTGTGTCAAAAGAGGATCAAGAAAAGACCACGTTTACTTGCCCTTTCGGTACCTTTGCTTATAGATGTATGCCTTTTGGTTTATATAATGCACCTGCTACCTTTCGAAGATGCATGATGGCTATATTCTCTGATTTTTGTGAAAAGATTGTTGAGGTTTTCATGGATGATTTCTCCATATATTAAACTTCTTTTGATGATTGCTTGAGCAACCTTGATCAAGTTTTGCAGAGATGTGAAGAAACTAACCTTGTCTTGAATTGGGAGAAGTGTCACTTTATTGTTAATGAAGGTATTGTCTTGGGGCATACAATTTTGGAAAGAGGTATTGAAGTTGATAAAGCTAAAGTTGATGCTATTGAAAAGATGTCGTGTCCCAAGGACATTAAAGGTATAAGAAGTTTCCTTGGTCATGCCGGTTTTTATAGGAGGTTCATTAAGGACTTATCTAAAATCTCCAGGCCTCTGACTAATCTCTTACAAAAAGATATTCCTTTTGTCTTCGATGATGATTGTGTAGAAGCATTTGAAATACTTAAGAAAGCTTTGATTTCTGCACCTATTGTTCAGCCACCTGATTGGAATTTGCCCTTTGAAATTATGTGTGATGCTAGTGATTATGCTGTAGGTGCTGTTCTAGGACAAAGAATTGATAAGAAATTAAATGTTATCCAATATGCTTGTAAAACTCTAGACAATGCCCAGAGAAATTATGCTACTACTGAAAAAGAATTTTTAACAGTTGTATTTGCTTGTGATAAGTTCAGACCTTATATTGTTGATTCTAAAGTAACTGTTCACACTGATCATGCTGCTATCAAATATCTTATGGAAAAGAAAGATGCTAAACCTAGACTTATTAGATGGGCTCTCTTGCTACAAGAATTTGACTTGCATATTATCGATAGAAAGGGAGCTGAGAACTTCATTGCAGATAACTTGTCTAGGTTAGAGAATGTTCTTGATGACCCACTACCTATTGATGATAGCTTTCTTGATGAACAATTAGCTGTTATTAATGCTTCTTGCACTGCTCCATGGTATGCTGATTATGCTAATTATATTGTTGCTAAATTTATACCACCTAGTTTCACATACCTGCAAAAGAAAAGGTTTTTCTATGACTTAAGACATTACTTCTGGGATGACCTACACCTTTATAAAGAAGGAGTAGATGGTGTTATTAGACGTTGTATACTTGAGAATGAACAGGAACAGATCCTACGCAAGTGTCACTCCGAAGCTTATGGAGGACACCACGCTGGAGATAGAACTGCACATAAGGTATTGCAATCCGGTTTTTATTGGCCTACTCTCTTCAAAGATGCCCGTAAGTTTGTCTTGTCATGTGATGAATGTCAAAGAATTGGTAATATTAGTAGACATCAAGAAATGCCTATGGATTATTCACTCGTTATTGAACCATTTGATGTTTGGGGCTTTGATTATATGGGACCGTTTCATTCCTCTAATGGGTGTACACATATTTTAGTTGCAGTTGATTACGTTACTAAGTGGGTAGAAGCTATTCCAACTAGTAGTGCTGATCATAACACCTCTATTAATATGCTTAAGGAAGTTATTTTTCCGAGGTTTGGAGTCCCTAGATATTTAATGACCGATGGTGGTTCACATTTTATTCATGGTGCTTTTCGTAAAATGCTTGCTAAGTATGACGTTAATCATAGAATTGCATCCCCATATCACCCACAGTCTAGTGGTCAAGTAGAATTGAGTAATAGAGAGCTCAAATTAATTTTGCAAAAGACTGTCAATAGATCTAGAAAGAATTGGTCCAAGAAACTTGATGATGCATTATGGGCCTATAGAACTGCATATAAAGACCGTATGGGTATGTATCCGTATAAAATGGTTTATGGAAAAGCATGTTACTTACCTCTCGAACTAGAACATAAGGCATATTGGGCCATTAAAGTGCTCAATTATGATTTCAAACTTGCCGGTGAGAAGAGGTTATTTGACATAAGCTCACTTGATGAATGGAGAACTCAAGCCTATGAGAATGCAAAACTATTTAAAGAAAGTTAAAAGATGGCATGACAAAAGGATACAAAAGCGTGAGTTTAATGTAGGTGATTATGTGTTGCTCTTCAACTCTCGTTTAAGATTTTTTGCAGGAAAACTTCTCTCTAAATGGGAAGGTCCTTACTTTATCGAGGAGGTCCATCGTTCCGGTGCCATAAAAATCAACAACTTCGAAGGCACAAATCCGAAGGTGGTGAACGGTCAAAGAATCAAACATTATATCTCAAGTAATCTTGTAATGTTGAAACTAATGTCATTGAAACCGTAACCCCGTAGGAATACATAAGGGACACTTTCCAGAACGTTTCAGACTCCGAAAAGAAATAGGTACGTGGTACGGTAAGTAAACCGACTCCAAAACAGTTCTAATGGCAATTTTTCTTCGTTTTGGGATATTTAAGAAAATAGGAAAATAAGAAGTAGTCCAGGAAGGACACGAGGCGTCCACGAGGGTGGATGGCGCGCCCTACCCCCCTAGGCTCGCCCCCTGCCTCATGAGCACCTCGTGTACTCTCCAGACTCCGTTTTTTTGCACGATACTTGTTTTGGTCGGTAAAAATTCATTATATAATCTCCCTAAGGCTTTGACCATCGTATCACGCAATTAACCTCTATTTTTGTTCCGAGCTGTTTTTCTGACAGATCTAGATCGCCATGACGTCCCCAAGTGCCGCTAAGGACAAGTTCTTCGAGAAGGTCATCAACCCCTACCTCGCGGAAGTGCTGCAACAACCTCAAACCATTGAGATGCATGAGGGGGTGCTGCACATCCGCGATGTTGAGGGACCAAGGAGGACCGAAAGCGTGGAGACAAGGCTTGAAGAAATGGTGCAACAAGTTTTCAAGTGTCAGGAGATGGTGGAGCGTGGACTCGACACCAATCACACAATGATCACGGAGTTCACCAAAAACCACAAGCTGGACGCCAAGGACATTGGGGAGGCCATCTTCAAGCTTCACGAGAAAATTGAGCGCCTCCAAGCCCACATCTATGACCTGCAAAACCAAAACTGTGAGTATGAATATAGATTCAAGAGGATGAGTTTGGCTGCAGATTTAAGGATCCCGGAGACTCGATCGTCCTTCTACAGTAAAAAAAGGACACATCCGTGACATTTTGGGCCGAACGAAAAAAAATTCTGTCATACATATGACACTTCTATGACGATAATTGTGACAAAACCCGGTATCATCATAGATGTGGTGGGCTCCTACTTCTATGACAAAAAATCATGACAGAAAATGGGCTTTTCGTCCTGGGCGGGCCGGAGACGCAGCTGCATGACATTCTTTTGGCCGTCCATGACGGAAAAAACCGTGGTAGAAGCGAGGGGGAGGAAAATTTCGGGGAGTTCCCGGATACGGTGGGAGGTCGGGGGCCGAGCGATGCGCGCTTCTCTCATACACGTACGCGCGTGTGTGCGAGGCGTTGGCTCTAACTGAACCCGAGCGAGGCGTTGGGCTCTAACTGAACCCGAGCGATTGCACTATAGGCTACGCGTTACTGAACCCGAGCGATCGATCGATGGCTGTTAACTGAACCCAATCAAGCGATTCCTTCGCTACTGCTGCTAACTGAAGCCGATCGATGCTGCCTCTGGATGAACAGTGAGCATTGCGAGGGGGGGGGGGGGGTGGATGAACAGTTCCCGGTGGGGGTGGATGAACAGGACCCCATGGTGTTGCCTCTGGATGAACAGGACCCCGATCAATCGAGCCGGTTGCGGCTGGATGAACAGGACCCCGTGGAGGGTTGGATGAACAGGACCACCCCGTGGAGGGCAGGATGAACAGTAGACGGTGGAGGGGTGCCCGTGGAGGGGTGGTTGAACAGGACCCCATGGTGTGGAGGGCTGGATGAATAGTAGACGGTGGAGGGGTGGTTGAACAGTAGCCGGTGGAGTAGCGCGCGGTGGAGGCTGGATGAACAGGAGCCCGTGGAGGCTGGAGGAGGTCGACGGTGGATGAACAGTAGCTCGTGGAGGCTGGAGGGGGTCGACGGTGGAGATGAACAGTATCCCGTGGAGTCCCGTTTTGCGGTACGCCACACCCCTCCCAATGAACAGGACCCCCGTTTTGACCATAGCGCTCCAACACAAGTCCGTTTCCTCCGTTTTGCGGTACGCCACACCCCTCATGATCAACAGGACCCCCGTTTCGACCGTAGGAGGTTCGTTTCCTCTGTTTTGTGGTACGCTAGACCCTTCCCGATCAACAGGACCCCGTTCCAAACGTAGGAGGTCCGTGTCCTTCGTTATGCGGTACGCTAGGCCTTGTTTCCATCGCCTATTCCGTCCAAGCCCTCCCGATGAACACAACCACGCATTCCGTTCCGACCCAGCCGGTTGGCTCCCACGCGTTCCGTTGCCTCCCCATGAACACGACGCATTCCGTTGCCTCCTCATGAACACGACGCATTCCGTTGCCTCCCCATGAAAACGATGATGACACTGTTTCTCCGTTCCGACCCAGCCATGTACAAGAGCCCTGGCCGTACGTATGCGCGAGTAGGCGTTCGAGACCCTGCCCGTATGTATGTAGGTGGCCGTATTTTCTTTCTTGCACCCTGGCCGCTGTACGTACGTGTACATGCTACATGCGCGCCTCTACTATGACACATACGCGCCTCTACTATGACACATGTGCGCCTCTACATCCACCAGTATACATGTACGTACACGTTCGCGACCAGAATGACAACGCTACGTATGCTTCGGCCAGGTGGGTCCCGACTGTCCGGCACTTCCTTGCATGCGAAGATGTAGCTGGTGGGTCCCAGCAGTCAGGGGCAAACATTTTTTTCGCGAAATGCGGTGGCCCATCCGGTGGGTCCCCGCTGTCAGGTGGAGGAATAATTATTTTGCACGTAATAAGGAGGCACTTCCTTGCTGTGGCCGTGGACCCAGCTGCCAGCCTCTCCACGTACAGTCCACGTCCGATGGAAGCCGTTCCTTGACCATGTTGACCACGCCGCGCCGAGAGCACCAGGGCGGTGGACGACGGCGATGTTGGGGAACGTAGTAATTTCAAAAAAATTCCTACGCACACGCAAGATCATGGTGATGCATAGCAACGAGAGGGGAGAGTGTTGTCTACGTACCCTCGTAGACCGAAGCGGAAGCGTTGACACAACGTAGAGGAAGTAGTCGTACGCTCTCCTCGCGATCCAACCGATCACAGCACCGTTACTCCGGCACCTCCGAGTTCTTGGCACACGTTCAGCTCGATGACGATCCCTGGGCTCCGATCCAGCAAAGCGTCGGGGAAGAGTTCCGTCAGCACGACGGCGTGGTGATGATCTTGATGTGTTACCGGCGCAGGGCTTCGCCTAAGCACTGCAACGATATGACCGAGGTGGAATTTGGTGGAAGGGGGCACCGCACACGGCTAAGGAAAGATCTCAATGATCAATTGTGTGTCTATGGGGTGCCCCCTGCCCCCGTATATAAAGGAGCCAAGGGGGAGGGGCTGGCCGGCCAAGCCTGGCGCGCCAGGAGAGTCCTACTCCCTCTGGGAGTAGGATTCCCCCCCCAATCCTAGTTGGACTAGGATTCTCCAAGGGGGAGAGAGAGAGAGGGGGCGCCCACCTCTCCTAGTCCTAATAGGACTAGGGGAAGGGGGGAGGCGCGCAGCCCATGAGGGCAGCCCTCTCACCTCTCCTCCAAGGCCCATGTTGGCCCATTATGCTCCTGGGGGATTCCGGTAACCCTCCCGGTATTCCGGTAAAATCCTGATTTCACCTGGAATGCATCCGATGTCCAAACATAGGCTTCCAATATATCATTATTTACGTCTCGACCATTTTGAGACTCCTCGTCATGTCCGTGATCACATCCGAGACTCCGAACTCCTTCGGTACATCAAAATGCATAAACTCATAATAACTGTCATCGTAACGTTAAGCATGCGGACCCTACGGTTCGAGAACAATGTAGACATGACCGAGACACGTCTCCGGTCAATAACCAATAGCGGGACCTGGATGCCCATATTGGCTCCTACATATTCTACGAAGATCTTTATCGGTCAGACCGCATAACAACATACGTTGTTCCCTTTGTCATCGGTATGTTACTTGCCCGAGATTCGATCGTCGGTATCCAATACCTAGTTCAATCTCGTTACCGGCAAGTCTCTTTACTCGTTCCGTAATACATCATCTTGCAACTAACTCATTGGTTGCAATGCTTGCAAGGCTTATGTGATGTGCATTACCGAGAAGGCCCTGAGATACCTCCCCGACAATCGGAGTGACAAATCCTAATCTCGAAATACGCCAACCCAACATGTACCTTCGGAGACACCTGTAGAGCACCTTTATAATCACCCAGTTACGTTGTGACGTTTGGTAGCACACAAAGTGTTCCTACGGTAAACGGGAGTTGCATAATCTCATAGTTAAAGGAACATGTATAAGTCATGGATAAAAGCAATAGCAACATACTAAACGATCGGGTGCTATGCTAATGGAATGGGTCATGTCAATCAGATCATTCAACTAATGATGTGATCTCGTTAATCAAATAACAACTCTTTGTTCATGGTTAGAAAACATAACCATCTTTGATTAATGAGCTAGGCAAGTAGAGGCATACTAGTGACACTCTGTTTGCCTATGTATTCACACATGTATTATGTTTCCAGTTAATACAATTCTAGCATGAATAATAAACATTTATCATGATATGTAAGGAAATAAATAATAACTTTATTATTGCCTCTAGGGCATATTTCCTTCAGTCTCCCACTTGCACTAGAGTCAATAATCTAGATTACAAAGTAATGATTCTAACACCCATGGAGTCTTGGTGCTGATCATGTTTTGCTCGTGGAAGAGGCTTAGTCAACGGGTCTGCAACATTCAGATCCGTATGTATCTTGCATATCTCTATGTCTCCCACCTGGACCAAATCCCGGATGGAGTTGAAGCGTCTTTTGATGTGTTTGGTTCTTTTGTGAAATCTGGATTCCTTTGCCAAGGCAA
Source organism: Aegilops umbellulata (assembly GCA_032464435.1). Taxonomy (NCBI): domain Eukaryota; kingdom Viridiplantae; phylum Streptophyta; class Magnoliopsida; order Poales; family Poaceae; genus Aegilops; species Aegilops umbellulata. The sequence goes on from CP136055.1 coordinate 333,167,064, forward strand.
TTGCACCAGTATTATCACAAAAGATTTTCATTGGACCCGATATGCTAGGTACAACACCTAGATCGGATATGAACTCCTTCATCCAGACTCCTTCATTAGCTGCTTCCGAAGCGGCTATGTACTCAGCTTCACACGTAGATCCCGCCACGACGCTTTGTTTAGAACTGCACCAACTGACAGCTCCACCGTTTAATGTAAATACGTATCCGGTTTGCGATTTAGAATCGTCCGGATCAGTGTCAAAGCTTGCATCGACGTAACCGTTTACGATGAGATCTTTGTCACCTCCATAAATGAGAAACATATCCTTAGTCCTTCTCAAGTACTTAAGGATGTTCTTGACCGCTGTCCAGTGATCCACTCCTGGATTACTTTGGTACCTGCCTGCTAAACTTACAGCAAGGCACACATCAGGTCTGGTACACAGCATTGCATACATGATAGAGCCTATGGCTGAAGCATAGGGAACATTTTTCATTTTCTCTCTATCTTCTGCGGTGGTCGGGCATTGAGTCTTACTCAACTTCACACCTTGTAACACAGGCAAGAACCCTTTCTTTGCCAGATCCATTTTGAACTTCTTCAAAACTTTGAAAGGTATGTGCTTTGTGAAAGTCCTATTAAGCGTCTTGATCTATCTCTATAGATCTTAATGCCCAACATGTAAGCAGCTTCACCGAGGTCTTTCATTGAAAAACTCTTATTCAAGTATCCCTTTATGCTATCCAGAAATTCTATATTATTTCCGATCAGTAATATGTCATCCACATATAATATCAGAAATGCTACAGAGCTCCCACTCACTTTCTTGTAAATACAGGCTTCTCCAAAAGTCTGTATAAAACCAAATGCTTTGATCACACTATCAAAGCGTTTATTCCAACTCCGAGAGGCTTGCACCAGTCCATAAATGGATCGCTGGAGCTTGCACACTTTGTTAGCTCCCTTTGGATCGACAAAACCTTCTGGTTGCATCATATACAACTCTTCTTCCAGAAATCCATTCAGGAATGCAGTTTTGACATCCATTTGCCAAATTTCATAATCATAAAATGCGGCAACTGCTAACATGATTCGGACAGACTTAAGCATCGCTACGGGTGAGAAAGTCTCATCGTAGTCAATCCCTTGAACTTGTCGAAAACCTTTTGCAACAAGTCGAGCTTTATAGACAGTAACATTACCATCAGCGTCAGTCTTCTTCTTAAAAATCCATTTATTCTCAATTGCTTGCCGATCATCGGGCAAGTCAACCAAAGTCCACACTTTGTTCTCATACATGGATCCCATCTCAGATTTCATGGCCTCAAGCCACTTTGCGGAATCTGGGCTCACCATCGCTTCTTCATAGTTCGTAGGTTCATCATGGTCTAGTAACATGACTTCCAAAATAGGATTACCATACCACTCTGGTGCGGATCTTACTCTGGTTGATCTACGAAGTTCAGTAGAAACTTGATCTGAAGTTTCATGATCATTATCATTAGCTTCCTCCCTATTTGATGTAGGTGTCACAGAAACAGATTTCTGTGATGTACTACTTCTCAATAAGGGAGTAGATACTGTTATCTCATCAAGTTCTACTTTCCTCCCACTCACTTCTTTCGAGAGAAACTCCTTCTCTAGAAAGTTTCCGACTTTAGCAACAAAAATTTTGCCTTCGGATCTGTGATAGAAGGTATACCCAATAGTCTCCCTTGGGTATCCTATGAAGACACATTTTTCCGATTTGGGTTCGAGCTTATCAGGTTGAAGCTTTTTCACATAAGCATCGCAGCCCCAAACTTTAAGAAACGACAACTTTGGTTTCTTGCCAAACAACAGTTCATAAGGCGTCGTCTCAACGGATTTTGATGGTGCCCTATTTAACGTGAATGCGGCCGTCTCTAGAGCATAACCCCAAAAAGATAGCGGTAAATCGGTAAGAGACATCATAGATCGCACCATATCCAGTAAAGTACGATTACGACGTTCGGACACACCATTACGTTGTGGTGTTCCGGGTGGCGTGAGTTGCGAAACTATTCCTCATTGTTTCAAATGTAGACCAAACTCGTAACTCAAATATTCTCCTCCACGATCAGATCGTAGAAACTTTATTTTCTTGTTACGATGATTTTCCACTTCACTCTGAAATTCTTTGAACTTTTCAAATGTTTCAGACTTGTGTTTCATTAAGTAGATATACCCATATCTGATTAAATCATCAGTGAAGGTGAGAAAATAACGATATCCGCCACGAGCCTCAACATTCATTGGACCACATACATCAGTATGTATGATTTCCAATAAATCTGTTGCTCTCTCCACAGTACCGGAGAACGGTGTTTTAGTCATCTTGCCCATAAGGCACGGTTCGCAAGTGCCAAGTGATTCATAATCAAGTGACTCCAAAAGTCCATCAGTATGGAGTTTCTTCATGCGTTTTACACCGATATGACCTAAACGGCAGTGCCACAAATAAGTTGCACTATCATTATCAACTCTGCATCTTTTGGCTTCAACATTATGAATATGTGTATTACTACTATCGAGATTAAGTAAGAACAAACCATTCTTTAATGGCGCATGACCATAAAAGATATTACTCATATAAATAGAACAACCATTATTCTCTGATTTAAATGAATAACCATCTCGCTTCAAACAAGATCCAGATATAATGTTCATGCTCAACGCTGGTACTAAATAACAATTATTTAGATCTAATATTAATCCCGAAGGTAGATGTAGAGGTAGCGTGCCGACCGCGATCACATCGACTTTGGAACCATTTCCCACGCGCATCGTCACCTCGTCCTTAGCCAATCTTCGCTTAATCCGTAGCCCCTGTTTTTAGTTGCAAATATTAGCAACAGAACCAGTATCAAATACCCAGGTGCTACTGCGAGAATTAGTAAGGTATACATCAATAACATGTATATCATATATACCTTTGTTAACCTTGCCATCCTTCTTATCCGCCAAATACTTGGGGCAGTTCCGCTTCCAGTGACCAGTCTGCTTGCAATAGAAGCACTCAGTTTCAGGCTTAGGTCCAGACTTGGGTTTCTTCTCTTGATTAGCAACTTGCTTGTTGTTCTTTTTGAAGTTCCCCTTTCTCTTCCCTTTGCCCTTTTTCTTGAAACTAGTGGTTTTGTTAACCATCAACACTTGATGCTCCTTTTTGATTTCTACCTCCGCGGCTTTCAGCATCGCGAAGAGCTCGGGCATAGTTTTGGTCATCCCTTGCATATTATAGTTCATCACGAAGCTCTTGTAGCTTGGTGGCAATGATTGGAGAATTCTGTCAATGACGCAATCATCCGGAAGATTAACTCCCAGTTGAATCAAGTGATTGTTATACCCAGACATTCTGAGTATATGCTCACTGACAGAACCGTTCTCCTCCATCTTACAGCTATAGAACTTATTGGAGACTTCATATCTCTTAATCCGGGCATTTGCTTGAAATATTAACTTCAACTCCTGGAACATCTCATATGCTCCATGGTGTTCAAAACGTCGTTGAAGTCCCGGTTCTAAGCCGTAAAGCATGGCACACTGAACTATAGAGTAGTCATCAGCTTTGCTTTGCCAGACGTTCACAACATCTGGCGTAGCTCTTGCACCAGGCCTGGCACCTAGCGGTGCTTCCAGGACGTAATTCTTCTGTGCAGCAATGAGGATAATCCTCAAGTTACGGACCCAGTCCGTGTAATTGCTACCATCATCTTTCAACTTTGCTTTCTCAAGGACCCAGGCCTGGCACGAGCCATCTATCTACACAACATAGACAAGCAAGATACTATCAGGTACTAAGTTCATGATAAATTTAAGTTCAATTAATCATATTACTTAAGAACTCCCACTTAGATAGACATCCCTCTAATCCTCTAAGTGATCACGTGATCCAAATCAACTAAACCATGTCCGATCATCACGTGAGATGGAGTAGTTTCAATGGTGAACATCACTATGTTGATCATATCTACTATATGATTCACGCTCGACCTTTCGGTCTCCGTGTTCCGAGGTCATATCTGTTATATGCTAGGCTCGTCAAGTTAAACCTGAGTATTCCGCGTGTGCAACTGTTTTGCACCCGTTGTATTTGAACGTAGAGCCTATCACACCCGATCATCACGTGGTGTCTCAGCACGAAGAACTTTCGCAACGGTGCATACTCAGGGAGAACACTTCTTGATAATTAGTGAGAGATCATCTTATAATGCTACCGTCAGACAAAGCAAGATAAGATGCATAAAAGATAAACATCACATGCAATCAATATAAGTGATATGATATGGCCATCATCATCTCGTGCTTGTGATCTCCATCTTCGAAGCACCGTCATGATCACCATCGTCACCGGCGCGACACCTTGATCTTCATCGCAGCATCGTTGTCGTCTCGCCAATCTTATGCTTCCACGACTATCACTACCGCTTAGTAATAAAGTAAAGCATTACATCGCGATTGCATTGCATACAATAAAGCGACAACCATATGGCTCCTGCCAGTTGCCGATAACTCGGTTACAAAACATGATCATCTCATACAATAAAATTTAGCATCATGTCTTGACCATATCACATCACAACATGCCCTGCAAAAACAAGTTAGACGTCCTCTACTTTGTTGTTGCATGTTTTACGTGGCTGCTACGGGCTTAAGCAAGAACTCATCTTACCTACGCATCAAAAACACAACGATAGTTTGTCAAATAGACTCCGTTTTAACCTTCTCAAGGACCGGGCGTAGCCACACTCGGTTCAACTAAAGTTGGAGAGACAGTCTTCCGCAAGCCATCTATGTGCAAAGCACGTCGAGGGAACCGGTCTCGCGTAAGAGTACGCGTAAGGTTGGTCCGGATCGTCTCGTCCAACAATACCGCTGAACCAAAGTATGACATGCTGGTAGGCAGTATGACTTGTATCGTCCACAACTCACTTGTGTTCTACTCGTGCAAATAACACCAAACCATAAAAACCTAGGCTCTGATACCACTGTTGGGGAACGTAGTAATTTCAAAAAAATTCCTACGCACACGCAAGATCATGGTGATGCATAGCAACGAGAGGGGAGAGTGTTGTCTATGTACCCTCGTAGACCGAAGCGGAAGCGTTGACACAACATAGAGCAAGTAGTCGTACGCTCTCCTCGCGATCCAACCGATCACAGCACCGTTACTCCGGCACCTCCGAGTTCTTGGCACACGTTCAGCTCGATGACGATCCCCGGGCTCCGATCCAGCAAAGCGTCGGGGAAGAGTTCCGTCAGCACGACGGCGTGGTGAAGATCTTGATGTGTTACCGGCGCAGGGCTTCGCCTAAGCACTGCAACGATATGACCGAGGTGGAATTTGGTGGAAGGGGGCACCGCACACGGCTAAGGAAAGATCTCAATGATCAATTGCGTGTCTATGGGGTGCCCCCTGCCCCCGTATATAAAGGAGCCAAGGGGGAGGGGCTGGCCGGCCAAGCCTGGCGCGCCAGGAGAGTCCTACTCCCTCTGGGAGTAGGATTCTCCCCCCCCCCCCAATCCTAGTTGGACTAGGATTCTCCAAGGGGGGGAGAGAGAGGGGGCGCCCACCTCTCCTAGTCCTAATAGGACTAGGGGAAGGGGGGAGGCGCGCAGCCCATGAGGGCAGCCCTCTCACCTCTCCTCCAAGGCCCATGTTGGCCCATTATGCTCCTGGGGGGTTCCGGTAACCCTCCCGGTATTCCGGTAAAATCCTGATTTCACCTGGAATGCATCCGATGTCCAAACATAGGCTTCCAATATATCATTCTTTACGTCTCGACCATTTCGAGACTCCTCGTCATGTCCGTGATCACATCCGGGACTCCGAACTCCTTCGGTACATCAAAATGCATAAACTGATAATAACTGTCATCGTAACGTTAAGCGTGCGGACCCTACGGTTCGAGAACAATGTAGACATGACCGAGACACGTCTCCGGTCAATAACCAATAGCGGGACCTGGATGCCCATATTGGCTCCTACATATTCTACGAAGATCTTTATCGGTCAGACCGCATAACAACATACGTTGTTCCCTTTGTCATCGGTATGTTACTTGCCCGAGATTCGATCGTCGGTATCCAATACCTAGTTCAATCTCGTTACCGGCAAGTCTCTTTACTCGTTCCGTAATACATCATCTTGCAACTAACTCATTGGTTGCAATGCTTGCAAGGCTTATGTGATGTGCATTACCGAGAAGGCCCTGAGATACCTCCCCGACAATCGGAGTGACAAATCCTAATCTCGAAATACGCCAACCCAACATGTACCTTCGGAGACACCTGTAGAGCACCTTTATAATCACCCAGTTACGTTGTGACGTTTGGTAGCACACAAAGTGTTCCTATGGTAAACGGGAGTTGCATAATCTCATAGTTAATGGAACATGTATAAGTCATGGATAAAAGCAATAGCAACATACTAAACGATCGGGTGCTATGCTAATGGAATGGGTCATGTCAATCAGATCATTCAACTAATGATGTGATCTCGTTAATCAAATAACAACTCTTTGTTCATGGTTAGGAAACATAACCATCTTTGATTAATGAGCTAGTCAAGTAGAGGCATACTAGTGACACTCTGTTTGCCTATGTATTCACACATGTATTATGTTTCCAGTTAATACAATTCTAGCATGAATAATAAACATTTATCATGATATGTAAGGAAATAAATAATAACTTTATTATTGCCTCTAGGGCATATTTCCTTCAGGCGAGGCCTCGGAAGGGGACGACGCGGAGCCAGGGAAGACGCGACAGTGGATGCCCACGCGTAGAGGAGTACGAGGGTTCACTCGTTCGCTGCGTTGTGAGGCTGCCGTCGCCGCAGAATAACAGGGGGTGTGGGTGAGTAGAGGGTTGGCCTGGCCAGCGGTGGGAGTAGTAGGGGGCGGTGAGGCCTCCGCCGCATTGCGGCCGGCCATGGGAGGCAGGAGCACGAGGCACGACCGACGTTGGTTTGGGCGGCTTTAGCATGAAGACCAGAGGTTGAAGAAGCACTACGGCCGTTGGATGGACATCGTACGATCAGTGGAGCTAGAATCGTGCATATTGACTAAGTTGACAAAGCCCTCCGTCCCCGTCAACTTAGTAGGCCCACAAGTCAGCCTGCCACGAAGGTGGGTCCCAGCTAACATGGGGAGTATTCATTTTTTTGTGCGTAATAAGGAGGCACTTCCTTGCGTGCAAAGATATAGCTGGTGGGTACGAGCTGTCAGCGGCGGTAACATTTTTTTCGCGAAATACAGAGGCCCTTTCGGTGGGTCCCTGATGTCAGGTGGAGGAATCATTATTTTGCGCGTAATAATGAGGCATTTCCTTGCAAGCGGTCGTGGACCCAGCTGTCGGCCTCTCCACGTACAGTCCACTTCAGATGCATGTCGGTTGCTGACCACGTTGACCAGGCCGCGACGAGAGCACCAGGGCGGTGGACGACGGCGAGGCCTAGGAAGGGAACGACACGAAGGCAGGGAAGACTCGACAGTTGTTTCCCACGCGGAGGGGAGTACGACTGTACGAGGGTTTACTGGTTCGTCTGCCGTCGCTGGAGAATAACAGCAGGTGTGGGTGAGTAGAGGGATGGCTTGGCCAGCGATGGGAGTACGGTGGGGCGGTGAGGCCTATGCGGCAGCACAGCCGGCCATGGGGAGGAGGGAGCAGGCAGTCCCGCCGGCGCTTGTTTCAGCGGCTGGAGCAGGAAGAGCAGAGATTGAAGAAGCATGACGGCCGTTCGATGGACATCCAACAGCCACTGCTTGTGCGTCAACCTTTCTTTAAGAAAGCCTCAAATCTGTGGAAAACAGCATACATCCCATCTGCCATTATTTCTAATAATTTACAGTGCATTTGCTAATTCTTAAGGTTTTTTCGAGCCCATATTCTTTTTGTTAGCATTACAGCCCATATTGTGGCCACGGTTAAAAAATTAACGAAATTTTGCATATTTCGGTGCGGTCCGAACTGTTTTTAATCCCGAAATTTCGACTCACATTCAAACTGATTTTAAAAATAAATGTATATCAATATAAAATCCAACAAATTCTACACGCATAAAAATTAATGTAATTTAAAATCTCAAAATGAAAAAAATATTTTAAACTAATTGCCGGTTTGATGTGTTTTAAAAATGTACAACCCATTTCTCATTACTGATAGGCCATTTTCTCGGCTAGCCGAATGAAGCTCTCCCCGTCTTGAAAGATTTGCAGCCCAGCAGGCCTGACAAAGCGACTTACTTGGCAAATCACAAAAAAACTAGGCTGTGGCCATGGACCCAGCTGTCAGCCTCTACACGTACAGTACTCTTCCGATGGAAGTCGGTCGTTGACCACATTGACCACGCCGCGCCAAGAGCACCAAGGCGGTGGATGACGGCGAGGCCTAGGAAGGGGACGACACGGAGCCGGGGAAGACGCGGCAGTGGATGCCCACGCGTAGAGGAGTATGAGGGTTCACTGGTTCGCTGCGGTGTGAGGCTGCAGTCGCCGCAGAATAACACGGGGTGTGGGTGATTAGAGGGATGGCCTGGCAAGCGGTGGGAGTAGTAGGGGGCGGTGAGGCCTCCGCCGCATCGCAGCCGGCCACAGGAGGCAGGAGCACGAGGCACGACTGGCGCTGGTTTGGGTGGCTGGAGCGAGAAGACCAGAGGTTGAAGAAGCACTACGGCCGTTGGATGGACATCGTACGGTCAGTGGAGCTAGAATCATTCATATTGACTAAGTTGACAAAGCCCTCCATCCTCGTCAACTTAGTAGGCCCACAAGTCAGCCTCCCACCATGGTGGGTCCCAGCTAGCAGGGGGAGTATTCATTTTCTATGCGTAATAAGGAGGCACTTCCGGTGGGTCCGAGTTGACAGCGGGGGGGGGGGGGGACGTTTTTTTCCACGAAATACGGTGGCCCGTCCGGTGGGTCCCAGCAGTCAGGGGGGGAAACGATTTTTCCATGAAATACTGGTGGCCCGTCCGGTGGGTCCCTGCTGTCAGGTGGTGGAATAATTATTTTGCTCGTAATAAGGAGGCACTTCCTTGCGGCTGCCGTGGACCCAGCTGTCAGCCTGTCCACGTACAGTACTCTTCCGATGGAAGTCGGTCGTTAACCACATTGACCACGCCGCACCGAGAGCACCACGGCGGTGGACGATGGCGAGGCCTAGGAAGGGGACGACGCGGAGCCGGGGAAGACGTGGCAGTGGATGCCCACATGGAGAGGAGTATGAGGGTTACTGGTTCGGCTGCGGTGTGAGGCTGCCATCGCTGCGGAATAACAGGGGGAGTTGGTGAGTGGAGGGATGGCCTGGCCAACGGTGGGAGTAGTATGGGGACGGTGAGGCCTCCGCGGCAGCACAGCCGGCCACGGGAGGCAGGATCATGCGGCACGACCGGCGCTGCTTTGGGCGGCTGGGGCTAGAAGACCAGAGGTTGAAGAAGCATTACGGCCGTTGGATGGACATCGTTGACCACGCCGCGCTGAGAGCACCAGGGCGGTGGACGACGGCGAGGCCTACGAAGGGAAGGACACAGAGCCGGGGAAGACACGGCAGTGGCTGCCCACGCGATGGAGAGTACGAGGGTTGACTGGTTCAGCTGCCGTTGCCGAAAAATAACAGGAGATGTGGGTGAGTAGAGGGATAGACAGGCCAGGGATGCGAGTATGATGGGGCCATGAGGCCTTCCCGGCAGCATTGCCGGCCACGGAAGGCGGGAGCAGGCGGTTCCGACGGCGCTGGTTTGGGCGGCTCGGGCAGGAAGATCAGAGACTGAAGAAGCACGATTGTCGTTAGATTGACATCTAACGGTCTGATGCTGGTAGAGTCGATTGTTGACTAAGTTTCTTTTTTGAGAAACCTTGTGTACGCATGAACTTAGTAGGCCCACAAGTCAGCCTCCAAATCTGTGGGAGATAACATAAAGCCCATTTGCTATTTTTTATAATTTGTAGCCCATTTGCTAATTCTTAAGTAATTTATTACAGCCCATTTTCTGCCCAGGACCACGGTCAAAAAGTCCAACCTTATTTTGCATATTTTGGTGGAGTCCGAACTGTTGTATTCCCGAAATGATAACCATTTTTTAAGAACTTATTGATTTGCCAAAAAAATCGTTTTGTTTTTGTAAGCAAATAAGACGTGGGACAATTTAGTTGGTTTAAGGGAAAACCAGTGTTAAAAAAAATTAGCGCTGGGTGGGAAAAAAACAACAAAAATAAGGATGTAAATGTGAACATGGAATTTTATGTGTTTACAATATAATGATACGTGTATATGAACTAGTTAAACTATAGGTAGAGATTAGAAAACGGATGTAGGACATGCGTTTCAAGAGGAAAATAGAACTGGGCTTTGTTTTATTCAGTAAAAAAACTGCCTGCGGATGTTGTAAGACAAAATGTCACTAACGCTGGCAAGCCAGAGGCCAGTAGATACCTGCTGGATTTTTGTGCCCCATTGTCGTCATGGGCTGGGCCTGTTATAAATAAAACAACCCTGGGCAATCTACAGCCCAGTTGAAACTTGCTCGACCTGAAAAAACAATATACGTGCTCAATAAACGAGAGAATTCTCCAAGTACAGTCTGATAACTGGGATGCATCACGGATATTGTTTTTTTATCATGATAATAAGTGCATGCACTTGTTTCGAAAAAATTGGAGAACTGGGAATTCGAACGGCGGGTGCTTATGCTACCCATCAAATAAAAATCAGGTGCCCGAAAATTCGTTTCGAAACAAATGATTGAGCTTTATATCCACGTCGACCCTCGGCATGATGGTTGGAAGCAAATGCAAGTTCATACCAAAAGATCGTTAACAACAATACCAACTTGTGGACGACAAGGTAGTACAACTACCAATACCAAACTAACTTATAATCTTTTTACTCTTGGCCCTAGTGTTCGTCTGGTAGAAAATCTTGCATAGGACTAGCTCCCGCTCCTTCTCTTGCTCCAGGTCCCCGAGGTGGTACTGGTGCATCACCGAGTTGGTCATCTGCTGGTCGAAGTTCTTTTTGGTGTGCAGCACCAGAACCTTTTTTGCTGCCCGTCTGCCGGCCGTTGACCATCACTGTCAAGGTATTGCCGGTCTTGTGCCACATCGCGTGCATGCCGCACTCCGACTGTATCTTGCGACGCGTCCACACGCCCCTTTTGAACGCCCTGGAATTGCGCTGGAAGAAATGCTTCCTTAGGCCACTCAGTGTGATACCTGCAGTATTGTGGAATACAGGTTTTAGTGTACCTAGTTGGCATTTTCATAACATCTTTGGCATGTTGCAGTCACTTGTTTCACTTTTTATTAACTATCTAATTGTAATTGCTTCACCAGGTTTGCATCTAAAAAGAAAAATAGAGCTATAAACAATGGAATATGTTTGTGCATGTCAGGACCCCGATTCCAAGTCACATCGACCCAGCCGGTAACACCTCATATTACTTTGCGACCTCACGCACGGTAATCCCATGAGTGTCGCCTTACCATGGCCCGGGACCGTTTGCGCCTTTTGGCTCACGTATATGATAGTGTCGCTAGCATCCATATGACAGAGAACCCGGGCCGACATGGCTAGTCATGAACCCAAAGCGGCACTAACCTATGAGGACAGGCATACATGAATCACATCGAGCATGTCGGTCATCAACGTGTGATTTCGGGCTGTAGCACTGGGCTAACAGGACTCCGGTAACCCGGGCTGTAGCAGGCTAGGCAGGACTCTGGAAGTCACTGCGTGACATTTCCCCGAAGGGACAGACATAGGAACGAAGTGAATTACATGCCGGCTAGTCAAGTGTTCCGAGCAGTAGTGCTGGGCTAGCAGGACTCCGGTGAACCGGGCTGTAGCGGACTACTATCGCTCAGAAGCACTAGACTACATTTCCCCATATGATAGGCTGCCAAGGATAAACAACTAGATAGTCGGATCCCACTCATAGCAAGCATTTCAATCATACACACAATATGCCCGATATGAGTAAATACAACATGGCATCACAACAAAACTCTACAACTCAAGTACTTTATTTAGAAGGCTCCGAGGAGCCATACATATCATATCCATACAGGTAGGGGTCACATGACCCAACACTCAAGTCATACAAACATACAAGCACATGCGGAAGCAAACTAGTCTGAGTACACACACTAGAAAGAAAGAAGGCTTGACGAAGCCTATCTATCTACATCGACCCTTCACAAGTCTTGGATCACCACCTGGGTGATAAGTCACTCGTCAATGTCGAGGTCTACATAGAACCCATCGGAGGGGTTGGTGTTGTCGTCTGAAAACATTAATTAAAGCAACATGAGTACGGAGGTACTCAGCAAGTCTTACAAAAGAATCCTACAATATATGCACATTCTCAAGAAGGTAGTGGAGTTATTGCAGCAAGCCAGCTTTGACTCATGGCTAAACTATCCTACAACAGACACAACTTGTAAATCGTTTGTCGCACACGAGTCCACTAACACCAACACAATACTCCACCATGGATCCTCTCTCGTCATCCTATGAGAGGGCCATCCGCGGTACTCACACTTATCTTGAGGCTTTTAGTAGTATCCATTTACTTGTCTATGAACTGCATAGGTGACCAAGTAGTCCTTTACCACAGACGCGGCTATTCGAATAGTTTCATACCCTGAAGGGGCGTACTTCTTCACACACGCTCTCACCACTTATCGCTGTTACACGACGTGTACTCGGCAACCTTCAAGCGGAAGCCCAGCGAGGGTGTCGGCCACGACCTGACTAAACACACGAGTCCCTAGTCCAGGTTTATCGCCTATTCGGGTTCCATCCGAGGGAGTCCGGCCGAGGTTACCACTAGCGGTCCCGAACAATGTGTGTAGGGTTCCCGAGACACCAAACGGGCGAATCGGTACACCGTGCCACGTGCCTACCGCAACACAGCCCACCCCTATGGTCAGCGCTGCGTGCGGCCCCCAGCATACTACAAACACCAGAAACTACTTTGCAACTCCCGGACAGAGGACAAGAGTGGTTAATAAGCCGAGAGGGTCCATTGGTTTCGGGCCCAATGCGTGGTAGTAGCTGAATCTTAAATCACACACACAGACCTCAGTTCTTAAGGACGACCTCAATGAAACAACCCACCATGTACTCCTACGTGGCCTCTCATCGATTCCATTACCAAATCATTTTCAACACTTTCACACTCTTGACACCGACACAACCTTTCACTCTAGTTCATCATCCCGATGAGCCAGACCTGAAACAACTCTAAGCATAGCAAGCATAGCATGGTAGGAAACACACATATGGCTCAATCAACTCCTACACATGCTAGTGGGTTTCATCTAGTTACTGTGGCAATGACAGGTCATGCAAAGGAAGTGGGTTCAACTACCGCAACACACAGCAGTTTGAATCGCGTTGTCTTAATGCAGTAAACAAGAGCAGAAGCGAGAACATGGGTTTGTATCAGAATGATCAATGGGTTGCTTGCCTGATGGAGTGGTAGTGGGATACTGCCCTTCAGTTGGATACTCGTGAATATCCTCGGAGGCGGAACCTACCATGAAGAACACATCGGTACACAATCAACACATGACAATATGCAACAATATGATGCATGCTATGACATGGCAATATGAATGTGTCTTGGCCTAGTGCAAGCTAAAACAAAAAGGAATGTGCTTATTTGAACCAAAGGTTCAAATGTTAGTTCATTTAACATAGCCACAGTAGTGCATCATCTTGTATTGCTTAAATGGCAAGGTTAACTTGTTCTGACATGCATGAAACCAGTACCAGTGGATAGATTGATTTTTTTTAATCAAATTTCATATATAAATCTTTGCATTTGGAGTTACAGATTAATTTCTATGAATTTTTTAAGTTTGAACTATTTTATGGAATTTCATGTATAAGAATAATTCCAGTAATTTAATTACTGCATCAGCATTACGTCAGGATGACGTTAGAGGTCAACGGGGATGTCCAGGTCAACCTGACCAGTGGGTCCCGCATGTCAGTAGTTAATTAAACTAATTATTTTAGTTAGAAACTAATCTGGATAATTAGCAAAGGGGGCCCACTTGTCATTGACTCAGGGGAGTCAACCTGGGCCCACCCAGTCAACGTCAACAGTCAAACTCGCCGGTGTTTAGCCGCCGGCGAGGCCAGACGCGGTGGTGGAAGTGCATTAGTGCATTCCGGCGACCAAATGGACGGCGGAGGTCATCTACGGGTAGCTGGGAACGAGCCGCAGTGTTTGGTGGTGGTGGTTGAGCTCGGGGTGGCCGGGAACGTCGTTAGTGACGAGCTAGGCGGTCGCCGGAGTCGGATGGAAACGAACCCGAGGCTGTGGGGCACGACGAGGTGCATGGAGTGGGGCGTTGTGCTCCTGGGGATGCGGTGAGGTTAGTAGACTAGGTGGCATGGCCGGTGGTTGGCCGGAGACATGTCGGCGACGAGCTCCACGGTGGTGCGTGCGGGTGAGCTCCGTGCAGTTGCTACGGTGCACGAGAGGGTAAACGGAGAGGATGGGGAGGTAGCTGGGCTCACGGCGGTCACACAGAGACAGACGACGCGGTCGGGGACGAGCTGATGCGGCGGCGACGCTGAAGGGGATCTCTGGCGGTGGCTGACGAAGGCGGGGTCGGTGGAGGTGTTGCAGAGCGTGCGAGCGCTCGGGGCTCGGCCTACTCGATGTAGTCGACGACGGCCGAGCGAATGGACACGGTGGTGCAGCACGGGGACGGCGGTGGACACGACTACGGTGGTGGAACGGCGACGGCTGCGTCGCCATGGTGGAGGAGAGCGAGGGAGTGCGGCAGGGGGTGAATGGGCATGTCCAGGGGGTCGGGGCGGCGACGTGGAGCCTGCCCAGGCCAGCAGGGCGGCGGGCAGCTGCGTGGCGCACGCTGGTGCCGCCGTCGAGCACCTGGCTTCCTGCTTGGCCAAGCCAAGCTGCTCGCTGGAGCGGTGGCTGGGCTGGGCCGGCAGGTGGGCCTGGTGGGTGGCGCCAGGTAAGCCTTTCCCGTTTTGTTTTCTTTTTCTATTTTTTCTGTAACTTTAGGGATTTATTAAAAATACTTAGGCACTTACTAAAATCCTGAAAATAATTGTGGGCTCTGTTGGGATTAGTCCTAACAACCCTCACTTAAATCCAGAATTATTTGAACATTTAAAATATTTAGTAGCATTTAAATGTCCAAAAGCAATTACATATGATTTAATTCAGTGACCTTTTGTTGACCTAGAAAATTGTGCACCAATTTTGCCAAAGGTTCTAACCCAAGACAAAGAGGGTGAACATTTTAGAAGGGCATTTCAGGTTCATTGAAATTATTTTTTGGTAAACCCTAGTTGATTTCAGAGGGGGTGCTGGGGGTTCTGTCTTCCCCAATTCAAATTTCTGATAAAGGTAAACATGATGCAACACCCTAATGCATGGACTAACTAGGATGTGACAGTGCAAGTAGACGGCCGATCGGTGTCTTACCTGGAAGTTTCTCAGGTTGGGTGTAACATATGCCGTGCTCGCTGTAGATGGTTGGTATGAACAAATCGATGAGAGACTGAAATCTCGCGCTGTCAGCACTCACTTTGGCCTCAAGGTGCTCGATCAGCTCCTGATCCGTGGGATCGAACTTGACGCCAGCGGGCAGCACGGGCCAATCCTTCTTCGACTTGCATCGGTAATTCCAGTTATATGGTACTCAATGTATGATCAATCGACTGTTTTAAGTGAATGATGAAAGATTTCGACAGATAAGTGGTACTCCAAATTTGAAGTCCAGAATACCCGAACACGCCGCCGGGATTCTTGTGTCACCTCACGCACAGCGTGTTGTCACGTCAATTCAATGTGTGGGCATGATGAATAATTTGACTGACGTATACTAGTACTGCTACTGTACTACTTACTAGTCGTATTTAGTGTCACAATTTATACATAGGTTTAACTAACAAGTACGCACTTGAAGACTAACTAATATATATATATATATATGGCTTCTGCACAACATCTCCATCATCATTATCAGTACATCCTACGCAGGTGAGTTAGGATGCACTTGATCCCAGGAAGGTATCTATCCTTCAAACCAGAGGAGTGCTTCAAACTAACAACAGTACATAATATCCAACAAAAGAGGGTCGTGCTACAGCAGCAGAATACATGGCTCAGTCTAGATATCAGCACGAATCAAGTTGTGCATATTTGCTGTTGGCATGAACCACATCGCCGCATGTCGGGTTTGCAAAAGCCATCCATCGCATGGAAGCTTGATGCCTTTCACACACTGAAGATTATCTGGCAACAAGCTGTGTCGATGAATCTCTGGATATGGTGATTCATGAAACCCATGGTATGATGTGTAAACACAGCCCCCCCGCACTAATGGAAGTTGCATAGCATAGTAATCATCGCCGGTGATATGATCGATGATTGGTTGGATGATCGGATAATTGAGCCCGAGGAACAAGGAGTGATTGACGAGGCTGTAAACCCGCCTCCAGTTGAAAACGCCTGGCCCAACGGAGCTGGGATGTTTCTCGAACAGGAAGCAGCCATAGCCAGCAATGTCATGAACGCCCCACACATTGTACTGCATGTGGTTTGATGTAATGGTTTGGTCAATTTGGTACGCGCGAATGAGCATCAAATGACCGCCGTCAGCTGAACGAGCGATAAACCACCACCCATCGGCTGGTATGATTCCAGGTCCTGGAATCATGAAGGCCAGCGCATTTGCGTCTTGCTGCAACAATTCAAATTGGAGACCAAAAGGACAAAAATAAACAATCATGTTCAGAGTATGTGTGGAATTAAGATTATTATAACAGTGACACATATCATAGATAGAGAATTGCAATGTCGTGGTCATAATCATACCCCAAGTTAAAAAAATAAGCCAATGGCTTTCATATTCTAGCAATATGTCATGGTTCAAACATCATGTAACAATGAGAGGAAAACAGCTATGACAGCGCCTACTCATATTCTACCATAGCACTTACTACTACTGTTCTCATATGAACTCTAAGCAATAACATGTGTTGTTATAAAAATCTTGTAAACGAGAGTAACATATAGCAATCATGATGTTATGCTCATAATATGTATTCTAACAATCATTAGATGCCAATTGTTCTCATATCAACTCTAACAATAACATGTGTGGTCATAAAAATCTAGGAAATGAGAGGAACATATAGCAATGATGTGGTTATAGACATGCTATGCATTCTAAATTTGTAACAAATGAACAGGCAGTCGTATTCATAAGGTAAAGATTAGATGATATAGAACAATTACACGACGATAGATTCCACCAATATAGGTAGCCAATCTGTGCGTCGACCGTGTAAACGATGCCATTGTGCACTATAGCATCAGACAGAAATGTTTCCTCAACAAGATTGATGATGAGCCATAACCATGTACGGCGACCGGATTCCAGATAGACTAATCCCTTGTTCAACAAGGCAATGAGCTTGTAATCCATGTAGTCTTCTGATGGTGTGGGCACTTCGCAGATTACAACTTTCTGCAAACAGAGGTCGAGCCAAAAGCTTGACGCGTCTCGTGCGTAGTAGGCAGGAGTGTCCGGCGGGCCGCGAGGCTCGATGGCGGTGGTATCCAAAGATGGAAGGGTGATCTCTCGCTGGGTGTAGATATCCACGAGACGCCATGGACTACCAGATTACTGGATGAGGATGATCCAGTTGGCCTTCATGCCCGCCCAGTAGTGGCCGCGCATGATGGGCAGGTGGACGGGTAGTGGTAGCATGTCGAGGGGCACCACGGCAACCTCCGTAGGATCGTCAAGTCGGTGTCTGGGCCACCTGCGAGGATCGGGCATCAGCAAGCAGGGTGTCTTGAAAAGAGTCGGCCGGTTGCAGACGAGTAGACGGTACAAAGACATCGAGCATGCGGCCAGGCGGACGGTGCTGAGTAGGTCCATACGACTACAGATCTGCTCCAAGAGAACATCGGGGAGGGAATTCCAATCGCGGCTCTGCATGTCAGTCGGTTCTGCCATTGGTGTTTTCAGTGCTTGCGAGCCAGCAGGGAAGTGGATTCGGGTGGGCGAGCGAAGAAGCTTCTCCTCGTGTGGCCGAGCAGTGAGCGGGGGGATATGCTACGTGCGAGCTACCAAGGAAGATGGCGCGGGCGGGCGAGCAGTGAGCGGGGGTAAATGGTGTGCGGACGACGATGGGGAAGAGAGGAGGAAGAAGAAGAGAGGAGGAAGAAGAGTGGAAGACGGGGAAGAAAATGCATTCAATCTCAATTCTACTAGTACTACTACCAGGATATACCGTCCTTCGAAGTGTAAATAGTTACACCGATGACATGTGGGTCTACCACAACAGGGCCCATATGTCAGTTAATGGAGGACAGAGGTGTGTAGGCGTAATTGCGGAAGCGTGCTCTACTGGCAAACATGATGGCAGTACTGGGTAAGGCTGATTTAGTAACACCAACATGCTGGTTCAGCTTATTAATTACGTGTCCCATCTGCTGCAGCGTGTATTGTCACTTCACTGCGAAGACTAGTTGAATAGTTCTCTCTAACCGATATGGGGAATAAATGGATCGCGAGGACTTCCTTTCTACAGTATCCCTATGCCTCGACGCTCACTTCACTCATTTTTCTCCGTACCTAGTCACTTGTTGAAATCTATAGAAAGACAAATACTCCGTATTTGGGAACAGAGGGAGGCTTTTACTCCGTACTATTTGGGAACAGAGAGAGTATCACCATATGGAGGGAACAAAGGAAGCTTGACATATGAACATGTCAATGGGAGGGAGTAAGCCCCATGCATGCATGCATGCATGCATGCAACATGCAACACTCACACGTACACATGTACGCACGCAACACTCACGCACCCATGCGGCACACAACACACGACGCAACACACACGCTCATGCTCAAGTGCTCAACCTACTCCCTATGTCCGTGAAAGACTGTACATTTAGAGATTTACACATTCACCAGGGCATAATTAACGCCCAAAAGTAGCAGACTTATGTGTGCACGCGACCATTGAGATAAGAAGATTAAATGAAGGCCGTTGCATGCTGTAATTAAGGATAGACATGTAGCCTATACCTACAGCACAAGTTGGTGCATTAGTCAATCAATATCGATTTAGATTAAAGGCTAAATGCATTGGAAGTGTATATGTACATCATCTAGTACACTCTTTGTTGGAAGGCCGAGGGAGGACACGTGCATGCACTCACATACACAGCCAGGGCGGTTCGCGCGCAAGGGTTGGACTCGTGTCGCGCCTGCGTAAAGTTTTGTTTAACTGATTTCTTTGCTCTGCCAACTGACACGTGGGACCCAGAAACCAGGTGACAATTTAACCAGTCAACAAAGTGCCACGTCGACTATGTGGCCATCAGTAGGGTGCAATACGGTGCTCTACGATGAGCTAGTGATCGCATAATCACCGCAAAACTATATATAGTGACCGTAAAGAGCGTACTGTTACATACGTTGACCGCCAGTGTATTTTTCTTGTTTCAAATTAAGCCATATTAATAGGAAAGGACGCAGTATGGACTACTACTACTAGTAGTACTAGTACTGCTTTAATGTGTCCCGTCAACTCGCCGAACGAGGAGAAGCTTGCTTACTATGCCTCTCCCTCGCCCACGCGCGCGGTGGTTCGTAGGACGAGGAGAGGTTTTTGACTACAGCGCCCTCTCCCTCTCCCTCTCCCTCTCCCTCTCCCTCGCCCTCGCCCTCGCGGTGGACGTGCAGCAGTTCAATCGGTGTTAGATTGCCAGAAGCATACTGTACTGTAGTATCATCATTGTTGGACCTTCCGAAGAGGCGAACAGCCGAGTGCAAGGTTCACACAAGTACGAACTGTTGAACCTCCCGAAGAGGCAAAGAGCCAAGAGCAAGGTTTTACAGGAGTTGTCGTCCTAGTAGGAGTGTACTAGTACAACTATAGCGATCGATGCTACTGTATGATGCTGCCACGTCACGTATATCCAAAGCTGTGCCACCTTTTTTTTCTCAAAGAGCGTGTTGGAGCCCGTGCAACAACCACACAAGTTGCACGTACACATAACACATTTACTAGTAATAAATTCTAAAGGACAAATGCCAGTATGCCACACAAGTTCATCTCCAACTCATGTGATAAATTTGTGCACGACTAGTCTACATATATTCACAGCACTACCGTTCACAATTACCGTACTCCACTTACATGTTATAGATGGGCTACATGTCCTCCTCCAAGTTCCAGTCCCAGGTGTTCTTCATGGATGGCACGATCCATAGCGGTGGGCAACGGGAATCATTGTCGTAGCTTTCTAGTCCGGTTCCACACGATGGAGACTCATCCAAGCTGAAGCGACATAAATTAGGGATAGCGTGTCCCAGCATGTCGTTCTTCCGACGGTGCGCACTGAAGACACAACCATGCTTCATGAACGGCAGGCCTTCCGTGTCATGCACGGAAGGTGGCATCCGCTTCACAATGGGGTAGCTATCCCCGATGAAAAGCGAGTACTCTCCAAGAGTGTTCCTCGGCACCCACTTAGCATCACGGGGGTCGAACTCGGCGCTGTTCATCTGGTACACGCGGCATCCCAGATCTGGACACATGGTGATGTACATAGTCAAGGTCCGTGCATAATAATGTTGTGCTCAAATGTGGCGGTCAGTAATACTGTGCAGCAAATAGTACTACTCCGGTATAGAGGAAGTAAAATAACCGGCTTATTATATATAGCCACTCTTGGCTACATGGATGACATAGTAAGACATGGAAAAACAAAAATGGTGGCAGCTAGTGGGTTCAAGTCTTCAAGGGCCTAGCTAGCTATATGCGTCCTCCAAGGTAAAAAGTACTCCTACTAGTACTACTCCCTCCTTTTCGGTTTATAAGGCTCAATTCAAAAATCTCACCAACCAAGGTAGATGGTGAATGGTGGAATACTTTTTGTAGTTTGCAAAAGCACCCAATTAATGCTCTTGTTTTCCTCAAAAAGTATGTTTACCAATGCATTAATTGCAATGCATGCATGCATAAATTACGTGCATTGGTCAATTTTCTCTTAATACTTGCATGCAATGATTTAATGCACCTTGGAATCTGAACATGTGATGGGAAACAACCAAATTGAGCCTTATAATATGGAAAAACTAAAATTTTGAGATAAGCCCTATAAACCGGAAAGGAGGGAATACAAAGTATACTACTAGTACAACAATGAAAGAGAAGGCCAGAGGGTTAAAAAATGGAATACCTGGGTAGATGGTGACGGTCCGATTGTGGTAGATTATGTGACCATGTTGCACATCAGTGGTACCATGGGTAACGATTGCTAAGATAGTTGATCCCAATATGCCAAAGGCATCTACAAGGTTCCAGGTTAGACTGAATCACGGATGCAAATGCACATCCAGGATCGGCGATCTTATTTTGATCGGGGGATGACTGGTCCCTGCAAAATAATGGAGTACCGTTAGGGATGCAAATGATGGTTTGTGCATTCCGTTTGTAATCTCCCGTACCGTAGGATGTCAACCAGATGAAACAAGTCCCCTGGCTTGTCACCGCGAAGATGCGGCCTAGATGGCGCACGACAGCTTCGAACGTGTAGGGGTACAAATCTGCCGCCGCCAACATGCGTAGCCTCTGCCGTTACTGCTTCCTGCATTGATGGCAATCCTTATGTTGAACACCGCGATGAGATAGTAATCATCGTAGCCACGTCGCTTTGTCGGTGGGTCCGCAATTGCTATCTTCTTCAATCTCATGTAGGCATCATCATACGTATTCTTGCCCAGCCAGTCCGGAAGGCCGATCCCAATGGTGGAGAAGGGGTCTACCGGAACGGCCGCACTGCTGTGGATGTTGTGCAAAATCATGGTGGTATCCGGCCGGAGGTATGCAAGCCAATCTTCGTTGGCACCGATCCAGACCTATATATAAGACGGTGGGCAGCAGAGAAATTACAGGATGGAAATGGAATAACTAAGTACTACATGATCAAACTCCATTACTGACCTGCTCATCGGACAAAATCCGACTACCTCTCAACGTCGCCAACTCTAGCGGAGTCAACGTGCAACCATGGCCAAGGAGCGGTGGACTGTTCGAAGAATTGTCCCATAGAAGAACCTTCTCCTCGAGGACGCATGGAAGACCAACAAGCATGGCCTTTTCCCAAGCCTGTTTAAGCAGCGTCTTGAAAAAGTTGGTGCAGGAAGCACCGAGTCTTGCGGCGGTGAGGACATCGGAGCGGCGTGCGATTTCTCCCAGAGAATCGTCGTCCAAGGTCTCCCAGCCCTGACGAGGAGGAGAACCGACTGGCGAATCCATGGTAGCAGCGACGAACTACCTTCTCTTCGGGGGGAGGGGAACTGGCGAGGAGGAGATAAGAGCGTAGTAACCGCAGGGCCTCGTCCCTTCCAACTGTAGATCGTTCCTCAGCGAAGGGGTGAGGCTATTATTTACTACTCTAAATAATGGCACTAGTAAATAATAGCTCTAGTAAGAAATTTTTGGCACTAGGTAGTAGTTTTTGGTACCATGGAGTACTAGTACTAGCATTATGGAACGTTATGGGATTGCATTATACTGTAAATAATAGCACTAGTAAGAAATTTTTGGCACTAGGTAGTAGTTTTTGGCGTGGATTAATAAATTTTGGGTATGTTTTTGCCATGTTTTGTACACGCCAACTAGTGTCAAAAAACGTCATACATTATGTGACGGAGGAGTACGTACTCGTACTGTAGCAGTACTAGTACTACTTTTCTCAACTAGTAGTGCGATGTACTGTACTTCTATCTAGTCTTGTATAGTGCACCAGTTTTGAACTCTTGAATCTCAGGGCCAAGGAGCTACAGTTGGAAGTGGAGGGTACTACTGTTCTCTAGAACCATCGCTGTACTATCAATGCAGGGGAAGTACACCTGCGCAGTGGCCTAGTGGGTACTCTCGGAACTCTATTCAGCCGCTCCTCTCACGTAGCTGGCCTACTCAGCCGCTCCTCTCATGCACACACTAGCAGCCTATTTATCAGCGACAGTTACTGCGGGGGCAGAACATTTGAGTTATTTGATACAGCGAGACTAGGCTTTTCGCTTCCATTTGTGGAGGTGTAATGGATCTCGTCAAACTTTGTTAGTAGTTCCTTCTTTATGAATGAGATGAAGCAAAGCTTTTGCCTCCGTTTGAAAGAAAACACGTCAAGAGGAATTTCTTTTATAGTAGAGCCGATAATGGAGTGAAGTCCATGCATGCAATGCCACAAGCTAAAGAGTAGTAGTAGAGCACTTTACGTACAGAGCCATATTGCACAGTTCCCAATGCCCCGCCAGGCTTTTCCGGCTCCTCGGGCTTAACTGGGAGGCGCTAGTTTAAATATGCTACTAGCTGGAAGCTGCAAGCGAGGTACGGCTAGGGCGAGCATGCGAGCAACGTGATGCTGGGAAGGAATACCGGTTCACGTGGCTAGGCTGTCCAGTGCACCCAGATTGTGGGGCCGCACGTCCGTTTGACTTCAAAACTCAAACTACCCGTGTAAAATATTGGCTCGCAGCGAAGTGTAGAAGTATGCTACTTTTTAAAAAAAAGGCCGCCGTGCGTTCGGCCGAGATCGAACCCACAAAACGAGGTATACACTCCCGCGACCACTAGTAGTACTCGTTGGAGTACAACGCAACCTAGAATCGCCTTTTGTCGCTAGTAGTACGTACATTGTTCCTTACAAGAAACCCCTAAGAGCATGGTTAATACTATAGCCAGCTGCTGGCTATAAGCCAATGCCATGTCATCTACAACCCATCTTATAGCCAACAGGTAGTAGTAGTTTATTTCTTATAGCCCGTTGACTCAGCTCTATTGTACTTGCTCTAATAATGCAAGAAACCACTAAAATGCCAAGAAACTACTACCACTTGCATACGTGGCAGACTTAAGATAAGACTACCTTATCAACCATTGTACATGCTCTTACCAACAAAAATCCTCGAGTGACCTCCTACCTCCGGCCCGTCCACCTAGTCATCCTCGGCCATGGGACGCAGCTACCGCCGCCGGCAGAAGGCGAGGTCAAAACCGCCGGCGGTGCGGAGCCCATGTTGCGGCAGCCCGGATGCCAGCTCCGTCCGGCGCTCACGGCCGCTAGCTAGCCAAGATAGCTCCGTCCAGCTGCTTGTCTGCAAGGTTTGCTAGCTAGATTGGCACGGTAGCGCGGCGGCTTGCTCGCGCGCGCCACGCTAAGGCCAGCCATCTGGCTCGAGCAAAGGCCAGCGCGGCGGCTTGCTCGTCGTGAGTCATGCTCGGGCCAGCCTGCCAACCCGTGCGGAGGCCAGCGCGGCGACCGGCCCGTCCTGCGGAGCAGTGGCCAACTCGCTCATCACCGGCGCCACCGACGAACACGCATCAATACTGTTTGAAGTAATGTTCAGGAAAAATAACTGTTGACACATGAACACGTCACGTGTACCCTCGACGCCGGGGGTGATGCACCGCGGCTCACGTCGAAGGAGACCCGACCGACAGCGCGATACGCAAGACAGTCGACGGGCGCTTTTGAAGACCCGAAACCCCACACGCCCGGGAGGGACCCCGTCAGGGAGTGTGGCGGCTATGGGCTGCTCTAGGTCGATTCGCTTGCCCCTAGAGCCTCGTGGATCGCTTCCCTCCAACGCGAAGAACGAACGAAGAACGAGAAATAAAGATACAAGGGTAAGGGATAAAAGTAGATGAACACAAAAGTGTAATTTATAGATTGGTTAGATTTGTGTTGTTCAATCGGCCATCACCCCCAACATATATAAGAGGCGGCTGGACTTCCCGTACAAGCAAAGGATTCATCTAGGCTTTCCTTACAAAAAAATACATCAATTCACGTCCTAGAGTCCTAGTTCTATTCTAACTCGGATTCAGTCTGAATCTGGCCCAACTTCTATCTTCCTCCTTTCGCGGGCCGCCGAGCTTGCATATGACCTCCGATCAAGACGGCCCAAATATGAAACTTGTGCGCCTTGACAAGACGAACAATTCCTATGTTGAACACTTTTCCAAATAAGACCATCTTGAATATTCTACGAAGCCATCTTTAATATCCAGTCGGACTCGGTCATGTAACGGACTGGATTGTCCGAGTCTCTTAGTGAACTGACAGGCCGTATACTATCTCAGATGATAATGACTCCAAAACCAAAGTTCACTGTTTTTACGATGCGCACAACTTCCGTGTTGATCACTTTTCCATCCGAGGTCATCTGGATTACCTTGCGGGCACATCTTCAGTTTCACTCGGATCCGAGCTCATCCACTCGGATATTAGAATTTTTTGTCCGACTGGACCTTTTCACTCGGATGTTAGAGTCTTTCACTCGGAAGACAATCTTTCACTCGGATGACTATAATTTCACTCAGAAGACAATCTTTCACTCGGATGACTATATTTCACTCGGAAGGCAATATCTTATTCGAACGTCAAATTTTCATTACGACGGTAATCTTTTCACTCAGAATAACTTAACTCGGATGATAATTTCACTCGGATTACTATAATTTCACTGAGAAGCCAATCTTTTACTCGATTGATAAGTTCCCACTCGACCTTTTACTCGATCGGTAGGTTTTCACTCAGATGGTAAACTTTTCACTCGGATTTCCCGACTGAAAACACAGCCTGATCTAGATTTGCCTCTCCAGGTTGCATACGACCTCGGATTGAGACAAATTATATATGAGAATCGATCGGCTCGATGAGAAGAAACTTTTCTGTGTTGATGGTTTTTCAATTCAAAGCCGTCTTGAGGGCCGAATTGCTCATGCATTGCATCAGACACTCATCAACATGTGTCTGGTGTCAAGCGTAATATTTTGGTCTCTGGCCTGTCCAGACCGTATTAACTGTAACTTTTGCATATGAACTCGGATTGAGATGATTTATATATCAAAATTGATTGCCTCGATGAGACGAATACAATTCCTTAAGAGTGCTCCTTCATCCGATGTCATCTTGAAGACGTGATTGGACAAAAACCACTCGGAACATTGAATTATGCCACTCGGAGTATAGTTTCGGTCCGTAAGATAAGGCCGAATGAATATAACCGAAACATCAAAGTTGTTCCACTCGGCGACGTGAATCTTTTTATGCTGAAAACCCATTCACTCGAGACCATCTTCATTGCAATCTTTATCTTGCCAAAATCAGGTGTCAACACATGCCCCCCTGTTTTCTCGCAGAGCTTGCGTGCCAGAAAATACCTTGCTTAGGGTAATGTTTAAGCACGATGTCAACACTCCATCGGCTGTGCATGTCGAGTATGATAATTTTAATCGTCCATATGCTCATGTTTGTTGCTTCTTCGGTAGAGCCTCTTGGATAATAGTTGTCTGGGAATATTAGAACCCTTCAACGAAGACGATTGCCGAATGATTATGACCATGCACCTCAAAGAATATTGTCAATTGTTCGGCGACTCAACTCGTTATCAAAGTACACCATCAAGCCTGCGCCGAACAACGTCTGTCTCCTGACTTGAATCCTGCAAATAACTAACATTTGGAGTCGGGGCTCTTTTATGCACTAGACCCTTGATTGTTGGTCGACTCAATACTTAAGTCGGCCTCGCCAGTATTAGCAAACACTGAGCATCGGCTATAGGAGTAGGAAATCAACCATGGTGAACACCGTTAGCTAGATGCCGGGTTTTGCCAACACAATGAATTATGAGGGCGATATGCAAATATCGGCCATGCCTTCTTATCTCAAAAGTGCTCGGGAGTCCGTCCACCAAAGTGTGAATAGCCGAAATAAGTCAGATGTTTCGGCTGAAGATAAATTCCATAGCGTTGATTTTGATGGTACGATTGAAGAATATGGATGAGACGCCTCCTGGAGTCTCCTATATAAAAATTGTCGTCCTCGCCTACGGGCTTTACACTTGCACTCCCTTATTTCTGCTGGCTTCGCAATAGGAGATGTGATGCCGCTCTTGACTCGAGGATTTCCCTTAGGAACCTAGGCCATGTTCCTCTTCTCCAGCTCTTTGGCCCTAAGCCGTTTTAGCTTCTTCCATTGCGAATATGGTAAGCCGAGTGGGTGTCCCGGCTGGGACTTTGGTTTATGCACTGGCAAATTCTTCCTGACTTTGGGCATCTCTGGCCTGGCCTGTCCAAACTTCACTTTTGGATCCTTAAAATTTATGTGCTTCACTTTCTTGTCCTTAGCATCCAACATAGGCTCGGCTGGCTTTTTGTCATTTGGAGTCGGATCTGAAATAGCACTCTTGCGGCCATCCTTTTCTTTCTTCACTTTTTTAACACTTGTTGCAATAGAAGGTCGGGCATCATTTCTATTTTGACTGCTCCTCTTGGGAACCCATGCCATGTTCTTCTTTCTCAACTCATGTGCACTAAGTCTTTGTAATTCCTTCTCTTGCCAATGTGCTAAGCCGAGTGGGCACCTCGGCTGTGATTCTGTTTCAACCAATGCCAACTCTTTTTTGGCCTTGTGCACTCTCAACTTCTTCCCTTCAGATTTGGCACTTGATTGACTTGCCTCATTGCCTTTTGTAGCCAATGTCAATACTTTAACTGGCTCTTTTTTATTTGAGAACAAATTTGAAGTAGCAGACTTACGACCATCTTTTTCATGTTACCAAATGGTAGAGGTTCAGAGGCAACACCGCCGGAGAGCAGTCTGAGCACAGATATTATAGTGCTTGAGGCTCTACTAGAGGCAGAAAGAGATGGTGTGGCTGCCATGAATGAGGTAATCTTTATCTTGAGGCTTGAAATTACGGAATGTCAGGGGAAATCGGCCTCCACGAGCACCTATGGGGACGGAGCCCCTTGTCGGTTCGGTGGGGGCGAAGGTTGCACAAAGAGCAGATCGAGGCGACACACACACAACGATTTTACCCAGCTTCGGGCCGCACGGATGCGTAAAACCCTACTGCTGCTTGTCTGGTTGATTTGAGTTCTTGCTGTGGAGCGCAAGAAGCTACAGTGAGTTGGAGCTGGACGTAGACGAGGGTCTACTGGGTGTCCTCCTGGTTCTGGTCTGGTTATCCCCTCTCTACATGCGCATGGGCCTCCTTTTATATGCTAAGGGGTTTCCCACAGGTAGCGGCGCAGGTGAGGGTAAAAATGGCAAGGAACTGTGCGAACAGTGGCCGCACAGTGCTATCGCACCTAACTCTGATGGCGGGGGACAAAGGCATTAAATGCCTGTCTGGATCGCCTGAACAGTGCCGAGGCGGACCGTTAGGGGCGCCTCCGCTTGCCACGGGGGCGACTCTGCCAACGTCGCATGCCACCGCGCGTCTCAGGTTGCGCGGCGCCCTGCCACGTGCCTCCAGGGAAGCCCCAGAGTGACGCGTGGGCAGGTGAGCTGGAGCGCAGGCCTGAGGTGGTGGTTTGCCGCGACAAGTGGCTTGCCGCGGTAGTTGCCTTGCCGCACCCGAGAGCTTGCCGCTCGCCAGGCCTTGCCGGGGCGCGCGGCGCGCCGCGGCGGGCTTCTCTTGGGGGGCCTTGGCTTGGCCGTCCCGGCGAGCTCCTCCCGCCGGGGCCTTGGTGCTTCGGCTTAGTCGTCCCGGCAAGCTCCTCTTGCCGGGGCCTTGTCGCCTTGGCCCGGCAAGCTCCTCTTGCCGGACCTCGCCTTCCTGGCCCGACAAGCTCTTCTTGCCGGGGCTTGGTCTTCCTGGCCCGGCAAGCTCCTCTTGCCGGGGTCTGGTCTTCTAGGCTCGATCACTTGGCCTTCGTCCGTCCCGGAAAGGAGCCGTGGAGACTCTTGTCGCTCCCCTGGCAAGCCTTGCCGCGGGACGCTACTACTGCCCGTGCACAAGTTCGGGGTTCTAAGGTACCCCTACTTTAGTACACCGACAGGAGCCCCCGGGCATGGGCCATACACGGTGCCGAGCGTTGTTGGGCCAGGCCCTAACAGTGCACGGGCACGCGTGGCCTGGGTTGCGCTGCTCCTTAACTCCGTGCTCGTCGCGCCCTCCCCAAGTGGCGCGTGCTTATCGCGGCGTTGTGGGGGGGCGAGGCGTGCGAGGCGTGCGCGACGTGGGTGGCGTGCACGGGGCTGAGGCCCTCAGGCATGCGTCACGTCGGGCACGACTCCTTTATTTGGAAAGGCGAAGTGCCCGCCCCCATTTTCAAATGGGGGAGGAGGCGTGGAGGCGCGGCTCGGTGAACGAACGGGGTCGAGGCGCAGCTTTCGGGGCGCCCGTCCCCACGATCACGGGGTGGGGAGAGGTCGCCTCATCCGTCGCCTCGGCCCTGCTCGCCTACCACGCGTCCTCCATGCACTTGGGGTTGCGGTGGTGGAGGCGGAAAACCGGGCCGACGCGGGTTGATGTAGAGGGTCGGCCCCGTCGCCTGCCCTTCCTCTGCTTTGATTGGTTGGGCGGGGCGGCCGAGCCCCCACTCCGCCCCTTTATAAGGAGCGGAAGGGGGGCGATGAGGGTCCGCATCCCACCCTTCTTTCTTCTCTTAGATCCCTGGTCCCCTCTCCCCAATTGTCATGGAGAAAGGGAACCCTGGTCCCTCTTCGGTGGCGGCGAGGGTTGCCGCTAGGCAGCGAGCCCCTCCTCCCCTTGCACCCGCGGCGGCGGAGCCAACTGTAAGGGGAAGGGGGAGGGGGCGAGGTCGTGGACGAGGCCGTGGACGGGGCCGAGGCGCTCGAGGCGGGCAGGACGGCGCGCCGGCCTCGCCTCCGCCGGCGGCTCCGTTTCCCCCGGTGGTTCATCTCGGGGACGACCCCTGCGAGTTCATCATCAGGCTGCGCCGGGCGCCTCGCCGTCGCCTCCGCCTCCCGGCCCCCTTCGCGGACGTCTTGGAGGCGGAACAACACGAGACGCTGAGACTGCGCATGAGGGGCTGCGGGATCAGTGGTACGCGAGTCCACGTCGAATCCCGAGCCCCCGGCGTGATGTGTCTTGGCCGAGGGTGGAAGTCGTTCGCCCGGATCCACAGCTTGGCGGCGGGGTTCACCCTCCATTTCAAGCTGATGGAGGGCGATCTCCTCTCCGTCAAGGTCTTCGGGGACCTCGGCACCCGGGCCCGGTGCTGCGTGGATAGCTCCTCCGACAGCGAAGGCTCCTCCTCGAGCGAGAGTGACGAGGAGGGGAGCGACAGCGACGACGAGGGGGGGCGGTCGCCGGGGTGACGGGCACGACTAGGATCTAGTCGCAGCTCCGCGTGGCACCGGCGCCCCCGTCATCCGCGTCGCTGGCTCCGTGAACTCCCCGGGGTCGCCTCCTTGGTCGGCTGGCGTAGGGAGGCTGCGGAAGAGGAAGCGGGCGGGCGGCAAGGCCGCTGCCTCGTCTTCCAGCTTCCCCCCAGACGCCGCCACCACCCCTGCTCGCGGCGACGACCACCGGGGTCTTCTCTCTGGTCCGGCAAGCTCCTCTTGACGGGGCTTCGTCTTCTCGGGCGGCCGGAGTGGCGAGGCTGCGGAAGAGGAAGAGGCTGGCGGCAAGGCCGTCAACTCGGAGTACGAGGGCTAGATGCCCTCGACAGCGTGCTGACGTCCCGCCGCCTCCTTTTCGAGCTCCGCTTCCGGCGTCGCCGTCTCCATCCAGCCTTCGGAGCCCCCGGGCGGAGCCCCGGATGCTCTCTTGGCGTCTTCTGCCACCCGTAGCTCGTCTAGGCGCCCCTTTTGCCCTTCCCGCCTCCTTGCCCTACCTCCTGAGGAGAGAGACAAGAAAGGGATTACGGGAACCTTATCTCTTTTTGTCTTGTAAGCCCTCGGGCCTTAGTTGCATTTAAATCTTGTAATCCCATCTTTCATGTTTTTCATTCTCTCTGAGTTGTACCTGAGTGGAATGTTTTTTTTATGAAAAGGGGATGTTTGCCGGATCATTTGTCTCGCGGGTACATCCTGCGGCAAGGGGCGAACCCTTTGCATCGTTACGATAGACTTTTCCCCGCCCGGCAACTGACCCTGCCGTCCCCTGCGCCCCTTGGCCCTCCTCACGCTCTTGGCGGAGGCAGGGAGAAGGCGGGTTCTGGCCCCTCGCTTCCTCCCCTTGCCGCCGCGGCTACTATCCGAAGCAGGCCCCGGGAACGCGCTCCGGGGTTTGCCGCTTAAGAGAGCACGGCAGCTTTTTAGGAGGAAGCAAAGTTTTCACATTCCGCAGCTCATGAGAGAATGCATGATACGGGATGTAAAGACTTATCTGAGGTTGCAGCCCCCGGCAACTCTGGCTTGCCGGGAGGCGGGTGCTGGCTCGTCCTTCTCCCCTTCTTCGTCCTTGAGCGGCTCGGCAAGGGTATGCAATTCCTGCGAGCCGAAGGGAAAGGACGGGAAAAAGACGCGGACTCGACCTCTAAGTTAGGGGTTAGCGACTGTTAGGCACTATCAACCCTAACCAAGGACGAGACTCGACTCAGCATGCATGCTAAAACTTGGGGGGCCCCAGCGCGTCATTGCGGTCAGGGTCTGCGCCTGGCTTTGTACAAAGGATTACATGCGTCTGCAGCAAGACTTTTGTACAAAGAGTTGGTTGCCGGACGGGGTCCGACAACCGCGCCTTACGGGTAAAACTTGCGAAGATGCTCAATGTTCCAGGAATTGCTCAACGGAGTACCATCTTCGGTCTCGAGGCGGACGGCGCCGGGCCTCGTGACTCGTTTCACCCGGTAAGGGCCTTCCCACTTCGGCGTCAACTTGTTGTGTATCTTGGCCGACTGAACGCGCCGAAGAACAAGGTCGCCTTCCTTGAGGCTCCTGGCTTTAACTTTGCGGCTATGATAGCGACGCAGAGCTTGCTGGTAGCGAGCGGATCGCACAGCAGCCTGGAGACGATCTTCCTCGAGGAGCAGTGCGTCATCTTCACGCGACCGCTCTTGCTCAAGCTCATCATAAGCGAGCACTCGAGGTGACCCGTATACGAGTTCCGTGGGGGTAACTGCTTCTGCTCCATAGACTAGAGCAAATGGTGTCTGGCCGGTGGCTCGATTTGGCGTCGTTCTGACCGACCAAAGAACCGCCGGCAGCTCCTCGATCCAGTTCCGTCCGCGCTTGAGCAGCTTGTCAAAACTTCTGGTCTTGAGCCCGCGCAGTACCTCGGTGTTGGCCCTTTCCGCTTGACCGTTGCTCCGGGGATGAGTAACAGAAGCGAAGCAGACCTTGGTGCCGAGGTTTTGGGTGTACTGCATGAAGGCGTGGCTTGTGAACTGCGTACCGTTGTCGGTGATGATCCTGTTGGGGATCCCGAAGCGGCAAACAATCGACCTGAAGAATTTGATCGCAGACTGGGCGGTCACCTTCCTCACTGGTTCCACTTCTGGCCACTTTGTGAACTTGTCGATGGCAACGAACAAGTACTCAAAGCCCCCGACGGATCAGGGGAAGGGGCCGAGAATATCGAGCCCCCAGACCGAGAAGGGCCAGGACAAAGGGATCGTCTGGAGAGCTTGAGCTGGCTGGTGTATCTTCTTGGAATGGAACTAGCACGCTTCACACTTGGTTACTTGTGCAGTTGCATCCTGGAGGGCTGTTGGCCAGTAGAAACCTTGCCGGAACGCTTTGCCGGCAAGTGCTCTGGCGCCAATGTGGTGTCCACATATGCCTCTGTGTATCTCCGCCAACAGCTTCTGTCCGTCTTCCCGGTGAATGCACTTCAATTTCACCCCATTGCGTCCTCTTCTGTACAGTGCGCTGTCAACGAACTGGTACATACTGGACTGCCAGGCTACTCTTTCAGCTTCTTCTTGTTCTTCGGGAAGTTCTCCTGCCTGGAGGAAGCGGACGATCTGCTGTGCCCACGTCGGAGCCTGCGGCTCGACGACGAGGACTAAAGGCATGTCGGCGGCTGCGGGAACATCAGCTTCCATGGCGAGGACCTGGGGCTCAGCCGGAGCTTGACGTTCCCCGGCAAGCTTGCCGGGGCATGGCTTGCCAGGAGCGCCTGCTTCGTCGGGACAAACCCTGGGGTTTGCCAGAGCGGACAGCTCCTCAGCACTCTTGGCGTCGATCTTGGGGACTCTCTTGGCGGCGGCTCCGGGGAGCTCTGCCGGGAGATAGTCGCTAGAGACCGGTTTCCTCTTCTTGCTTGGCCCAGTCGATGGTGTCACGGATGGCTGAGTCAGCTTGAGCACAAAAGTCCCTGGTTCCACAGGTAGCTTTAGTGCGGCGCATTTTGACAGGCCGTCGGCAATGCCGTTCTCTGCTCTTGGAATGTATTCCATTTGCAGGCCGTCAAGGCGCTCTTCCAGCTTCCTCACTTCATCAACGTAAGCCTCCATCAACGGGCACTGGTAATCCTTGTTCACTTGGCGGACGACGAGCTGCGAGTCACCCCTGACAATGAGCTTCTTGATCCCAAGTTCCGCCGTGATCCTGAGACCGGCGAGCAAACCTTCATACTCTGCCGTGTTGTTGGTTGCTTGCTCCTTGGGAAAGTGCATCTGGCCGATGTACTTGAGGTGCTCTCCGGTGGGCGCGATGAGCAGCACGTCGGCACCGGCGCCTTCCAGCGAAAAGGCACCATCAAAGTACATCAGCCACTCTTTGGTTGCTTCCTTGCCGGGGATGCTCGTCTCTGGAATTTCTTCGTCCGGTGTCGGCGTCCACTCTGCTATGAACTCTGCCAATGCTCTGCTCTGGATGGTCGATGTGCTCTCGAACCTGAGGCCAAAGCTTGACAGTTCTAGTGCCCACTCGACAATCCTGCCCGTTGCTTCGGGATTCTGCAGTATCCTCTTGAGCGGAAAGCGAGTGACCACCGTGATCTCGTGTGCTTGGAAGTAATGGCGCAGCTTCCTCGAGGCCATGAGGAGGCCAAGAGCAATTTCTGCACACCAGAGTACCTCGACCTAGCCTCCTGCAGGAGGGAACTGACGAAGTAAACTGGGCGCTGCACCATCCTCTTCCTCTGCACCTCCCCTTGCGCTTGCGCGGGTTCGCCTTCGCCGGGGCCAGAGCTTGTCAGGGAAGCCCCCTGCTTGTCGTCGGACGCGCTTGCCATGGTTGCAGGCTCGTCATCAGCTTCCCTCTCCGCTACTAACGCAGCACTAACCACTTGATTGGTTGCCGCTAGGTAGAGCAGCAACTTCTCTTGCGGTCTAGGCGCGACAAGTATAGGAGTGGAGGATAGGTATTTCTTCAAGTCTTGCAGCGCAGCCTCCGCTTCCGGAGTCCATTTTACTGGACCTGCCTTTTTCAAGACTTTGAAAAACGGCAGGGCGCGTTCCGCAGACCTGGAAATAAACCTGCTGGGAGCCGCCACGCAACTGGCAAGTCTTCGCACGTCCTTGACACGCGTTGGTGCTTCGATCTGCTCGATGGCCTTGATCTTGTCGGGGTTGGCTTCGATCCCACGCTGAGACACGAAGAACCCGAGAAGCTTGCCGGAGGGAACTCCGAACACGCACTTCTCAGGGTTGAGCTTGAGGCTGATCTTGCGCAAGTTCGCAAAGGTCTCCTCCAAGTCTTGAACCAAGGTTGCCCTGTCTCTGATCTTGACCACAATGTCGTCCATGTAGGCCTCCACATTTCTGTGGATCTGTGGCTCGAAAGCAGTGTGGACAACCCTCGCAAACGTCGATCCTGCGTTCTTCAGTCCAAAAGGCATCCGCACAAAACAGTACGTACCGCATGGAGTGATGAACGCAGTCTTCTCTTCATCTTCTTCAGCCATGAAGATCTGGTGGTACCCGGAGTAGGCGTCAAGGAAGGAAAGCAGGTCGCATCCGGCCGTGGAGTCAACAATCTGGTCGATGCGCGGCAAGGGAAATGGATCTTTAGGGCAAGCTCTGTTGACATCGGTGAAATCGATGCAAAGCCTCCACTTCCCGTTCGCTTTGCGCACGACGACGGGATTGGCCAACCACGTCGGATGGAGCACGCCCCCGACGAGGCTTGCCGCTTCCAACTTCCTGATCTCCTCCGCGATAAACTCTTGGCGCTCCACCGCTTGTTTCCTGACTTTTTGCTTGACGGGCCGCGCATGAGGACAGATGGCAAGGTGGTGCTCAATCACTTCCCTGGGAACGCCGGGGATGTCAGATGGTTGCCAAGCAAACACATCGACATTCGCCCACAGGAAAGCAACGAGCGCACCTTCCTATTTGGGGTCGAGAGTGGCACTGATGGTGAAGGTACCACCAGTGCCGTCCTCCTTTGCAGGCACCTTCTTGGTCGCTGGTGGAGCAGCCGTCGTCTTCTTGTGTTCGCCGGCGTGGCTCGATGGTGCGTCCTCAACGGCGGCGCAGCACTCCGAAGAGGCGCGCTTGCCGGAGTGGGCACCAAAGCATTCGCCGGGCTTGGCCTTCTTGCCGGCGGGGCTCGATGGCACGTCCTCGACGACAGCGCAGCACTCCGAAGAGGCGCGCTTGCCGGAGTGGGCGCCAGAGCATTCGTCGGGCTTGGTCTTCTTGCCGGCGGGGCTCGATGGCAAATCCTCGACGGCAGCGCAGCACTCCGAAGAGGCGCGCTTGCCGGAGTGGGCGCCAGAGCACTTGCCGAACTTCTTCTTGCCGGTGGGGCTCGATGGCACGTCCTCGACGGCAGCGCAGCACTCCGAAGAGGCGCGCTTGCCAGAGTGGGCGCCAGAGCACGTGCCGGGCTTCTTCTTTCCCCCGGAAGCTCCAGCGGCAAGCGGGCCGCGGGCCGTTGCTGCTGTTGCGTCCCGGTATATTTGGTCGGCGCAGATAAGGGCATCCTTCTTGTCGCCGGGGACAGAAATGACGCCTATCGGGCCAGGCATCTTGAGCATGTTGTACGCATAGTGAGAGGCCGCCATGAACTTGGCGAGCGCTGGTCGGCCGAGGATCCCGTTGTAAGGCAACGGAAAGTCGGCGACATCAAAGGTGACCCTCTCAGTCCTGAAATTCAGCTCGCTGCCAAATGTTACCGGCAGCGTGATCTTTCCCTTCGGCTTGCTCCTTCCCGGGTTGATTCCTTGGAATGTGCCGGTTTCTTCGAGCTCGCTGTCGGGAACTTGGAGTCTCCGGAGAACGACAGAGGAGATCAGATTCAAGCCGGCCCCGCCGTCAACTAGCATCTTAGTGACCTTGAGGTTGCGGACCGTTGGGGAAACCAACATCGGCAAGCACCCGACCGCAGTTGTGCGATCAGGGTGGTCCTCAATGTCAAAGATGATAGGCGTGCTGGACCATCTCAGGGGCCTGCGTGACTCGACGGGCGGCTCCGCTGCATTAACCTCCCGCACCCACCGTTTAAGCTGGTGGTGGGAAGCGTGCAGGGAGGCACCGCCGTCCACACACAAGACCTCGGTGGCTTTCTGAAACTCCTGCTCGCTGGTCTCGGGGTCTTCCATGTCTTCGTCGTCGTCATCGTCTTCGTCCCTGTCGCGTCCCCGGGGAGGTCTGTCTGCTTGCCGCTGCTTGTCCTTGCCGCGGCGGTCCTCCGGGCCGGGATGCTTCGTGCCGGATCCCCCGCCGCCTGCTTGGGCTCTCTCCTTGTCGCGTCGTGCGTACTCGGCCTTCTAAAGCTCGACGAGTCGCTCGACTTGCTTGCAACTCTGGAGGTCGTGGCCCCTGGTACGGTGGATCTTGCAGTACTTCTTGTCGGTACCGGCCCGCTTATCGGTAGCCGCCACCGCCCGGCAGTTGGCGCACCCGACAACCTCCTTGCCGGGGCCTCCCGCCTGGGCTTTCTTGGCGGAGCCCTCGCTGCCGGACTTCTCGACAACCAGCACCTCTGGGTTTTTCTTCTTTTTGCCGTTCCGCCGCCGGCCTCTCCTTGCCGGGGCGGTACCTTCACTGTCGGATTCTCCTTCTCCGACACTTTCTCCGGGGAGCTTCCTCCCCTCCTCAGCGCGCGCACACTTGTCGGCCAGGGCGTAAAGCTCGCTGACCTCCTTGATTTTGCACATCGCCATCTCCTCCCGCATCCTGCGGTTGCGCACGTTCTGGTGGAACGCGCTGATCACCGCGGCGGGGTGGACGTCTGGGATGTTGTACTGCACACGGCTGAACCTCTGGATGAACTTGCGCAAAGGCTCCCCCTCCTTCTGAACAAGCAGATGAAGGTCGCTTGCCTGGCCATGGGGTTTGTGGCCGCCCGTAAAGGCGCCAACAAACTGATGGCATAGATCTGGCCAGGAGGAGATGGAGCCGTCCGGCAAGTGCATGAGCCAGGATCTGACATTGGGCTTGAGTACCAGTGGGAAGTAGTTGGCAAGGATCTTGTCGTCCCGTCCCCCGGTAGCCTGCACCGCAATGGTGTAGATGCTGAGGAACTCCGACGGATGCGACTTGCCGTCGTACTTCTCGGGCACGTCGGGCTTGAAGTTCTTCGTGCTGGGCCACTGGACTTGCCGCAGCTTGCGGGTGAACGCGGGGCAGCCTACCGAATACGGTAGTTCGCCTGGTTCCCCGGGTGCGTGCATGTCTCTAGAGGGCTCAACGCGCTGGTCTGATTGACGCCGCGCTTCTCTTCTACGCTCGATACGGGTTCGAGCGTCTTCATCCCTTCGTTCGTGAAGGACTTGGCGTTGGTCGCGGCGAGTTCGCGGGTTCGACGACGCGGTGGAGTCGTTGTCGAGGTGAGCCCGGCGAGTCGGCGACCGTGGCTTCTGGGGCGGGGAGTGCACGGTGGTCGCACCCCCGCCATTCTTGGCGCCATCGGTTCTCGCCTGGGTGACTGGCCGTGGCTGCGACGCGCTGTGCTGCCGCGGAGTGTCACCGTTGGCGAAACCGATGAGGCTCTGGATGGTTGCCCTCCAGCCGTCGAGCTTGTCCGCCGCCGGAGGGTAGTCTAGGAGTAGCTGAGCTCGCGCGAGAGCTTCCGCTGGGGTGGCGGGCAGAGGCGGCGAACGATGCGAGGAGCGGGATGTGCTCGAACTCCTAACTATGTTAGAAGGAGCAGCACCCGGTCCAGGCAGCCGTGCAACGCTCGTCCCGGCACGCTGGATCGCATGCTGGTCCTGAGCGCCCTGGGACCCACCAGCATGGCCTGGGTCCAGCGAGCGTATGGTACCATGGGTACCATGGCGCTGCTGGTTTCGCGCCTCCTTAGAGGGGCGCGGGGCGAGCTCGGACGCCGCGGGACCAAGAACTGGCTCGACGGTGGCTGCTCCTCCGCCGGCGTCCTCCCCACCACCCGTCTGCTCCATGGGCGGTGGGTTCGACGCTGACGGGCCGGTCACCTCCGGAGCTTTCTTCTTCGGCACCATGCCAGCGCAAACAATGAGAGTCTAGCTTGCGCGGACGCCGGATCTGATTCACACAACCTCGACGCACCCCCTGCCTGGCGCGCCAAAGATGTCGGGGGAAATCGGCCTCCACGAGCACCTATGGGGACGAAGCCCCTTGTCGGTTCGGCGGGGGCGAAGGTTGCACAAAGAGCAGATCGAGGCGACACACACACAATGATTTTACCCAGCTTCGGGCCGCACGGATGCGTAAAACCCTACTGCTGCTTGTCTGGTTGATTTGAGTTCTTGCTTTGGAGCGCAAGAAGCTACAGTGAGTTGGAGCTGGACGTAGACGAGGGTCTACTGGGTGTCCTCCTGGTTCTGGTCTGGTTATCCCCTCTCTACATGCGCATGGGCCTCCTTTTATATGCTAAGGGGTTTCCCACAGGTAGCGGCGCAGGTGAGGGTAAAAATGGCAAGGAACTGTGCGAACAGTAGCCGCACAGTGCTATCGCACCTAACTCTGACGGCGGGGGACAAAGGCATTAAATGCCCGTCTGGATCGCCTGAACAGTGCCGAGGCTGACCGTTAGGGGCGCCTCCGCTTGCCACGGGGGCGACTCTGCCAACGTCGCATGCAACCGCGCGTCTCAGGTTGCGCGGCGCCCCGCCACGTGCCTCCGGGGAAGCCCCAGAGTGACGCCTGGGCAGGTGAGCTGGAGCGCAGGCCTGAGGTGGTGGTTTGCCGCGGCAAGTGGCTTGCCGCGGTAGTTGCCTTGCCGCACCCGAGAGCTTGCCGCTCGCCAGGCCTTGCCGGGGCGCGCGGCGCGCCGCGGCGGGCTTCTCATGGGGGACCTTGGCTTGGCCGTCCCGGCGAGCTCCTCCCGCCGGGGCCTTGGTGCTTCGGCTTAGTCGTCCCGGCAAGCTCCTCTTGCCGGGGCCTTGTCGCCTTGGCCCGGCAAGCTCCTCTTGCCGGACCTCGCCTTCCTGGCCCGGCAAGCTCCTCTTGCCGGGGCTTGGTCTTCCTGGCCCGGCAAGCTCCTCTTGCCGGGACCTGGTCTTCTAGGCTCGATCACTTGGCCTTCGTCCGGCCCGGAAAGGGGCCGTGGAGACTCTTGTCGCTCCCCTGGCAAGCCTTGCCGCGGGACGCTACTACTGCCCGTGCACAAGTTCGGGGTTCTAAGGTACCCCTACTTTAGTACACCGACACGGAATTAGCGGCACGCATTATGCAAGCAACCCAAGAATTGGAGGAAGTAAGAATATTGCATTTGAAGACGGAGGTGGTCCTGCTGTTTATGCTATCTGAAGCCCAAGATAATCCCGGTTCTTCTTTAGATACCAGTTCAAATTTTCATTAGATTATTGTACTTGCATGTTGTGTCATGTCTCTGAATGGATTATGTTGCAAGACCCCCTATGTTGTCCATGTGTTATAATGATCCGAATTTTTTAGGCGAGGTAATCCTCAGTACTTGTATGATTGACATAAGGTGAATTGTTTTTCGTGTGAGCATATTGTATTGGATGAAATAACTGTTTGACTCAGAGTGTATCCAACCTACTGAATTCGAAGATCACGGCATTTCTAAATCATAGTCATATATAAAGGTGGAATAAATCTTTGTTGTGGTTTTGAAGAAATAAATAACAAAACGTATAATTATCTGTGGATATTCGTAATCGAATACAAATTGGATTTGAATTTAGTTTGCCAGGTCCCAGGGCAAAC
The DNA here is from genome assembly GCA_032464435.1 of Aegilops umbellulata. Taxonomy (NCBI): domain Eukaryota; kingdom Viridiplantae; phylum Streptophyta; class Magnoliopsida; order Poales; family Poaceae; genus Aegilops; species Aegilops umbellulata. The sequence goes on from CP136055.1 coordinate 333,206,898, forward strand.
GTGAATGCTAATTCTCCCAAGTTTTGAACGAAGCGGCTAAACACCCACTATAATATGTGGGCTTCCCGAAGCAAGTGTTTGCGAGATGGAAATTACTGTCTACCCCTGACACTTGACATCCTTATCGATAGGATTTACACTGTTGTTGATAGGGGTAGACTAGTAACTTCAATCAGACATGACACGACGGCCTCTGAGCCCATTCAGACACGGTGGGCGCCAAACGTGGGCGGCAAAACACATTTGATTCAAGCTCTTCCGAAAGACATGTGTCTCTTCCTCCATTTCCCCATTCATACACGGTGGGCGGCAAAACAAACTCTCCTCGTCTGAAATCAATGCAGGCTTATATTTTAAATAGGGGCAGATGTGTAACTTCCATCAGACGTGACACAACCGCCCTACTTGTCAGCCCCGTTCATACACCGTGGGCGCCAACCGTGGGCGGCAAAACACCCTCTCCTCGCCCGAAATCGATGTAGGCTAATATTTTAAATAGGGGCAGATGTGTAACTTCCATCAGGCGTGACACAACCGCCCTACCTGTCAGCCTCATTCATACACCGTGGGCGCCAACGGTGGGCGGCAAAACACCCTCTCCTCGCCCGAAATAGTTACGGGCAAATATTTGGGAGATGCGAGATTACCGTCCTATCCCCAACCGACGCGATGTCCGAAAGTTTAATCGGGGGATAAGTTCGTAACTTTCCCCCATTTCAGAGAAGCGCGTACCAAAGTTTGAGATCCCCCTCCCCTCCATTTCCCCATTCATACACCGTCGGCGGCACGACAACCTCTGCACTGCGGCCAGCCTCCTCCGTCCGCCACCCCATCCTCCACCTTGTCGGAGCCGCTACCCCTACCCCGTCGTCCACTGCAAGAGATGGACGTCTCTCATCCACGGCCCTGGACCAGGATCCTTTCATCGCCTCCTCTCGCTTCATAGGCGCCGTCGTCCACCTTGCCGTTGCCGCTCCTACGACCGCCTCGTCCACGGCAACGGGATATATCCCCCGACCCGGCCGTCTGCCGTCTAAAGTCCTCTTCCCCGCCGCCGACAGCCATCGCACCCGCAGCACCCTCAACGTATCAGCATAGGCCTACACGGCGTCGCAAGAGAGGTGGTACTCTTCAATATGTGCTTAAGTTATTGATCTCACCCGGAAAATAGATCGTAATTTGTTTACTATACTTTTCTTGTCCGTACCAAATCGTAGTGGCTAGTTGAAAGCAAACATTGGTTGCAAAGTAGCTTTGTCCGGTTTGCACCTTCAGATCCGCCATGGCACGGGCAATATACTCGTAAAGCTTATGGTTTCCCCCTTTATATTCACTACCATCATCGTAGGTGCTTCGTGTCGTGCTAGCACTGCTCCTCAAGACCTCAACCCAAAGCTTACGTGTTGAAATACGAATCTGATATGATGCTCATATCACTAAAACAGAGAACGTTTAATTTGTCACCTAATGTTCCTATATTCGTTTCGAAAAGCATGTGCGCCACCCAATGGTCCAGCTAGTTCCACTTTCCTGATTTTTCTCTTGATGCTTAGGGTTTTCCTCTTTTTCTACTCTACTATGATCTGCGTAGGTGCTTTCTGTCGTACTAGCATTACTCCACCCTTCAAGCTAAACAACACAACACTCAGAATTTGAAAGCTTAGTGTTCAAATATGATTGTGATATGATACTTATATTAGTTAACCGACACATTTAATTGATTAGCTAAAGGTCCCACTTGAGTTTCCAAATGCATGTCGCGACATATAGAGAGACAACATAATTGCATTTCTTTGTCACTTGTTACTTTCTTGTCCATACCAAATCTTAGTTGTTATTTCAAAGCAAACATCGGTTGCTAACTACCCTTTGCACGGTTTGCAGCTTCAGATTTGCCATCCCACTGCCACGGTCAACACTGTACTCATCATGCTTATGTTTTCCCCATTTTATGATTACCACAATCAGCCTACGTGGTTCGTGTCGTAATAGCACTGCTCCACCCATCGAGCTAAACAAGCTTAGTTGTACAAATTCATATATGATATTATTGCTGATATTAGTAAAACTGAGAGATGTTTAATTGGTTAGCTAAATGTTCCTACTTTAGTTTTGAAATGCATGTGAGCCACATATGGAGAGACCGGAAAGAATAGTATTTCTCTATGCGCTCTGGTTCATCATGGGTGGCCAACCGACATTGTATTAAAATACTTGTAATATCTTCAATCTGCTTGCTCTTCTGCTCTTCTTTAAGATGATACTCTTCTCTTGCGGTCGACTGGTCAGGCCGAGTTGTTCTCCCTTAGTATATTTTGAACTGTCAGGTCAGGTCGACTTGTTCTTCTTTACTATATGTTGAAGCTATCATCTGCGAAGTGTCATCACTTCTGGAGCTCTCATATTTTGAGTAGTAGGCCACATTATATTAATGCACACAACAAATTACATCATGCATGACATCTTTTAAAAGAATTGCAGAGATAGCACAAAGGGGTTTATAGGGAGGCAGTATTAGATTAGAATCACTTCTGCATTACAAAGAAAGTCTCACTTGTTTTTATGTTTTCATGCATGTCAGATATTTAAAATTATCAAAATGAATATGAGAATGGGCACACGAGAGGAATATTGTGGAACGATCCACTGCCTAACAAACTTGGCATGGTGGAGGATGGCCTGTCTTATTCACCCATCAAGGTGCTTGCTCTAACTTTGCAAAGTTGTATTGGTCGCACATATTTTGCTTCTGACCTCTTGCATTACTTCTAATTTGTTACACCATCTGCTTAGTTTAAGCATCATATATGAGTATATGTCATACCTATCCATTTTCTATACCTATTCCATGTGTTGTCACACTATGTTTTTCTAGTCAAATGTTGTTCTTTTGTAATAGATGTCCAAAAGGAAGAGGGTGAGTGCAGATCCTCAAGGAGTACAAACTAGGTATTTGGAAAAGGTAGTGATACCTGTTAAATCAGATAGATCAACAGCCACAGAAAACACAGGCCCAACTGTACCACACTTTACCCCTACTCCAGTGGCCGAACCCCTATTAGAACTGCTGGGAGCCCAGCATCAGTTACTGTCTATATTATCAATTCAAAATTTGAAGTCCTAAATTTCTGCTTGTGCCTTACCTTCTCTCTTGTATGAAAACTAATTTCAGATGAATCTCCTTGCTCAAAGGATCATACGATCTCAAAACAATAATGGGCTCTGCATTGCTCTTGTCAGTGCCTCTCTCCCTTTTGCCTTGTAACGTTGTACTTAATTAATTTCTATTTGATTATGTATCATCAGTCTGCACCTGAGCTTCATTATCCTTTGTTTCTTCCAATATTATTTGATCTATATTTACTATTTGCAAAATGTAGAATAATGGCAACGCTTATAAAGAATTTTCTTTGGGGAATTTATTGAATTATCCTTCCATCAACATGGAGAAGGGCTTTGTCCGGCCCGTGTTAACATGTAATGTAAGTTCATCTTTCTCAAGCCTTCAAACTTTGTTCTAGTATAGATTAGGATAGGCATCATTTCCTCCACTGCTATTTGCTTTGCTATTTACATCTGATTGGATGTTTGCAACAACTACCAGTTTCAAATTGTAGTTGTAAAAACATGTTCCTTATGCAGAATAGATCCATTTATTTGCTTATATAATTGTGAAACCTGTTACGTGTCTCCTTGTTTCTCTTTCAGACTCATATCTCTTACGCCAGGCAGAAATTTAGGGAAGATAGTGAGCCAAACCATCTTGAGGACAGCGAGATGACCCCAAGGTCCTGTCTTGATGGAGACAGTGAGTTGAAGCTACTCACCAGCAGGTGTGAAACAACCTCTGTGCAGTCGACTTCTTCAGTCTCAACTTAAAGCAGAAAGGTTTGCTTCAGCTAAGATCCGACTTGAAGTCAAAGATGCAATGAAGATGTCAGAGGATTGTTGTGCGCACCATCATGCCTTAAATCTAGTGTTGATGCATCTATCGTTGACACAACTGAGGTCTACTCAGCTTCTTCAGCTATTTGGGGGGGGCCCGACCTGGCCAGGCCTAGTGCCTTCTGAAGTGCTCTCAGTTTTGTATATTCTTTTGTCGGCGCGTTTATTTGCACCGGTGGCGAACTTTGATGCCTAGTGGATGTAATATGTGTGATAGTCGTGATAGCCTAGCATAAGTTGCTTGTGTTGGGGAACGTAGCAGAAATTCAAAATTTTCCTACGTGTCACCAAGATCTATCTATGGAGAAACCAGCAACGAGGGGAAAGAGAGTGCATCTACATACCCTTGTAGATCGCTAAGCGGAAGCGTTCAAGTGAACGGGGTTGATGGAGTCGTACTCGTCGTGATCCAAATCACCGATGACCAAGTGCCGAACGGACGACACCTCCGCGTTCAACACACGTACAGCCCGGTGACGTCTCCCATGCCTTGATCCAGCAAGGAGAGAGGGAGAGGTTGAGGAAGACTCCGTCCAGCAGCGGCACAACGGCGTGGTGGTGGTGGAGGAGCGTGGCAATCCTGCAGGGCTTCGCCAAGCACCGCGGGAGAGGAGGAAGGAGAGATGCAGGGCTGCGCCATAGAGAGGTCCAAACTCATATGTTGGCTGCCCCCAAACCCTCAAGTATATATAGGGGAGAGGGGAGGCTGCGCCCCCACCTAGGGTTCCACCCTAGGGGCGACGGCCAGCCCCAAAACCCATCTAGGGTGCGGCCAAGGGGGGGAAGAGGGGAGACTTGCCCCCCAAGTTAGGTGGGTGCGCCCCTTCCCCAAACCCTAGGCGCCTTGGGCCCTTGTGGGGGGGCGCACCAGCCCACCTGGGGCTGGTCCCCTCCCACATGTGGCCCATGCAGCCCTCCGGGGCCGGTGGTCCCACTTGGTGGACCCCCGGGACCCACCTGGTGGTCCCGGTACGTTAACGATAAAACCCGAAACTCTTTCGGTGACCAAAACAGGACTTCCCATATATAAATCTTTACCTCCGGACCATTCCGGAACTCCTCGTGACGTCCGGGATCTCATCCGGGACTCCGAACAACATTCGGTAACCACATACGAACTTCCTTTATAACCCTAGCGTCATCGAACCTTAAGTGTGTAGACCCTACGGGTTCGGGAACCATGCAGACATGACCGAGACGTTCTCTAGTCAATAACAAACAGCGGGATCTGGATACCCATGTTGGTTCCCACATGTTCCACGATGATCTCATCGGATGAACCACGATGTCGAGGATTCGATCAATCCCGTATACAATTCCCTTTGTCTAGCAGTATTGTACTTGCCCGAGATTCGATCGTCGGTATCCCGATACCTTGTTCAATCTCGTTATCGGCAAGTCTCTTTACTCGTTCCGTAACACATCATCCCGTAATCAACTCCTTGATCACATTGTGCACATTATGATGATGTCCTACCGAGTGGGCCCAGAGATACCTCTCCGTCACACGGAGTGACAAATCCCAGTCTCGATTCGTGCCAACCCAACAGACACTTTCAGAGATACCTGTAGTGTACCTTTATAGCCACCCAGTTACGTTGTGACGTTTGGCACACCCAAAGTATTCCTACGGTATCCGGGAGTTGCACAATCTCATGGTCTAAGGAAATGATACTTGACATTAGAAAAGCTTTAGCATTACGAACTACACGATCTTGTGCTATGCTTAGGATTGGGTCGTGTCCATCACATCATTCTTCTAATGATGTGATCCCGTTATCAATGACATCCAATGTCCATGGTCAGGAAACCGTAACCATCTATTGATCAACGAGGTAGTCAACTAGAGGCTTACTAGGGACATGGTGTTGTCTATGTATCCACACATGTATCTGAGTTTCCTATCAATACAATTCTAGCATGGATAATAAACTATTATCATGAACAAGAAAATATAATAATAACTAATTTATTATTGCCTCTAGGGCATATTTCCAATAGCTTGCTTATTTATTTCCTTGTTGTCTAGTTTATTTGTTTGCTCCTAGTCATTGCAGTTCTTTTTCCGTGGTTTGCTAGTGGCTTCAATAACCTATTTTTTAAAACTAGGCCACAATAACGATGGGCTAATATTTACTGTAGTGACACTGGGCCTCCTACGGGCCGTAGAAACAGTGGGCCTTCTACGGGCCGTAGAAACAATGGGCCTTCTACGGGCCATAGAAACAATGGGCCTTCTACGGGCCGTATCATCAATGGGCCTTATACGGGCAGTATGATCGATGGCCAAACATGGGCCAATAACAGGCCGCATTATGGCCGTAAACGAGCTAGAGTTGGAATCGTCCGTTCATGGGCCGACCATAACGGGCCATCGTTAATAGGCCGTATTTGATGACGCTATGAAAATGGCCCAACATATTAACGGACCACAAACGGGCCGATTGTAACCACGGGCTGAATTTGGCCCACAAGCAGAAAATGACAGTAACGGGCCATAAGTAAGCGAATGCTGGAAATGAGCCCAAGAATAAATGGGCTTTGAGAAGGACGAAAGATAACATGGGCTGGAAACGGCCCAACAGAATAACGGGCCGTTGATGGGTATAAAGTGATACACTGTTCATTACGGGCCAGTTTCACCACGGGCCGTTAATGGGTGTAAAGTGATACACTGTTCATCACGGGCCAGTTTCACCACGGGCCATTAATAGGCCAAGAGTTACATAGGGCCTCATATGGGCGAAAGACGTCATGGGCCATACATGGGCCAGAAGTGAAAACAGGCCGGAATCATATTGGGTGGCCTAGATGACGCTACTGGGCCTAATTCGGATAGGGCGTAACGGGCCTTGGGTTAGCGGGTTGTAAATGGGCTATGTGCGAACATACCGTTAACAGGCTTTTACATTGGCTGGCCCGCCACCTTTTGACCAAGTCAAACGGACCGGCCTTTTCACAGAATGGGCCTCTGTTGGGCCGTGACACATGTCGACGTACCATAGATGCCTATCTGACCCACTGACGAGCTGACACGTGTTTCGTCCGACCAGTAAGAATTTTACATGTGGAAATTTCCCATTGGTCGGGGCTGTTAATGGGTTACCGGATCCAAAACCCGACCCGATAGCTGAACGGCGTTCCGTTATGGTGGATGCCACGTGTCGGTCCCGGCCCTCGAGCTGGTCTTAGCCGTCGCTGGTATGCCAGGGCGCGATGCCGTTGACAAGGCCAGATGGTGAGGGCTGGAGAGCCGGTAAGAGCCCTGAGTTGCGATGCTCGGGTACCCCCCCTTTAACGCGCAAGTGGTCGGCATGGAGAAGAGGTGCCACGGACCGGCATCAAATAATCAAGCATGGTGGGTTGAACGCATAGCCGGAAATAAACGCGAAAGGGATACGTGCCGCTGGGTCTGGCCCGAGCGACTTGGGGATGATGCAGCCCGAGGGGCGCCCCCAACAAAGTAAGCTAACAACATGAAATAAAAGGAATACATGCCGCAGGGACGGACCCACGCGGCCTGGGAATAATGCAGCCCTGGGGGGCGCTCCCAGCTGGAAATGAAACTCGAAAGATGTCACCTGATGATGTTGAGGACGAAGCAGTGTCGGTGCAGCAGACTCGGTGGGCTGCGGAAGCCGATCCTCATGAGCCCCCAGGCCCAGGGTGAAAGTGCGTTATATCGACTAGAGGGGGGGTGAATAGGCGATTTTTATGAAATTCTTCACTGAGGAATTTGCTAGTGAGGAAATTCCTTAGCGAAGAACTACTAGCAGCGGAATAAGTACTCAGATGAAAACATAATAGAATTCAAGCATAGTCATCATGATGAAATGAAGACAAACATAGAGTACAGAAAGCGTAAACACAGGATAACACAAGATGAAGACAAACAGACTGAAGAAATTGAACTGAGGAAATTGAGAAAGTCTTCAGTCAAAGTCTTCAAACACAGATATGATAAACAAATAGCACACTACTTAGGAAATGAAAGAGTTGAGGAGATAGAACCAGTAAGCTTGGTGAAGACAATGATTTGGTAGACCAGTTCCAACTGCTGTCTCAGTTGTACATCTGGTTGGAGCGGCTGAGTATTTACACTCGAGGACACACAGTCCCGGACACCTAGTCCTGAGCACGCAGCTCGGGACACCAAGTCCTCACTGTATTCTCCTTGAGCAAAGAACACACAGTCCTCGCCCAATCACTCGTGGTAAGTCTTCAGGTGACTTCCAAACCTTCACAGACTTGGTCACTCGGTGATCCACAATTCCTCTTGGATGCTCTAGACCTTGACGCCTCACCGTCTGGAAGAAGCACAGTCTTCAAAGGTAACAAGCGTCGGATCCACACGGGATCAATCTCTTCAGTGATGCTCAATCACTTTGGGTTTGTAGGTGTTTTGGTTTGGGATTTGGATTTTCCTCACTTGATGATTTTCGCTCAAAGTCCTCGGAGGATGGGTTGCTCTCAAATGACAAGTGTCAAGTTCTCGCGGAGCAGCCAACCAGCTAGTGGTTGTAGGGGGCAGCTATTTATAGTCTAGGGAGCAGCCCGACATGATAAGACATAAATGCCCTTCAATGATATGACCGTTAGGTGGACAAGATATTTTCAAACAGCTGGCGCGCAGCACAACAACGGTCGGAAATTTGAGGTACAAATTCCTCAGGGCTATCATGTTCCTCCCTGTGTAGGTAATTCGCACTGGCGAATTCCTAACTCCTTAGTCAGAGCAAAGTCCTCAGTGACCAGAAGAACTGCGTCTTGTCACTGAAGAAATTAACTGAACTGTATGAGATTTCCAATGGCTTCACTCGAAGGGATTGGTAGGTGTTGGATTTGAGTTGAGCATCACATGGAAATTTTCTCCTTAGTATTTCCTCAACCCCCTTTAACAGTACGGTGTTTCCTATGACTCAAGAAAGAGAAAATGAAACTATGAAAACAAAAGTCTTCACGCTTCATGTTCCTCGAATGAATACCAAGTCTTCAAGGTCACACCAATTTCTTCACTTTCAAAGTCTTCAGAAAGTCTTCAGTATATCAAAGTCTTCAGTCGAAGAACTTCATTTTTAGGGGTCGACTTTCTCTGTAAATATCAAACTCCTCATAGACTTATAGATCTATGTACACTCATAAACGCATTAGATACTTAACCTATAAGTCTTCAATACACCAAAATCACTAAGGGGCACTAGATGCACTTACAATCTCCCCCTTTTTGGTGATTGATGACAACATAGGTTAAGTTTTCAACGAGGATAAATATATGAAGTGTAAATACTGATATTGAGGAATTTGATTGCAAGATATAGAAGAACTCCCCCTGAAGATGTGCATAGTGAGGAATTTGCTTATGTAGCAATGCACATTTGAAGAGTTGAATCACGGAGATCTCCCCCTATATCTTGTAATTCATACATGCATTTGATGTATAATATGAAGAATTTGAAATGCATGATGAAATATGGTGGCTGATGTAATTCAGCATGCGTGCAATAATATTAACGAGGAATAAGCATGCAGAATAGCGCATCAAGGTATCAAAGCAAAATGCAACAAAAGTATCAGTGCACCATCGGACTTAAGATTACAACTCGATCCAATAAAAGTTTCGGAAGAACGAGAGTTGTAACTTAAAAAACCCGAATAAACCCTTATTATTGACCCGCTTGAAGACTAACTCAGATTTCTCCCCCTTTGTCATCAAATGACCAAAAGGATCGAAAATCCGAGGACTAACACCCCTGAAGATTTTCAAGTTGATGAAGGAGCGCCAGCGTTGTTGGGGTCGATCGTTGAACTAGGGCCTGCTGCAGTGTTGTCCAAGTCTTCATTTTCATCAGTCTCACGCGATGAAGAATATGAACTGGCCACCAAAGAAGGAACCTTGACCTTCTTGTATTTCTTCGGAGGAGGTGCAAACCAGTCAAAATCTTCTTTGAGACCCATTTTCTCCAAGTCTTCAGCACTGTACACTTGAGATAGAACAACCCAGGTGCGGTTGAGGGTTTCATGAAGGTAGTAGTGGTTTTTCTTCACTGCATTGTGTGTGGAAGTCATGTTGTGAAGAATTGAACCAAACTGACGCTTGACCCATTTGTGATTGCGATCAACCTTTTGATGAAGACTGAGGAGTAACTCACGGTCAGTCATCACCCTAGGTGTTGTGGCTTGAGGATTTGGCTTGGCAGTGTTAGCAGCAGAGTCATGTGTGGCAGAGTCATCATTGGTGGAGTAAGATGCAGCTTTGCGAAATTGGCCATCCAATGGACGAATGCCTTCATCTATCACAGCAGTGGCCTTGCCTTTTTCTTCAGTTGAGGAAAATGTCCGTTTGAGGACTTCAATGGGAGGCAAGTAGCTGCAGTGGTTGAGCGTTTCAGCTTTGTAGTTGAGTGAAGACCTTATCCTGATGAATTTCATTATCCAAGGTGCATAAGGCTTTAGCTCAAATGGTGACATAGCAATGTTGGCCAGAGTCCTCATGAAGAAATCATGGAAGTTGACGGGAACGCCATGGATGATGTTGAAAAGCAGATTCTTCATGATGCCAATGACTTCTTCATCAGACGAGTCGTGGCCTTTGATGGGACTCATTGTCTTCATCAGAATGCGATAGACAGTCCTTGGCACATACAGCAATTCCTTGACGAGGAAATTGGTTCTAGGAGCCTGCCCTGGCTTCAAAGGCTTCATCAGCACTTGCATATAATGATTTGAAAGCTCAGGTTCGTTGTACACACAGCGAGCATCTTCAGTGGGTGGACTAAGAGGAAGGACCCGAAGCAATTCAGATGCAAGGGCCTTATGGTGGGTGTTGTCAGTCATCCAGTCCAAAACCCATGAATTGATATCTTCATAGTTGCCGGTGATGTGCAATGTTGCATAGAATTGAAGAATAAGCTCTTCATTCCAGTCGCATATATCTGTGCAGAAGTTGAGCAGCCCAGCGTCGTGAAGAACACTGAGCACTGGCGTGAAGCACGGCAAAGACTCCATATCCACGTGAGGAATATGAGCATGATCGAAGACTTTGTCTTTGTTGTAAAGCACTAAGGAATAGAAATTTGCTTGGCTAGCAGTCCAGAAATGCCTCTTCCTTATGCGAGCAGAGTCATATGGATTGTATACAGTGAAGAACACGTGCTCGCCATAGAAGTCTTCAGCCTTGAATTTCTATTTGCGTGAGAATGGATCCTTTGGCCTTGGCAGAGGAGTGTCAGTGAGTTGCATCACGACCTCAGGAATCACGATCTCAGGTTCTTCAGGCTAAGGAATTTCAGGATTTTCCTCAGGTGCAGTCACCTTGTCTATATCAGCAGCAGTTTCTTCAGCGCTAGTGGCTGGAATTTCTTCATTCACAGATGCAGTGGGACGAGTTTCTTCAGAGCCCAATTGTACTGTTGGTGAAGGGGAGTGAGGAATTTGCTGCAGGGGAGTGAAGAGTGGGGAATTGGGATGCTGACTTTCCCAAAAGTCGTCATTCATCACTGGAGTGGTGCTTCCAATATCCACATCTTCATCAATTTCTTCAACACCAGCCTCTTCTGCATCAAACTAAGGCATTGGTGATGAGACCATTGGGGTTGAAGGGATTGTATCCGCTTCAATTTCTTCATCAATCTGCTCTGACGAAGCAGCAGATTGAGTTTCTTCATCTGATCCACTAGGGATCTCATAATCTTCACCAAAAGGAACAAGGTCCTTTGATGGCACGGAGGAGATAGGAACGGCATCAATGGGATTTGCAAAAGAGCTTGTCATCAGCTTCATCTTCTTGGGAGTTAAAGATTCTGAAGCATTGGATGCCTTCCTTTTCTTCACAGCAGCTCGTTCTGCAGCCTTTGTTTTCTTCACATCCAATGCAGATGGAAGAATTGGAGTTGGCGTAGGCGCAGGTGGAGCTGAGGAATCTGGTTGATTTTCTTCAGGTGCAACTGATGCAGTTGCCCTGGTTTCTTCAATTTCTTCAGGCGCACCACTAGTGGATGCCCTGGCAATTTCATCAACGGCTGGAGCAGAGTCATCAGCCTTGGAACTAGCATTTTCTTCAGCAGCCTGAACTTCATCAGCGGTGCTGGCATGTTCTTCAGTTTGCTGAATAGATGCTTCAGCTTGAGGAATTTGTGGCTTTGAGGCTGCACCCTTGGTGAAGGTATCAGTTAGCCTCACGAATCTGACCTTGGCTCCTTGCCAATCAGCATAGTACGAGTCAAAGTTGTCGTCGAGGGCTTTGATCTCAGCCTGCATCTTGACAAGTTCCTCAGGCTTCATTTTGAGAACATTTTTCTTCAGTAGCTTCTCCTTACGGTACTGTGATTTCTTGATCTCTCTGGCCTTATCATATTTCCACTTCTCCTCTTGGATGAAGTGAGTCAGCATGTGACTTTGACCAGGTGTCAGCTTGAAATCAGGCATAGGTGTGTGAGGATCCTTATGCCAGAGATCAATATAATCTAGGATCGTCTTTGGATCCAATAGCAGGGGCACAGGTGTGCCTTTGGCTTTAGCAGCCCGTTCTTGTCGGTCCCTAATGATTTCAGTAAGTTCTTCTTCATAAGCTTCATCATCATCATCAGATGGCACAGTGAAGACTACCTGCTTCTTCTCAGGACTTGTGCGAGTGACGCGTCCAGCAGTAGCCTTTTTCTTCAGCAGTGAGGGGCTTGCTGAGGAATTTGGTGTAGCTGAAGAACTAGCTGAGACACCAGAGGCAATAGAGATGCCAGTCGTCCTTTGGCATGAGGCCAGATGCACAGGTGCTGAGGACTTTGGTGGAGCAGGAGCAGCATGAGGAATTTGCTTTGAAGATTTTGAAGATTCTGGCCGTGAGGGCGCAGCTGAGGAACTTGGACGTGAGGGCATTGAAGATGAAGCACTTGGCTTGCGAGCGGGCTTCTTTAGCATTGCTTTCTTCGGCTTGACCGAGGCCTCAGTGGCAGTAGCAGCAGCAGCAGCAGCAGAGTCTTCATTGAATTTCCTCACTGCATCTCTGGCTTGCCTTGCCTGTTTAGCTTGGCGCTTGGCCCGTTCTTTAGGAAATTCCTCACCACGCTTGATGCTGGTGGGATCAGCCACTTGGCCAGGTGCCAATGGAGGTCTTTGGCATGGAGGGTTTACAGCGAATTTCTTCATGTATTTTGGAGTAACATATCTGTACTCCCTCCATTCACGTGCCCATCTCCTTTCAATCCTCTGGATTCGCACCTTGCGCTGATTTTTATCTTCTTTGCCAAACTTAGCTTCATCAGGCGTGCAGTACTCATCATAGATGTCCTCAGGTATTTCAAAAGCTGTCATCACCTCAGGCTTCTTTCCTCCTTTCTGTGGCCTTTTACCTTCAGCCATTTTCTTCAGATGAGGAATTTGAACAATTGAATTCTCTAAAGAAGTATGCAAGTTTTCTTCGAGGAACGCTGCAAATGAGTTAAGTTGATGAGAACCTAATGATTCAGTAGCAGACATGTGTACCTGTGAACAGAGTATAGTTGCGAGGAATTTGAAGAGGTCATATGCGTTCTCAGAGGTTTTTGCATAAAGAACAAGGTTGAGGAATTTGACCAGATTCGTCTTGAGAAATTTCACTAAGCACTTTATATATGCTTAGGGAAATGAATCAAGAACAGATAGCATGTGAGGTGTTTTGTGTGTGAGGATTTGAAGAATAAAACACCTTTGAAGATTTTGTAGAAAAATTTCGAATCAACGAGGGCAGTAAAATTAGCTTTTAATTACCCTGAACGAAGAACACGACAAACTGGGAGTTGGAACAGTGAAGTTCATCGATGCAGATCTTCCACGCCCTAACTTGGCGGAGGAAGACGTCTACAGCGGCGGCGGAGGTGAAGATTTCCGCGGTCGGCGCGAGTACGACGGTGATGAGGTCGAGGCAGTGAAGCTTTTCCTCACCGGCGACGATGGAGTAGCGACGGCGCTAGGGTTTGGAGAGCTCGAGCAAGGGAGTGAGATCGAGCGGGGTAAAAGAAGTGAGGATGGCGAAGGGGGGTATTTATAGCCGCAGTGAAAAACTGTTTGTCCGAAGATTTGGGACGAACGTGCCCCTGGCCGTTCTCCTTCTTGCGACATGTGTCACCCACGTACTATGTGGTTGAGATCGTGTAAGATCGTGGGTGGATAAAATAATCCATCGTGGGATGCGGAACGGTTTGAGCGGCAAAACCGAAAGTTTGGATAAGATTAGTTTTAGCTTTCCGTTCGCAATTTCTTCAGCTGACAAGGACACAGTGAAGAATTTGAACGAGTTTCCAATAGAACGCACATGAAGAATTTGTGAATAGATTGGATTGAGTGTAGCATAGAGGGGAAGGGTCCGATCACATTCACTTAGCAGAAAAGTTCCAACTTGAAGAAATAACTATAAGTGAATAACTATATATAGCCAATGAAGAAAAACGACGGCACAAGTGAAGACTTTGTAAAGTTTGAAGAATTTGAAAAACTGAAGAATTTCAAAAGTTGAGGAAAAACTCAAATTGAAGATTTTCAACTTTTGTGGTGGCGCGACCCAATGTGTATGAATGATGATTTCAGACACCGCGTACAATTGTCGTAGGGTTCTGAGAATCAAATTCTTCATTAATTTCTTCACACTTAGAGTGTTATTCTTCATTGATTGAAGAAAAACGTTTCTTCATGTGTTGCACATCTAAGTCATCAATTTTGCATAAGTGTTAGGATGAGTGCCTTTTCAAAGTACATTCGAAGACTCTAAGATATTTAGCTCACACCGCAACTTGCTAAATCTCTTCTCATCCAAGGGCTTGGTGAAGATATCGGCTAGCTGTTCTTCAGTCTTCACATGCTCAATAGAAATGTCGCCCTTCAACACATGATCACGAAGAAAATGATGACGAATTTGAATGTGCTTTGTTTTCGAGTGCTGAACTGGGTTGTGAGCAATCTTGATGGCACTCTCATTGTCACAGAGGAGAGGCACATTCTTCACGTTGATGCCATAGTCCTTGAGCGTTTGCTTCGTCCATAGTAGTTGAGCACAGCAAGAACCAGCAGCAATGTACTCAGCTTCAGCAGTAGATAGTGATACGCAGTTCTGTTTCTTCGAGGACCAACAGACCAAGGATCGTCCGGGGAAATGACAAGTACCGGAAGTTGACTTGCGATCCACACGGTCACCAGCATAGTCAGAATCTGAATATCCAATGAGATCAAAATCCGAGCCCTTGGGATACCATAATCCTAGTGTTGGTGTGTGAGCTAGATATCGAAGAATATGCTTCACAGCCTTATGGTGTGATTCCTTCGGTGCAGCTTGAAATCGTGCACACATGCAAATGAAGGAAATATGCCCTAGAGGCAATAATAAAGTTATTATTTATTTCCTTATATCATGATAAATGTTTATTATTCATGCTAGAATTGTATTAATCGGAAACATAATACATGTGTGAATACATAGACAAACAGAGTGTCACTAGTATGCCTCTACTTGACTAGCTCATTAATCAAAGATGGTTATGTTTCCTAGCCATGAACAAAGAGTTGTTATTTGATTAACGAGATCACATCATTAGTTGAATGATCTGATTGACATGACCCATTCCATTAGCATAGCACCCGATCGTTTAGTATGTTGCTATTGCTTTTATCCATGACTTATACATGTTCCTTTAACTATGAGATTATGTAACTCCCATTTACCGTAGGAACACTTTGTGTGCTACCAAACGTCACAACGTAACTGGGTGATTATAAAGGTGCTCTACAGGTGTCTCCGAAGGTACATATTGGGTTGGCGTATTTCGAGATTAGGATTTGTCACTCCGATTGTCGGAGAGGTATCTCAGGGCCTTCTCGGTAATGCACATCACATAAAGCCTTGCAACCAATGAGTTAGTTGCGAGATGATGTATTACAGAACGAGTAAAGAGACTTGCCGGTAACGAGATTGAACTAGGTATTGGATACCGACGATCGAATCTCGGGCAAGTAACATACCGATGACAAAGGGAACAACGTATGTTGTTATGCGGTCTGACCGATAAAGATCTTCGTAGAATATGTAGGAGCCAATATGGGCATCCAGGTCCCGCTGTTGGTTATTGACCGGAGACGTGTCTCGGTCATGTCTACATTGTTCTCGAACCATAGGGTCCGCACGCTTAACGTTACGATGACAGTTATTATGAGTTTATGCATTTTGATGTACCGAAGGAGTTCGGAGTCCCGGATGTGATCACGGACGTGACGAGGAGTCTCGAAATGGTCGAGACATAAAGAATTATATATTGGAAGCCTATGTTTGGACATCGGATGCATTCCAGGTGAAATCAGGATTTTACCGGAATACCGGGAGGGTTACCGGAACCCCCCGGGAGCATAATGGGCCAACATGCGCCTTGGAGGAGAGGTGAGAGGGCTTCCCTAGGGGCTGCGCGCCTCCCCCCTTCCCCTAGTCCTATTAGGACTAGGAGAGGTGGGCGCCCCCCCCTCTCTCTCTCTCCCCCTTGGAGAATCCTAGTCCAACTAGGATTGGGGGGGGGGGAATCCTACTCCCAGAGGGAGTAGGACTCTCCTGGCGTGCCTAGCTTGGCCGGCCAGCCCCTCCCCCTTGGCTCCTTTATATACGGGGGCAGGGGGCACCCCAAAGACACACAAGTTGATCTACGGATCGTTCCTAGCCATGTACGGTGCCCCCTTCCACCAAATTCCACCTCGATCATATCGTTGCAGTGCTTAGGCGAAGCCCTGCACCGGTAACACATCAAGATCATCACCACGCCGTCGTGCTGACGGAACTCGTCCTCGACGCTTTGCTGGATCGGAGCCCGGGGATCGTCATCGAGCTGAACGTGTGCCAAGAACTCGGAGGTGCCAGAGTAACGGTGCTGTGATCGGTTGGATCGCGAGGAGAACGTACGACTACTTCCTCTACGTTGTGTCAACGCTTCCGCTTCGGTCTACGAGGGTACGTAGACAACACTCTTCCCTCTCGTTGCTATGCATCACCATGATCTTGCATGTGCGTAGGAATTTTTTTTTGAAATTACTACGTTCCCCAACAGTGGCATCCGAGCCTAGGTTTTATGGTTTGATGTTATTTGCACGAGTAGAACACAAGTGAGTTGTGGACGATACAAGTCATACTGCCTACCAGCATGTCATACTTTGGTTCAGCGGTATTGTTGGACGAGACGATCCGGACCAACCTTACGCGTACGCTTACGCGAGACCGGTTCCCTCGACGTGCTTTGCACATAGATGGCTTGAGGAAGACTGTCTCTCCAACTTTAGTTGAACCGAGTGTGGCTACGCCCGGTCCTTGAGAAGGTTAAAACGGAGTCTATTTGACAAACTATCGTTGTGGTTTTGATGCGTAGGTAAGATGAGTTCTTGCTTAAAGCCCGTAGCAGCCACGTAAAACTTGCAACAACAAAGTAGAGGACGTCTAACTTGTTTTTGCAGGGCATGTTGTGATGTGATATGGTCAAGACGTGATGCTAAATTTTATTGTATGAGATGATCATGTTTTGTAACCGAGTTATCGGCAACTGGCAGGAGCCATATGGTTGTCGCTTTATTGTATGCAATGCAATCGCGATGTAATGCTTTACTTTATTACTAAGCGGTAGTGATAGTCGTAGAAGCATAAGATTGGCGAGATGACAACGATGCTGCGATGAAGATCAAGGTGTCGCGCCGGTGACGATGGTGATCATGACGGTGCTTCGAAGATGGAGATCACAAGCACAAGATGATGATGGCCATATCATATCACTTATACTGATTGCATGTGATGTTTATCCTTTTATGCATCTTATCTTGCTTTGATTGACGGTAGCATTATAAGATGATCTCTCACTAAATTATCAAGAAGTGTTCTCCCTGAGTATGCACCGTTGCGAAAGTTCTTCGTGCTGAGACACCACGTGATGATCGGGTGTGATAGGCTCTACGTTCAAATACAACGGGTGCAAAACAGTTGGACACGCGGAATACTCAGGTTTAACTTGACGAGCCTAGCATATAACAGATATGGCCTCGGAACACGGAGACCGAAAGGTCGAGCGTGAATCATATAGTAGATATGATCAACATAGTGATGTTCACCATTGAAACTACTCCATCTCACGTGATGATCGGACATGGTTTAGTTGATTTGGATCACGTGATCACTTAGAGGATTAGAGGGATGTCTATCTAAGTGGGAGTTCTTAAGTAATATGATTAATTGAACTTTAATTTATCATGAACTTAGTCCTGGTAGTATTAGCATATCTATGTTGTAGATCAATAGCTCGCATTGTTGCTTCCCTGTGTTTATTTTGATATGTTCCTAGAGAAAATTGTGTTGAAAAATGTTAGTAGCAATGATACGGATTGGATCCATAATCTGAGGTTTATCCTCATTGCTGCACAGAAGAATTTTGTCCTTGATGCACCGCTAGGTGACGGACCTTTTGCAGGAGCAGATGCAGACGTTATGAACGTTTTGCTAGACTCAATATGATGACTACTTAATAGTTTAGTGCACCATGCTTAACGGCTTAAGAATCGGGACTTCAAAGACGTTTTGAACATCATGGACCATACAAGATGTTCCATGAGTTGAAGTTAATATTTCAAGTAAATACCCGAGTTGAGAGATATGAAGTCTCCAACAAGTTCTATAGCTAAAAGATGGAGGAGAATCGCTCAACTAGTGAGCATGTGCTCAGATTGTCTGGGTACTACAATCGCTTGAATCAAGTGGGAGTTAATCTTCCAGATAAGATAGTGATTGACAGAATTCTCTAGTCACCATCACCAAGTTAGTAGAACTTCGTGATGAACTATAATATGCAAGGGATAACGGAAAATATTCCCAAGCTCTTCGCGATGCTAAAATCAGCGAAGGTAGAAATCAAAGAAAAACATCAAGTGTTGATGGTTGACAAGATCACTAGTTTCAAGAAAAGGGCAAAAGGAAAGAAGGGGAACTTCAAGAAGAACGGCAAGCAAGTTGCTGCTCAAGTGAAAAAGCCCAAGTCTGGTCCTAAGCCTGAGACTAAGTGCTTCTACTGCAAAGGGACTGGTCACTGGAAGTGGAACTACCCCAAGTGATTGGCGGATAAGAAGGATGGCAAAGTGAACATAAGTATATTTGATATACATGTTATTGATGTGTACTTTACTAGTGTTCATAGCAACCCCTCAGTATTTGGTACTAGTTCAAGTTGCTAAGATTAGTAACTCAAAACGGGAGTTGCAGAATGAACAGAGACTAGTTAAAGGGTGAAGTGACGATGTGTGTTGGAAGTGGTTCCAAGATTGATATGATCATCATCGCACACTCCCTATACTTTCGGGATTAGTGTTAAACCTAAATAAGTGTTATTTGGTGTTTGCATTGAGCATGAATATGATTTGATCATGTTAATTGCAATACATTTATTCATTTAAGTTAGAGAACAATTGTTGTTCTGTTTACATGAATAAAACCTTCTATGGTCATACACACCAATGAAAATAGTTCATTGGATCTCGATCGTAGTGATACACATATTCATAATATTGAAACCAAAAGATGCGAAGTTAATAATGATAGTGCAACCTATTTGTGGCACTACCGTTTAAGTCATATTGGTGTAAAGCGCATGAAGAAACTCCATGCTGATGGGATTTTGGAATCACTTGATTATGAATCACTTGATGCTTGCGAACCATGCCTCTTGGGCAAGATGACTAAAACGCCGTTCTCTGGAACAATGGAGCAAGCAACAGATTTGTTGGAAATCATACATACTAATGTATATGGTCCGATGAATATTAAGGCTCGCGACAAGTATCATTATTTTCTAACCTTCACAGATGATTTGAGCAGATATGGGTATATCTACTTGATGAAACATAAGTCTGAAACGTTTGAAAAGTTCAAAGAATTTTAGAGTGAAGTGAAAATCATCGTGACAAGAAAATAAGGTTTCTACGATCTGATCGCGGAGACAAATATTTGAAGTTACGAGTTTGGCCATCAATTAAAACAATGTGGAATAGTTTCACAAACTCATGCCACCTGGAACACCACAGCATAATGGTGCGTCCGAACATCATAACCGTACTTTATTAGATATAGTACAATCTATGATGTATCTTACCAATCTACCACTATCGTTTTTGGTATTATGCATTAGAGACAGCTGCATTCACATTAAATAGGGCACCATCTTAATCCGTTGAGACGACACCGTATGGTTTAGCAATAAACCTAAAGCTGTCGTTTCTTAAAGTTTGGAGTTGCGATGCTTATGTGAAAAAGTTTCATCCTGATAAGCTCGAACCCAAATCAGAGAAATGCGTCTTCATAGAATACCCAAAGGAAATTGTTGGGTACACCTTCTATCACAGATCCAAAAGCAAAAATCGTTGCTAAAGAATGGATCCTTTCTAGAGAAGGAGTTTCTCTCGAAAGAAGTGAGTAGGAGGAAAGTAGAAAACTTGATAAGGTAATTGTACCTTCTCCCTTATTGGAAAGTAGTTCATCACAGAAATCTGTTCTTGTGACTACTACACCAATTAGTGAGGAAGCTAATGATGATGATCATGTAACTTCAGATCAAGTTACTACCGAATCTCGTAGGTAAATCAGAGTGAGATCCGCACCAGAGTGGTACGGTAATCCTGTTCTGGAAGTCATGTTACTAGACCATGATGAACTTGCGAACTATGAGGAAGCGATGGTGAGCCCAGATTCCGCGAAATGGTTTGAGGCCATGAAATCTGAGATATGATCCATGTATGAGAACAAAGTATGGACTTTGATGGATTTGCCCGATGATCGGCAAGCCATAGAAAATAAATGGACCTTCAAGAGGAAGACGGACATTGATAGTAGTGTTACTATCTACAAAGCTAGAATTGTCGCAAAAGGTTTTCGACAAGTTCAAAGTGTTGACTACGATGAGAGTTTCTCACTCGTATCTATGCTTAAGTCTGTTCGAATCATGTTAGCAATTGCCGCATTTTATGAAATCTGGCAAATGGAAAAACAAAACTGCATTCCTTAATGGATTTATTAAAGAAGAGTTGCATATGATGCAACCAGAAGGTTTTGTCAATCCTAAAGGTGTTAACAAAATATGCAAGCTCCAGCGATCCATCTATGGACTGGTGCAAGCATCTCGGAGTTGGAATATACACTTTGATAAGTTGATCAAAGCATATAGTTTTATACAGACTTGCGGTGAAGCCTGTATTTACAAGAAAGTGAGTGGGAGCACTACAGCATTTCTGATAAGTATATGTGTATGACATATTGTTGATCGGAAATAATGTAGAATTATTCTGCAAAGCATAAAGGAGTGTTTGAAAGGAGTTTTTCAAAGAAAGACCTCGGTGAAGCTGCTTACATATTGAGCATCAAGATCTATAGAGATAGATCAAGACGCTTGATAAGTTTTTTAATAAGTACATACCTTGAATTTTTTTTGAAGTAGTTCAAAATGGAACAGTCAAAGAAAGAGTTCTTGCCTGTATTACAAGGTGTGAAATTGAGTAAGACTCAAAACCCGACCACGGCAAATGATAGAAACAGAATGAAAGTCATTTCCTATGCCTCAGCCATAGATTCTATAAAGTATGCCATGCTATGTACCAGATCTATTGTATACCCTACACTGTGTTAAGCAAGGGAGTACAATAGTGATCTAGGAAGTAGATCACTGGACATCGGTCAAAATTATCCTTAGTAAAATAAGGATATGTTTCTCGATTATGGATGTGACAAAAAGGTTCGTCGTAAAAGGTTACGTCGATGCAAGTTTTGACACAAATCTAGATGACTCTAAGTCTCAATCTAGATACATATTGAAAGTGGGAGCAATTAGCTAAAGTAGCTCCGTGCAGAGCATTGTAGACATAGAAAATTGCAAAATACATAACGGATCTGAATGTGGCAGACCCGTTGACTAAACTTCTCTCACAAGCAAAACATGATCACACCGTAGTACTCTTTGGGTGTTAATCACATAGCGATGTGAACTAGATTACTGAATCTAGTAAACCCTTTGGGTGTTGGTCACATATCGATGTGAACTATGGGTGTTAATCACATGGTGATGTGAAATATTGCTGATAAATCACATGGCGATGTGAACTAGATTATTGACTCTAGTGCAAGTGGGAGACTGAAGGAAATATGCCCTAGAGGCAATAATAAAGTTATTATTTATTTCCTTATATCATGATAAATGTTTATTATTCATGCTAGAATTGTATTAATCGGAAACATAATACATGTGTGAATACATAGACAAACAGAGTGTCACTAGTATGCCTCTACTTGACTAGCTCATTAATCAAAGATGGTTATGTTTCCTAGCCATGAACAAAGAGTTGTTATTTGATTAACGAGATCACATCATTAGTTGAATGATCTGATTGACATGACCCATTCCATTAGCATAGCACCCGATCGTTTAGTATGTTGCTATTGCTTTTATCCATGACTTATACATGTTCCTTTAACTATGAGATTATGCAACTCCCATTTACCGTAGGAACACTTTGTGTGCTACCAAACGTCACAACATAACTGGGTGATTATAAAGGTGCTCTACAGGTGTCTCCGAAGGTACATATTGGGTTGGCGTATTTCGAGATTAGGATTTGTCACTCCGATTGTCGGAGAGGTATCTCAGGGCCTTCTCGGTAATGCAAATCACATAAAGCCTTGCAAGCATTGCAACCAATGAGTTAGTTGCGAGATGATGTATTACAGAACGAGTAAAGAGACTTGCCGGTAACGAGATTGAACTAGGTATTGGATACCGGCGATCGAATCTCGGGCAAGTAACATACCGATGACAAAGGGAACAACGTATGTTGTTATGCGGTCTGACCGATAAAGATCTTCGTAGAATATGTAGGAGCCAATATGGGCATCCAGGTCCCGCTGTTGGTTATTGACCGGAGACGTGTCTCGGTCATGTCTACATTGTTCTCGAACCGTAGGGTCCGCACGCTTAACGTTACGATGACAGTTATTATGAGTTTATGCATTTTGATGTACCGAAGGAGTTCGGAGTCCCGGATGTGATCACGGACGTGACGAGGAGTCTCGAAATGGTCGAGACATAAAGAATTATATATTGGAAGCCTATGTTTGGACATCGGATGCATTCCAGGTGAAATCAGGATTTTACCGGAATACCGGGAGGGTTACCGGAACCCCCCGGGAGCATAATGGGCCAACATGGGCCTTGGAGGAGAGGTGAGAGGGCTGCCCTAGGGGCTGCGCGCCTCCCCCCTTCCCCTAGTCCTATTAGGACTAGGAGAGGTGGGCGCCCCCCTCTCTCTCTCTCTCCCCCTTGGAGAATCCTAGTCCAACTAGGATTGGGGGGGGGGGGAATCCTACTCCCAGAGGGAGTAGGACTCTCCTGGCGCGCCTAGCTTGGCCGGCCAGCCCCTCCCCCTTGGCTCCTTTATATACGGGGGCAGGGGGCACCCCAAAGACACACAAGTTGATCTACGGATCGTTCCTTAGCCGTGTACGGTGCCCCCTTCCACCAAATTCCACCTCGATCATATCGTTGCAGTGCTTAGGCGAAGCCCTGCGCCGGTAACACATCAAGATCGTCACCACGCCGTCGTGCTGATGGAACTCTTCCTCGACGCTTTGCTGGATCGGAGCCCGGGGATCGTCATCGAGCTGAACGTGTGCCAAGAACTCGGAGGTGCCGGAGTAACGGTGCTGTGATCGGTTGGATCGCGAGGAGAACGTACGACTACTTCCTCTACGTTGTGTCAACGCTTCCGCTTCGGTCTACGAGGGTATGTAGACAACACTCTCCCCTCTCGTTGCTATGCATCACCATGATCTTGCATGTGCGTAGGAATTTTTTTTTGAAATTACTACGTTCCCCAACAGCAAACACTAAGCATTATATCTGGCCTAGATGCACATAAGTACAATAAAGAACCAATCATGGAGCGGTATACCTTATGGTCGAAGTTAGTACCATTTTCATCAGTGCATAGTTGACCATTTGTGGGCATAGGAATTTTGATGCCTTTGCAATCTTGCATGCCGAATTTCTTCAGGACATCCTTGAGGTATTTCTCCTGAGATATGAATATGCCATTGCGCTGTTGACGAATTTGAAGACCTAAGAAGAATTTCAACTCTCCCATCATAGACATTTGATATTCTTCTCTCATCATATAGGCAAATTCATCACTATAACGTTGGTCAGTACATCCAAAGATAATATCATCAACATATATTTGGCACACAAACAGTTCACCATCATAAGATTTAGTAAAGAGAGTAGGATCGAGTGAACCGGGTGTGAAGCCTTTCTTCATGAAGAATTTCTTCAGTGTATCATACCACGCCCGTGGGTACTGCTTGAGGCCATAGAGGGCCTTGTTAAGTCTGAAGACTTTTTTAGGATGCTTTGGATCTTCAAAACCTGGTGGTTGAGCAACATATACTTCTTCCTCAAGCTTACCATTGAGGAATGCACTTTTCACATCCATTTGGTGTAAGATGATATCATGATGGTTAGCATAAGCAAGCAATATGCGAATAGCCTCAAGTCTAGCAACAGGTGCAAAAGTTTCATCGAAATAAATTCCTTCAACCTGTGTGTAGCCTTGAGCTACTAGTCGTGCCTTATTCCTCACCACAACAACATTTTCATCTTGCTTGTTGCGGTAGATCCACTTTGTGCCAATGATGTTATGCTTGCGAGGATCGGGACGATCGACTAGTTCCCATACGTTGTTGAGCTTGAACTGATGTAATTCTTCTTGCATGGCCTGAATCCACTCAGGCTCCAGAAATGCTTCATCTACCTTAGTGGGCTCTGTGATAGAGACAAAAGCAAAGTGCCCACAAAAGTTAGATAGATGTGAAGCTTTTGAGCATGTGAGAGGACCTGGTGCTCTAATGTCATCGATGATCTTCTCCACTTGCACGTCTTTTGCAACGCGAGGGTGAGCTGGTTGTCGTTGAGGAATTTGATCAGCATTTTCTTCACCATCAATTTCCTCAGCATTTTCTTCAGGTGCATCAGCTCGACTTTCTTCACGTTCTGGAATGAATTCTTCAGTAGATTCTTCAGTAGGAATGACATCTTAAGTAGCCTTGTGCTTGATTGAATCCTCAGGTGCAGGTTCATCTAACACAGAAGGTAGGTGCTCTCTTTGCGAGCCATTAGTTTCATCAAACCGCACATCTACAGTTTCAACAATCTTGTGAAGAACATTGTTAACGACTCTGTAGGTGTGCGAATCCTTTCCGTAACCAAGCATAAAACCTTCATGTGCTTTCGGTGCAAATTTAGAGTTGTGATGAGGATCTCTAATCCAGCATTTAGCACCGAAGACTTTGAAATAACTTACATTAGGTTTCTTGTCAGTGAGGAGTTCATATGCAGTCTTCTTGAAGAATTTGTGAAGATATACTCTGTTGATGATATGGCACGCAGTATCAATTGCATCAACCCAGAAACGACGAGGGGTTTTGTACTCATCGAGCATGGTGCGAGCCATCTCAGCAAGAGTCCTGTTCTTGCGCTCCACGACGCCATTCTATTGAGGAGTATAAGGAGCAGATAACTCATGAGTAATACCAAGTTCATCAAGGTAGTCATCGAGACCCGAATTATTGAACTCAGTGACGTTGTCACTTCTGATGTGCTTAGTCTTCATACCAAAGTTGGTTGAAGCCCTCGAGGAAAATCGTTTGAAGACTTCCTGCACTTCAGATTTGTAAGAGACAAGGTGTACCCATGTGTAACGAGAGTAATCATCAACAATAACAAAGCCATATTGAGATGCTTCATTCGAACAGAGGAATAATGGTTAGGACCGAAGAGATCCATGTGAAGCAATTCAAATGGACGAGTAGTGGTCATGATAGTCTTCGCTGGATGCTTGGCCTTTGTCATCTTTCCAGCTTCACAGGCACCGCACAAGTGATCCTTGAGGAATTTGACATTCTCAATGCCAATGACATGTTTCTTCTTCGCAAGCGTGTTCAAATTCCTCATGCCTGCATGACCAAGTCGTCGATGCCATAGCCATCCTTCTGAAGCTTTTGCAAGTAGGCACACAGCTGGTTGTGAATCTGCAGAGAAATCAACAATATACAAGTCTCCTCTCCTAAAGCCTTCGAAGACATTGGAATTGTCAGCTTCCATAATCACAACACAACGATACTTGCCAAAGACAACAACCATATCAAGATCACAAAGCATTGAGACAGACATAAGATTATATCCTAAGGACTCAACAAGCATGACTTTGTCCATGTGTCGGTCCTTTGTGATAGCAACCTTACCAAGACCCAATACCTGACTTTTGCTTTTATCAGCGAAGATGATATGCTTCATGTGTGACGCTGATAAGGGAGCATCCATTAATAGATTCTTGTCACCAGTCATGTGATTTGTACATCCAATATCAAGTACCCATTCAGTGGCTTTGGGTTGATCATCCTGCAGATGAATTAGTGCAACTTACGACGTCATATACTTCAGCAGTGAAGAATATGATACCACAAATCATCAGATCAATTTCATCAAGTAGTAGACAGATAAAACAGAGGGAGGACGTGTGAAATGAAAGTTCATTTCATCATGGTTAGCCTGCGTCCTTTTAGGCACTTTTTGTCAGGTCCCCAGCAAATTCTTCAGATGTTATTTCACGTCTGGAGACCTGACCCTGCAGAAGGGATTAGTTCCTTTTCTTCACCACCCACATCTGAAGGGGTGGCAAAGAGTTCATCACTCTGCAAGCTCCATATGAGAATGGTGGCAAAGCAGCGAAACCATTTCGTTTCACATAAGAGGGGTTAGGGTAAGCATATGCATAAGCAGAGAAATTCTTCGAGGACTTATGAACATAATAATTTGAAGAATAATTCTCATATTCATAGCCCTTGGCTCTTCCCTGCGAAACAGAGTTGTTAGCACGATGATGTTCATATGAGGACTTTGATCCATGTGAGGAATTTGATCCCCTTGAGGAATTTGGTCCGTATGAGGACTTGGATCCATATGAAGAATAATGCTCATATGAAGAATTTGGTCCATATGAAGAATTTGATCTGAGGTTCCTTTTCCTCACAGGTGGTGTCATGAGGACATTCACCTGAAGACTTTCAAGGCGCCTTTTGGGAACCCAGATTTTCTTCACAGGAGAACCGTTCCTGCAGTTAGTGCCAACATATCTAGCAAATACTTCACCATTCTAATTTTTGAACAGTTTATAGTTGGAGTCAAAAGACTCATCAGAAGAATGAGAAGATTCACATGTATAGCCAGATAAATTAGATGGATCAACTGGAGGTCCCTTTGCAGCAACCCATGAGGTTTTGGGGTACTGCTCAGGCTTCCAATATGTACCATCAGCAGGGAGTTTCCTCTCAAAGGCAATACCCTCTTTCCTAGGGTTCCTGTTGAGGATCTGCTTTTTAAGCACATCACAAAGAGTCTGATGCCCTTTGAGGCTTTTGTACATGCCTGTTATGTACAATTCCTTCAGTCCTACATCGTCAGTAATACTAGCAATGTCCTCAGATGAGGAATTAGTGATAGCAGAGGCAGGTGAAGAATTTGTAACATTTGAAGCATTTGAACATTTAGGTGAGGAATTAGCAGATTCTCGTTCAATGCATTTTAAACATGGAGGAATAAATTCTTCCTGAGCAGCGCTGATTTGTTGAGCAAGTAATGAATCGCGCTCCTTCTGAAGATCTTCATAACTCTCTCTTAGCTTCTCAAGATCTTGCTTCTTTTGAAGATATTCATAAGAAAGCTTCTCATGATCAGATAAGAGAGTGTTTTGATGATTTTGAAGGTTGTCAAACCTGGTCTGAAGTCTCTGGAGATTTTTAGTTAAGGCCTTAGTGCGATCCAATTCTTCACCCAACATATCATCACTTTTGTCTAGCATGTTTTGAACCTTTTCAAAAGCCTTTTGTTGTTGCACAGCAATCCTAGCAAGTTTAGAGTAGCTAGGCTTAAGTTTTTCATCAGATTCGTCATCGCTAGATTCAGAGGAGACGTATTTGAGTACCTTGGCACCCTTTGCCATGAAGCAATAGGTGGGAGCGTAGTCATCACTTCTTTCATCAGCCTTGTTGTTGAGTTCACTTTCTTCAGTGTTGAAGATGGATTTGCTGACGAATGCAGTAGCGAGGGCTAGGCTTGCCACACCAGACTCAGAATCTTCAGATTGTTCATCTTCCTCATTTTCTTCAGATTCAGCCTCAGAGTCCATTTCCTTGCCAATGAATGCCCGAGCCTTCTTGGAGCTGCTCTTCTTGTGAGACGAAGACTTTGAGGATTTTGATGATGAAGATTTTGAGGACTTCTTGTTTTTCTTCGCATCATCAGAACTGTAATCCTTGTATTTCTTCTTCTTTGATTCCTTTTCCCACTGAGGACAGTCTTGGATGTAATGTCCTGGTTTCTTGCACTTGTGACAAAGCCTCTTCTTATAGTCACTGGATGAGGAATCATTGCTCCTTGAGGGTTTTCGAAAGCGACCACGTCTTGAGAACTTCTGGAATTTCTTCACAAGCAGTGCTAGATCACGACTCAGTTCTTCAGGATCACCAAGGCTGCTACCAGAGTCTTCATCTTCGGACTCAGATACTACCTTGGCCTTCAGTGCACGTGATCTGCTATAGCTTGTACCGTAGAGATCTCTCTTCTCAGCAAGCTGGAACTCATGAGTGTTTAGCCTCTCGAGAATATCAGCGGGGTCAAGTGACTTGTAATCACCACGCTCTTGTATCATCCGTGCCAGAGTGTCAAATGAGGAATCAAGCGATCTCAGCAATTTCTTCACCACCTCATGGTCGGTGATGTCAGTGGCACCAAGTGCTTGAAGCTCATTTGAGATGTCAGTGTGGCGATCGAAGGTTTGCTGCACATTCTCATTGTCGAGTCTTTTGAAGCGATTGAAGAGATTACGAAGAACATCAACTCTTGAGTCACGCTGAGTTGAAACTCCTTCATTGACCTTGGATAGCCTATCCCAGATAAGCTTTGCAGTTTCCAAAGCACTCACTCTACCATACTGAACCTTTCTCAGATGGCCACATATGATATTCTTCGCTTGGGAGTCGAGTTTCTTGAATCTCTTCACATCGGTAGCGTTCAGTGAGGGAGTGACGGAGGGAACACCATTTTCCACAACGTACCAGAGATCGTTATCAATTGCCTCAAGATGCATTCGCATCTTATTCTTCCAGTAGGGGTAGTCCGTCCCATCGAAGGTAGGACACCTAGCAGAGACCTTGATCATACCTGCGGTCAACATAACTAAAACTCCAGGCGGTCAAACCAAAATCACACAGAACAAGGGAGTACATTGCTCTGATACCAATTGAAAGTGCGTTATATCGACTAGAGGGGGGGTGATGATGTCCTACCGAGTGGGCCCAGAGATACCTCTCCGTCACACGAAGTGACAAATCCCAGTCTCAATTCGTGCCAACCCAACAGACACTTTCAGAGATACCTGTAGTGTACCTTTATAGCCACCCAGTTACGTTGTGACGTTTGGCACACCCAAAGTATTCCTACGGTATCCGGGAGTTGCACAATCTCATGGTCTAAGGAAATGATACTTGACATTAGAAAAGCTTTAGCATTACGAACTACACGATCTTGTGCTATGCTTAGGATTGGGTCTTGTCCATCACATCATTCTTCTAATGATGTGATCCCGTTATCAATGACATCCAATGTCCATGGTCAGGAAACCGTAACCATCTATTGATCAACGAGCTAGTCAACTAGAGGCTTACTAGGAACATGGTGTTGTCTATGTATCCACACATGTATCTGAGTTTCCTATCAATACAATTCTAGCATGGATAATAAACTATTATCATGAACAAGAAAATATAATAATAACTAATTTATTATTGCCTCTAGGGCATATTTCCAACAGCTTGCTTATTTATTTCCTTGTTGTCTTGTTTATTTGTTTGCTCCTAGTCATTGCAGTTCTTTTTCCGTGGTTTGCTAGTGGCTGCAATAACCTATTTTTTAAAACTAGGCAACAATAACCATGGGCTAATATTTACTATAGTGACACTGGGCCTCCTACGGGCCGTAGAAACAGTGGGCCTTCTACGGGCCGTAGAAACAATGGGCCTTCTATGGGCCATAGAAACAATGGGCCTTCTACGGGCCGTATCATCAATGGGCCTTATACGGGCAGTATGATCGATGGCCAAACATGGGCCAATAACAGGCCGCATTATGGCTGTAAACGAGCTACAGTTGGAATCGTCCGTTCATGGGCCGACCATAACGGGCCATCGTTAATAGGCCTTATTTGATGACGCTATGAAAATGGCCCAACGTATTAACGGACCACAAACGGGCCGATTGTAACCACGGGCTGAATTTGGCCCACAAGCAGAAAATGACAGTAACGGGCCGTAAGTAAACGAATGCTGGAAATGAGCCCAAGAATAAATGGTCTTTGAGAAGGACGAAAGATAACATGGGCTGGAAACGGACCAACGGAATAACGGGCCGTTGATGGGTATAAAGTGATACACTGTTCATTACGGGCCAGTTTCACCACGGGCCGTTAATGGGTGTAAAGTGATACACTGTTCATTACGGGCCAGTTTCACCACGGGCCGTTAATAGGCCAAGAGTTACATAGGGCCTCATATGGGCAAAAGACGTCATGGGCCATACATGGGCCAGAAGTGAAAACAGGCCGGAATCATATTGGGTGGCCCAGATGACGCTACTGGGCCTAATTTGGATAGGGCATAATGGGCCTTGGGTTAGCGGGGTGTAAATGGGCTATGTGCGAACATGCCGTTAACAGGCTTTTACATGGGCTGGCCCGCCACCTTTTGACCAAGTCAAACGGACCGGCCTTTTCACAGGAATGGGCCTCTGTTGGGCCGTGACACATGTCGACGTACCATAGATGCCTATCTGACCCACTGACGAGCTGACACGTGTTTCGTCCGACCAGTAAGAATTTTACATGTGGAAATTTCCCATTGGTCGGGGCTTTTAACGGGTTACCGGATCCAAAACCCGACCCGATAGCTAAACGGCGTTCCATTATGGTGGATGCCACGTGTCGGTCCCGGCCCTCGAGCTGGTCTCAGCCGTCGCTGGTATGCCAGGGCGCGATGCCGTTAACAAGGCCAGATGGTGAGGGCTGGAGAGCCGGTAAGAGCCCTGAGGCGCGATGCTCAGGTACCCCCCCTTTAACGCGCAAGTGGTCGGCATGGAGAAGAAGAGGTGCCACGGACCGGCATCAAATAATCAAGCATGGTGGGTTGAACGCATAGCCAGAAATAAACGCGAAAGGGATACGTGCCGCCGGGTCTGGCCCGAGCGACTTGGGGATGATGCAGCCCGAGGGGCGCCCCCAACAAAGTAAGCTAACAACATGAAATAAAAGGGATGCATGCCGCAGGGACGGACCCACGCGGCCTGGGAATAATGCAGCCCTGGGGGGCGCTCCCAGCTGGAAATGAAACTCGAAAGATGTCACCTGATGATGTTGAGGATGAAGCAGTGTCGGTGCAGCAGACTCGGTGGGCTACGGAAGCCGATCCTCACGAGCCCCCAGGCCCAGGGTGAAAGTGCGTTATATCGACTAGAGGGGGGGTGAATAGGCGATTTTTATGAAATTCTTCACTGAGGAATTTGCTAGTGAGGAAATTCCTTAGCGAAGAACTACTAGCAGCGGAATAAGTACTCAGATGAAAATATAATAGAATTCAAGCATAGTCATCATGATGAAATGAAGACAAACACAGAGTACAGAAAGCGTAAACACAGGATAACACAAGATGAAGACAAACAGACTGAAGAAATTGAACTAAGGAAATTGAGAAAGTCTTCAGTCAAAGTCTTCAAACACAGATATGATAAACAAACAGCACACTACTGAGGAAATGAAAGAGTTGAGGAAATAGAACCAGTAAGCTTGGTGAAGACAATGATTTGGTAGACCAGTTCCAACTGCTGTCTCAGTTGTACATCTGGTTGGAGCGGCTGAGTATTTACACTCGAGGACACACAGTCCTGGACACCCAGTCCTGAGCACGCAGCTCGGGACACCAAGTCCTCGCCGTATTCTCCTTGAGCCAATAACAAACAGTCCTCGCCCAATCACTCGTGGTAAGTCTTCAGGTGACTTCCAAACCTTCACAGACTTGGTCACTCGGCGATCCACAATTCCTCTTGGATGCTCTAGACCTTGACGCCTAACCGTCTGGAAGAAGCACAGTCTTCAAAGGTAACAAGCGTCGGATCCACGCAGGATCAATCTCTTCAGTGATGCTCAATCACTTTGGGTTTGTAGGTGTTTTGGGTTTGGGATTTGGATTTTCCTCACTTGATGATTTTCGCTCAAAGTCCTCGGAGGATGGGTTGCTCTCAAATGACAAGTGTCAAGTTCTCGCGGAGCAGCCAACTAGCTAGTGGTTGTAGGGGGCAGCTATTTATAGCCTAGGGAGCAGCCCGACATGATAAGACATAAATGCCCTTCAATGATATGACCGTTAGGTGGACAAGATATTTTTGAACAGCTGGCGCGCAGCACAACAACGGTCGGAAATTTGAGGTACAAATTCCTGAGGGCTATCATGTTCCTCACTGTGTAGGTAATTCGCACTGGCGAATTCCTAACTCCTCAGTCAGAGCAAAGTCCTCAGTGACCAGAAGAACTGCGTCTTGTCACTGAAGAAATTGACTGAACTGTATGAGATTTCCAATGGCATCACTCAAAGGGATTGGTAGGTGTAGGATTTGATTGAGCATCACATGGAAATTTTCTCCTTAGTATTTCCTCGACCCCCTTTAACAGTACGTTGTTTCCTATGACTCAAGAAAGAGAAAATGAAACTACGAAAACAAAAGTCTTCACGCTTCATGTTCCTCGAATGAATACCAAGTCTTCAAGGTCACACCAATTTCTTCACTTTCAAAGTCTTCAGAAAGTCTTCAGTATATCAAAGTCTTCAGTCGAAGAACTTCATTTTTAGGGGTCGACTTTCTCTGTAAATATCAAACTCCTCATAGACTTATAGATCTGTGTACACTCATAAACGCATTAGATACTTAACCTATAAGTCTTCAATACACCAAAATCACTAAGGGGCACTAGATGCACTTACATAGGGGCCTCGGGAGGCTCCGGAGGCGCTGGTGGCTCTTCGCGGACCATCTCCATCTCCGCCAGGGCTGCGGAATGCCTGGCCTCTTGAGCCTCCATGATGCCCCTCATGAAGTGCTGGTACGTGGCAGCCGCGTTCGGCAAGCCATAAGGCATGCGAACGTAAGGCATGGTGGACCTTCGCAGCGCCCCACTCTCGAGGGCCAGAGGCGACTCGATTGAGCCCTGGTATGTCGATGCAGACGCGCAGCCCACCATCCTCGCCTGGATGGGGAGCCACAGTTGGTAGGCGGCGGCTGCCTCTCATGACTCCTGACTCCTGTAGCTCTTGAATGGCC
Organism: Aegilops umbellulata; assembly: GCA_032464435.1. Taxonomy (NCBI): domain Eukaryota; kingdom Viridiplantae; phylum Streptophyta; class Magnoliopsida; order Poales; family Poaceae; genus Aegilops; species Aegilops umbellulata. The sequence continues at coordinate 333,240,329 of CP136055.1, forward strand.
TTGCTGAAGAACTCCTGAGGGCCTGACCCTCCTTGCCTTGCTCCTTCTTGAGGGAAACGTGCTTCGAAACACGCCTCCATGTGGTGCCCAAGCGCCTCCCTAGTGACCTTAGCCAGGTCGGTGGCCCTCCGGGGGAGAGCCCCCGAGCCCTGCCTGAGGAGGGCGCCGGGCGCGCTTTCCTATGCGACAGAAGGAGGTTCCCCCTGGGCAGGCACGGGCCCTAAGGGGCCTGCCTCCTGAGGGACCGGGCCGGACGATGTCTTCTTCTTCTTGGGGGTGGTCTCGGGAAGCCTCCTGCTTCTACGGTCCGGGTCTTCCAGTGATGCGGCCTGAAAAGCTCGTTCCAGGGAACACACCGCGTCCTTCTCTTCACAAGGCACCGTGATGACTCTGCCGCTTCCTGGCATCTTGAGGACGATGTAGCCGTGGTGAGTCACGGCCATGAACTTGGCCAGCGCTGGGTACCCAAGGATGGTGTTGTACGACAGGCGAATGTGAGCGATGTCGAAGTCGATGAGCTCGGTGCGGTAGTTGTCGTGCGCTCCGAAGGTGACAGGGAGGCAGACCTGCCCAATCGGGACCGTGGAGCCGTCGGTGACTCCGGAGAAAGGCTTGGTTGGCTGAAGCTGGTTGTAAGACACTTGGAGATTGTTGAATGTTTCCACGGACAGGACGTTGAGCCCTGCCCTGCCATCGATGAGGGTCCTGGTGACCACCACATTGCTGATGATTGGGGAACAAAGCATCGGGAGGACTCTGGCTGTGGCCGCGCACTTGAGCTGATCCGCTGAGCTGAACGTGATGGCGCACGCCGACCACCTCAGGGGGCGCGTGGCTTCGAGCTTGGGGAGGACTGCATTTACTTCGCAGGCGAACTGCTTGAAGATGCGCTGAGAGGCTAGGGCTTGAGCTCCGCCCAGGATGCAGGCGATCGCGCGCGGCTCCTGGAAGCCCCCAGCCCCTCGTGCTGATGGCGGTCCTCGTTTCTTCTTAGTTGCGGCGGCAGCGGAGGGAGGCCTGCGTTGCCTTGCGGGCGATCCTCGCGAGGCTGATCCCTCCAGTCTCCCTCGCGAGGCGGGTCTTGGCAGCGGTCCTCGTGAGGTCGATCACGCCACCCTTGGCGTGGGCCGCGGTCTTCCCAGCGTCCTGCGTTCCTTCCTCCTCCTCGACCGTAGCCCTGGTCGGCACGGTCGGGGCGACGGCCGATCCTTCATTCCCGCACGGCTCGGAGCTCTTGACATTCGTTGGTGTTGTGGGTGTGGAGGTCGTGGTACACGCAGTACCGACTGCCCTTGGAAGATTCGGGCTGATCTCTGCCCCGCTTGGTGTCCGGTTCTGCCGCTAGCATGGCAGCCCCCTTGCAATTCCCATCCTTGGCCTTGGACTTCTTCTCTTCTGGGTCTGCGGCAGGTAGCTCGAGGAGGGAGAGACGCCCTTCCTCAGCCCTGGCGCACTTGGTCGCAAAGTTGAACAGCTCCAAGCAAGTGCACAGGTCTTCATGCATCGCCAGCTCCTCCTTCATCTTGACGTCGCGCACACCGTCGGAGAAGGCTGAGATGATGGCCTCCTTGGACACCTTGGGAATCTTGAGGCATGGGTTGTTGAAGCGCTGGATGTACTTTTGCAGGGTCTCTCCAGGTTATTGCTTCATGCGGCGCATGTCGCTCACGGCGGGCGGCCGGTCGCGGGTACCTTGGAAGTTGGCGATGAAGCGGGTGCGCATCCCGTCCCAGGAGGAGATCGTGCCTGGGGCCAGGTTCAGGAGCCAGGTGCGGGCCCAGTCCTTGAGCGCCATGGGAAACCAGTTCTCCTCGATGCCCAGCTCATAGAGCTGGAGGAACTCCGCAGGATCGACCGTGCCGTCATAACAAGGAGGCAGGTCTGACTTGAACTTGCCGGACCACGCGACACTGCGCAGCTCGATGGTGAAGGCACGACAGCCTGCTGTGGCCACGGGAGGCCTTGAGTGATGGAGAGCTTGGTCTTGCAGGTCCCCATGCGCTGCAGCTGGGAGCAGCGCGGGGTCTTGACGTGTAGGAGCAGGAGCAAGGCCGCGACGTGCTGGAGCAGGGAGCGCCCAGGTAGCTTCTTGTGGGCGACGGACTTCTTGGCAGCTCTGCTCTTGCCGCACTGGCGCCTGACGGAGCGGGTTCCGCCCAGGGGCCACGCGCCTTGGATCTAGGGCGTCTTCTTGATGAGGAGGCGGCTGGGGCGCCCACGGAGCTTCGTCGCCCGCGCGGGGCGGGGTGCGGTGCAGCAGAACGGACAGCGCAGGAGAGCCCCCCGCGGTGCGAACGAGCTCGGCGACGCGGTCGAGCCATTCTTCGTAGACGTCGTCGACGGGACGGTAGCGCAGGAGCTCGTTTGCCGCGATGAGCGCAGCTCGAGCCTCCATGGGTGCACGGAGCGCGCGGGACGAAGAACCAGCCGGGGTGAGCGAGGGAGTAGCGGTGCGGCTGTCTTGCCGCACGGACGGATGCTGAGACGACGCTTGCTTCTCGTTCCCCGCCAGGCCGGTGGCGGCGTTGACGGCAGGCGACGGGGAACAGCGTGGACGCCCGCCGACGGGAGCCGTCTGGGCGACGCGGGAAGCGAGAGCGGCTCGGCGCTCGGCGCGGGCCCGACGAGCGTTAGACATGGACGCGATGGTCGGAGGAGAACAGGGCGGTGGAAGACGAATTCCGGCGCACCCCTACCTGGCGCGCCAAATGTCGGATTTCGGGTTCCGACAGACCCTTGAGGTTCGAACTCTGGGGTGCGCGCGGAGATTACGCCTTCTTCCTACCTGCACCCCTCCGCCTCGCAAAGATCTAAGCTATGGAAAGAACAGCACAAGAGACACAGGGTTTATACTGGTTCAGGCCACCGTTGTGGTGTAATACCCTACTCCAGTGTGGTGTGGTGGATTGCCTCTTGGGCCGATGATGATGAAAAATACAAGGAAGAACAGCCTCGCGAGGGTCTGTTCTTGGCTGGGGGGATGAACTGCTAGGAGGAGTTCAGTCACCCTTCTCTCTCTCTCTCTCTCTGATTGATTCTCTGGATCCTAGATCCTTCCAATTGCCTCTATCTGCCCTCCTATCGGATCCCTCGATCTCTAGATGCCTCTACCCTGGGGGTGGCTAGTCCTATTTATAGGCAAAGGCCCTGGGCCTCTTCCCAAATATTGAGCGGGAAGGGCGCCAACAATTGGCCATTTTGAAGGGGAACATCTGGTACACTTATCCTGACTAAAGTTGGTCCTCGCCTGCCAAAGGCTCTGGTGGTGACGCTGGCTTGGGATCCACAATGACTTCCTCTCCGCCGTTGGACTGGTCTTGTTCTCGTTGCACCTAAGCGGGTGCCTTTGCTTGATGCTCTCACCTGCGCTTGCTCCCTTTGCACCAAAGAGGAAAGGAGGACACTGCGTGGGCTGGCGCCCGCCTGGCGCCCTTGGTCATCATGGCTTGCGTCATGGGCACCTCGTGAGGTACCCCACCTTGATCTCTCCGCCTCCTCGCAAGCCAGCCTGATGAGGCCGTGCCTCAGGAAGCTCCGCGTCGTCCGCCCCGCGAGGCTTGGCCCCTCGCGAGGGTCTTGGGTCTATGTTGATGAAGATGGGCCGTGCTGGGGCCCCTTTGAGCCACGCCACTGGCCGCAGGCAGGCAAGTCTGGGGACCCCCATTCCCAGAACGCCGACACACATGTCGTCTGCAGTCCCTCCTCGTGATGCCGCCGCGCTGCCAAGCACGTGAGCAGCTCGTGGAGCTGCGCTATGCTCGGCAGTGTACGAAGAGGAGGACGAGCGCGTGCTCCAGCACGCTGGCGAGGAGGAACTAGCGTGTCATTGTTATCTCCGCCCGCGCAGAGGAGGCGCGCATGGTGGCTGTCGCGGCGGAAGCCGGTCGCGCGTGCGTCGAGCCCGCAAACTGGGTGCGAACGCGGAATCTACCTTCGAGACCTTGAATGCCACGTGGATCCTGCAATCTGAAGGAGCAATTTGGGTCAGTCGACTCATGTGAGCCGTTTGATGCAACATGGATGGCTAGAAGGGCTTCTTCCACCTCTTCTATCGTCTTCTTCCTTCGCTCCGTCGAACTTCTTTCACAAATCGACTGACCCAAATTATACTACCAGTACGAACGTATTAAGTACAGTAGGAACACGAAGATACGAGCAGTAGTACCAACTAAGAAGAACAGTAGTAAGACATAGTACTAGTACTACCGTACGTACTAAAGAGTTGAAATAACGAGAAAGAACATAAACATAGTTCTATTGGGGCCTCAGCACAACACACCCTTGAAAATAAACTAAGCAACTAGTCCGCTTGACACTGTAGTAGAACCAGCATGAGCGACGGCACTGCCACCTACTCGGAGTCCGAGTCCACGTCCTCGATTTCCTCCTCGTCCCTCTTCCTCTTCCTCTTCACCGACACTTCTTTGCTTGAACCGGACACTGGGCTCTGCTTCTTCATCCAACCCTTGTAGATATTTAAACAAAGGTAGGCATCCATTGCTGTGTACAGGATGTGATCTTCATCTAATGTCTTCGACTCCCATGCGTGATGAAACTCGTGATGAGGTTTCTTCAGTCTAGTGTACGAAGGATCAATCATGGCTGCTGCCAGGGTCATAATTGAAGGTTGAGAGGAGGACACCAGGCTTGCCTTCTGGAGATCGAAGGGCTAGCATACAATGAGACCTATCCGACGCAGGACATCCCTGTCGTTCTTGAAGCCTACAGTAACGAATTTCACTCTTTTGTCCTTGAGGAAGTTCTTAAAATCCTGGCACTCAACGTCGGCATGGCATATGTGGTAGACCAATCAAACGTTATGTACGCCAACCTGGATCATGGCGGGCTTCTTCCTCTCTTCATCCTTTAGATCCTTCTCTCGTCCCAGGACTGTGGTGTACTCGACATCTAGCCCAGTGACCCACTCATCCGTTGAACTGTTGAACATGAGTAGGAAGCGAGGAAGCCATGCTTTCACCGTCTCGAATCCATGTGTGTAGATGATGATGAACTGATCGCCGATGATGGCTCTAACCTGGTACTCAGCAGCGACCATGGAGATTTGGGAGGCCATGGATTTTGGAGGAGGGTTAGGAGAAGTTGAACTGTTGTACCCCGAAAAAAAAATTGGGAGCGAACTAATGTGAAAGGACGGGACGACTGGGAGCGAACTGTTGTAAGGTAGAAGACGGGGACGAGTAGGGCGTGCGAACGGCGTGGGGTTGCTGGCTTGCCCGGTGGATAAATGGCTACAAGCCCCTAAAGAGTTCTCGAGAACTATGTGGGACCCACTAGATGTCATGTCTACTAGACCCATATCGTAGGCCTGATGGTATAGCTTCTGCCTATTCGCATGCCATGCCGGTGCGTGGATGTAACTTCACTTAATTCCATCAAATGTCGCGCCTCCCACGACCTTCGCCTTCCTCGCGCGATCGCGCCCTTTGAGACTTCGACCGGCTATAAATGAGTAATTTTTTTGCCTTTTTTTAGACAAGCAATTGTTTTGCCTACTCCGCATGCATGATACTCCCTCTGGTCCTTTTTACTCCCGTCAACCATTTGCAAAGTGTTTGACCAAATTTATACTTTTTTAACACCACCTTTTATTAATTAACCAGCCACACCAGTACACTCATTCGATACAATATTCACCACACAGGGCGGTTCATTATTTACAAGAATACCATCCAATCTATTGTCAAAGCTATACTTAGCTATTAAGTGTGCCACCTTATTGACCGAACGGCTAATCTTTGACAATTGAAGATTGTTGATCAACTTCGAGATGCTCAACGCTTTCATCTTCAGGTCACGCATAGCAGACCTGTCATAGTCCCCCGATGCAAGAGACGCTACCACAAAAGCGCAATCAGTCTCTAAAATTACAGGATTATGGAGAGAAATACCTATGTAGAGACCGGCAATGCAAGCCCTAAGCTCCGCTTCCTCCACGCTTTGACAGGCATCAATGAAATCCCACGACCAAATTTATACTAAAAATATTAATATCTACAATACTGATTATAATGAGTATAAGAACTATGTTTTATAATGAGTGTAAAAATATTGATTTGACATTGTGAATGTTGACACATTTTTCTATAAGTCTGGTGAAAGTAGAGGTACATTGACTTCAGACAAAACTTAAATGCATAATGTAGACTAGTTCCTCCGTCCAGGTGCGTGCCATGTCCTATCTTGTCATCACAACAAGGTTAGCTATTAGAGTACCACTACCTCCCTTCTAGTTTAAAGGGCTCGATTCAAAAATTTCACCTACTCTTAGCAAGATAGCAGAGGCGATGGAATAGTTTTTGAAGTCTGCAAAAGTACTCAACTAGTGCTGTCGTTCTTCATAAAAAAATGTGTTTACCAATGCATGCATGAACACTAGTTACTCTAACCCCCCTCTCTTCTTTAATTCTTTGCCACATCAGCATGTTTGCTATTCCCATGTGCATGATACCAGCTAAGTTACCACCATTATGGCCAACCTTAATCATCGCATGCAAGAATTTAGTGCACCTTGAAATATGAACATGTGTGGGGCGTGTATGTTTTTAATGACTTGAGACTATACCTAGCCCGGCATGCAAGATGACTTATTATGCACCGTTCCCCATACCTGCAGGAAGCCCGTTCGTCTCCAAATCTTTTCCTCTCCATGTGTGGAAACAATATGCCTGCCAAACTCTCCTTCTCCCTCCGGCGGTCCCACCACTCCACCCCGTGTGAAAAAATTATTCATGCATGACTCTCCTCCCCCCACACTTGTCCAATCCGTTGTGACCAGCAATATTTCCACCCCTTCGCTCCCCCGTAATTTACTCCAACAAATATGCTCACGTAGATGTTACTTAACTGCAGGTGCATTGGGTCACTGCCATATGGGCCCAACAGGGGTCCAGCCCACATGTCAGTGACGCAACTGGACCTGCAGTAAAGTCAGTGCAGCTTAGTCCATATCTTACGTAGGTGTGCCATTGCTAGCTATAAATACTGCGCCTCCCACGACATCGCTATCTCCTCCCCCTCACGTTCACGTTCATCACTATCTCCTCCCCCTCCCTCTCACGTCGACCACCATGGCATTGCCCCTCCCAAGCCCTAGGAGCCCCTCGCTGCACCGCGTGGACGGTCACGCGTCATCGTTCCGTTCCTCGCCGCCACTAGTCGAGGAGGACGCGTCGGTGTTCCGCTCCTCGCCGCTACGTGACGCGTCGCCGTTCCGTTCATCGCCGCCACTAGTCGAGGAGGACACGTCGGTGTTCCGCTCCTCGCCGCTACGCGACACGTCGCCGTTCCGTTCCTCGCCGCCACTACTCGAGGAGGACGCGTCGGCGTTCCACTCCTCGCCGCGACGCGTCGAGGTTGACACGTCGGCGTTCCCAATCTTGCCAGCACGCGTGCTGGAGGACGCGTCGGCTCCCCGCTACGAGGAGAACGCCGCGCCGCCCGCCGAGCCCCCCAGCCTTGAGGAGCTTTGGAAAGAAATGGATGTCGCCTTGTGGGAGGCTTTGCCTCCAGCAGAGCGCGCCAAAATAGAGGTGGAGAAGAAGGCCGAGGAAGAGAAGCGCACCACGGAACAAGCTGCCTGGAAGGCCTATGTCGCGTCCGAGAGAGTCGGGCAATTGGCTCTTTGGAAAAAGGCTCATGCGAGGGCTGTGAGGGTGGCGGAGGACGCCCGTGCCGACACCCTGAGTGCAGTCGGGCCCAAGCGCCTCATCTACGCTTGGCGGTATGTGGACCGGTTGCACGCTTCCAGCAAGGAGGAGTACCTGTTGGCGCCGGATCACGACACCGGTAAGATCGCGCTCGCCTGCCGGCAAGCCGCCAATCAGCTCCTCGTGAGTTGCGAGGCTGAGGAAGAGGCGTTGTGTCGGAGCGCTGGGAAACAGCCGCGCACCAGGGCACTCGTGGCGCGCCGCAAGCACTCATGCGAGCGCCGTGGCTTTTAGGAGGAGTATAATTTTTGTTTTGTAAGGCGGTCTCATTAGTTTTGGGACGCAAATGATAAATCCCGAACGTTCAGGAATTTTTAGCATCCTTAATTAAGTATGTAAAAGGGAAAGTTTGGAAACCTTGTGTATTCATACGCATTTTGCAAGTACGTGCATATAGCACAAACTTTACTATATACTATCGCACTACACGTCTCTCTCGATATATGCTTGCAGACTGTACTACTCCATCCGTCTAGGTCAATAAGTCATCTTTGATTGTGCACTGTGACCAAGAAGGAGGGAAGACTTATACACCTAGACGGAGGGAGTACTACTATTACTTATGTATGTGCAAATGCACGTTTTTACATTACGATGCGGTTTTTGTAAAAGTAGAAAAACAACACTAGTCAAGCTTGTGAAACGATTCAATGCAAAACAAATGCAAAAATGCTCGTTGATTGTTTACTTTTAACTTCCTTCTCTGTGGTTATTTCTCTGTCGTACTTTGTACGGAGTATCTCACTGGTTGGAAAGGCATGCAAATTCCCAAACTGCTTCCTACACCCTGTATCGAATTTTTTTCCTAACAAGTTGTGCCGTGCAATTGGAATTCCAACTTGAGTACTAATACTAGTAGGAGTACCAGGGGCCAGTTCTTTTAGGCTTCTAGATTAGTAATCCTGTAACTACTACCTCCGTCCTGGTTTATTGGTCCCCATTGTAATCTGTGTCAAATTTTGATCATAAATTTAACTAATGAAATGTTAGTGCATGTCACATGCACTAGTCCATCCGTCTAGGTGAGTAAGTCATCTTAGGCTGTGCACCGTGACCATGGAGTAGGAGAAAACGAGAAACTTTAATGTTTATTTGCTATTAATAGTATTGCATGCAATGAACTAACCACTGCATGTCGTGTTTGATATCTCAAGTCATTAAAAGCATGCGCACTCTTTATCTCTTATTTGTTGATATGTCAAGAAACAACAAATGAGGTAGAAGTTAATGCACCGCGGCTAAGTGTTTTGGGATTATTTGGTTTTCGTAAGATGACTTACACACCTAGACGGAGGAATTACAATAGTGAGGAATAAACCAGTTAAATCTTTGGTCAAAATTTAGCACAAATTATAATGGTGAGGAATAAACCAGGATGGAGTAGTAGTTTAGAAGTCCAAATAAATGAGTGAGGCGCCTTATTGTTACTCTCCACTGTGACTAGTCTTGTGGGAAAAGCTAGGGAAGCCGCCAAAAGAACTGGCCCTAGGAGTAGTAACTAGGGATCGAGTGTGCGAGATGAACTGGAAAAAGTAAATGCAGAGAGATGAAATGCAAAAAAGACGGAGGGATGTGATGGTTGCTTGTCTGTTTATTTTACCAGGCCACTTATTACTGGGAGTGGTTGGGTTTTGTGATATGACGGCTTTACTGCCGCACCAAGAGCGGGGTCAGAGGTGAGACTCCCGTGCAGCGCCGCCCTCTACACTTGTACTACATTGGTCGTTGTTTATTAGTCCCCCATTGAATTTAACTAAAGATTTAACTGACAAAATGTTAGTGCATGTCAACAAAAACTATATCATTGGGTTCGTATTTGAACATAGTTTTGAATGATATAATTTTAGGTGACATGCATCAGCATTTATCGTACTATATATAATGTTAGTTCAATTTTTAGTCGTACTAATCTATAGTAGTAAGGTGCCTGTGCGTTGCACCGAAGAGTGAAATGCATTGATCGAGGAGTTGTTTATTTTGACAAAGGATGTGGGGGTCATCTCATGTGTTACGGGTATGGATAGGTTTCTTCGGATATTATTTTATCTCTAGAGCTCATAAACATCCGGGTGATATAGATAAAAAGGTATCTTTTGCAAACAAAAGCGTTCAATTGTTCAACCTACATCCAAAACTTGTGAAGAAATAACACTTATTGTGCTTTGCAAGAAATGATCTTTAAGAATTAGTTTTTGAGTATCAATTGTTATACATGTTGGCTACAGATGACATGGCACTTTCTTATAGTCAACAGTTGGCTATACTATTAAGTAATATTTACCATGCCCTTATACACCTAGATGGAGGGATTAAATAAGGATGACTTGCAAGCGGGCCGAGGAGATGTAAGAAATGGTTCATCGTAAGTCTTTCACCAGTATTGTAGTAAAAATTCATACATGGAAGATTCTAGACTAAACCATAAACGAATACACTTTTATTCATGCGCGATACTCCAATAGAGCAAGATCCTAACTGGAAGTCTCCACATGCTTAGACAGCGGATTACATTGACGGAAGACTAATGATCAACATTTAACTTGATAATGCGTATGTCCAGGTGAATCTCCTTGGAGTCCCCATGCACCGCGTCGGCGGGTAAAGGATGCCATGGGTTTTCCAAGTCCACATTGGTGGGATAGTCCCAGCTCCCCAGAGTCCAAGTCCGTGTGTCGCCGCCCACGTGACCCGGAGGGGTAGTAACATTGACCACGCACCCGTACATCGGCCTCGTGTCAGTGTCAGCGTCAGCAGCGTCGCCCTTGACACACATTACAGAGACGGGGCGGCGGCCTGCGTGGGCCTCACCGGTGCCCACGATCAAGAGGAAGACGCTGCCGTCCTCCTCCGAGACTAGCAGGCGGTGGTGATCCTCCAGCGACTCCGGCATGGTGAACGGGTAGCACGTCTTGTACTTGATGTTCTCCGCCAAGGGCCAGTAGTGACCACTGCACGCATCCATGAGGTGATGCACCATGTCCGCCGGCGAGCCACAAAACGGCATCGGGCACTCATAGCAGTGGACGAAGGGCTCCTTGGAGGCATCGACCAGGCCGTCCATGAAACGGGAGTGGTTGTAGGGGACGTTGCGCCAGTTTAATATATGAGCAAGTTACTACAAGATTTAATCCGAATAAGCACAAAATAAATCATGACGGCTATAACAGAGATGAAACTAATCATGTGGACTAGCATAGTAGTAGGATACATAGTAGAAACATGAATTCTACCACGATTTCGAACAGGAAGGACAGAAACACATACGGTGCAACGGGAGCAGCACCGTTGGTGTTGAGGTTGTCGCCCATGTCCAAACACCACGTAGACACGGTCTTTGAGCATGGTTCATAGTCGTTCCACGCTCGGGCATTGAAGTTTGTAACTATTTTATATTAGAATATACTACTCCTCCGGTGCTAGTAGTAGAGCAGAGTCCTACTCTACTCAAGCAAGTTAGGGCATAGCACTGTAGGGAGTACCAGTACTGTGATCACTCAAGCAAGTTATCTGGCATCGACATGACCCTACACTGCTGGTATGTGTCTCGTAAGTCAAGCGGCGTGTTGTATTCATCATCACCTGTCCACTTCCCGCATCACATATTCGCTTCTCCATCTTTGTCCGCACATAATCTCGTCCAATCTTCCATCCCCGCTAAGGAGCCTCCCCCCTCATCCGAAACCCAAGCACTAACAATGGCAGAACCGAGCAGCGTCCGCCGAAAGAGTGGGTGGAATTCGCTCCCCATAGAGGTAATCAAGCTCATTGTTTCGCGTGTGGACAATCTCAGTACCATGATGCTCGCCGCATGCTCGTCCAGGCTGTACGTACCGTTTACTCAAAGCCCTCAGGCCGGAGCTTTTTAAGTCAGCTCCTTGCTTGCTGATGCCGCCTGATCTTCAGAAACAACGTGTCACACAGCAGAACGATCGTAGGGTGGCGAGCATCAACCCCCTTGACTGCGATCCGATCCCCGTCAGCCTCAACTACATTAATGGTATGTACTGGGTCGGCATGAACACGTCTTAGATGGTGCTCGTCGACGGTCGCGGCAGCTGGATGCTTGTGGAGGTCTACACCCGGCGATTGATCCCCCTTCCTTCGATTAACACTGCACTGCTTTGGCACCGCGGCCCAGAATACTCGGAATCTTACAGTAGCCAACATGATACCAAGTTTGATTTGCTCAAGGTTGTAATCTGCCAAGTGCCCACAAGATCTGCGAATTATAAAGACTTTAGGCTAATTGCGTTCTTCAACCGCGGTCTCGCCTATCTGACAGGTCACTGCGGTAAGTGGATAAATCTGCACATCCATCGCAGGATCATACATCCACTACTGGGAAAAGGCATGCTAGTGGCGCACCAGTTTTGCCTACTAATGGCGCACTACTGGTGCGTCACTAGCATCACGCCATTAGAATTAAATTCTAATGGCGCACCACTGGTGCGCCATTAGTATCTGGTGTTCTAATGGCGCACCACGTATTGCGCCATTAGTATATCCCACAGTGCACCATTAGAATGCCTTCCAGGGGGCCATATGTACCCATGTGCTTTGGCATACTAATGGCGCACCAGTGTGTGATGCGCCATTTGTGTTTTAAAAAAATTCAAAACTTTTTTCAATTTTTTTTGTTTTTGTTTTCAATTTTTTTAATTTTTTTCTTAATCTCGGGTCACTATGGCTTAATCTCAGGTCAAATCGCACTCCGTGGTCAAACCTCCCAAAAGGTCACCCATCCTCACACTACTCCAGCCCAAAGCACGCTTAACTTGAGAGTTCTATCCAACCCAAGCACCAGCTCATTTCACGAGCACTTGTTGATATATCTAGCATATCAATCCTATTAAACCTTGTTGATGTTTAGGACTTGGTTCATGTTCATGAGTGGGATGAAATTTTGAAAAAATATTTCAAACTTCCGTTCATATTATGTATCATATTTTGAAAAAAAATCCCGAAAAAAAATCAAAACTATTTTTTTTGTTACTAGTGGCGCACCTAGTTTGAATTTTTTTGAATTTCTTTGCCTCCAGATCTTAAAAGCCCCGTAACTTTTTTTCTGTTAGGTTTTTGAGGATTTTGAAAATGTTTAACTGGGTTCACTTAGTTAAAATCGGAAGTAACTTTTCGAGTAGATGATTTTTCATATAGAAAACTTTTTAATCCGAGTTCGTATGCAAAAGTTATGCCAATTTTACAAATTCCAAAGAGATTTTCGTTCTAGTATAACTTTTTGCTCGTTTATCAGAATCAGGCGATTCAAGCACCTAGAGTTTCGTCTCGAAACCCTCTTTATGTGTAACCAACTTAAACAAGATTTTGCTACTTTAAAATTTTGACTTTAGACCAGTTTAGTAAACGAAGCTTGTTTCTTTCGCCGTTTGAGTTTTGTTGCTTCGTTTGATTTGATTCTTTTTGCAAACCGGAGTTCTTAAGTTGAACTTTCTGGTTAGATCTCTTATTTGAGTTTTACCCATGCCCTTGCTTGATTTCTTATTGTATGCTTGTTTGTTTGCGATAGAGTACCCGGAGTGTGAACCGTGCTACTACGAGTCTCTAGGTTTCGCGGATCATCAGAAAAGCAAGTAACACTTTGATCATACCTCTTTACTATCCAGTTTTATTGCATTAGATCAATCCTCAAACAATTGCATGGTTAGGATCTGAATTAAATTGTGGGTTGGGAAGTAGATGAGGTAGTACCTATTCACCTGTTTATTATCAAACCTTGGGAGTTACTTCTACGTTGCTTATATTGCTATGCTATGCTCGTAGACGTGGATTGGGTTTGAGAGTATTCATGCCAGATGTGAGTATTGTTAAATAATGGTTAACTTAAGGTGGCAACTTTAATACACATCTAGGTGGATTGAGGCACCTGGGGAATTCCAGTGATTGCCTGTATTTTTTGGAAATCCCGGGGTACCATGTGATTCTCCTATGGACTGCCACCCAGGCTCAAAGGGATCATAAGATTATTCATGCTAGAAACTTCCGTGTGCAGCCACATACCATTATGGGCTCTGGCATAGTTGAGTAAGTTGTGGGAAACCTTTCCATGATGGGCTAGCAGATGTAGGAGATTGTAGGTGTACCGCCTATCTATCGGTTAAGGGGACCTCTGTGGAAAGACTGTGTCTCGGTCATCCGTTTCTCAAACATCATGCTGTGCGAGAAATCAAATGGAGGAGATCGAGTCTTGTGGGGAAAAGTGCACAAACCTCTGCAGAGTGTACAAACTAATCATGGTTAGCCGTGTCCCCGGTTATGGACATCTTGAGTATCTAGTTCTTGGATTATCATGTGGATCTCATCACTCTTAATTATATAATTTGATTGGGGTTAATGATAATTTTTAATTGGGATTGAGATGGGGTTTACCATTCTCAATGTTTAACAACCACCATGATAGTTAAATAAAATTTATTCCTTTGTTGTAGGAAAAAATGGCTTTTCGCAAAACATATTAACCATACAGCCTCCACCAGCCAAATTTGCATGTAGTGATATCATTATTCTGTTCATTACTCTTTTGTGTTACCTTGCCAGCATATTCCATGTGCTGAACCGTTTTATCATGTTGCAGACTTTTCAGACGATGAGTAAGGAGCCTTAGGTCGTGGTCTTTCACTCAGTGATGCCATTCGAGTTGATGGACTCACTTTATCTTCCAAGCCTTCCGTTGTTACCGTATTAGATGGCCTTAAGCCATATTTATTGTAATAAGTTCTATTTTGAGACATTCGATGTAATAAGTGTGTGATTGCTACTCTGTTATAAATCCTTCAAGTACTATGTGTGTCAGCATTACCGATCCAGGGATGACACTTATGCACAGAGATCAAACTGTTTGAGGTCTGGTCGCTACATATTTGGTAGACCCTTCTTGATATTGTTAATGCTAGGATAGACTGCGAAAAGGATGTTGTTACTATTGGTTTGGGGGATATGTCTCATGAGTTTAACTTTGCTAAATTTCGTAGACAACCCCGTGATGAGGAATTGCCTAGTAAAGATGAAATTATTGGTTTTGCTTCTATTGCCGTGCCTCCTAATGATACTTTAGAACAATATTTGCTAGACCATGAAAATGATATGTTTATGAATGAAAGAAGGGAAATAAATGAAGTATTCTCTAATCAAGGACATATTTTGAAACACAACTTGCCTGTTGAAATACTAGGGGATCCTCCTCCATCCAAGGGTGATCCCGTGTTTGAGCTTAAACCATTACCTGATACTCTTAAATATGCTTATCTTGATGATAAAAAGATATATCCTGTTATTATTAGTGCTAACCTTTAGAGCATGAAGAAAAGAAATTATTGAAAACTCTGAAGAAGCACCGTGTTGCTATTGGATATACTCTTGATGATCTTAAGGGCATTAGTCCCACTCTATGCCAACACAAAATAAAATTGGAGAAAGAAGCTAAACCGGTTGTTGATCACCAACGGCGGTTAAATCCTAAGATGAAAGAAGTGGTAAGGAAAGAAATACTAAAGCTTCTGGAGGTAGGTATAATTTATCCCGTTGCTGATAGTTAGTGGGTAAGTCTTGTCCATTGTGTCCCTAATAAGGGAGGTATTACTGTTGTTCCTAATGATAAAGATGAATTGATCCCACAAAGAATTGTTACTGATTTTAGAATGGTAATTGATTTCCGCAAATTAAATAAAGCTACTAAAAAGGATCATTATCCTTTACCTTTTATTGATCAAATGCTATAAATATTATCCAAACATACGCATTTTTGCTTTCTAGATGGTTATTCCGGTTTCTCTCAAAGACCTGTGTTAAAAGAGGATCAAGAAAAGACCACTTTTACTTGCCCTTTGGGTACCTTTGCTTATTGATGTATGCCTTTTGGTTTATGTAATGCACCTGCTACCTTGCGAAGATGCATGATGGCTATATTCTCTGATTTTTGTGAAAAGATTGTTGAGGTTTTCATGGATGATTTCTCCGTATATTGAACTTCTTTGGATGATTGCTTGAGCAACCTTGATCGAGTTTTGCAGAGATGTGAAGAAACTAACCTTGTCTTGAATTGGGAGAAGTGCCACTTTATTGTTAATGATGGTATTTTCTTGGGGCATACTATTTTGGAAAGAGGTATTGAAGTTGATAAAGCTAAAGTTGATGCTATTGAAAAGATGTCGTGTCCCAAGGACATTAAAGGTATAAGAAGTTTCCTTGGTCATGCCGGTTTTTATAGGAGGTTCATTAAGGACTTATCTAAAATCTCCAGGCCTCTGACTAATCTCTTACAAAAAGATATTCCTTTTGTCTTCGATGATGATTGTGTAGAAGCATTTGAAATACTTAAGGAAGCTTTGATTTCCGCACCTATTGTTCAGCCACCTGATTGGAATTTGCCCTCTGAAATTATGTGTGATGCTTGTGATTATGCTGTAGGTGCTGTTCTAGGACAAAGAGTTGATAAGAAATTAAATGTTATCCAATATGCTAGTGAAACTCCAGACAATGCCCAGAGAAATTATGCTACTACTGAAAAAGAATTTTTAACAGTTGTATTTGCTTATGATAAGTTCAGACCTTATATTGTTGATTCTAAAGTAACTGTTCACACTGATCATGCTGCTATTAAATATCTTATGGAAAAGAAAGATGCTAAACCTAGACTTATTAGATGGGCTCTCTTGCTACAAGAATTTGACTTGCATATTACCGATAGAAAGGGAGCTGAGAACTCCGTTGCAGACAACTTGTCTAGGTTAGAGAATGTTCTTGATAACCCACTACCTATTGATGATATCTTTCCTGATGAACAATTAGCTGTCATAAATGCTTCTCGCACTGCTCCATGGTATGCTGATTATGCTAATTATATTGTTACTAAATTTATACCACCTAGTTTCACATACCAGCAAAAGAAAAGGTTTTTCTATGACTTAAGACATTACTTCTGGGATGACCCATACCTTTATAAAGAAGGAATAGATGGTGTTATTAGACATTGTATACCTGAGAATGAACAGGAACAGATCCTACGCAATTGTCACTCCGAAGCTTATGGAGGACACCACGCTGGAGATAGAACTGCACATAAGGTATTGCACCTGGTTTTTATTGGCCTACTCTATTGGAAGATGCCCGTAAGTTTGTCTTGTCGTGTGATGAATGTCAAAGAATTGGTAATATTAGTGGACGTCAAGAAATGCCTATGGATTATTCACTCGTTATTGAACCATTTGATGTTTGGGGCTTTGATTATATGGGACTGTTTCCTTCCTCTAATGGGTATACACATATTTTAGTTGTAGTTAATTACGTTACTAAGTGGGTAGAAGCTATTCCAACTAGTAGTGCTGATCATAACACCTCTATTAATATGCTTAAGGAAGTTATTTTTCCGAGGTTTGGAGTCCCTAGATATTTAATGACCGATGGTGGTTCACATTTTATTCATGGTGCTTTTCGTAAAATGCTTTCTAAGTATGACGTTAATCAAAGAATTGTATCCCCATATCACCCACAGTCTAGTGGTCAAGTAGAATTGAGTAATAGAGAGATCAAATTAATTTTGCAAAAGACTGTCAATAGATCTAGAAAGAATTGGTCCAAGAAACTTGATGATGCATTATGGGCCTATAGAACTGCATATAAAAACCGTATGGGTATGTATCCATATAAAATGGTTTATGGAAAAGCATGTTACTTACCTCTCGAACTAGAACATAAGGCATATTGGGCCATTAAAGAGCTCAATTATGATTTCAAACTTGCCGGTGAGAAGAGGTTATTTGACATAAGCTCACTTGATGAATGGAGAACTCAAGCCTATGAGAATGCAAAACTATTTAAAGAAAAGTTAAAAGATGGCATGACAAAAGGATACAAAAGCGTGAGTTTAATGTAGGTGATTATGTGTTGCTCTTCAACTCTCCTTTAAGATTTTTTGCAGGAAAACTTCTCTCTAAATGGGAAGGTCCTTACTTTATCGAGGAGGTCTATCGTTCCGGTGCCATAAAAATCAACAACTTCGAAGGCACAAATCCGAAGGTGGTGAACGGTCAAAGAATCAAACATTACATCTCAGGTAATCCTGTAATGTTGAAACTAATGTCATTGAAACCGTAACCCCGTAGAAATACATAAGGGACACTTTCCAGAACGTTTCAAACTCCGAAAAGAAATAGGTACGTGGTACGGTAAGTAAACCGACTCCCAAACAGTTCTAATGGCAATTTTTCTTTGTTTTGGGATATTTAAGAAAATAGGAAAATAAGAAGTAGTCCAGGAAGGACACGAGGCGTCCACGAGGGTGGAGGGCGCCCCCTACCCCCCTAGGCGCGCCCCTGCCTCATGAGCACCTCGTGTACTCTCCAGACTCCGTTTTTTTGCACGATACTTGTTTTGGTTGGCAAAAATTCCTTATATAATCTCCCTAAGGTTTTTACCACCGTATCACGCAATTATCCTCTATTTTTGTTTCGAGCTGTTTTTCTGACAGATCTAGATCGCCATGACGTCCCCAAGTGTCCCTAAGGACAAGTTCTTCGAGAAGGTCATCAACCCCTACCTCGCGGAAGTGCTGCAACACACTCAAACCATTGAGATGCATGAGGGGGTGCTGCACATCCGCGATGTTGAGGGACCAAGGAGGACCGAAAGCGTGGAGACAAGGCTTGAAACAATGGAGCAACAAGTTTTCAAGTGTCAGGAGATGGTGGAGCGTGGACTCGACACCAATCACATAATGATCACGGAGTTCACCAACAACCACAAGTTGGATGCCAAGGACATTGGGGAGGCCATCTTCAAGCTTCACGAGAAAATTGAGCGCCTCCAAGCCCACATCTATGACCTGCAAAACCAAAACTGTGAGTATGAATATAGATTCAAGAGGATGAGTTTGGCTGTAGATTTAAGGATCCCGGAGACTCAATCGTCCTTCTACACTAAAACAAGGACACATCCATGACATTTTTGGCCGAACGAAAAAAAATTCTGTCATACATATGACACTTCTATGACGATAATTTTGACAAAACCCGGTATCATCATAGATGTGGTGGGCTCCTACTTCTATGACAAAAAATCATGACAGAAAATGGGCTTTTCGTCCTAGGCGGGCCGGAGGCGCAGCTGCATGACATTCTTTGGGCCATCCATGACGGAAAAAACCGTGGTAGAAGCGAGGGGGAGGAAAATTTTGGGGAGTTCCCGGTTACGGTGGGAGGTCGGGGGCCGAGCGATGCGCGTTTCTCTCGTACACGTACGCGCGTGTGTGCGAGGCGTTGGCTCTAACTGAACCCGAGCGAGGCGTTGGGCTCTAACTAAACCCGAGCGATTGCACTGCAGGCTAGGCGTTACTGAACCCGATCGAGCGATTCCTTCGCTACTGCTGCTAACTAAAGCCGATCGATGCTGCCTCTGGATGAACAATGAGCATTGCGAGGGGGGGGGGGTTGGATGAACAGTTCCCGGTGGGGGTGGATGAACAGGACCCCGTGGTGTTGCCTCTGGATGAACAGGACCCCGATCGATCGAGCCGGTTGGGGCTGGATGAACAGGACCCCGTGGAGGGCTGGATGAACAGGACCACCCCATGGAGGGCAGGATGAACAGTAGAAGGTGGAGGGGTGCCCGTGGAGGGGTGATTGAACAGGTTCCCACGCATTCCGTTGCCTCCCAATGAACACGACGCATTCCGTTGCCTCCCCATGAACACGACGCATTCCGTTGCCTCCCCATGAACACGACGCATTCCGTTGCCTCCCCATGAACACGATGACGACGTTGTTTCTCCGTTCCGACCCAGCCATGTACACGAGCCCGAGCCGTACGTATGCGCGAGTAGGCGTTCGAGACCCTGCCTGTATGTACGTACGTGGCCATATTTTCTTTCTTGCACCCTGGCCCCTGTACGTATGTGTACTTGCTATGTGCGCGCCTCTACTACGACACATACGCGCCTCTACTACGACACATGCGCGCCTCTACATCCACCAGTATACATGTACGTACACGTTCGCGACCAGAATGACAACGCTACGTACGCTTTGACCAAGTGGGTCCCGACTGTCAGGCACTTCCTTGCATGCGAAGATGTAGCTGGTGGGTCCCAGCAGTCAGGGGCAAACATTTTTTTCGTGAAATACGGTGGCCCATCCGGTGGGTCCCCGCTGTCAGGTGGAGGAATAATTATTTTGCACGTAATAAGGAGGCACTTCCTTGCTGCGGCCGTGGACCCAACTGTCAGCCTCTCCACGTACAGTCCATGTCCAATGGAAGCCGTTCCTTGACCACGTTGACCACGCCGCACCGAGAGCACCAGGGCAGTGGACGACGGCGAGGCCTAGGAAGGGGACGACGCGGAGCCGGGGAAGACGCGACAGTGGATGCCCATGCGTAGAGGAGTACGAGGGTTCACTGGTTCGCTGCGGTGTGAGGCTGCCGTGGGAGTAGTGGGTGAGTAGAGGGTTGGCCTGGCCAGCAGTGGGAGTAGTAGGGGACGGTGAGGCCTCCGTCGCATCGTGGCCGGCCACGGGAGGCAGGAGCACGAGGCACGACCGGCGCTGGTTTGGGCGGCTGAAGCAAGAAGACCAGAGGTTGAAGAAGCACTACGGCTGTTGGATGGACATCGTACGATCACTGGAGCTAAAATCGTGCATATTGACTAAGTTGACAAAGCCCTCCGTCTCCGTCAACTTAGTAGGCCCACAAGTCAGCCTGCCACCAAGGTGGGTCCCAGCTAACATGGGGAGTATTCATTTTTTTGTGCGTAATAAGGAGGCACTTCCTTGCGTGCGAAGATATAGCTGGTGGGTACGAGCTGTCAGCGGCGGAAACATTTTTTCGCGAAATACAGAGGCCCTTTCGGTGGGTCCCTGATGTCAGGTGGAGGAATCATTATTTTGCGCGTAATAATGAGGCATTTCCTTGCGAGCGGCCGTGGACCCAGCTGTCGGCCTCTCCACGTACAGTCCACTTCAGATGCATGTCAGTCGCTGACCACGTTGACCAGGCCGCGCCGAGAGCACCAGGGCGGTGGACGACGGCGAGGCCTAGGAAGGGAATGACACGAAGGCAGGGAAGACTCGGCAGTTGTTTCCCACGCGGAGGGGAGTACGACTGTACGAGGGTTTACTGGTTCGTCTGCCGTCTCCGGAGAATAACAGCAGGTGTGGGTGAGTAGAGGGATGGCTAGGCCAGCGATGGGAGTACGGTGGGGCGGTGAGGCCTACGCGGCAGCACAGCCGACCGCGGGGAGGAGGGAGCAGGCAGTCCCCCCGGCGCTTGTTTGAGCGGCTGGAGCAGGAAGAGCAGAGATTGTAGAAGCACGATGGCCGATCGATGGACATCCAACATTCACTGCTTGTGCGTCAACCTTTTTTTAGGAAAGCCTCAAATCTGTGGAAAACAGCATACATCCCATCTGCCATTATTTCTAATAATTTACAGTGCATTTGCTAATTCGTAAGGTTTTTTTGGAGCCCATATTCTTTTTGTTAGCATTACAGCACATATTGTGGCCACGGTTAAAAAATTAACGAAATTTTGCATATTTCGATGCGGTCCGAACTGTTTTTAATCCCGAAATTTCGACTCACATTCAAATTGATTTTAAAAATAAATCTATATCAATATAAAATCCAACAAATTCTACACGCATAAAAATTAATGTAATTTAAAATCTCAAAATGAAAAAAATATATTTTAAACTAATTGCCGGTTTGATGTGTTTTAAAAATGTACAGCCCATTTCTCATTACTGATAGGCCATTTTCTCGGCTAGCCGAATGAAGCTCTCCTCGTCTTGAAAGATTTGCAGCCCAATAGGCCTGACAAAGCGACTTACTTAGCAAATCACAAAAAAACTGGGCTGTGGCCATGGACCCAGCTGCCAGCCTCTCCACGTACAATACTCTTCCGATGGAAGTCGGTCGTTGACCACATTGACCACGCCGCGCCAAGAGCACCAAGGCGGTGGATGACGGTGAGGCCTAGGAAGGGGAAAACGCGGAGCCGGGGAAGAAGCGACAGTGGATGCCCACACGTAGAGGAGTACGAGGGTTCACTGGTTCGCTGCGGTGTGAGGCTGCCGTCGCCGCAGAATAACAGGGGGTGTGGGTGAGTAGAGGGATGGCCTGGCAAGCGGTGGGAGTAGTAGGGGGCGGTGAGGCCTCCGCCGCTTCGCAGCCGGCCAAGGGAGGCAGGAGCATGAGGAATGACCGGCGCTGGTTTGGGTGGCTGGAGCAAGAAGACCAGAGGTTGAAGAAGCACTACAGCCGTTGGATGGACATCGTACGGTCAGTGGAGCTAGAATCGTTCATATTGACTAAGTTGACAAAGCCCTCCATCCTCGTCAACTTAGTAGGCCCACAAGTCAGCCTCCCACCATGGTGGGTCCCAGCTAGTAGGGGGAGTATTCATTTTCTGTGCGTAATAAGGAGGCACTTCTGGTGGGTCCGAGCTGACAGCGGGGGGGAACGTTTTTTTCACGAAGTACAGTGGCCCGTCCGGTGGGTCCCAGCAGTCAGGAGGGGAAACGTTTTTTCCGCGAAATACTGGTGGCCCGTCCGGTGGGTCCCTGCTGTCAGGTGGAGGAATAATTATTTTGCGCGTAATAAGGAGGCACTTCCTTGCGGCTGCCGTGGACCCAGCTGTCAGCCTGTCCAGGTACAGTACTCTTCCGGTGGAAGTCGGTCGTTGACCACATTGACCACGCCGTGCCGAGAGCACCATGGCGGTGGACGACGGCGAGGCCTAGGAATGGGACGATGCGGAGCCGGGGAAGACGTGGCAGTGGATGCCCACACGGAGAGGAGTACGACGGTTCACTGGTTCGGCTGCGGTGTCAGGCTGCCATCACCGCGGAATAACAGGAGGAGTGGGTGAGTGGCAGGATGGCCTGGCCAGCGGTGGGAGTAGTATGGGGACGGTGAGGCCTCCGCGGCAGCACAGCCGGCCACGGGAGGCAGGAGCATGCGGCATGACCGGCGCTGCTTTGGGCGGCCGGGGCAAGAAGACCAGAGGTTGAAGAAGCACTACGGCCGTTGGATGGACATCGTTGACCACGCCGCGCCGAGAGCACCAGGGCGGTGGACGACGGCGAGGCCTACAAAGGGAAGGACACAGAGCCGGGCAAGACACGACAGTGGCTGCCCACGCGATGGAGGGTACGAGGGTTGACTGGTTCAGCTGCCGTTGCCGAAAAATAACAGGAGGTGTGGGTGAGTAGAGGGATAGACAGGCCAGGGATGCGAGTATGATGGGGCTGTGAGGCCTTCCCGGCAGCACTGCCGGCCATGGGAGGCGGGAGCAGGCTGTCGGCGTTCTGGGAACGGGGGTCCCCAGACTTGCCTACCTGCGGCCTGCGGCGTGGCTCAAAGGAGGGCCCAGCACGGCCCAACTTCATCAACACAAGACCCAAGACCCTTGAGAGGGGCCAAGCCTCGCGGGGCGGACGACACAACACTTCCTCAGGCACGGCCTCGTCAGGCTGGCTCACGAGGAGGCGGAGAGATCAAGGCGGGGTACCTCGCGAGGTACCCATGACGCAAGCCATGACGACCAAGGGCGCCAGGCGGGCGCCAGCCCGCGCAGTGTACCCCTTTTCCCCTTTGGTGCAAAGGGGGCAAGCGCAGGCGAGAGGATCAAGCAAAGGCATCCATTTCGGTGCATCGGGACCAAGACCAGTCCAACGGTGGGAAGGAGGTCATCGTGGAGCCCAGAACGGCGTCACCACATGGCCTTTGGCAGGCGAGGACCAACTTTAGTCAGGATAAGTGTACCAGATGTTCCCCTTCGAATTGGCCAATTGTTGGCGCCCTTCCCGCTCAATATTTGGGAAGAGGCCCAAGGCCTTTGCCTGTAAATAGGACTAGCCACCCCCAGGGTAGACGCATCTAGCATCGAGCGATCAGGCCAGCAGAACTTAGAATCAGAGCAAGCAAAGAGAGAGAGAGAGAGAGAGAGAGAGAGAGAGAGAGAGAGAGAAGGGCGGCTGAACTCCTCCTAGTAGTTCGTCCCCCTAGCCAAGAATAGACCCTCGCGAGGTTGTTCTTCCCTGTATTGTTCTTCATCACCTGCCCAAGAGGCAATCCACCACACCACACTGGAGTAGGGTATTACACCACATCGGTGGCCCGAACCAGTATAAACTCTGTGTCTTTTGTGTTGTTCCTTTAGTAGTTTAGATCCTTGCGAGACGGAGAGGTAGAGGGCATAATCTCCGCGCACACCCCAGAGTTCGAACTTTAAGGGTCTGCAGGAACCCGAAATCCGACATTTGGCGCGCCAGGTAGGGGTGTGCCGGAATTTGCCTTCCACCGCTCCGCTCTCCGCCGACCGTCGCGTCCATGTCTGACGCTCGTCGGGCCCGCGCCAAGCGCCGGGCCGCCATCGCTTCCCGCGTCACCCAGACGGCTCCCGTCGGTGGGCGTCCTCGTCGTTCCCCGTCGCCCGCCGTCAACGCCGCCACCGGCCCGGCGGGGAACGAGCAGCAAGCGTCATCTCAGCACTCGTTCATTCGGCAAGACGGCCGCACCGCTACTCCATCACTCGCACCAACTGGCTCTTCGTCCCGCGCACTCCGCGCACCCTTGGAGGCTCGAGCTGCGCTCATCGCAGCAAACGAGCTCCTGCGCTACCGCCCCGTCGACAACGTCTACGAAGAGTGGCTCAACCACGTCGCCGAGCTCGTCCGCGCCGCAGGGGGCTCTCCTGCGCCGTCCGCTCCGCGGCGCCACACCCCGCCATGCGCTGGCAATGAAATTCCGGGGGCGTACCAGCCACCTCCTCTCCAAGAAGACGCCGTGGCTCCAAGGCGCATGGCCCCTGGGCGGAACCCGCTCCGTCAGGCGCCAGCCCAGCAAGAACGGAGCAGCCAAGAAGTCTCTCGACCGCAAGAGGCTGCCCGGGCGCTTCCTGCTCCGGCTCACCGTGACCCTGCTTCGGCTCCGGCACGTTAAGACCCTGCACTGCTCCCAGCTGCAGCGCATGAGGACCCGCAAGGCCAAGCTCTCCCTCAACCGAAGCCTCCCATGGCCACAGCAGGCTCCCGCGCCTACACCACCGAGCTGCGCAGCGCCGCCTGGCCCGGCAAGTTCAAGCTGGACCTGCCTCCTCGCTACGACGGTACGGCCGACCCTGCAGAGTTCCTCGACCTCTATGAGCTGGGCATCGAAGCTGCCAGTGGAGACGAAAAAGTCATGGCAAACTGGTTCCCCATGGCACTCAAGGAAGGAGCTCGCACCTGGCTCCTGAACCTGGCCCCAGGCTCGATCTCTTCCTGGGACCAGATGCGCACACGCTTCATCGCCAACTTCCAAGGTACTCGTGACCGGCCGCCTGCCGTGAGCGACATGCGCCACCTCAAGCAACAACCCGGAGAGACCCTGCAAAACTACATCCAGCACTTCAACAGCGCGCGCCTCAAGATCCCCAGGGTGTCCGAGGAAGCCATCATCTCGGCCTTCTCCGATGGCGTGCGTGACGTCAAGATAAACGAGGAGCTGGCGATGCATGAAGACTTGTGCACCTCCCTGGAGCTGTTCAACTTGGCGACCAAGTGCGCCAGGGCTGAGGAGGGGCGTCTCTCCCTCCTCCAGCTGCCTACCACAGACCCAGAAGAGAAGAAACCCAAGGCCAAGGACGTGAAGCGCAAGGGGGCCGCCGTGCTCGCGGCAGAACCAGACACCAAGCGGGGCAAGGATCTGCCTGAATCTTCCAGGGGCAGTCGGTACTGTGTGTACCATGACCTCCACACCCACAACACCAATGAATGCCAAGAACTCTGTGTCGTGCGAGAAGGAAGGATCGGCCGTCGTCCTGACCGTGCCGACCGGGGCTACGGCCGAGGAGGAGGAAGGAACCCAGGACGCTGGGAAGACCGCGGCTCGCGCCAAGGGTGGCGCGATCAACCTCGCGAGGACCGCTGGTGAGACTTGCCTCGCGAGGGGGACTGGCGAGATCAGCCTCGTGAGGATCGCCTGCAGGGCAACGCAGGCCTCCCTCCACTGCCGCCTCAGCCAAGAAGGAACAAGGACCGTCACCAGGACGAGGGGGCTGGAGGCTTCCAGGAGCCACACGCAATCGCCTGCATCCTGGGCGGAGCTCAAGCCCCAGCCTCCCAACGCATCTTCAAGCAGTTTGCCCGCGAAGTGAATGTAGTCCTCCCAAGGCTCGAAGCTACGTGCTAATGCTATTCCAAGACAATTATTTCAGGAAAGCTCAATGATTGGCATGGCATGGATGGTGAAAGTGGAACCCTCAAAATGTTAAGGACAAAGGATTGGCTCAAGCTCAAAAGCTCAAGACTCTTCATTTTACATTTTAGTGATCCAAGATCACATTGAGTCCTTAGGAAAAGCCAATACTATCAAGGAGGGATGAGGTGTTGCTTAATGAGCCTTTTGCTTTATGTGCTTAATGATATGCTCCAAAACCCTCAGCTACTTTCCCATATCCACATATGACCTAAACTCCAAGCCAAACTCGGTCCTACCGATTCTTTCCACCCGGCGCCACCGAGTTTCACTTGTCATTAGCCACTACCAAACCCTAGCAAATTGGTTCTACCGATAGGGATCTCGGTCTCACCGAGATGGGATTGCAATCTCTCTGTTTCCCTTTCATAACTTTTCGGTCTCACCGAAAGAGTGGATCGGTCCCACCGAGATTGCAATGCAAACTCTCTGTTTCCCTTTTGTAACTTTTCGGTCTCACCGAAAGAGCAAATCGATCCCACCGAGTTTGCCTGACCAACTCTCTGGTTAGCTAATTACCAAAATCGGTCTCACCGAGTTTGTGTATTTGGTCTCACCGAGATTACGTTATGCCCAAACCCTAACCATATCGGTCCTACCGAGCTGCATGTCAGTCCCACCGAAAATCTCTAACGGTCACTTGGTTTACCTTTTCGGTCCGACCGAGTTTGTTGATTCGGTCCCACCGAGATTGGTAAATTGTGTGTAACGGTTGGATTTTAAGTGGAGGCTATATATACCCCTCCACCTCCTCTTCATTCGTGAAGAGAGCCATCAGAACACATCTACACTTCCAACTCATATGTTCTGAGAGAGAACCACCTACCCTTTTGTTGAGGCCAAGATATTCCATTCCTACCATATGAATCTTGATCTCTAGCCTTCCCCAAGTTGCTTTCCACTCAAATCTTCTCTTTACCAAATCCAAATCCTATGAGAGAGAGTTGAGTGTTGGGGAGACTATCATTTGAAGCACAAGAGCAAGGAGTTCATCATCAACACACCATTTGTTACTTCTTGACGAGTGGTGTCTCCTAGATTGGCTAGGTGTCACTTGGGAGCCTCCGACAAGATTGTGGAGTTGAACCAAGGAGTTTGTAAGGGCAAGGAGATTGCCTACTTCGTGAAGATCTACCGCTAGTGAGGCAAGTCGTTCGTGGGCGATGGCCATGGTGGGATAGACAAGGTTGCTTCTTTGTGGACCATTCATGGGTGGAGCCCTCCGTGGACTCGCGCAACCGTTACCCTTCGTGGGTTGAAGTCTCCATCAACGTGGATGTAGGATAGCACCAACTATCTGAACCACGGGAAAAACATCCGTGTCTCCAATAGCGTTTGAATTCTCCAAACCCTTCTCTTTACATTCTTGCAAGTTGCATGCTTTACTTTCCGCTGCTATATACTGTCGGTGTTCTGGGAACGGGGGTCCCCAGACTTGCCTGCCTGCGGCCCGCGGCGTGGCTCGAATGGAGGCCCGGTATGGCCCACCTTCATCAACACGAGACTCAAGACCCTCGCGAGGGGCCAAGCCTTGCGGGGGGGGGGGGGGGGGACGACACAACGGTTCCTCCGGCGCGGCCTCATGAGGCTGGATCACGAGGAGGCGGAGAGATCAAGGCGAGGTACCTCACGAGGTGCCCATGACGCAAGCCATGACGACCAAGGGCACCAGGCGGGCGCCAGACCGCGCAGTGTCCTCCCCTTTCCTCTTTGGTGCAAAGGGGGCAAGCGCAGGCGAGAGGATCAAGCAAAGGCATCCATTTCGGTGCAACGAGACCAAGACCAGTCCAACGGTGGGAATGAGCTCATCGTGGAGCCCAGAACGGCGTCACCACAGGGCCTTTGGCAGGCGAAGACAAACTTTGGTCAGGATAAGTGTATCGTATGTTCCCCTTCGAATTGGCCAATTGTTGGCGCCCTTCCCGCTCAATATTTGGGAAGAGGCCCAAGGCCTTTGCCTATAAATAGGACTAGCCACCCCCAGGTTAGAGGCATCGGGCATCTCGCATCCAGAATCCAAGCAAAGAGAAAGAGAGAGAGAAGGGCGGCTGAACTCCCCT
This sequence comes from Aegilops umbellulata, assembly GCA_032464435.1. Classification (NCBI taxonomy): domain Eukaryota; kingdom Viridiplantae; phylum Streptophyta; class Magnoliopsida; order Poales; family Poaceae; genus Aegilops; species Aegilops umbellulata. Next base: position 333,268,361 of record CP136055.1, read on the forward strand.
AGCAGTTCATCATCCTAGCCAAGAACATGCCCTCGCGAGGCTGTTCTATTTTGTACTGATCATCATCATCATCATAAGCCCAAGAGGCAATCCATCCACCCACAAAACTAGAGTAGGGTATTACACCACAACGGTGGCCCGAACTAGTATAAACCCTGTGTCTTTTGTGTTGTTCTTTTAGTAGTCTAGATCCTTGCGAGACGGAGAGGTAGAGGCCAGAATCTCCGCGCGCACCCCAGAGTTCGAACCCTAAGGGTCTGCCGGAACCCTCGATCCGACATTTGGCGCGCCAGGTAGGGGTGCGCCGGATTCTGTCTTCCACCGCTTCATCTTTCTCCGGCCGCCGCACCCATGTACGGCGCCGGTCGGGCCCACGTCGCCCCAGCGGCCCTCGCCGGTGAGCGTCCTCGTCGTCCCTCATCGCCCACCATCGGCACTGCCGCCAGCCTGGCGGGGAACAAGCAGCGAGCACCACCCCAGCATCCGCCTGCGCGATGGGGCAACTACGCCACGACATTGACGCCTCCGGTCGTTGCGGCCCTTCTGGGCGGCTCGCAAGCGCCGCCCACGAGTCGCCACGTCAAGCCGTTTGCCCGCCGGGTCAGCACCGCTTCCACACGGCAGTGGGCTTCCTCGGACCGGGCAGCGCGCGAGGACGATCTGACCTTCAGCTCGGAGGACCTCCCCACCAACTGGGCGGGCTCGGGCGTGCTCCCCCTGTTGTGCACCCTCATCGTCTGCCAGGTGGACGTCACCAGGACCCTCATCGACGGCGGCGCAGGCCTCAGTGTTCTTTCGGTCGAGGCCTTCAATCTCTTCTGCATACCCCGGGAGCGGCTGCGGCCCAGTCGATCTTTCTCGGGCGTCGGGGGCGGATCGTCCGACTCCCTGGGACAGATCCGGCTCCCGGTAACCTTCGGCACCTACGACAACTTCCGCACGGAAATGGTCGACTTCGACATCGCCCCCATCGGCCTCCCTTACAACGCCATCCTCGGTTACCCGGCGCTGGCTCAGTTCATGGCCGCCATGCACCCGGCGTACAACCTCTTGAAGATGCCCGGGAGCAGCGGTACCCTCACCGTGCACGGAGACACCAGGGACGCCTTGCGAGTACTCGAGCTCGCCTTCAAGGCGGTGGCGTCGGCGCAGCCTACTGACGTGGAGGCCCCTGAGCCCAAGGGGGCTGTGCCCGCCAAGAAAAAGCAGTTGTTCACCCAGGACAAGGCAGAAACCAAGCAGATACCCGTGGACAAGGACGGGTCTCCCAGTGCCACTTTCACCATAGGCGCCAACCTTGAGCCTGAGCAGGAGGAGGCCCTGGTCAGGTTCCTGCGCGCGAATAAGAAGGTGTTCTCTTGGGAGCCCGATCAGTTGGCAGGGATTCCCAGGAGTGTCATCGAGCATCACCTCAACGTGTGCCCGAATGCGCGCCCCGTGAAGCAGAAGGCCAGGCGGCAGTCCACAGAGAAGCAGGCCTTCATTATCCAAGAAACGCGCAAGCTAGAAGCCGCTGGGGTCATTCGCGAGGTCTGATACCCGGATTGGTTGGCCAACCCCGTCGTTGTGCCTAAAAAGGGGGGGGGAGGAACGCATGTGCGTCGACTTCACCAATCTCAACAAGGCATGCCCGCAAGATCCGTTTCCGCTCCCCCGCATCGACCAGATCGTTGATTCCACCGCAGAGTGCGACCTGCTATGCTTCCTAGACGCCTTCTCCGGATATCACCAGATCAGAATGGCGGTGGAAGACGTTGAAAAGACCGCCTTCCTGACCCCGTGCGGGGCATACTGCTATACATGCATGTCATTCGGACTGCGTAACGCAGGAGCTACCTTTCAGCGGTTGATGCACATAACCTTGGGCCCGCAACTCGGGAAGAATGTCGAAGCCTACGTTGATGACATTGTGGTAAAATCTCGGGAGGCCAAGACCCTGATACAAGACCTGGAGGAGACCTTCGCGAGCCTCGACGCAGTAAGCTTGCGACTCAACCCGGAGAAATGCGTGTTTGGCATCCCCTCGGGCAAGCTCTTGGGCTTCCTCATGTCCCATCGTGGCATCGATGCCAGCCCAGAGAAGGTCAAGGCGGTTGAGGACATGAGTCCGCCAAAGACCCTCAGAGAGATGCAGAAGCTCACTGGGCGCGTGACCGCACTAGGGCGCTTTATCTCCAAGTTAGGGGAGCGAGCGTTGCCTTTCTTTCAGCTGGTGAAGAAAAAGGGGCCCTTTGAATGGACTAAAGAGGCAGATAAGGCATTTCAAGACCTCAAGAGGTACCTGACCAGTCCCCCGGTCATGGTGGCTCCGCGCCCTCAAGAGCCCCTGCTGCTCTACCTCACCGCCACTCCTTACTCCGCCAGCGCAGCCCTGGTGGCGGTTAGGGAGGAGCGCCAAACCAAGACCGTAGCGGCAACCCGAGGCAAGACAAGACAGGAGCACGAGAAGCCTGCAGAAGCCACAGCCGCAGTTGAGGAGGGTCGGCTACAGAAGAGCACACCAGAGGCAGGAGAAGCCACACGCTCGGATGGTCCGCCTCCTGAGGGCGCCGGAGACCCAGATGCTCTCAGCCTGGTTGAGCATCCAGTTTACTTTGTCAGCACGGTGCTGCGGGACGTGAGGGCACGGTACCCAATGCCTCAGAAGCTCCTCCTCGCGCTACTGGTGGCCTCGCACAAGCTGCGTCACTACTTCCAGGCCCATCCCATTAAGGTGGTCTCATCGTACCCCCTGGAGAGAGTGCTCAGGAGCCCTAACTCAGCAGGAAGGGTCGCCGAGTGGAACATAGAACTGTAGGCGTTTCAACTCGAGTTCAGCACAACTAGGGTCATCAAAGGAGCTGTGTTAGCGGATTTCATGGCCGAATGGGCGGAGGCACCAAGCCTCAAGGACAACGAGGATCGGTCCCTCTCTCCAGGGAGTGAGGCGCCTGAAGGTTGGGTCATGTATTTTGATGGGGCGTTCTCCAGGCATGGCGCGGGGGCCGGCACGGTGCTGATATCACCCACTCAGGATAAGCTCTACTATGTTGTACAGCTCTGTTTCCAGCATGGTGAAAAGGTCTCCAACAACATAGCAGAATATGAGGGTCTAATAGCTGGATTAAAAGTCGCGATAGCTCTGGGGGTGAAACGCCTCACCGTCAAGGGCGACTCGCAGCTCCTTGTCAACTTCTCCAACAAGGTATACGAGCCGAAGGACGAGCATATGGAAGCCTATTTAGCGGAAGTCCGCAGGATGGAAAAACAGTTCTGGGGGTTGGAGCTGAAGCACGTGCCCCGTGGCACCAATCAGGAGGCCGACGACATAGCCGGACGGGCATCCAGGCGATTGCCACAGGAACCAGACGTCTTTGAAGAGCGGCTCTTCAAACCCTCAGCACAGCCGATGCTGTCAAACGTCGCTCAGCCTCAAGAGGAGCTCCCTCGGCCGCCAGCCTCGGGAGGCCCGATCTGTGGACCGACCTCAGGAGCGCGTCTACTCCTGACGATGGAACCTCGGGAGGAGTGCTGGATCACAGAACTCCGGAGTTATTTAACACAAGGGACCCTACCGGAGAAGGAAGAGGAAGCGGAGCATGTGGCACGGCAGGCCACGGCATACTGCCTCAGAGATGGAGAGCTCTACCGGAAGCGACCAAATGATGTGTCTCTGCGCTGCATCTCCCGGGAGCAAGGAAAGGAACTACTAGAGGACATACACGGCGGAGACTGCGGGCATCACTCATCATCACGAACCCTTGTCGGCAAGGCATTCCGTAGCGGGTTCTATTGGCTCACCGCGCTCAACGACGCAGTCGAGTTAGTAAAGGCTTGCGAGGCTTGCCAGTTTCATTCTAAGCAGATCCATCAACCGGCGGGGGGCCTGCAGACTATACCCCTCTCATGGCCATTCGCAGTTTGGGGGTTGGATATTCTGGGCCCGTTCCCTTGGGCGCCAGGGGGCTACCGCTACCTCTACGTCGCCGTTGATAAGTTCACCAAGTGGGCAGAAGTGGAGGCCGTCCGTACCATCCCCGCTGGCTCCGCGGTCAAGTTCATCAGGGGTATCATGAGCTGGTTCGGGGTGCCGAACCGCATCATCACAGATAACAGTACGCAGTTTACCAGTAATCTCTTCAAAACATACTATGCTAACCTTGGGACGTAGATATGCCACGCTTCGGTGGCGCACCCGCGGAGCAATGGGCAGGCCGAACGGGCCAACGCGGAGGTCCTGAGAGGCCTCAAGACCAGGACGTTCAAGAAGAAGCTGGAGGCTTGCGGCAGAGGTTGGTACGACGAGCTGCAGTCCGTATTGTGGTCCATCCGCACGACCGCGACCAAACCAACTGGGGAGACCCCGTTCTTCCTGGTCTACGGAGTTGAAGAGGTCCTCCCTCACGAGGTCAGGCGTCGCTCCACGCAGGTCCTAGCGTTCGACGAAGCGCAGCAGGACGCCATGCGGGGGATGGACCTCATACTAGGGGAGGAACGCCGCCGGGAAGCTGCGTTGCGAGCGGCGAGGTACCAGCAGGCGCTGCAATGATATCATTGCTGCAACATCCGCCCCAGGACCCTCGAGGTAGGAGACCTCGTGCTCAGACGGGTTATCTCTAGGGAGGGGCTGCATAAGCTCTCTCCCATGTGGGAGGGCCCGTTCAAGGTTGTTCATGTTTCCAGGCCAGGCTCCGTGCGCTTGGAGACCCAAGAGGGGGAGCCGGTACAGAACGCGTGGAACATCCAGCACCTCCGGAGGTTCTACCCCTAGAAGGCCCAGAGCCTATGAAGAAGGAGAACGCCTGTGAAGACCTTCCCTTTTTGGAAAAGGCCCTGAGCCTGTGAAGAAGGCGAACGCCTGTGAAGACCTTCCCTTTTTTGAAAAGGCCCTGAGCCTGTGAAGAAGGCGAATGCCTGTGAAGAACTTCCCTTTTTGGAAAAGGCACTGAACCTGTGAACAAGGCGAACACTTGTGAAGACCTTCCCTTTTTGGAAAAGGCCCAGAGCCTGTGAAGAAGGCGAACGCCTGTGAAGACCTTCCCTTTTTGGAAAAGGCCCTGAGCCTATGAAGAAGGCGAACGTCTGTGAAGACCTTCCCTTTTTGGAAAAGGCCCAGAGCCTGTGAAGAAGGCGAACGCCTGTGAAGACCTTCCCTTTTTGGAAAAGGCCCAGAGCCTGTGAAGAAGGCAAGTGCCTGTGGAGCTGATCACCTCTAAGAAGAAAGGCCCGGAGCCTGTGAAGAAGGCCAATGCCTGTGAAGCTCGCCGCCCCGTGATAGTCTCACGTAATAATGAGTGGGGATGTACACGCCCCGGAGTCTCAGGAGCGCCGGCCTCAGGCCCTGGGGCTCCCTCCCACGCCCAGTGGCAGCACTTAGCTCCGCGCTGGTGAGAAGACGTCGAAGACTAGATTAGGTGCCGGACGCGGCTTTTTATTTGCTTTCCGCAGTTGGCGTGTTTATTTGCATCTGAAATCATATCGAAACTATCGCCGTTGTCGATTTGTGGTTCATTGATTTTCGCTCCCCGTTTTGATTTCTCTCATGAAAGGCCTCGCGAGGGATGGAATGCCCTCGTGAGCATTTCCGCCCTATCTGATTAAAGGTTTCACAGCTCGGGCCCTCTTCAGGAGCACCCCTCCAGTCCGTTCCCCTCGGGCACCGCAACACGCGCATAGGGCCTGGGTCGGTCGCCCCCCCCCCCCCCGGATGGGGCCGAAAACTACCTTGCAAGGGCAAATAGTTGAGAGGCGAAACAACAAAGTCAAGGTAATGGCCACAACGGCAAAGATTCTTAAACGCGCCCCCGCGGGGCTCCATGCAGCTGTTTTGTCTTACACAAGAAGCAAAAGGAAAAGGAAAAGGCGAGCCCGGCGCGGCCCGCCTCGCATCGGCCTACAGAGGCAGCGCAGGATGCCTCCGGGGCTCAGGCGGACTCCCTCTCGCGCTTCACCGGGCCGCGGCGACAGACGGATGAATAGCCTCCCCCCAGGCAGGCGCGACGGCAAGGGGGCTGGCTGCGGCCACCGCTGGAGGAGCCGCCCGAAGAAGAGTTGGTGGGGCCTGGAGAGCGCCGGACGCCGCCATCAGAGCGGGCGCTGTCTCCTCCGTCGTCGTCGGAGCGAGGCCCCTGGCCACGGTCATCGCCCTCGGGGCAGCATCCTGCGCGGCGACCATCTTCCCCAAACACCCTCACATAGAGGGTGCCGTCACCGTCGAACTTGAAGTGCAGGGTGCACCGCTGGACCAGGTCGCGCGCGCGGGCGATTGTCTGCTAGCCGCGGGTCAGGGCCCCATTCCCGAAAGGGGAGACCTCAAGCGAAACCCAAAAGGCCCTGCTGCAGCAACCGTCAGCCTGAAGCCAGAAGCCGCACCGGGCGCTGCCGGCAGCTCGCCGATGAACAAGCGAGGGAGCTGGAGCCAGGTCTTGGTCGGGTCCGCCGAGCACACGACGAACTCCGGCAGCACCTCCGCTGAGCGAAAGCGCGGCTTGGGGGGCCGCGCAGTCACAGCCTGCCTCCCCTTGGCAGCCGAGCGCTCGCCGCCACGCGGAGAACCATCCCTGTGACTACGAGGAGCTGCTGCGGGGACCGCGGGATACTTGCGGGGACGACCCCGGCCGCGCTTGGCCGGGGGGGAGTCGGGCCCCGCCCGACTAGCCTTCCCCTTCTCCGCGGCTGAGAACCTCTTTGGAGCCATGCGAGCGACAGGCGGCAAGAGAGAGGAAGAAGAAGAGAAGCAGGAAGGGGCGAACTGGCGGAGCTTACGCGGCCCCATACTTATAGCCGAAGAAGGCCAACCATCGAGCACCACGATCGTAGGTAATAATGACCCATATCTACGCATGCAGGGACTAGTCAAGTCACACAGTTGCCAGAACGTCGTGGGGAAGCGGAGACGCCCACGTCCTATCAAACCGCCACGCGACGCCCACGGCCGCAGGCTGTCAGGGCCCGCGGCGCTTCGCCCTTGCCCTTTCGCCTCTCGGCACGGCCAAGTCCGGGCATGCCTTGGGCCCGAGGGCTACTGTCGGTGTTCTGGGAACGGGGGTCCCCAGACTTGCCTGCCTGCGGCCCGCGGCGTGGCTCGAATGGAGGCCCGGTACGGCCCACCTTCATCAACACGAGACTCAACACCCTCGCGATGGGCCAAGCCTTGCGGGGGGGATGACACAGCGCTTCCTCCGGCGCGGCCTCATCACGCTGGCTCACGAGGAGGCGGAGAGATCAAGGCGGGGTACCTCACGAGGTGCCCATGACGCAAGCCATGACGACCAAGGGCACCAGGCGGGCGCCAGACCGCGCAGTGTCCTCCCCTTTCCTCTTTGGTGCAAAGGGGGCAAGCACAGGGGAGAGGATCAAGCAAAGTCATCCATTTTGGTGCAACGAGACCAAGACCAGTCCAACGGTGGGAATGAGCTCATCGTGGAGCCCAGAACGGCATCACCACAGGGCCTTTGGCAGGCGAAGACCAACTTTGGTCAGGATAAGTGTACCGTATGTTCCCCTTCGAATTGGCCAATTGTTGGCGCCCTTCCCGCTCCATATTTGGGAAGAGGCCCAAGGCCTTTGCCTATAAATAGGACTAGCCACCCCCAGGTTAGAGGCATCGGGCATCTCGCATCCAGAATCCAAGCAAAGAGAAAGAGAGAGAGAGAAGGGTGGCTGAACTCCCCTAGCAGTTCATCGTCCTAGCCAAGAACAGGCCCTCGCGAGGCTGTTCTCTTTTGTACTGATCATCATCATCATCAGCCCAAGAGGCAATCCATCCACCCACAAAACTAGAGTAGGGTATTACACCACAACGGTGGCCCGAACTAGTATAAACCCTGTGTCTTTTGTGTTGTTCTTTTAGTAGTCTAGATCCTTGCGAGACGGAGAGGTAGAGGCCAGAATCTCTGCATGCACCCCAGAGTTCGAACCCTAAGGGTCTTCCAGAACCCTCGATCCGACATATACTCTTTGCATGCTTGCTTGAATTGTGTGATGATTGCTTGACTTGTCCTAAAGTTGCTAAAATCTGCCAAGAACTAAAATTGCTAAAATCCGACATAACCCCTCCGTTTGGGCTATTGTGTGTGTTGGTTTGCAAGGTGACTTCTTCGATGGGAAAGAACCAAACCGTGAAGCTACCGCGGATGAGTTGAAGATGCTACAATACAACGCTCAAGCTTGTGATATTCTCTTCGATGGATTATGCCCCAAAGAATTTAACAAAATCAGCCGTCTTGAAAATGCAAAGGAAATTTGGGATACTTTGATTGATATGCACGAAGGTACCGACTCCGTCAAGGAATCCAAATTGGATGTGCTTCAAAGTCAACTTGACAAGTTCAAAATGAAGGATGGTGAAGGTGTCGCTGAAATGTACTCTAGGCTAGCTCTCATCACAAACGAGATTGCAGGCTTAGGGAGTGAAGAGATGACCGACAGATTCATCATCAAGAAGATCCTAAGAGCCTTGGATGGAAAATATGATACCGTGTGCACTTTGGTTCAAATGATGCCCAATTACAAAGATCTCAAGCCAACGGAGGTCATTGGAAGAATTGTTGCTCATGAGATGTCACTCAAGGATAAAGAGGAACTTCACAACAAATCAAGTGGTGCCTACAAAGCCTCATGTGAAGTACCCACATCATCAAGTGAGAAGCAAAACTTCAACGAAGAATTGAGCCTAATGGTGAAAAACTTCAACAAGTTCTACAAGAGTAGAAGCAAAGATATAAGCTCCAAGTCAAGGTCCTACAATGACAAGAGATCTTCTAGTCGAGAGCAAAACTGCTACAATTGTGGAAGACCCGGACACTATTCCAATGAGTGTACGGCTCCCTATAAAAGAAGAGAAGATTCTCCAAAAAGAAGAGGCAAAAGAGAATAATCACCATCAAGAGAAAGAAGGAGTAGAGATGATCGTTATGAACGAAGATACTCACGGAGGAGCAAGGATTAAGAAAGAAAGGAAAAATCATCAAGGAGCCACACAAAACGAAGACATCAAGCTCATGTTGGTGAATGGGTATCCGGCTCCGACTCCGACAACCACTCCGAGAGAAGTTATCACTCTGATTACGAATATACTCAAGATGAAGGTGTTGCCGGTCTAGCACTTGTGTCAACCAACTCCTTCGACATATTTGACTCACCAAATGAAGGAATTGGAAGATGCTTGATGGCCAAAGGTCCTAAGGTAACTCACCCTTAGTATGTTGATTTCAATAGTGATGAGGATGACTTGTTAGGTGATGATGATTTACTTGTTGACAACTCTAGTGATGAATACTATGATGAAACGTCAATTAATCATGCTAATCAAGATAAAACAAATGACAATGATAAGAAGAAAATTGAGGCTCTAACTAAAGAACAAAACACTCTTAAGTTAGCTCATGAAACTATCTTCGAAGATCATCGAGAACTTTTAAGAGCTCATGAGAAGCTACGCTTTGAAAAGCTCAATCTTGAGCAAGAGCATGAGTTCTTAAAGGCAATCAATGATGATCTTCGCAAGAAAAGTTCTTCTTACATTGCCAAGCGTTTACTCTTATCCACTTACATGCCTCAAGTCAAGTCTAATAACAAGAACAAGAAAGATTCTTCCTCTAGTAGTAACAATGATCATGTTAAATCCAATATTGTTGCTTCTAGTAGTTCTCTTGATTCCACTAATGATTCTCCTAGCCAAGTTACACTTGAGCAAGAAAATAGCTTATTGAAGGGAATCATAGAGAAAGGAGTGTACAAAAGCCTTGCCGGAAGTAAGCAATTCGAGGAGATTGTACGCAAGCAAGGAAGGCACCGGAAGAATCAAGGTGTTGGTTTTGAACGAAAGTTCAATGCCAATGGAGTTGAGTGGGAAGAAGATCAATACCCCAAGACAAAGTTTGTTCCTCAACAAGAGAAGTATGATCCTACTTATTTCAAGGGGACACAAACTCAAGATGATCTTCCACCACAAGACTACAAGCAAAAAGGCAAGGACAAGCTTCAAGAAGAAATTGATGCATTTGAAGAAGCTCCTAAGACCTTAGTCAAGTGGATTCCCAAGACTAATTCAAGTTCCACTTCATCAATTACGACTACAACTCCAAGGATTCCCATCAAGGTGGTGTGGATCCAAAAGAAGAAGAACTAGAGAGTTCTTGAGGGTGACTCCGCCAACATACTTCACTCTTATCATTTTGGCAAGAACAAGTGCAATGAACTTCCACATCTTGCACTAGTTCGAGGAGTCACAAACCCTCTTGTTGGTAAGTCAAGGGACAAGGTAATCTAAAAGCTTTCATAGACATCAACTTGTGTGTGCATCACTCTATGTCTATGGATATACTTGTTTGTTCCTTGTGGGACTAACCCATGTAGGTATTGAAAGTGCAATTCGCTCAAAAGGATAGCTCCAAGTGATCTACATCAACGTTGAGCATCCACATATTCAACATCTACATGAAGTCATCATCGACAAAACCCAAGGTCAGTTCATCCCTCTTAGGGGGGATATCACATCTAGGGGGAGCTTTACTCTAAGACTTGAGCTAAAGCAACTCTAATGATGTGAACACAACAATGCTTTATGTAAAAGTGGTAACCCCACTTGAGCTTAAACGATGAGTATGACCTATGATCAAATGTTCTCATTTGACTCCTAAGTCAATATACTCATATATAGATGACCTAGTCGTCGCCAATTGCTTGATAGATGCTAGAATTGGTTGTGCATGCTTTGTCACATATTTCAATTGCTATTTTATTGTGTGAGCATGCTGGTTGCATATTTTACTCATTCGAGGACATCCACTTGTTGTTTTGATTGTTTGGTTTTATTGTTCTTTTGCCAAGTGGATGGACAAGAATGCCTAAGAACCTTCTCTAGCTATCTATGCTTTTCTCGTCTCAAACTCTATTCATGCTACATCACAAAATTGATCAAGTCAGATTCGAACCACTCTGTGTGAGGAGCACTCGGAGTCCCTAATTCGTCGTAGACTTAAACTTCCAAAACCTCTTTGTGATTCTCGGTCTGACCGATACCCCACTTTCGGTCCTACCGAGATCATAAAGTTGATCTATGTTTTCGATCTCGGTGCAACCGATTTGAACCATTCGGTCACACCGAGTTGCAATAAATGTATACAGTTTTGCGTCTCGGTGCCACCGAGTTGTTCCACTCGGTCACACCGACAGGGTCGGGCTATATATAGACACGGGCAAAAATTTGGAAATTTCTCCGAACCCCTTCGCCCGTGCGATAGCTCGCTCTGCCTACGTGGTCTCCGGATCGTCTCCTTGCCGCCAGCCGCCTCCAGTCGCTGGTCTCCGTCGCCGTCAACGGGAATCAACCCCGCCGTTGCCGCCGTAGCGAGTCTCCGCCGAACTAGGGTATGGACTCGATCTTTGTGCTATTCCTCAATCCGATTCCTAGCACATTGTGATCAGATGTATTCTTGCCACGTTTGATAAACTCCTATCCAGTCAATGAACTCAATAGAATAGGTTTGATTCGAAAACTTTAGGGTTAGGTTTCCGCCGAAACTATCTCGGCCCACCGAGTTGAAAAACTCGGTGCCACCGATTTGGCTTATCCCATTGCACAAGTAAGACTCGGTCTGACCGAGTATTGCTAATCGGTGTGACCGATTTTGGAACTTTGTGAAACCCTAGCAGTCTCGGTGCCACCGAACTGTGACTCGGTCTGGCCGAGTTCACTAGTTTAGGTTCCAAAAACTGCTTCGGTATCACCGAGTTTAGAAATCGGTAGATCCGAGATGCTTTCTATGGGAAACTAAAACTAAGTTTTTTGAATCATTCTTTTGCAAATACCTCTGGATTTTGTGATGCTCATCCATTCTATCTCATCTATAAACTATTCACAGGGTCAGTAGTCAGCATTGTTCATCATGTCAGACCAAAGTGATAGCCAGAATTTGTTAGAGCAGCCAGTGCAAATGAGTGAGGGCACTAGTCCCTCCAGCTCTTCAGATGAAGGCAGCAGGAGTACCCCTAGCAACCTGCCAAAAGCTGCCACAAGACAAAGAAAGAAGAGAACCTGAGAATCAGAGGATGAGGATTATGTGGCAGAGGAGGAAACAACTTCCAAGAGAATTGTGCTCAAAAAGGAGTACGGCTCAGCTGCAGCCATCAAGCCAGGAATGCACAAGAAAGCACCTGCTAGGAGAGTTCCTACCTCCAAGCCTAGAAAGGCTATTCCAGAGGAAACAATCAAATTCACTATGGAATCTGAAGAGGAAGAAAGTGGCCAGGACAAGAAAAAGAAGAGAGCTAGAACAACCACTGCCAGAGTTGTTGGCAAGCCCTCTATGAGGAAAGATTCTTCTTCTTCAGAAGAAGAGGATGCTGCACCAGCACCCAAGGCACCCAAGCTGATGGGTGATGCTATAAGAACAGGGGCAGCTGCATCTAAGCCCAAGGAAGCCCCCAAGGCTGCATCCAAAGCCAAGCCAGCTCCAAAGCCAAAACCAAAGAGGAATACAAGGAGCATACCAGCTGCTGAGAAGAACAAGGCCCCAGTGCCTGACATTGCAGAAGAAGAGGAAGGCCAAGTGATGAGAAAGTTGAAGCCCAAGATCCCAGACCACAATGATGCTCATCCTGTGGCTGAGGATATGAAGATCAGAAGAGACTCTGGGCTGAGAAAATGGAGAGCTGAGGATCCCTATGCTACCAGGAGAAGGACTGATGTTGACTACAAGTTCCACACTAAGGAACAACATGACTTCTATGAGACAATCTTATTGGACAAGAAGCCAATAGTATGTGATATGAGATGGGTCGACTAGGAATATATCAAGGAAAATGAAGAGCACTACCCTGGAGTGCAAGATAGCTTCAGAGCTTGTGGAGTAGCAGACTTTGTTGGGCAGAAGCTCACAAAGTGGAATGAGGAACTTATCATGCAGTTCTACTCCACAGCACATTTTTGTCCAGATGGAAGGATTGTTTGGATGTCTGAAGGTACGAGGTACCAATCAACAGTTGCTGAGTGGGCACAGCTTATCAATGCCCCAGAGGAAAATGAAGATGACTTGGATGTCTATGCCAAGAAGAAGATGGATCACAACTCTATGGCAAATATGTACAAGGAGATTCCTGCAGCTGATCTTGATACTCACCAGTTTGGGTCTGTGAAACACTTGTTGTCAGGTCTGCCTACGATCAATTGGATCCGTAGGCACACACTTTTGCCCAAGTCTGGAGATCAAAGGATGATCAGAGGTCATGCCATCAACCTGCTACATATCTTTGATGTGCCTCAAAAGTTTAAGGTCATGAGCCTCATAATAGAAACTATCAAGAGGACTGCAACAGATCAGAAGAGGAGTTGTGGATATGCCCCTCAGATCCAGAAGTTGATCAACTCAAGAATGGGCACAGACACATACTTGTTGGACAAGGAACATTTGCCCATCCATCCAGATTTCGAGGACAACCAAGTTGTGATGCATGAAAATGAACCATCATCAGTCCAGGCACAAGCCAAGAAGGAGAAGGCAAGGAAGGAGAAAGCTGCCAAGATGCCAACTCAAGAGGAGGCATCAGAGTACTTCTTGAAGAACAAGCAAGAGCAGCTCAGTTACCTGATTGCATCCACCCTAAGGATTGAGAAAGGACTAGCTACCCTGACTCAGAACCAGGCAAGCTTAGAGAGAATCGTAGAACAAAAGTTCTATGACTTGGATATCAAGGTGACAGAAATTCAGACTGCAGTGGAGCAACTCCAAGATGACATGCAGGAGAGGAAAGGGAAGACTAACACTGATGCATTTGCTAGAGTACCACGAGGTCCGAGGTCCAGTGCAGTGCCAGTTCCTGACACAAGAGCCACCGCCTCAGCTCCAGCCACAGCACCAACCCAACCTGCTCCTGTTGGGGAACGTAGTAATTTCAAAAAATTTCCAACGCACACGCAAGATCATGGTGATGCATAGCAACGAGAGGGGAGAGTGTTGTCTACGTACCCTCGTAGACCGAAGCGGAAGCGTTGACACAATGTAGAGGAAGTAGTCGTACGTTCTTCTCGCGATCCAACCGATCACAGCACCGTTACTCCGGCACCTCCGAGTTCTTGGCACACGTTCAGCTCGATGACGATCCCCGGGCTCCGATCCAGCAAAGCGTCGGGGAAGAGTTCCGTCAGCACGACGGCGTGGGGACGATCTTGATGTGTTACCGGCGCAGGGCTTCGCCTAAGCACTGCAACGATATGACCGAGGTGGAATTTGGTGGAAGGGGGCACCGCACACGGCTAAGGAACGATCCGTAGATCAACTTGTGTGTCTATGGGGTGCCCCCTGCCCCTGTATATAAAGGATGGAGGAGGAGGAGGCCGGCCAAGGCAAAGGGTGCGGCCAGGATATGGAGTCCTACAAGGACTCCAAGTCCTAGTAGGAGTCCACCAAAAGGGGAGGAAGGGAGAAGGAATAGGAGGAGAAGGAGAGGTGGCCGGCCCCCTTTTCCCTAGTCCAATTCGGACTAGAGGGGAGTGGGGGCGCAGCAGCCTTTTCCTTTTCCCACTAAAGCCCATCAAGGCCCATTACTTCTCCCGTAATCCCGTAACTCCCCGGTACCTCCGAAAATACCCGAACCACTCAGAACCCTTCCGATGTCCGAATATAGTCGTCCAGTATATCGATCTTTACGTCTCGACCAATTCGAGACTCCTCGTCATGTCCCCGATCTCATCCGGGACTCCGAACTCCTTCAGTACATCAAAACTCATAAACTCATAATATAACTGTCATCGAAACCTTAAGCGTGCGGACCCTACGGTTCGAGAACAATGTAGACATGACCGAGACACGTCTCCGGTCAATAACCAATAGCGGGACCTGGATGCCCATATTGGCTCCTACATATTCTACGAAGATCTTTATCGGTCAGACCGCATAACAACATACGTTGTTCCCTTTGTCATCGGTATGTTACTTACCCGAGATTCGATCGTCGGTATCCAATACCTAGTTCAATCTCGTTACCGGCAAGTCTCTTTACTCGTTCCGTAATACATCATCTCGCAACTAACTCATTGGTTGCAATGCTTGCAAGGCTTATGTGATGTGCATTACCGAGAAGGCCCTGAGATACCTCTCCGACAATCGGAGTGACAAATCCTAATCTCGAAATACGCCAACCCAACATGTACCTTCGGAGACACCTGTAGAGCACCTTTATAATCACCCAGTTACGTTGTGACGTTTGGTAGCACACAAAGTGTTCCTACGGTAAATGGGACTTGCATAATCTCATAGTTAAAGGAACATGTATAAGTCATGGATAAAAGCAATAGCAACATACTAAACGATTGGGTGCTATGCTAATGGAATGGGTCATGTCAATCAGATCATTCAACTAATGATGTGATCTCGTTAATCAAATAACAACTCTTTGTTCATGGTTAGGAAACATAACCATCTTTGATTAATGAGCTAGTCAAGTAGAGGCATACCAGTGATACTCTGTTTTTCTATGTATTCACACATGTATTATGTTTCCAGTTAATACAATTCTAGCATGAATAATAAACATTTATCATGATATAAGGAAATAAATAATAACTTTATTATTGGCTCTAGGGCATATTTCCTTCAGCTCCAGCATCTACTTCAGCTCCAACTCCAACCACGTCTACGGAAGCCTTCGTCCTTGGAGTAATCAGGACTCCACCACCACCAGAAGATCAAGCCTGAGTGTCGATCTAGCACTATGCATTTCCTAGGAACTTTTTGGTAACTTGTTGCCAAAGGGGGAGAAAAATGTATAGATCATAGGCTTCGAGAGAGAGAGAGTGTTGTTTTTCTCTCTTGCTTTATTTGGTGGTTTTTCAAACATTGTTTGCTTTTGGTTGAGATACTATGTTATGCTTGTGAGACATTGATGATCATGTGTTTGATCATAAGCTACACTTATGCATGCTTGATATATCTTATCTATCTTATGTGGTCATTCACTTTCCCTTGGTGATGAGTGCATGTATTTCATTATTAAAATTTTGAGCGCTCCACCAAGATGTATGTGACATGGAAGAGTAACCCATAATTCTAACTCTTTGTGCATTTGTAGTCCAAAGCAAATTTTAAATATGCACAAATTTAGGGGGAGCTCTTACTTATCACATACTTCTCAAAGCGAGGATATAATTCATTCTTATTATCATTTGTCGAAGCTTTGATCTATATGTTGTCATCAATTACCAAAAAGGGGGAGATTGAAAGTGCAACTATCCCTAGGTGGTTTTGGTAATTCATAACAACATATAGCTCATTGAGCTAATGCTATTCCAAGACAATTATTTCAGGAAAGCTCAATGATTGGCATGGCATGGATGGTGAAAGTGGAACCCTCAAAATGCTAAGGACAAAGGATTGGCTCAAGCTCAAATGCTCAAGACTCTTCATTTTACATTTTAGTGATCCAAGATCACATTGAGTCTATAGGAAAAGCCAATACTATCAAGGAGGGATGATGTGTTTCTTAATGAGCTCTTTGCCTTATGTGCTTAGCCACTACCAAACCCTAGCAAATCGGTTCTACCGATAGGGATCTCGGTCTCACCGAGATGGGATTGCAATCTCTTTGTTTCCCTTTCGTAACTTTTCGGTCTCACCGAAAGAGCAGATCGGTCCCACCGAGATTGCAATGCAAACTCTCTGTCTCCCTTTTGTAACTTTTCGGTCTCACCGAAAGAGCAAATCGGTCCCACCGAGTTTGCCTGACCAACTCTCTGGTTAGCTAATTACCAAAATAGGTCTCACCGAGTTTGTGTAATCGGTGTCACCGAGATTATGTTATGCCCAAACCCTAACCATATCGGTCCTACCGAGTTGCATGTCAGTCCCACCGAAAATCTCTAACGGTCACTAGGTTTACCTTTTCGGTCCGACCGAGTTTGTTGATTCGGTCCCACCGAGATTGGTAAATTGTGTGTAACAGTTGGATTTTAAGTGGAGGCTATATATACCCCTCCACCTCCTCTTGATTCATGAAGAGAGCCATCAGAACACATCTACACTTCCAACTCATATGTTCTGAGAGAGAACCACCTACCCTTGTGTTGAGGCCAAGATATTCCATTCCTACCATATGAATCTTGATCTCTAGCCTTCCCCAAGTTGCTTTCCACTAAAATCTTCTTTCTACCAAATCCAAATCCTATGAGAGAGAGTTGATTGTTGGGGAGACTATCATTTGAAGCACAAGAGCAAGGAGTTCATCATCAACACACCATTTGTTACTTCTTGGCAAGTGGTGTCTCCTAGATTGGCTAGGTGTCACTTGGGAGCCTCCGACAAGATTGTGGAGTTGAACCAAGGAGTTTGTAAGGGCAAGGAGATCGCCTACTTCATGAAGATCTACCGCAAGTGAGGCAAGTCCTTCGTGGGCGATGGCCATGGTGGGATAGACAAGGTTGCTTCTTCGTGGACCCTTCGTGGGTGGAGCCCTCCGTGGACTCGCGCAACCGTTACCCTTCGTGGGTTGAAGTCTCCATCAACGTGGATGTAGGATAGCACCACCTATCCGAACCACGGGAAAAACATCCGTGTCTCCAATAGCGTTTGAATTCTCCAAACCCTTCTCTTTACATTCTTGCAAGTTGCATGCTTTACTTTCCGCTGCTATATACTCTTTGCATGCTTTCTTGAATTGTGTGATGATTGCTTGACTTGTCCTAAAGTTGCTAAAATCTGCCAAGAACTAAAATTGGGAAAAGGCATAATTTTTATTTGGTCAAGTAGTCTAATCACCCCCCCCCCCTCTAGACATACTTCCGATCCTACAGCGCCCTCTCAGGTGGTCGGCGTGTGCCATCAGGTTCAGCTTAGCGGATCAGCTCAAGTGCTCGGCCATAGCCGGGGTCCTCCCGATGCTGTGCTCCCCAGTCATCAGCAACGTACTGGTCACCAGGACCCTCATCGATGGTGGAGCAGGGCTCAACGTCATGTCCGTCGAAACATTCAACAATCTTCAAGTGCCCTACGACCAGCTTCAGCCGACCAAGCCCTTCTCAGGAGTCACTGACGGTTCCACGATCCCGATCGGGCAAGTCCGCCTCCCAGTCACCTTCGGAGCCCGCAGCAACTACCGCACCGAGCTGATCGATTTCGACGTCGCTCACATCCGCCTGCCGTACAACGCCATCCTCGGGTACCCAACGCTGGCCAAGTTCATGGCCGTGACTCATCATGGTTACAACGTCATCAAGATGCCAAGAAGTGGCGGAGTCAGCACGGTGCCATGTGAAGAAAAGGACGCTGTATGTTCCCTGGAGCGAGCCTTTCAGGCTGCGTCACTAGAAGACCCAGATCACGGAAGCAGGAGGCTTCCCGAGATCACCCCCAAGAAGAAGAAGACATCGTCAGGCTTAGCCCCTCAGGAGGCAAGCCCCTCAGGGCCCGCGTCTGCCCAAGGGGGCCCTCCATCCATCGCATAGGAAAGTGCGCCCGGCGCCCTGCTCAGGCAGGGCTCGGGGGCTCTCACCTGGAGGGCCACCGACATGGCCAGGGTCACGAGGGAGGCGCTTGGGCACCATGTGGAGGCGTGCCTCGAAGCACGTTTCCCTCAAGAAGGAGCAGGGCAAGGAAGGTCAGACCAGCAGGAGTTCGTTAGCAAGGTCGTTCAAGAACTACAGGAGTCAAGAGTCATGAGAGGTTGCCGCCGTCTACGAGCTATGGCTCCCCATCCAGGCAAGGATGGTGGGCTGCACGTCTACATCGACGTACCAAGGCTCAATTGGGTCGCCACGATAGAGCGCCTCTGGCCCTCGCAAGTGGAGCGTTGCGGAGGCCCACCCCACAGCTATGTTCGCATGCCTTACGGCTTGCCGAGCGTGGCTGCTGAATACCAACACCTCATGAGGGGCATCATGGAGACTCAGGAAGACAGGCGTTCCGCGGTCCTGGCGGAGATGGAGACGATTCGCGAGGAGCCACCAGCACCTCCGGAGCCTCCTTAGGCCCCTGGGCCTGGGGGCTCGTGAGGATCGGCTTCCGCAGCCCATCGAGTCTGCTGCACCAACACCACTTCATCCTTGATATCTTCAGGTGACGTCCTTCAAGCTTCGTTTCCAGCTGGGAACGCCCCCCCAGGGCTGCTTCATTCCCAGGCCGCGTGGGTCTGTCCCTGCGGCGTGTATCCCTTTTTATTTTTTTCGGTCATTAGCTTGCTTTGTTGGGGGCGCCCCTCGGGCTGCATCATCCCCAAGCCGCTCGGGCCAGGCCCAGTGGTGTGTATCTCCCTGGCGTTTATTTCCAGCTATGCTTTCGCCTATCATGCTTGATTACTTGATGCTTGTCCACGGCACCTCTTCTTCTTCATGTCGACCACTTGCACGTTAAAGGGGGGGTACCTGAGCATCGCGACTCAGGGCTCTTACTGGCTCTCCAGCCCTCACCCTCTGGCCTTGTCCATGGCATCGCGACCTGGCATACCAGCGACGGCTGAGACAAGCTCGAGGGCTGGGACCCGAGGACGTAGAGTGCCGGCATCTAACCCAATTTGCAGGAACACATCTCAAGATACGACCCAGTGCCAGGCGCAACCCGCCTAGAGGTAGGGCCCTGTGAGTCCCGCGCTAGCTCATGGGCGCCCAGGTACACCTCACCTGCGCCAACCAGAGCAACTAACGATCGACTAATAGCTGTCATCGCAGCCCCTTTTTCCTTCTATGATGAGCTTGCAGGACCTCCTGAGGGAGTTGTGTCGGCCGAGGCCTTCACGGAGCTCCCTTCACCCTCGTCCGCGTGAACCGCTTGCACGTTAAAGGGGGGGTGCCTGAGCATCGCGACTCAGGGCTCCTACTGGCTCTCCAGCCCTCACCCTCTGGCCTTGACCACGGCATCGCGACCTGGCATACCAGCGACGGCTGAGACCAGATCGAGGGCCGGGACCCAAGGACGTAGAGCAGAAAGGGGAGCAAAGGCGAGGGAGAAGGGGCACGCGCGGACCTCGCCATGCAACTCCGATTCCCGCCGCCACGCGGACCCGTTGTCACACAGGAGTAACCCCTGATTAACAAGATAAGTCACCGCACGGCAACCCCGGTTACCATGGCACTATCCCCGCACCTAACACAACTCCGTACTAGCGACGTCGCTCCCCTTTCTCACCGAGCGACGGCTGCTTGGGCGCCAAAGGGGACCTCCTGAACATCGCGACTCAGGGGCTCTTACCGGACCCCGGGTCGCTCACCTCCTGGCCTTAACCACGACATCGCGACCTGGCATACCAGCGACGGCTGACGCCGCCTTGGGACTGGGATGAGTCGACGCGGAGCACCAAGCCCTCGCGAGGTTCGAAACGGAGAACTAAGCTACGACGGGATTGACGACTCGCACAGTTCCATAGCAAAAGTCATATATTGACAAAAGGATCACAGACACCTTACAAGGCCCCATTGGGCGCAGTATGGCTCCTTGCAGGAAACAGGTCCTGAGGGACGCTAACTACATGTGCCCCTGCAAAATACGCCATCATCAACAGTGGGCCATCAAGCACCGGAGCCAACCCCATCCAGATCAGAGTCAGCGACGGCTGAGTGAGCCCGCCCTGCTCCGGGAGCGGCGCTGACTCGCGGGCTCGTAGCTGTCGTCGCTCGTCTCCGGAGTCGCGAAGGCCTCGCTGGGATCGCTGGATCCTCCGGCGCTCCCGCTTGTGGAGCTGTCCAGGGGGAGGTCGTCGGGCCCAGCCGTCGCCATAGCGAGGTCCTGGCCGCCTCCCACGGGGCAGCACTCCAGCCGGCGCCCGTTCATGTCGAAGACCTTGAAGAACATCACCGAAGCGCCATCGTACTCCAGGTGGATAGTGAGGGTGCCCCTTGCCCTGCAACCCCGAGCGATCTCGCCCCAACCACGAGTCATGAAGACCTCACCCGAGGCAAGGACCGCGACTTCTGCCTCGGTCGCGGGGGTGCTGCAGTCGGCGTGCTGCAGCCATAACTCCAGGGGTCTTCCCTGCAGGAAGACGGAAGCAAAGAAGGGAGGAAAGCGAATCCAAGTTCACGGAGGCATGGCAGCGTGGAGCACGATCTCGCGGGAGGAGCCCTCGGCGTGGACTCCAGGAGGAACGACCAACACCTTCGTGACCCTCCGGCACCGGCGATGGCACTGGCTGAGGGGATCTGCATCTCCTCTTCCAAGGCCCTCGGCGTGGGCATACAAGGGAAGCGGGAACCCCGGCGGAGGCCGCTCGTACCAAGGCCTCGGCACCGCCAGGCGGTCTTCCTCGTCTCGGCCGCGCAAGGCAGGCCGTTTCTTCGGCGGGAGCGGGTCTGGTCCCTCTTGAGGAGCCTTTCCCTTCTCCGCTGCAGAGAACCAGCGAATCGGAGTCCTCACGCCAAGGCGGAGCAAGAATCAAGGCAAAGAAGAAAGCAAGGAGAGATGGACTGGAAGGGCGCGCGCGGTGCCGTACTTATAGCCGGCGGAGGCCAACCGTCGGCCTCCACGATCACAGGTAATCATGACACGATTTCCATGCAGGGACTTCTCCAATCCGCGCGATCGTCGAGGCATCATGGGGAAGCGGAGACACCCACGTCCAATCAACCGCCACACGGCGCCCAAGGCCGCAGGCTGTTAGGGCACGCGGCGCTTCGCCCTTGCCCTTTCGCCTCTCGGCACGGCCAAGTCCGGGCGCGCCTTGGGCTCGGGGGCTACTGTCAGCGTTATGGGAACGGGGGTCCCCAGACTTGCCTGCCTGCGGCCTGTGGCGTGGCTCAAAGGGGGGCCCAGCACGGCCCAACTTCATCAACACAAGACCCAAGACCCTCGCGAGGGGCCAAGCCTCACGGGGCGGATGACACAGCACTTCCCCAGGCACGGCCTCGTCAGGCTGGCTCACGAGGAGGCGGAGAGATCAAGGCGGGGTACCTCGCGAGGTACCCATGACGCAAGCCATGACAACCAAGGGCGCCAGGCGGGCGCCAGCCCGCGCAGTGTACCCCCTTTCCCCTTTGGTGCAAAGGGGGAAAGCGCAGGCGAGAGGATCAAGCAAAGGCATCCATTTCGGTGCAACGAGACCAAGACCAGTCCAAAGGTGGGAAGGAGGTCATCTTGGAGCCCAGAACGGCGTCACCACAGGGCCTTTGGCAGGCGAGGGCCAACTTTAGTCAGGATAAGTGTACCAGATGTTCCCCTTCGAATTGGCTAATTGTTGCCGCCCTTCCCGCTCAATATTTGGGAAGAGGCCTAGGGCCTTTGCCTATAAATAGGACTAGCCACCCCCAGGGTAGAGGCATCTAGCATCGAGCGATCAGGCCAGCAGAACTTAGAATCAGAGCAAGCAAAGAGAGAGAGAGAGAGAGAGAGAGAGAGAGAGAGAGAGAGAGAAAGAGAAGGGCGGCTGAACTCCTCCTAGTAGTTCGTCCCCCTAGCCAAGAACAGACCCTCGCGAGGCTGTTCTTCCCTGTATTGTTCTTCATCACTAGCCCAAGAGGCAATCCACCACACCACACTGGAGTAGGGTATTACACCACATCGGTGGCCCGAACCAGTATAAACTCTGTGTCTTTTGTGTTGTTCCTTTGGTAGTTTAGATCCTTGCGAGACGGAGAGGTAGAGGGCATAATCTCTGCGCACACCCTAGAGTTCGAACCTTAAGGGTCCGCCGAAACCCGAAATCCGACACAGGCGGTTTCGACGGCGTTGGTTTGGGCGGCTGGGGCAGGAAGATCAGAGACTGAAGAAGCACGATTGTCGTTAATTGACATCTAACGGTCTGATGTTGGTAGATTCGATTGTTGACTAAGTTTCTTTTTTGAGAAACCTTGTGTACACATGAACTTAGTAGGCCCACAAGTCAGCCTCCAAATCTGTGGCAGATAACATAAAGCCCATTTGCTATTTTTTATAATTTGCAGCCCATTTGCTAATTCTTAAGTAATTTATTACAGCCCATTTTCTGCCCAGGACCACGGTCAAAAAGTCCAACCTTATTTTGCATATTTTGGTGGAGTCCGAACTGTTGTAATCCCGAAATGATAAACATTTTTTTAAGAACTTATTGATTTGCCAAAAAAAATCGTTTTGTTTTTGTAAGCAAATAAGACATGGGACAATTTAGTTGGTTTAAGGGAAAACCTGTGGTAAAAAAATCAGCGTTGGGTGGGAAAAAACAACAAAAATAAGGATGTAAATATGAAAAGGGAATTTTATGTGTTTTCAATATAATGATACGTGTATATGAACTAGTAAAACTATAGGTAGAGATTAGAAAACGGATGTAAGACATGCGTTTCAAGAGGAAAATAGAACTGGGTTGTGTGTTTGATTCAGTAAAAAACTGCCTGCGGATGTTGTAAGACAAAATGTCACTAACGCCAGCGAGCCACAGGCCAGTAGATACCTGCTGGATCTTTGTAGCCCGTTGTCGTCATGGGCTGGGCCTGTTAAAAACAAAACAACCCTGGGAAATCTACAGCCCAGTTGAAACTTGCTCGACCTGAAAAAACAATATACGTGCTCAATAAACGAGAGAATTCTGCAAGTACAGACTGATAACAGGGATGCATCACGGATATTGTTTTTTATCGTGATAATAAGTGCATGCACTTGTTTCGAAAAAATTGGAGAACTGGGAGTTCGAACGGCGAGTGCTTATGCTACCCATCAAATAAAAATCAGGTGCCTGAAAATTCGTTTCGAAACAAATGATTCAGCTTTATATCCACGTCGACCCTCGGCATGATGGTTGGAAGCAAATGCAAGTTCATACCAAAAGATCGTTAACAACAATACCAACTTGCGGACGACAAGGTAGTACAACTACCAATACCAAACTAACTTATAATCTTTTTACTCTTGGCCCTAGTGTTCGTGTGGTAGAAAATCTTGCAGAGGACCAGCTCCTGCTCCTTCTCTTGCTCCAGGTCCCCGAGGTGGTACTGGTGCATCACCGAGTTAGTCCTCTGCTGATCGAAGTTCTTGTTGGTGTGCAGCACCAGAACCTTTTTTGCTACCCGTCTGCCGGTCGTTGACCATCACTGGCAAGGTATTGCCAGTCTTGTGCCACATAGCGTGCATGCCGCACTCCGACTGTATCTTGCGACGCGTCCATGCGCCCCTTTTGAACGCCC
The DNA here is from genome assembly GCA_032464435.1 of Aegilops umbellulata. Classification (NCBI taxonomy): domain Eukaryota; kingdom Viridiplantae; phylum Streptophyta; class Magnoliopsida; order Poales; family Poaceae; genus Aegilops; species Aegilops umbellulata. Next base: position 333,292,416 of record CP136055.1, read on the forward strand.
TGGAATTGCGCTGGAAGAAATGCTTCCTTAGGCCACTCAGTGTGATACCTGCAGTATTGTGGAATACAGGTTTTAGTGTACCTAGTTGGCATTTTCATAACATCTTTGGCATGTTGCAGTCACTTGTTTCACTTTTTATTAACTATCTAATTGTAATTGCTTCACCAGGTTTGCATCTAAAAAGAAAAATAGAGCTATAAACAAAGGAATATGTTTGTGCAAGTAGACGGCCAATCGGTGTCTTACCTGGAAGTTTCTCAGGTTGGGTGTAACATATGTCGTGCTCGCTGTCGATGGTTGGTATGAACAAATCGATGAGAGACTGAAATCTCGCGCTGTCAGCACTCACTTTGGCCTCAAGGTGCTCGATCAGCTCCTGATCTGTGGGATCGAACTTGACGCCAGCCAGCAGCATGGGCCAATCCTTCTTCGACTTGCATCGGTAATTCCAGTTATATGGTACTCAATGTATGATCAACCGACTGTTTTAAGTGAATGATGAAAGATTTCATCAGATAAGTGGTACTCCAAATCTAAAGTCCAGAATACCCGAACACGCCGCCGGGATTCTTGTGTCACCTCACGCACAGTGTGTTGTCACGTCAATTCAATGTGTGGACGTGATGAATAATTTGACCGACGTATACTAGTACTGCTACTGTACTACTTACTAGTCGTATTTAGTGTCACAATTTATACATAGGTTTAACTAACAAGTACGCACTTGAAGACTAACTAATATATATATATATATATATATATATATATATATATATATATATATATATATATATGGCTTCTGCATAGCATCTCCATCATCATTATCAGTACATCCTACGCAGGTGAGTTAGGATGCACTTGATCCCAGGAAGGTATCTATCCTTCAAACCAGAGGAGTGCTTCAAACTAACAACAGTACATAATATCCAACAAAAGAGGGTCGTGCTACAGCAGCAGAATACATGGCTCAGTCTAGATATCAGCACGAATCAAGTTGTGCATATTTGCTGTTGGCATGAACCACATCGCCGCATGTCGGGTTTGCAAAAGCCATCCATCGCATGGAAGCTTGATGCCTTTCACACACTGAAGATTATCTGGCAACAAGCTGTGTCGATGAATCTCTGGATATGGTGATTCATGAAACCCATGGTATGATGTGTAAACAGCCCCCCCCCCCTCGCGAATGGAAGTTGCATAGCACAGTAATCATCGCCGGTGATATGATCGATGATTGGTTGGATGATCGGATAATTGAGCCCGAGGAACGAGTGGTTGCCGAGGCTGTAAAACCGCCTCCAGTTAAAAACGCCTGGCCCAACGGAGTTGGGATCTTTCTCGAACACAAAGCAGCCACAGCCAGCAATGTCACGAACGCCCCACGCATTGTACTCCATGTGGTTTTATGTAATGGTTTGGTCAATTTGGTACGTGTGAATGAGCATCAAATGACCGCCGTCAGCTGAACGAGCGATAAACCACCACCCATCGGCTGGTATGATTCCAGGTCCTGGAATCATGAAGGCCAGCGCATTTGCGTCTTGCTGCAACAATTCAAATTGGAGACCAAAAGGACAAAAATAAACAATCATGTTCAGAGTATGTGTGGAATTAAGATTATTATAACAGTGACACATATCATAGATAGAGAATTGCAATGTCGTGGTCATAATCATACCCCAAGTTAAAAAGATAAGCCAATGGCTTTCATATTCTAGCAATATGTCATGGTTCAAACATCATGTAACAATGAGAGGAAAACAGCTATGACAGCGCCTACTCATATTCTACCATAGCACTTACTACTACTGTTCTCATATCAACTCTAAGCAATAACATGCGTTGTTATAAAAATCTTGTAACGAGAGTAACATATAGAAATCATGATGTTATGCTCACAATATGTATTCTAACAATCAGTAGATGCCAATTGTTCTCATATCAACTCTAACAATAACATGTGTGGTCATAAAAATCTAGGAAATAAGAGGAACATATAGCAATGATGTGGTTATAGACATGCTATGCATTCTAAATTTGTAACAAATGAACAGGCAGTCGTATTCATAAGGTAAAGATGAGATGATATAGAACAATTACACGACGATAGATTCCACCAATATAGGTAGCCAATCTGTGCGTCGACCGCATAAACGATGCCATCATGCACTATAGCATCAGACAGAAACGTTTACTCAACAGGATTGATGATGAGCCATAACCATGTACGGCGACCGTATTCCAGATAGACTAATCCCTTGTTGAACAAGGCAATGAGCTTGTAATCCATGTAGTCTTCTGATGGTGTGGGCACTTCGCAGATTACAACTTTCCGCAAACAGAGGTCGAGCCAAAAGCTTGACGCGTCTCGTGCGTAGTAGGCAGGAGTATCCGGCGGGCCGCGAGGCTCGATGGCGGCGGTATCCAAAGACGGAAGGGTGATCTCTCGCTGGGTGTAGATATCCACGAGATGCCATGGACTACCAGATTAGTGGATGAGGACGATCTAGTTGGCCTTCATGCCCGCCCAGTAGTGGCCGCACATGATGGGCAGGTGGACGGGTAGTGGTAGCATGTCGAGGGGCACCACGGCAACCTCCGTAGGATCGTCAAGTCGATGTCTAGGCCACCTGGGAGGATCGGGCATCAGCAAGCAGGGTGTCTTGAAAAGAGCCGGCCGGTTGCAGACGAGTAGACGGTACAAAGACACCAAGCATGCGTCCAGACGGACGGTGCTGAGTAGGTCCCTACGACTACAGATCTGCTCCAAGAGAACATCGGGGAGGGAACTCCAATCGCGGCTCTACATGTCAGTCGGTTCTACCATTGGGGTTTTCGGTGCTTGCGAGCCAGCGGGGAAGTGGATTCGGGCGGGCGAGCGAAGAAGCTTCTCCTCGTGTGGCCGAGCAGTGAGCGGGGGGATATGGTACACGCGAGATACCAAGGAAGATGGCGCGGGCGGGCGAGCAGTGAGCGGGGGTAAATAGTGTGCGGCCGATGATGGGGAAGAGAGGAGGAAGAAGAGTGGAAGACGGGGAAGAAAATGCATTCAATCTCAATTCTACTAGTACTACTACCAGGATATACCGTCCTTCGGAGTGTAAATAGTTACACCGATGACATGTGGGTCTACCACAACATGGCCCATATGTCAGTTAATGGAGGACAGAGGTGTGTAGGCATATTTGCGGAAGCGTGCTCTACTGGCAAACATGATGGCAGTACTGGGTAAGGCTGATTTAGTAACACCAACACGCTGGTTCAACTTATTAATTACGTGTCCCATCTGCTGCAGCGTGTATGGTCACTTCACTGCGAAGACTAGTTGAATAGTTCTCTCTAACCGATATGGGGAATAAATGGATCGCGAGGACTTCCTTTCTACAGTATCCCTATGCCTCGACGCTCACTTCACTCATTTTTCTCCGTACCTAGTCACTTGTTGAAATCTGTAGAAAGACAAATACTCCGTATTTGGGAACAGAGGGAGGCTTTTACTCCGTACTATTTGGGAACAGAGGGAGTACCACCATATGGAGGGAACAGAGGAAGCTTGAAATATGAACATGTCAATGGGAGGGACTAAGCCCCATGCATGCATGCATGCATGCAACATGCAACACTCACACGTACACATGGACGCACGCAACACTCACGCACCCATGCGGCACACAGCACACGACGCAACACACACGCTCACGCTCAAGTGCTCAACCTACTCCCTACGTCCGTGAAAGACTGTACATTTAGAGATTTACACATTGACCAGGGCATAATTAACGCCCAAAAGTAGCAGACTTATGTGTGCATGCGACCATTGAGATAAGAAGATTAAATGAAGGTCGTTGCATGCTGTAATTAAGGATAGACATGTAGCCTATACCTACAGCACAAGTTGGTGCATTAGTCAATCAATATCGATTTAGATTAAAGGCTAAAAGCATTGGAAGTGTAGATGTACATCATGTAGTACACTCTTTGTTGGAAGACCGAGGGAGGACACGTGCATGCACTCACATACACAGCCAGGGTGGTTCGCGCGCAAGGGTTGGACTCGTGTCGCGCCTGTGTAAAGTTTGTTTAACTAATTTCTTTGCTCTGTCAACTGACAGGTGGGACCCAGAAACCAGGTGAAAATTTAACCAGTCAACAAAGTGCCACGTCGACTATGTGGCCGGTCAGTAGGGTGCAATACGGTGCTCTACGATGAGCTAGTGATCGCATAATCACCGCAAAACTATATATAGTGACCGTAAAGAGCGTACTGTTACATACGTTGACCGCCAGTGTATTTTTCTTGTTTCAAATTAAGCCATATTAATCGGAAAGGACGCAGTATGGACTACTACTACTAGTAGTACTAGTACTGCTTTGATGTGTCCCGTCAACTCGCCGAACGAGGAGAAGCTTGCTTACTATGCCTCTCCCTCGCCCACGCGCGCGGTGGTTCGCAGGACGAGGAGAGGGTTTTGACTACAACGCCCTCTCCCTCTCCCTCTCCCTCTCCCTCGCCCGCGCCCTCGCGGTGGTCGTGCAGCAGTTCAATCGGTGTCAGATTGCCAGAAGCATATTGTACTGTAGTATCATCATTGTTGGACCTTCCGAAGAGGTGAAGCGCCGAGTGCAAGGTTCACACGAGTACGAACTGTTGAACCTCCCCAAGAGGCAAAGAGCCAAGCGCAAGGTTTTACAGGAGTTGTCGTCCTAGTAGGAGTGTACTAGTACAACTATAGCGAACAATGCTACTGTATGATGCTGCCAACGTCACGTATATCCAAAGTTGTGCCACCTTTTTTTCTCAAAGAGCATGTTGGAGCCCGTGCAACAACCACACAAGTTGCACGTACACATAACACATTTACTAGTAATAAATTCTAAAGGACAAATGCCAGTATGCCACACAAGTTCATCTCCAACTCATGTGATAAATTTGTGCACGACTAGTCTACATATATTCACAGCGCTACCGTTCACAATTACCGTACTCCACTTACACGTTATAGATGGGCTACATGTCCTCCTCCAAGTTCCAGTCCCAGGTGTTCTTCATGGATGGCACGATCCATAGCGGTGGGCAACGGGAATCATTGTCGCAACTTTCTAGTCCGGTTCCACACGATGGAGACTCATCCAAGCTGAAGCGACATAAATTAGGATAGCGTGTCCCAGCATGTCGTTCATCCGGCGGTGCGCACTGAAGACACAACCATGCTTCATGAACGGCAGGCCTTCCGTGTCGTGCACGGAAGGTGGCATCCGCTTCACAATGGGGTAGCTTCCCCGATGAAAAGCGAGTACTCTCCAAGAGTGTTCCTCGGCACCCACGTAGCATCACGGGGGTCGAACTCGGCGCTGTTCATCTGGTACACGCGGCATCCCAGATCTGGACACATAGTGACGTACATAGTCAAGGTCCATGCATAATAATGTTGTGCTCAAATGTGGCGGTCAGTAATACTGTGTAGCAAATAGTACTACTCCAGTATAGAGGAAGTAAAATAACCGGCTTATTATATATAGCCACTCTTGGCTACATGGATGAGATAGTAAGACATGGAAAAACAAAAATGGTGGCAGCTAGTGGATTCAAGTCTTCAAGGGCCTAGCTAGCTATATGTGTCCTCCAAGGTAAAAAGTACTCCTACTAGTACTACTCCCTCCTTTTCGGTTTATAAGGCTCAATTCAAAAATATCACCAACCAAGGTAGATGGTGAATGGTGGAATACTTTTTGTAGTTTGCAAAAGCACCCAATTAATGCTCTTGTTTTCCTCAAAAAGTATGTTTACCAATGCATTAATTGCAATGCATGCATGCATAAGTTACGTGCATTGGTCAATTTTCTCTTAATACTTGCATGCAATGATTTAATGCACCTTGGAATCTGAACATGTGATGGGAAACAACCAAATTGAGCCTTATAATATGGAAAAACTAAAATTTTGAGATAAGCCCTATAAATCGGAAAGGAGGGAGTACAAAGTATACTACTAGTACAACAATGAAAGAGAAGGCGAGAGGGTTAAAAAATGGAATACCTGGGTAGATGGTGACGGTCCGATTGTGGTAGATTATGTGACCATGTTGCACATCAGTGGTACCATGGGTAACGATTGCTAAGATAGTTGATCCCAATATGCCAAAGTCGGCTACAAGGTTCCAGGTTAGACCAAATCGCGGATGCAAATGCACATCCAGGATCGGCGATCTTATTTTGATCGGGGGATGACTGGTCCCTGCAAAATAATGGAGTGCCGTTAGGGATGCAAATGATGGTTTGTGCATTCCGTTTGTAATCTCCCGTACCGTAGGATGTCAACCAGATGAAACAAGTCCCCTGGCTTGTCACCGCGAAGATGCGGCCTAGATGGCGCACGGCAGCTTCGAACGTGTAGGGGTACAAATCTGCCGCCGCCAACATGCGCCAGCCTCTGCCGTTACTGCCTCCTGCATTGATGGCAATCCTTATATCGAACACCGCGATGAGATAGTAATCGTCGTAGCCGCATCGCTTTGTCGGCGGGTCCGCAATTGCTATCTTCTTCAATCTCATGTAGGCATCATCATACGTATTCTGGCCCAGCCAGTCCGGAAGGCCGATCCCAATGGTGGAGAAGGGGTCTACCGGAACGGCCGCACGGCTGTGGATGTTGTGCAAAATCATGGTGGTATCCGGCCGGAGGTATGCAAGCCCATCTTCGTTGGCACCGACCCAGACCTATATATAAGATGGTGGGCAGCGGAGAAATTACGGGATGGAAATGGAATAACTAAGTACTACATGATCAAACTCCATTACTGACCTGCTCATCGGACAAAATCCGACTACCTCTCAACGTCGTCAACTCTAGCGGAGTCAACGTGCAACCATGGCCAGGGAGCGGTGGACTGTTCGGAGAATTGTCCCATAGAAGAACCTTCTCCTCGAGGACGCATGGAAGACCAACAAGCATGGCCTTTTCCCAAGCCTGTTTAAGTAGCGTCTTGAAAAAGTTGGTGCAGGAAGCACCGAGTCTTGCGGCGGTGAGGACATCGGAGCGGCGTGTGATTTCTCCCAGAGAATCGTTGTCCAAGGTCTCCCAGCCCCGACGAGGAGGAGAACCGACTGGCGAATCCATGGTAGCAGCGACGAACTGCCTTCTCTTCGGGGGGAGGGGAACTGGCGAGGAGGAGATAAGAGCATAGTAACCACAGGGCCTAGTCCCTTCCAACTGTAGATCGTTCCTCAGCGAAGGGGTGAGGCTATTATTTACTACTCTAAATAATAGCACTACTAAATAATAGCTCTAGTAAGAAATTTTTGGCACTAGGTAGTAGTTTTTGGTACCATGGAGTACTAGTACTAGCATTATGGAACATTATGGGATTGCATTATACTATAAATAATAGCACTAGTAAGAAATTTTTGGCACTAGGTAGTAGTTTTTGGCGTGGATTAAGAAATTTTGGGTATGTTTTTGCCATTTTTTGTACACGCCAACTAGTGTCAAAAAACGTCATACATTATGTGACGGAGGAGTACGTACTCGTACTGTAGCAGTACTAGTACTACTTTTCTCAACTAGTAGTGCGATGTACTGTACTTCTAGTCTAGTCTTGTATAGTGCACCAGTTTTGAACTCTTGAATCTCAGGGCCAATGAGCTACAGTTGGAAGTGGAGGGTACTACTGTTCTCTAGAACCATCGTTGTACTATCAATGCAGGGGAAGTACACCTGCGCAGTGGCCTAGTGGGTACTCTTGGAGCTCTATTCAGCCGCTCCTCTCACGCACACACTAGCAGCCTGTTTATCAGCGATAGTTACTGCGGGGGCAGAACATTTGAGTTATTTGATACAGTGAGACTAGGCTTTTCGCTTCCATTTGTGGAGGTGTAATGGATCTCTTTGAACTTTGTTAGTAGTTCCTTCTTTATGAATGAGATGAAGCAAAGCTTTTGCCTCCGTTTCAAAGAAAACACGTCAAGAGGAATTTCTTTTATAGTAGAGCCGATAATGGAGTGAAGTCCATGCATGCAACGCCACAAGCTAAAGAGTAGTAGTAGAGCACTTTACATACAGAGCCATATTGCACAGTTCCCAATGCCCCGTTAGGCTTTTCCGGCTCCTCGGGCTTAATTAGGAGGCGCTAGTTTAAATATGCTACTAGCTGGAAGCTGCAAGCGAGGTGCGGCTAGGGTGAGCATGCGAGCCACGTGATGCTGGGAAGGAAAACCCGTTCACGTGGCTAGGCTGTCCAGTGCACCCAGATTGTGGGGCCGCACGTCCGTTTGACTTCAAAATTCAAACTACCCATGTAAAATATTGGCTCGCAGCGAAGTGTAGTAGTATGCTATTTTTTTTAAAAAGGTCGTCGTGCGTTCGGCCGAGATCGAACCCACAAAATGAGGTATACACTCCCGCGACCACTAGCAGTACTCGTTGGAGTACAACGCAACCTAGAATCGCCTTTAGTCGCTAGTAGTACGTACATTGTTCCTTACAAGAAACCCCTAAGAGCATGGTTAATAGTATAGCCAGCTGCTGGCTATAAGCCAGTGCCATGTCATCTACAACCCATCTTATAGCCAACATGTAGTAGTAGTTTATTTCTTATAGCCTGTTGACTCAGCTCAATTGTACTTGCTCTAATAATGCAAGAAACCACTAAAATGCCAAGAAACTACTACCACTTGAATACGTGGCAGACTTAAGATAAGACTACCTTATCAACCATTGTACATGCTCTTACCAACAAAAATCCTCGAGTAACCTCCTACCTCCGGCCCGTCCACCTAGTCATCCTCGGCCATGGGACACAGCTACCGCCGCCGGCAGAAGGCGAGGTCAAAACCGCCGGCGGTGCGGAGCCCATGTTGCGGCAGCCCGGATGCCAGCTCCGTCCGGCGCTCACGGCCGCTATCTAGCCAAGATAGCTCCGTCCAGCTGCTTGTCTGCAAGGTTTGCTAGCTAGATTGGCACGGCAGCGCGGCGGCTTGCTCGCGCGCGCCACGCTAAGGCCAGCCATCTGGCTCGAGCGAAGGCCAGCGCGGCGGCTTGCTCGTCGTGAGTCATGCTCGGGCCAGCCTGCCAACCCATGCGGAGGCCAGCGCAGCGTCCGGCCTGTCTGGCGGAGCGGTGGCCAACTCGCTCATCACCGACGCCACCGACGAACACGCATCAGTAATGTTTGAAGTAATGTTCAGGAAAAATAACGATTTGATGGGGAATAACATGATATAAGGTCCGATGTGGGTCCCTCATGTCAACGGTCAAACAAAATGTGTTGGTTTAAGCTGCCTCGTTAGCACGGACATGTGGGCCAACCCTATCATAAATGGGTTTAAACGAACCTAATCGGTTGGAGTACTAGGTAGTTTTTGGCGTGGATTAAGAAATTTTGGGTATGTTTTTGCTATTTTTTGTATAATAGATTCCTCCTAGGGCTGGTTGAAATTAGTAGTTTTTTGTTAAATACTCTACTTATTGTAAGTAGGAGTGAAAGTTAAGCTTTGGAAGCCAATAAGCAAGGCTAGTTACATAGTGATATGTGTACATGATTGAAAGTAAATATCAACCATGAGTGACTAATATCTTGATGGAAAACTCGAAACTATGGAATACTAGGAAAAGAAATGCATGGTTGGAAATACTAGCAATGTTCATGTCTGTTGCAACGAATCATAATTAGAATAATACTTATTCACAAACTTGGTACAATACACTCTAATTTTGATATACATATGTCACTAGAGATATATTATGTTTCAATTAGAATATATTCCTTGGACTGTTTTGGTGAGGTCAGGGAGGGATGTGGTTGGTTTTAAGATACTAATTATGGGTTTTTCTGCAAATTGGTAGACAAGTGGGATGTTGGTGATAAAGGGCAACAACTTACCTCACAATCGTTAGATGTAGATCTAATGGTCAGAAACGAGGATGGCAGACACACCAGCATCACCAACTTAGTCTTGTGTAGGAGTACTAGCAAGATCTGTGCATTGCACGGAACATCAAGATGCATTTTTTTTATAAAACACTTGTTGTGATTGACCCTTGCGGGAGTAATCCCATGTGAAAAACTAATGATATCTCGAGAAATATGAGATAAGGTGAAGAGGAGTGGGTTGTGGTGGTGGTTGGTGGTCGGACTGAGCGGAGGCATGGGGATTGACGACGCCGGCAGCGGCCACCAGGCCAGTTTGTTCCAGAGGCTTCCTTTCTTAATTGCTCAACACTGAGGTTTGTTGGAGATAAGGATGAACGAGGGAAGGCCTTGTCTGCAAATGTGGATAGGGGTGCGGGTATCTTTTAGTTTAATTTCCATCCATCAGATATAGATCGGACGGTCTATATTGCAAGATGGCACACGTACCATCATCACCAACTCGGTTTTTTATAAGAGAAGAAATATAAGTATGGATATACAAACGTATTATCGATACTTGCTTCTGTAAACTAGCATCTACATTCTATTCAACGCCTCGGCATGTGGGGCCTTAGCACAATGACTTCTCGACTGTGTAAAACGAAGATTTTCCCGTCGCCGACAAGGAGGGGTTGACGGCGACGCGCTTTTTGGCTTGCTCTAGTACTAGTAGTCATACTAGGTTGTCTAAGCACGTGTAGATTTATTATTTTTCACGTCTCGTGTTCGCCGTACTTACACGACTATTCATGAATAGACGGTAAGTTATTCACGGGGAAACCCTTGTTGAGCGTGTTTGAGAGAGAGAGAGAGAGTGAGAGAGAGAGAGAGAGTGATATGTCAGAGACTGAGGCAATGATAACATATTATTTGTGTCTATGTGTGTGGAAGATAGAGAGAGACATGAACATGGGGCTTTGTGTTGTGTAACGTGGAGACACGTATACATAATTAGAGAGTGAGTGTGTGAGATACACATGCGGACATGAGGAGAGATGAGGATCCAGGTAAATGGGTGTTTGTGCGTGTCTGTGTGTGTTTGTGCACGCGTTTGTGTGTGAGAGGGAGAGAGTGTATGTGGAGTAGAAAGACCACTGATGATGTAAACCTAGTATAAGGGAAGGGGGAATGGTGTGACATGTGTAGTAGCGAGATAGCACGGGTGCGGGCGGGGGGAGCAAACTATTTCAAAGAGACATCGAGTGTGTGTGTGGGAGAGGGGTGTGAGAGCGAGAGAAAGAGAGAGCTAGCGACGGAGAGAGAGAGAGAGAGAGAGAGAGAGAGAGAGAGAGAGAGGCGAGAGGGGTCGTTTATGTCCATAAATGGCGTATAGATAGGGAGACAATGTTGATGTTGTCCGAAATTGGCCTATGAATGGAGACGCAAGGGAAGCGAGCCATCGTGTGTGTGATAGGGACTTCATGAGCGATCTAGAATAGATGGTGTAGAGAACAATGTGCGAACTCGAGAACGATTATACATTAGGGAGCTATGCAAAGAGTCACGACATATATGTATACAGGGAGGGAGCTGGGGTGGGTCCGCATGTGGGAGAGATAGAAAGAGGAGAGTGGTGCACAAGGAGACAAAGTGTGCTTGTTTGCAGTGGGGGTGGTGTGTGATGTGAGTGCGCGAGAACTACATAACTAGGGAGATAGACGTTTAGGGGCGACGTTTTGTGTGTATGGGAAACATACACTCTACATAGTGCGTGTGCTTGGGTAAGAGAGATAGCGGGAGACCTAGAGAGTGAGGGGAGAGATGTGTGCATGCCCGAGAGACAAAGTAATACAGACCTATGTTGGGGTCCGGACTTTACAAGAGAGAGGGGTGTTAATGTGCTCGTGTGTTGGTGTTTGGGGGAGAGAACGACTTCTCTGTGTGCGTGTGCGTGTTTGTGGTGGCGGGGGAGGGGGGTTGACTTTAGATAAAGAGTGCGGTGTCTATATTTGAGGGACTTTAGCGTAATTGAGATATTGTGCACTCATGGTTGATCAATTTGTTTCACAGTTTATACTATGAGATAATGATACTTTTGAACATGCGTGATATACCTTGATGTACCAGAATTACAAACCTAAGATTGGAATTTTGGAATTCGACTCCATCATTAGCTTTTGTATTTCATTTAAATGGAGGTACATTTTTTCAGCCGGGATTTCATGATTTCAGATTCATATATCAAACCTAGAGATATACACATACGAGCATGTTCAAACTTTATAATCATCCACTTTATTCATACACATACACATTTTTGCTTTTGTCATCATATTTAGGATAAACACATTTGGAATTTCATTTGAATTGGACCGTATGATGGTATTTGCTTGTAGTAGCTCAATGATCCATATTTGAATTGAATGGACAATCTAAGTTTCGAGTTGGAGACATTGATTTTCAAAACTTGCAAATTTTTTTGTGTGCAAAACAAACAAATTGTTGGCCATGATATCATAGTCGGCCGTACGAGAGCAGAATACTTATAATTTTAGGCACCAAAAGCTTTCAAACTTCCCGCTCACATCGAAATATCGCGCGCCCGATAGTTTAGCCCTGCGATATTCCTGTTTTACCCTTGCCACATGAACTGAAAAGGGCTGCTTTGTAACTCCATTGTTTTCCCCTCTTTGCCCCCAACATTCTTCCCAGAGCCCCTCCCCTTCCCCTCCCCGACCCCCCCCCAACCACGGCAAGCCGCTGAATCTAGTTCTCCGCCGTAGCGGTGGACCTCACACCCCATCGGATCTACCTTCTGCACCTTGGAACCCCCAACTGCCAACTCACCACTTCACCGGAGCCGCTTCAGCGACTGGCTTGTCCACCGCTCCAGATCTCCTTGACCGCCATCATGGTCCACTGCACCGGATCTGCTTAACCAGCGCCCTCGTCCACCACATCGTAGGCCCTTCACTGACTCCCTCGTCTGCCCCTTCGATGGCCCTTCATACAAGCCCTCGTCCGCCGCAACAGATCCGCCTGACCGAAAGCATTGTAGAACGCGCCCACCGAAGCCTTCGTCCACTGCACCGGACCCGCTCCAGGGACGCCATAATCAACTCCACTGGCCCTTGTTTACCGACGCCACAGCCTCATCAGGTTATTTCGATTTGTACTCCTTCGGTTTTTCTCTTTATCGTGCAACTGTTCACTTACCACAGATGAGCTTTCTTGTATGTCGACAGGTGCCGCAACCGTAGCACCGGAGCCGCTTCAGCGACGGCGACAGCCGGCCCAAACTCAACTGCAACACGAGCACCAGCAACGATCCTTAGCTATCAAGTATGACAACGATACCCATACGCCGCCGAGAATCAGGTACTATTATCCCACGGCCGGCGCCTACGTTCACTTTCCTAGCATAAGCACCGCACCTTTGAATTTCTTCAGGGCATCATTCAGTTTTTCATGAGACGCGTTATTTTGCTTGCACCTGTAGGGCCATACTTCTGGCAGTGAACATGTTACATGTGCTAAATTACATACCAGTGCACATATAGTTAATATGCTTTAGTTTTGTTCTGATGCCACCTGTTGGTTCCATTAGACTGCTTAATGTTCTCTATGCTTAATTACACATCAGCAAACTAGCATGTGGTTCCGCTGCTTTTTGTTCGTTTTACCCTACATTTTCTGATGCTAGTTATTACATCACTGCTCCGAGCCTCTGTTCATTACTTGTTTGTGTGTTATTGATCTTCCCAAGTTGCATGACTAATTTGATGCTTCTATTAATTATAGAGCTGCCAACCCCATCAAGCAAAATATTTGTTCTTTTGGGGCTGGCACCTCGAACAAGCATAAAAATAGAGGGAAGCAGATATACTCCCTCCGATTCTATTTACTCTGCGCATAACTCTTGACCCGCATACCAAGGAGGGCACTGGTTTAATTTTTCTGGACTAATTGCCAATTAATTAGGGCAGAGGCGGATGGGCGGGGCACAAAAGGAAACCAGCGCTAGGAATCGGCAACGCGCAGACTAATACGAGAAAACTGAGAAAAAGTTATACGCAAAGTAAAAAGAATCGGAGGGACTATTTTCGTGTATGCACACACCCTTCTTTCATTAGTTTAGATGAACCATTGATGATCAATTCGGACCAGTGCATGCGATTAAAATTAATTTTACCTAAATAGGTGGTGCAGAATAAACTACAACAACTAGATTTGCAACCACGGGATGCTGACGATATCTTCAACGAACATTGCAACAACAGCTAGGCTTCACAGCAACATATGGTAAGCCAATGTGTTTTAGTACATGTGAAATGTAATGCGAGTGGGCTGCTTTCTTGGCTTGTGCCCTCAACAAGTAATCCTAGCGAATTACAAATAGTTCAGTTGTCTGCTTTGTTGTATTGCTTGATTCGAATGCTTATTTGTTGTTACGCTATACCTGAGTTGGCCAATATGTCAGCAGTGCCTGCTGTACTATCGTAAAGAAATGCATGCCTATTTCATTTGAGTCCTTAACTTTTCCTCTAAACTTCATCACAAGACTGTCTTCGTAGTTTATATGAGGCCACACTGTTAAGTGCTTTCTCAGATTATTTCAACTGCTTAGATGCCTTGGCAACTTAAATATAGCGGTTGTACACTCCCTTTCAACTAGGGATGTCAACTGGGTCTGGTTTAATCCCGATTAAACTCCACTTGTGGTATGATATTTCAAAAGATTTTTTGTTTTTTTTGAGGAAAATGAACTAGGGAGGTAGCAAAAACTAACTAGATGGGACCGGCGGATTTCGTTTATTTGCCACTTACATACCTAGTTTCATCTTACCATTTTAATTTCTTTTGGGTTGATGCTGCTTCGAACCATTTAAATATAGTTTGCCATGCTCGGCAGTAATTCGTCCGTCGTTTACCATGTAAGCTTACTTCCTGGATCATACGATAACTATCTCTTACTGATGTCGAGCGGTAACCTTTCAGGATGCCTTTCACACTAGGACACAATGTACAACCCCAGAATCTATTTGTGGAAGCAGTGCGCCATCCATGTTACCAAATGGTAGCAGTTCAGAGGCAACACCGCCAGAGAGCAGTCTGAGCACAGATATTATAGTGCTTGAGGCTCTACTAGAGGCAGAAAGAGATGGTGTGGCTGCCATGAATGAGGTAATCTTTATCTTGAGGCTTGAAATTACGGAATTAGCGGCACGCATTATGCAAGCAACAAAAGAATTGGAGGAAGTAAGAATGTTGCATTTGAAGACGGAGGTGGTCCTGCTATTTATGCTATCTGAAGCCCAAGATAATCCCGGTTCTTCTTTAGATACCAGTTGAAATTTTCATTAGATTATTGTACTTGCATGTTGTGTCATGTCTCTGAATGGATTATGTTGCAATACCCCCTATGTTGTCCATGTGTTGTAATGATCCGAATTTTTTAGGCGAGGTAATCCTCAGTACTTGTATGATTGACATAAGGTGAACTGTTTTTCGTGTGAGCATATTGTATTGGATGAAATAACTGTTTGACTCAGAGTGTATCCAACCTACTGAATTCGAAGATCACGACATTTCTAAACCATAGTCATATATAAAGGTGGAATAAATCTTTGTTGTGGTTTTCAAGAAATAAATAACAAAACATATAATTATCTGTGGATATTCATAATCGAATACAAATTGGATTTGAATTTAGTTTGCCAGGTCCCACGGCAAACGTGAATGCTAATTCTCCCAAGTTTTGAACGAAGCGGCTAAACACCCACTATAATTTGTGGGCTGCCCGAAGCAAGTGTTTGCGAGATGGAAATTACTGTCTACCCCTGACACTTGACATCCTTATCGACAGGATTTACACTGTTGTTGATAGGGGTAGACTAGTAACTTCAATCAGACATGACACGACGGACTCTGAGCCCATTCAGACACGGTGGGCGCCAAACATGGGCAGCAAAACACATTTGATTCAAGCTTGTCCGAAAGACATGTGTCTCTTCCTCCATTTCCCCATTCATACACGGTGGGCGGCAAAACAAACTCTCCTCGTCTGAAATCAATGTAGGCTTATATTTTAAATAGGGGCAGATGTGTAACTTCCATCAGACGTGACACAACCGCCCTACCTGTCAGCCCCGTTCATACACCGTGGGCGCCAACCGTGGGCGGCAAAACACCCTCTCCTCGCCCGAAATCGATGTAGGCTAATATTTTAAATAGGGGCAGATGTGTAACTTCCATCAGACATGACACAACCGCCCTACCTGTCAGCCTTGTTCATACACCGTGGGCGCCAACCGTGGGCGGCAAAACACCCTCTCCTAGCCTAAAATAGTTACGGGCAAATATTTGGGAGATGCGAGATTACAGTCCTATCCCCAACTGACGCGATGTCCGAAAGATTAAACGGGGTATAAGTTCGTAACTTTCCCCCATTTCAGAGAAGCGCATCCCAAAGTTTGAGATCCCCCCTCCCCTCCATTTCCCCATTCATACACCGTCGGCGGCACGACAACCTCCGCACTGCGGCCAGCCTCCTCCGTCCGCCACCCCATCCTCCACCTTGTCGGAGCCGCTACCCCTACCCCGTCGTCCACTTCAAGAGATGGACGTCTCTCATCCACGGCCCTGGACCAGGATCCTTTCATCGCCTCCTCTCGCTTCATCGGCGCTGTCGTCCACCTTGCCGTTGCCGCTCCTACGACCGCCTCGTCCACGGCAACAGGATATATCCCCCGACCCGGCCGTCTGCCGTCTAAAGTCTTCTTCCCCACCGCCGACAGCCATCGCACCCGCAGCACCCTCAACGTATCAGCATAGGCCTACACGGCGTCGCAAGAGAGGTGGTACTCTTCCATATGTGCATAAGTTATTGATCTCACCCAGAAAATAGATCGTAATTTGTTTACTGTACTTTTCTTGTCCGTACCAAATCATAGTGGCTAGTTGAAAGCAAACATTGGTTGCAAAATAGCTTTGTCCGGTTTGCACCTTCAGATCTGCCATGGCACGGGCAATATACTCGTAAAGCTTATGGTTTCCCCCTTTATATTCACTACCATCATCGTAGGTGCTTCGTGTCGTGCTAGCACTGCTCCTCAAGACCTCAACCCAAAGCTTACGTGTTGAAATATGAATCTGATATGATGCTCATATCACTAAAATAGAGAACGTTTAATTGGTCACCTAATGTTCCTATATTCATTTCGAAAAGCATGTGCGCCACCCAATGGTCCAGCTAGTTCCACTTTCCTGATTTTTCTCTTGATGCTTAGGGTTTTCCTCTTTTATCTACTCTACTATGATCTGCGTAGGTGCTTTCTGTCGTACTAGCATTACTCCACCCTTCAAGCTAAACAACACAACACTCAGAATTCGAAAGCTTAGTTGTTCAAATATGATTGTGATATGATACTGATATTAGTTAACCGACACATTTAATTGGTTAGCTAAAGGTCCCACTTGAGTTTCCAAATGCATGTCGCTACATATAGAGAGACAGCATAATTGCATTTCTTTGTCACTTGTTACTTTCTTGTCCATACCAAATCTTAGTTGTTATTTCAAAGCAAACATCGGTTGCTAACTACCCTTTGCGCGGTTTGCAGCTTCAGATTTGCCATCCCACTGCCACGGTCAACACTGTACTCATCATGCTTATGTTTTCCCCATTTTATGATTACCACAATCAGCCTACGTGGTTCGTGTCGAAATAGCACTGCTCCACCCATCGAGCTAAACAAGCTTAGTTGTACAAATTCATATATAATATTATTGCCGATATTAGTAAAACTGAGAGATGTTTAATTGGTTAGCTAAATGTTCCTACTTCAGTTTCGAAATGCATGTGAGCCACATACGAAGAGACCGGAAAGAATAGTATTTCTCTGTGCGCTCTGGTTCATCATGGGTGGCCAACCGACATTGTATTAAAATACTTGTAATATGTTCAATCTGCTTACTCTTCTGCTCTTCTTTAAGATGATACTCTTCTCTTGCGGTCGACTGGTCAGGTCGAGTTGTTCTCCCTTAGTATATTTTGAACTGTCAGGTCAGGTCGACTTGATCTTCTTCACCATATGTTGAAGCTATCATCTGTGAAGTGCCATCACTTCTGGAGCTCTCATATTTTGAGTAGTAGGCCACATTATATTAATGCACACAACAAATTACAGCATGCATGTCATCTTTTAAAAGAATTGCAGAGATAGCACAAAGGGGTTTACAGGGAGGCAGTATTGGATTAGAATCACTTATGCATTACAAGAAAATCTCACTTGTTTTTATGTTTTCATGCATGTCAGATATTGAAAATTATCAAAATGAATATGAGAATGGGCGCACGAGAGGAATATTGTGGAACGATCCACTGCCTAACAAACTTGGCATGGTGGAGGATGGCCTGTCTTATTCACCCATCAAGGTGCTTGCTCTAACTTTGCAAAGTTGTATTGGTCGCACATATTTTGCTTCTGACCTCTTGCAATGCTTCTACTTTGTTACACCATCTGCTTAGTTTAAGCATCATATATGAGTATATGCCATACCTATCCATTTTCTATACCGATTCCATGTGTTGTCACACTATGTTTTTCCAGTCAAATGTTGTTCTTTTGTAATAGATGTCCAAAAGGAAGAGGGTGAGTGCAGATCCTCAAGGAGTACAAACTAGGTATTTAGAAAAGGTAGTGATACCTGTTAAATCAGATAGATCATCAGCCACAGAAAACACAGGCCCAACTGTACCACACTTTACCCCTACTCTAGTGGCGAAACCCCTATTAGAACTGCTGGGAGCCCAGCGTCAGGTACTGTCTATATTATCAATTCAAAATTTGAACTCCAAAATTTCTGCTTGTGCCTTACCTTCTCTCTTGTATGAAAACTAATTTCAGATGAATCTCCTTGCTCAAAGGATCATACGATCTCAAAACAATAATGGGCTCTGCATTGCTCTTGTCAGTACCTCTCTCCCTTTTGCCTTGTAACGTTGTACTTAATTAATTGCTAGTTGATTATGTATCATCAGTCTGCACCTGAGCTTCATTATCCTTTGTTGCTTCCAATATTATTTGATCTATATTTACTCTTTGCAAAATGTAGAATAATGGCAACGCTTATAAAGAATTTTCTTTGGCGAATTTATTGAATTATCCTTCCATCAACATGGAGAAGGGCTTTGTCCAGCCCGTGTTAACATGTAGTGTAAGTTCATCTTTCTCAAGCCTTCAAACTTTGATCTAGTATAGATTAGGATAGGCATCATTTCCTCCACTGCTGTTTGCTTTGCTATTTACATCTGATTGGATGTTTGCAACAACTACCAATTTCAAATTGTATTTGTAAAAACATGTTCCTTATGCAGAATAGATCCATTTATTTGCTTATATAATTGTGAAACCTGTTACGTGTCTCCTTGTTTCTCTTTCAGACTCGTATCTCTTACGCCAGGCAGAACTTTAGGGAAGATAATGATCCAAACCATCTTGAGGACAGCGAGATGACCCCAAGGTCCTGTCTTGATGGAGACAGTGAGTTGAAGCTACTAACCAGCAGGTGTGAAACAACCTCTGTGCAGTCGCTGCCTCAATCAGTTCGACTTCTTCAGTCTCAACTTAAAGCGGAAAGGCTTGCTTTAGCTAAGCTCCAACTTGAAGTCAAAGATGCAATGAAGATGTCAGAGGACTGTCGCGCGCACCATCATGCCTTAAATCTAGTGTTGATGCATCTATCGTAGACACAACTGAGGTCTACTCGGCTTCTTCAGCTGTTTGGGGGGGCCCAACCTGGCCAGGCCTAGTGCCTTCTGAAGTGCTCTCAGTTTTGTATATTCTTTTGTCGGCGCATTTATTTGCACCGGTGGCGAACTTTGATGCCCAGTGGATGTAATATGTGTGATAGTCGTGATAGCCTAGCATAAGTTGCTTGCTTATTTATTTCCTTGTTGTCTTGTATATTTGTTTTCTCCTAGTCATTGCAGTTCTTTTTCCATGGTTTGCTAGTGGCTGCAATAACCTATTTTGTAAAATTAGGCCACAATAACCATGGGCTAATACTTACTGTAGTGACACTAGGCCTCCTACGGGCCGTAGATACAGTGGGCCTTCTACGGGCCATAGAAACAATGGGCCTTCTACGGGCCATAGAAACAATGGGCCTTCTACGGGTCGTATCATCAATGGGCCTTATACGGGCGGTATGATCGATGGCCAAACATGGGCCAATAACAGGCCGCATTATGGCCGTAAACGAGCTAGAGTTGGAATCGTCCGTTCATGGGCCGACCATAACGGGCCATCGTTAATAGGCCATATTTGATGACGCTATGAAAACGGCCCAACGTATTAACGGACCACAAACGGGCCGACTGTAACCACGGGCTGAATTTGGCCCACAAGCAGAAAATGACAGTAACGGGCCGTAAGTAAACGAATGCTGGAAATGAGCCCAAGAATAAATGGGCTCTGAGAAGGCCGAAAGATAACATGGGCTGGAAACGGCCCAATGGAATAATGGGCCATTGATGGGTATAAAGTGATACACTGTTCATTACGGGCCAGTTTCACCACGGGCTGTTAATGGTTGTAAAGTGATACATTGTTCATTACGAGCCAGTTTCACCACGGGCCGTTAATAGGCCAAGAGTTACATAGGGCCTCATATGGGCCGAAAGACGTCATGGGCCATACATGGGCCAGAAGTGAAAATAGGCTGGAATCATATTGGGTGGCCCAGATGACGCTACTGGGCCTAATTCGGATAGGGCGTAACGGGCCTTGGGTTAGCGGGCTGTAAATGGGCTATGTGCGAACATGCCGTTAACAGGCTTTACATGGGCTGGCCCGCCACCTTTTGACCAAGTCAAACGGACCGGCCTTTTCACAGGAATGGGCCTCTGTTGGGCCATGACACATGTCGACGTATCATAGATGCCTATCTGACCCACTAACGAGCTGACACGTGTTTCGTCCGACCAGTAAGAATTTTATATGTGGAAATTTCCCGTTGGTCGGGGCTGTTAACGGGTTACCGGATCCGAAACCCGACCCGATAGCTGAACGGCGTTCCGTTATGGTGGATGCCATGTGTCGGTCACCCTTGACGAAAGCATTTCTGTGACACGTGATTTATCGTCATGGAAGTGGACACTTACGTGATGATAATTTTGGTAATGTCATGGAACACTTCTACGACAGCACAGGTATGACTATCTTGATTCTGTCATAAATTTGTCATGGATGTACATGCATGACAAAAAACGCGACCTACTGTGACAAACACGTATCATCACGGAAGTGTATTTTTTTCGTAGTGCTATGATGGTGAGCCTATGCCTTAGAAGATGGACGACAAGACTACATCATCAACAACCCCATCACCACCACCTCCGAAGAAGGAGATATAATACATGGGTATGGGCCCTCCCCTTGGCAACTGCCAAGCTTGGGGGAGGTGCCCCGGTATTGTAACACCATCACACTCTTATCTTTACCGTATTTCTTAGTTCGATCCTTTTGGTAATATCTTGATCTAGTAGAATAAAGTTTTAGTATGATTTAGTTCTGAGTTTTGCTTTATGATCCTTCTATGTAATCGAGTCCGTGAGCTATATAATAAAGATTAGTGTTGAGTTAAGGGCTTGATTATCTTGCTATGATCGTGAGTGAATAGAAAGAAAAGAAAAGAGAAAGAATAAAAATAAGTAAAGAGATCATATTGATCTTATGGAGAGTACTGACTTCACATATAAAGAGTATGATGAATAAAAGTTGTTGAGAGTTGACAAACATAGTTTTGGTCATCGTTGCAATTAATAAGAAGTAATAAAGAAAGAGATGTTTTCACATATAAATATACTATCTTGGACATTTTTTATGATTGTGAGCACTCATTAAAATTCTACATGCTAAAGAGTTGATGTTGTACAAGGAAGACAACGTAATGGGTTATGTTTTCTTATATGTGAAATAAAGTATATTGTCATGGATTATCCAACATGTTCAGCTTGCCTTCCCCCCTCATGCTAGCCAAATTCTTTGCACCAAGTAGAGATACTACTTGTGCTTCCAAATATCCTTAAACCCAGTTTTGCCATGAGAGTCCACCATATCTACTTATGGATTGAGCAAGATCCTTCAAGTAAGTTGTCATTGTTGTATGCAATAAAAAAATTGCTCTCTAAATATGTATGATTTATTAGTGTGAAGAAAATAAGCTTTATGCGATCTTGTGATATGGAAGCAATAAAAACGACGGACTGCATAATAAAGGTCCATATCACAAGTGGCAATATAAAGTGACGTTCTTTTGCATTAAGATTTCGTGCATCCAACCATAAAACCACATGACAACCTCTACTTCCCTCTTTGAAGGGCCTATCTTTTACTTTTGTCTTTTACTTTACAAGAGTCATGGTGATCTTCACCTTTCCTTTTTACATTTTATCCTTTCGCAAGCACCTTGTGTTGGAAAGATCCTGATATATATATCCAATTGGATGTAAGTTAGCATGAATTATTATTGTTGACATTAACCTTGAGGTAAAAGGTTGGGAGGCAACACTATAAGCCCCTATCTTTCTCTGTGTCCAATTAAACTCCATACCCATAAGTATTGCGTGAGTGTTAGCAATTGTGAAAGACTAAATGATAGTTGAGTATGTGGACTTGCTGAAAAGCTCTTATATTGACTCTTTCCGATGTTATGATAAATTGCAATTGCTTTAATGACTGAGATCATAGTTTGTTAGTTCTCAATGAAGTTTCTGATTCGTACTTGACATTGTGAATAGATTATTACTTGAGCATAAGAAATCATATGACAATATCCATATATGTTGCTGTTATATGAATTATCATGATGCTCTCATGTACGTATTTTATTTTATCTACACATCTACCTCTAAACATGTGGACATATTTATCGTTATCGGCTTCCACTTGAGGGCAAGCGAGGTCTATGCCTGGGGGAGTTGATACGTCCATTTTGCATCATGCTTTTATATCGACATTTAGTGCATTATGGGTTGTTATTACACGTTATGTCACAATACTTATGCCTATTCTCTCTTATTTTATAAGGTTTACATGAAGAGGGGGAATGTCGGCAGTTGGAATTCTGGGATGGAAAAGGAGCAAATATTATAGACCTATTCTGCACAACTCCAAAAGTCCTGAAACTCCACGGAAGTTATTTTCGGAATTAATAAAAAATACTGAGCGAAGAAAGTACTAGAGGGGGCCACCCACCATCCACGAGGGTGGGGGCACGCCCTACCCCGTGCCTCGTTGGCCCCCTAGCAGGCCTCTGTTGCCCATCTTCTGCTATATGAAGTCTTTTACCCTGGAAAATATCATAAGCAAGCTTTTGGGAAGAAGCTCCGCTACCATGAGGAGGAACCTTGGCGGAACCAATCTAGGGCTCCGGCGGAGCTGTTCTGCCGGGGAAACTTCCCTCCGGGAGGGGGGAACTCACCGCCATCGCCATCACCAACAATCCTCTCTTCGGGAGGGGGTCAATCTTCATCAACATCTTCACCAGCACCATCTCCTCTAAAACCCTAGTTCATCTCTTGTATCCAATCTTTGTCCCAAAGCCTCAGATTGGTACTTGTGGGTTGCTAGTAGTGTTGGTTACTCCTTGTAGTTGATGCTAGTTGGTTTATTTGGTGGAAGATCATATGTTCAGATCCTTTATGCATATTAATACCCCTCTGATTATGAACATGAATATGATTTGTGAGTAGTTGCGTTTGTTCCTGAGGACATGGGAGAAGTCTTGCTATAAGTAGTCATTTGAATTTGGTATTCGTTCGATATTTTGATGAGATATATGTTGTCTTTCCTCTAGTGGTGTTATGTGAACGTCGACTACATGACACTTCACCATTGTTTGGTCCTAGAGGAAGGCATTGGGAAATAATAAGTAGATGATGGGTTGCTAGAGTGACAGAAGCTTAAACCCTAGTTTATGAGTTGCTTCGTAAGGGCCCGATTTGGAAACATATGTTTCATGCCATGGTTAGGTTTACCTTAATACTTCTTTTGTAGTTATCGATGCTTGCAGTAGGGGTTAATCATAAGTGGTATACTTGTCCAAGAAAGGGCAGTACCCAAGCACTGGTCCACACACATACCAAATTATCAAAGTAACGAACGCGAATCATATGAGCGTGATGAAAACTAGCTTGACGATAATTCCCATGTGTCCTCGGGAGCGTTTTCCTTCATATAAGAGTTTGTCCAGGCTTGTCCTTTGCTACAAAAAGGATTGGGCCATCTTGCTGCACCTTATTTACTTTTATTACTTGTTATTCATTACAAATTACCTTATCACAAAACTATCTGTTACCGATAATTTCAGTGCTTGCAGTGAATACCTTACTGAAAACCGCTTGTCATTTCCTTCTGCTCCTCGTTGGGTTCAACACTCTTACTTATCGAAAGGACTATGATAGATCCCCTATACTAGTGGGTCATTAGTGGCAATCTTCGATTATTCTTTTCATTGTGCTTCTGATTTCATTATTACTACGCCCGAACATTGTAGTAGAGAAGCAAATAAAGTTGCTCACAAGCTTGCTAGAATAGCTAGATTTTTTTGACTTCTGATTGGTTTGAGGAACCCTTAAATGAAAATGTAACGATCCTCATAAGCGATGTATCGATTATTTATAATGAATAAGGTTTATGAATTTATTTAAAATAAACTTAAACTCACGACACTAGTGCATAATAGTGCTAGTAAACCTTAGCTATCGACATCTACATCCTATTGTCGAACTATGTCGATGAGAGCATCACATACATTAAAAAAAGAAAGTCGTGTGCCTGAAAGTGAAATGTGCGTGATAGCTAAGCCATAAGACAAGCTTAGAAAAGAGAGACACATGTGATAGAAAGCCCATAGTTCGGTCATCCTACAAGTGGGGATAACTTATGATAACACACTAACATAAATTGTATGCGATGATGGACAGGGTCACATGCGCTACATCATGTGTGAAGTTTGGCACACGATTTTCCATGAACAACTCGTGTGTGATAACTCATCATCACACATTGCATGGGGAGAGTTGTGTGCTCTATTGGACACAAAGAAATTGTGTGGTATGATGAGAAACATCATATATATTTCTTTAACATGCATCATCTATGCAGTTCGACACACGTTTTGCTACGATCAAATGTGTGCGATATTTGAAATGTCACACATGAGTTTTTAAAAATAAGCATGTGTACATGGTCGGAGGGGGGGCTCTGTAGCGCGCCAGGGTCAGTGCCGCCTTGCCACCACCATCCTGGGGCGTAGCACGACATCGTTGGCGGCTCTTCGACAGTGGCGATGCCAATGGGGCGATGGAGGAGGTAGTTTCCAGCGGCTAGGGTGATGGAAATATGCCCTAGAGGCAATAATAAATTGGTTATTATTATATTTCCTAAATCATCATAAAGTTTATTATTCATGCAAGAATTGTATTGATCAGAAACTTAAATACATGTCTGAATACATAAACAAACACCGTGTCCCTAGTGAGCCTCTACTAGACTAGCTCGTTGATCAAAGAAGGTTAAGGTTTCCTAACCATGGACATGAGTTGTCATTTGATAATGGGATCACATCATTAGGAGAATGATGTGATGGAAAAGACCCATCCGTTAGCTTAGCATAATGATCGTTCAGTTTGTTGCTATTGCTTTCTTCAAATACATATTCCTTCGACTATGAGATTATGCAACTCCCGGATACCGTAGGAATACCTTGTGTGCTATCAAATGTCACAAGGTAACTGGGTGATCATAAAGATGTGCTCTACAGGTATCTCCGAAGGTGTTTGTTGAGTTGGCATAGATCGAGATTAGGATTTGTCACTCCGAGTATCGGAGAGGTATCTCTGGGCCCTCTCGGTAATACACATCATAAGCTTGCAAGCAAATGACTAAGGAGTTAGTCGTTAGGTGATATATTATGGAACGAGTTAAGAGACTTGCCGGTAACGAGATTGAACTAGGTATGAAGATACTGACAATTGAATCTCGGGCAAGTAACATACCGATAGACAAAGGGAATTACATATGTTGTCATAACGGTTCGACCGATAAAGATCTTCATAGAATATGTAGGAGCCAATATGGGCATCCAGGTTCTGTTATTGGTTATTGACCGGAGAGGTGTCTTGGTCATGTCTACATAGTTCTCGAACCCGTAGGGTCAGCACGCTTAACATTCGTTGATGATATAGTGTTATATGAGTTATATGATTTGTGACCGAATGTTGTTCAGAGTCCTGGATGAGATCACGGACATGACGAGAAGTCTCGAAATGGCCTAGAGGTAAAGATTGATATATAGGACGAAGTATTTGGACACTGGAAGTGTTTCGGGACGTACCGGGAAGGAAACGGGTCATTAGAAGGGCTTCCAGGACCCCCCCCCCCGGCAAATTATGGGCTTAATGGGCCAAAGGGAGGGACAGACCAGCCCAGTAGGGGGCTGGTGCGCCCCTCCACTTGTTTGGACAGCCCTAGGGAAGGAAAAGGGGAAGGCCTAGCCCATCCTACCTTTCCCTCTCATGGGAGAAAGGAAAGGGAGGGTGATGACCCACAAGTATAGGGGGTCTATCATTGTCCTTTCGGTAAGTAAGAGTGTCGAACCCAACGAGGAGCAGAAGGAAATGACAAGCAGTTTTCAGTAAGATATTCTCTGCAAGCACTGAAATTATCGGTAACAGATAGTTTTGTGATAAGGTAATTCTTAACGGGTAATAAGTAACAAAAGTAAAAAAGGTGCAGCAAGGCGGCCCAATCCTTTTTGTGGCAAAGGACAAGCCTAGACAAACACTTATATAAAGGAAAGCGCTCCCGAGGACACATGGAAACTATCGTCAAGCTAGTTTTCATCATGCTCATATGATTCGCGTTCGTTACTTCAATAATTTGATATGTGGGTGGACCGGTGCTTGGGTACTGCCCTTCCTTGTACAAGCATCCCACTTATGATTAACCCCCCTCGCAAGCATCTGCAACTATGAAAGAAGAATGAAGGTAAACCTAACCATAGCATGAAACATATGGATCCAAATCAGCCCCTTACGAAGCTACACATAAACTAGGGTTTAAGCTTCTGTCACTCTAGCAACCCATCATCTACTTATTACTTCCCAATGCCTTCCCCTAGGCCCAAACAATGGTGAAGTTTCATATAGTCCATGTTCACATAACACCAGTAGAGGAAAGACAACATACATCTCATCAAAATATCAAACGAATACCAAATTCACATGACTACTTATAACAAGACCTCTCCCATGTCCTTAGGAACAAACGTAACTACTCACAAATCATATTCACGTTCATAATCAGAGGGGTATTAATATGCATAAAGGATCTGAATATATAATCTTCCACCGAATAAACCAACTAGCATCAACTACAAGGAGGAATCAACACTACTAGCAACCCACAGGTACCAATCTGAGGTTTTGAGACAAAGATCGGATACAAGAGATGAACTAGGGTTTGAGAGGAGATGGTGCTGGTGAAGATGTATGGAGATTAACCTCCTCCCGATGAGAGGATTGATGGTTATGATGATGGTGACGATTTCCCCCTACAAGGTTCCGCCTTGAGACGGCGGCGCTTCTCCCGAGAGCTTCCTTCTTATTTTTTTTCAGGGCAAAAGACACCTTATATCAGAAGATGGGCATCGGGGGATTCTAGGTGGCCCACGAGGCAGGGGGCGCTCCCTACACCCTCGCGGGCAGTGGGTGGCCCCCTCTGGTGCTTTCTTTGCCTAATATTTTTAATATATTTCAAAACTGACTTTCGTGGAGTTTCAGGACTTTTGGAGTTGTGCAGAATAGGTCTCTAATATTTTCTCCTTTTCCAACCAAGAATTCCAGCTGCCAGCATTCACCCTCTTCATGTAAACCTTGTAAAATAAGAGAGAAAAGACATAAGTATTGTGACATAATGTGTAATAACATCCAATAATGCAATAAATATCGATATAAAAGCATGATGTAAAATGGACGTATCAACTCCCCCAAGCTTAGACCTCGTTTGTCCTCAAGCGGAAGCCGATATTGAAAAATTTGTCCACATGTTTAGAGATAGAGGTGTCGATAAAATAAAATACGGACATGAGGGCATCATGATCATTCTTAGAATAGCAACATATATATTGTCAAATGATTTCTTATGCTAAAATAACAATCTATTCACAATGTAAAGTATGAATCAGAGACTTCGTTGAAAAACTAGCAAACTATAATCTCAGTCATTGAAGCAATTGCAATTTATCATAACATCGGAAAGAGTCAATATAAGAGCTTTTCAGCAAGTCCACATACTCAACTATCATTTCGTCTTGCACAATTGCTAACACTCATCCAATACTTATGGATATGAAGTTTTAATCGGACATAGAGAGATAGGGGCTTATAGTTTTGCCTCCTGACATTTTACCTCAAGGGAAACGTCAACAATAATGCTTTATGAAAACCCACATCCAATTGGATATATATATATATATATATATATATATATATATATATATATATATATATATATATATATATATATATCAAGATCTTTCCATTACATAGTGCTTGCCAAAGGATATAGTGTAAAAAGGAAAGGTGAAGATCACCATGACTCTTGTATACGGTATAAGATAAAAATAAAAGATAGGCCCTTCGCAGAGGGAAGCAAAGGTTGTCATGTGCTTCTATGGTTGGATGCACAAAATCTTAATGCAAAAGAATGTCACTTTATATTGCCACTTGTGGTAGGGACCTTTATTATGTAGGTCGTCGCTTTTATTTCTTCCATATCACAAGCTCGTATAAAGCTTATTTTCTCCACACTAGTAGTTCATACATATTTAGAGAGCAATTTTTATTGCTTGCAGCTATGACAACTTACTTGAAGGATCTTACTCAATCCATAGGTAGATATGGTGGACTCTCATGGAAAAACTGGGTTTAAGGACATTTGGAAGCACAAGTAGTATCTCTACTTGGTGCAAAGAATTTGGCTAGCATGAGGGGGAAAGGAAAGCTCAATAGGTTGGATGATCCATGACAATATAATTTATTTCGGATATAAGAAAACATAACCCGTTACGTTGTCTTACTTGTCCAACATCAACTTTTTAGCATGTCATATTTTAATGAGTGCTCATAATCATAAAATATGTCCAAGATAGTATATTTATATGTCAAAACTTCTCAATCTTTATTACTTCCTATTAATTGCAATGATGACCAAGACTATGTTTGTCAGCTCTCAACAACTTTAATTCGTCATACTCTTTGTATGTGAAGTCATTACTCTCCATAAGATCAATATGATCTCTTTATTTCTTTTTATTCTTTTTTTATTCCCTCAAGATCATAGCAAGATAACCAAGCCCTCAACTCAAGACTAATCTTTATTATATATAGCTCACGGACTCGATTACACAGATAAGGATCAACACAAAAACTCAAAGCTAGATCATACTAAACTTTATTCTACTAGATCAAGATATAACCAAAAGGATCGAACTAAGAAAACGGTGAAGATAGAAGTGTGATGTTGATACGATACCGCAGCACCTCCCCCAAGCTTGGCAGTTGCCAAGGGGAGTGCCCATACCCATGTATTTATGTCTCTTTCTTAGGAGGTGGTGATGATGGAGCTGTTTATGAAGTCGTGTCACACATCGAGCGTAGGAGATTCTCCAATTTGCGAATAATGCCCTTGAGTGCGGTGATGTATTCTTGTAACAAAATATTTTCACGAGTGAGATACTTGTTTTGCAGCCGAACTATTTCAATCATCTTGAAAGCTTCTATTTCAGTAGGGGTAAGATGGTTATGGTAAGGTTGAAGGATGTCTTCTTCTTCTACTGCCGGAGCTTGATCCTCCGTGGCCTTCTTGATCCTATCACCTTTGTTTATCTCCCCATGTTCTACTCTCTTCATCTCTATCTTCATTAGCCAAGCATCATCGCCCGCGTTGTTAGAGGAGGGGGACAACATGATGCCTGGCCTTAAAAACTCTGGCAGAAAACAACTTGAAACAAAAACATGAGATATTTGCGTGGTACGGTGGTCAAAGTCTTTGGTGGTTATATAATGAATTTGTACAGACTAAAGAAGTATCGTGCAAGAAAATGGAGTCCGGAGGGCACACGAGGTGCCCACGAGGCAGGGGGTGCGCCCAGGGGGTAGGGCGCACCCTCCACCCTCGTGGATGCCTCATGTCCCTTTCGGACTACTTCTTATTTTCCTAATTTCTTAAATATTCTAAAACAGAGAAAAATTGCTATTAGAACTGTTTTGAAGACGGTTTACTTACTGTACCACATACCTATTCCTTTTTGGAGTCTGAGTGTCCCTTATGTACTCCTCCGGGGTTACGGTGTCAATAACATTTGTTTCAACATTATGGGATTACCTGAGATCTAATGTTTGATTCTTTGATCGTTCACCAGCTTTGGATTTGTGCCTTCGAAGTTGTTGATTTTTATGGCACCGGAATGATAGACCTCCTCGATAACGTGAGGACCTTCCCATTTAGAGAGGAGTTTTCCTGCAAAAAATCTTAAACAAGAGTTGTATAGCAGAACATAATCACCTACATTAAACTCACGCTTTTGTATCCTTTTGTCATGCCATCTTTTAACTTTTTCTTTAAACAGTTTGGCATTCTCATAGGCCTGGGTTCTCCACTCATAAAGTGAGCTAATGTCAAATAGTCTCTTCTCACCGACAAGTTTGAAATCATAATTGAGCTCTTTAATGACCCAATATGCCTTATGTTCTAGTTCGAGAGGTTAGTGACTGCTACCTCTTGAGCATGTGTTGGTTTTCCCTTGAAGAGGAAAGGGTGATGCAGCAAAGTAGCGTAAGTATTTCCCTCAGTTTTTGAGAACCAAGGTATCAATCCAGTAGGAGACTGCACGCAAATTGCCTAGTACCTGCACAAACAATCAAGAACCTTGCAACCAACGCGACAAAGGGGTTGTCAATCCCTTCACGGCCACTTGCAAAAGTGAGATCTAATAAAGATAATAAGATAAATATTTTTGGTATTTTTATATAGATTGGAAAATAAAGATTGCAAAATAAAATAGATAGTAAACTAGAATTGTAGATCGGAAACTTATATGATGTAAAATAGACCCGGGTGTCGGTGGGAACGTCCTATGGGATCACTAGAATCCCTTCTACGGTCGGCGGGCGCGGAGTTGTGAGAAGAGCAGGTTCAGGAGCTAGCACAAAGATTGTTTAACCAGGTTCGGGACACGAGGATGCGTATTACCCTAGTCCTGCTTTGGTGTGTATTTCTGAGTATTCTTGAGCTCTCGAACTACCTACGGTGGCTGCGTAGTTCCAAAGAGCCGAATCCCTCTCCAGTATGCCTCGGGCCTCCTTTTATAGTCGAAAAGGGGTTGCCACAGTGGCACACAGGAGGTGGAAAGGTGTACAGTGCGTGAGCTTATCGCCCGGCATTAAGGGACAAAGCGCATTAAATGCGCTACTTAGGTGTCCATGAGCTTTATCGGGGACGGGAATGAGGCCCCTCCCGTCTGTCGCCGCTCCACCTCGCTTTGACACGCGCCCAGGTCAGCGATGCGTGCAGCGCCACGTAGGCAGGCAGGCTGCTGAGGTGGCTCGGTGGCAGGGTCTTCACGAAGATCTGCATGCCACCACGCAGGTGCTTGTTGAGTTGGTCTGGAAGCCGCATGTTGCCATGCAGGTGCCTGCCCAGCTGGTTGGGCTGGCAGCTGCATGCGAACGGCGGCGAAGTCTTGGCTGGTGCGGGCCTGGCAGTGGCCCCGCTGATGCCCTCGGCAAGGGTCTTTCCGGGGGCCCGGCAAGGGTCTTGCCGCGGTGTTGCAGTCGTCCCCAGCAATGCGCTTGCCGGGGGTCTTGTGGATTTCCTCGGCTAGGATCCCGCCGAGGGTCGTCGTCTTCTGATCCTCATCTGATCTTGTGTGTTTATGATCTTGACGAAGATCTGCATGCCACCACAGAGGCGCCTCCCGAGCCTTGGTTCCAATGTAGTTGGTTGGTGGTGTTGGAACCCACGGGCTCAAGGGTGGCCTGCTCTGCTGGCATCGGGCAAGTTGCCCCGGCAAGGCTCTTGCCGGGGCCGCGGAGGCTGCCCCGGCAAGGATCTTGCCGAGGGAGTCCACCTCGCCCTCTTGCTCCTTGCGTTTCTGGTCTTGGCGCTGCCTTGGTTGTCTTGTGCTTCGGTTCTCTCTGGCTTCCCTCCTCTGCCCTGCTAGGTGTGGCCGCAGCATGCGGCTCTAACTGCCCGTGCACAAGTAAAGGGGTCAAAAGGAGAGCCCCTACTTTTGTACACCGACAGGAGCCCCCGGGCCTGGGACACACATAAGCGCGACGCGTTGTTGGGCTAGGCCCAGAACGGTGCGCGGGCAGGTGGAGCGGATTTTACTGTAGTAATTGTTTCGTCCGCTGCGCTTCCCCACAACCCACGTTGAACGTGCGACGTGGACGATCGTGCGTGATGTGGGGGTCATGCGTGGGGCGGTTCCCGCACGCATGTGTCACATCACAGTTAATGGGAAAAGAGGCGGCCCGCGCCTTCCCTGTAAAAAGGAATAACCACGGGCGCGCTGCTCATTTACCCCCGTGTCTTCTTCAATCTCGGAACTGCCGTCCCCTTCTCCTTCCTCCGCAAGCTTTCGCCCTTGCTCGCCGCCTCTGCGTCTTTGCCGCCCTGCGTCTTCCACTTCTCGCAGCCACCATGGCCCCCAAAACCAGCAACAAAGGCAAGGGAGTGGCCAAGGACGCCGGGGCGATGGATCCGTCGGAGAGTGAGTCGGTGGCGTGGTGGATGCAGCTCACCTACTTGCCCTCAACGGTCGACGTGTTCGAGCTCCGGGACTACTTCAAGCTCCTGTGGGGGTGCAAGACGGGGGGCAGACGACGGGGCATCCAGCCACGCGCGTCATCCCCGCCAATTGCGCCGAGGCTGCCCTGAATTGGTACCCGTTCTTCGTCAATTACTTTTCTTGCAGCCTTTGCCCCCCTTCTCCGAATTCTTCAACGATATCATGCACATATTTTTCTTCCACCTTATGGATTTCACTCCAAACGCCGTGGCGTGCATGGCTCTGTTCGCCCATCTCTGTGAGGGCTTTGCCGGAGTTCTTCCCAACACGGCGCTCCTCCGCCATTATTTTTACCCCCGCATCCAGAAGGGAGGCGCCATCTCTGGTTGTGTCACCTGGATCCCAAGGTCCGAAGGGACGTACTGATACATCTCCGTCGTATCTATAATTTTTTATTGTTACATGCCAATATTATACAACTTCCATATACTTTTCGCAACTTTTTATACTATTTTTTGGGACTAACATATTGATCCAGTGCCCAGTGTCAGTTCCTGTTTGTTGCATGTTTTTGTTTCACAGAAAATCCATATCACACGGAATAAAAACTGACGGAGATTTTTTTTGGAATATATGTGATTTTTGGGAAGAAGAATCAACGCGATACGATGCCCGAGGGGGCCACGAGGCAGGGGGGCGCGCCTGAGGGGGTCTGGCGCGCCCTGGACCCTCGTGTCTACCCCGTAAGGAGGTTGGAGCCCTTCTTTCGCCGCAAGAAAGCTAATTTCCGGATAGAGATCGTGTCCAAAATTCAGCCCAATTGGAGTTACGGATCTCCGGTTATAAAAGAAAGAGTGAAAGGCCAGATCTGATAACGCAGAAACAAAGAGAGACAGAGAGACAGATCCAATCTCGGAGGGGCTCTCGCCCCTCCCATGCCATGGAGGCCAAGGACTAGAGGGGAAACCCTTCTCCCATCTAGGGAGGAGGTCAAGGAAGAAGAAGAAGAAGGGGCCCCCTCTCCCCTTCTCTTCTGGTGGCGCCGGAACGTTGTCGCGGCCACCATCATCATCACCGCGATCTTCACCAACACCTCCGCCATCTTCACCAACATCTCCATCACCTTCCCCCCTCTATCTACAGCAGTCCACTCTCCCGCAACCCGCTGTACCCTCTACTTGAACATGGTGCTTTATGCTTCATATTACTATCCAATGATGTGTTGCCATCCTATGATGTCTGAGCAGATTTTCGTTGTCCTATCGGTGGTTGATGAATTGCTATGATTGATTTAATTTGCTTGTGGTTATGTTGATGTCCTTTGGTGCCCATCATATGAGCGCGCGCGTGGACCACACCATAGGGTTAGCTGTATGTTGATAGGACTATGTATTCGAGGGCAAGAGTGACAGAAGCTTCTACCTAGCATAGAAATTGATGCATACGGGATTGAAGGGGGACCAATATATCTTAATGCTATGGTTGGGTTTTGCCTTAATGAGCATTAGTAGCTGTGGATTCTTGCTAATAGTTCCAATCATAAGTGCATAGAATTCAAAGTCAGGGATGACATGCTAGCAGTGGCCTCTCCCACATAAAACTGGCTATCGGTCTACTAAAGTAGTCAATTGCTTAGGGACAATTTCGCAACTCCTACCACCACTTTTCCACACTCGCTATATTTACTTTATTGTGTATTTATCTAAATAGCCCCTACTTTTTATTTACGCTCTCTTTATATTCCTGCAAACCTATCCAAAAACACCTACAAAGTACTTCTAGTTTTATACTTGTTCTAGGTAAAACAAACGTCAAGCGTGCGTAGAGTTGTATCGGTGGTCGATAGAACTTGAGGGAATATTTGTTCTACCTTGAGCTCCTCGTTTGGTTCGACACTCTTACTTATAGAAAGAGGCTACAATTGATCCCTTATACTTGTGGGTTATCAGGACCTTTTTCTGGCGCCGTTGCCGGGGAGTCATAGCGTGGGGTGAATATTCTCGTGTGTGCTTGTTTGCTTTATCACTAAGTAATTTTGATTTGCTGTTCTTAGTTGTTTTATATCTTTAGTTATGGATATGGAACACGAAATACCAAACAAATCAGGTGTACTTGCTACTCATGGAGATGGTGAACCTCCTAAAACCCTTGATGATCATTATGTGAAAAATATTATGTACCACTTTGATAATCCTGAGAAAACCTCATTCAATTATGTAATGGGAGACACATTGGACCAACGTGAATACTTTAGGGATTATCGCTTGACTCAAAAAGGGAAACTATTATGGGATCAAATTTATATGTTGAGGTGGTATGCTCGGCAAGTATGCTTGAGATATGATTATACTTGTTGCTCTAGGATGAAGGCTCCACACCTTCCCTTTTCATGCAAATTTAATGATAATGAAACCTTGGCTTCTTATGCTAGAGGTATATATGATTACTATGATGTGAAACAAATAGAAGAATTTGTTGCTTTTATGGGTGCTTATGAAATTGAATCTATGTTTAAAGAGTTCGAAAATCTTTATGATGTTGTTTATAGACCTGAAAATTTAGCTATCCTTAAATATTGCTATGCCAATTATGAATTCAATTCCGATATTGATGCATTTATTGAGAAAGTCTTCGCTGTCCAAGAAGAGACTAATATTTTGCAAGAGCCTATGGAATAAGAAATTGATGAAACTGTGAGCTCATTGGATGAAAAATATGATGAGGAGAGCGAAGAACAAAAGGAGGAAGAGCGGATTAGCTACCCATGCCCACCTTATAATGAGAGTAACTCTTCAACTCATACATTGTTTAATTTCCCTTCGTGCTTACCGAAGGATGATTGCTATGATGATTGTTATGATCCCGTTGATTCTCTTGAAATATCCCTTTTTGATGATACTTGCTATGCTTGTGGCCATGGTGCCAATAGGAATGATGCTTATGGAGATGAACTTGCTATAGTTCCTTATGTTAAACATGAAATTGTTGCTATTGCACCCACGCAAGATAGTCCTATTATCTTTTTGAATTCTCCCGACTACACTATATCGGAGAAGTTTGCACTTATTAAGGATTATATTGATGGGTTGCATTTTACTGTTGCACATGATGATTTTGATGAATATAATACGCATGTGCTTGCTACTCCTACTTGCAATTATTATGAGAGAGGAACTATATCTCCACCTCTCTATGTTTCCAACACGATAAAGTTGCAAGAAACTATTTATACTATGCATTGGCCTTTACTTTGTGTGCATGAATTGTTCTTTTATGACATGCCGATGCATAGGAAGAGAGTTAGACTTCGTCATTGCTTGATATATGTTTCTTTGTGCTCACTACTAAATTCCAAATCATTGCTAATTAAAATTGGCTTTGATATACCTTGGGATCCGGGTGGATTCACTACTTGCGCACTATATGCCTAGCTTAATGGCTTTAAAGAAAGCGCTGCCAGGGAGACAACCCGGAAGTTTTAGAGAGTCATTTATTTCTATTGAGTGCTTTCATATAGTTTAAAAAAAAAGAGGGGAACCCAAAACTTTTCAAAAAGAAAAGTGAAAGTAAGATAGACGAGCATTGTGAAAGTGGGGGACGTCCTTGAACTTTGTTCATGCCCATGGAAACTTTGTGAATCTTAATTACAGAAACTTTTCAACAAAAATAATTATCGCCTTCTACAATTCCATTGTATTATAAAAATAATGTGCCAAGGTTTGCCTTTAGGATGTTTACAATGCTTGATGGTTTGTGCGGTGCAGGACAGAAACTTTGTCTATAGTGCGCGATTTTTAATTTTTTACTGGAACGTCAAATGGTTCTGATTCTCTTTTGCACTGTCTTTATATAAAAATTGTTTATTTTCCTAATTTTGGTAGAATTTTTCAAGTATCAGAAGTATGGTGAATGTTCAGATTGCTACAGACTATTCTGTTTTTGACAGATTCTGTTTTTGATGCATAGTTTGCTTGTTTTGATGAAACTATCGATTTATATCAGTGGATTAAGCCATGGAAAAGTTATATTACAGTAGCTAAAATGCAAAAACAAAATATGAATTGGTTTGCAACAGTACTTAGAGTAGTGATTTGCTTTATTATACTAACGAATCTTACCGAGTGTTCTGTTGAAGTTTTCTGTGGATGAAGTGTTCGATGATCGAGAAGGTCTCGATGTGAGGAGAAGAAGGAGAGGAAAGAGCTCAAACTTTGGGATGCCCAAGGCACCCCAAGTAAATATTCAAGGAGAGTCAAGCGTCTAAGCTTGGGGATGCCCCGGAAGGCATCCCCTCTTTCTTCAACAAGTATCAGTATGTTTTCGGATTCGTTTCGTTCATGCGATATGTGCAAATCTTGGAGCGTCCTTTGCATTTAGTTTTCACTTTTTTCTTTTATGCACCATGCTGGTATGAGTTAGTCCTTGGTTGATTTATAGAATGCTCATTGCACTTCACTTATATCCTTTGAGTATGGCTTTATAGAATGCTTCATGTGCTTCACTTATATCATTTGAAGTTTGGATTGCCTATTTCTCTTTACATAGACAACCGCCATTTGTAGAATGCTCTTTTGCTTCACTTATATTTGTTAGAGCGTGGGAATATCTTTTGTAGAAAGAATTAAACTCTCTTGCTTCACTTATATCTATTTAGAGAGTTGACAGGATTTGGTCATTCACATGGTTAGTCATAAAATCCTACATAAAACTTGTAGATCACTGAATATGATATGTTTGATTCCTTGCAATAGTTTTGCGATATAAAGATGGTGATATTAGAGTCATGCTAGTGGGTAGTTGTGGATTGTATAAATACTTGTGTTGAAGTTTGTGATTCCCGTAGCATGCACGTATGGTGAACCGTTATGTGATGAAGTCAGAGCATGATTTATTTATTGATTGTCTTCCTTATGAGTGGCGGTCGGGGACGAGCGATGGTCTTTTCCTACCAATCTATCCCCCTAGGAGCATGCGCGTAGTACTTTGTTTTGATAGCTAATAGACTTTTGCAATAAGTATGTGAGTTCTTTATGACTAATGTTGAGTCCATGGATTATACGCACTCTCACCCTTCCATCATTGCTAGCCTCTTTGGTACCGTGCATTGCCCTTTCTCACCTCGAGAGTTGGTGCAAACTTCGCCGCTGCATCCAAACCCCGTGATACGATACGCTCTATCACACATAAACCTCCTTATATCTTCCTCAAAACAGCCACCATACCTACCTATTATGGCATTTCCATAGTCATTCCGAGATATATTTCCATGCAACTTCCATCATCATCATATAGATGACTTGAGCATTCATTGTCATATTGCTTTGCATGAGCGTAAGATAGCTAGCATGATCTTTTCATGGCTTGTCCATTTTTTGATATCTTTGCTACACTAGATCACTGCACATCCCGGTATACCGCCAGAGGCATTCATATAGAGTCATATCATTGTTCTAGATATCGAGTTGTAAGTAAATAAAAGTGTGATGATCATCATTACTAGAGCATTTTCTGTCGGTGTTCTGGGAACGGGGGTCCCCAGACTTGCCTGCCTGCGGCCTGCGGCGTGGCTCAAAGGGGGCCCAGCATGGCCCATCTTCATCAACAAAGACCCAAGACCCTCGCGAGGGGCCAAGCCTCGCGAGGTGGACGACACGGAGCTTCCTCAGGCACGGCCTCATCAGGCTGGCTCACGAGGAGGCGGAGAGTTCAAGGCGGGGTACCTCACGAGGTGCCCATGACGCAAGCCATGACGACCAAGGGCGCCAGGCGGGCGCCAGCCCGCACAGTGTCCTCCTTTCCTCTTTGGTGCAAAGGAAGCAAGCGCAGGCGAGAGCATCAAGTAAAGGCACCCGTTTCGGTGCAACGAGACCAAGACCAGTCCAACGGCGGAGAGGAAGTCATTGTGGAGCCCAAGCCAGCGTCACCGCCAGAGCCTTTGGCAGGCGAGGACCAACTTTAGTCAGAATAAGTGTACCAGATGTTCCCCTTCAAAATGGCCAATTGTTGGCGCCCTTACCGCTCAATATTTGGGAAGAGGCCCAGGGCCCTTTGCCTATAAATAAGACTAGCCACCCCCATGGTAGAGGCAATGGGAATGAGCTAGGATCCAGAGAATCAATCAGAGAGAGAGAGAGAGAAAAGGGTGACTGAACTCCTCCTAGCAGTTCATCCCCCGAGCCAAGAACAGACCCTCGCGAGGTTGTTCTTCCTTGTATTGTTCATCATCATCAGCCCAAGAGGCAATCCACCACACCACACTGGAGTAGGGTATTACACCACAACGGTGGCCCGAACCAGTATAAACCATGTGTCTCTTGTGTTGTTCTTTCCATAGCTAGATCTTTGCGAGGCGGAGGGGTGCAGGTAGTAAGAAGGTGTAATCTCCGCGTGCACCCCAGAGTTCGAACCTCAAGGGTCTGCCGGAACCCGAAATCTGACATTTGGCGCGCCAGGTAGGGGTGCACCGGAGTTTTCCCTTCCGCCACCGCCATGACCTACCTCGCGATGAGTAGCGCGTCTTCCGCTCCGGCCGCCGGCGCCTGCACTGGGGCCAGGGGGCTCCGAGCCCTGGCCCCAGCCCTGCAATGGGTACGATGGCCCGACAAGTTCAAGCCAACAACGCCGCCGCGCTACAGCGGCGCGACTGATCCGCTGGCCTTCTTGCTGGCGTACGAGGAAGCCATCCTCGAAGCCGGAGGTGATGATAGGGTCATGGCCAACTGGCTTCCCATGGCCCTCACCGGCGCTCCACGCGCATGGCTGCTCCACCTGCCGGCAGCCTCCGTGGCCCCTTGGGAAGAGCTCCGCAACCTCTTCCTCGCCAACCACACTACGCCAACACCCCCGGTCGTCGCGGCCCTCCTGGGCGGCTCGCAGGCGCGGCCTACAAGTCACCACGTCAAGCCGTTCATCCGCCGGGTCAGCGCCGCTGCCACACGGCAGGGGGCTCTCTTGGACCGGGTGGCGCCGAAGACCGGCTTGACCTTCGGCTCGGAGGACCACCCCACCAACTCGGCCTGCTCGGGCGCGCTCCCCATGCTGTGCACCCCCACCATCTGTCAGGTGGCCGTCACCAGGACTCTCGTCGATGGCGGTGCGGGCCTCAGCGTGCTCTCGGTTGAGGCCTTCAACCTCCTCTGCATACCCCTGGAATGGCTGCGACCCAGGCGGCCCTTCTCAGGCGTTGGGGGCGGGTCATCCTGCTCCTTGGGGCAGATCCGGCTCCCAGTAACCTTCGGCACCTACGACAACTTCCGCACGGAGCTGGTTAACTTCGACATCGCCCCCATCGGCCTCCCCTACAACGCCATCCTCGGCTATCCAGCGCTGGCCTAGTTCATGGCCGCGACACACCCGGCGTACAACCTCATGAAGATGCCCGGGAGCAGCGGTGTCCTCATCGTGCACGGGGACACCGGAGACGCGCTGCGAGTGCTCAAGCTCGCCTTCAAGACGGTGGCGTTGGCACAGCCCGCCGACTCGGAGACCCCTGAGCCCAAGGGGGCTGCACCCGCCAAGAAGAAACAGTTGTTCACTCAAGACAAGGCAGAAACCAAGCAGATACCCGTCGATGAGGACGGATCCACCGACGCCACTTTCACCATAGGCGCCAACCTCGAGCCCGAGCAGGAGGAGGCCCTGGTCAAGTTCCTGCGTGCGAACAAGAAGGTATTCACTTGGGAGCCTGACCATTTGGCGGGGATCCCTAGGAGCGTAATCGAGCATCACCTCAACATGTGCCCCAACGTGCACCCTGTGAAGCAGAAGGCAAGGCAGCAGTCCAGAGAAAAGCAGGCCTTCATCGTCCAAGAGACCGGCAAACTAGAGGCCGCTGGGGTCATTCGCGAGGTCCGATACCCGGATTGGTTGGCCAACCCCGTTGTGGTGCCAAAGAAAGGAGGGAAGGAGCGCATGTGTGTCGACTTAACCAACCTCAACAAGGCATGCCCGCAAGATCCGTTCCCCCTCCCCCGCATCGACCAGATCGTCGATTCCACCGCAGAATGCGACCTGCTATGCTTCTTGGATGCCTTCTCTGGGTATCACCAGATCAATATGGCGGTAGAAGACGTCAAAAAGACAGCCTTCCTAACCCCGTGTGGGGTGTACTGCTACACATGCATGCCAATTGGGCTGAGTAACGCGGGGGCGACCTTTCAGCGGCTGATGCACATCACCTTGGGCCCGCAGCTCGGGAAGAATGTTGAGGCTTACGTCGATGACATTGTGGTGAAGTCTCGGGAGGCCAGGACCCTGATACAAGACCTGAAGGAAACCTTCGCGAGCCTCGACGCAGTGAACCTGTGGCTCAACCCAGAGAAGTGTGTGTTCGAAGTCCCCTCGGGCAAGCTCTTAGGTTTCCTCGTGTCCCACCGAGGCATCGAGGCTAACCCAGAGAAGGTCAAGGCAGTCGAGGACATGAGCCCACCAAAGACCCTCAGAGAAATGCAGAAGCTCACTGGGCGCGTGACCGCGCTAGGGCGCTTCATCTCCGAGTTGGGGGAGCGAGCGCTGCCTTTCTTCCAGCTAATGAAGAGAAAGGGGCCCTTTGAATGGACTGAAGAGGCCGACAAGGCGTTCCAAGATCTCAAGAGATACCTGACCAGCCCTCCGGTCATGGTGGCTCCGCGCCCTCAAGAGCCCCTGGTGCTCTACCTTGCCGCCACTCCCTACTCCGCCAGCGCAGCCCTAGTGGCGGTCAGGGAGGAGCGTCGAATCAAAACCACAACAGCAGCCCGGGACAAGGAAAAACAGGAACAAGGAAGGCCCACAGAAACCGCCACCGCGGCTGAGGAGAATCAGCCGCCGCAGAGGAGCGCACCAGAGGCGGAAGAGGCCCCTCACCCAGATGGACAGCCTCCGGAGGCCTCATCGCCTCAGGAGGCGCCATTGTCTCTAGAGGGCGCCACAAGCACTGACGCACCCAACCTCGTTGAGCACCCAGTGTACTTCGTCAGCAGGTGTTGAGGGACACGAGGGCACGGTACCCCATGCCTCAGAAGCTCCTCCTCGAGCTACTGGTGGCCTCACGTAGGCTGCGGCACTATTTTCAGGGTCACCCCATCAAGGTCGTCTCGTCATACCCCTTGGAGAGAGTGCTCAGGAGCCCTAACTCGGCCGGAAGGGTCGCTGAGTGGAAAATAGAACTGCAAGCGTTCCAGCTCGAATTCAGCACGACCAGAGTCATCAAGAGAGCAGCATTAGCTGATTTTGTGGCAGAATGGACGGAGGCACTAGGCCTCAAGGCCGACGAGGATCGGTCCGTCTCCCCGGGAAGCGAAGCACCAGAAGGCTGGGTCATGTACTTCGATGGGGCGTTCTCCAGGCATGGTGCTGGGGCTGGGGCGGTGCTTATATCGCCAACTCAGGACAAGCTCTACTACGCAGTGCAGCTCTGTTTCCAGCAAGGTGAAAAGGTCTGCAACAACATAGCGGAGTATGAAGGTCTAATAGCGGGCTTGAAGGCCGCAGCTGCCCTGGGGGTGAAACACCTCACCATCAAGGGCGATTCGCAACTCCTTGTCAATTTCTCCAACAAGGTGTACGAGCCGAGAGATGAGCACATGGAAGCCTACCTTGCGGAGGTCCGCAGGATGGAGAAGCAGTTCTGGGGGTTGGAGTTGCAGCATGTGCCCCGTGGCACCAATCAGGAGGCCGACAACATTGCCAGACGGGCGTCCAGTCGGTTACCTCAGGAGCCTGGCGTCTTCGAGGAGCGGCTCTTCAAGCCCTCAGCCATGCCGTCATTGTCAAACGCGGCTCAGCCTCGGGAGGAGCTCCCCCAGCCACCTGCCTCAGGAGCCCCGGTCGGTGGCCCGGCCTCAGGAACACGCATGCTCCTGACTATGGAACCTCTCGAGGGGTGCAGGATCACGGAGCTCCGGAGTTACTTAACGCAAGGGATTCTGCTGGAGAAGGAGGAGGAGGGGGAGCG
Source organism: Aegilops umbellulata (assembly GCA_032464435.1). Classification (NCBI taxonomy): domain Eukaryota; kingdom Viridiplantae; phylum Streptophyta; class Magnoliopsida; order Poales; family Poaceae; genus Aegilops; species Aegilops umbellulata. Next base: position 333,335,061 of record CP136055.1, read on the forward strand.
TGTGGCACGGCAGGCCACGGCATACTACATCAAGGATGGAGAGCTCTACCGGAAGCGACCAAACGATGTATCCCTGCGCTGCATCTCCAGGGAGCAAGGAAAGGAACTGCTGGAAGATATACACGGCGGAGACTGTGGACATCATTCATCATCACGGACCCTCGTCAGCAAAGCGTTTCGCAGCGGGTTTTATTGGCCCACCGCACTCAATGACGCCGTCGAACTGGTGAAGGCTTGTGAGGCCTGCCAGTTCCACGCCAAGAAGATTCATCAGCCGGCGGGAGGCCTGCAGACTATCCCCCTTTCGTGGCCATTCGCAGTCTGGGGGCTGGACATCCTGGGCCCGTTTCCTCGGGCGCTAGGAGGCTACCGCTACCTCTACGTCGCCGTGGACAAGTTCACCAAGTGGGCTGAAGTAGAGGCCGTCCGCACCATCCCCGCGGGTTCCGCGGTCAAGTTCATCAGGGGCATCGTGAGCCGATTCGGGGTGCCGAACCGCATCATCACAGACAACGGTTCGCAGTTCACCAGTAACTTCTTCAAAACATATTGTGCTAACCTTGGAACGTAGATATGCTACGCTTCGGTGGCACACCCCCGAAGCAACGGCCAGGCTAAGCGAGCCAACGCAGAGGTCCTGAGGGGCCTCAAGACCAGGACGTTCAAGAAGAAGCTGGAGGCATGCGGCAGAGGTTGGTACGACGAGCTTCTGTCCGTGTTGTGGTCCATCCGCACAATCGCGACCAAGCCGACTGGAGAGACCCCGTTCTTCCTGGTCTATGGAGCCGAAGCGGTCCTCCCTCACGAGGTCATACGTCGCTCCGCGTGGGTCCTGGCATTCAACGAGGCGCAGCAGGACGCCATGCGAGGGATGGACCTCGTGCTGGGGGAGGAACGTCGCCGAGAAGCCGCGCTGCGAGCGGCGAGGTACCAACAAGCACTGTGACGATATCACTGCCGCAACATCCGCCCCAGAACTCTCGAGGTAGGAGACCTCGTGCTCAGGCGGGTCCTCTCCAGGGAGGGACTGCACAAGCTCTCTCTCATGTGGGAGGGCCCGTTCAAGGTTGTTCATGTTTCCAGGCCTGGCTCCGCGCGCTTGGAGACTGAGGAGGGGGTGCCGGTCCAGAACGCATGGAACATCCAGCACCTCCGGAGGTTCTACCCCTAAAAAGGCCTAGAGTTTGTGAAGAAGGCGAACGCCTGTGAAGATTATCCTTTTGGGAAAAGGCCCAGAGCCTGTGAAGAAGGCGAACGCCTGTGAAGATTATCCTTTTCGGAAAAGGCCCGAAGCCTGTGAAGAAGGCGAACGCCTGTGAAGATTATCCTTTTCGGAAAAGGCCCGGAGCCTGTGAAGAAGGCGAACGCCTGTGAAGATTATCCTTTCTGGAAAAGGCCCAGAGCCTGTGAAGAGGGCGAATGCCTGTGAAGATTATCCTTTTTGGAAAAGGCCCAGAGCCTGTGAAGATTATCCTTTTTGGAAAAGGCCCAGAGCCTGTGAAGAAGGCGAACGCCTGTGAAGATTATCCTTTTCGGAAAAGGCCCGGAGCCTGTGAACAAGGCGAATGCCTGTGAAGCTGTCGCGTTTTGGAAAAGGCCCAGAGCCTATGAAGAGGGAAAATGCCCGTGAAGCTCATTTCCCCTAAGAAAGGCCCGGAGCCTGTGAAGAAGGCCAACGCCTGTGAAGCTCGCCGCCCGTGACACTCTCACATAATAATGAGTTAGGGCTGTATACGCCCCGGAGTCTCAGGAGCGCCGGCCTCAGGCCCTGGGGCTCCCTCCCACGCCCAGTGGCAGCACTTAGCTCCGCGCTGGTGAGAAGACGTCGAAGAATAGATTAGGTGTCGTACGCGGCTTTTTCATTTGCTTTCCGCAGTTGGCTTGTTCGTTCTCATTCGAAGTTTTATTGAAGCTATTGCCGCCTTTGACTTATGGTTCTTCGACTTTTCACTATCCTGCCTCAATTTCTCTTATGCAAGACCTCGCGAGGGGAGGGGCAGCCGAGCGCCCTCGTGAGTGTTTCTGTCCTAGCCATTCAAAGGTTTCGCGACCTGGGTCCCTTACAGGAGCACCCCTCCAGTCCGTGCCCCACAGGCACCGCGACACGAACACGGGGCCTGGGTCGGTCGCCCCCCACGGCTGGGGCCAGAAATTATCCACACATGGGCACGTGGCCGGAAGGCACGATAACGGAAGCAAAGCGATAATTAACAACAATAACCCAAACACGCCCCCGCGGGGCTCCACGCGACTGTCTTTTTACGCAGGACAAAGGAAAAGAAAGAGCAAATCGGGCGCAGCTTGCCCCACATCGGCCTGCAGGGAAGACTCGAGCTGCCTCCGGGACTCAGGCAGACTCCCTCTCACGCTTCACCGAAGCACGACGACGGGCAGACGCGCTACCACCTCCCAAGCAGGTACGACGGCGAGGAGGCTGACTGCAGCCACCACTAGAAGAGTCGCCGCCTGAAGAAGAACCGGTGAAGCTTGGGGAACCCTGAGCACCGCCAATCACACGAGCGCTGTCCTCTCCATCATCGCCGGGGCTGGGTCCCCGGCCGCGGTCGTCGTCCTCAGGGCAGCACCCTGCGCGGCGACCATCTTCCCCGAACACCCTCACGTAGAGGGTGGCATCGCCGTCAAACTTGAAGTGCAGGGTACACCGATGGCTCAGGCCCCGCGCGCGGGCAAACGTCTGCCAACCGCGGGTTAAGGCCAGGCTCCCAGCTGCAGAGACCTCCAGCGAAGCCCATGAGGCCCGGCTGCAGCAGCCGTCTGCCTAAAGCCAAAGGCCGCCCGGGGCGCCGGCCGGGAGCTCGCCGAGGAGGAAGCGAGGAAGATGAAGCCGGGTGCTAGTCGGCTCCGCCGACCACACGACAAACTCCGGCAGCACCTCTGCAACGCGAAAGCGCGGCCTAGGGGGACGCGCGACCGAAGAGCGCCCCGCGGTCGCCGCTGTTCGCCCGTCACCGCGCTGGAAATCATCTCCACGGTCGCGGGGAGTTATCGTGGTGGCCACGGGATGTTTGCGAGGGCGCCCTCGGCCGCGCTTGGGCGAGGGAGAGGTAGGCTCAACCTGGTGAGCCTTCCCCTTCTCTGCGGCCGAGAACCTCCTCGACGGAGCCATGAAGAAGAGGGAGAAGCAAAGGGGGATGGACTGGAAGGGTGCGTGTCGTTCCGTACTTATAGCCGGCGAAGGCCAACCATCGACCTCCACGATCGCAGGTAATCATGACCCGTTTTGCATGCAGGGACTTGTCCAATCCGTGCAGATGTCGAGGCGTCGTGGGGAAGTGGAGACGCCCGCGTCCAATCAACCACCATGCGGCGCCCAAGGCCGCAGGCTGTTAGGGCCCGCAGCGCTTCGCCCTTGCCCTTTCGCCCCCCTGCACGGCCAAGTCTGGGCGCGCCTTGGGCCCGGGGGCTACTGTCGGCGTTCTGGGAACGGGGGTCCCCAGACTTGCCTGCTTGTGGCGTGGCTCAAAGGGGGCCCAGCACGGCCCATCTTCATCAACACAGACCCAAGACCCTCGTGAGGGGCCAAGCCTCGCGGGGCGGACGACACGGAGCTTCCTCAGGCACGGCCTCATCAGGCTGGCTCGCGAGGAGGCGGAGAGTTCAAGGCGGGGTACCTCACGAGGTTCCCATGACGCAAGCCATGATGACCAAGGGCGCCAAGCGGGCGCCAGGCGGGCGCCAGCCCGCGCAGTGTCCTCCTTTCCTCTTTGGTGCAAAGGGAGCAGGCGCAGGTAAGAGCATCAAGCAAAGGCACCCGTTTTAGTGCAACGAGACCAAGACCAGTCCAACGGCGGAGAGGAAGTCATTGTGGAGCCCAAGCCAGCATCACCACCAGAGCCTTTGGCAGGCGAGGACCAACTTTAGTCAGGATAAGTGTACCAGATGTTCCCCTTCAAAATGGCCAATTGTTGGTACCCTTCCCGCTCAATATTTGGGAAGAGGCCCAGGGCCCTTTGCCTATAAATAATACTAGCCTCCCCCATGGTAGAGGCAATGGGAATGAGCTAGGATCCAGAGAATCAATCAGAGAGAGATAGAGAGAAGGGTGACTGAACCCCTCCTAGCAGTTCATCCCCCCAGCCAAGAACAGACTCTCGCGAGGCTGTTCTTCCTTGTATTGTTCATCATCATCAGCCCAAGAGGTAATCCACCACACCACACTGGAGTAGGGTATTACACCACAACGGTGGCCCGAACCAGTATAAACCCTATGTCTCTTGTGCTGTTCTTTCCATAGCTAGATCTTTGCGAGGCGGAGGGGTGCAGGTAGGAAGAAGGCGTAATCTCCGCGCGCACCCCAGAGTTCGAACCTCAAGGGTCTGCCGGAACCCGAAATCCGACATTTTCCCATGAGAGGAAAGGATGATGGAAGCTATGATTCCCTCACAAGTTGGGATGAGTCTCCGGACTTTATGAAAAATAAAAGAGGCTAAAGAAGCCCAAATAAAAAAAGAGGCCAAAGAAGCCCACCAAAAAAATAAAAAAAGTAAAAAAATGAGAGAAAAGAGAGAAGGGACAATGTTACTATCCTTTTACCACACTTGTGCTTCAGAGTAGCACCATGTTCTTCATATAGAGAGTCTCTTGAGTTATCACTTTCATATACTAATGGGAATTTTCATTATAGAACTTGGCTTGTATATTCCGATGATGGGCTTCCTCAAATGCCCGAGGTCTTCATAAGCAAGCAAGTTGGATGCACCCCCACTTAGTTTTCAGTTTGAGCTTTCATATACTTATATCTCTGGTGCATCTGTTGCATGGTAATCCCTACTCCTTGCATTGACATCAATTGATGGGCATCTCCATGGCCCATTGATTAGCCGCGTCAATGTGAGACTTTCTCCTTTTTGTCTTCTCCAAACAACCCCCATTATCATATTCTATTCCACCCATAGTGCTATGTCCATGGCTCAACGCTCATGTATTGCGTGAAAGCTGAAAAAGTTTGAGAACGTCAAAAGTACGAAACAATTGCTTGGCTTGTCATCGGGATTGTGCCTGATGTGAGTATTTTGTGTGGAGAAGATGGAGCATAGCCAGACTATATGATTTTGTAGGGATAAATTTCTTTGGCCATGTTATTTTGAAAAGACATGATTGCTTTATTAGTAGGCTTGAAGTATTGTTGTTTTTATGTCAAAAGATAGACTATTGCTTTGAATCACTCGTGTCTTAATATTCATGTCGTGATTAGATTACATGATCAAGATTATGCTAGGTAGCATTCCACATCAAAAATTATATTTGTATCATTTACCTACTCGAGGACGAGCATGAATTAATCTTGGGGATGCTGATACGTCTCCGTCGTATCTATAATTTTTTATTGTTCCATGCCAATATTATACAACTTCCATATACTTTTGGAAACTTTTTATACTATTTTTGGGACTAACATATTGATCCAGTGCCCAGTGTCAGTTCCTGTTTGTTGCATGTTTTTGTTTCACAGAAAATCCATACCAAACGGAATAAAAACTGACGGAGATTTTTTTTGGAATATATGTGATTTTTGGGAAGAAGAATCAACGCGATACGATGCCCGAGGGGGGCACAAGGCAGGGGGCGCCCCAGGGGGTCAGGCGCGCCCTGGACCCTCGTGGCCACCCCGTAAGGCAGTTGGAGCCCTTCTTTCACCGCAAGAAAGCTAATTTTTGGATAGAGATCATGTCCAAAATTCAGCCCAATCGGACTTACGGATCTCCGGTTATAAAAGAAACGATGAAAGGCCAGATCGGAGAACGCAGAAACAGAGAGAGACAGATCCAATCTCGGAGGGGCTCTCGCCCCTCCCATGCCATGGAGTCCAAGGACCAGAGGGGAAACCCTTCTCCCATCTAGGGAGTAGGTCAAGAAAGAAGAAGAAGAAGAAGAAGAAGAAGAAGAAGAATAAGAAGAATAAGAAGAAGAATAAGAAGAAGGGGCCCCCTCTCCCTTCTCTTCCGGTGGCGCCGGAACGCTGTCGTGGCCACCATCATCATCACCGCGATCTTCACCAACACCTCCGCCATCTTCACCAACATCTCCATCACCTTCACCCCTATCTACAGCGGTCCACTCTCCCGCAACCCGCTGTACCCTCTACTTGAACATGGTTCTTTATGCTTCATATTATTATCCAATGATGTGTTGCCATCCTATGATGTCTGAGTAGATTTTCGTTGTCCAGTCGGTGGTTGATGAATTGCTATAATTTATTTAATTTGCTTGTGGTCATGTTGCTGTCCTTTGGTGCCCATCATATGAGCGAGCGCGTGGATCACACCATAGGGTTAGTTGTATGTTGATAGGACTATGTATTGGAGGGCAAGAGTGATAGAAGCTTCTACCTAGCATAGAAATTGATGCATACGGGATTGAAGGGGGGCCAATATATCTTAATGCTATGGTTGGGTTTTACCTTAATGAATGTTAGTAGTTGCAGATGCTTGCTAATAGTTCCAATCATAAGTGCACAGAATTCCAAGTCAGGGATGACATGCTAGGAGTGGCCTCTCCCACATAAAACTTGCTATAGGTCTAGTAAAGTAGTCAATTACTTAGGGACAATTTCGCAACTCCTACCACCACTTTTCCACACTCGCTATATTTACTTTATTGTGTCTTTATCTAAACAGCCCTTACTTTTTATTTACGCTCTCTTTATATTCCTGCAAACCTATCCAAAAACACATGCAAAGTACTTCTAGTTTTATACTTGTTCTAGGTAAAGCGAACGTCAAGCGTGTGTAGAGTTGTATCGGTGGTCGATAGAACTTGAGGGAATATTTGTTCTACCTTTAGCTCGTCGTTGGGTTCGACACTCTTACTTACGAAAGAGGCTACAATTGATCCCCTATACTTGTGGGTTATCACGTACCCGGAGGGTGCCCAGAAGGAGAGGTGGGAAGAATGGCGGGGACGGTGGTGCTGGATTGAGGAAGATGACCCACAGGAGTTCTGCCAGGTCCGCCAGGCGCCGCCAGTCCGTAGGAACGACCGGGGTGACGTTGACGCCCAGGATGACAAGCTCGAGATCGCCACCACCAGGATCCACCGCCTCACCGTTGTCGGGCTCACCCTGGAGATGATTGGGGCGGATTTCCTCCGCCGCCGAATCGCTCCTGTGCACAACAAGGGGACGCTGGCCTGGCTCTTCCAGAATGCAGTTGACATCATGAGGCTTCGCCCCGGCCTTAATCACAACTTCACGGTGATGGGGCACGCTCACTTTGGCCAGCGGATCTTTCAGCTCGACGTGGACCGCGAAGGCTGGGCCGAGAGGTCCGGCAAGGCTGCGAAAGCCGGCAAGGTCGTCAAGGGGCCCTTGTTTGGGTTGCCAGCAGGGGTGGTCCCGCTGAGCAACAACACGCGCCAGACCGACATCATCGCCATGATGTCGGACTGCAACGCGCATGGTCCTGTTCCAAGCTAGGCCACACCGCCGGAGGAGCAGGTGCGGGAGCTTTTTGACAACTTGGCGGAGGTGTATATCTGCAACGAGACGCTGCTCATCCAGGACACCACTCAGGCAGAGCTGGACTATATTGCCGCCAGGGCGGTGGAGGCGGAGCTCGCCAGGCAGGCCGACAGCGCTGGCGGCATGGAGGACGAGGTCGCAGCAGCCGCGGAGGAGAAGGAGCTCGCCCAGTGGGCGGAGTCCACTTGAGAGGCCATCAACGCCGGCACCGGGGATCCTCTCATTGAAGATGCGCCTGACGAGTCGCCGGAGGAGGAGGAGGAGGGGGAGGACGAGGCGGTCGACCCTCCAGCCACGGGGAGAGGGCGAGTCCTGCGGCGGGCCAGCTTTGGCGAGCCGGTTCGGCCCGGCAGGGCCGTGTAACCCGGCAGGCCCAGGAGACGTCCGCGCGCCAAATGAGGGCCGCGACGGCGAAGAAAGTGGTGAAGGCCGCGGTGGCAAAGAAGAAAGCATCTGCCTCTTCCACTACTGGAATCTGGCACTTTGCCATCTGCCATGGCAGATGGCAAAGGCATGGTCGGCAGATGGCAAAGGCTTTGCCATCAGCCAGCAGATGGCAAACAGTTTGTCTGAAACCCTATCGGCAAAGGCTTCTTTGCCATCTGTTGGCTGATGGCAAAGAGCTTGTGGCTTTGCCATCAGCTGGCAGATGGCAAAGCCTCTTAACGGGGTTAGCCCCGTTAGAAGGCTAACGGCATACTTTGCCGTCAGCCAGCAGATGGCAAAGGCTGCAGGCTCTTTGCCGTCTGCCAGCAGATGGCAAAGGCTGCATGCTTTGCCGTCTGCCAGCAGATGGCAAAGGCTGCATGCTTTGCCGTCTGCCAGCACATGGCAAAGAGCTTTGCCATCTGCTGGCGGATGGCAAAGAGCCCAAATAGGCCAGCCCAAATTTTACATGTAGATGACACGTGGCCTCTTTGCCATCTGTTAGCTGATGGCAAAGCTCTTTGCCATCTTCCAGCAGATGGCAAAGAGACTATATTGCCCCATTTAATTTTGTTTTTTCTTATATCAATTCATTTTCACAGAAAATCAAACACAAATATATTTATATGACCAATATAGCATATTCAACACATATTACCAATAGTCATGAACACATATATCCAATACATGTTACCAATAGTAGCAAGTTTCATCCGTTCATATACATAGTTTCGTCAATATTACACAGTTTCATCGATAGGCAGCAAGTTTCACAAGGTCAAAACAAAAACTAAATACAAGCACTCCATCAACCCAAGCTTCCGTGATCTTAAGCAAATGTGTAAAATGGGAAAGAAGCAAGTTAGAAGAAGAAGACTAGAAGAAGAAGATTATTACGCTGCCTAGATGGTGTGGCACACCTTTCATTTTGAGACGCTTCTCCTTTGCAATATTTTTGTTTTTTTCTACCAGTGTAGTTTCCTCAGCTCCTTGGATCCGAAGTGGAATCCTGAAGACAAGACCTTCCTACGTGAAATGGCAGCAAATATTTAACATCATGAATGGAAGCTGGGAACACTGCTCATCATATAAGTCAATTTTGTTGCAGGCGGCAACAAAGTAGGCAGGCAGAGGAACACCTCTTTTCAGGTGCCTGGGGAGAGCATTGCACACTCTAGGTACCACCCAACCGCCTTGAGAAATAATATTATGGCAGAAGAAGATCGTTTGTTCTCTGAATTTATTTATTTATTGACAATGCAGCAGACTTCCAGAGACTTCGGCACGGTTAACCTAAAGATATGTCCTCAGGAGGAGTAGGAATCTTGCCGCAAAAAAGAAGACAAGGCATCAATCTGATTGACATGTTTACGTCATTTAAATAAAGCTCAGCTGGGAGTTTTATCATGTTCATTGTTACTTTTTTGTCTCTAGACGGTGTAGCCAAATTTGCCTCCTTTGTATTTGGAGATAGGCTTTTTAGCACCCGGGTTTCTAGGCACTCGGCTATCACCCTGTACCACAAATTTGTTTAGCATGCCTGGGAGTTCGCTAAGCAGCAGCCTGAAAATATTTAAAACAAATCTGGGCCTATACTCGTACTGTAAATACCTATATTTCACAAGGGTGCACTGAGATATCTGTTGTCCAGTGCAACATGTTGATGACGAGCAGCTGCATGTGTCTTGGCGCTAGGCTAACATCGACGAGGAGTTATTAGTCCGGCCAAGGTCGATGCCAAGGCCAATGGGTAGAGCGTCGAGATCTGAAGAAAAAACTGGGTCCATTACAAATTGATATTGCACTTTCTAGCTTACAAAAAAATAGGGTGCATTACAACAACATATTGTGTAAAGAAACATGATTGCATCCTAAAGCAATAGGAGAAATTATTTTAAAAATCCCAAGTGTCCAGATTTAATTGTTACTACTGTTCAGGGAAAAACAAGCAAAGGTCTCTGAATTTAGAGAAAACAAATTGTCCCTATGGGACCAAGCTTGCCAGTCAGTCAGCTTCACTAGTAGAATACATTCAAGTTTTACTACTAGTGAACATAAACAATAGAATTCAGCTTCACTCTAGTGCACAAACTAGAATTTCTTGTAACTTAAAGGCATGTATGAATAAATGAATAGGCTACAGCAATAAATAATCTATCAGAAACCATCAATCCTTCGGAATTGTCAAGTATGAAAGCAAAATTAGGGATGTAGTGTGCCCGTGATCCTTGCATGATCTTCCAGGGTAGCACTGTTGGAAATGGCAAGGGCAAGGAGATGAACATATTTAATTTGGCACAGACATTGAGCTCAAAAGGGGTTTGGATAATAACCCTAGAAAGCCATCGATATGTGCAAGCTATCGAATCGAAACCATGCATAAACACACATCTTTGTCAGACACCAAAACAGCTGGTTATATGGTTTTGCTAATACATCTGTCGTGGATTTGTCACGGCAGATGTCCTAGCAAAAGGACTTAGTCGTGGAGCCATCGCAACGGGTTAACTTGAAGGGGTTAAACGGACGCAAGGACACAGTATTATACTAGTTCGGCCCCTTCGATGAAGGTAAAAGCCTACGTCTAGTTGTGATGGGATTGATGTGTTTCGAGGGCTAGGGAGCAATAAGCTTCGCCTAAACCTCGAGTTGTTGTTCTCTGTCCTTAAACCGTCGTCGGGTCGTCCCCTTATATACACGGGTGACGCCCGTCGGTCTACAAAATACCAACCTCCGGTTCATAAACGTGCCCGGGTTGGTCTCTCTATTCCTAACTTACAATGCAAGTTTACCTCAGGCCGGTTTACGGCCATAAACCTTTAAACCGATTATAGGCCTTGGGCCCTTCTATTTCTCCTTGGGCTTTAACATCTTGGGTCCATTGACGGAGCTAACCCGGGCCCTGTAGGCCGGTTTACCCCAAATAGCAATATCCCCAACATTAGGCCCCAGATTGATTTGAACAGGTTCATGTCAATCCTTAATAAGAATTTATGTCTTCAAATGTCTTCCAGTAACTGTTAAACCGCCGTTTCGTCGTCTCCTCTTGCTGTTGTAAACCGATATGACGTCAGCACAAAGTTACCGTTTCTTTTTGCTAAATCCGCAATAATCAAGGCGACAGCTGGGCTCCCGAAATCACCGGCTCCTGGATTCGCGCGCCTGGCACGCGCGCCGTGCCTTATAAATAGGACTAGATGGCCATCTTCCTTTCCTCCCTTTCGTCCCCTTCTTCGTCTTCCTCGCGACTCAGACTTCGGAGCTCCGCCGCCGCCGTCAGCTACTGCGTCAACTCAAGCCGCTGCATCAACCTGACCGGACCAGAGTACCACGGCGACCCTCCGCATCCGTTTGGATCCCGGTAAGGCTCCTGTTCTTCCTGCTTTAGATCTGTTCTAGGGTTCGTCATCCTTATCCTGCCACTGTTCATTGTTCATCTCCATAGCAAGTTTTTGTGAACAGATTATGATACTTATATTGTGATTTGTAGCCACTCTCAGTATTTGCCATAAATCTGTACTCATCTCCTTAGATCCCACTCATTTCCCTGCTTGTCGAACTTGTGTTGTTCTGCTGCGAGCCAAACCTCATATTTTTACTTCTTTTTTGCCCTAGCTGTAGATCCATTGTTTTGAAAGAATCCGTACGGGATCTGTTTCTGCTTTCATATTCATAACTGTTAGATCTGGTCGGTTTAACTTTTAGCAGAGCGAACAACCCAAACTATATATCCATTAGTCCCCTTGATGAACCGCCAGATGATATCATTCTAGATAACTCCGGTCTATATAAGAGCATCTTCGGTTTACAATCACACCTATTCTCAAACCGGAATACCTTTGTCTTGTAGATTTCCTCATGGCAAAACAGGTATACGAATGCAACTGGGTTCCCTCTCGCATCACCGAGACCCAATTAAACAACTTAGTTCTGACTGGCGCCTTGAGTAGCAAAAATGCCATCCATTGGAGGGTTCCAGGGAATGAATGTCCTCCTACCCCACAGGAAGGAGAAGTTGTTGTGTTTGCGGAACACCTGGCTCGGGGTTTTAATCCACCCGGTTCAAAATTTTACCGGGAAGTCCTGGCTAATTTTAAGTTGCGCCCACAAGATGTTGGTCCAAACTCAGTCACGAATATCTGCCATTTTCAAGTGCTTTGTGAGGTATACTTCCAGGAGGAACCTACTGTAGAGTTGTTCCGAGACTGTTTTCATTTGAACCGACGTACTGAATTCACCGACGGCCCTAATATGGAACTGGGTGGTATGGCGATTCAAAAGAGGAAAGAAGTGACTTATCCTCACGCCAAGCTACATAGTCATCCGCAAGAATGGAATCACACTTGGTTCTATTGCAAGGATACTTCCCCTGCTGAAGAAAATCCTCTGCCTGGCTTCCGTCCAGAGAGACTTAGCAATACACACCCCTTCCCCCCAAGGCTAACCGCCAAAGAGAGGAGTAAGTATGCCCCTCAACTGTCCAAGCTCAGAGCCTTCATGGCTAACGGTTTAATAGGAGTAGATCTTGCCCGTTGCTGGATTTCATGGAGCATCCTGCCCCTTAGTATCCGCTCCGGTTTAATGTGCAAATACATGGGCCGGGTTAATGATCCTTTGAGGCACTGCAACATTCAGCTGACGGAAGACGAAGTTACTGAAGCTGTGAAAAAGATGCTGAATGAACCGGAATATGTTTGCGCCCGAACCGGCCTGCTTCCCTTTTGTGCTACAAATAAACCACCTGCTGTAAGCATCTCACCTTTGTTTGCTATAGACTTTATGATCTCCTTATATGTATACTGTTAACTCCAATCCTTTCTGAAACAGGGAGATGATCCGTTTTGGAGCAAGAAGCTTCAAGAGCCAACAGAAAAGGTAACCCGACCCAAAACAAGGGTGAAGAAGCCTGCTCAGAAGAAAAGGAACACCGCTTCCTCTACCCCAGAATTAGATGAGGATGATGTGGGTAATCCGGACCTTGAGGTAGACCTCGATTCAGTTGGCTTACTTTTTATACGTCTTATTGATGATGATATTTGTCAGGACGACGCTGAAGCGAGTAATGCTGAAGGCCCAGAGGTAACCATTCTTTCTTCTGATACAGTTCCTTTGCCTTTGAAAAAACCTCGCCAAGCAAACCGGAAAGTTAAATTTTCTCATCCTCTTGCTTACTTGGATCCCAAATTTCTTGTGAAGACCCAGCAACATGAAGCTCGTCGCACCACCCGGCATAGTGGCCAGGTAGTTACCTCCGCCGGTTTACCGAACAGCCCGGTTCGGAAACGCCGCTCAGAGGTCTCCGATTTATGCGCTAGCTTTCCTCCTAAAGTAGGTTTAATTCGTCAGCCTCTTAATCCATCTGACTCCGATTATCAGGTCACTTCCCATTCATCTTCTGGTGAATCTTCAGCCACTCAACTGCCACCGCTAAAGACAGTTATTGGGTACGTTGGACCGATCACAACATTTTTCCATACGGGTTTCTTAATCCATCTTACACCGTTCTTTCAATCTTTGGGTCTCTCCCAGGGCTAAACCTAGACCGAGCAAGAAGGCTCGTCTGGATAATCTGGCCGAAGGAACTGCCGCTCCTGAACCGGAGAAAACTCCTGGTGCTGATGCTCTAGTTCGTGAAGACATTCAGAATTATCTACCTCCACAAGATGACGCCTATGCTGAAGAAAGGCCTACCAATCCTGCCAGTCATACCGATCAGCCTGCCAGTCCTGTTCGGGTTGAGGAATCCATCCACCCTTCTGGAACTGTTGATAAACCGACAGTGCCAATGCAGAGCAGCGATTCCAAAGATGATGATGTTGTGATTACCGGCATTGGTCGCTCTGAACCGGGGAACTCTGCTACCTTAGCCAAGCATACTGCTAAGGAAGAAATCTCGGCATAAAGGGCAAATGGGACGTTGATTCCTCAACGTATGCCGCTTTAAGCGCCCAAGATCTTTATTCTGGGTACCTGAACCGACTGTACACCAGTCGCGATTATGAAGCTGGCATGATCAGGATGATGAAAGAAAAACTTGAGGTAACTCTCTTGTGCTTCATTCTATTGCAACTTAGCTTCTCAATTTCTTCCAATCCGAGATGGTAATCCGAATCATGCTGCCATGACAACCAAGGTCCGGTTTGAAAAAAAAACAGGGCTTCAACATAGGTCGTAACCAGAAAACATCATGAAATAACCATTAGCCCCCAAGTGCCAAGTTTAAATACTTGTATTAATCTTGGGACTTTTGTAATGTAAAACATGCGTTAAGATCAAGTACGCATTAGCCCCCAAGTATCGAGCACATAACTTGCTTGTGTGGTTGATACTTCCAAACCGTGCAATATTTTCTGAACACTGCTGATGACCTGCTGCAGGGGGATCTGAAGACCAAAGAGAAACAAGTCTCGGACCTTCAGGAAATCCTAAAAACCCAGCAGGCTGAAACTGCAAAAGCGAAGGAAGAATTGACCAATGCCTTAAACGTTATGGAACAGCTGAAAGAAAACCGCAAAAAGGAACAAGCTGATTGGGCTACTGAAAAGGCTCTTTTGATTAAAAGGGCTGAAAATGCCGAAGCTGCTCTCAAACCGGGGGTTGATGAATTATCCACCGTAAAGCGACAAATACACTCCATGACCTCTGCCGTCTTTGGTAAATTTCTTTCGATGCCCTTCCTCCAATTTGCACCTTGTCTGCTATATCCTATGTCCGGTTTGTAATCCATCTTGAAACACTGCAGGCACACGTATTGGACACTTGGGTTCTGATGTGCGGATGAAACTCAAAGCTGCTTATACTTTGATTGAACAGTTGTATACCGGAGCACAGAGAGCTATCACCACTGCATCGCATAACAACCCCGCACCGTCTCTGATTCAAGACACGTTAAAAAGGTTATCCATGCTTCCTGCCCGGATTGAAGAGTTAAAAAGATCAGCTGCCCGAACCGGAGCCATCACTGCCTTGATCCGGGCCAAAGCGTGGGTACCAGACTTTGATCCTGTCGAAGCGGCCCAAGGATACCCCAGCTTGAAAGAAGACGGTTCAGATTTCGGCGAAAATGACTTGAGGGCGATAAACCGGGCGGTGCGCCCCCTAGCTTGTCAATTGGCTGAAGAAGCAGATCTGACACATTATCAGGCCCAATATGCTAACCAGAACAAGCGAGTAACTGCTCCGATCCCTGAAGCGGAAAACCTTATTCCTCCAATCCGTAAGCATACCTACGCCCCTGACATTGAACCGTCTTTGCTGATTCATGAAGAAGCTGTCTTTCAAGCGTTAATGGGAATCGACTGGACCACTGCTGATTTCCAGCCAATGGGTAGCCATGAGAAGGCTGAAGCGGTGCAAGATGATCCACAACCTTCGAACCGAGGCGACGAACAGGCGTAATCAAAGCTCCGGTTCACCTTAATTGGTGACGTTAATCCGTCAAAAAACAATATATTCAGGCACTACGCTGCCTTGTAATAAGATAGTTAATACCTCTGCCTTTGAATGCGCCTTTGTGCACGGGTACTGATGCCCTTGCCATGACTTTTTCCAACTTGTGTTTCCTGTCTTTACTGGGTACAAAGGACGGTCTTTCGACCATACGAACCGTGCTGCGCCTTTGCCAAACCGGGCAACTTGCCTCCGGGTTAAAAAACGGACCAGGCTGTGTCAGCTGAATCGGTTTAAAAGTATTT
Source organism: Aegilops umbellulata (assembly GCA_032464435.1). Classification (NCBI taxonomy): domain Eukaryota; kingdom Viridiplantae; phylum Streptophyta; class Magnoliopsida; order Poales; family Poaceae; genus Aegilops; species Aegilops umbellulata. The sequence goes on from CP136055.1 coordinate 333,350,661, forward strand.
GTCGTTCCAAAGAACAAAAAACACCACAAGAAGGAAGATAACAAACAACCAAATACGAGAAGAAACGCAATAGTAAAACGCATGCAAATGGTGGTTGCTACGAACCGTTCAGAAGGCGTTACCATCGTCAAGACAAAAAAAACCAAGCCCCCAAGGGGTGTAGCTACGGTTTAAGTCGACTAGGTTCCTAACTGAATCGTGGCAAATATGCCGGTCAAATGGCATTGCATTGGTTCGGATTCGACCAAGCCCCCAAGTGACTCAGTGGCCTAGGGCCGATCAAGTGGCATTGCATTGGTTCGGACACGACCAAGCCCCCAAATGACTTATTGGCTGTTTAAAAGCCGATCAGAAGGCATTACCATCATCAAGACATGACCGAGCTCCCATAAGGTGTAACTACGGTTCAAGTCGATTAGGTCCCCAACTGACTTAGTGGCAAATGTGCCAGCCAGAAGGCATTACCGTCGTCAAGACATGACCAAGCTCCCCGGAGGTGTAGCTACGGTTCAGGTCGACTAGGTCCCCAACTGACTTTGTTGATCTTCTGTGAAGCGACCTCAAGGGGTAAACCGGAGGTTGCCCTAAAGCGAATCAACTCCGTGTAACCACGCATGATGTGAAGAAAAGCAGAGACCCCGCTTTACTCGAGGCTCCGGTTAATTATATTGATCATAATATATACATGGTCATGATATGTACATAAACAGAGCCCAAGGCTCATGTATAGTAAGGTCGAAGATGAGCTATGTTCCACAGCCTGCTGGTCTCCTCCTCTGATGTGCGTGAATCTTTGCGCTCTCGAATATCAATCAGGTAGTATGACCCATTATTCAGATTCTTGCTGACCACAAAGGGTCCTTCCCAAGGCGGGGATAATTTATGCATATCAGACTGATCCTGGATGAGCCGGAGCACCAAATCCCCCTCCTGAAAGGTTCTGGTTCTAACCCGACGGCTGTGGTAACGGCGAAGATCTTGCTGGTAAATCGCTGAACGGGCAGCTGCTAAGTCATGTTCCTCATCCAACAAGTCAAGAGCGTTCTGCCGTGCCTGCTCGTTGTCCGCTTCAACATAAGCTGCCACACGAGGTGAATCATGTCGTATATCACTTGGGAGAACCGCCTCTGCTCCATAGACCATAAAAAACGGCGTAAACCCCGTGGATCTGTTAGGTGTGGTGTTGATGCTCCATAATACAGATGGTAGCTCCTCAACCCAACAACCCGGCGTCCTCTGCAAAGGGACCAGAAGCCGGGGTTTGATACCTCTCAAGATCTCTTGATTCGCTCGTTCTGCTTGACCATTAGATTGTGGGTGAGCTACCGAAGAAACATCAAGCCGTATATGCTCACGTGCGCAGAACTCTTTCATGGCACCTTTGGATAGATTGGTACCATTATCCGTGATGATGCTGTGTGGAAAACCAAACCGGAAGATCACCTTCTTTATAAACCGAACCGCCGTGGCCGCATCACATTTACTGACAGGTTCTGCCTCCACCCACTTTGTAAATTTGTCAACCGCCACCAATAGGTGGGTCTTCTTATCTTTGGAACGTTTAAAAGGCCCAACCATATCGAGCCCCCAAGTCGCAAACGGCCAAGTAATTGGAATCATCCTCAATTCTTGAGCCGGTATGTGCGCTCGTCTAGAAAATTTCTGGCAACCATCACATAGCCTGACCAGGTCTTCTGCATCAGCATGAGCAGTTAACCAGTAGAAACCGTGGCGGAACGCTTTAGCCACCAATGATTTTGAACCGGCGTGGTGGCCGCAATCCCCTTCATGTATTTCACGTAATATTTCGCACCCCTCCTCAGGGGATACGCACCGTTGCAACGCTCCTGACACGCTGCGATGATGTAGCTCCCCTTTGAGAATGGTCATAGACTTGGACCGCCGTACTATCTGCCGAGCCAAGATTTCGTCTTCTGGCAACTCACCCCGGTTCATATATGCCAGATAAGGAAGCGTCCAATCCGGGATGACGTGAAGAGCCGCCACTAATTGAGCCTCCGGATCAGGAATAGCCAACTCCAGTTCACCGGGTAGCTGTACCGATGGGTGATACAATACATCCAAGAAAACATTGGGTGGGACCGGTTTACGCTGAGAGCCCAAGCGGCTTAAAGCGTCCGCTGCCTCATTCTTTCTGCGGTCCACATGGTCCACTTGATAGCCTTTGAAATGCCCTGCCACCATATCCACTTCACGACGGTATGCAGCCATGAGCGGGTCCTTAGAATCCCAGGTGCCAGATACTTGCTGAGCCACTAGATCCGAATCACCAAAGCACCTAACGCGGCTCAGATTCATCTCTTTAGCCATCCGAAGACCATGAAGCAAAGCTTCATACTCAGCCGCATTGTTTGTACAGGGGAACATTAAACGGAGGACATAACAAAACTTGTCTCCTCGTGGGGAAGTTAAAACGACTCCAGCCCCCGAGCCTTCCAATTGTCTGGATCCGTCAAAATGAATAGTCCAATATGTGTTATCTGGCTTCTCCTCAGGTGCTTGTAACTCTGTCCAATCGTTTATGAAGTCGACAAGTGCTTGTGACTTTATGGCCGTCCGGGGTACGTATCTTAAACCGTGCGGCCCAAGCTCGATAGCCCACTTGGCAATCCGACCGGTCGCCTCCCGGTTCTGTATGATGTCACCCAAAGGAGCAGAACTGACCACCGTGATGGGGTGCCCTTGAAAATATTGCTTCAGCTTCCGGCTTGCCATAAAAACACCATATACCAGCTTCTGCCAATGCGGATACCTTTGCTTGGACTCGATAAGCACTTCGCTGATATAGTAAACCGGACGCTGAACCGGATGCTCCTTCCCAGCCTCCTTGCGTTCTACCACAATCGCCACACTGACCGCTCTGGCGTTCGCAGCAACATATAACAGGAGTGGCTCTTTATCAACGGGGGCTGCCAATACTAGCGGATTGACTAACTGTCGCTTCAAGTCCTCAAACGCTTTTTCAGCCTCCGGACTCCAGACAAATTGATCTGTCTTCCTGAGCATTTGATACAAGGGGATCGCCTTTTCACCGAGGCGGCTGATAAACCGGCTTAACGCAGCAATCCGCCCAGCCACACGCTGGACATCATTGACGCATTTCGGTTTGGCTAGGGAGGTGATGGCTGTGATCTTTTCCGGATTGGCCTCAATTCCCCTATGGGACACTAAGAATCCCAACAATTTGCCTGCAGGTACACCAAAAACACATTCAGCTAGGTTGAGCATCATTTGGTACACCCTCAAGTTATCGAAGGTTTCCTTCAAATCGTCAACCAGGGTCTCCTTCTTTCGTGACTTGACCACAATGTCATCCACATAGGCATGTACATTACGACCAATCTGTTCATGGAGGCAATTTTGCACACACCGCTGATAAGTAGCCTGCGCACTCTTGAGCCCGAAGGGCATAGAAACATAGCAGAAGGCTCCAAAGGGAGTAATGAACGCTGTCTTCTCCTGGTCCTTAACTGCCATCTTGATCTGATGATAACCCGAATAGGCATCCAAAAAACTCAAACGCTCGCAACCTGCCGTAGCATCAATGATTTGATCAATACGGGGGAGAGCAAAAGGATCCGCTGGACAAGCTTTATTCAAATCTGTGTAATCCACACACATGCGCCAGGTGCCGTTTTTCTTAAGAACCAGCACCGGATTAGCAAGCCACTCGGGATGAAAAACCTCAATAATAAAACCAGCTGCCAGGAGCCTGGCTACTTCCTCACCAATCGCTTTACGTCTTTCTTCGTTAAACCGGCGTAGGAACTGTTTTACCGGTTTATACTTAGGATCCACATTAAGAGTGTGCTCAGCGAGTCGCCTCGGTACACCAGGCATGTCGGACGGCTTCCATGCAAAGATGTCCCGATTCTCACGGATGAACTCGATGAGCGCGCTTTCCTATTTTGGATCCAAGTTTGCACTGATGCTGAACTGCTTGGACGAATCGCCAGGTATGAAGTCAACAAGCTTAGTTTCAGCAGCTGATTTGAACTTCAAGGCCGGATCGTGGTCCGTAGTTGGCTTCTTTAATGAAGTCATGTCCTCCGGATCAACATTGTCTTTGTATTGCTTTAGCTCCTCCGTAGCACAAACCGATTCTGCATAAGTCGCATCTCCTTCCTCGCATTCCAAAGCGATTCGACGGCTCCCATGAACCGTTATAGTGCCCTTGTAGCCCGGCATCTTGAGTTGCAGATATACATAGCAGGGCCGTGCCATAAATTTTGCATAGGCCGGTCGTCCGAACAAAGCGTGGTATGGACTTTGGATTTTAACCACTTCAAACGTCAGCGTCTCTGATCTGGAATCATGACTATCGCCGAAGACCACTTCAAGGGCTATCTTACCAACAGGGTACGCAGACTTGCCAGGCACCACCCCGTGGAACACCGTATTGGTCGGTTGGAGATCCTTATCCACCAGCCCCATGCGACGGAAGGTCTCATAATACAAGATGTTAATGCTGCTCCCTCCGTCCATGAGTACCTTGGTGAGCTTGTAACCTCCCACCTGAGGCGCCACCACCAATGCTAACTGACCCGGATTATAAACCCTGGGCGGATGATCTTCTCGGCTCCATATGATTGGTTGTTCCGACCAGCGCAGATAGTGAGGCGTGGCTGGTTCAACAGCACTAACTGCCCGCCTCTGAAGATTTCTGTCCCGTTTATCCAAGCTTGTAGTAAAAACATGATACTGTCCACCACTCAACTGTTTCGGGTTGCTCTGATAACCTGATTGCTGCTGTTGCTGCTGGCTGTAACCACTTTGATTACATTGATTATTTTGGCTGTTCTGTCTGCCCGGATTACCATGGAACCCTGGACCGGAATTTCCGCCGCCGTACCCTGATCCGGAACCTGAACCGCCGCCAGAGCCGTGATCATATTGGAAAATGTTTGAGCTTTTGAATTCCTTCATGATGTAACAATCCTTCCAAAGATGAGTTGCTGGCTCCTCTTTTGTTCCGTGCTTCGGACAGGGCTGGTTTAAGAAAAAATTCAAACGCTCCGGATTAGGACCGGGATTTCCGCGAAAACCTGGCTGTTTCCCCTTACGTCGCTGGCCCTTATTCTGTGCACTGGTGTTGGCCACAAAATCCACGCTCCCATCCGGTTTACGCTTACCTCTGCCTCCATTGCCTGTTGGTTGATGCTGCTGGCCTTTGGTATTGCTATTCTTCTTTCCCTTCCCTGCTTTGTCGTCACCAGAGTCAGGATCCTTGGTACTGTCAGAATCCGCATACTTCACTAAAGCGGTCATGAGCGTTCCCATATCCGTGCAATCACGCTTCATCCGGCCTAACTTTAGCTTCAAAGGGCCAAACCGACAGTTGCCTTCCAACAGCACCACGGCGGTGTCTGCGTTGATGCGATCTGACGAGTGCAAAACTTCTGATACCCGGCGTACCCAATGGGTAGTTGACTCCCCTTCTTGCTGAACGCAAGCTGCTAGGTCAACTATCGACATTGGCTGTTTGCACGTGTCCTTGAAATTCTTGATAAACCGGGCTCGCAACTGGGCCCACGAATTAATGGAATTAGGCGGTAGGCTCTTTAGCCAAGTCCGGGCCGTCCCTTCTAACATCATGGTAAAATACTTCGCACACGCCGTGTCATCCACATCCAGCATCTCCATAGCCATCTCATAGCTCTCCACCCATGTCTCCGGAGGCTGATCTGCCGTGTAGTTTGGTACCTTGCAGGGGCCTTTGAAGTCTTTAGGCAGGCGTACGTTGCGCAAAGCGGGAACAAGGCACGGTACTCCCAAAGAACTAGAAACCACCCCCGGTTCAATCGTAGCAGTTGGGAAGATAGGTGTAAGCTGACGAGCCTGATGCTGCGCTGCTAATCCGGCCTCCTGCGCACGGGCGCGATCCACATTCTCCTGAGCATTGTCGACGCCCGCCGGATTGTTGCCGCGGAGCGCTTCACGCCTGGCATTACTTGAAACAGCCGGCTCCTCCATGCGCCTACTATAGCTCCTGCTGGGGCGAGGGGTGGAGTGAATCCGATCACGGCTTTGTGAATATGCTTCTTGTTGGGCCAAAGCGGTCCTAAGGAGCTCCTTGACTCGGCGTGTCTCTACATCCTGCGGCGAATCACCTTCGATCGGAATGGCTTCCAACCGAGCTGCCGCCGCAACGAGGTTATCCATCGGGTTGGAATAATGGCCCGATGGTGTTGGCACGGCCTGTGGTGTACCAGTGTTGTGACGAGGCAGGCTTATTATGCGGTGCTGAACCGGGGCGCCAACTGTCGCTTCCGCACGGTTTACCCCCAGGGTGTTGAAGAGATTTCTGGCATCGAGGGCTGCGGGCAATCGAGATCGGAATTTCCTCTTCAGGACTTCCTGAGATGCATTCTGGTCCATCATGAGCCTGTAAGCCTGTGCATCTAAAGCGGCACGCTCTGCCGCCATCCTGGCCTCTTCTGCTGCCAGCCCGCTTTAGCTTGAGTGATCTGTTCTCTTACTTTGGCAATCTCGGCATTGTGAACCTCCTGATCCACCGGGTTGGCTTCCGCCATGAGCGCTGCCAGTGCGTCAAACAGATCTGACAACACTTGGGCTGGTGAGTCCGCAGGGCCCCCTGCCCGCGCAGCTATTGCCGCTGCCGATCCAGAGATCACTGCTGCCGCAGTTGATGAATGTGGCGCCGCCTGTGTTCCAGCCATGAAGATCCCAACTCGATTGGGCAGACCAGAGGGGTCCGGAATACTGTCGCCATCGGAGCTGCCCCCAATCCGATCATCTTGCAGCTGGTATAGAGACTCGGTTTCCCCGGTTGACGTTTCATCGCCGGAGTAGATGGCGGTTTCTCCACCGGATTCGGATCCTTCCTCGTAGCTTCCTCCGTGGATGACTCCCACGAAGGCGCGCTTCCTAGTCGGTTTAACCAGGGTCGATCTCGTGCACTGAGCTGTCTCGACGAGGTCGGTGCAGACGCCCAGCTCGGGGCCCGGTTCACCGATCTTGCCAATGAAAACATGGATGCCGCCAAAAGGGACCCGGTACCCGTACTCGATCGAGCCGGCGTCGGGGCCCCAGCCTGTGCTGTCGATGTAGAGTTTTCCGCGACGACTTTTGGTCATCCGGCCCACAGCGTAGCCCTCGAGTCCTTCAAAGCGGCCCTCCAAGAACTTGAAACCATCTCGCGATAGCCCCACGGTGGGCGCCAACTGTCGTGGATTTGTCACGGCAGATGTCCTAGCAAAAGGACTTAGTCGTGGAGCCATCGCAACGGGTTAACTTGAAGGGGTTAAACGGACGCAAGGACACAGTGTTATACTAGTTCGGCCCCTTCGATGAAGGTAAAGCCTACGTCTAGTTGTGATGGGATTGATGTGTTTCGAGGGCTAGGGAGCAATAAGCTTCGCCTAAACCTCGAGTTGTTGTTCTCTGTCCTTAAACCGTCATCGGGTCATCCCCTTATATACACGAGTGACGCCCGTCGGTCTACAAAATACCAACCTCCGGTTCATAAATGTGCCCGGGTTGGTCTCTCTATTCCTAACTTACAATGCAAGTTTACCTCAGGCCGGTTTACGACCATAAACCTTTAAACCGATTATAGGCCCTGGGCCCTTCTATTTCTCCTTGGGCTTTAACATCTTGGGTCCATTGACGGAGCTAACCCGGGCCCTGTAGGCCGGTTTACCCCAAATAGCAATATCCCCAACAACATCTTTGTCAGAAATCAAAGGAGTAAGCTTTTTGGAAGAAATAAAATAGTCAAGACACGATAGGGATGACTTGTGTGAAAGTAAATGTTACAAAACTTTGCACCGGAAACTAACACTGACTACTACAGAAAAAATGAGATCAGGTGTGCCTTGGCAAGCAGTTTTTTATTCTATGTTTTATTCTCTGAATTTGGGAACCTCTGCAGCAAGCACATATATCAGGAGAATAATTTCCTGATTTTTTCACTGCATACTACAAGAAGCAAAGCTGCTACCAGTTCACTAGAGAACCCAGCATCAAAGGGATGTTTGAAAATTAGACAGATGTGTGGCCAGGATATCAAATTAGGCAGGATGATTAAACCATCCCACCCTCGCGCAGATATGCCCCTCTCCAGCACCTAAACGGAAGCGAATCTGAGCAGCGAAGCCGCACGGCACCCAACATTTCAAAATCGGCCGTCCCTGTCTAAGAAACCCGAAGCACCACAGGCGAAACAGGGCACATCCTAGGGCCCGGCAGCGAAATCGGCGTAATTGGGAGGGACAGGGGGAGTGGTCACTCATAGCTTCAAGCATCTGGAATTTTTGCAGGCGCAATGCTTGCGCCCATCCGTGGCGTCCTCCACCTTCTGCCTGCTTGTCGATGAGAGACGCGGCGTCCTCCACGGTCCTGATCTCCTGGGTGCTCGATTCGTCCACCGTGATGCTGAATGCCTCCTCCAGACCCATCACGATCTCAACCTGCATCATGTTTGCAATAAGATCCAGCACTATGTTATGGAACAATACATACACGAGAATAACAAATGAAATTGATTATATAATTATGGAATAAAGTAGACACGATAATAGCATACAGTATTTGTTCTATATTGTATGGAATAATAAACATACAAGAATAACATTATGAAATTGGTTCTATGTTTTGGAGGAATGGCAGATTGAATTGGTTCTGTATTATGGAAGAAGACTTGTTTTAGAGTGTACACGAATGAAGTTGTAGCACCAGATGCATGATGTTCACCGGCTAGTCGAGGGGAGGGAGGGAGGGAATTAGTTACAGTGTCGAGCGAATCGACGCCGAGGTCGGCGAACTTGGTCTCTCCGCTCACGACGATGCCCTCGGCGACGGCCAGCTGCTTCTTGATGATCCCGCAGACCTTGTCAATGGTGTCCTCTTTGGCCTGTCCATGTTTTTTGGAAATTCAGAGCAGATCTTCAGTGACACATTGTAAAATGCAGGAGTGTATGTGTGTGTGTACCGAGCAAGCCAGGTGGAGGAAGCGCTTCTTGGTAGGAGCCGACCAGATCGAGATCGACGGGAAGCCCTACAGCCTCGAGAAGCACGCCACGGCGGCGGCGCTCCGGCGGCGTCCTCCACCATCCGCATTCTGCCGCCTCAGTCAGATCGGCCGGCGGGGGAACCCCGGCGAGAAGCCGCAACAGGGGAACGGCGACGAACGGGCACGGGGCGGGGGGGCCTCACCTCTTGGGCGTGGTGGCGAGCGCGAGCTGGTTCATGCTGCCGGGATCCGGCAGCGCCTCGGGGCCCTTCTGGGCCGCCGCCACCGCCGGCGGCGGCGAGGGCAGGGGCTCCACGGCCGAGAGGGGCACGGCCGCCGTGAGGTGAGGGTGAGGGGTGGGGGCGGGGGCGGCGAGGGGGGCTTGACGGAGATCGGGGTGGCCTCCATGGGAGGAGCACGGGGCGAACGAGGGCACACGCGGGGGTGGGTGGGTGGGTGGGGTATGGCCTCTGTACGTCATTTTTTTACCTGGATGGGTGGGGAGAGAGGGAGGGGATAACCCCACAGTTTTTTTTACCTGGAAAAAATAACCCCATCTCTTTGCCATCTGCCAGCAGATGGCAAAGAATCTTTGCCGTCTACTGGCAGATGGCAAAGAGGTGGGCCTGGTACGCCGTTACACGCTTGACGGCCACAGGATTTGCCAACCTCTTTGCCATCTGCTGGCAGATGGCAAAGATTATTTGCCATCCACAAGCAGATGGCAAAGAATTGGCTGATGGCAACCATGTTCTTTGCCGTCTGTCAGTTCTTTGCCATCTGTTTTTTATAAGCAGATGGCAAAGACGTTCTTTGCCATCAGCTGGCAGATGGCAAAGAGCTGGCTGATGGAAAATTACCTGGAATTCCTCGTCTAAGCACGCTCAGACCCCACCTCCTTCCCCTCCTCCGGCAGACGTCGACGCAGAGGTCGTCTTTGACTTCGGGTCCCTCATCCAAAGGAGGAAGAGGAAGGCAGTAGAGGAGGAGGTGGAGGACGGGTAAGTATCTTGTCCCTTTTTGTCATCTCCATCCCCTCAGACCGTGCCACTTCTCTTGATTCTTTTCATCTTTGCAGGGATACAGAGACTCTGACCCAGAGGGTGAAGAGGGCCAGGGCTTCGGCGAGTGGCCAGCCCCCAGCCGGCGCTTTCGGTACACTGCTGGTGGTGCTGAGCAGCCCGGACAGCAGCCCCGGGCACAGCCCCAGCGTACGTTCATTACTCACCCCTTGTCAACGTGTGATGGGGGAACGATCTCTTGGTGCTGACCTTGCCATGGTTGCAGGAGGAGGACAGCAACAGGGGGAGCCACAGAGGGCTACCCCCAACACACCGCCCCCATCGACCACGCCGCCCCAAGGGGCGTCCCCGGCAAGGGCGCCAAGCATCGAGCCCATGCACACGGAGGAGGAGGAGGCGAACTCGGGCGTTGGTGGCTTCGCCTCGCCGCTGAGTGTTGGCGGAGAGGGGACCTCTGCTTCCCAGCCCGGCACGGGTAAGTCACTCGCCTTCCGTCCCTGTCTTTTCTTTTTCTGTTCTTTCTGAATCTTGGTCTTGGCTTCGCCTTATCACCTTCTTGGTACCCATGCAGATCCTTCTTCGGTGGATCAGGAGGACATAGACACTGTCATCGAGGATGTCACCAAGGCCGCCGAGAAGATCTCCTCCGAGGAGGTCGCCAAGGGGCTTGCCGGGGAGGCCGGCAAGGCTACTGCCGAGGAGGCCGGCAAGGGGCCTGCCGAGGAGGCTGGCAAGTCCGCTGCCGAGGAGGAGGTGGTTGATGACCAGCCTTCCTCCTCCGCTGCCTCCGGCTTTGGCAGGTACTTGAGGGTGAGCAACGACCTTTTCGTCCACCTCCCTGGGTCGTCGAGCTCCAGGGCACCCATCGAGGGAGAGGTATTTGACGAAGAGGTGCTTGCCGCCACCGGGCTCGAGGTTGTTGACGAGCCGAGCGCCGGTGGTGATGGTTCTCAGGAGGAGCGGCTTCTCCATTCCATGGGCGCCAGCTTTCGGAAGCTTCAGACACTCCACCGTGCCCGCCTGGACAAGGTCAGGTCCAGGATGGTGACGGTGGACAAGGCGGAGGCGGACCTCAAGGGACGTGTCGCCGAAACGCAAACTGAATTCCGCCAAGCTTGTGAGGAGATGAAGGCTGCCCAGGGCGAGCTGGCCAAGCGTGATGTGGAGCTCATCATGAAGCGGGCCGACATCGAGAAGGCCCAGGAGACGATGGAGAACCTGGCCGCGGCAGCCGAGGCCGCTCGAACCCAGCACCAGGCCGCGCTGAACTCCTAGGAGGAGGACCATGCCGCGCGCAAGGATAAGCTTGCCGCAGCGCTCCGCGGCAAGGATGAAGAGGTGGAGAAGCTCATCGTGTAGTGGACCCAGGAGTTGGAGCAGAGGCACAAGGAGGCACTCGATGCCAAGCTCTAGTTCATGCCGGCAAGGTGAAGGAGCTGGAGGTTGAGCTGGACGAGCTGAAGGACCAGGTCCTGAAGCTATCCAAGGAGAAGGACACACACTACTAGGAAAAGGGCTATAGATGATATGGCCACTAATGGCGCACCAGACATGTTGGTGCGCCATTAGTGTCCAAATACTAATGGCGCACCACATCCACGGTGCATCATTAGTAACATTTTTTTCATTTTTTCAAAACTAGTAATGGCGCACCACATCCACGGTGCACCACTAGTAAATTTTTTCAAAAAAAATTTTCAAATTTTTTTTATTTTTTCAAAACTAGTAATGGCGCACTGTCCACTCGTGCGCCATTACTAAGTTTTTTCCAAAAAAAATTCAGATTTTTTTTCGAAACTAGTAATGGCGCGCCGTGGGAGTGGTGCGCTATTACTAGTTTAACTAGTAATGGCGCACCGCTCCCACGGTGCGCCATTACTAACTTGGCCCAAATTCAACCGAATGCACCCCCCCTGGACCGCCTTTTCAGTTTAAAAAAACAAAAGAAAATGATGAAAATGTCAAAAAAAAAATAAAAGAAAATAAGTTTCCCATGTGATATGTGGTCTAGTTGTTGGGAAATTTACAAATATGAATTTCGACTTTATTTGCAAAATCTCTCTGGAATTTGTAAAATGGGCATAACTTTTGCATACGAACTCGGATTAAAAAGTTTTCTATATGAAAAATCATCTACTAGAAAAGTTACATCCGAATTTAACCGGGGGAACCCCGTTAAACATTTTCGAAATCCTCAAAAACCTAACAGAAAAAATTTACGGGGCTTTTAAGATCTGGAGGCAAAAAACATTCAAAAAAATTCAAACTTACTAGTGGCGCACCATGTGCTAGGTGCGCCTCTAGTAACAGAAAAAAAATAGTTTCGATTTTTTTTCGGGAATTGTTTTTCAAAATATGATACGTAATATGAACGGAAGTTTGAAATATTTTTTCAAAATTTCATCACACTCATGAATATGAACAAAGTCCTAAACATCAACAAGGTTTAATAGGATTGATATGCTAGATATATCAACAAGTGCCTGTGAAGTGAGCTGGTGCTGGGGTTGGATAGAACTCTGAAGTTAAGCATGCTTGGGCTGGAGTAGTGTGAGGATGGGTGACCTTTAGATTAAGCCATAGTGACCCGAGATTAAAAAAAATAAAAATGATTTTTTTTAAAAAAAAGTTTTGATTTTTTTTTCAAAACACTAATGGCGCATCACCCACCGGTGCGCCATTAGAATGCCAAAGCACATGGGTACATATGGCCCCCTGGAAGGCATTCTAATGGCGCACTGCAGGCTATACTAATGGCGCACCACGTGGTGCGCCATTAGAACACCAGATACTAATGGCGCACCAGTGGTGCGCCATTAGAATTTAATTCTAACGGCGTGATGCTAGTGGCGCACCAGTAGTGCGCCATTAGAAGGCAAAACTGGTGCGCCACTAGCATGCCTTTTCCTAGTAGTGATGCTCAACGGCGCGCTGGTGGTGGCGCAGGGCGCGGCCGTCAGCAGGGTCGGGCAGCTTTCTGAGGCTAACAACTCCATCAAAGACCTCAAGCTGAAGTTGGAGGGTCTCGAGGGAATGTTGTCGGAGGCCCAGCCCGGGAGGGGACCCTGGCCAAGGAACTGGAGGCCGAGAAGCAGCAGCGTGAGAACGAAGCCGCCAACCACATGGATTTTGTGGATGGCGAGAATCGCTGGATCGGCCGCCTCGAAGACGTCGCCGGCAGGATCACCATGCAGCTGGCCACCATGGGGATGCCAAATGTAAGGTACGCTCCGGATCACAGCACGACCCCCAACGCCAAGCTGACACTATTCTTCGAGGGTGTTCTTGGGGCCCTGGAGCATTTCCGCTCCACTAGGGCGACTTTCCTGGACAATGAGGCCCGGAGGCTTTGCCGGGGTGCCATGACCAAGGTTCTCACCAAGGTAGCATACTGGAATCCCAACCTCGACTTCGATGCTATGCTGGAGAGCTTGCCGGAGGATGTGGACCTCGCACCGCTCAGGGAGCGTTTCGAGCCCGTCATCAGCGGCATCGATGGAATCCAGAGGTAGAGGGCCAGCGCCGGGACTAGGCACCCCGCTTCTCATCGTCGCTGCAGGTTCATGACCAAGACAATTTCTATCTTTAGTTAGAACCGCGGCAACAATTGATGTAATATAACTCTACAGTACTTTCGAATCAGCGCATGTTATTTCCCTGTTCAATCTCTCTTGTTGTATTTCCACCCTACGTTAATCAGGTAGGCTTGCCGGCGCGTAACCCAGGGCGCGGCGCCTCGAGGACGGATCCTCGATAGCCTGCCGGGTGTGCTTGCTGCCAGGAAAACCACCTTCCCACTCTCAATGTAGCCGCTCGAACTGTCGAGCTTGACTCGAGTCAGAATCGAGAGCGTTGCCAATTGCGGAAGGCTACCGTGCCGTTCTCGACGCGGCCGCTTAAACTGTTGAGCGGACTCGAAATAGAGTAAGGGCATTGCCAATAGCGGAATGGCCCCATTGCGTGCAGGTTTTCCATACAAGGAACGAGATCTCCGAGGGGAATAACCTTATATAAAAGAGGAAATATTTAAAGTTCGGCATGACTTAGTTTTCCTGTCGTCGTACTGGCGCCCTTCGCACTTGCAGGCGGCATCGTTCTTGCTACCTCTTGAGCACTGCGTTGGTTTTCCCTTGAAGAGGAAAGGGTGATGCAGTAAAGTAGCGTAAGTATTTCCCTCAGTTTTTGAGAACCAAGGTATCAATCTAGTAGGAGATCACGCACGAGTCCCTCGCACTTACACAAACCAAATAAGAACCTCGCAACCAACGCGATAAAGGGGTTGTCAATCCCTCAACGGTCACTTACGAGAGTGAGATCTGATAGATATGATAAGATAATATTTTTGGTATTTTTATGATAAAGAGAAATAAAGATGCAAGGTAAAATAAAAAGCAAAAGAAATAACTAAGTGTTGGAAGATTAATATGATGGAAAATAGACCCGGGGGCCATAGGTTTCACTAGTGGCTTCTCTCAAGAGCATAAGTATTACGGTGGATGAACAAATTACTGTTGAGAAATTGATAGAATTGAGCATAGTTATGAGAATATCTAGGTATGATCATGTATATAGGCATCACGTCCGTGAAAAGACCGACTCATGCCTGCATCTACTACTATTACTCCACACATCGACCACTATCCAGCATGCATCTAGAGTATTAAGTTCATAAGAACAGAGTAACGCTTTAAGTAAGATGACATGATGTAGAGGGATAAACTCATGCAATATGATATAAACCCCATCTTGGTATCCTTGATGGCAACAATACAATACGTGCCTTGCTGCCGCTGCTATCACTGGGAAAGGACACCGCAAGATTGAACCCAAAGCTAAGCACTTCTCCCATTGCAAGAAAGATCAATCTAGTAGGCCAAACCAAACTGATAATTCGAATAGACTTGCAAAGATAACCAATCATACATAAAAGAATTCAGAGAAGATTCAAATATTGATCATAGATAAACTTGATCATAAACCCACAATTCATCGGTCTCAACAAACACACCGCAAAAAGAAGATTACATCAAATAGATCTCCACGAGAATCGTGGAGAACTTTGTATTGAGATCCAAAGAGAGACAAGAAGCCATCTAGCTAATAACTATGGACCCGAAGATCTGAGGTAAACTTCTCACACATCATCGGAGAGGCTATGGTGTTGATGTAGAAGCCCTCCGTGATCAATGCCCCCTCCGGCGGAGCGCCGGAAAAGGCTCCAAGATGGGATCTCACGGGTACAGAAGGTTGCGGCAGTGGAATTAGGTTTTTCGCTCCATATCTGATAGTTTGGGGGTACGTAGGTATATATAGGAGGAAGAAGTACGTCAGTGGAGCAACAAGGGCCCCACGAGGGTGGAGGGCGCGCCAGGGGGGTAGCCGTGCCCCCTGCCTCGTGCTCTCCTGGTTACTTTCTTGACGTAGGGTCCAAGTCCTCTGGATCACGTTTGTTCCGAAAATCACGTTCCCGAAGTTTCATTCCGTTTGGACTCCGTTTGATATTCTTTTTCTGCGAAACACTGAAATAGGCAAAAAAACAGCAATTTGGGCTGGTGTCGGTGTACAAAAATAGGGGTACACTTTTTGTACCCCTATAACTGTGCACGGGCAGTCAGAGCCGCGCCCACGACCACACCAAGCAAGGCAAGGGAGGTGAGCCAGGGTAAGACCGAAGCTCAAGGGAACTAGAACGACGCCAAGGCCAAGACCACGAAGAGCCAAGGGACGAGGCGGGCTCCCCCGGCAAGATCCTTGCCGGGGCCGGCTTTAGGAGCCCCGGAAAGACCCTTGCCGCGGCAACTCGCCCCATGCCTAGGGAGCAAATCACCCTTGAGTCCACTGCCCCCATGGGGCAAGGATTTGGGAGATATCCCCGTGGTGGCATGCAGATCTTTGTGAAGACATTCAAGATTAGATACACACTAAGAAGAGGACGACCTTTGGCGAGATACCAGCCAAGGAAGACCACGAGACCCCCGGCAAGCGCCTTGCCGGGGACGATGGCAGGCGCCACGACAAGACCCTTGCCGGGACCCCGGAAAGGCCCTTGCCGAGGACATCCACAGGCAACGCCAAACAAGCCTCCACCACCGTTCGCATGCAGCTGCCGACTTAACCAGCTGGGCAGGCACCTGCGTGGCGGCATGCAGATCTTCATGAAGACCCACCACTGCGCCACCTCAGTTGCCTGCCTACCTACATGGCATCACAGGCGTCGCTGTCTAGGACGTATGTCGACACGAGAAGGAGCGGCGATGGACGAGTCGGATTTCTCCCCCGTCCCCGATAAAGCAAGGACACCTAAGTGAGACGCATTAAATGCGCCTTCTCATGTAATGCGAGGCATAACCTCGCATCACTGTACCCTTTCCACCTCCTGTGTGCCACTGTGGCGACCCCTTTTTCTATAAAAGGAGGCCCAAGGCGCCCAGGAGAAGGATTCAACTTTTTGGAGCTCCTAACGCCCCAGAGCTAGCTCAAGAACAGGAATATACACCCACCAAAGCAGGAGTAGGGTTTTATGCATCCTCGCGGCCCAAACCTGGATAAACAAACTATGTGCTATCTGTTTGATCCGCTCTTCTCACGACCCCGTGCCCCGCTAACCGTAGTAGGGATTCTTGTGATTCCATAGGTGTCGTTCCCACCGACATCTTTGGCGCGCCAGGTAGGGGGCGCAGTTGTGAGAATCGGCTCTAGCAGTTAGTCCAGCGCTTCTTCATCGTCATGGCGCCCAAGAAGAAGACAACGGCGGCGGTTAGCCAGTCGGGAGCCGGACAGCCCATCCCGACGCGGGCGAGCAGCGGACCGGTCGCAGAAAGGACCCGGGGCGCCGCTCGCGAACACCACCACCGTCCCAGCAACCGGAGTTTGGGAGGCGGCGATGTTCGTGTGCCTGGTAACGGGCCACACACCGCCAAATCTAGAGACGGAGCCAGGCCCTCCGCGGGTGGCGCGGGGCCTTCCAAGATCATTGCCGCACCACCCGAAGGCGACGCAAGGGCCTCCAAGACTTCCATGTCGGCGCCAACAGCGCGCTCCTCTCAGGCAGCGCGCGACGAACGGCGTGATCACGCCGAAGATCCCGGGCATCACCGCGGGAAGAGCCTCGAGCGCCACCCCCGGGACGTAGAAGACTTGCCCGCTCGCCGAAGCGCTGGTGAAAATGCCATGCGACCGCGGGGTCATGATAGAGCTCCTTCTGACATGGTCAGAAGTCGAAGCGCGTCGCGATCCGTGCAGGTTCCGCTGCCGCCGACGCCAGTAGAGGCCCTGGCGCGCGCGCAGTTGCTCCTCGACTTTCCTCCCGCTACGGGGAAACTCGACGAATGGAGAGCCACTATCCGAAGCCTTGTTGCGGTGGCCAACAAAGACGAACCAAGTCCGGTGGATCCCCCGGGTCGACGCTCTGATGGGACCCCATGTACCAGCGGCGGAAGGACCGACGGCGCCGCGGCCATGGTGCATTCGCCTCCTCCTCGCCCGGTACCGCGGGTGTCAACTCGTCGGGACGTCACGGGCGATGATGTCTCCATA